>OX336394.1:341388370-342868370 GCA_946902985.2 Meconema thalassinum
GTAATATCTACGAAAACTGTGTTGACTTCTACCTGAATCTTAGTTATGTCACTTTGCACCTCAGTTATATCCGAATGAATATTATTAATGTCTACCTGAACATTGGATACATCAGTTCTAGCATTTTGAATTTCTTTTTGGACTTCCTCGACCTTGTCTTGGACAGTCGCAACATCATTTTTGACAACAACTACTTCGGCTCTAGCACCAGAAATATCACCTCGGACATTAGCTACATCTAGATTTAACATTGTAAGGTCTTTCTGTACCTTAGACACATCATTTTTAACATCAGACACATTTGTGCGGATGTCACTTACAGTATTCTCAATTCCTAGGGTATTAATCTGTAAACGCGACATATTATCCTCTAAATTGGCAGCACTAGTATGAAGAACCTTCAGATTCTCCTCCATTCGACTATTATTCTCCTTCATGCTTTCATTCAGCATCTGCTTCATACTACTATTCATGCTAGCTTTCAAGTTAGCAGACATCTCCTCTAACATTATCCTCAAACTTTCATCTGCCATTACAATATTATTCAAAAATAGACTGCTGTAGGGACATACATCAATAGAGCAAAATAACAACATTTGAGCAACACTTTTCACCATATATAAAAATTTGATCAATTTTCTGTCTTAAATCTAACTTATAACTACCTTATAATTAATTTTCGAAGATACTTCATGTTGAAACAAACTCAAGCACATGTTCAAATTTCCCTGGCTCATTTTAAAATATCCTAACACAAATAATTTACATTTACAATCCAAATAATTTGATTTTATCTTTAATATGACTAAAATGTCATAAGCCGGTCAAATAAAATAAGATTCCAGATCATAGGCGATTTTCCTAAGTTTCCTGCCTATTTAACCTTTCTCAAGTTGTATAAGATCTGATCTTTTCTGAGTGTAATTTTCCTAATACAATACAACATTTAATTCCTATATAATCACACTCTTAAATACTACAATTGGCCTAGACATCTAACAAAGAATCAACCTCTTTATTTGAGTCTAATCGAACCTCACGTGTTAGGTTTGCCACTCTTATTAGCGTTCAACCTGGTAATCCAGTTATGTTGAATCGAGCCCCAACGTTTTAGGTGCGCCAATCTTACTGGCGTTCAACCTGGTGATCCAGTTTTGTCGAACAGGCCCCACGTTTTAGGGTCGCCAATCTTACTGTCCCCGTTTACCCGGATAGTAGGCTGTCAGATATCCGCCCCCTCAATCGGATTGCCAACAATCAATCGCACCGGCTCAGCTACATCAATGAAAATGGCACTGACAGATACTATCGAGATAAGAGCACAGAAGTTAACAGGAAATCATTGTGGAACACACCAAAATAGACGGGGGTTCATACTTACCGTTACTTACCTCTTAAAATTATCTCGGGGATTGAGTTGACAACAGGATCAATAAAGTCTGTTCACACAATAACCTCCACCATGACATTTAAAAATGAACCAGAACGAAGACGAGAACTTGGAACTGTACAAAAGTTTTATTTCAAATAAAGGGTAAGATTTTAATAACACAACAAAATAAACGTGGCTATCAGTAGCCCATGTCAATCTGACTACGTCCTCCTGTAGGACTTGCAAAAATTATCATACAACATGATATAAAACATATTAGCTCCCAAGAGCTCCAAATAACGTAATATTCATAACACAATTGGATTGGAAAGGAAGTGAGGACGAGACATATATAGAGCACTTGGTTTCCTTTTAATAAACATGACAATTGTATTTATAGTCGCAAGGCCAGAGTGTGGACGACCTCACCCGCTGATAACCAGATGTTGGGACAGCTGCGAGCTACCCTCCAACCTGTTGCATACTTTGTCAAATGGACTCCCTTCTCACATGCTACGTTACGTAAGAATACAGCTCTCTCTCTCAAGCTTTTAAATGTCTACAAGACAACTCAAATATATATTTACGCAAATCTTTCAAGTGCTTTGCTCACATCCTATTGGATTATTATGATAATTCCTAAACTTGTTAAGTTCAATCCAAATGTTTAATTAGCTCTTAAATGTTTATAACAAAATCACATAAATTATTTATAACAATTAGAAATTGTTTATAATATTTGTCAAAGACAATAAAAATATTTTAAACACGCCTTTAACATCACTTTCGTTCCACATTATTTTCAAAAAATATTTACAGCAATTATTTACAATATTAACATTTAAAATATTTAAATTATTAATTTAAGAAATACATTAACCACATGTTCATCCGGTTGGTAATTTTCATAATCGTGTCCATATAATCGACCAATGAAGGTTAGTTATACATATTAATGTCACAATCTGGTTTATAAAGGTTTTAATAATGATTTGTGACGGTAATCTTCATTCAAAATCTTATCTCAAATTCTTTCAAAACTCGTGTTAATTATAACAGTTAATTCACTTGATTAATTTTCAACGAACTATGACAATCTTACTCCAGCGGAAAATACTTCGCTAACAAGTTAATGCACAAACAGCATTAAAAATTAGGCCCAAAATTCATCATATATTAATCTATATGGCATCAAAAACTTCCACAGAACTTACAAAAACTTCCACAAATAATTCTTTAACATTAATTCCTGTGGGAACCTCCTTCATATTCAAGGGCATTATACATCAGCGACTTTCAACACATGCGCTGCACTAGCGATTATACATTCATAGTTCCACTTAAAAATTCTTATAATCATTAATTGTTTCAAAACTGTTTTCATTTAACCTTCGTGGATTTCATTCATGAACCGAAATGAAGTCAAAATTTGCCAATCACAAACAAATTTAATAGTGAATACGCTTATATACGCCTGTCTGGTCTATCAAAATTTAAGATTAACATCTTTAAAAAAAATTGTAGTATAAAAATACTATCATCAAATAAAGTGCGACTAAAACTGCAAAGTAGTCGAATAGAATCCAAATAGACTGGGGAATGCAAACATGATTATATAAATCTCTAATTGAGAAAAACTCCTAACAAAAGTTCTTGACTTTAATGCATTCAATAATTCATTATTAAAGTTAATCTTTCACAAAAGTGTCTATGATGCAATGATCGTTCATAACTGACGATAAATGTCTGTGTTGCAATCAATTCAAATAACGACTAGTATTTCCAAGATCGTCGACAACGTAATGGATTTTAACGCTCTAAAATCATTTAAATGTTCTTCCTTCTTGATGATGACAGAAAATTGGTCAAAGTAATTAAACTGGGGTAGAATTACTTTAATAAAGTGACACGCTGTCTGAATTTAAATCTGCCATAAAAATTATTAACTTACAGTCAAATCGTGACTACAAAAATATTAATTACTGAAAAATCTAAATATCAGTCTCAACTGATCCAAAATCGTTTAACTATGCCCATGACATAACAATGTCTTAATAAATCGTCGAAAAAGGCATAACTCATCAAGGTGTACTGAGAATATGAATCTCAACAAGAAAATAGGGCAAAATACATGAGGACAAAAATATGGGAAAAATGGTTGCTCAAACATCATTAAGAAACTCAAATACAATAAACGTTCACGACTACCTTATCTGCCGATTGACGTTCCAGAGGAAAATTCCCCAAAGAAGACTGCTGATGGATCCATTTCACCAAGTTAAAGCTGAGCTCCATCCTCGAAATAGGAAATAGCACCCTCGGAGAATCGAACTGCTTCCTTCTCCGGAAATCGCTCTGCTCCTCGAAGACGAATAGACATCCTTCCGGCAATAATCTTCTTTGTGAGTCGGGACAACCCTGACCTCTCTTGAAAAATTCCCTGAAGTTCCAGTAGACAATCGCCATGAAGTTTTTTTGTAGAAATTTCCGAAGAAATATTCATATACAGTGAGTATGAAATTATTTCTATTGCTGTTCGATAGTATTCAGCCTTTAATCACGCAACATGGGTGTAGATGGTTATTCACCACATGTTCGCTTGTGTGGAATAGCAATTAGCGAAGTTCCATGTTGCTATCTTACTCCGTTGAAATATGTCCCAATTGCATTAAGTCCTTTAGCCTTCCATCTGCTCTTCGGTTGTAGTAATAGAAGAACAAACTGCCGTATTAAATTGCTCCATTATACTGTAGTGTTGTGTAACAAAAGCAATCTGAAGTCTCCCTATTTCACTAGCAGCGTCAGCCGTGGCGTTGATTCTGGCGATACAATAATGCTTCTCAGGTGGCGAGATAATCACTTTTGTCAGTCGTGGAAACTTGCTAATATCTTTCAAACTAATCGCTCGAAATTGTTCAGCTTTTCTATATTACTTCAAGTAGCACTGCATAATAGAATTAGCTTATCGGCGACCGCTAACTGTTCAAAGCTAAACTTGTAGAAGCGTTCTAAGGTCCGTTTTAACTTCACCTAGTTTGACTTGAATCTCGTATAATGCAGTGGCTTCACCACGCGTTATAAAGACGACTCTTTTCACTACTTTTCACTTCGACGTCTCACTAAAATGACTGTATAAGAAAAGAACTTTCACAATTAGACTTCGATGATCTGAGAATGAGATCTGAGAATGATCGGAGAATGAGATCGGAGAATGAGACTCCTCTCTTCTGCGCAAGCCCTTTTATTAACTTCATGAGGGGCGTTTCCATCCCTTCCAGAGCGTGATACTGCGTCATCGCTAAAAGTTCCAACTTCGTTAATACATGACGGATTTTCAAAATTCAAAAACTGAAAATAAATTTCACCAAAATTCCAAATCAATGCCTCTACTGCAAATGGATTTCCACAATTCTGCATTCCAAAAGTAATAAAAAATACCATAGTTTCAGCAATCTCCGTCTTCCTTTAAACTATCGTTCATTGGTTCAAGCCTCCCCTCCAATAGCATAGTTTCTTCCTCAGCAGAATTCCTCGTTTCCTGCGACTGCGTCGTAAATCTTGGAACATTCTCGACTAAATGCTGACGTCACTGAGAATCTCAGCTCAAGTAGCTTGCTGGCATAACATTTGCGTCATCCGTGCTTACGTCATGACTACCCACGTCATAACTATGACAGCCATAACTTTCATTATAATTTCCAATATAGCCACCGTGGTCTCTATATAATTCAATTACCTGGGCATTCTCCTCTCACCACGTTTTAAAAACAGTTGCAAATTGTTTTTAAACTCAATGTTACAAGTATCTCAACTCTCTTGAACACGAAATTGAATTATTACTGGCTTACTCTAGGACGATATTTCCTCTATGTTCCTTAATCATAAATTTCTTCTACTCTGGGTTGTGTGTGGTTAATGTATTCTTTCCTCTCTACTTTCTCTTCTGACCAGTATTTCTATTTTCTAAGTTCTGCTGGCTCGTAGAAGGTCCAGGATCGATTACAACATCCTGCCTTTTCTTTTGATTGTCGGCTTCTTTATCCCTTAATTCTTTTAGGTATTGCTGGCTTTCCTTCTCTCTTTGCTGATACTGATCGGGTGTCATAACCTGACCTTGAGTATTCTGGTTTCTATTTTGGTTTAGGTTATTCCTATTATAATTTCGGTTATACCCATTATTGTTGTAATATCTGCCTCTTCCATTGTAGTTTCCTCGGTTGTAGTTCCAACCTCTTCTCTGTTGATACGGTCGGTAACCTTGTGATCTGTTATTTCTAAACTGATTATTCCTGTGAGGACCTACATTGTCAGTTTTCTCCTCATCTGGCTTGTCAGTTTGTTGGACTTGGTCCATATATACCGTATTTATTTCTTTAAACTCCTGCCTTTGACCTTTCTGTACTACGTTAGGCATTGGGCTTGTGTAGTCTAACCTTCTCAGTAATTCATCCATGCTGGTAAAATCCCTGATGTTGGACGAAATTATAAGTCTTCTCACCTCAACTGGCAGCATACGAGAAATCGCATCAATTAGTTGCTCCGTGGACAATGGGGGTTGCAAAAATCTCAAGCGGAACAATTGACTCGTAAAGAAATCAGCGTACCGCGTTGGAAGAGTACCTGAGTATTTTCTTGAATACACCTCCGCTCTTAACGAATTCTGCGCTTCTATGGACCAAAATCGTTTGATTAATGCCTCTGCAAACTCGTCAAAGTTACTGAATGTGTATCTAAATGCGCGAAACCATTCGAGGGGTCCTCCAATCAGATATCTCTCTACTATCTTCATCTCTCTCTCTCTGGGAATGTGAGCTTCGATGAAATAATCTTTGAGATTCCTTACATACTCGATAGGTGTCAAACTATCAGTGTTACTGAATTTTTGCGGTTTGTCTTCGAAATTCCTGATGACCGTCACGTTCCTCGGATATGAATCCGGATAGTTTTTCCCACTATCTCGATAGTTCCACTCAGGTTCCATATTCCTCTCGTCATCCTCCTCTCTGAATCTGGATATACGTTCTTCAGGAGTCACGTCTCTCTCTTCTGGATCTAGGTTATATCTTCTGGTATAATTCCTATTCATTTCGCAAGCTAAGCCTTCTGTATCCTTGTCAGTGATTTCCGTTAAGACTTTCTTGATTATCACTTCTTTGTAGTTCTCCATCAAACTAGCCTCTCCTAACTTCAAATTTTGCAGTTTGCTCGTCGTTTCATTTACATCAGAGACAACTTTATGCATCTGTTCCTCTAATGTAGATTTTAATGTTTGCATATCCTGATCTAGTTGTGTTCTATCGTCAACTTGTTTTTCGGATAGCGAATTTATCCTGACGCTTAAATCTTTCCTAATCTGTACTACTTCATTGTTAATTTCTATCTGAGTACTGGCAAGTTTTCTTTCAATCCTTTCCTGAATTTGGGTTACATGTTCCCCACTTGACTTATTCCACTCGTCTTTCCATACCGCTACGTTTGCTGTTAACATTTCTGCTATGTCTACTTCGATATCCTCTTTTAATAATCTATTATGGTCCAATACCTGGGTTCTCATGACCTCTACATCATATTTCAAACCTGCTAAAGACGTTGTCGTTCTAACTGACTCATCGACTAATCTAGTCGCTAATGCAGTTATATTACGCGTACAAAGGGTTTTTGAGTTTTCTATTTCTTCCCTGACTTTATTTACATCAGTTTGGACTTTAGTAATATCTACGAAAACTGTGTTGACTTCTACCTGAATCTTAGTTATGTCACTTTGCACCTCAGTTATATCCGAATGAATATTATTAATGTCTACCTGAACATTGGATACATCAGTTCTAGCATTTTGAATTTCTTTTTGGACTTCCTCGACCTTGTCTTGGACAGTCGCAACATCATTTTTGACAACAACTACTTCGGCTCTAGCACCAGAAATATCACCTCGGACATTAGCTACATCTAGATTTAACATTGTAAGGTCTTTCTGTACCTTAGACACATCATTTTTAACATCAGACACATTTGTGCGGATGTCACTTACAGTATTCTCAATTCCTAGGGTATTAATCTGTAAACGCGACATATTATCCTCTAAATTGGCAGCACTAGTATGAAGAACCTTCATATTCTCCTCCATTCGACTATTATTCTCCTTCATGCTTTCATTCAGCATCTGCTTCATACTACTATTCATGCTAGCTTTCAAGTTAGCAGACATCTCCTCTAACATTATCCTCAAACTTTCATCTGCCATTACAATATTATTCAAAAATAGACTGCTGTAGGGACATACATCAATAGAGCAAAATAACAACATTTGAGCAACACTTTTCACCATATATAAAAATTTGATCAATTTTCTGTCTTAAATCTAACTTATAACTACCTTATAATTAATTTTCGAAGATACTTCATGTTGAAACAAACTCAAGCACATGTTCAAATTTCCCTGGCTCATTTTAAAATATCCTAACACAAATAATTTACATTTACAATCCAAATAATTTGATTTTATCTTTAATATGACTAAAATGTCATAAGCCGGTCAAATAAAATAAGATTCCAGATCATAGGCGATTTTCCTAAGTTTCCTGCCTATTTAACCTTTCTCAAGTTGTATAAGATCTGATCTTTTCTGAGTGTAATTTTCCTAATACAATACAACATTTAATTCCTATATAATCACACTCTTAAATACTACAATTGGCCTAGACATCTAACAAAGAATCAACCTCTTTATTTGAGTCTAATCGAACCTCACGTGTTAGGTTTGCCACTCTTATTAGCGTTCAACCTGGTAATCCAGTTATGTTGAATCGAGCCCCAACGTTTTAGGTGCGCCAATCTTACTGGCGTTCAACCTGGTGATCCAGTTTTGTCGAACAGGCCCCACGTTTTAGGGTCGCCAATCTTACTGTCCCCGTTTACCCGGATAGTAGGCTGTCAGATATCCGCCCCCTCAATCGGATTGCCAACAATCAATCGCACCGGCTCAGCTACATCAATGAAAATGGCACTGACAGATACTATCGAGATAAGAGCACAGAAGTTAACAGGAAATCATTGTGGAACACACCAAAATAGACGGGGGTTCATACTTACCGTTACTTACCTCTTAAAATTATCTCGGGGATTGAGTTGACAACAGGATCAATAAAGTCTGTTCACACAATAACCTCCACCATGACATTTAAAAATGAACCAGAACGAAGACGAGAACTTGGAACTGTACAAAAGTTTTATTTCAAATAAAGGGTAAGATTTTAATAACACAACAAAATAAACGTGGCTATCAGTAGCCCATGTCAATCTGACTACGTCCTCCTGTAGGACTTGCAAAAATTATCATACAACATGATATAAAACATATTAGCTCCCAAGAGCTCCAAATAACGTAATATTCATAACACAATTGGATTGGAAAGGAAGTGAGGACGAGACATATATAGAGCACTTGGTTTCCTTTTAATAAACATGACAATTGTATTTATAGTCGCAAGGCCAGAGTGTGGACGACCTCACCCGCTGATAACCAGATGTTGGGACAGCTGCGAGCTACCCTCCAACCTGTTGCATACTTTGTCAAATGGACTCCCTTCTCACATGCTACGTTACGTAAGAATACAGCTCTCTCTCTCAAGCTTTTAAATGTCTACAAGACAACTCAAATATATATTTACGCAAATCTTTCAAGTGCTTTGCTCACATCCTATTGGATTATTATGATAATTCCTAAACTTGTTAAGTTCAATCCAAATGTTTAATTAGCTCTTAAATGTTTATAACAAAATCACATAAATTATTTATAACAATTAGAAATTGTTTATAATATTTGTCAAAGACAATAAAAATATTTTAAACACGCCTTTAACATCACTTTCGTTCCACATTATTTTCAAAAAATATTTACAGCAATTATTTACAATATTAACATTTAAAATATTTAAATTATTAATTTAAGAAATACATTAACCACATGTTCATCCGGTTGGTAATTTTCATAATCGTGTCCATATAATCGACCAATGAAGGTTAGTTATACATATTAATGTCACAATCTGGTTTATAAAGGTTTTAATAATGATTTGTGACGGTAATCTTCATTCAAAATCTTATCTCAAATTCTTTCAAAACTCGTGTTAATTATAACAGTTAATTCACTTGATTAATTTTCAACGAACTATGACAATCTTACTCCAGCGGAAAATACTTCGCTAACAAGTTAATGCACAAACAGCATTAAAAATTAGGCCCAAAATTCATCATATATTAATCTATATGGCATCAAAAACTTCCACAGAACTTACAAAAACTTCCACAAATAATTCTTTAACATTAATTCCTGTGGGAACCTCCTTCATATTCAAGGGCATTATACATCAGCGACTTTCAACACATGCGCTGCACTAGCGATTATACATTCATAGTTCCACTTAAAAATTCTTATAATCATTAATTGTTTCAAAACTGTTTTCATTTAACCTTCGTGGATTTCATTCATGAACCGAAATGAAGTCAAAATTTGCCAATCACAAACAAATTTAATAGTGAATACGCTTATATACGCCTGTCTGGTCTATCAAAATTTAAGATTAACATCTTTAAAAAAAATTGTAGTATAAAAATACTATCATCAAATAAAGTGCGACTAAAACTGCAAAGTAGTCGAATAGAATCCAAATAGACTGGGGAATGCAAACATGATTATATAAATCTCTAATTGAGAAAAACTCCTAACAAAAGTTCTTGACTTTAATGCATTCAATAATTCATTATTAAAGTTAATCTTTCACAAAAGTGTCTATGATGCAATGATCGTTCATAACTGACGATAAATGTCTGTGTTGCAATCAATTCAAATAACGACTAGTATTTCCAAGATCGTCGACAACGTAATGGATTTTAACGCTCTAAAATCATTTAAATGTTCTTCCTTCTTGATGATGACAGAAAATTGGTCAAAGTAATTAAACTGGGGTAGAATTACTTTAATAAAGTGACACGCTGTCTGAATTTAAATCTGCCATAAAAATTATTAACTTACAGTCAAATCGTGACTACAAAAATATTAATTACTGAAAAATCTAAATATCAGTCTCAACTGATCCAAAATCGTTTAACTATGCCCATGACATAACAATGTCTTAATAAATCGTCGAAAAAGGCATAACTCATCAAGGTGTACTGAGAATATGAATCTCAACAAGAAAATAGGGCAAAATACATGAGGACAAAAATATGGGAAAAATGGTTGCTCAAACATCATTAAGAAACTCAAATACAATAAACGTTCACGACTACCTTATCTGCCGATTGACGTTCCAGAGGAAAATTCCCCAAAGAAGACTGCTGATGGATCCATTTCACCAAGTTAAAGCTGAGCTCCATCCTCGAAATAGGAAATAGCACCCTTGGAGAATCGAACTGCTTCCTTCTCCGGAAATCGCTCTGCTCCTCGAAGACGAATAGACATCCTTCCGGCAATAATCTTCTTTGTGAGTCGGGACAACCCTGACCTCTCTTGAAAAATTCCCTGAAGTTCCAGTAGACAATCGCCATGAAGTTTTTTTGTAGAAATTTCCGAAGAAATATTCATATACAGTGAGTATGAAATTATTTCTATTGCTGTTCGATAGTATTCAGCCTTTAATCACGAAACATGGGTGTAGATGGTTATTCACCACATGTTCGCTTGTGTGGAATAGCAATTAGCGAAGTTCCATGTTGCTATCTTACTCCGTTGAAATATGTCCCAATTGCATTAAGTCCTTTAGCCTTCCATCTGCTCTTCGGTTGTAGTAATAGAAGAACAAACTGCCGTATTAAATTGCTCCATTATACTGTAGTGTTGTGTAACAAAAGCAATCTGAAGTCTCCCTATTTCACTAGCAGCGTCAGCCGTGGCGTTGATTCTGGCGATACAATAATGCTTCTCAGGTGGCGAGATAATCACTTTTGTCAGTCGTGGAAACTTGCTAATATCTTTCAAACTAATCGCTCGAAATTGTTCAGCTTTTCTATATTACTTCAAGTAGCACTGCATAATAGAATTAGCTTATCGGCGACCGCTAACTGTTCAAAGCTAAACTTGTAGAAGCGTTCTAAGGTCCGTTTTAACTTCACCTAGTTTGACTTGAATCTCGTATAATGCAGTGGCTTCACCACGCGTTATAAAGACGACTCTTTTCACTACTTTTCACTTCGACGTCTCACTAAAATGACTGTATAAGAAAAGAACTTTCACAATTAGACTTCGATGATCTGAGAATGAGATCTGAGAATGATCGGAGAATGAGATCGGAGAATGAGACTCCTCTCTTCTGCGCAAGCCCTTTTATTAACTTCATGAGGGGCGTTTCCATCCCTTCCAGAGCGTGATACTGCGTCATCGCTAAAAGTTCCAACTTCGTTAATACATGACGGATTTTCAAAATTCAAAAACTGAAAATAAATTTCACCAAAATTCCAAATCAATGCCTCTACTGCAAATGGATTTCCACAATTCTGCATTCCAAAAGTAATAAAAATACCATAGTTTCAGCAATCTCCGTCTTCCTTTAAACTATCGTTCATTGGTTCAAGCCTCCCCTCCAATAGCATAGTTTCTTCCTCAGCAGAATTCCTCGTTTCCTGCGACTGCGTCGTAAATCTTGGAACATTCTCGACTAAATGCTGACGTCACTGAGAATCTCAGCTCAAGTAGCTTGCTGGCATAACATTTGCGTCATCCGTGCTTACGTCATGACTACCCACGTCATAACTATGACAGCCATAACTTTCATTATAATTTCCAATATAGCCACCGTGGTCTCTATATAATTCAATTACCTGGGCATTCTCCTCTCACCACGTTTTAAAAACAGTTGCAAATTGTTTTTAAACTCAATGTTACAAGTATCTCAACTCTCTTGAACACGAAATTGAATTATTACTGGCTTACTCTAGGACGATATTTCCTCTATGTTCCTTAATCATAAATTTCTTCTACTCTGGGTTGTGTGTGGTTAATGTATTCTTTCCTCTCTACTTTCTCTTCTGACCAGTATTTCTATTTTCTAAGTTCTGCTGGCTCGTAGAAGGTCCAGGATCGATTACAACATCCTGCCTTTTCTTTTGATTGTCGGCTTCTTTATCCCTTAATTCTTTTAGGTATTGCTGGCTTTCCTTCTCTCTTTGCTGATACTGATCGGGTGTCATAACCTGACCTTGAGTATTCTGGTTTCTATTTTGGTTTAGGTTATTCCTATTATAATTTCGGTTATACCCATTATTGTTGTAATATCTGCCTCTTCCATTGTAGTTTCCTCGGTTGTAGTTCCAACCTCTTCTCTGTTGATACGGTCGGTAACCTTGTGATCTGTTATTTCTAAACTGATTATTCCTGTGAGGACCTACATTGTCAGTTTTCTCCTCATCTGGCTTGTCAGTTTGTTGGACTTGGTCCATATATACCGTATTTATTTCTTTAAACTCCTGCCTTTGACCTTTCTGTACTACGTTAGGCATTGGGCTTGTGTAGTCTAACCTTCTCAGTAATTCATCCATGCTGGTAAAATCCCTGATGTTGGACGAAATTATAAGTCTTCTCACCTCAACTGGCAGCATACGAGAAATCGCATCAATTAGTTGCTCCGTGGACAATGGGGGTTGCAAAAATCTCAAGCGGAACAATTGACTCGTAAAGAAATCAGCGTACCGCGTTGGAAGAGTACCTGAGTATTTTCTTGAATACACCTCCGCTCTTAACGAATTCTGCGCTTCTATGGACCAAAATCGTTTGATTAATGCCTCTGCAAACTCGTCAAAGTTACTGAATGTGTATCTAAATGCGCGAAACCATTCGAGGGGTCCTCCAATCAGATATCTCTCTACTATCTTCATCTCTCTCTCTCTGGGAATGTGAGCTTCGATGAAATAATCTTTGAGATTCCTTACATACTCGATAGGTGTCAAACTATCAGTGTTACTGAATTTTTGCGGTTTGTCTTCGAAATTCCTGATGACCGTCACGTTCCTCGGATATGAATCCGGATAGTTTTTCCCACTATCTCGATAGTTCCACTCAGGTTCCATATTCCTCTCGTCATCCTCCTCTCTGAATCTGGATATACGTTCTTCAGGAGTCACGTCTCTCTCTTCTGGATCTAGGTTATATCTTCTGGTATAATTCCTATTCATTTCGCAAGCTAAGCCTTCTGTATCCTTGTCAGTGATTTCCGTTAAGACTTTCTTGATTATCACTTCTTTGTAGTTCTCCATCAAACTAGCCTCTCCTAACTTCAAATTTTGCAGTTTGCTCGTCGTTTCATTTACATCAGAGACAACTTTATGCATCTGTTCCTCTAATGTAGATTTTAATGTTTGCATATCCTGATCTAGTTGTGTTCTATCGTCAACTTGTTTTTCGGATAGCGAATTTATCCTGACGCTTAAATCTTTCCTAATCTGTACTACTTCATTGTTAATTTCTATCTGAGTACTGGCAAGTTTTCTTTCAATCCTTTCCTGAATTTGGGTTACATGTTCCCCACTTGACTTATTCCACTCGTCTTTCCATACCGCTACGTTTGCTGTTAACATTTCTGCTATGTCTACTTCGATATCCTCTTTTAATAATCTATTATGGTCCAATACCTGGGTTCTCATGACCTCTACATCATATTTCAAACCTGCTAAAGACGTTGTCGTTCTAACTGACTCATCGACTAATCTAGTCGCTAATGCAGTTATATTACGCGTACAAAGGGTTTTTGAGTTTTCTATTTCTTCCCTGACTTTATTTACATCAGTTTGGACTTTAGTAATATCTACGAAAACTGTGTTGACTTCTACCTGAATCTTAGTTATGTCACTTTGCACCTCAGTTATATCCGAATGAATATTATTAATGTCTACCTGAACATTGGATACATCAGTTCTAGCATTTTGAATTTCTTTTTGGACTTCCTCGACCTTGTCTTGGACAGTCGCAACATCATTTTTGACAACAACTACTTCGGCTCTAGCACCAGAAATATCACCTCGGACATTAGCTACATCTAGATTTAACATTGTAAGGTCTTTCTGTACCTTAGACACATCATTTTTAACATCAGACACATTTGTGCGGATGTCACTTACAGTATTCTCAATTCCTAGGGTATTAATCTGTAAACGCGACATATTATCCTCTAAATTGGCAGCACTAGTATGAAGAACCTTCAGATTCTCCTCCATTCGACTATTATTCTCCTTCATGCTTTCATTCAGCATCTGCTTCATACTACTATTCATGCTAGCTTTCAAGTTAGCAGACATCTCCTCTAACATTATCCTCAAACTTTCATCTGCCATTACAATATTATTCAAAAATAGACTGCTGTAGGGACATACATCAATAGAGCAAAATAACAACATTTGAGCAACACTTTTCACCATATATAAAAATTTGATCAATTTTCTGTCTTAAATCTAACTTATAACTACCTTATAATTAATTTTCGAAGATACTTCATGTTGAAACAAACTCAAGCACATGTTCAAATTTCCCTGGCTCATTTTAAAATATCCTAACACAAATAATTTACATTTACAATCCAAATAATTTGATTTTATCTTTAATATGACTAAAATGTCATAAGCCGGTCAAATAAAATAAGATTCCAGATCATAGGCGATTTTCCTAAGTTTCCTGCCTATTTAACCTTTCTCAAGTTGTATAAGATCTGATCTTTTCTGAGTGTAATTTTCCTAATACAATACAACATTTAATTCCTATATAATCACACTCTTAAATACTACAATTGGCCTAGACATCTAACAAAGAATCAACCTCTTTATTTGAGTCTAATCGAACCTCACGTGTTAGGTTTGCCACTCTTATTAGCGTTCAACCTGGTAATCCAGTTATGTTGAATCGAGCCCCAACGTTTTAGGTGCGCCAATCTTACTGGCGTTCAACCTGGTGATCCAGTTTTGTCGAACAGGCCCCACGTTTTAGGGTCGCCAATCTTACTGTCCCCGTTTACCCGGATAGTAGGCTGTCAGATATCCGCCCCCTCAATCGGATTGCCAACAATCAATCGCACCGGCTCAGCTACATCAATGAAAATGGCACTGACAGATACTATCGAGATAAGAGCACAGAAGTTAACAGGAAATCATTGTGGAACACACCAAAATAGACGGGGGTTCATACTTACCGTTACTTACCTCTTAAAATTATCTCGGGGATTGAGTTGACAACAGGATCAATAAAGTCTGTTCACACAATAACCTCCACCATGACATTTAAAAATGAACCAGAACGAAGACGAGAACTTGGAACTGTACAAAAGTTTTATTTCAAATAAAGGGTAAGATTTTAATAACACAACAAAATAAACGTGGCTATCAGTAGCCCATGTCAATCTGACTACGTCCTCCTGTAGGACTTGCAAAAATTATCATACAACATGATATAAAACATATTAGCTCCCAAGAGCTCCAAATAACGTAATATTCATAACACAATTGGATTGGAAAGGAAGTGAGGACGAGACATATATAGAGCACTTGGTTTCCTTTTAATAAACATGACAATTGTATTTATAGTCGCAAGGCCAGAGTGTGGACGACCTCACCCGCTGATAACCAGATGTTGGGACAGCTGCGAGCTACCCTCCAACCTGTTGCATACTTTGTCAAATGGACTCCCTTCTCACATGCTACGTTACGTAAGAATACAGCTCTCTCTCTCAAGCTTTTAAATGTCTACAAGACAACTCAAATATATATTTACGCAAATCTTTCAAGTGCTTTGCTCACATCCTATTGGATTATTATGATAATTCCTAAACTTGTTAAGTTCAATCCAAATGTTTAATTAGCTCTTAAATGTTTATAACAAAATCACATAAATTATTTATAACAATTAGAAATTGTTTATAATATTTGTCAAAGACAATAAAAATATTTTAAACACGCCTTTAACATCACTTTCGTTCCACATTATTTTCAAAAAATATTTACAGCAATTATTTACAATATTAACATTTAAAATATTTAAATTATTAATTTAAGAAATACATTAACCACATGTTCATCCGGTTGGTAATTTTCATAATCGTGTCCATATAATCGACCAATGAAGGTTAGTTATACATATTAATGTCACAATCTGGTTTATAAAGGTTTTAATAATGATTTGTGACGGTAATCTTCATTCAAAATCTTATCTCAAATTCTTTCAAAACTCGTGTTAATTATAACAGTTAATTCACTTGATTAATTTTCAACGAACTATGACAATCTTACTCCAGCGGAAAATACTTCGCTAACAAGTTAATGCACAAACAGCATTAAAAATTAGACCCAAAATTCATCATTTATATTAATCTATATGGCATCAAAAACTTCCACAGAACTTACAAAAACTTCCACAAATAATTCTTTAACATTAATTCCTGTGGGAACCTCCTTCATATTCAAGGGCATTATACATCAGCGACTTTCAACACATGCGCTGCACTAGCGATTATACATTCATAGTTCCACTTAAAAATTCTTATAATCATTAATTGTTTCAAAACTGTTTTCATTTAACCTTCGTGGATTTCATTCATGAACCGAAATGAAGTCAAAATTTGCCAATCACAAACAAATTTAATAGTGAATACGCTTATATACGCCTGTCTGGTCTATCAAAATTTAAGATTAACATCTTTAAAAAAAAATGTAGTATAAAAATACTATCATCAAATAAAGTGCGACTAAAACTGCAAAGTAGTCGAATAGAATCCAAATAGACTGGGGAATGCAAACATGATTATATAAATCTCTAATTGAGAAAAACTCCTAACAAAAGTTCTTGACTTTAATGCATTCAATAATTCATTATTAAAGTTAATCTTTCACAAAAGTGTCTATGATGCAATGATCGTTCATAACTGACGATAAATGTCTGTGTTGCAATCAATTCAAATAACGACTAGTATTTCCAAGATCGTCGACAACGTAATGGATTTTAACGCTCTAAAATCATTTAAATGTTCTTCCTTCTTGATGATGACAGAAAATTGGTCAAAGTAATTAAACTGGGGTAGAATTACTTTAATAAAGTGACACGCTGTCTGAATTTAAATCTGCCATAAAAATTATTAACTTACAGTCAAATCGTGACTACAAAAATATTAATTACTGAAAAATCTAAATATCAGTCTCAACTGATCCAAAATCGTTTAACTATGCCCATGACATAACAATGTCTTAATAAATCGTCGAAAAAGGCATAACTCATCAAGGTGTACTGAGAATATGAATCTCAACAAGAAAATAGGGCAAAATACATGAGGACAAAAATATGGGAAAAATGGTTGCTCAAACATCATTAAGAAACTCAAATACAATAAACGTTCACGACTACCTTATCTGCCGATTGACGTTCCAGAGGAAAATTCCCCAAAGAAGACTGCTGATGGATCCATTTCACCAAGTTAAAGCTGAGCTCCATCCTCGAAATAGGAAATAGCACCCTCGGAGAATCGAACTGCTTCCTTCTCCGGAAATCGCTCTGCTCCTCGAAGACGAATAGACATCCTTCCGGCAATAATCTTCTTTGTGAGTCGGGACAACCCTGACCTCTCTTGAAAAATTCCCTGAAGTTCCAGTAGACAATCGCCATGAAGTTTTTTTGTAGAAATTTCCGAAGAAATATTCATATACAGTGAGTATGAAATTATTTCTATTGCTGTTCGATAGTATTCAGCCTTTAATCACGCAACATGGGTGTAGATGGTTATTCACCACATGTTCGCTTGTGTGGAATAGCAATTAGCGAAGTTCCATGTTGCTATCTTACTCCGTTGAAATATGTCCCAATTGCATTAAGTCCTTTAGCCTTCCATCTGCTCTTCGGTTGTAGTAATAGAAGAACAAACTGCCGTATTAAATTGCTCCATTATACTGTAGTGTTGTGTAACAAAAGCAATCTGAAGTCTCCCTATTTCACTAGCAGCGTCAGCCGTGGCGTTGATTCTGGCGATACAATAATGCTTCTCAGGTGGCGAGATAATCACTTTTGTCAGTCGTGGAAACTTGCTAATATCTTTCAAACTAATCGCTCGAAATTGTTCAGCTTTTCTATATTACTTCAAGTAGCACTGCATAATAGAATTAGCTTATCGCCGACCGCTAACTGTTCAAAGCTAAACTTGTAGAAGCGTTCTAAGGTCCGTTTTAACTTCACCTAGTTTGACTTGAATCTCGTATAATGCAGTGGCTTCACCACGCGTTATAAAGACGACTCTTTTCACTACTTTTCACTTCGACGTCTCACTAAAATGACTGTATAAGAAAAGAACTTTCACAATTAGACTTCGATGATCTGAGAATGAGATCTGAGAATGATCGGAGAATGAGATCGGAGAATGAGACTCCTCTCTTCTGCGCAAGCCCTTTTATTAACTTCATGAGGGGCGTTTCCATCCCTTCCAGAGCGTGATACTGCGTCATCGCTAAAAGTTCCAACTTCGTTAATACATGACGGATTTTCAAAATTCAAAAACTGAAAATAAATTTCACCAAAATTCCAAATCAATGCCTCTACTGCAAATGGATTTCCACAATTCTGCATTCCAAAAGTAATAAAAAATACCATAGTTTCAGCAATCTCCGTCTTCCTTTAAACTATCGTTCATTGGTTCAAGCCTCCCCTCCAATAGCATAGTTTCTTCCTCAGCAGAATTCCTCGTTTCCTGCGACTGCGTCGTAAATCTTGGAACATTCTCGACTAAATGCTGACGTCACTGAGAATCTCAGCTCAAGTAGCTTGCTGGCATAACATTTGCGTCATCCGTGCTTACGTCATGACTACCCACGTCATAACTATGACAGCCATAACTTTCATTATAATTTCCAATATAGCCACCGTGGTATCTATATAATTCAATTACGGTGGCAGTACCATCCCGGCATTTGCCCGAAGACGAAGTGGGAAACCATGGAAAACCACTTCGAGGATGGCTGACGTGGGAATCGAACCCTCTCTACTCATTTGGGCCACCCGAGGCTGAGTAGACCCCGATCAAGTCCTCATACCACTTTTCAAATTTCGAGGCAGAGCCGGGAATCGAACCCAGGACCTCCGGGACGGCAGCTAACTATGCTGAACGCTACGCTACGGAGGATGTTTAAATGTAATCAGAAAAATTCATCTGTTAGATAACCTCAAATTGTAGCCTATTGTTATCTCATTTGTGAATTCCTGATGTGATGGCTAAAGCAATACACCGTATGATCAACGAACATTGCCTATGCTACCTAGATGATGAAGCCTGCACACTGCCGTGACAACAGCTTGTTCGTTCGACCAATGGTAGTGATACCTCCTCACAAGGGGTTGGTTTTCATCGGAAATAAGGTTACACCTTCAGTGAGTTTCGCTTCTAAAATTTGTGTTTTTCGGAATGAATATAGAACGTTATACGGTATTCTGTACGATCATGCAAGTGCAAAGACTTTCAGAGTTACCAATAAGTGTTAGAAGAAAGTAATCAAATCCACCTACTATAAACATGACTCAACGATTCACGTTATTCTGTAAATGTATGAGGGTTACTTTCATTTTTAGCCTATTTTCATTTTATGAAAAAAAAAAAGTCTTATGAGGTCACCTTTTGTCCGTTTGTCTGTCTGTGTGTGCGTGCGTGTGTGTTTATGTGTGTGTGTGTCCCCTAATAACTTTTGAACAGCTGGAGCGATTTCAATGAAACTCGGTAAGATCATAGCACCATTCTGGCCGACCCCGAAGGTTTCCTTCAAATTTTATTGTGTCTCACCCATCGGACATGGCGACTGTGCGAAATATTTCAGTATCTCTGAAACTATTACCGATGACATCCTGAAATTTTGTACGGTGATAAAGGAAACTACTAGAAGTTAACCAAAGATACTTTCAAAAACCTGGTAAGTACAAAACCAACATGGCGGCCAAGCGAATTTGAGACTTTTAAATAGACCTTTCTCGCGATTTAACCATCCAAACGTAATGAAATTTGGTACAGCAAATGTTTATACACATTGTAAAGCACTGGCGTCTAATTTAGTTCAATTGTTTACATAACCTCAATATGGCGGCTGTGCATAATATTTCACTGGTATTCTATATCTCCGAAACTTTTACAGATATCACCCTGAAATTTTGTATGGTGATAAAGAAAGGGCTCTGCTACAAGTTTATCTATGTGAAAATGAAAATCCACAGCCTGCTTCCAGTCTCCGACTGGGTCAGGAATGGAATGAATGAAGCCCTTATCTAGCGGCGAGGATATGAACTGTGCCGGCTGCCGAGGCCTGACGCACTCCTCTGGGGCAATGATTAAATGAACGACAGATGAAATGAAATGAGAGTGGAGAGTGTTGCTGGAATGAAATGTTGACAGGGAAAACCGGAGTACCCGGAGAAAAACCTGTCTGCCTCCGTTTTGTCCAGCACAGATCTCACATGGAGTGACCGGGATTTGAACCACGGACCCAGCGGTGAGAGGCCGGCATGCTGCCGCCTAAGCCACGGAGGCTCTACAATTTTATCTATGTAATATTCAAAAACCTGTAAAGTACAAAATGAACATGGCGGCCAAGCGAAGTTGAAGCATTTTAATAGACTTTTCTCGTGACTTAACCATCTGAGTGCAGTGAAATATAGTACAGTAAATGATTATACATGTAATGCACTGGCATCTAATTTAGTTCAATTGTGTACATAACATAATTTTTTTTTAAATTAAGTTTTTATTTCTTGTGTCATAATCAGGTGATCGTAGTGAAAGCTTGAATAATGAAGCTACGCAATAATTTTCCTTTAATGGTACATAACTCTATGGCCTATACATATAACAATCCAAAATGGCGATCATCCGAAATATGTTGACGGTTCTAAATATCTACGAATCTTTTACAGCAATAAAACTGATATTTTCATAGAGGCTATGAACATAAGTTCACCTATAGGACTTTCAGTAACCTGGTGAGCACAAATCCAATATGGCGGCGACGCAAAGTATAAATATTTAAATGGACGTTTCCCGCGATTTAACCATCCGGGTGCAGTGAAAAGTTCCTCGTTAAATACTTATACAAATGTTAATCCACTGGCATCTAATTTATTTCAATTGTTTTCATAACCAAAAGATGGCAGCCGAGCAAAATTTTAAAATCTCGTTTTTACATCTTGTGTCCTAATCATGCGATTGAAGTTTGAATACCAAACGTACACAATAATCTTCATGTAATAGTACATAAGTAAAAATCGAACCTGGCGACCATCTAAAATATTAGACGGTTCTCAATATATACGAATCTATCACAACATTCAAACTGAAATGTTGTATGTTGATAGCGACAATTAACATAAATAGGATATATGAAAATAGGCTGTATAGTTCTTCACGGAACTACTTGTTACAAAATGCGAAAAGTAGGCTAAAAATCAAGTTCTGAGATAAATGAGATCACTCAAAGGTTCACTCTTTTTTGAAATGCAAAATCCATACAATTCATAAACGGAATAAGTCCCAAATGGTATTAAGTGGCTCCGAAGGGGTTCAGTTAATAATAATGTCATAAAAATTGTACCCTCTCACCCTCTCCCCTCCCCCTTTCAACCCCTACCCCCTCCCACTTCCACCACCTTGTTGTTGCCATGACGAATTTGTTGAGATGTGCCACTATTGTTTTAATGCACTATGCGCTGGACTATCTTCGAAATTTGTTGTTTAAATAACGAAAGAAATGTACAGACAATAAAGTAACCTTTATTAATTATGTAACCAAATTATTAATACAGCATTCATAAGATTTCATTTGTAATAAGTAACCAAGATACAACACAAAACATACCAAAATAATGCCCATGAAATTTTATAAAAAGTTGAGTAACTTTAAAGATCGTCTATATCGCTCATTGATTAAGAAAGAGCATTGCTGTAATTCTTTTTTCAGTGTATTCGCAATGTTCCAAACTTAGGTTATTAGACACCAGCACAACATAAACAGAAAACTGTACCTTGAAAATCCATAACAATACCAGGGAAATCCATAAGTTTACGTCAGTTTTAAATTGGAACCTACTGTATTCCTAAGATTGAAATTTTAGGTTGTTGTAAAATGTTGAATAAAATCTTGGCACAGCATTGGTGGCGGTCAAACTTTGTAGATCTCAGATTTCTTCTTAGATATTGGAAGAGGTTGTCTGTTAGCTTTTTTCAGTGTTGCTTCCTGAAATGACTGCAGACCCCTTCTAGATCTAGGAGGCTTTGATGATTACAGTTTTAAAATCTGTTTCTCTGAAATAAGTTTTGTAGAAAAAAAATCAAGTGATTGTTTTTCTAGCTTCAGAAATTTTGTTGAAGACGACCTTTTCATTGTTTGTGTTTACAACAAAATTATGAGATGTCCTGACTGTGAGGTCCTTTACATCAACAAAGTCATCGTGTTCCTTTTCGTTTGAAAGGTGTGCCTTTTTTCCATGTCATCCTAATTAAAGTGCCATATTGTGATGGTAGGTAGATTGGACAATATTTCTGTGATCGCTATATATATATTTATATTACAGAGTGAACACCTTCATTTTGTGTGGGTCCGACAACCAGAAATTTCTGCGTAATCCTCTTAATTTGTTATCTTGCACAGCGTACAAGTATCAGATAACAATGTACTTATTTTTCTGCTGTCCACAACTATTGTCTCAGTACAGTTTTATTTCTAATTCATCTGTTTTCCATGCAGCTGCTTTTGCTTCTAAATATTTCAATAGGCATGTCCCAACTTCAGTAGCTCCTTTCTTTCCATCGCCTTCGTGCCATAGTTGCAGCCCATGTATTTTCAAGTTACACATTGTGAAGTTGTAGGTGGACAATTTTGACTTGTAATAAACTGATGAAACATCTCCACGTGGAGTGGGCAGAGCGACTTTCAAATCAAAATATGATACTTGTAATGAGGAACTGACGCAGTTCTTATCAGCTTCCTTCTCTATTCTGCCTAATCCCTTTTCTTCTTTGTGTGTACTATACGCAGTTTTGGCTTTGATTCTCTCATCTTCATTTTGATTCATATAAGTTACACACTGTTGACACTGGTCCTTTTTAGGACAGAAAAATTTCAAATTAAATTCATTGTTAAATATTCTAGTGTTCATTGTTAAATTTCCGACAGACTTTCCTTCTTACTCACATGCCTCATTGTAATCTCTGTATAACTGCACTATGGTTTTACCACCCTCAATATACTCTTTAGAGGATGTCGCACGTGTATAATGGTTTCCTAGCACTGGAATATTATGAAATATGTGCACTAATGCATTGTTTTATTGTCTCTGAAACTTTTACGTGGTTTCCATGCTGTCATCTTACGTCGCTTGCTAAGAAACCATCAGCAATCTTGTATGTCACTGTTAGAATAGGCTACACCTGTTGGAAATATCAAGAGTTGCGGTAAAGGAAGTTTTGCATACTCTCAGTCTTTCTGCATTCTTCTTGAAATAAAATGCGTTATTGAACTTTCTACTGTAGTTGGTTTTCCTGTGTTTGATAAGGGATGTGTAGGTATATACAGTGGGAAAATTTGTTGTGTGGACTGGAGAAGAACACCTCTTTGATTATTTACGTCCCCTAAGACCCAGTACATAACAAAAATATTCATCCTTTCCTCTTCAGTAAACTTATTAATAGCCGTGTTGAAACACCGGATCCCATGAGAACTCCGCAGTTAAGCAACATTGGGCGCGGTTAGAACTTGGATGGTATGCCGGTTCTAAGCACTGCGCGCTGTTGGCAAACATAAGGTGGAGCGGAAAGCCCCTGTCCACCCTACCGCACGTAAACTCCAGCTTGGGGTAGCCTCTTCGGAGGTTCGGACCTGCCTTCGGGCAGAATACCAATTTTATTAAAACACTGTTATCGACATTACGTACTGCCCCCGTAAATTGAATTATATTGAGACCACGGTGGCTGTATTGGCATATGTGAATATAGTTATGGCTGTCATAGTTGTGACGTGTATATTCATGACGTAAGCACGGATTACGCAGACTTCATGCAAGTAGGCTGGTTGAGCTGAGATTCTTGGTGACGTCATGATTTCGTTCGAGAAAGATCTGAGATTTACGACGCAGTCGCAGGGAAACGAAGAATTGTGCTAAGGAAGAAGTTACGCTATTGGAGGAGAGGCTCGAACCAATGAATGATAGTTTGGAGGGAGACGGAGATTACTGAAATTACCATATTTAATTACTTTTGGCATGCAGAATTGTGGAGATCTATTTTCAGTTATGGCATTGATTTGGAATTTTGAAGAAATTAATTTTGAGTTTTTGAAATTTGAAAATCCGTCAAGTATAGCCAAAGTTAGAACTTCTAGCAATGACGGAGGAACAAGCTATGGAAGGGATGGATACGCCCCTTAAGAAGTTGATAAAAGGTCTTGCACAGCAGAGAGGAGCGCTCATATCTCATTTTCTGATGTCTTATAGACGTTTTTCTGATTCTCACATTGTTAGACTTCGAGTTATTTAGTGAAGCAAGTCGTCATTATCACGTGTGGTAGAGCCCACCGCATCGAACGAGCACGGAGCGTGCAGCAGTTCAATTTTACGGTTATTGAAACTAGACGAAGTTGGAGTGCACACATAAACGAGTCTACAAGATTTTCTATCAAGAGTTAGATACTGCCTTTATGCTAATTCAATTGTGCATTATAATATTGAGGTGTGTAGGAAAGTTGAACATTTTCACGATTATACTTTGGAAGATATTCGTATTTTAAGACTGCAGACAAAAGTGATTTTCTCGCCACCTGAGAAGCACTTTTATAATACCACAATCTACAATACGGCTGACACGTGTATTGCAACCGTGATACTGAAGAGTACGTTTGGTGATACAACGCTACATTCTACAATGGAACAATATAATCTGGCAGTACTTTCGACTATTATTATAACGGAAGTGGAGATGGAAGACTAAAACTTTAATGCAATTGGGACATATATCAATGGAGTGAAATAACAGCATGGAACTTCGCTAATCGTCATTCTACAAAAGCGAGCATGTAGTGAATATCCAACTACACTCATGCATCGTAGTCCAACGCTGAATTATATCAAATGGTAGTGGAAATATTTTCATACTCTACAATTATGAACATTTCTGCGGAAATAATTGCAATCATCTTCATGGCGAATTTCTACCAGAACTTCAGGGAATTATCAAGAGAGGCCAGGGTGGACCCGGCTCACAAAGAAGAGTTTTGCCAGAAGGATGTCTATCGTCTACACGGAGCAGTGCAATTTCCGGAGGAGGAAGCAGTTCTATTCTCCGAGGGCGCTGGTTCCAGGTTCGAGGTCGGAGCACATCTTTACGTTGGTGAAATGGAACTATCAGCAGTCTTGTTTGGAAATTTTCCTCTAGAACTTCAATCAACAGATAAGGTAGTCGTGAACGTTTCTTGTTTTATTTGAGCCATTTAGCGATATCTGAGCAACCATTTTTCCCATATTTTCTGTCCCATATATTTTGCCCCATATTCTTGCTTGATATTTCTGTACTCAGCACACTTTGATGATTTATGCCTTTTTCTACGATTTATTGAGACATTGTTATGTCATTGGCATATTTAAATAATTTTGGATCAGTTGAGACTGATAATATTTTATATTCTTTCAGTAATTTGCATATTTTTGTAGTCACGATTTAACTGTAAAGTTAACGATTTTCTATGGCAAATTTGAATTCAGACAGCGTGTCATTTTATTAAAGTAATTCTATTCAGTAAATTACTTTGACCAATTATCTGTCATCCTCAAGAAAGAAGAATAATTAAAAGATTTTAGAGCGTTAAAATCTATTACTGTATCGACGATCTTGGAAATACTAGTCGTTTTATGAACATGATTGCAACATAGACATTTATCGTCAGTTCTGAAATACCATTGCATTATAGACAATTTTATGAAATATGAACTTTGATTACGATTTATTGAGTACACTATAGTAATGAACATTTGATAGGAGTTTTTCTCAATTCTTGATTGGAACAATAATGTTTGCATTCCACAGTCTAATTGGATTCTATTCGATTATTTATGCAGTTTAGATGAACTTTGATTGAAGATAGTAATTTTATACTGCGATACTTTGATGATATTAATCTCAATTTTGATAGACCAGGGAGGCGTGTCTAATCGTATTTGCTATTAAATTTATTTGTGATTGGCAAATTTTTACTTCATATCGATTCATGAATGAAACCCACGAAGGTTAAATATAATAACAGTTTTTGATACAATTAATGAAGATAAGAATTTTTAAAGAGGAACTATGGATGTATAATCGTTAGTTCAGTGGACGTGTAAAAGTCGCTGATGAATAATGCCCTGTAATAAGTGAAGGAGGTTCCCACAGTAATATTAATGATGTTGATGAATTTGTAAGTGGAGGTTTTTTGTATGTATTGTGGAAGATTTTGATGCCATATATATTGAGATATATGATGAATTTTGGGCCAATTTTTGTGCAATTTTGTGCGTTTTGAGCGAGGTATTTTTCCGCTGAGTGTATTGTCCAGGTCCTTTGAAAATTAATCATGTGAAGTTACTGTTAAAATTAACAAGAGTGTTTAAATAATTTGAGATAACGATTTTGAATGGAGGCTACCGTCACAAATAAAAATAATTATTAAATCTTATTAAGCCTGAATCTAACATTTAAATATAACTAACCTTCATTGGTCGATTATATCACCACGATTTAAGTAATTATCAACCGGATAAACGTGTGGTTTAATGTATTTCTAAAATAAATAATATAAATATTGTAAATAATTATGTAAATATCTTTAATAATAATTTGAAACGAAAGGGATTAATAGAGGCGTGTACAAATTTTTCAATTGTCGTTTGACAATATTATAAACAATTTAAATTGTTATAAATAATTAATGAACATTTTGTTATAAACATTAAGCGTTTTGTTATTATACTCTAAACAACGCTAGTTAAACAATTGGAATATACAATTAAACAAGTTTTGGGATTATTAGAGTAATCCATTGATATTTGATTGGAGCATTTAAAAGATTTGCGTGATAATATTTGAGCTGAGACGTGAACATTTAAAGTGTTTTGAAAAGGAGCTAGGCTCTGATGTAACTAGCATATGCTAACGTTGGCTGGACAGGTGGGTCCATTTGACGATGCAAGCATGCGACATGGTGTGGGGTGTATCGCAGCTGGCCAGACGACTGTATGATAGAGGCCAAGGTCACCTACATAGTAGCCTTGCGGTTATAAATAAAATGTGATGTTTATGAAAAAAGGAAAACAATTGCTATATGTCTCGTCCCAACTCCCTTATCCATTCCAAGTGCATTATTATTATTACGTTCTTTTGAGCTAGAAAGCTGAAATATTGTATGTAAAGTCTACAAGTCCTACAGGAGGACATGATTACATTGACAATGGCTTCTGATCGCCACGTATATTATGTTGTTAAATTTTTGTTAATTAATTCCTTTATGTGAAATAAATTATTGTACAGTTTAAAGTTTCTTGTTTCGTCTTGGTTCATTTTAAATATCATGGTGGAGGTTATTGTGAGGGCAGACTTTTAAGTGATCCAGTTGGCAACCCAGACCCGAGATTAATTTGAATAGGTAAGTAAAAGGTAAGTATGAACCCCCGTATATTTTGGTGTGTTCCACTATAATTTCTTGTTAACTACTGTGCTCTAATCTCGGTAGTATCTGTCAGTGCCATTTTCATTGATGTAGCTGTGCCGGTGCGTTTGATTATTGGCAATCCGATTGAGGGGGCGGATATCTGACAGCCTACTATCCGGATTATCGGGGACAGTACCACACGGAGGACGCACTCGTCTTGCGTTAACTTCCGTGTTCGTTTTTAGAGATTTGTACGACTTAACGGTATTCTTAAAAAATTTTGACAGATTTCTCTTCCACTGTTCAGGGACTGCATTTCGTTCCCGACTTTTTGACTTCTGGGTATCTGCTCCATTTGAAGCAGAAGCTGGGGATTCTTCAATTCTTTCCCCATCATTGGAAAGGATGTCTGTTGGCGATGGATGAGAATAAGAATAACCTGGATCTGCATAAGAAGCGTCCACGTCTTCTAAAGTAGACTTGCTGTTTGTTGAAACCGATGCTATTTCGTTCCGATAGCCTTCTCCGTTGACTGTTTGTGTAGTCTCTGAAATTATGATTGTATTAAAAAAGAAATTAATAAAATGTTTTTTCAGAGAGAGAGGTGATTATGTTATCATGACAATGTCTCAGATTTTAATTCCAGGGGCTCACATCTAGTGGGACGTTTGTTGGCGACCACGGGATCCCAGCTGAGTCCGGCATTGCTTCCACTTACTTGTGCCGGGCTCCTCTCTGTCTTCTTTCCTGTCGACCTCTCTTGGTCAACTGTTATTCTCCTCCGACCCCGACGGTATTAGGGTATCCGAGGCCTAGGGACTCTTTCACTTTCCCGCCTTAATTGGTCCTTGTCTCATCTTTCCTGAAACCGTCATTCTGCGAGGGGTCAGCCTGCTTTTTCTTTTCATTTACTCTCCTGCCTTCTGCTCAGGGCCCTCAAGGAGGCAGGGTGTGTGTAGCCCCTCCACTTCTGGTCCCCGCTGGATAGTGTTAAACCCTCAAGGGCTCACGGCTGGTGAGTTTGGGAGTTGGCGACCGCGGGGGATTCCTGAGCTGGGTCTCGTTTAGTCTCGCTTTCCTCTGACTTTGGGCGGGCCCTCTCTTCTTTCTCTTTCTCTTTCCTATCTCCCTTTCATGGCTCTCCTTCTTTCCAGGTCCCTCAATCCTCATTCTTCGAGGGTTGAGGGCATTTCTTTTATTCCTGTCCTTTATTTGCCATATCCTATATTTATTAAAAAAGAAATCTTCTTGTCTGTAAGTTTGTAGTTAGTAGCCTATTAGTTTTCATTCTCATCTAACCTTTCACAATCACCCAAACCTTTAGGGGCCGATAACCTAGTTGTTAGGCCCCTTAAAACAACATTTATCATCTTCATCATTTAATTCCTACTTATTTCTGCGTCTGTAGTTTCTGGTAGCGGTACTGAGGAATCATGTTCATGAGAATTTCGGCTTGTTGTGGCACAGGAAGTTGTGCGCCAGCTAGACTCACTCCTGATTGAAACTGATGCAGTTTCATTTTGACAGACATCTTCTTTGTCAGTTCGTGTATTCTCTGAATGTATGAATGTATTTTTTTTTTTCAGAAATAGAAATGACAGTAGTATCATAACAACGTCACAGTTTTAAAATCCTACCTATATCTGCACCTGTAGAATCAGCATTTTCTGGGGAATTTCGACGTCTTGAGGCACAGGAAGTTATGCGCCAGCTATTTTCGTATCTCTGCATGCTAAAAATGAATGAATTACGAAGTTGCACTGAGAAAAATACTCCAAATCAAGGAAGGAAGATACAATCAGTACCTCGTGATGCTAATACTCACTGTATGCCAATCGGGGCAAACATCCGTTCTCCTCGGCTATTCATATTAATTACTCTTTTCAACGGACACAACTGAGAGAAATTAGGACAATTTTAACTTTCCATAACAACGGCACAATTAGAAATGGACCGCAGAAAATAATTAAATACTTCTACAACACTGGTACAACATGCAAAATGTTACTATTGATGTAACTTTGACCTCGATGATAACCATATGATGATATTTTGAGGTTAGAAAATCTAGAAAATTAATGCAAATTTTAACAACAACAACAACAACAACAACAACAAATATCCGAAGAAAAGTAACATTGGTTATTTCAGAAGCACTTCTCACAGATATATTTTAACCAAGTGCTCTCTACGTGTTTTTTACATACTGAGAATAGCTCACTTCAGAATGTATATTTACTGAAAGAGTCTTCTTGAGAAGATAAGTTTCCACTAGAAAAATTCGGTGCTCTGTTCTATACCTAACCATGTTCACGGGATACGGAACAGGCTACAGTATTTCACCATAAGGCTTAATTTTCTCAATTAAACTATCTTGCCAGATGCGTATGTAATAAATGCCACGACAGCATCCGGAGCGTCCCGACCCGCTGTTTTAATCGGTACTATAAATCTGGCAGTGACTCATTGCGACTTGTCTGCGTCACGGCCTCTGCGAGGCTCCGTTCTATAGCGAGGGCTTTCACTGTAGAATTCTAGGCAGTGTTCGAACCGTGTAGCGATCACTTACAACTACTTCTATATTAATAATAATAATATCGTATGGACTCGGGTGCCGGGTGCAAGCTTTGTTATTTGACACCCAGAGGGTAGCTTGCATGCCGAATTTCGTTGTTCCTTGAAGCACTATGAATGTCAACGAGGTTAGATATATAATCTCCTTGAACACTATAGCGCTTTCTAGTAGAGAAATGAGGAACTTTGTGTTGGCGTAAACTCCCGAGATTAATTTTGCCATTATGAACAACGAGGTCATATGCACCTGCAGTTGACGCGGATTTGTTGAGTTGATTGAGAACAAAACAATAAATAAATACATTAATTAATTGATTGATTAAATAATTAAAACTTTCCGTCTTCACATTCGGATGAGCAGTACTGAAATAATGCCATGAAAATTAGTTTTTATAATAGAAGACACCCCTAAATTGATTCTAGGCAACAAATTATTTGTTTAATGCAATGATTTGAGGGGGTTAATAAAAAGCTTGAAATGTTACCTAGTGCAATTGTGCAATGCATATCCACCCCTTGGCATGCAGCTGTGGGCACAGTCACCATATCGTGGAATGCACGCCAGAGACGGCTGCAACCCACTGTTCGCTTGACGGCTGCAAATGACTCATTGCTTCCGTGATAGGCGAGAAGCGAATTAATTATGCTAACATACCTGTGTATTAATCATGCATTTAAGTAGTGATATATAGGGCTCGGATTTTTAGGTGCTAAAAATCGGGAAAATATTTATTTTTTATGTATTAAAATACTTGAAATATGTGACAAAAAAGTAAAAATATTTAATTATAATTTAGTTTATTAATGTGAATATAAACAACAAGCAGAACTCACGAATGCAATTTATTCTATGTCTCACTGACTGCTGAAGCATTACAATACATAACGAGATACATCTTCAGGCTGTCCATCACAAATGACGGACGATAATCGCGAAACACTTATTCTGAAGCCGCGAAACTGCAGCAATATGTTTCTTGCCCTTGAGGTGTTGTGTAACTTGAGATCGCTGTTCGGCCTTGATTGCTTTCCCACATGGTTGGCAGAACAGAACGCCCCCACCAGAAGAAAATAATTTTTAAATTCGGCAACAGACGATAACGCGTAGTTGGATTTACTTTAGGCATCGTAGAACTGCCTTACACTTCACAGTGTAACACTGGCTCCAGGTAGCTGGGAGAGGGAGGTCTAGCACGTGGTGCAGTATGACTATGGATAAGGAAATCCCCGGCTTTCACACTGAGTGGCACGGGGCGACAAGTTAAGGAAAACACAGCTGCAAGCTGACATACGCTCTGCGTGAAGATTAGATAGCTCACAGGTTCTTCCCCGTTGAAGTAACACAGAACAAAAATGCAATAAACTGAAAGATCTAGCATACTGATTTAAAAAATCTACATATTATGCATTTTTATGTGCTAATAAGTGAAAAGCAAGAATTTATGTATTTATAGAAAATATGCATAAAATATGTATTTACATAAAAAAATATTTATTTACCTAAAAATCCGAGCCCTAGTGATATACCGTGAACTTGGCTGCGCAAATGTTACAAGCCGGAAGTTTGTTCTAGATGATTGCTCTTGACCTTGAAGTTTGCGGGTGAGCCTGAACAGTCACTCTCTAGTCCTCTCGCTTCAAATTTGTCACCACCGGTGGGTGAGGGAATAGCGTTTCGGTTTACTAACTCCAAGATTGCAGGTTCGCTCCTGGCCGTACTAAGTGATTTTTGAAAGGCGGCAAAACTACGACACGCATGTCATACGATGTTGGCATGTCAAAGAACCCATTTGAATTCAGTAGGCCATGTTAATAATGGCAAATAAAGGCAGCGATCAAGCTACGTTCAATTTCATAAACACAGGGCTCACAAATCCCGTCTAGTTAAGTACAAACATATCAGTCTGGTCGTTATGTCAGTAGCAACGAAGCTCTGTGGCGGCTATTCCCGTTTCCGTAACACTAAAAGGCATCCCGCCGTCACATACCTCGATATGCACTTACAGAATTGTGAACCAATCTATTTTACTGAAAATAATTTCTACGAGCGAGTATCCATTCCGCCAAAAAACACATTCACTACCTTTTCCAACATTTACACAAGACGTGATTTTGAAAACACTTGACACATGGAAAGTTGCTATATAAAGTTGGCAAATCTAAATACAAGGAACTGCTGTTCCGAATAGACGTGGTGTTAAATCTGCAGAAGCGTTCGGCACAGGTTATACGGCCCATGTTCGTAACATGGAATGTTTTCCTTTGACAATGCATCTATTGATATCGCGCAGGAGATAGCAGTTGGGTTTGAACTGCGGATGTCTCCCCGCTCACTGCGTATCGTACATTCCAAAACATTCCGGAAAAAAACACATTCACTACCTTTTCCAAAATTTACAGAAGACATGATTTTAAAGCACTCTTCTGTATGTTGAGGTACAGAGATATAGCCTACCACATGGAAAGATACAATAAAATGTTGGCAAATCTGAGTTCAAGGAACTGCTGTTCAGAATAGGCCTTGTGTTAAATCTGCAGAAGCTTTCGGTACAGAAATTGGAGAAAAATGTAAAGTGGGAGCGAAGATACAAGGAGAAATAATTTCATCTTTCAGATTTGCTGATGACATCGACATCTTGGCCGATTTTTTATTATTTATTTAGCGTATGATGAAAACAACCTATAAACTATTTACATATCCAGTGGAAGATAAGCAGAGAGTAAATACAAATTATCATGTATATCCAAAGCAATTAGAGCCTCCGTGGCTTAGGCGGCAGCACGCCGGCCTCTCACCGCTGGGTCCGTGGTTCAAATCCCGGTCACTCCATGTGAGATCTGTGCTGGACAAAACGGAGGCAGACAGGTTTTTCTCCGGGTACTCCGGTTTTCCCTGTCAAAATTTCATTCCAGCAACACTCTCCACTATCATTTCATTTCATCTGTCATTCATTTAATCATTGCCCCAGAGGAGTGCGTCAGGCCTCGGCAGCCGGCACAGTTCATATCCTCGCCGCTAGATGGGGGCTTCATTCATTCCATTCCTGACCCGGTCGGAGACTGGAAGCAGGCTGTGGATTTTCATTTTTTCATACAAAGCAATTTACGGAGCTTGAGATTGTAAACATTGAGTGTGAGTGATGTACGTCTCACTAAATGTGAATGTCCAATTCCGCTACCCACTTCACTGCTTCCGGTGTTGCTGAATTGAGGTACGCCGATACGCCAGAGGATTTTAACGAGTTTTTGAATGGTATGGACTCCGTCTTGAGGAAAGAATTCATGATGAAAGTCAATAAATGTAAAACAAAATTATTCTAATGCAGCCGAAATAAATCAGAAACCTCTATCGACATCAAATTGGCAGGTGAAACGCTACGGGATGTTGGAGACATCTGTTACTTAGGAAGCAAAATATCCAGCGATGGACGAAGCAAAGAGGATATGAGAAGCAGGTTGGCTCAGGCATGGAAAGCATTTCTACAGAAAAGGAATCTGTTGACTTCGAATATACATTTAGGTATTAGGAAGTCATTTTTGAAAGCTTTTGTCTGGAGCGTGACACTATAAGGAAGTGAAACTTGGACTAACGGTGCTGCAGAAAAGAGGAGAATTGAAGCGTTTGAAATGAGGTTTATAGGAGAATGATGATGATCGGATAGGTAGATAGGGTAACAAATGAAGAGATATTAAGACGAGTGGGAGAGGAGAGATGTTTCTGGCGACTGCTTATGAAGAGTAGGTTGGTAGGACACATATTAAAACACCCAGGAATAGCAAGCTTAGTTATGGATGGGAGGGTCGAGGACAAGAACTGTAGGGGGAAAAGCAGGGTTAAACAGATTGCCTCGGATGTAGGGTGTGGTAGATATGTATAGATGAAACGATTAGCTCACGAGAGGGAGGCATGGAGGGCTGCATGAAACCATTCAAGAAACTGAAGACTTACACAACAACAATCAGGAATTTTAATTACTTAGGGAGACAAGTGAGGCAAAAGGGTTGTTGGAGAATTTCAATCCCTGGGATGTAATACTGGAAGAGACTGTATAACGTACATTAGCGGCCAAGGTGAGAGATATTTTACTATAGGTCTATTAATAGCGACATGTTGACGTTCAAATCATCAATAAGCGTGGCAAAATTACAACCAGAAAAGCTTAAGGAAAAATACTTTTAATTCCCCATATTCTGATAGATTTGCCATTCCAGTGTGCAAGAGCGCAGTTCCCTCTTCAAACAATATTCGCAATTTCTATTAACAAAGCACAATGACACACACTTAACAGCAGCAGGTGTACATTGAGACAAAACTATTTTTTCCCATGGGCAACTGTAGGTGGCGTGCTCGCGAGTATCAGGACAACAATATCGTTATGTCTCACCAGAAGATGGCAAAACCAAAAACGTAATTTTAAAATGTGTTCACATAATGTAACATCGTATCCTGCTGACTTTCACGACTCTATAAAATTCCCCCTTTGCTGCTCATATCAATATACTGTATGTATCAGAATTTTCTTAATTAGAATGGACCCACCTGTAGCCGCGATTACTGTAATAGAATAGACCAATTATCAGCAATAATGTATCGTCCTCATTGTCTTGATCGCGAGCGAAGCCGCGGGTACCTGCTTGTTATATAATAAATGCCGATGTGAAGGAACAACAGCTCGAAACTTTGATTATAGAACTGCTTTTATTATTTTGAATGTAACTTTTCTTTTCAAATTGATTTAATTATACTTGTTAAACTGAGATTGCAGATGCATTCAGTGAATTGTATAGCGTTCGATTCCCACTTACCTCAACGTCCATTCTTCCTCGTTACAACGCTGAGTCACAACTGCCGACAATGCGCTGCCTTTCTCCGCTTTGATTTGACCTTATCTGAACGATAACATCAGTCAAGTCTGCTCAATCCGACGGTCACAAACAGGGAAGTCTCTGTTTTAAATTCATCAGAAATTTGCCTGATGTTCACAATTTTATAGTGTTCCCACATACACAAGGATATTATGGAAATTATCGTGTTGGAAGCCATTCTTCAATGTTGCTTAAGTAAACATAATTTAAATGATTTTCAGTCGGTCAACACTGTGGGCAGTGTCCTGGAGCTTGAAACATCTGGTCGGGTTGGATACAACTGGGGAGGTGTGATCAGCACTTCGCCCAGGCGGCCTCACCTGCAAAGCGAACAGGGGCCTCATGAGGGATGGGAAGGAATGGAAGATTGGGATGGATAGGCTAGAAAGAGGGAAGGAGGCAGCCGTGGCCTGACAGTCGGTACTGTACCCAAAAATACCTACCCTTTACCTGTTGATATCCCTCGATGGTAACTGGATCGTAGAACCTGAAAACCCCCGGCTCAGAAAAATCCCCAGATCCTACCAACAGGGGAAGGGAGTATCAGGGTGCAGCAAATCCTAACAGAGGTGGCATTACGCAAGACCAAACTGCTCTAAGAACACGAGAATCGTGGGAAATCACCCCCTCAGGAGTGTGGGAAACTCTAGAAATATCTAGCTGTGGCCCTCCTAATGCGACCTCTTTATACTTCTGTAAATCATCACATCGCGCGATTAAAAGAAATGACAAAAATATTTATTTCCAAAAAGATGTTATTAATGTTATTGGTTTTACGTCCCTTTTAACTTTTCCAAAAAGAAAATCTGACAGAAGGTCAGACCAAAATGCCCTTGGCTGGACACAAAAACAAAGAAAGTAGGCACTAATATCATGCCAATAAATGCATCATCAGTCTCCATGGACCAAGAATGCATTTGACCCTCAATTGAAATTATTAATAATATGAACAACAGGTGATCCAATAAGAAGCAAAAAAAAACAAATCAAAGAAATCACCTTTAAGGTTCTTCCACCGATTCCAACATTTTCAAACACGCCAATTAATTCAGATATATATTTACTTATTTACAGCGAAATCATTAATAATATTATTACATCCTCAGATGTAAATGCCTTCCCAAACAGGTAATTCTGCACTCCTCATTGGTGCTTTGTCATAGCTGATATTGTATAAATTATATTGCCTTAGCAATGTAGTAAAAATCTATTTTATCAATCAAGCACTTAAGCTAAAAAGACGTGAAATTCATAATTCAAAATCTCTAAAAATTCAATAATTTCTCAGTATTAATTTACATTTAAATTCATCCAGAATTTATAGTATATCGATCATGAATCATATCTGACATTTGCTTAAATCTTATAAATTGAGTACAACCGAAGAATTAATTAAATGGAGATGCCACACAAAAAACAAACTCTGAGGCTTGACAAAAACTATATCCATAATTGGAATTACCAATTTATCAATAAATCGTAACACGAAATGCAAAAGAGAACAAAAACTATGTTCTTTCAAAAACATTCGGAAATTAGTATAACCTTGCCCTGAAATACTGTCATTATAATGGTCACACATGACCTCGATTTCTGAATACAGGTGGGCATTACCACCAACATCACAAAGTTTATATTTTTATAATCGCATTACACATTATGCTTTCACTAGCATCATAACATTAACGTACTTCAACGAGTACTACCGTAAATATATTATACGCCCATTGACGTTTCTTCACACATTATCACCCACATGGTGATTATTTTATTCAATAACCAGTATTCAGATATATTCAGCTGTGTTTCTTAACTATTATGTTTTCTCATTCCAATGCATCATAAATTTAACATGAGTGGCTACTTAATCAAGTCCACTGGATTACAAAAAGGTTGCCTTACAGAGTTGTATTTACAGTCACATAAGAATTCGCTTCCCCTCTAAGTTAATCCCTGGGATTTATCTCAACAAAGATTCTTGTTCTTCAAATAGTACTCTTAAGCAACGTTCTAATCAAGAAAAACTCGAAAGACTGAACCAAAATTCAGTTAAAGCAATATTAATTAATTTAAAGATCATCAAGGTGTATCCAAGTACACGTGGCTACAAAATCAAACGTTTAAGTTTATCAGACGAAAATAGAAATGTCCCCTCAAGAGAATTCACGAAAATCAGACTGGGTCTACAGAATGTATCCAGGTAACGACTCAAGATAACTCCTGTTGACACATTAGAATCCAGTATGACATCCTTCACTCTCAACAGAAAAAATCCCTATTCTAAAAGAATGATCAAACTTCACATTCTATACTGTATTGTAATAATTATAATGCAAGAGCGCATAGGCAAATTCGAAGCTCGCAATTGTCGAACACAAAGATAATAGAACGACAACCCCTCAAGCCATAGCTTGATAAAAAAAACACCAAGAAGTACTCCAAAAAATGGAAAATATCAAATCCACTGAAAAAAGAAAATTCCCCTTGGGAATAACGTAAATTTCTTCCCCTATGTAGATCTGTTCTCCACAATCAGGAAGTTCGGAATAAATTTAATGAATTTAATGAATTAAATGATTAAGCTGAAAAATAAACAATCAATTCATAATAAAATATTATGAAATGAGTGCACCTGAATAGCCAGGCCTAAACTCGACTGCAAATGAAGTCACACAGACCATGGGACGGTCATGCATAAACTTCACTTCACAGTCATACTACTCAAAATGTATAACAGGTGGCAATGTGTTTTCACTGGACTATCTACTCTGCAACGCTACGTGGAAAAATATTCCTCTACCTGGCTGAAGACTCTCGAAGGCGATATGAAGCGTGAGAATGCCCACCAACTGATTCCAACATGGTATAGCAGGACTGCACGGATCCATTCCAATTTCCAATGAACGCAATGGGAATTTCTTACTCCACTGTCCCAAGTCCACTGATGGTAAACAAACTGCTTCCTCATCTCGGAGATTGTTCTAGCCCAAATTTCGAGTAGTTCCAACCCGGCCCGAAAATAAATCACGCGCGCGTATGCAACATCGCGATAATCAGGTGGATACACGACGGTAGCCTGAGTTAATTTCGGCTGCACGTTACCAAAAGTTTATGTTCAACAAGCCAATAGCCCGCATCGCGAGTAGGCTATGTTCCACTTCGCAGATAGCATTGTAGTCACTTGTAACGTCCACTGCATTTGCTTGGAGAGCGGTGTCCACACTTAAATACCTAGCCGCACATGTCTAACATGTTTATACACATCCAAGACATCTCTCCCAACACCTCAGGTTTCCATGCACTATACATGGTTAAATATCTTCACTCGGAATGTACATGACGTTGAATTGCAATAGTCTTAGTGTGAGAAAAAGAAAGGACACCTTCTCAGAGAGCATAGGCTTCAGTAACAAGCCCCATAATGTGTCACTGCACTTCGCTTCTCATCTACACATGCATTTAAATATCATGAAATGAGACGGATTCCTATAACTGAATATTGCCCGCATACAATGCCAGGCACTCTGTAAATTCAAGTTCTTATTCGACACTGAACTTGTATATTGAAACCCAATACGTCACAACACGAAGTATAACCATAAACTGGCCACGCCGTGAACTTGTGATAACTTGGCACTTTTTCTTGTTGCCCGAAACAACATAGCGATACGAATCTTTGCTTAGATGTACATTCGTCTGAGTTTAAAAATATTCTGTCTGTGGCCCGCATGCGTTCGCTCGCAGGCCACAGCTGGCACGCTGTCACTCCTGCGCATGACGTAACGATCTATCTGTGATAGGTCGATATATTAAATCCATATTCTTGACGTTACAAAGGCTATTTCCATAAAAGCAAGACAGCACTGTCTCCCTCTGCTGTAATATCGTACTTCAATATACATTTGACATCATAACTGTGCCTTATTTCCATATAATGTTCGAATATAAATGTCAATCTTCCCCCTACTGCAAGGATCAAGGTCTCCCGCGCTTCTCGCGGCCTAAAAGAGAAACACTCTTCCGAAGGTTGTCGATGGGACACCAGCTGAGCCGAACGATCACATGGCTATCCGCGCACTCCAAACTAGGTCAAAACCTGTCATTTGCGGCAGCGGTTCGCAAAGGAAAATGTACCGTAAATCATCCAAAAAAAAGAAAACGGTACAGTACCATCCCGGCATTTGCTCGAAGACGAAGTGGGAAACCACGGAAAACCACTTCGAGGATGGCTGAGGTGGGAATCGAACCCCCTCTACTCATTTGGACCATCCGAGGCTGAGTAGACCCCGTTCCAGTCCTCGTACCACTTTTCATATTTCGTGGCAGAGCCGGGAATCAAACCCAGGACCTCCGGGGCGGCAGCTAACCATGCTGACCGCTACGCTACGGAGGCGACCTATTATCCTTTACATGACACATATCTATGACATGGGCCCGCCGGCTTTACATTCCCTCCGAATGAAGGAATACTAAAGGATTTTAACGATCTTAAAAATCGGATGACTTCGGCCTAGTTTGAACCCGTGATATTGGGCATAGCAGTTCAGAATGCTACCGTCTACGCCACCGCAACCATATTTAAAATGTGGTTTATAAGTTGACTAAACGTAAAGGATCTGGAATGCGTTGGCAAAGATGTAGCCATTATCAGCGAGTCAGAAGTCAACGTAAGGATCATCGGTAGGCGTGGTGATTTTTAGCACTTTGAAATCAGAAAATTAGCATTTTGACTTGTGCATTTATAGCATTTTGTAGATTAATACATTTTCAACTTAGCATTTTGTAGCAATTTGGATAATAACACTTATCTTGAATTAATTCTGATAATAGTACATTATGCAACGAGCCTATAATGGCTATAATTAAGACACAAGTATGTTTATAAAACGAGCGTATGCGAGTTTTATAATTTCCATACGAGTGTCTTAATTACCATTATAGGCGAGTTGCATACGACTGTTTATGTTCGACGATAATTATAACTTTATTATATGTTTTAACATAAATATTCATAAATATCCGTTCAGTCACTAAAATCTTGTGATCGGGTGCTGCGCTGGGTAGTATATCTCTGTTTTCCAATCTCTCTGGTCGACCGACGCATGCGCTCTGTGTGCTTCAATGCCATAAGTTCAAATTGTGCACCAGTATTCAGTAAAACTGTCACCGAAGTCGACTGAAAACAACCCGCTGTGTAGAAATTGGATTTGAGGATATTAAGGTACAGTGCTATTTCTTGTCTCATATTCACCAGTTTATTTACGCGAACATAAGGACGGTGCACTTTCGGTAATTTATATAGACATGTTGGATTTTGAGCGCTTGCGCGAACGTATCCTTATCTAATTGGTCAAACAACTGTTTCTTGAGCTGTGATTGGTGGGAGAAACTGTTTCATAATGAAAAATAGTGTTATAATGACCATCATTATGATACAGTTTCCAGACATATAATAGTGAGGGTCGAACATAAAGGCATTAATGTGAAACTATTATCACATTAATTAATTAATGTCTTATGGCCTCGGTTGCCGAGTACAAGCTTTGCTGTTTGACGCCGAGAGGGAAGTTTGCATGTCAAATTTTGTCGTTCCTTGGAACGCTATGAAAGTCAAGGAGGTTAGATATCTAAGCTCCTTGACATTATAGCGCTTTCTAGTAGAGAAAGGAGGAACTTTGTGTTGGCGAAAATTCCCGAGATTAATTTTGCCATTATGAACACGACCTACTGAATTCAAATGGGTTCTTTAACATGCCAACATTGTATGACATGCGCGCTGTGATTTTTGTCGCCTTTCAAAAATCACTTACCACGGCCAGGAGCGAACCTGCAAGTCCGACACAATAACCACTCACCCACCATGGCAAGCTAATATCACATTAATGTCTGGCTCCGTGGCTAAATGGTTAGCGCGCTAGGCTTTGGCCCGAAGTGCCCCGGGTTCGATTCCCACCCGAGTCATCAGGGATTTTAATCTCCTGGGGTTAATTCCCGTGGCTCGGGGACTGAGTGTATATGACGTCTGCATCATCACACCATCCTCATTACGACGCGCAGGTCGCCCACGGGCGTTAACTCGAAAGGACCTGTACTCGGCCTCTCCGGAGGCCACACGATCATCATCATCATCACATTAATGAAAGGTTAATAGTGTGATAAAATGCATAAAATATATTGTGACTTTATTATAAATTAATATAGGTTGAAGCAACAAACAGAAAAATAGAAACGTCTTTCATTTGCCACTCTAGGTGCTGATTACACAATTTACACATTAAAAATTCACCAGTACAAACATAAGAACTTTGCTGTTGATATTTTGGTTGGTTTGTTCTTAACTTTAGGGGCTGCGACAACGCGGTCATGTAGCCCCGTGTACTTTGAGTGTGTGTAGAATCTGTCTGATAATCGGTGTTAATTGTGATGACTGTATTAGTGTGTGTTATCTGTTTTTTAATTGAAGTACTGCAACATAGAATTTTTTCAAATAGTTCCCACTTTTACCGCCAAGCGCCACCGTCAACGACTACTAGGCTAAGTTCAGAACTTAGCTACAAGACGCCACCGCAGTCGGCTCTTGCCAACGAACGTAGAAACCCAAGAGCGTTGTTTACATTCTTAACCTATCAATTTAGCTTCATACAGGTGCAATTAGTGGAAGGTTCTTTAACATGCCATAAATCTATGACATGGGACCGCCGGCTTTACTTCCCCTCCGAAGGAAGGCATACTGAGGGATTTTTAACGCTCTTAAAAATCCGACGGCTTCGGCCCGGTTTGTACCCGCTATCTTGGGCATAGAAGCTCAGCATGCTACCGACTACGCCACCGAAGCCGCCTTGTTGGTATTTTCTGCCAGCTGTTTTATAGGTTTTTTCGATCTCTTCATCTTATTTGACTTAAAACGCGATGGGAATGAAAGAGACAATTTCGGAGCGACGGTTTACACGTGATTCTTGAAGAGATGAGGGGTTTAGTTCCACATTCCAAACAGTGCGGAGGACAAGTGCGTCAGAATCATAAACATTCCTGTGATGAAATTCCTAGAAGAAAATGAATAAATAAATAAATAAACACCTAAACATATCAATAAATAAATAAACTTATAAGTTACTAATATATAAATGTGAGATTTGTCTGTGTGTCTGTGTATTACTCAATCACGCAAGGACCACTGGTCCGATAAACATGAAATTTTACATGGAAATAGCTGATTTTCCTGGTTAACATATTGGCCACTTTTGATTTCGATACTTTGCACAATTTAAATATGGCGACCATTTTAGTGACGTCACTCCACCCTGTAGTTTCAAACTTCCTTATTTCCATTTCAAATAAAAAGAGAACGCTAAGAAATCGCAAACTTTAGATGGCATATACGAGGTTAAAAATGTTTCTATCCGAAAGGTCCTTATCCCTTTTCGTGTATCTCCAACGGTTAGCGAGTAAAACCTGCATTATTTTGTGCTATAAAGCACGGTCAACGCCGAGCGGTGTAGTTGGACAAAATGTTCCATCCTAATGGTACGATTTGGATCCTCGCAGCAAAGGCGGCGTGCTGCCATGGCGGCGCTGCCTGGGCAGTTGTGGTGTTTTCGTTCCTCGCTGCATGGGCAGCGCGGCAGAGGTTCAGTAGGCTGTTTACATTGAGGTAATTTAATAGAGGTCCGATCATCATGTGTAGTGCCACTACCAAAACGGGAATTAAAAGATTATTGGAGGAAGTGGAAGACGATTACAACTAAATTCTAGCCCTATTGGTGCGAAAAAGAAAAAGGAAAGCACGAAAGAGATCTACAAAACCCGAGAGAACGAGGGATGCTTTCAAATATAGATCGAAATATTGCATCATACATAACTGGGTACCTATTAGGATACAAACTCGTCGAGTTTTTCGTCATCTGCCGCTAAAGACGACATTGTTGATACAAAGCACTCGGCTGGGAAATGTACGCAACAGGACAAGTTAATAGACGCAAGATAAAGCATGACAACAACAATCTACTGCAGCACACCTAGTGCTATGGTGGTCAAGTATGAAAATATTGGCTCCCAAGCATTGTAAATTTTTTATTTTTATTTAGGCCTAACCGGGTCACTCCAATCCATATGTAATTTAGCCTAAGGACATATTTCCGTTACATAAAATTGGCCTACAATTAAATTAAATGCAATATAAAGTTCTTTAGATGCCGTATTATTTGAATAATTAACTTTTTCGGCCTTAAAAATGGCAAAAGATGCAACTATTTCCCAATAATTGGTACGGGAAAATTATCGACAAGTCGAGACATCTAGCGGACGCCATTTTGGATAGCAGTTTTATGCTCCATTTCCGGGCTTTGTATAATTTCGTTGCCAACAGGCGGCTCCGCAGAGCCGCCAGACAGGTCCTGGCACGGCTGGGCGGCCACGCTGCATGGGCAGCGGCGGCGGAGTTCGAAATGTATCCCATCTAAATACACGTGGAGCGGTAGTGAGCTTCCGCCGCCATGGCAGCACGCCGCCTTTGCAGCGGCAGCGCGCCGCCATGGCGGCGAGGATCCAAATCGTATTCTCCCTCCGCGCAACACCTCGCCAATCCCCTGTTTTAACTGTCACCTTCACATTTTAATTTATTTATGACGCGTAGCGAAGCACGGGTACTTCAGCTAGTAAAGAAAGAAAGAAAGAAAGAAAGAAAGAAAGAAAGAAAGAATGAAAATCTATTTTTATAATTCGTAGATTTCGCATTTATATCGCATTTTAGTATAAAATTCATATTTTTAGTAAATTTCGCATTTTATCGCATTTTCGAAACACATTAAAATGTGGTTTAGAGGTGTGTTCAAGATTTTGTGAAAATTTCACGCTATATCGTATTTGCGAAAAATCACCACCCCTAATTATCGGTGATGTAATAAACTGAGATTATGTCTTTCTCTCGCATTATGTTCTTCGCTTCACACACTCAACTCAACAACTTCAAGCCTGAATAGATTTTTGTACGCATTGACAAGATTATTAACCATGTTGCTTTGCTTATTGGCTCTGTATTGACTAATTCTAATAGTTACTTGAATGAGTTCACTTTAGCTTCGTCAATACAAAGGAAACTTTATTCTTTGATTAATAATTTAAAATGTGTCCACAGACGAGCTTCGAACCTGAATCTCCTGCTGTCTGGGGAGGCACGATAAGCCTCGTACACTACTGTGAGCCACGTTCAAACAGTAAAACAATGAAGTCTTAGATGGAGAAGCACCGTCCTAAAGCCAATTAAAAGTTTCAAGTAGTTCCGTGATGTTTGATACATCATAATGCACATTAGTTTCTTGATTCTATTTGCTCCATAAATAACTTCCGATCACTCCATACACATTAGTTTTCATTGACTGTCACAACAGTCCAAATCTCAATTCCTTCACGGATAATCTTAGATCATAAATCCAATAGATGGCTGATGACGTCACGTTGTTGAAACCAACATCTCGGTCAGCTGACTAAAGGGAACTGCGGGTAGTTTGGAGCACTGAAATACTACACGTTATGATAGAATTGGGCTATTTAAAGTGAGTTCTATTCATTACTCAGCCAGAATGGTGTATTACTGTGTCGCGTGTCGATGTAAGGAGACGTTTAAAAAAGGATCGGGCATCTCTTTCCATACGTATGTTAATTCATTGCTAAATAACCCTAAAATCCTTGACTTAATTACTTGCATTTAATTAGCCTAGGTTTCCTCTTAACTCCGAAACATGAAAGAAAAATAATTAAACATGGAAATGCTGGCATTTATTAAAATTTATTATAATTTACCCTATCCCTTACTCCACTGAACAGGCCTGTATTTATGCTCGAATGTATCAAGTATTTACATGTCCATAGACTAGACGTTTTTCTTGGTGTTTTGTTGAGACTGCTAGTAAATGCATCTCTGAACATAAAAATGCTTTATGTCCCTATGCTGGATTAAATGTAGTGTGGACTACGCAATGCAGTCGTCAATCATGTTCAGTGTCAAATTGCAGGTTATGCTACAGATGTGACGGTGTAGTCTTCGATAATAAATATTGAACGTAAGTTATGGACTGTGCGTTTGGTTGAGGAAATTTTGAGATTATTCTAGGATAGGCTACATTGCATCCCTAAATTAGTCAATCCTTCGTAAAATTTCAAAATCCTGGGTAATTTTTGCGAAGGTTTCTATGATTCATAGAAAAATTGAATTTAAAAGGAAACAGTTCATTGATTAAAATATTTTCCTATGTAGCAAATTTAATGCATAGTTGTTAAAAAACAACGCTTTCTAAATCGATAGACTTCCTTATTTCAATTTGCCCATGTTGTTTTGTTCACTTTCATAAAATACTGAAGTGGAAGAGTAACGCTGAATGAGAGCTCATCGTACGATAAAAAGTTCTTACGTACCGGTACTGAAATTACCCAAAATACATTTTCTAATGATGAAAAATAATTTGGGAAACGATGTAGTAAGTTAATAGATTGAACTTGTTTTGAACTTTCGGGCGTACAATCAAAAATGGCCAGCTAGACAAACACAATTCTGTTCTAAAATCAGTAGGCCTAATTCAGAGTTGGATTTGTTATTAAGTATTTACATGAGAGGATCCTGGATGTATGAGTATTACGGAACACGACAGGCACTTTTAACACCAAATATGTTACATTCTTAAGCTTTGCCACCTTCCGGTACGTAAAGAAACATGCGATGCCTTTCCCAATGCCGTATAAATTACGAAAATGTGTTATAACAGCTTAGGCTTTCACGGCCGGCGTTCATAATTAAATACAAGTTTTTCGGGCTTGTATTTAATTACGAAAATGTGTGTTTAAACCCTCATTAAAAAAGTCCTCTCGGCACGCCGGAAGGCGGAGGTAGATTTCACCGGACAAACTTGGGGATAGGCGAAAATAGACAGAATAAGCAGGTTTTCGTGGAAGGATCAGACCTCATTTATTGCGTGAAAGTATGTTATAATTGGAGATTAATTAACTTTGTTTTTCGTCATTTTATGCATATTTTAAACATTTTATTGTCTTATGATGACGGTAACCTTCTTGTCATTTGGAGTCCATTTTTAGCCTACTTTCGATTTTTACAAAAAATGAAAGTAGACTTATGAGATCAACACAGGGCGAAAAAAGTGTGTCTGTCTGTGTGTGTGTATGTGTGTGTATGTGTGTGTGTGAGTCTGTGTGTGTGTGTGTCTGTGTGTCTGTGTGTGTGTGTGTGTACTCTGAATGTCTGTCCCCCCCTATTAATTCGAACACGGTGAAACCGAATGGAAAGAAATTTGGTACAAAGGTAGCACTAGCAAAGGACACCTCAGTGTCATGTTTTATATCGCCGCCATCTTGACGGAAACGTAATGGCGGCCACACAAATGTTCAAAGCTTAAATCAAATTCGACTAACCTAATCATCCGATCTCTACCAAATTTTGCAACAACATACCTTTATGGGGGGAGCATCCTTTGACCAAACTAATAGGTCATCAGCGTAATAGTTTGCGGATGGCGGCCATCTTTGTGTGAAAATCGATTCCCCCTATTAATTCGAACACGGTGCAACCGAATGGAACGAAATTTGGTACAGAGGTAGTACTAACAAAAGGCACCTCAGTGTCATGTTTTATATCGCCGCCATCTTGACGGAAACGTAATGGCGGCCACACAAATGTTCAAAGCTTAAATCAAATTACGATTAACCTAATCATCCGATCTCTACCAAATTTTGCAACAACATACCTTTATAGAGGAAGCATCCTTTGACCAAATAAGTAGGTCATTAGCCTAATAGTTTGCGGATGGTGGCCATCTTTGTGTGAAAATCAATTCCCCCTATTAATTCAAACACGGTGAAACGAAATGGAACGAAATTTGGTACAGAGGTAGCACTAGCAATGGGCACCTCAGTGTCATGTTTTATATCGCCGCCATCTTGACAGAAACGTAATGGCGGCCACACGAATGTTCAAAGCTTAAATCAAATTACGATTAACCTAATCATCCGATCTCTACCAAATTTTGCAACTACATACCTTTATGGAGGGAGCATCCTTTGACCAATCTAATAGGTTATTAGCCTAATAGTTTGCGGGTGGCGGCCATCTTTATGTCAAAATTGATTCCCCCTATTAATTCGAACACGGTGGAACCGAATGGAACGAAATTTGGTACAGAGGTAGCACTAGCAAAGGGCACCTCAGTGTCATGTTTTATATCGCCACCATCTTGACTGAAACGTAATGGCGGCCACACGAATGTTCAAAGCTTAAATCAAATTACGATTAACCTAATCATCCGATCTCTACCAAATTTTGCAACTACATACCTTTATGGAGGGAGCATCCTTTGACCAATCTAATAGGTCATTCGCCTAATAGTTTGCGGATGGCGGCCATCTTTGTGTCAAAATCGATTCTCCCTATTAATTCAAACACAGTGAAACCGAGTGGAACGAAATTTGGTACAGAGATAGCACTAGCAAAGGGCATCTCAGTGTCATGATTTATATCGCCACCATATTGACAGAAACGTAATGGCGGCCACACAAATGTTCAAAGCTTAAATCAAATTACGATTAGCCTAATCATCCGATCTCTAGCAAATTTAGCAACAACATACCTTTATGGAGGGAGCATCCTTTGACCAAACTAATAGATCATCAGCCTAATATTTTGCGGGTGGCGGCCATCTTTGTGTGAAAATCGATTCCCCTTATCAATTCGAACACGGTGAAACCGAATGGAACGAAATTTGGTACAGAGGTAGCACTAGCAAAGGGCACCTCAGTGTCATGATTTATATCACCGCTATCTTGACGGAAACGTAATCGCGGCCACCCAAATGTTAAAAGCTAAAATGTAATTACGACCAACCTAATAATCTAGTCTCTACCAAAATTTGCAACACCATATCTTTATGTGGGAAACATATTCAGACCAAACTGCAAGAACATCAGCCCAATAGTTTGCAGATGGTGGCCAAGTATGTGTGCAAATCGATTCCCCCTATCAATTCAAACATGGTGAAACCGAATTGAACGAAATTTGGTACAGAGGTAGCACTAGCAAAGGGCACCTCATATTCATGTTTAATATCCCTATAGCACGTTGTATTTCAACAAGCTACTACAACCAACATTCAATCATACTCCTTGAAAAGGACAAAGAGTTATAACAATACCCATGCATTTAGGAGAAAGTAGGCTATATGTTCTTTACTGAACATCTTGTTATACTTGTGGTCACACTGTCCTTATGCAAGGTTTCGACACTGATGTGTAACTATGTAACGGTCTGTTACTTCTTCACGCAAAATATTATCTCCCGCAGAGATGTTGGTTGGTTCCTCAGTTTAGGGGCTGCGACAACGCGGTCATGTAACCCCGTGTACTTTGGGTGAGTGTAGAATCTGTCTGATAATCGGTGTGAATTGTGTAGGCTGTATTAGTCTGTAATTCTGGTAAGGAATGCAGACGCTCAATTTCAAGCAGTAGTTCCTAATGTTGCTACCAGATACTACCGTCAACGACACCTAGCTATGAGCTTGGCTACTAGATGCCACAGCAATCAGCAACTCGCAACGAACGTTGGAACCTCCCCTCCAAAGGAAAGCATACTGGGGGATTATTAGCGCTCTTAGAAAATCCGACGACTTTGGTCGGCTTTGAACATGCGACCTTGGGCATGCTACCAGTTACGTCACCGAAGCCGCTTCACACTTAGTCAGATGGAAATCTGAATCTGATCTCGCGCAAGTGCGTTGTCATGGCAACGTCTGATGGCTCATTCCTCATCAATTTAGCAGTGTTGCCATGGCAACCACTGATAGCTCTTGGCATTTTCTTATAATTCCGAAATCATTTTTCTCATCCCTTGGCGTAATGGTGGGTCATATCAAAAATTATTTCAGACAAAAGTTTTATGTAATTATTAGGGGAATATTGTCCATGTTGTACGGTTTTGATATTGTGCCTATTAAGAGAGATATGATTAATGTTTCCCGAAAAGCCCACATTTTCTCACCCTTTTGGTCAATGGTTGGTGCTATCAAAAAACTTTTCAAACATAAATTTTAGGGCCTTATCAGACACATAGTATGAACTTTGAACTGATTCCATATTTCACATATTAAGAGAGTTATAGCAATATTTCATGTTTTCGAAAAAAGTCCCCCATTTTCATCCCCTTCAACCGATTTAGCCCGGTAACGAACTCGACCGAGATTTGACGGGTATACATATTCAGTAAAAATTTCAAAGTGATTGGTGCAAAATTACGGCAGTTATCGTGTCCTCAAAAACTGATATACATATACAGGATGTATTTGATATGATGGAAGTCCGTTACACTGGTGATAGAAGAGACTATTCTAAGCTTCCTAGGTAAAAAAATTGTCACCTATCTTGAAATTGATAATTAATCATTAAAAAGTCAATGTTTTTAGTTATTTCAGAAAGTAATCAGGCAGAAAGTGGTGCGGCAGGCTGGGGTAAACGAGGCGGAGCCAGGAGAGACGATGCGCGAAGGGGAAGTTGTTACGTAAACGGAGCATTGACCTTACCGGTTGACTTGAGGGGTGGTAGGCTATCAGCTGTTATGAGGATGAGCTCTACCGTCTCGTATGAAAATGTGCATTGCCGTTGTTCTTGTTGTAGTTGTTGTTGTTGTTGTTGGGACGTTAGGACCGGTAGTATTGTGTAGCCTACTTTGTAAGTGTGGAATTCATTGATTGATGTTCATGTATAAAATAATTTCGATACTCAACCCTGATGTATCATTGGCGTCCGTGTCAGACCTTCTGTTGACTAGTTTCTGAAAATACTAAAAATATTCACTTAAGGAAATGCAGTGTGACAAAATTCTGACATCCCGTAGTCTGTTCAGAACTAGGCATTTAGGACGGAAGTAAAATACTTCATGTTTTGTTTGAGAGGCTTGGCGATTTTGGTCATTTAGCCCCATGTAGCTGGGTGTGGGTAGAATTTGTGTGATAACATGTGTTTTGTGGTTTCTGTTGTAATGTGGGTATTTGTAATTCAGGTGAGGATTCGGAAGAAGGCACCGGCCCTGTGGTGTTGGGGCAGTGCAACTGCCTCTCACCTGGAGGCCCTGGGTTCGATTCCTGGCTCCATCAGGGATATTAGAAACTGACGTGAGGGCTGGAACGCAGTGCACTAAGCCTCGTGAGGGCAATTGAGTAGCTGTTTGACAGTGAGGCAGTACCCGAGTCAGGAAAATCAAGATTAATGGCAGAGGGGACCCGATGCACTGACCACGCGTCACCCTAATATCTGCAGGCCAAATGGCTGGACAGCGGTCGCTTGGTAAGCCTAGGCCCTTCATGGGCTGCACTGCCAGCGGTTATGATTATTGAGAAGAAGGCGGCCGTGGCCTTAAGTTAGGAACAATCCCGACATTTGCCTGGGGTAGAAGTGGGAACCCATGGAAAACTACTTCCAAGATTTAATACTAGTACGGTACCACATGTTCATATTGTGAATTGACCTATCCCATCTCCAGCCCTCGGGTGGCCATTAACTGGAGAGGGGGGGGGGGGGTTGATTTATTGGTCCATCAACAATGTAAATACATATGAAAATACACGAAAATGAAAATAAAATACAAATACATTGTTATAATAATAATAATAATAATAGTCTAATAATAATAATAATAAGAGTCAGCATGTATAGTTCTGGTGGTAGAGTGCTAACCTTCCCGAGGGTGCGATCTACGTTCAGTCATGTAGTAAATGAATGTGATCTAATACGATCATCTCCATGGATTTCATGGCACATACAAGAAATCCTACGTACATAAAAGTCTGGCAACTCGACATACCAAAACGAAACATAAAAGAAGTTAGTGTGTCTAAAAGCCTATTATTACTATTATTAGTATTATTAATATGTTTATTACAGTTGTTGCACTATCTTCACACAAAGATAGACCAACAGTTCCTTAAATTAATTTACCAAATCTTTAGGATTTCTATTTTCTATGCATAGTCCATGAAGCAGGCAAAATCCTAGACAGATCCACCATCACTAGTCATGTAGCCACTCCCCATGAAGGTGTGAATCAGCTGTTCATAGGCTCGGTTTGTGTATTTCAATGTCATTGGCAGACAAGGCGAGGAGGTCACTCAACTGCAGACCCTGGTCAACATTCCTCAGCGTAGGAGGGGAGGGTGATGGGGAGAAGTCAGCTCTGCTGCTGAGGGGAACGAAGTGAAAGCCCGTTTCCAAGACATTGACCGACGATTTTTGTGATTTAATTCCACCTACACTAATTAAGATCCGACTTAATTTCATGAAGATATTTGCTTAGAATACCATCTTCTATCACCAGTGTAAAGGACTTCCATCATATCAAATACACCCTGTATATATTAACAAACATAAATTATATATAAACTTTTGAACTGACGGTGGTTTTGCGGTCTGGGGGATGTGAAACGCGAAGATATGTCGAAATTTTCCGGAAATCGAAACATGGTACCCATTGCAATAGTTAGCTTTCTAATGAAATCTACCTTAAATACTACCATCAACGACACCTGTCTGCGAACTTGGCTACTAGATGCCACCAGAACCATCAACTCGCAACGAACGTTGGAACTTCTCCTCCGAAGGAAAGCAAACTCAGTTTTTTTAGCGCTCTTAGTAAATCCGACGACTTCAGCCGGGTTTGAACCCGCGACCTTGGGCATAGAAGTTCAGCATGCTACCAGTTCCGATACCGAAGTCGCTTCCCACAGACAGATTGAAAACTGAATGTTATCTCGTGCAGTGGCGTTGTCATAGCAACTGCTGATGGCTCATCCCTTATCAATTAAAAGTAAAGTTGTCATGGCAACCTCTCTTGGCACTTGGCATTTTCTTATAATTTAAATCATTTTGGTCACCCCGTGGCGTAATGGTGGGTCATATCAAAAATTCTTTCAGACAAAAGTTTTAGGTAATTATTGGAGGAATATTGTCCATTTTGTACGGTTTTGATATTGTGCCTATTAACAGAGATATGATTAATGTTTCCCGAAAAACCCACTTTTTCCCACCCCTCTGGTCAATGGTTGGTGCTATCAAAAAACTTTTCAAACATAAATTTTAGGGCCTTGTCCGTCACATAGTATGAACTTTGAATGGATTCCATATTTCATATATTAAGAGAGTTATAGCGATATTTCACTTTTTCGAAAAAAGCCTCCCATTTTCACCCCGTTTGACCGATTTTGCCCATTAACGAACCCGACCGAGATATTAAGTGTATACATATTATGTAAAAAATTCAAAGTGATTGGTGCAAAATTACGACAGTTATCGTGTCCACAAGAAACTGATATACATATATATATATACAGGGTGTAAAAAAAGTCCTGCACCAAACTTAAATCCCGCATGCGGGTGGGGGCAGGGAGTAATTTGAGACAGGGAACCCATGTGCGGAACTCAACCGTTACGCCCCTATGAGCGATTTTAATTATGAGTACATTTGGCAACGTCGCGTGCTACCCACGGCAGAGGACCGATTACCGCTCACAAGACTACATAACTGCAGTCTCACTTCGTAGCTCAGTGGCAAGGCGTTAGACTCTCACACTGAGGTGACTTGGCTCGAATCCCCCTTCCGACAGTACTGAGTTTTTTTCTTCGAGTCGTTTGGATTTGCATCAATTAATTACTACATAGGGCTAGATTAGATCCTTTTTGTTTCTAATTTCGTTTTAAAAGAAGCTAAATTATACGCCGCAATATTGCGTTGTAAAAGGAAAACAAATTGGTTCTGTTCGTTGCCGATTTATTTCTTCGCGGTAGGATTTTGTTTGGACACAAATAATCTCTTTGGTTTTGTGTTAATTGCTGTATGATTGTTTCGCAATGTTATCATTAAGATCGCAATTTGAGATAAAGGTCATAGGTGGTTACTTTACAAGCAAAAGATTGCGAGTTCGAAAAAGTTACAGCGAAGATACAGATACAGGTTCAGCGATCGTTGGAACTGAGGAACATAAATGCGTATCAATTATTTTATTGAATTTTGCGTAAGATCACTTCTCTGTGTCGCTTTTCTTAGATGTCCTAATTATTGTATGTTGATGAAACTCCGAATTTTCTAACCGTCGTTTTGTTGCTCCCAATCCTTATTGTTACACGTTATTTCAATGCACGTGAGGTACCGTAGCCTTGGGTCTGCGTGCTGGCCTACGAAACGGGCGTTTCCGGTTCGAATCCGAGTAACTACACGTATTTTTATTCGTGCCACATAATTTGTTCGAGAACATTGTGGAACAAATATCGAACTTCAGGAAATTTCGGTGTTTCCGGTTTCTGTAAAGTCTAGAAAATTCTGTCAGTGTATAAAAGCCCTTAAGAACAGCGATGCGTTATCTCTTCTTCCGCGAGTGTCTTCTAAACCGTAGCTTTCCTGAAAAATCGCAATGGACGGATATCCTAACGAACACCTCGCAGACATCCACTACGTCTACGGGTTGGCCGACGGGAATAGTCGCCAGACCCAGCGCATCTACCAAGAGAGGTTCCCCATGCGCCGTGTCCCACACTACCAATTTTTTATGCGAATTCACAATCGTTTGCGAGCAACAGGATCGATTCAGGTAAGTACCATATCTGTCAATGTATATCTCTTATTCATCCTTTGTTTCCCTGTAAATGTGATAAAATAATAGCTACGTCTTAGTGTTTTAACAATTTAAAAATGGAACGGTGTAGGTACTAGAAGCCGTAAAGGGAATGTAAACATTGTCCCATCGAACGTAATACTTTCGCATCTAGCTTTTGGCTCCTAAAACCCTAACCGTTCCAAATAGGACAAAGATATCAGAAATGAAAGTTACTTTAAAAAATACCACGCACCTTATTCAACTCGAATATTTGTAGAAAAAATAGTGCCCGGTCTGAATGGCGGGTACCGATACCCAACGTTTGAAAGAGCCTGGACGACAAACGGCGGGTTTCCGACCGTATGTTCTTTGATTGTGAAACCTAAAAATTTCAAGGCGGATTCAGGGTTTTTGGATGCAAAAATAAACTTTACACCCCCTGAAATTAATTTAATTTTAGTGATTCATGGTGTTCATTTTGTTATGATTAGGGGTATCCGTCGGTGATTTTTCTGAGTACCTTTCCTATTAGAGGTATCCATTTTGAAAGAAGATTTTCTTTACTAACGGTGCTTTCTTTTCTGCTTTGTTTTTTAATCTGAATTTTAGGTTAGATTTTTCAAGTTATCGTTTAGTGGGAACAAAGAAGAATGGTTTAATTCACATTTTTTCATTAAGTTATTTTTTCTTACACAGGCTCACAACCCCCGACCGGGAAGACCGCGGGGGAGGAGAACTCCAGAAATGGAAGAAAGGGTTTTGGAGCGTGTGCGCAACAATCCTTCCACAAGCACGCGTGCGATCGGACGTGCGGAAGGGTTAACGCATACCACTGTCCACAGCGTGATACAACATGATGGCCTGTATCCGTATCATTTTCAAAAAGTACAAAAAGTAAAGCCTGAGGATCTTCCAGTGCGGATGGATTTCGCCAATCAAATGATCGATCGCTTGGGGGAGGACCCTGATTTCTTGTCGAAAATTTTATTCACCGACGAAGCGACGTTCACCAGGGATGGTTGCTTCAACATCCACAACAATCACACGTGGAGTCACGAAAACCCCCACCAGACAGTCGTGCAGGGAAATCAAGAAAAATTATCTGTGAACGTTTGGGCGGGTATTATTGGGGACCATCTAATCGGGCCATACATTTTACCAGCCAGACTCAACGGACGCGTTTATCTGCGGTTTATTCAAGAAGTTCTCCCAGAACTTCTGGAGGATGTCCCGCTGGAGACAAGGGCTGAAATGGTCTTCCAGCATGATGGCGCCCCAGCTCACTGGCTCCGAGCAGTTCGGGACTTTTTGGACGAAACGTTCCCCGAAAGATGGATCGGCAGAGGAGGTCCAGTTCAGTGGCCGCCACGCTCTCCTGATTTGACGCCACTTGATTTTTTCTTTTGGGGATACATGAAGGACCTGATATACGATGGGACAGAAATCGACAGTCAAGAAGAGCTAGTCGGAAGAATAGCTGTAGCGGCCGGCGTCGTTCGGGACAGAGTAGAAGATATTTTTGGACGAGTCCGCGAATCACTTGTAAACCGTCTTCATTTTTGCCTTCGTGGCGATGTGCAAGGAGGCAATTTTGAGCAACTGCTTTAACGAAAACAAATTTGTAAAACTCTCACAAAGAAAAATTATTTAGTTTGCTATTGTTCATTTCTTCCAAGTCTACTTGTCTGGAAAGTCATGTTATGTATTGAAAATGAAGAACAATTTGTATTAAAACTAATAAATTGTCTGATTTTCAAAACGAGATTTTTTTTAAAATTACAGACCTCCCTCCGCAACAATAATAAAAAGATAAATAAATTAAATGAAAAAGAGAACTGCCAGAGCATCTTAAGACAAGGCAGAGTCGCAACATTACTGAAATTTGAACCGTTACCGAACACGTGGCTGTTAGGATACGCGTAAACATTTAATTAAGATTATTAAAACGTTCTTGAAACATCTACCTGAAAACATCATGCTTACGGTAATTGAGTTGATCCATCATCACATTACTCGGAGGAAAAAAAATCAAGATGGGTTGGAAGAAGGATTCGAACCCCAGCGTGTAGTCACTTAGGCCTGAGGGTCGAACGCTTTACCACTGAGCCACGAAGTGGGACTGGAGTTAGGTAGACTTGTGAGCGGTAATCGGTCCTCTGCCGTGGATAGCACGCGACGTTGCCAGATGTACTCAAAATTAAAATCGCTCATAGGGGCGTTACGGTTGCGTTCCGGACATGGGTTCCCTATCTCAAATTACTCCCTACCCCCACCCCCATGCGGAGTTTAAGTTTGGTGCAGGACTTTTTTTACAGCTTGTATATATATATATATACAGGGTGTATTTGATATGATGGAAGTCCTTTACACTGGTGATAGAAGATGGTATTCTAAGCAAATATCTTCATGAAATTAAGTCGGATCTTAATTAGTGTAGGTGGAATTAAATCACAAAAATCGTCGGTCAATGTCTAGGAAACGGGCTTTCACTTCGTTCCCCTCAGTAGCAGAGCTGACTTCTCCCCGTCACACTCCCCTCCTACGCTGAGGAATGTTGACCAGAGTCTGCAGTTGAGTGACCTCCTCGCCTTGTCTGCCAATGACATTGAAATACACAAACCGAGCCTATGAACAGCTGATTCACACCTTCATGGGGAGTGGCTACATGACTAGTGATGGTGGATCTGTCTAGGATTTTGCCAGCTTCATGGACTATACATAGAAAATAGAAATCCTAAAGATTTGGTAAATTAATTTAAGGAACTGTTGGTCTATCTTTGTGTGAAGATAGTGCAACATCTCTAATAAACATATTAATAATACTAATAATAGTAATAATAGGCTTTTAGACACACTAACTTCTTTTATGTTTCTTTTTGGTATGTCGAGTTGCCAGACTTTAATGTACGTAGGATTTCTTGTATGTGCCATGAAATCCATGGAGATGATCGTATTAGATCCCATTCATTTACTACATGACTGAACGTAGATCGCACCCTCGGGAAGGTTAGCACTCTACCACCAGAACAACACATGCTGACTCTTATTATTATTATTATTATTATTATTATTATTATTATTAATATAACACTGTATTATAACAATGTATTTGTATTTTATTTTCATTTTCGTGTATTTTCATATGTATTTACATTGTTGATGGACAAATAAATCAACCCTCCCTCCCCCCCCCCCCCCTCTTCAGTTAATGGCCACCCGAGGGCTGGAGATGGGATGGGACAATTCACAATATGAACATTTGGTACCGTACTAGTATTAAATCTTGGAAGTAGTTTTCCATGGGTTCCCACTTCTACCCCAGGCAAATGTCGGGATTGTTCCTAACTTAAGGCCACGGCCGCCTTCTTCTCAATAATCATAACCGCTGGCAGTGCAGCCGTTGAAGGGCCTAGGCCTACCAAGCGACCGCTGTCCGGCCATTTGGCCTGCAGATATTAGGGTGACGCGTGGTCAGTGCATCGGGTCCCCTCGGCCATTAATCTTGATTTTCCTGACTCGGGCACTGCCTCACTGTCAGACAGCTACTCAATTGCCCTCACGAGGCTTAGTGCACTGCATTCCAGCCCTCACGTCAGTTTCTAATATCCCCGATGGAGCCAGGAATCGAACCCTGGGCCTCCAGGTGAGAGGCAGTTGCACTGCCCTAACACCACAGGGCCGGCGCCTTCTTCCGAATCCTCACCTGAATTACAAATACCCACATTACTACAGAAACCACAAAACACAGGTTATCACACAAATTCTACCCACACCCAGCTACATGGGGCTAAATGACCAAAATCGCCAAGCCTCTCAAACAAAACATCAAGTATTTTACTTCCGTCCTAAATGCCTAGTTCTGAACAGACTACGGGATGTCGGAATTATTTCACACTGCATTTCATTAAGTGAATGTTTTTAGTATTTTCAGAAACTAGTCAACAGAAGGTCGGACACGGACGCCAATGATACATCAGGGCTGAGTATCGAAATTATTTTATACATGAACATCAATCAATGAATTCCACACTTACAAAGTAGGCTACACAATACTACCGGTCCTAACGTCCCAAGCCATTGCGTGCGTTGTCAACAACAACAACAACAACAAGAACAACGGCAATGCACATTTTCTTACGAGACGGTAGAGTTCATCCTCATAACAGCTGATAGCCTACCACCCCTCAAGTCAACCGGTAAGGTCAATGCTCCGATTACGTAACAACTTCCCCTCCGCACGTCGTCTCTCCTGGCTCCGCCTGGTTTACCCCAGCCTGCCGCACCACTTTCTGCCTGATTAGTTTCTGAAATAACTAAAAACATTGACTTTTTAATGATTAATCATCAATTTCAAGATAGGTGACAAATTTTTTACCTAGGAAGCTTAGAATAGTCTCTTCTATCACCAGTGTAACGGACTTCCATCATATCAAATACACCCTGTATATATATATATATATACATTATATATAAACTTTTGAAATGACGGTGGTTTTGGGGTCTGGGGGATGTGAAGCGCGAAGATATGTCGAAATTTTCTGGAAGTCGAAACATGGGACCCATTGCAATAGTTAGCTTTCTAATGAAATCTACCTAAAATCATTTCCCCACCTACTCCTAACACCTTCCATTACGAGGTACTCTGTTTATCCTTTAATCAGCTGATCGAGATGTTGGTTTCACGTCACAATGCAGGCGCAGTGTGGCAATGCGCACTCTATTGTATTTATGCTCGAAGCGGATAATCTTCTCTTTTTATTGTTTTAGGCCTATCTCTTCTCCCCAAATAATAATTAGAGTAGGCGCTTTCTTCTTTGACCATCTCATTCCTTAGTTCTCCAAATCACCTCTACAAAAGTTCCAAAGCCGCAGCAGCCATCTTGCACGTTACCTATATAAAATCTGTTTAGTTCTGGGTTTCTCCACCACATCAGATCCCTCAGTCATAGCAGCAATCTTACACATTAATTATATAAAGTCTGTTGTGCATCCATTATAATACCAAATAGCTTATAAAGATAATAGCGGAAACTCCTCGCCAAAACAGGAGACAGCGCTCCTCAGCACCGCCTAGCGGTCCGAGTTGGCAACGTAAGACCAGCTGATTTACAACCGTGAGATCCAACCACACAATTATAAGAAATTATTGACCTGTGGATGATCTAATTATCCAATTATAATGGTTGGTACGGGGAGTATTTGTGCCATATATGGCTGTAATAATTATAATCAACAAAGTGACCCAAAATCTTTCTTCAGGTTCCCAAGAAATAAGGAAATGTAAGTATGAATTTATTGTAAACAAGTAGCCTACCATTACACTGATAGTTCGGTTTTCTTTTAATACAGAATGCTTTTACAATATTTAAAAAAAGTCAACAAAAGTCAACCCCTGGCACTATACAGCCCATGACGGGCTAAGGCCGACCAAGCGACCGCTGCCCGGCCATTTGGCCTGCAGATATTGGGGTGACGCGTGATCAGCGCGTCGGGTCCCCTCGGCCGTTAATCTTGGTATTCGTGATCGGGGCGCTGTCTCACTGTCAGACAGCTACTCAATTGTCCTCACGAGGTTGAGTGCACCCCGTTCCAACCCTCACGTGAGTTTTAAAATCCCTGAGCCGGGTATCGAACCCGGGGCCTCCGGGTGAGAGGCAGGCGCGCTACCCCAACACCACGGGGCCGGCTTTTACAATATAATTAAGCATATTTTAGCCTGTTCTTTATTTATTTATAGATGCACACAGTGGGTTATTCGAAGCCGAAGGGCTGACTTAGATGACGTATTGAAAAGGAATGGCCCAGAACATTTAAAGAGAACTCATGTTGCATGTTCAGACCACTTTGTGGAGAAAGATTTCAGGAATAAAGACTTGTCAAGTCAAGAATAAGATCTTTATAGGTTGTTGATAGTAGGCCTAATGTTAATATTGAAATAACAGCATAATTATAGAACGAGGTGACTCTACGGTACAGTAGGCCTAACATTTAACAACATGCTTCAATATTTCCGATTGAAAGTGTACGTAGTTATTTGTTTTTATAAGGGACGGAACAGCGAGGTCATCTGCCTCTTAAGTGTACGTATTGCACTATTAAAGCTAAAGGAGGTTGGTGCAATCTAACAAGTTCAGAAACACAAATGTTAATTTTACTGACTTTATTAGGAAATATATAAGAAGGTAACTTTTTATGTAATTAAGCGTGTTCAACTCGTTTTTAAATACCAGTATGTCAAAAAGGATAGATTAAAACCAATGTCCTAATATTTACTTGCAATTTCGGTCGGTGTACACTCAAAAATGCTAGCTGTGGGTGGCAAGGAGCAGGACCTTCTATAATACCGGACCTGACACTAGCGGCGGGACAGATGAAAGATGGCTGTCGCTGTTGGTGATTACATGCTTTGTTTATAAGTTGAGTCGTTTTGTTTACGATGTGATAGTGGTATGAATTTCGGTTAGCAATCGTCTCCTTTGATTATCTGTGCTTATTGATTATTGCTTAATGATATTACACGTTCGTGTAAGTAAATGTCTGCATTAGTACTTCATAAATACGAGATACCGGTGACTTCTGTTACGCTTGTGATACCATCACTATTGCCAATCAGAGGGTAAGTTTGGCCTATATATTATTCTATTTAGGGTTTATAAATTATTAGTAATGGTAATTCATTATGAGCAAGCATAGTAATAATTAACGTATTCCAATTTAAGTCCTAAGAAGATCTGAAAATTGATTACCGTACGTATGAACATAACCTACTTTTTAAATTGACTGCAGTGTTCTCTCATCCAATTATACGCCTGCTAGTTCAAGGATATCAATCTTATCACGTACTTGGTGTGGATCCCGTTTTAATAAACTACCAGTAGGCTTACTCATGCATAGGCTATGCTAAAATTGTGGTGATATGCCTTGAAACTGTTGTGTGACTGGTTGCAAATCCAATTATTATAAAGATAAGCCATTGGTGCCTATTTTCTAATTTCCTATCAGGGGAATTCAACCCACACCCAACTTCACGGAGCTGATGACCAAGAAGTCACAAGCCCATAAAATGAATTAACAGCAGACAAAATCACGTCATGATGTTATTTTTTGTGTTGGGTTGGATTCTGACACACGTCATGCGTTTGACAGAGTGCCATTTAATCTCATGAATAGGAATGAATGAATACGACTAGTCATGCGTTTGACAGAGTGCCATTTAATCTCATGAATAGGAATGAATGAATACGACTAGCCTACTTGTTGACGGATTTACAGAAGGCAGTCGTGACCTTATGATAGGAATTACCTAGGCATTTATCTTCAGTATGTGTGGGACCCCTTGGTAAACCACTTGCTGGGTGGCTAAGCGGAGAATCGAACCCAACATTTACCGGTTTACCTCAAAGGCTGTGTGTACCCCGTTCATACCCTTAGTCTAGAATTAAGATTTTTTGACAGTCAGGAATCAAACTTGGACCCCAGAAGTGATAACCAAGAACTACACCACCTGGTTGGTCACATTTATTTTTAAGGATAATATGTCTGTCTGTTAGGTAGTCAGCCCGAAGGCTGGTTGGATCCTCAAAAGGCACTGCCGTTAGGTTATGTGGGTAGATACCCACAAACACCCAAGGCAGAGCTATATTGAGGCGTACTAAGCAAGAAGAGGAGTGAGGTAGATTATCATTGCTTTCCTCATTGAGTCAGTACAGCAGTACTAACCCTATGAGTAGAACCTTTCATAGCATCCACAGGCACTTACTGTGCCCTGAATGTCATTGCTAAGCACCACCCATACCTCAGTAGCTTCCATATAATCACAGCCAAGAGTGAGACTGAGACATCGGTGATACTCTAGCCTGTGCCAACACACACTGACTGTGCCCTGAAAGTCATTACTAAGCACCAACCATATCTCAGTAGCTTCCATACAATCACAGCCATGAGTGAGACTGAGACATTGGTGATACTCTAGCCTGTGCCAACAGACACTGACTGTGCCCTGAATGTCATTACTAAGCACCACCTATACCTTAGTTTCCATATAATCACAGTCAAGAGTGAGACTGAGACATCGGTGAAAAGCCTCATTTTACTCTAGCCTGTGCCAACATAAAAATGCAAATGTACTGCATTCATCAAGAGATGGCAAACAGGCCCAGAATAATAGGTAACTTACTAAAAAGAGATTGAAATTCCTACAGGAACATATACAACTCCCCCCAGGGGCTCACATCTAGTGGGACGTGGGTTGGCGACCACGGGGCCCCAGCTGAGTCCGGCATTGCTTCCACTTACTTTTGCCGGGCTCCTCTCCGTCTTCTTTCCTGTCGACTTCACTTGGTCAACTCTTGCTCTCTCCCGACCCCGACGGTATTAGGGTATCCGAGGCCTAGGGAGTCTCTTCCTTTCCCGCCTTAATTGTCCCTTGTCCCATCTTTTCTGATATCCTCCTTCTGTGAGGGGTCAGCCTTCTTTTTATTTTCCTGTTATCTCCTGCCTTCTGCTCAAGGCCCTCAAGGAGGTAGGGTGTATGTAGCCCCACCACTTCTGGTGCACCCTAGATATTGCTACACCCTCAGGGGCTCACGGCTGGTGAGTTCGAGAGTTGGCGACCCCGAGGGATTCCTGAGCTGGGTCCGGTTTTCCCTCTTTTATCCATTACCTGTGAGGCGGACCCTCTCCTCTTTCACTTTCCTATCTGCCTTTTATGGCTCTCCTTCCTTCCAAGTCCCTCAATCCGCATTCCTCGAGGGTCGAGGGCATTTCTTTTCCTCCTGTCCTTTATTTGCCTTGTTCTCCTTTTGTTTTCCATTTCTTCTCCTAGTACAGTATATAAGTTAGTAGTTTTAGTTATAGTTTACGTTTCATTATCAGCTTCACCATAACCCAAACCATTAAGGGCCGATAACCTAACTGTTAGGCCCCTTAAGACAACAATTATCATCAACATCATCATTTACAACTTTCCCTGTTCACTCAGCCAAGATATTCTACAGATCTCTCCTGTGGGCCTCAACATTATTTTATTTTATTCCTTTCCTGATGGAACTCCGGTAGTACCTTATTTTAACTCCCGGGGCACCTCCCCATGCTTGTCCCGTACACAGCTACACACACTACTACAATAATCACGTAATTGGAGGAATTCAATCCAAACCCAACTGCACGGGGCTGATGACCAAGATGTCCCAAGCCCATAAAATGGATTAACAGCAGACAAAATCACGTCATGATGTCATTTTGTGTTGTGTTGGATTCTGACCCACGTCATGCGTTTAATGTCCGACCACCAACTACGGCGGCCATCTTGGATTGCAGTGTCAGGTCCGGTAGTATAGAAGGTCCTGCAAGGAGAGAAATGCTGTCAACTCGCACCAAGAGATGGCACTGTGACCGCTGTCTCCAGGCGAGCGCATGCTTTAACGGCCGAGTTTCCGCTATTATCTTTATAAGCTATTTGATAATACCTTCTACTTATTTTCTTTACTCCATGCTAGCAAATCAGAGTGCAGATACTAAAATACCAATACAAGAACATCTATGGATCTTCTTAGGAGTTCCGCAATCACATTTCCATCCAACAGATCATCACAATAGGGATGTATAGAACTAGCACCGATAGAGCGCACTGCTGTTGTACTGGGTAAGCGCAAGGCGCTCTTCATTTGTCTCCTGTGTTCTCATGCCGCTAATATCCACGAATTTAAGTTGTTTAAATTGCTATTTTCGTGACTATGCCGAGCTATTGCAGTGTTCCTCTTTGCAAAAATCAGGGCAGCCCGTTTTCGTGTCACCAATTTTCACCAAATAAAGAAATGAGGAAGAAATGGTTAACTTACATGTCATTAGAAGGAAACATTTCGGTGAAGAAAATCTGACCGAACATATTAAAGTGTGTTCCCATCATTTTCAACTCGATGACTTCACGAAAACTGTGTTGGGCAAGCGTGATTTACAAAGGGAAATAATTCCTACCTATAAACTGATTAGACATTTCGATAACAACCACTGAATTTATGCGTTTGTATTTGAATGTGAGAGAGCAAGATTAAAACCGGGCACGGTTCCATCGCTTTTTACGTGGACCACGAACACAGCCAAAATAAGGAAGAGGCCGCACACAAGAAAATTGCTGGTTTACCACGATAAGCCTACAATATCGGATCTGCATAAATTATCTCCATTGAAGTACGGTACGGGAAGAAATCGTCAATATGCAGGAAGAAGTGAATGTAACATTTGTGACTCCCATTTTCAAAGGCATCAATACTCGGACAAATACTTCAAGAATAAATTCATTCATTCATTAATTTATTTGCAATTGGGGGTGTGTCACAATGTCACAACATTAACAGCCAAAAACGTTTTATGGTTGGTTTCTTGAAATCAGAATTAATCGTCAACTTCCATCTGCTCGACGGAGAATGTAGTACCGGTAGCGACTGACTTCTACATTCTTGAGACATAAGTCAGCCAGATGAATGGAAACCGTTCGTGGCCCTAAAGCAGGGATTCTCAAACTTTTTAAATAAGTTGTTTCCAAGGGGTACGGAAACGATTCGTATTAAGAAATTGACGAAATTACATAAGAACCAAACGTTGCGATGCATTTTGAGGTATATAATACCGGTATCAACTTTCTTTTATTATGTTTACCTTAAAACATGACAGTAAGCTATCAAAAAAAAAAAAAAAAAGATATGAATCGAAGCAAGGGGAGCAAGTGAATATTTAAATCTCAATTTATAAAATGAACAATGTAGTTTTACGTGACCGTTAATCTAGAGATCATGAGCCACGGGACCTCCTCTTTACGTGGAATCCGAACAACAGGGCATGGCATTTCACTTTGAAAAACTCACATGCATTGACCGGGAAATCTCTATTTATGATTTAAGCCTTATGGAGATATATTTATCAATATAGGCCTACAATACTCAAGCATTCTGACTCCTATTCATTATTTGAATAATAAAGCGTGTTAGAATTTTGTTATTACCGCTGTAGCCTATTAATTCTTCCTTCCTCCCACTAGTTTAACACCCTTAGTCCGTAGCTCATTTTGCAGCTGTTTAACGCTTAAACTCGTTCAAAATATATATTAGAGGATATACATATAGAATTAATTAATATAGTCTTGGAGTAAAATTAGAGAAGATATAATTTACTTTAGCTTAGAAAACTCGGTCACAATCTATACATTCCTCGCTGCTGACTGGGGGAAACATAGGACGATCGCTTTGCGCTTACCCAGTACTACACGAGCGCTATCTGGCGCGAACTTTCTCAGGCTACATCCCTATTACTGTACACCAGTTCAAATTCCAATAGTTCCAGTCAAGAATTCTGATTATGTCACAATATTTGCATCAAATAACTATCAATTGTTTTCAAAAATTGTTAATGAAGGAAGTGCGAAACATTAAAAACACAATTTTATTTCTCGTATCCTATTCAAGCAATCAAAATGAAGCTTCGCATTATGAATACGTAAATTATATGCTATGAATATTCTTTCCCTGAATGTTAACTTCTGAGACTCGTTACAGAAAAATAATACCTCTACAAGAGGAGTCATCATTAAATGAAATTGAAAGTTATGTATTCTAGTACGTAATTTTTTCTCTAGTGCTGATGATAATGATTATCTTAAGGGATGGTACTTCAAGGTCATTTGCCCCAATTCCGGCATTTTCCTAGAGAGAGTGTGGGAAACCCAGGGGAAAACTCAGGAAAGCCCCTGTCAGCTGTATGTCTCTCACCAAGGCGGACTGGGTTCGATTCCCGGTCAATGCATGTGAGATTTTCGAAGTGAAATGCCATGTCCTGTGGTTCGGATTCCACGTAAAATGGATGTCCCATGGCTCATGATCTAAAGATTGACGGTCACGTTAAACTACAAGCTTCCTAGCTTTTCCCTGTCAGTGCAGGGATTGGAACCTGGGACCTTGGGCAGATGACCTCGTAGTTTCACCCCTTGAGACCATTATAACTAACTACTAACCTGCGACCTTCAGACTTGCTGCAGCTGCCCGCATTGCCGTGGTGCACGATTTAACTAGCAAGGCTACGCCACGGGGTACTATTACACCTGTTACTTGCTTGAGGGTGGATTCGAACGGGAGCCTTCAGGAAGTAGATCAATAGTGTGTTGAAGAACGTCCTGTATGGCTAAACAACGAGCCGCTTTTGAAGTTATTATCAACTACGAATGTTATGAAAATAAGTCGGCACCAAAGGAAGCCTTTGAAGGAAGCCATGTGGCATGACCTTAGAGATAATACCTCTCCCAGAATCTTCCTATCACCAGTCTGATTACAACGGAGCACAATCTCGCATTTGTACATGGGTTTCCTTCTCAGCAGTAACTATGGTAAGAGAAGCCAAGCTGTCTCCCTAAATTTGATAACACGTGTGAACATATAAGATTTCTCTGCTTTTTTATTTGTGGCTTGTGCATAATGGTCATCAGTACTCTGTACTCAAGCGTGTGTAGAATCTGTTAACGTGTGCTGTTGGGATGTATCTACAAGTGTGTGTATTTGCAATGTAAAGAGGGATATGGAAGGAAAAGGTCGTGACTAAAAAGTTAGGCACCGTTACGGCATTTACATGAATTCATTGAAAACCTCTTCAATTCTCAGTTTTCCTCATGAGGCGGAATGTATCGAGCGAGTGGGTTAGGGCAAGAAATCTAATTTTTCTAGTGAATTTTGATTCAAAGAACTTGTTTTATTTTAATTTGAAATAATTTTGGTCAATATTTCATTGTTGTTTCATTTGAGGGGCTTGGACATCGCGTTCATTCATACTTGCGTGTGTGTGGAATATTGCCTGATAACCTGTATTATTGTGATGGGTGCATTAGTGTGTGTATTTGTTATTCAGGTGAGAATTTGGAAGGAGGTGGCCTTAAGTTAGGAACCATCCCAGCATTTGCCTGCAGTAGAAGTAGGAAAAAGACAGCCCCGTGGTGTTGGGGTAGCGCGCCTGCCTCTCACCCGGAGGCCCCGGGTTCGATCCCCGGCTCCGTCAGGGATTTTAAAACTGACGTGAGGGTTGGAACGGGGTGCACTCAGCCTCGTGAGGACAATTGAGTAGCTGTCTGACAGTGAGACAGCGCCCCGATCACGAATACCAAGATTAACGGCCGAGGGGACCCGACGCGCTGATCACGCGTCACCCGAATATCTGCAGGCTAAATGGCTGGGCAGCGGTCGCTTGGTCGGCCTTAGCCCGTCATGGGCTGGATAGTGCCAGGGGTTGGGTTGAGAAGCAGGAAAAACTCAAGAAACCACTTCCAGGATGGCTGAGATGGGAATCGAATCCATCTCTTCTCAGTTTTGCCTTACGAGGCTGAGTGTACCACGTTCCTGCCCTCAGACTAGAATTAAAATTTCTTGGCAGAGCCGGGAATCGAACCCGGAACTCCGGTACGTCAGCCAAGAATGCTGGTGTCTCCTGAATTAGAAGTTGCTAACCATGGAAACCCTCTTTTGTAATAATAAAAATTAATTCTATTTTTTATTATATTAGGCTGTCTTTCTTGTTTAGGGCGGCTTCGGTGACGTACTGTAGTTGGTAGCATGTTGAGCTTCTATGCCCAAGATCGCGAGTTTAAACCCGGCAGAAGTCGTCGGATTTTTTAAAAGCGTTAAAAATCCCTCAGTATGCCTTCCTTCGGAGGGGAAGTAAAGCCGGCGGTCCCATGTCATAGATTTATGGCATGAAACAGAACCTTCCACTAATTACACTTATGGGAGCAAAAATATTTAGCTTAGTTTGATAAAGCTCTATTAGTTCCAACGTTCGCCTCCGGATGTTGGTTGCTATGGCATTTAGTGCCTGCGTCCGCAGCTAGGTGTCGTGGATGGTAGCATTTGGTGGCAAAAGTAGGAATTACTTGAAAAAAGTAATCGTTTGCAGTCCTTCTACCTGAATCACAAATAAAACACACTAATACAGCCATCACAATAATACAGGTTATCAGACAACACACACACCCAAAGTACACGGGGCTACATGACCGCGTTGTCGCAGCCCCTAAACTAAGGAACCAATCAACCTTTCTTATTTAGACACTTGTCCCTTATTATATTTTATAATTATTAATATTTGTATTTTTAACCTTTTAAGTGTAGAGTTTCTTAGTTCGCATTTTAATAAAAATGTAGAAGCCTTAATAATTAAATTATCATAATTAACGTCGCCTCCATAGCGTAGCGGTCAGCATGGTTAGCTGCCGCCCCGGAGGTCCTGGGTTCGATTCCCGGCTCTGCCACGGAATTTGAAAAGTGGTACGAGGACTGGAACGGGGTCTACTCAGCCTCGGGTGGCCCAAATGAGTAGAGGGGGTTCGATTCCCTCTCAGCCATCCCCGAAGTGGTTTTCCGTGGCTTCCCACTTCGTCTTCGGGCAAATGCCGGGATGGTACCTTCTTCAAGGCCACGGCCGCCTCCTTCCCTCTTCCTTGTCTATCCATCCTAACTATCCCTTACCTTCCCTCATTAGGCCCCTGTTCGCTTTGCAGGTGAGGCCGCCTGGGCGAGGTGCCAATCCCACCTCACCAGTTGTATCCCTTCCGATTCGATGTTCCCAGCTCTAGGACACTGCCCGTAGAGGCGGTAGTGGTGAGTTCCCTTGCTGAGTCCGTGGGTTCCACCAACCTGGAGGGTAAACGACTAAAAAAAAAAAAAAAAAAAAAATTTCTATAGGTTTGGGTCCGAATTAATCTAAATGTAAACTCAAAATCCTACGTTTATATTTTTTTGAATTTGACATGAATCAAAATTAAAACTTTTTGTGCGGACATCGTCTCCAAACCAGGTAATGGACCCAAAATAAAATTAATACCTAAAATCTGTAGGCAAGTAGGTACTATTTGTTGCTTCGAACCTTTAGAAAACTTGATATCGAATGATCCGAAATCTCAACGCGGCGTGAAGAATTTACTTGTTCTTCCGCCATGCTAGTTTACATCTCAGATGAACTCCAGCCGTAGAGGACAGACGTCTACACAATGGTCTGTTAGTTACTTCTGGAAGCAAAATTTCAAACTCATGAGACTTGTAGCAGGGGCGTATATAATGGGGGAGCTGTGGGGGCTCCTGCCACTACCCCCGCCCTCCGACCCGAAAATGCCAGTAAAATTTAAGAAAGTATTCCCTTGGTAAAAGCATAAAATAATTGTACATTTGGTTGTGCCCTAATCTTAACTTATTGGCTAAGTTGTAAACAATATTAAGATTGAAATTAAACTACCTCGTGTTTTAGTGGCTAGCATTCTTGGCTGCCACCCTGGAGGTCCGAATTCGATTCCCGGATCTGCCAAGAAATTTTAACTCTGGTCTGAGGGCTGGAACGGGGTACACTCAGCCCTGTGACGCAAAACTGTGAATTCCACAGTACGGTACTTTTGAGAAATAAATTAACAATTTGTAAAAATAAAATAAAAACTGTTTACCTTTTTGCATTATAAATTGGCGAATATAGAGATATGTGCCATTCATACTCCATAGCCCATAATAGAAAATTCATTAATTATAAAATGTTATTTGTGCGTTGTGTTGTATTAATTACAACTTGTTTGTTTTCCCACTAAGTTATTTGTAGGCTATATAAACTTAGAGTGTTACAAAAAAATTAACTCTTATCAAAAATAACTACACAAAGTTATATGCTCTATGATATTGGTTGATATTTCTGGGTATTTTGCGGTGACAATCCCCTGAGAATACTCACAATTTTCCAGGACAATCAGCCCCCCCCACACACACACACACAAAATACCTATATACGCCCCTGACTAGTAGGCATACTACATAATGACCAATAGAGGGCAGAAAATACTATAGATTGACTTGACACTCGAAAATGAATGGGGAATAAAACAAAATAAAAAATCTTGAGCAACATATATAGACGAGCGAAGCACTCAAAGGGTTAACTGTACTACAAATGAGCAGATGATCGCGCTGTTCTGTCTCTTAAACAACGATCATAAACATCATAAAACGAGAATTCAATGTCTTGATAGAGCAGGGAAACGAACCCGCGCCCTTAGAAATCACAACCGATAATGCTAGCCATTATAACACGATGCGACCATATTGAAAGTTAGACAGTCATTTTGCAGTTCGTAATATTGTATGAAAATATAAGAAATTTATTGAGAAAAATTGTTTCTTTATTATATATTATCGGAAACAGTGTTTCACGGACCACGGTAGCTACATTCGCTAAAGAGCAAGGCCATGAGACTTGACTATCTTCGAACTCAGAAGGCATGTGGGTTCGAATCCTTAGGTGCGTGTGTGGCTTTTATTTTGTTGGGGGAGGGGGATATGTCTGATAACCTGTGTTTTATGGTGACTGTAGTCTTGCGTGTAATGGTATTTATTGAGGTCAGGACTCGGGGAGTAGCAGTGCGCATTGAATCGCTCACCACAAACGTAATGAGGAGATACGACAAGTCCAGAGTTCAGAGGTTTGAATCCCGACACATACAGTGATTAACCTGAGTGTGGTTATTCCCCGGGCTTTGCCGAACTCCCTCCAGGTAAATGCTGGGATAGTACCTTATTTCAAGTCCCGAAGCACCTATCCCATCCCTGTCCCTTATGCAGATACTACGTACTACTTTCTCACAAAAACACAGCCTTCAGGCAAGTTCAACACACTTACAAGGGGATGATGACCAAGATGTCCCGAGCTCCTGAATGCATTAACAACATATTAGGGTCAAGGAAGGCGTAGGAACTTGAAATAAAGTTGCATCCTGGCATTTGCATCAGTGAGTGTGGAAAACCTCTGAAAACCACGTTTAGTATGGCTACCATCAGCACCGAGATACGAACCAGCGATCTCCAGACTTGCTGCTGCTGCTACAGCTATGCCGTGGGGTGTACCCGTCTTTAACCGGTCAATTGTGGAATATTTGCAGAGAGTAATGTAATCACTCTTTCAGCCGATGGAAGTAACTTACAAAAGTTTCTCTCTTTGATATTAGTGGCTAGCAGTCTTAGCTGTCACCGTGGAGGCCAGGGTTCGATTCCCAGCTCTGCCAAGGAATTTAATTCTGGGCTGAAAGTACACTCATGTGGCAAAACTGAGATGAGGTGGGTTTGATTCCCATCTCAGCCATCCTGACAGTGGTTTTCCTTGGTTTCCCACTTATACTCCAGGCGAATGCCGGGATGATTTCTAGCTTAAGACCACGGTCACCTTCTTCCCAATCCTCAGATGAATTACGAATGCACACACTAATTCAGCCATCTCAGTGACACAGGTTATCCGACTAAAATTAAAACCACACTCAATAATTCGGGGCGACATAACCACGATGTTACAAAGCTCCTAAAATAATCAACAACAATAATTATCTTAGATATTAGCACCTTGAAGACAAATAAAGACTAAAATAAGATCAAAACTGCCAATATGATTCGCTTTGTTGTCAAGATTAAAAGATAAAGGAACTTAAATTGTGATTTAAACTAACATTAATTAAATTTACTAAGGACACCTGTTAATACTATGTCTTCAAAAGATAAAGGAACATAAAATATGATTTAAACTACCATTAATTAAATTTACTAAGGACACCTGTTAATACTATGTCCTTAACAGATAAAGGAACTTAAAATATGATTTAAACTAACATTAATTAAATTTACTAAGGACATCTGTTAATACTATGACCTTCACAGATAAAGGAACTTAAAATATGATTTAAACTAACATTAATTAAATTTACTAAGGACACCTGTTAATACTATGTCCTTAACACATAAAGGAACTTAAAATATGATTTAAACTAACATTAATTAAATTTACTAAGGACATCTGTTAATACTATGTCCTTCACAGATAAAGGAACTTAAAATATGATTTAAACTAACATTAATTAAATTTACTAAGGACACCTGTTAATACTATGTCCTTAACAGATAAAGGAACTTAAAATATGATTTAAACTAAAATTAATTAAATTTACTAAGGACATCTGTTAATACTATGTCCTTAACAGATAAAGGAACTTAAAATATGATTTAAACTAACATTAATTAAATTTACTAAGGACACCTGTTAATACTATGTCCTTAACAGATAAAGGAACTTAAAATGTGATTTAAACTAACATTAATTAAATTTACTAAGGACACCTGTTAATACTATGTCCCCAAAAGATAAAGGAACATAAAATATGATTTAAACTAACATTAATTAAATTTACTAAGGACATCTGTTAATACTATGTCCTTAAAAGGTAAAGGAACATAAAATATGATTCAAACTAACATTAAGTAAAATTACTAAGGACACCTCTCAATACTATGTCCTTTAAAGGTAAAGGAACATAAAATATGATTCAAATTAACACTAATTACATTTACTAAGGACACCTATGTTGTTAGGGCCGTTTTCACCAACGTCAATTACATCATAATTCTTCATTAAATGTTATTCAACTTTGAACAAGCATTTCATCAAACAGAAACGCTCGTCAACTTACCACTAACAATGAATTACGTTAAATAGCCAAATGTGACTACTCAATTCTCAAAAGCATCGTTAAAGTGGAAGGAAACAGCTGAACTCTACCTCGCACATCCCTCAATGGTGGTTTGTTTCCGAGTTTCACAGAGACCTTCATAACATATGTTTATGACAATGAAATTATATAAGATCATACATGTTTAATACCAAGAATGAAGAATACGAAAAAAATATAAGAAAACCATATGCGAAGTGGGATTCGAACTCCTTCCAGCTCTGCATAATAAACTGAGAGAATGCAACGCAAACACTTACGCTACGAAGACAACGAGGAGCTTGTCCCATTTAGCGAATTAAACACAACTGCCATTTCTCCTAAATTCTTTGTTCATTCCCATTTAGCTTTTGCCACGTATAAGGGCTTCTGTAATTCCCTTTCTTTACAATATTATGTTCCAGAAAATCTCAAGGAAGCATCACAAACATCGGTGAGTGCTACCCGCTTCTTGATCTGTCCGCCATCTTTCTCCAAGATGAGACCGAGTCTACGCACGCGCGGTAGTCGTAAAGCGTATTGAGTAATTAGGAACCCAAATGGTCTCGTGAAATGCATCAACGATAATCACGCATTAACTCTCGTATTTTAGTTAAAGAGCAATTAACTAACTAATCGTTAGTAAAACATTGGTGAAAACGGCCCTATTGTTAAATTTAATTACTGTAATACGAAGTTAATATTAATTTAATATCGTATGGCCTCGGTTGCCGGGTGCAATCTTTGTTATTTGACACCCAGAGGGTAGCTTGCATGTCGAACTCCGTTGTTCCTTGAAGCATTATGAAAGTCAAGGAGGTTAGATATCTAAGCTCCTTGAACGCTATAGCGCATTCTAGTAGAGAAATTAGGAACTTAGTGTTGGCGGAAACTCCCGAGATTAATTTTGCCATTATGAAGACGGCCTACTGAATTCAAATGGGTTATTTGACATGCCAACATCGTATGACATACGATTCGTATTTTTGCCGCCTTTCAAAAAAAATCACTTACCACGGCCAGGAGCGAACCTGCAAGCTTGGGGTTAGTACACCGACACGTTAACCACTCACCCACCGTGGCAAGCTAATACGAAGTTAATACGTAGAGTATACTAAACACATTAACCATTATGTTTAATGTGTTTGGTTCATATCAAAATAACATCATGAAATTCGACCGCAAAGGTCACTATAAATTAAATCAAATTACTTATCACAAAGACAAAACTTAAAATCGGTCTATTTCGAATGAAGTAATGATAAGAAAATTTATAAAAAATACTAATATTTTAAACCATAAATATCGGGATAGTACCATATTTCAAGTCCCTGGGCACCTACCTCATCCCTGTCCCTAATACAGTCATCACATAAATACAGGTTATCAAACAAGTTTTACACGCACCCAACTACACGGGACTGATGACCAAGGTGTTCCAAGCCCTTAAAATGAATCAACAACAACAACAACATATTATAATCTCACGCTTCGTCTTTTAATGAAACTTGGTGTGTTTAATCTACGTCATCTGAACATCCGACCATTGTTATTTTCGTTGACATAACTGTTACTAAGTACTTCCGGTAAGTAACAACTTAACGGTATCCCTTGAATATCTCGTAAACGACGGACCAATTATAAAGATATTTTGTACAAGCAAATTAACAACTAGCAATATACTATACATACGAAGGTTAAGACAGAGCCGTATTAAATAGGGGTGCCAACACACAGTAATAATAACCATGAAAATCTCGTAATATCGGAACCTAATTTTACAATGAGGTAGGAAAAGATAAATCTGTTACTACAGTATAGTCTACTTTATATCAGTCACCTGGTTATTTTAATGAAATGCTTAGCTAGTTCACCTTATATCATTGTAATGTGCGATGGAGAATTGACCGAGATAAAATTAATTAATGGCGACTGTTTCCCGTTCATCATATTTATATTATCCTACGACAATGATTGTATGACAGAATGGTAGTCATATTTGGGGAACCAAAAATCACGTTGATGCTCTCCGGATCCTAAATGGGGTGATGGCATGATATACTACCTCATTTGGTGATATTTCCTTTGAGGGAAACATTTCCAAAACACCTGTGTGTTAATATTTTCCGGTTTTTATAATTTGCTGAACTGTTATGCCCAAGATCGCGGGTTCGGATTTTTAAAAGCGTTAAAATCCTTCAATATGCAATCCTTCGGAGGGGAAGTAAAGCCGGTGGGCCCATGTCATAGATGTATGGCACGTAAAAGAACCTACCACTCCAATTGGTAGCGTGTTGCAAAATTTGTAGGTTATATTTGGCTAGTTAGAAACGCTCTATCAAGTTCCAACTTTCGCCGCTAGGTGTTAGTGACATAGCATCTGGTAGACAAAGTTGTAACTACTTGAAATTGAACTTGTTGGGAGCCCTCGGGTGTTCAATTAAAAATAAACAGCTTTGGCCATTGGCTGCAATTCGTATATAGTAATTTGGCTACCATTAACATGTTGACCGATGAAGTGCTTCGAAACTTACTACAGTAAAATCCCTTGAATTCTTCTTTGATTTATTCCAAAAGCATAGGCTAGTGAATATGCCTACCCCCAATTAATAGTCTAATGATACTCTTTATTTTTCTGCAGGTCCTTCCTGGCTTGTTCCTGATTTGGGCTTCAGTATTTTTCAATCACGTACGTTCTGAGAAGGAGACATTTTGTAACATCTGTGAATGCAAAAAGTTGCTCACATCTTCAGTGACAGAAGTTAACTGCTCTAACCTCAACGAAGATTTCTCCATTCCACCTGAAATTCAAAGGAATCTCATCAAATTGGTGTTGTCTCATAATAATATATCAACAGCGTTCATGGGCTCTGATGTGGTGTTTTTGCCTGCTCTACGACATCTGGAGCTGACAAATTCTGGCATAATTTCCATAGGGAAAGAAGCATTTCGGTTTTCCCCACGTTTGGAACATCTGGATTTAAGAGAAAATAGTATTTCATTCTTAGATCCAGAAACTTTTACCAGTGTTGACAATCTACGTACTTTGTTACTTGCAGGAAACAATATTAACATTCCTTCTTATAGACCTTTCTTGTGTGCAGCGCAAATTCTGAATCTTGATCTTAGTCGATGTAACATCAATGAACTACCAACAATCACATTCCGTAATATGACCGGTCTAGTTTCATTGAATTTGAGTTATAATTCAATTGATTTATTTTTTGGAAGTGAATTTGAAAAGTTAGAAAATTTATATGAATTAAATCTGGATTATAATGGCTTGAAATTGATTAACCAAAGTACTTTCCGAAACAATGTCAAGCTGAAGAGTTTATCGCTCAGAGGGAATTATTTTCTGACGCTAGACACTGTAGGATTTCAATTTCTGAGTATTCCCTCGTTAGAAACGCTGTGGCTGGACGACTGTGAGTTACTCTCTCTCCCAAGTTACTCGTTTGGAGTTTTAAGGAACTTATCAGCGTTATCAGTGAACAAAAACATTTTGAAATCAATTCATTTTGGTGACATTCGACGGCTTCCAAAGCTTCTCCATTTGAGCGCGCTTGCAAACCCTCTTCGGTGTGGCTGTGTGGGCGAATACAAGGACTTATGTTGTTCTTGGGATGAGCTGGAGGTCATCGCTAATTGTGGTGATACAGCCTGGGAGGCTGCTAAGGACTTCACCTGCAATGATGAGTTCTCCTTTTGGAGTTATCTTAAGCCTTGGCAGTGGAAGACAGTAGCGTCCATTGGAGTAGGATGTGCTATAATATTTCTCATTAGCGTTATTCTTCTAAAAGGACCTTGTATGGGGAGAAGAATGGTCATGAAAGTCAGTGTTGAAAATATTTACTTATAAACTGAAAACGTATGGAATAACAATATAAGTATTAAGGTGGTTAACTTATGTCAAGTCCTTATTCCTGACCGAGTAAGGTGTAGTTGTTACAGCACTATGAGAAACCCCACTTATTGAAGTTTAAATATAATGAGTGGAAACATTTTGAAATCTCCTTTAATACATTGAAGTTACTAACCTAACATTGTATTATCAACATAATGCAAAGAAAATGATAGCTTTTAATAATTCGATCCAGTATAGAAAATACAAAAGAAACCTGTTTCAAAATAATGGTCTAAAGTATGCTTTTCAGAAAATAAGTTATTTACACACTTTTCAGTCAATGCAGCTATTTCAGGTGTACTGTATTCCTAACATACAGGTCTATTAATAATAATACTATCGTATGGCCTCGAGTGCCGGGTGCAAGCTTTGTTAATTGACACCCAGATGGCAGCTTGCATGTCGAATTTCGTCGTTCCTTTGACGCTATGGAAGTCAAGGAGGTTAGATATCTAATCTCCTTGACACTATAGCGCTTTCTAGTAGAGAATGGAGGAACTTCGTGTTGGCGGAAAATCCCGAGATTAATTTTGCCATTATGAACACGGCCTACTGAATTCAAATGGGTTCTTTAACATGCCAACAACGTATGACATCCATGACATGACTTTTGTCGCCTTTCAAAAATCACTTACCACGGCCAGGAGCGAACTTGCAAGCTTGGGGTTGGTAGTCCGACACGTTAACCACTCACCCGCCGTGGCAAGCACAGGTCTATTAAAAACACCACAGAAATTGAAACTGAAATTGAACTACAGGAAGAGTATCACATTGAGTAAGGTGGGGTGCAACACCACACCAAGGTCTGTGTCTAGGCAACTGATTCATACACCAACCAAAGGACACAGTGGCACTGAATACCTGCTAGCGAGACAAACAAGGTCTGGGGAGATAAAAGAAATCAATGATACCAACATCAAAACATCCCAGAATAAATTACTCTGGAGTGAGCCTGCACCCCACTTTACTCATCCAGGATTAATTAACTATTTATATTACCAAATTTCGTATGTATGTATGTATGTATGTATGTATTCTTTATTGTCAGACAGATAGAATCCACTAGTGACAATATAATAATTAACAATAAAATTTACAAGTATAAACAAAACAATAACAGCAAACACGAACAAAAAAAGAAATACACTAGTCTATTATAAATCAACAACCACAACCATACAGACACGCACTCAAACATCCTATCTCAAGCATTCATTCATACAATCCCTTTGTACAAGAAACATTGAAATAATTTCAGAAAAAACAAAACTATCTACAGTAAACTGAAAAAGGCAAAAACATAAAATGAAAGATAGAAGAAAAAGTTCAGAAACTGGGAAATAAAAGTAATATAAGAGTGACATTCGAGGATCTAGATAACAGCAAACAAAAAATACATTACTTCAGTCGCTCGTACATTCAATCAAGAAATCAATCAACCATTCATTCAACCACATGTTCAATCAATCAATCAATCAATAAACGCAAATAGAAAAAACACAAAATGCACACACTATTTTACAGCCTACTTGAGATGTTTCTCATAACAGTTGATAGAGAATCGAAGTGAATGCCAGTAGCACTTTTACTCTCCATCAAGCTGTATGTTGACTGCAATTGCTCAGTTCCATTTCCAGCTACCCATGATAATAACTTACAGTACTGTACATGTTCAATATGGCGGCTATGCATTATGTCCAAACTTAGGAGTCCTGTGAACTGGATGAGAGGGGTTTGTTTATCAATGCGACAGTTGGTCAATTACATAATGAGTTATTAAATGTTATATTTTATAGTATACTCGTCCTCTATATTAAATATGTGAAGCTTTGGAGGATTTTGAGAACTAGTATCTTTGCGTAATAGCCTACTCACTCTGATAGTCTCGAGACTTGATCAGGTGAAGCACCTTATATATTATGTCTCATAAGTCACTACGTTTTCTGGCTACATTGACATGGTAATAACCATGTTAAATTGGATATTAGCAAATTTCCATATTCTAAAACATAGGCTTATGAGATCACCTTTTGTCCTTGTGTGTCTTCCTAATCAAATCTAAGTGGCTGCAACGTGATGCCACTTCTGACCGCTAGGTAGCTCTAGCGTAACACTTTAAACGCCAAGTCGGAACTAATGATGGTTCAACTATAGGCTACTACTTACCGACTGATACCGGGTGAGTTAGCCGTGGTCGTTACGGCGTGACTGCAGGCAGTCACTCACATCCGGGAGGCGAGGAGGTTCGAATCCCCCCACCGGCAACCTTGAAGATGGTCTTCTGTGGTTTCCCACCTTCCTTCCAGGCAAATGCCGGGGTTGGTCCCTAACTATAGGCCACAGCCCCTACCTTCCAACTCCTCGTCCTTGCTAGTCTTGTGTAGTTCGCGAACGAACTAGTTCGGAAGAGCGGGTCCCACAGACGAACTACCGAACTAGTTCCCAGATCCGTCGCTTGTTAGTTCGTTCGCTCTTTTTCCGCTGACCGACTTATAACAACGCGAGAGCGCGGGTCCATCGTAGCTCATCAGCTCGTCACGTCATCACTCATTGCACAATCACTTGCGCCTTCATTCGTTCAGTCAGTTCAGTTGATTGAGTGTATCTATTGTTAGTGGCAAGATTGTCAATTTTTGGCGCGGTGATTGTCAATGTTGGTTCATAATAATAACAGTATAACACACTACTAGTGCTAACACGCTAATAGGTAATAACTACCTTATATTTGTAATGTAATACAGTGGCAGTTCATAAATTGAAATTACTGATAGTAAACTGATTTAGATGTGGGGATAATTCCACAGTTTTATTTAACTTAGTCATTTTGGATTATTTGAAAATATGCCCAATTATTTAGAAAAACAGCGAACTGGATTAACATTACCATTTTAATGAACTGGTTGATAAAAGTTTGGTGCTTTTCAGTCGGTCAACACGAATGTACCCAAACATGGCTGGGTTATGCCCCAATCCTGAAATAAATTACATGAGATCAATAAATACATGTATTTTATGTATGTATTGATCTCATGTAATTTATTTCAGGATTAGGGCATAACCCAGCTCTGTTTGGGTACATTCGTGTTGACCGACTGAAAAGCACCAAACTTTTGTTTACTTAGGCAACACAGAAAAATGGCTTCAAACCTCACAATGAACTGGTTGATATTTATTTTTCTCGATACATGGTGATACAACTACTGTACTTTTACCTGTTTTTAAGAAATGAACATTATTACGATGATTCACAAAGAAAAGCGAATTCTATGGACAAACACTCTGAACTAAGAAACCTATTCCTCCCATTCATGCCATAAAGATAATGTACTCAACGGTTTCAGAGCAGGCAAATAATGAATATCAAGAAGCAAGTAAGAAATGAAGAAAATTGCGAGGGGGGAGGGGGGTTACGTCTTATCATCACCTAGTGACAAGTAGGAAATGGAATCGGATGTTGACGCGCCGATATACGCGAAAAATGGTGATGATAATTGTTGTTTTAAGGGGCCTAACCATCTAGGTTATCGGCCCCACGCGAGAAAGAAAATAAAGAGAATAATAAGTGTATGCTTCTACGAACACATCGTCCATATTGTTATTCCTTTAGGTACGGTACCGGTATTTCACTAATGATAAAAAAATGACGACTTTTGGCATTATAAACAATAGAAAGAGAAATTGCCTCGGAAGGAAAGACATGGACCCTAATTAAAAGGATGGCCAACAATAGAGTGAGATGGAAGAAGTTTGTAGCTACCCTATGTTCCTACAAGGAATAAAAGGAAAGGAATAAGGAATTTCACTAATGTTTCAATACTCATAATTTTGTATTTTTAGCCTAATTTCAATTTTGAAAAAATAGGCTTATGAGATCACCTTTTGTCCGTGTGTGTGTGTGCGTGTGTGTGTGTGTGTGTGTGTGTGATTCGTGTGTGTGTCCCCCCCTAATAAAATCTAAACGGCTGGAGCGATTTCAATGAAACTCGGAAAGTTCATAGCACTATTCCCGGCGACCTCGACCGTGCCCTTCAAATTTTGTTACGACTCACCAATCCAACATGGCGGCTGTGCGAAATATTTCACCAGCATTCAATATCTCCGAAACTATTACCGATATTACCCTGATATTTTCTATGGTGATAGAGGGAACTACTATAAGTTAACTTATGTGACTTTTGAAAACCTGGTAACTACAAAACCAACATGGTGGCCAAGCGAATTTGCGACATTTAAATAGACGTTTCTCGCGATTTGACCAACCAAACGCAATGAAACTTGGTACAGTATATGTTTATATACATTGTAATGCACCGACATCTAACTTCGTTCAATTGTTTACATAATCACAAGATGGCGGATGTGCGAAATATTTCACTGGCATTCTATATCTCTGAAACTATTAGCGGTATCTCCCTAAAATTTTGTACGGAGATAAAGGGCACTACTGGAAGTCCATCTATAAGATTTTCAAAAACCGGTTGACTACAAAACGAACATGGCGGCCAAGCGAATTTGAACATTTTAAATAGAACTTTCTCGCGATTTAATGTTCCAAGCGCACTGAAACCTGGTACAGGAAATATTTATACACATTGTAATCCACTGGTATCTAATTTAGTTCAATTGTTTACATAACCTCAAGATGGCGGCAGTGCGAATTTTAAAATTAAGTTTTTATTTCTTGTGATGTAGTCATGCGATCGAAGTGAAAGTTTGAATAATGAACCTACGCAATAATTTTCCTTTAATGGTACATGACTCTATGGCCTATACATTTAACAATCCAACATGGCGACTATCCGAAATATTTAGACGATACTGAATATCTACGAATCTATTTTAGCAATCAAACTAAATTTTTTACTGTTCATAGGGGCTATAAACTTAAGTTCCCCTATAGGACTTTAAATAACCTGGTGATCACAAATCCAACATGGCGGTGACGCGAATTATAAATATTCACATGGACGTTTCTCGCAATTTAACCATCCGCGTGCAGTGAAACTTGGTGCAGTAAATCTTTATCCGAATGTTAATCCATTGGCATCTAATTTATTTCAATTGTTTCCATAACCTCAAGATGGCAGCTGTGAAAAATTTTTAAATCTCCTTGTTTTTTCTTGTGTCCTAATTATGCGATTGAAGTTTGAATACTACACGTTCACAATAATCTGCATGTAACAGTACATAACTCTAGGACCTACATATATAAAATCCAACATGGCGACCATCCGAAATATTTAGTCGGTTCTCAATATCTACGAATCTATTACAGCAATCAAACTGAAATTGTGTATGTTGATAGTGGCAATTAACATAAGTAGGATATATGAAAATAGGCTGTATAGTTCTTCACGGAACTACTTGTTTTATCTTCGACTATTAAAATGTAAAACACATTACTACACACGCAACATGTCAATATCTAATACACGAACTGCACGTGCAGCGACCATAGTAACTGTTACAGTATTGCTTGAAACGAGAGCAATGTGAATGAGTAATCACTCGTGACGAGTAATGAGTGGTGACAGACTGCTATAAAAAACAAGGAGCGCGTGCAGTGGCAGTAGCAAGGCGAGCGAACGAACTGTCTTCGAGATGGGAACTAACGAACTAAAAGAGCGAACTAGTTCGCTAAGGAGCTGCGAACTAAACTGATCGCTCCCAGCCGCGAACTATTATGCGCAAGACTAGTCCTTGCACTCAAACTTTCCTCCCCAAACAACACTCCACACGTGACGATACATGTAGCTCACCCCATGGGTGTCTGCATAGAAGCAGCTACAAACTGCCGAGCCGAACATATCCTCGGAAACTCCCGGCCTTAAAAGCCATACGCAAAAAAAAAAAAAAAAAAACACCAAGTGATATGGAGGGGAGTTTTTCATGCTTCTAATTTCCTTTTGAACTTTCATTTTCTTGAAGCTATCAGCCACACCGCTGCTTTCTCTTCGGTATAGTCACATTGTCAAGATCAAAGATCAAAGCTCGTTTCTCAACGACAATAATGGGCAGTATCAATACTAACAGACTTCACGGCTATCAACAATTCGTACATAATCAAGTGCACGCCACCCGGCAATTTGACTGAAATCGACTGTAGCATCACATTGATTCCGACAAGACCATGTTGGCAGAGGCGGTTCTAGCCCTGGGCCGGGGGGGGGGGGGCGCCCCCCCCCCCCCAGTTTTAGTGAAATAATTATTTTAAAATTCCTTGGTTACTAAATAAATTGATAATTTACAGTTATAATTTATCTGATATAAAACAAACTAATGCATATAATTAAGTTAATTTTTCTTTCAATTTCAAAATTTATTTATTTTATTATATGTAATTTAAACACACAATTGAAATCGTGTATAAATATAATATTTGTAAAATGCGTAGTGCATACACCAAGAGTATTAAACTCTTTTCTCAACTTTATGACATGCAAGTTCAGAAGTTTCCAATGTAGAGATACCTCCATGCGATACAAGTGCATCGATATCTCCCCAACTCTGTGACAAAAATGTGAGTGCAACTGTTTCTAATATAGACGAACCAGTACCATTTTATATCAGTGCATCGATCTATGAAGGTCCATGCCAACCCCGTAAGTCAGTTTATAAACAAACGTTACTATACAATAAGAACATAAGTTTTAACAGTAAATGGTTTGATAGGTATACATTTATTGAATATTCTGAGAACAAAGATGCTGTTTTCTGTGTCGCCATTTCGTTCAATCTGATTCAAGCAATGCTGAACATGTTTTCAGTAAAACTGGATTTTGCAATTGGAAAAGAATATGAGAAAAACGTGCAAAGCATGCTGATAGTGAATGTTATAAATCTTCAATAGTAAAGTGAAACAGTTTTCTGGTAAGTGATCATAGCAGCATAGTGATTTCGAAGCTAAGCGAGAAACCTCTGGTTATATTGCGTAACCGCTCAGCTGTGGCAACAATGGCCCGAGTCGCATTACTTTGTGCTCGGCAAGACATTGGGCTTAGAGGTCATCGCCAAACAGTTTCGGATGATGACAGTGTTAATAATAAAGGGAATTTTGATGAAATTTTAAATCTAATTAAACTAGAAAGTGAATGCACAAGTAAACAGTCTATCAAAGAATGCAACTTACTCATCTAAAGATTCACAAAATGAATTTCTTGATATCTCAGCTAATATAATAGTTGAACATATTGGAGGAGAGACGAAAAAATATAACAATGGTTATGTTTCCTTAATCCTGGATGAAGTTAGAGTTGTTAGTAAAGTGGAACAGATGTCCGTATGTGTCAGATATGTAGGACAAAATTCTATAGAGGAACGTTTCATTGGTTTTATACATTTGTCTCAACTGAATGCTGAAAGTATAGCTAATTCAGCTTTAGAGTACCTTGTTTCAGTGGATTTCGATCCATATAAGTGCATTGGACAAGCATATGATGGAGCCGCGGTTCTGCCAGGGAAGATCAACGGTGTGCAGCGATTATTGCGACAGAAGGTCAATAACCCGTGTGTTTACGTGTATTGTTATGCACATCGCTTAAATTTAGTTTTGGTGGACGTTTCAAAGCCAGTTTGTAGACGTGGTAGGGGATACTTTTGGTTTACTGGAAGCAATTTATGCTTTTCAGTCTGTATCTACTGTAAGACACCAAAAGTTTGATGAGATACAGAGTGATCTTCATCCAGGAGAACGTGTTTTAGAGATACCTCTTCAAAGTGACACGTTATGGGTATGTAAATATAGAGGAGTAATGTATTTTCAGAAACGTTTTGCTTCAGTTAAAGCAGCTCTGGAGTATTTTTCAATGTCAGTTAACAAGAAAGAGGCAGCAGAAGCAAAAGGTTTGTTGAAACAGCTTTGTAAAGTGAAGGTGATGTTTGAGTTACAAATATTTTCTGATATTCTCAAGCTTGCCAATGGAGCCTATATGTTCTTACAATAAAAACATGTGGACTTCGGAGGGGCACATAGATTGATCTATTGTCTTGTAAAATCGTTGCAAGAAAAACGAAATGATTATTATTTTAAGGAACTATGGGCGGTTACATGTGACTCTGTTCAGTCGTTAGGCGTGAAAGTTTATAAGCAATCTAGAGTCTCAAGTATTCCAAAGAACTTTTCAGACTACGATTTATAAATGCCAGCCTCTGCGGAGAAAGAAGAGGAAAATGTCACATTAGACATTATCAGAGACATGTAAAAGAAATCTTTTTGAAATATTAGACAACATGGTAGAAGAGTTACTGCGTAGATTTACTGAAAATGATTTTGTGTGCAATGCAATGGATGCCTGTAACCCAAGAAGTGAAAACTTTTTAAATTTTGAATATATATATTCTGATGTTCTGTGAAAAGTATAATCTAATCTTCACAGACCGTAAGGTGCTACAGACTGAAATCAGTTTAGCTAAGAATGTATTTAGAGGCAAATATCCAAACACTTCCTCATTCTTTTTTTCTGAACTTCTGAAAATGGAAGTTGCTTTACCACAGCTACTATTATTTTTCAAGTTGATGCTGACTCTTCCTGTGTCATCTGCTTCTGCTGAGCGCAGTTTCTCTGTCGTGAAACGAATTAAATCCTATTTAGAGCAACAATGGCAACAAAGAGGCTTTCCAATCTCGCAATTCTTTCAATTGAAAGAGAATTAAGTGGAAAATTACTTCACGACCCTTCTGATATAGTGAACCAGTTTGCCCAGAATAGAAAAAGAAGAATACATTTATGTGACAGAGAAATATGCTATTTTTTTACCAATGATACACACATCAAAAAAAGTTTTGCATCACCTCGGTTCCCAGATCTCCGGCATATAGACGTTGACTGTGTATATTGTATCCAAGATACAGTCCCTTTGACTGTTCATAGATGTCACTAAAACTGCTCAAAGATGTAAACAACCATGCATGAGCAGGGCCTATTAGACGGAGGGGGTACGACAGCCGATCAGTTCCAGTCATTCCACCAGGACGAAGGTACGCTGCTCATGTTGTCTGTAGTTCTACCATGCCTAGAAGGTCAATACCGCAGTTCGATCGCGTCCGCATTGTTACTTTGTGTCAAGAAGGGCTCTCAACAAGGGAAGTTTCCAGGCGTCTCAGAGTGAACCAAAGCGATGTTGTTCGGACATGGAGGAGGTACAGAGATACAGGAACTGTCGATGACAGGCCTCGCTCAGGCCGCCCAAGGGCTACTACTGTAGTGGATGACCGCTACTTACGGATTGCCGCTCGGAGGAACCCTGACAGCAATGCCACCATGTTGAATAATGCGTTTCGTTCAGCCACAGGACGTCGTGTTTCAACTCAAACTGTGCGCAATAGGCTGCATGATGCGCAACTTCACTCCCGACGTCCATGGCGAGGTCCAGCTTTGCAACCCCGACACCATGCAGCGCGGTACAGATGGGCCCAACAACATGCTGAATGGACCCCACGGAATTGGCATCACGTTCTCTTCACCGATGAGTGTCGCATATGCCTTCAACCAGACAATCGTCGGAGACGTGTTTGGAGGCACCCTGGTCAGGCTGAACGTTTTAGACACACTGTCCAGCGAGTGCAGCAAGGTGGTGGTTCCCTGATGTTTTGGGGTGGCTTTATGTGGGGCCGACGTACGCCACTGGTGGTCATGGAAGGCTCCGAAACGGCTTTACGATACCTGAATGACATCCTCCGACCCATAGTGCAACCATTTCGGCAGAATATTGGAGAGGCATTTGTCTTCATGGACGACAATTCTCGACCTCATCGTGCACATCTTGTGAATGCGTTCCTTCAAGATAACGACATCGCTCGACTACAGTGGCCAGCATGTTCGCCAGACATGAACCCTATCGAACATGCCTGGGATATGTTGAAAAGGGCTGTTTATGGACGTCTTGACCCACCAACCACTCTGAGAGATTTACGCCGAATTGTCGTTGAGGAGTGGGACAATTTGAACCAACAGTGTCTTGATGAACTTGTGGATAGTATGCCACGGCGAATACAGGCATGCATCAATGCAAGAGGACGTGCTACTGGGTATTAGAGGTAGTGGTGTGTACTGCAATCTGGACCACAAATGCTGAAAGTCTAGCTGTATGATGGTACAACATGCAATGTGTGGGTCTCATGAGCAATAAAACGAGCTGAAATGTTGTTTGTGTTGATCTCTATTCCCTTTGTATTTAACGGTTCCGGAACTCTTGGAACCGAGGTGATGCAAAACTTTTTTTGATGTGTGTAGTTTTTAGCCTACTTTTCTCATTTTGCAAAAATGAGGAAAAAGTAGACTAATGAGATCGATCCGGGAAAATGTCTGCCCCCCCCCCCCCCCCCAGATTTAAGCTTCTAGAACCGCCACTGCATGTTGGTCTCGATTCCGATAGTGTCATATCGATTATGAGCGTTCTCAAACGGATACGAATTAATATACGATGTTCTCCATGGTCGACTAGTGCGGGAAGTTCAAATTCAATTCTATTTCCTTAGCGATTACCAGTCAAGATGCGAGTCCTCTTTTCTGTATCGTGGCCTCTGCTAGTGGGTAGAGGGGAAGAGGGTATAGGCGCAGCGGTCAATCTGATTTACCTTCCACCGAGGTGGACCAGGTTCGATTCCCAGTTAATGTATGTGGGATGTTCGACGTGAAATGCTACGCCAGGATTTTACATAAAAAGTAGAAACCGCGGCTTATTATTGTGAGATTAACGGTCACGTGAAAAATGCAACTACGGTACCCTCCTTCTCACCGTCTTTGGAGTAGATGACCTCGCTGTTCCACTCCATAAAACATCAGTAACTACGTTCTTTCTTTTATGACTCCCAGGGACCATTCGAGCATTCTATTCACCATGTCCGCTCTATCTGTTTGGATCGTGGCCTACGTTATAAGACCGAGAATTAAATAACGACAAACTTTTCATGGCCCGGTGCAAGTTCATCGGGACACCAGAACGAGTTGGGCCCCTATTAATGTCATGAGTAAAGGCTGTAACGTTTAATAAATTACAAAGAAAAAAGTAGGTATTAATTGCCGTATAAGTAGGCGTCATTTATAATTAAAAATCAGTTAGGAAGTCAGCCCGAAGGCTGGTTGGATCCTCAAAAAGTACCGCCGTTAGGTTATGTTGGTAGATACCCACGGAAACCCAAGGCAGCGCTATATTGAGGCGTACTAGGCAAGAAGAGGGTTGGTGGTTGGTTCCTCAGTTTAGGGGCTGCGACAGCGCTGTCATGTAGCCTCGTGTACTTTGGGTGTGTGTAGAATCTGTCTAGCGGAAACTCCTCGCCAAAACAGCACCGCCTAGCGGTTCGAGTTGGCAACGTTAAGACCAGCTGATTTACAACCGTGAGATCCAACCAAACAATTATAATAAATTATTGACCTGTGGATGATCTAATTATCCAATTGTAATGGCTGGAACTGGGAGTATTTGTGCCATAATTATATGGCTGTAATAATTATAAACAACAAAGTGACCCAAAATCTTTCTTCAGGTTCCCAAGAAATTATTGTAAACAAGTAGCCTACCATTACACTGATAGTTCGGTTTTCTTTTAATACAGAATGCTTTTACAATATAATTTAGCACATTTTAGCCTGTTCTTTATATATTTATAGATGCACGCTGTGGGTTATTCGAAGCTGACTTAGATGAGGTATTGAAAAGGAATGGCCCAGAACATTTAAACTGAACTCATGTTGTATGCTCAGACCACTTTGTGGAGAAAGATTTCAGGAATAAAAACTTGTTAAGTCAAGGGTAAGATCTTTGTAGGTTGTTGATAGTAGGCCTAATGTTAATATTGAAATAACAGCCTTTATAAAACGTGGTGACTCTACAGTACAGTAGGCCTAACATTTAACAACATGCTTCAATATTTCCGATTGAAAGTGTACGTAGTTATTTATTGTTGTTATAAGGGGCGGAACAGCGAGGTCATCTGCCTCTAAAGTGTACGTATTGCACTATTAAAGCTAAGGAGGTTGGTGTAATCTAACAAGTTCAGAAACACAAATTTTAATTTTACTGACTTTATTAGGAAATATATAAGAAGGTAACTGTTTTTTTAATGTAATTAAGCGTGTTCAACTCGTTTTTAAATACCAGTATGTCAAAAAGGATAGATTAAAACCAATGTGCTAATATTTCCTTGTAATTATCAGTATTTGGCCTGGTGAATGAATGAATAGGAGTTATTTCATTCCCTGCCCCGCGAAGCGAGGCAGGGCGGGCACCCAGCTCAACAGGGAGCTCTTGTGCCGAAGAAGAGGAAAGGGTTAGAGAATAAATTGTATTAGGAAGAAGATATGCTAGGCATATGGATAGGAGGGACGAAGGAGGATGCAATGGCGCAGAAGACACCGCGACCCCAAGGCGGACCCCCCCCCCCCCCAGACGAGGCCCCCACCACACTCGCCGGAGCATTACCCCACTAGCCCCGTTTATTCAAAAATATACATGATACATAAAATAAATATTGCCGTGGGTAAAATACAGAATTATATATAACAAATTGAAAAGTAATGTCCAGAAAGAATGTCTATTGTTCGTATGGCTGGAAATGATAAAGACACTGGAAAAAGCACAGAAAATGAATAAATTGATATGTATTAAAGTTCAAAAGATTGTCTATTGTCCATGCTGAAAGAGAAACAAAATATTTCAGTAGCACACGCATCACTTGAAACACTGGGGTGTTGCGGCAACAAGGCCGTTAAATTTTTGGAGCACTGGGAGCACTGTGTGACGATGAGTGGAGCCATTCCGGAGAACGAAGTAGACTAAATAAGGTTTAGTAAGGCAAAAAATAAAATTTATGTAACTGCGACAGGGGCGATGTGAATAGGATAAAACTGAACGAAAAATAAACAATGAGAGGGCACTTGTGGTGCCGACAGTAACAAAGAGGCGGGGCTGACTATAGCCCCCCAAAAGAAAGTAGAACATGTGGAAAATGTGCACAGAACAGAATAATGGGAGCGTGAGAGGGGGCTAGTCGATGAGCGGAGGGAAGAGATGACCGGTTTCCGGGGTGCGTGTGGAATTGAGGATAGCAGTGGCATAGGGGGAGAGCTCGAGAGCTTCAAGGGGTTGGGTGGCGTGGGAGCGGCGTGCGCGAGTAAGGTAGGAGAAGCGAAGGGAGTGAATGTGGACGAGTGCAGAAGGGAAAGTGAGCATACCAGTGAGGGTGGCAGAAGGGGTATCTAGTTTACAATGATAGGCGATTCTGATAGCGTGGCGGTCAAGGGTGAGGAGACGGAAATAGAGGCGGGGGTGGGCGGTGAGCCAGGTAAGGGAGGCATAGGTGAAAACTGGGCGAATGAAGGTCTTGTAAACGTTAAGGGTCTGAGGGGGCCGTAGGCCCCAGGTCTTACCGGTGAGGAGACGGAGAATGCGGAAGCGGGAGAGGGAGCGCTTGTAGACTGAATCGAAGTGAAGGTTCCATTTGAGGTTGTTTTGGAAGGTAATGCCGAGGTATTTAAGCTGATTAAGTTGAGGAATATGAGAATCATTAAAGGTGAAATGGAGGCGCTGGGAAGGGCGGCGGCGGGTGCGGGAGCGTTTGATATGGATGTATTGGGACTTCTGGGGGTTGACTTGAATGTGCCAGTGATTGCACCAAGTTTGGAGGGTATGAAGGTAACGTTGTACATGGCGTTGGAGGGTGTGAGAACGAGGGAAGAGGGCGAGAATGGCAAGGTCGTCGGCGTATTGATACAAACGGAGCGGAGGAGAAGGGGTAGGGATATCATGGGTGTAGAGGACATAGAGAAGGGGAGAAAGGGGGCTGCCTTGAGGGACTCCGGCGTGGATAGGGAAAGTGAAGGAAGAAGTACCATGGATGAGGATTTGGGCCGTGCGATGATACAAGAAGTTTGCAATGAGGCGGACGTACGTGATGGGTAAGGGGAGGTGGTGGAGCTTGAAGAGGAGGCCAGGGAACCAGACTTTATCGAAAGCTTTTTCAATATCGAAACAGAGGAGAAGGGCATGTTTGTTATTGGGGGAGGCTAGGAAGGCTTCAACGGAGGCAGTGATGTGAAAGAGGTGATCGTGGGTGGAGAAGTTAGGGCGGAAGCCAGCTTGATGAGCGGGGATGAGATGAAGGGAGTGAAAATAGGGATAGAGGCGTTTGGTTATAATAAGTTCAAAAAGTTTGGAAAGAACAGGGAGAAGGGAGATTGGACGGTAGGAATTAATGTCCGAAGGAAGTTTAGAAGGTTTTAGAAAAAGAAGGATGTTGGCATTTCCCCAGTGGTGGGGAAAATGTCCGGTGTAGAGGATAGTGTTGTAGATCTGAGCAAGGTAAAGGAAGAGGATGTCGGGGGCCTCGCGAAGGTGACGGTAAGTAATGCCGTCACCCCCGGGGGCCGTAGTGCGGCGATGCTTAAGGAGATTGCGGATTTCAAGGGGGGTGATGGGGGAATTGAGAGGGTGTTGGTAATCAGTGGAGGGAAGGTGGGCAAAGGAAGGCGTGAGACGAGGGGAGGTTGGGTCGGTATAGACATGAATGGTAGGTTCGTCGGGGTGGGAGAGGTGAGGGGCGATAGTGGGGAAGAAAACGTGGGAGTAATGCTGGGCAAACATATCGGCTTTTGCTTGATTAGAAACAACAGGAGAACCATTACGGAGGATAGGGTACGTGGGATGGGATTTACGACGTTGGGAAAGGCGGGAGAAAGTTTTCCAGAAAAGGGCAGGGTCAGGGCTGTGGGAAAGGTCGGAACAGGCGTCATTCCATTGCTTGCGGCGGATGGCTTTGATAAAAGAGCGAGCGTGACGAAGGGTTTTACGGTGTTCGGTTAGGGTGGCAGGATCGCGGGTTCGACAGTAGGAGCGGTAGAGATCATGAGCAGTACGAAGGAGACGGAGGACGCGGGGGGGGGGGGGATAGGAGGTTTCGAAGGGTGATAGGAGTGGCGGGGAACATGGCGGAGATCGGCGGTAATTAAGGCCTGTTCAACACGATGAATGAGTTGTGAGAGGGCAGGGTGAGAGGCAGGGGGTGTAGGAGGAAGGGGGGGGGGGGTGAGGGAGGAAGTTAAGGTGGTACGGTAGGCGTTCCAATCGGTTTTAGAGTATTGACGGGTTGGAGGAGGTCGTGGAGGAGGTTGGAAAGGGGCGGGGAGGTAGTTAGACAGGGAAATGAGGGTTGGAAGGTGGTTACTACCGATAGTGGGGAGGACAGCAACAGTAGCAATATTGGCGAGATTGGGAGTAAGCATAAGAAAATCGGGAGTGGAATTGGAATAGGGAAGCGTGGGGGAGGGAAAAGGGACGGACATGCCCCGGCTGATGGACAGGAAGTCCTGAAAAAGACGGGCTTGGACAGGGGTGTAGGAGGTAACATTGATATCGGCGGCAAAGAAATAAGTAGGAAAATTGGCTTCGAGGAAGCGGAAGAAAGCGATGGGGGGAGGGGAGCGGGGTACCAGGTACATAGTGACAAGGGTGAAAGTTTGGTTAGGAAAGATAAGGTCAAGAATGAGGTATTCATTAAAGCCGTCAGGGAAATTGAAAAAGTGCTGGCGAGTGGGAATTGAGTTGCGAACAGCAACTGCAACCCCACCCGACCGCTGAAATTGACGATCGGCGCGAAGGAGTTGGTAGCCGTCATAGGGGGGAATTGCTTGGGAAGGTTTGAGGAAGGTTTCATTGAAAATCATGATGTCCGGGGCATGTTGGGAAAGGGAGATGTCCAACAATGGTCGGTTGGAGAAGAGGGAGCGGATGTTGACAAAGTAAAGGGTGAGATTAGGCATTTATCAATAGGCAGGGACGGTACTCAGCGGGAAAAATGCAAAATGCATCTTATTCCCGCTATACGACATGTCGACATGCGTATTCAGAGTGAGACGGGCGGCGAGTTGGACTTGGGAAACAATGAGTGGACGGGCGAAGGGAAGGACGTTTTGGAGGACCATCGTCACGAATCGGACGATGTTCTCCGTGGTAGGGGGAGGGGTAGGGGATGCGGAAGGGGGGGGGGAGATCCTGGGATATGACGGGGACAACCTGTTCAGGCTTAGCAGGGTCGGGAAGAGGCCGGCCCCGGCATCGGTATGCGAAGGCGGGGTGGGCCTCACCGCAGGTTGCGCACTTCGGGTGCTCCCGATTTACGCAACGAGCGGTATGGTGTTCTTGAGCACAAATTCCACATACCTGATCGTTCGGGCAGATGGCTCCAGGGGGGTGGTCAAATTTCTGGCAGCGGTCGCAGCGCGTACGTTGAGGGGCGGGAGTCCGGGAGGGCTCCACGCGATGACGCATACAGTAGATAGATGCACCGTTGCGCAGAAGGGCGTCGATGGAGGTGACGTTCTTGCACTTGGCCTGGTGCAGTGCCTTCAGTTCTACTGCCTATGGCAAAGCAAACCATGTGCAGAAGCAGTCCAGTATTTTTTAGAATTCTATATAAATATTGTACAGAACCAAGTATCTTTTGTTTCTTTTAAGAGGGGGCGAAACTTGGGTCGGAAATCGCCTTTTATTTCCAGAAATTGCCACCTGAGAGGTGAGCGCTATTGTCGCGTAATCTGCATTACCGACCATGCTACAGAGGGGAGCGCGTATGGTGGCAGGTGAGAGAGAGCGTTTTGGACATAAAGAGACAGAGACACTCACTGCGATGTCGCCAGACTGCTCGTCCCGCAGTGTTGCTAATTGCTATGAAGCAAGTCAGTAAGCATTCAACCTCCACTCAGCCGACTTCTCAGTTTTCTTCCCTCAGTCTTTCGGCAGGACTTACGCAACCTGCCCAAGCGGATGTTGCGATGCTGTCAATCGTCACTTCGTCCGTAATTCTAAACGACTGCTATTCGGAACGTATTGTTTTTTTCTTGCAACATAAGATTTCACGTGCGCCCACAATTGGGTTGTACCAAAACTACACAATGTCCACGCAGGGCCGCGACGATAGAGTGTGATCTTGGGCCCCACGGTATTGACTGCCACCCCACATTTGAGTTCTTTCCGTGAAATCCTAATATTCATGTTTTTTTCTTAAAATAAATTAAAATTTCAATATTTGGTTAAGTGAAATTATATCGGAAAGGGAAGCTATTCAACTTATTGAATTTTCACCAACCAGGCCTTTTGCGCAGTGCCGGATTTCTGCCTAGGCCTACAAGGCCCCGGCCTAGGGGCCCAGCCAGCCTAGGGGCCCCGGTGGGGGAATTTCATCTGCTTATGAGGAGTTAAGTAAAAAGTTTGACTTTCTTACGAAACTACATCGTTTGGAATCTAAAGACATTCGTGAAGGAGCCAGAAACCTTATAACTTTTTATCCGGGGGACTTGGATAGGACTTTGGAAAACGAGTTTCTACACCTGCAAGCTCATTTGTCGTCGAATGATGAAGTTATGGAGTTATCGTCACTGAAGCTATACACATATCGGAAAAAGGCTTTTTCGACATTTATCCAAACGTAGGAATTGCGCTTCGAATGCTGTTGTGTACACCATCGTCAAACTGCTCAACAGAACGGTCGATTTCAGCGCTAAAGAGAGTAAAGGATTGCTTAAGATCTAACTTAGGAGAGACCAGGCTCAATTCACTCTCTGTAATGTACATAGAGTCAGAAATAATGCAGTCAATTGACTATGATGACGTCATTCATTCTTTCGCACAGAAGAATGTTTGTCGTTTGATTCTATACATTTTATAGAATAACGTAACAATAGTAACATAGACTGTATTATTCTGATGTTTATTAGAGTCATTAAAGTCGATTAAAAATTATATGTTCTTTACTAGTGCATTAATTTGCTAAATTTCCAAAATAGCTTCGAGTTGGTGGGGGGGCAAATGTCAAGTGCCTAGGGGCCCTGGATCTCTAAGTCCGGGCCTGCTTTTGCGGGGACATAATCTCATTTTATATTCATTCGTGAATTTTGTACTTTTAAATTTCGTAGCGTGCTTACATTTTCTAAGTTGCCTTTAGCACTGTAACGCTTGAAATTTTACCTGCTGCCAATAGACTACAGTATATACCTAGGTAAATAACAGTTCTTTAGAAATAACTGAAATTGGACCCAAAGTTTTCGCTCTACAACGGCCCAAGAATCACCATTGTTTTAAAGTTTACTCACTTAACCTTTCAAGAGTTTGCTTGGACTTATTTAAAAGACTGATATAGCAATTAAGAAGCCGTAGTTTTCTCTTTCGGGCCCTTCAGTACGCTCGGGCCCCAGGGCTGTAGCCCCATTTGCCCCTCCTTCTCGTCGGACCTGTGTCCGCGTTGTCTTGCTATTTCATCAATTTCGTACGTACAATGAGCGGATTTGTGAAGTAACTATTCCACTCTGCTTTGTGATGGGTTGTGGGGAATATCATTAGAAGACAACCACTCGATAATGTAAGCCTCTCTGTTATTCGAGGTCGGAGCTTTGTTAATTTGCACTGAGAAAATGCTCACATTGTCCATAATAACTGTATGTGGACGGAGGTCTGGCAGTAATTATTCAGTAAACCTTAGTTTAAAACGAGCGTTTCTCTCCTGAACGGCAATGGTCAGATTTCTGAGAGTTCGATACTTGGTCGCGTAGATTACTATTGTAATCAAGGTTCATTTGTTTTATATCTACGAATATAATACACTAGATTTTCGTACATTCTGTTCAGTACCTTTCCAAGAAGTTCTTCCCATTACAATCACCGTGATATATTACATCAATTGCCATTATATAGCGTGCCAGTGGTGTACCAAATAGTCAATTGTATTCCACTCGACTATTTGCGGAACTACGCTTGAACTCACGGGTAGAGCCATCCGCGGATAAACAAAGCGTTATCCGCATCCGTCCCGCATCCGCACGACTGCTATCCGCATCCGCCCCGCAACCGCACGTTTGTTATCCGAATCTACTGGCATTACTATAATATTTTTAATTAGATAAAGCATAACGCATTAAATCAACACATTTACACATTTGAGAAGAAAGTCGTTCCTTTAGGCTTTGTATGTCAAGTTCTATGTTTGAAATGAATGTTTCACAGCCAGAATTGCAACCCTTTTCAGTTCGGAGTGTTAATTATGCTTAATGACTTAATTTGAATGATATTAGCTTAAGTAATCATCTTAACATTTCTCATGAAAATAACATAACGAAAAAAAATATGTCATCTCATAGACATCCGGGTCCTAGTAATGAAATTCAACAAGTTCGGATCGTATTCTAAAAGCTATCCGCAAATTTACTCGAAACATTATCCGCAGCTTATCCGCTATCCGCACAGCCATGCAAACTATATATGTGTGGAGAAAATGTTGCGGATATCCGCATCCGCGTAGGGCTTTACTCATGGGCGCCCGTAGGGGAGGGGAAAGAAGGGGCCATGGGTCCGGCCTGGAATCCCGAGAATATTTCGACTGTTCATTGTCACACCAGTTTATTTCATAAATTGAGGATACTGATAGTTAACTGATTTTGATGTAGGGATAATTCCACAGTTTTAATTAACTAAGTAATTTGTGATTATTTGAAAATATCTCCAGTTATTTACAAAATCGACGAACTGGATTAACATTACTATTTTAATGAACTGCTCGATTTTTATTTTACTTGTTCTTAAGAAATGAACATTATGACGATGATTCACAAAAGAAAGAAAAAAAACTCCCATTCATGCCATGAAGATATGTACCCGACGGTTTTAGAGCAGTCAAATAATGAATAACACGAAGCAAGTAAGAAATGAAACTAAATTGCGGGGCGGAGGTACGTATCATCATCAGCTAGTGACAGGTAGGTAAAGAAATGAAAAATACAACTTGCCTCCCTCCCCCCGGAAAGAAATCCTGCTGGTGCCCATGCTTGTATAGCAATGTATAGAATTGGGCAACTGAATATATTAAGGAACACTTAATTGTAGAAAAATACTCATCTGTTCGCAAATATTTCATGTTGTTACTCAATACGGGAAACTGCCAAATTTCTTTCAAATTTAGAATTAGATAAGTTTTCATGTTGTGTCAAAATATTTGGTATTTCATGTATTTGTCATGGAGGAAAGAAAGAGAGAATTTGCCCAGAGCTCGTGCCAGTGAAGCAAAGCGCTGAGTCCAAAGTGGGCGTAACCTAGTGTTCTGTGACTTGTATGCGGTAGAGCATTGTGCATAGTTATTTCGGAGTTTTTTTTTTCTTCCTAATAATGGCGTGTAGTGTCTATGGTGGTACGAATCGACAGAACAGAACAGACCAGGAAGCATAAAAATATAGTAGGCCTATTATTTACCATACTTGAAAGTTACAATATAAATTGAAGTTGAACCGTTGTAAGTTGTATCCATGCAATTCTGTTGCAGGTTGAGTTTATTAATGTTATATTATATCTCAGGACAGGAAATCATGGAGTGCTGCATCAAACCAGTCGAAAGACTGAAGACTCAAGCAACAAAACATTATATTGCACTAGCCAGCGCAGCGAAGGCATCTCCTTCCGGTTCTTTCCTCTATGGTATTTGTCTATGATTAGTATATTCATCACACTCCATCCTTCTTATAAAATCGAAAATCAAAATTTTAAACCAAAAAAAAAGAACAAATGAAATACCCATTAAAATTGGCCTACGATTGTAATCCACGCGACTACTGACGTTGCATTTCGAGCCGACCGTCCTAACCAAAACTTCCAGTCCTCCGGAAACGTCGCTCATTTTCCAGCACATTGACCTTGTATAGTTTTGACTTACATTACACTTCATCAAGGTAATAAATGCAGTAACTTATGTCCCTGATTCACCGATCTCGTACATTACGGTACCGGTACCCTGAAAAATACAGTTCTCGCCGCTATGATGTCACTCCTTTCCATGAGTAGCTTTTTCTCGTCATGAGTTTCCTCATATTTTTAGTGCTACGCTTATCTTATACTGTACTGTAGGTTCATAATTAGTTAAAATATAAGACACTACCAGAGTATTAGTGTAGGACAATACTGTGAAAACACAATAGATATGATTTTTATACAGGGTACTTTTTCGGTCTAGCGACATAGCAGCGCAGCAGCAAAATGCATGCGTAGCCGGGTTACTCATTGCGAGAGATATAGCGCTGCTATGTTGCTACATGGACAGGGGTAGATGACCACGCAGTTCCGCCCCTTAAAAACAACAATAACGAACTTGCTAGGTGGATAAAAAAGAAGGACCCTGTACTTTTAATTAATAAGTGTATGATAAAAATGTTTCACAATTAATTATACTTAAACTCGTTGAATTAATAACACTGTATACAGAAGATTAACCTACTGACAGTTCGTTTAAAAACGAAAGTAAACACAGTAGAATCATATTCAATGAACACAATACATCAGCTGTAAGTCTTGTTCTCAGCGCTAAAAATAACTCGTCACTCTGCCTTACCGACCCATTACGCCTGCGCTCTTGCGGCTAAGTAGCGAACTTCTACGGCAGCGGCATTACGACTGAAAATGTAGGGCATTAAAAACTGCTTGTTTTATAGAAACACGCAGGAGAAAAGCAAGATTCATCTCTATAGAAGCATTCTTAAACAAATACCCTTTACAACCATGTAACTTTTCATCACTTTTGACAGTCACATTGATTTTTAATTTCTGAAGTAAAATCGGTGAAAAAAAGGCCTTGCCTTATGGGAAAACTGCTTCTCAGTTTCAATGATACAAAATGTTATTATCAATGAAATCTCATTTGAGAAGTTTAATACGTGCTATTGAAGGTATTTACGTGATTTGAAAGTGAAGTTTTGTTTAATTTCGGCCATTGACCTATTTAAAACGTAGATTTTAACTCTCTCTCAATGCTATAAGCAGAGCCTGCCACGAGCGGCCGGCCGGCTGACTTTAGCGCCCTCTTAACACTAATCTATAAATTATTTGCTGCCTAAATATCAAGCCGAGACATAATGTTAACATCACAATGCAATTTCGGTCGGTGCGCACTCAAAAATGCTAGCTGTGGATGGCAAGGCGAGTAATGCTGTCAACTCGCACCAAGAGATGGCACTGTGATCGCTGTCTCCAAACGAGCGCATGCTTTTACGGCCGAGTTTCCGCTATTATCTTTATAAGCTATTTGCTAGAAGCCACCGCAGTTGGCTCCTGGCGACGAACGTGTGATCCTGAACGTTGTTTATATTTTTAAACTAATTTAGCTTCATACAGGTGTAACTAGTGGAAGGTTCTTTAACATGCTATAAATCTATGACATGGTATCGTCGGCTTTACTTCCCCTCCGAAGGAAAGCATACTGAGGGATTTTTAACGCTCTTAAAATATCCGACGACATCGGCCGGGTTTGAACCCGCGATGTTGGGCATAGACGCTCAGCATGCTAACAACTACGCCACCGAAGCCGTCCGCAAGAAGAGGAGTGAGGTAGTTTGTCATTGCTTTCCTCACTGAGTCAGAACAGCAGTACTAACCCTATGAGTAGAACCGTTCACAGCATCCACAGGCACTGAATGTGCCCTGAATGTCATTACTACGCACCACCCATACATCACAGCCATGAGTGAGACTCAGATATCGGTGTAAATCCATATTTTACTCTAGCCTGTGCCAACAGACAAATGCAATTGTACTGCATTCATCAAGAGATTGCAAACAGGCCATAATTACAAATAAATTCAAAAATAATTGAATGTAATAAATGAGTCATCCAGTTGCAAAACTCGTTTAATCCACTTGTGAATAAGAATCAATTTTATGAGAAACATTTCTCTGGACTCTGCCTCACGTATCTTTTGTGTTTGTTGTTTTCTAGTTTTTGCTTTGTGTTTTTGGTTTTGTGTTTGCTTTGTGCTTTTGCTTTTGAATTTGAATTTTTGCTTTTCTTTCTTGGGTTTGTGTTTGTTTCCTGCTTTTACTGTTTTGAATTTTGCGTTTTGCTTTATGTTTCTTGTTTTTTGTTTCCTGCTTTTGCTTTTGTTTTTGAATTTTGCTTTTTGCTTCGTCATTTTTGTTTTGGTTTTATGTTTGTTTTCTGCTTTTTCTGTTTTTAAATTTTGCTTTTTGCTTTATGTTTCTTGTTTTATGTTTTCTGCTTTTGCTTTTGTTTTTGAATTTTGCTTCTTGCTTCGTCTTTTTGTTTTGTGTTTGTTTTCTGCTTTTGCTGTTTTTGAATTTTGCTTTTGTGTTTGAATTTTGATTTTTGCGTCGTGTTTTTTGTTGTTGGTTTTGTGTTTGTTTTCTGGAAAATCAAAATAAAACAAAATAAACAAAACAAAATCGAAATAAAACATAATTAACAAATCAAAATAAAAACAAAAACATAAGAAAACAAAACAAAAAGCAAAACAAAAAATTAAACAAAAAACAAAATAAAAGAAATAAAGGAAAATAAAAAACCAAAACAAAAAAATAAAAGTAAATATAACGAAATAGAATAAATTAAAATAAAATAATTAAATAAATATTTTTACGACATGATCCTTATTCACAAGTGGATTAAACGAGTTTTGCAAATGGGCGACTCAAACAATCGTGACAAATTGCTAAAAGGCTTCCTGATCTCCTGGCGAGTGCAGAAATCCTGAAAGGCTCTGGCTCTCGCAAAGGCCTTACCCAACCATTCTAAAAACGTAAAAGGGTAGAGAGACTAACACAGATATCTAACTAATAAAATCTGTTCTACAAATTGAAATTAATTTTGTATTCTGGCAACTTGTCAACTGACGGCCCGGATTACGATTGAAATTATTCAAGTTTTTGGGCTATTGCCGTGTGAAAATAAAAAAGTGACAGTCAGTCTCAAAGACTAGACTTTGTATCATTTTAAATGCTACAAATGCTGAAAAATGCTAGAAAGGCTGGAGGATTCTCGCTTCGCTCGAAGACAAAGACTCTTGACATGTTAGAAAATTATCTGCATAATACTTATCTTGCTTTATAATACTTTACCTTGTTTCAAACTACTCGCGAACGGCAAGTTCAAACCAAGGGCAAAGCAAGGTGAAGCGCGTGGAGGGAGATGGCTGGATGACGTGCCCCTTCCATCCAGTCTAAAAACACTTATAGTGGTCGATGTATTGAAGATAAAGATATGCTCTCGCGGACTTTTTTGTAGAACTTTTCATGCTGACCAATTCTTACGCTCATAGTTTATTGATATTTTTAACGGTTTCCCCAGCGTAAGCTTAAGAAGCGCACGGACGCCAAGTTTGTTTTCGACTTTTTCACTGAAATCGTTACTGCTTGGCTTCCTTTGATCATACATAAATTATTTTCTACAGAATCTTTCCTCGAGATATCCTTTACAGAATGGTGAAAACCGCATCAAAATCCATCCAGTGGTTATCGAGATTATTCATAATGTTGAATTTTGGATTTCCAGATTATTCCTGACGATGAAAGACATGGTTTCTTTCGAAACGCGTCGAATTGCAATATAATAAAACACGGCATAAGCCCAAAATTCAACATTATGAATAATAACACGGGCCGTGAAAGTCTAAATGACGGTTATCGAGATTATCCGTGACATTCAAGAATCGGGGATTTTTGTCTTATACTAACGAAGTAGAGATTGTCGGGGAACACATGCACCAAGCGGTACTATGACGTCACACACCTCAGTGCATCTAGGTACATTTCGTCCCGTCACCGTAACGTAACGCCAGACCCCAGCGTAACGTCGAAGTCGACAAGATCATTTAAAATGATAAAATTTAAATACCAGACAGACGTTTCGAGAGGAACTTTGCCTCCTTTTCAATGGATTTGAAACAACGTGGCTACGGAAAGTGTGTCAATGAGATTACAAAATACCACAACCTTCTATACTACCAGACCTGACACTGCAATCCAAGATGGCCGCCGTAGTTAGTGGTCGGACATCAAACGTACGAAGTATGTCAGAATCCAACACAACACAAAATAACATCAACAAGTGATTTTGTCTGCTGTTAATTCATTTAATGGGATTGGGACATCTAGGTCATCAGCCCCGTGCAGTTGGGTGTAGGTTGAATTCCTCCGATCACGTGATGAATGTATTAGTGTGTGTAGCTGTATTAGGGACAGGCATGGGGAGGTGCCCCAGGAGTTGAAATAAGGTACTACCGGAGTTCAATCAGGAAAGGAATAAAATAAAATAATGTTGAAGCCCACAGAGAGATCTGCAGAACATCTTGGCTGAGTGGACAGGGAAAGTTGTAACTAATAATTTATAAACCCTAAACAGAATAATAAATCGACCAACGACTAGTAGAATTGATGATATCAGAAAGTACCGGTATCTCGATTTTATAAAGCACTATGATAATGCAGACATTTACTTACACGAAACCAATAACCACTAAGCACAGCTAATCAAGGGAGACGATTGCTAAGCGAAATTGGGATTATTCTCTCCACTATCACACCACTATCACATCGTAAACCAAACCACACAACATTTTAAACAAACCAAGTACGTCAGCCATCTTTCCTCGGCCCTGCCGCCTGTGTCATGTCCGGTAGAATAGAAGGTCCTGAAAATACTACAGAAATTCCTCTGTTCATCACCAGAGAGCAGCCGCCAGAAAGTACACTATGGACCTTGGTAGAAAACGCGCCATATTAATTAGAACGGCGGACAGAGTAGTGAGGAAGGAGAAGGTAAAGGGGACAATAGCCCAAAAACTTGAATAATTTTGAATGAATTTACTTACATCAAAAAGGTTGAGAATGAAAATATAAAAATAAGTACAATAGTTCCGTGATGTACTGAAGAGTATACTTTTCTTAAAACGCAAGATTCATACCAAGCTTGGCCGTGGCTAAATTTAAGAATCATTCCTACATTCGCCTGAAGCAGGACCGTGAAACGACGGAATACCATTCTAGGATGATGGCTGAGGTAGGAATCGAACCCACCTCCTATCAGTTCAGCCACTTAAGGCGGAATAAACTCCGTTCAGACCTCAGAACAGAAAGATATTTCTAGTCAGAGCCGTTAATCGAATACGGACCTACGTGGTTACCACCAACAATGCCAGTCACTAAGCAAAATGTGTTTCTCCACTGCACGTAACACACTTTGTAATGTAGTTGGGATCCTATTATTAATACGTGACAATATATCTGTGAATTGGCTCCCATCGTTATTTGTAGAGAGGTCTAGATAAGACACACTCTTTAAATATTTCCTCCAGTTCTAAGATAAAAAGTTCGGCGCAATTCCAGCTAAAGCAGAGCAGAGATGGGTCTGATAGACTGTACGATCACTTATTTTTCCAGAGCTGAAATTGGGAAAGAATTGAAAATGGTATCCATGACAGCCAATGGTTATAAATAAAATGAAATAAAATGAAATGAAATTAATGAATAAATAAATAAAATATAAATAAATTACGAGCCTTACAGCAGTCGCATATGATGTGTAACATCTGACATAGAAGAGACCTCACGTGAAATTGTTGATACACCGGTATTTATACTATTATTGGCACAGATATTAATCTATTGTAAATGGGAGTGTTTTACAGATATTGTAGTTTATAATACGGAACTCATTTTATTAGATGATTTGAAGCTTCCACCAGCACTAGCCTAAATAAAGAATACGATATGGATCAACTAGATTAATAGACGCGACACCGCTCATAACCTTAAATTCCTTATAAACAGGTCCTCTTCATTCACAGACCAACAAGTAATTTCATACGGATTCTGTTAAAATGAGTCATAATGATATGATAAATATCGTTTAAAATGATAAGCTGGTAGCAAAACTATCTACCCCGCCCGGGTTTCGAGCCCAAGACCTCTCGATTTACAGTCATAAGCTCTAACCCCACGGCTATTTCGACTACGCACATTTTGTGCACAAGATGGTGACTTATTTCCACGTTCCAATAATACTGCATTACGGAATTAAGTTTCATTTATATCTTACTTGTTTTGATAATGTTCCTGCGTGAAATTGAGTTTAAAATGCCTTATGAATAGGCCCTCTTGTGAGTAAAGAGAATGTATTCAGTAATAGTTCATGAAGGCTTGCTCAATGCTCGTATAACCACAACGATTATATTATATTATATTATTGATGACTGCATTACCGTTATTGGCCGTGGCTAAATTTAAGAATCATTCCTACATTCGCCTGAAGCAGGACCGTGAAACGACGGAATACCATTCTAGGATGATGGCTGAGGTAGGAATCGAACCCACCTCCTATCAGTTCAGCCACTTAAGGCGGAATAAACTCCGTTCAGACCTCAGAACAGAATGATATTTCTAGTCAGAGCCGTTAATCGAATACGGACCTACGTGGTTACCACCAACAATGCCAGTCACTAAGCAAAATGTGTTTCTCCACTGCACGTAACACACTTTGTAATGTAGTTGGGATCCTATTATTAATACGTGACAATATATCTGTGAATTGGCTCCCATCTTTATTTGTAGAGAGGTCTAGATAAGACACACTCTTTAAATATTTCCTCCAGTTCTAAGATAAAAAGTTCGGCGCAATTCCAGCTAAAGCAGAGCAGAGATGGGTCTGATAGACTGTACGATCACTTATTTTTCCAGAGCTGAAATTGGGAAAGAATTGAAAATGGTATCCATGACAGCCAATGGTTATAAATAAAATGAAATAAAATGAAATGAAATTAATGAATAAATAAATAAAATATAAATAAATTACGAGCCTTACAGCAGTCGCATATGATGTGTAACATCTGACATAGAAGAGACCTCACGTGAAATTGTTGATACACCGGTATTTATACTATTATTGGCACAGATATTAATCTATTGTAAATGGGAGTGTTTTACAGATATTGTAGTTCATAATACGGAACTCATTTTATTAGATGATTTGAAGCTTCCACCAGCACTAGCCTAAATAAAGAATACGATATGGATCAACTAGATTAATAGACGCGACACCGCTCATAACCTTAAATTCCTTATAAACAGGTCCTCTTCATTCACAGACCAACAAGTAATGTCATACGGATTCTGTTAAAATGAGTCATAATGATATGATAATTATCGTTTAAAATGATAAGCTGGTAGCAAAACTATCTACCCCGCCCGGGTTTCGAGCCCAAGACCTCTCGATTTACAGTCATAAGCTCTAACCCCACGGCTATTTCGACTACGCTCATTTTGTGCACACGATGGTGACTTATTTCCACGTTCCAATAATACTGCATTACGGAATTAAGTTTCATTTATATCTTACTTGTTTTGATAATGTTCCTGCGTGAAATTGAGTTTAAAATGCCTTATGAATAGGCCCTCTTGTGAGTAAAGAGAATGTATTCAGTAATAGTTCATGAAGGCTTGCTCAATGCTCGTAAAACCACAACGATTATATTATATTATTGATGACTGCATTACCGTTATGTGGGTTAGTTTTTGAATAGCCATTGTGCAGAAACATAATACCGGCAATGCCAACTACTAACAATGTTTTTTTTTTTTTTTTAGTCGTTTACCCTCCAGGTTGGTGGAACCCATGGACTCAGCGAGGGAACTCACCACTACCGCCTCTACGGGCAGTGTCCTTGAGCTGGGAACATCGAATCGGAAGGGATACAACTGGTGAGGTGGGATTGGCACCTCGCCCAGGCGGCCTCACCTGCAAAGCGAACAGGGGCCCCATGAGGGAAGGTAAGGGGTGGTTAGGATGGATAGACAAGGAAGAGGGAAGGAGGCGGCCGTGGCCTTGAAGAAGATACCATTCCGGCATTTGCCCGAAGACGAAGTGGGAAACCACGGAAAACCACTTCGAGGATGGCTGAGGGGGAATCGAACCCCCTCTACTCATTTGGGCCACCCGAGGCTGAGCAGACCCCGTTCCAGTCCTCGTACCTCTTTTCAAATTTCGTGGCAGAGCCGGGAATCGAACCCAGGACCTCCGGGGCGGCAGCTAACCATGCTGACCGCTACGCTACGGAGGCGACATTAAGGCATTTTACCATTTAAATACTGATACGAAGACTTCGAACATGTACCATGTCATTTGTTTCACTCACTTGACACCAGAGTTCGCATGAGCGTTTTCCGTTCAGTAGGCCTATGTCATATACATTCCACATGGCCGAGAGTACGTCATCGTATCAATTTCCAACACCGCGCGCTCATTGTTTCTCGTACCACTGCCAGCTGGGTCTTACCACTGCCCGCTGGATCGATCAATCGAGCGGGCAGTGCATACTTCCGTTTTCCACCACTGCCAGCTTGTACACTTCCGTTCGATTGATCGAGCGGGCAGCGCATACTTCTGTTTTCCACCACTGCCAGCTAGTACACTTCCGTTCGATTGATCGAGCGGGCAGCGCATAATTCCGTTTTTCACCACTGCCAGCTTGTACACTTCCGTTCGATCGATCGAGCGGGCAATGAAAACTTCCGTTTGCAAGCATGATATCATAATGATAATACATGGTATTGTGTACATTTGATGGTGTTGATGTAAGGATAGTTGGCTCACACTCATGAAGCTCGAGTTCGAATCTCGGCTCTGCCAAGGAATTATATTATTATTTACAGTATTGACTAACTCACGGTTAAGCGATATGCGGTAAACCACGCACCACGACAGGGATAGTGGCTGCAGCATATCCGGAGATCGGAGGTCTGAACCCTAGGGCTGACAGCGGCTATACTGAATAGTTTAATTTTCTCGGATTTTCCCCACAGTTCCTCTAGTCAAATGCTGGGATGGTACCTTAATTCAAGTACCGGGTCACCTACCCTGTTCCTGACCCTATTTCATAATAATGTTACTTGTTTTGCGTCCATTTTAACTACTGCGGCCCTTAGAGGCGCCGGAATTTTGCCCCGAAGAGGATCTTTAACGTGCCAATAAATCTACTGACACGGCGCCTCACATTTGTGCTCCTTCAAATGCCAGCGGACTGTGCCAGGATTCGATCCTGCACCCTTGGGCATAGCAGGCGAGAACGTTACCGCTGAGCCACGCTGCTAGGCTGACACTATTACAGTCATCACAGGAACTCAAGTTAACAGACACATTCCGACACACCCAAGTACACGATGTTAGTGCCCAAAATTGCCCAAATCCCGAACATGTACTAACAACAACAAAATTATTTAATTCTGGTTTGAGAGATTTACTGGGAAAATACAATTTCTGGAATCTAGTCCTCAGTGGGCCTCAACGACAGAACAAGTGATGAATATTACAGAAATACCTTGAGAATAATTCAAGGGCCTCTGCGTAAAGGTGCCTGCACACTGGAGAGTTTTTGCCCTAGCTTACCACAGTTATCCAAGTAATGTGGTACGATCTAAGGAACCATAACTGATTTAATGAGCCATTCGCGGTTTCACCTTAATTTGGCTTGCACTGAGACATGCATGGCTTAATCTTTGAGACAAGCATATGACTACTGGCAGGATCAACCAGGGAGCTGCTCGAGGAAGAGCGCTGCTCGAAAGGCGCCAACAAAGCCCGCCGACAAGCGGCGGGACAGAGAGGCTAGAAGCTTCATCAATATATCCGCGCCGAGGATGGCACCCCCCTCCTGACAAGACCTTTCGTGGCTCGGGTTTCAGGAGGTGCTCTCTAACCCGGCCGGCCATCTCATAGGAACCTCTACCGGACGAGTCCGGCGGCCCTTTCATCCATCATCACCTCTCCACTTCGTCAACTGCCGCAGAGGACAGATCCGTACAAGTCCCTGCGGGACGAGACAATATCACGCTCGAGAGATCTGTGCTGGACAAAAAGGAGGCAGACAGGTTTTTCTCCGGGTACTCCGGTTTTTCCTGTCAAAATTTCATTCCAGCAACACTCTCCACTATCATTTCATTTCATATGTCATTCATTTAATCATTGCCCCAGAGGAGTGCGTCAGGCCTCGGCAGCTGGCACAGTTCATATCCTCGCCGCTAGATCGGGGCTTCATTCATTCCATTCCTGACCCGGTCGGAGAATGGAAGCAGGCTGTGGATTTTCTTTTAGAGCATAGAGTAGCTCTAGCTAGGGCATTCTAAGCTCCTCTCTAGTGTACACAGGTGGTAAGAGTACCCTAGCGGAGACCACTCTAAGCTCTAGCTAGGGCCGGCTGACTCTACGGTGTAAACAGTATTTGGGTGCCCTAGCTAGACCAGTCTAGCTCTATTCGTTCGGTTGAATATTGGAAAGGGCTCTATGTAGAGTCAGTGGTGGATTGTTGGGGTTATTTGTTTGTTGTTAATTATAGTGTTTGAATAAGGCTGAATTTGTGTGGAGTCGCGAAAAAACAATAACATTAATTGAACATCCAGAAACCTGGAATTGTACTCTGAAAGAATAGTCAATTTTGCACATTCTTAAAAGTTCTTGTACGCTTCAGAATCTTCTGAACATAACTCTTGCAATAATATTTAGCGTGCATTCCCTCGTATTTTATTTTTGATATCCAATTCATCACCCACAACTTATTTTCCTCTTCATAGTTTTCTTTCTTGACAAGGCACACACAACCACCACAGATGCTAAAGGCTCTCTTGAAGACATTTTAACTTCACAACACAGCGCAATAAAACCTAGACTCACACCGCTCTCAGGATGTTTTAGCGCTGCTCTACCTAGTGCATTTACGTTTGATAGTGTACACAGGTTCAGAGAGTGCTCTAGGTAGATTTGTCTATCTCCACTCTACGAATGCTCTACCTAGGGAAAATTACTCTACAGTGTACATGCACTCAGTTTAGCTAGAGCGGTCTAGCTAGACTTGCTCTATGAAAATCACTCTCCAGTGTACAGGCACCTTAAGATCAGTGGTAGAGCTACAGCACGTCGTGTATAGGGCTGAGGTCGCGGGTTGGAGTCCCATATGCGTCGGATATTTTAAGTCCCTACCTCGCGTCTCAATGGCTTGTTAGGAACCAATAGCTGATGGCCTCCATTTGCCAGCAATGTCTAAAATATATTTGTATTATTATTATTATATTATTATTATTAGAAAGAAGAATTTTAAGAAGGATTTATGGTCCTAGGAAAACACAGGAAGGTTATAGACTGAGATCGAATGCAGAAATGTATAGTAAAATCGACAACCTAGAAGTGATGATCAGAAAACGGCGACTTCAGTTCTACGGACATATGGTCCTCATGGATTGCTCAAGGTTAAACAAACAAATTTTTGATAAAATCTGGAACTATAAAGGACAAGGAGGCTATGTAAAACAAATGAAAGAAGAACTTCAAAAATTCAAAATTACTGAAGAAGATTGTCTAAATCGAATAGAGTACAGAAAAAAAAAATTTGGTCTCAAAATTCTTGTCGGGGAGAAGAAAAATCTCAACAGAGGAGAATGGACTGCTGAAAGAAGAGCTGCACAGTCGACCAGGATGAAAGACTTCTGGAAGGGGAAGAAGGAAACTAGACCTATAAAGAAGTGATATTTGCGTGGTCCTTGTTGGCCTGTCCGCGGTGTATATATATATTATATTATTATTATGGATTTTACCAGAGCATAAGGGGTATTCTGTGGAACCGAGATGTCCCAAAGAAATGTAAAAATGTATTATATTCAACCTACTACAGACCCATACTAACATATGCAGCTGGAGCGTGGACTACTACAAAAAGAGAGGAGAGTAGAATACAAGCCGCGGAGATGAAATTCCTAAGAGGTATAGAGGGCAAGACCAGAAGAGATAGAGTTAGAAACGAAGAGATTAGAAAAAGGACAGGAATCTTGAAGCTGCAGGACAGGATAGAAACAACAAAGTTAAAGTGGTATGGGCATATGATGAGAATGGGAGAGGAGAGAGTACCAAAGAAAACTCTCTGTGAAAAGATGACAGGGAAGAGACCACGAGGAAGGCCCCGAAAGAGATGGGCCGATACAGTGTGGGAGTGTGTAGAGAAGAGAGGCGGAAAACCTGAAGAAGTACTAAAAACAGGAGAGGAGTGGTGGAGAGACAGGAAACGTTGGAGGTCCTTAATTCACAACCCGACCCAGGAAGCTGGAAATGGGAAATGAAGATGATGATTATTATTATGGACAGACAGCAGTAGCTACGCTCGCTAAAGCGCAGCACTAGGCAATGGAGCCATGCTCTCTGTAGAGACGGTAGACGTGGGTTCGAGCCCCACCACCGTCATCCTTGAAATGATTTTCTGTGGTTTCCCATTTTCAACTCCAGGTAAATGCTTGGACGGTACCTTCTGACAGACCACGTTAGCTTCATTCCACATCCTTGTCCAGTTTCATTCATCTTCATTAATTTCCTCTCTCATGAGGTTGGCGTCAGGGAGGGTATTCACCCATAAAAACATCCGCCACATAGAATTTCATCGCATCTCATCCCCGACCCCGTTAGAAATGGGAATAATAAGGGGTAGTACAAACATTATTATTATTATTAATAATAATAGTATTATTATTATAATTGTTATGTGTTGTAAATTAATTCAAACCTGATATTTTGGGAATCTAATACAGGGAAATTGTTTAATGTACCGAGGACTGTGTAATTGCAAAAACTAGCCAATCAACAGCAAGCAGTAGGTGATGCAGATATTTGTGTTATCGACTAAAGCAGGAACACCACACTGTAGTTCGTAGAAGCTCCGTTATGAAGTTTACAGTGTGGCCGCTAGATGGCAGCAAGTACTGGTTGTTGAATCAACTGCGAAGGGATTATCCATAAATTATGTTCGTAAAATAGGGTTGCAGGATTTCAAGAATGGAAAACCGGAACACGCGTCCAAAAACATTGTTTTTTTTTAATCAATGTTGTTAAATGTTGTAATACACATATGTATTAAATAAGCGTTACTGTACATAATCAAATACACAAAATTAAACCTAGATATTGCTGACATATCATTTAGGCCTACGACACCAGCAACTTATACAGTAAATGCTTTTCATTTGAACAACCCTTTGCAGGGATTTTTTATTTGTAAGTACAGTATCTTCTGATAAAATTCACTACAATTTTCGTCATAATTGTAATATGTGAACAATTCTTGTTTTATCAAACTAAGGGAGCTTCTGTTTCTATCATCTCTCCGTTTGATATTCATGACAGAAAAAACTCTCACCGTGAAATATTTGGAGGAGAAAATGCTGAGTATTAACTTCACAAGGTCTAAGATATTCCTTAATTTTGTTGCCCCTAATAAATCTATAACATGTACCATCTATCTGACACATACATAGAAATCATTTTCTCTTTCAAACTTGCGCCTGTATCACCAGAAAAAAAAGCTAGATAAATTACAATCAATTCTGAAGCGGGGCATTTGAAAATTGGTACGAAACTGAATATATTATCACATTAACAAAAAGAAGAAAAAAAAAGGAAATTTGGCGTTCCGTTAAAGATTGAAACGGAACGCGGAACAAAACATGAAAAAACGGAATTGTTCCGGTTCCACTAATAAAATATAAACGGCCAAAGCGATTTCAATGAAACTCAGTAAATACATACTACTATTTTGTCCGACCTCGACCGTGCCTTCAAATGTTAATACATTTCATAAATTCAACATGCTGGCCATTCGGACTATTTAACCGGCATTCTATATCGCCGAAACTATTACGGATATCACCCTGAAATTTTGTTGATGATAGAGACTACTACTAAAAGTACACCTCTTCGAATTTTAAAAATCTGTTAAGTACGAAACCAATATGGTGGCCAAGCGAAGTTAAAACATTTAAATTGAATTTTCTCACGTTTGCAACACCCGAGTGCATTGAAACTTGCTACGGTAAGTGTATATACCAGATATAATCCGCTTTCATCTAACCTAATTCAATTGTTTCCATATACCGAAGATGGCAGCTATGCGAAATGGATTTTTGTCGCAAATTTTCATACAAGCCTTAATATAGCCTAATGACATCTAATTTAATGGAATTTTATTGGAACATAAAAATGGTGGCTGTGTGATTTTTAAGAAATCTCTCTTTTATATTGTGTCCTAATCAAGCAATAGAAATGTAGGTTGGTACAATGAACTGGCATTAGAATTTTCATCTGCTATATATAATTATACAGCCAACATATATATGAATCAATCCAACATGGTGTCCATGAAGCAAATTCACCGGTTCACAATATCTCTGAAAATATTTAAGCAATCAAACTGAAGTTTTGTATGGTGATAAAGGACTTTTAACTCAGTACATATATGTGTCTTTCCAAACCCCGAGAAATACAAAAACAACATGGCGGCCAAATAATTTTCAAATATGTCAAATGATTTTTCTAATGATCTAATCACCCAGGGCAGGGATGCTAAGAACAGAAAAAAATTATCCAGAGCTTAGTATAGAGACATCTCATGTTCAATTGTAAAAAAAGATAGGATGACATCAGTTCGAAATTTTCAAAACTTTTCTTTTAAATTTCACGTACCGTATTCATGCGACTGGAAAGAGGATTCGGATGATGGTTTATTAGAATAATCATAATCTAATGGGACTAAATTCTGTAGCTTACATTTCGTAAATCAGAGAAGCCGTGCATTTGACGTTTCCTAATTAAACTCCCATGATGCGTTACAGAAATATGCCGTTTCGCGGGAGGAGTCTTAATGAACGATACTGAAAGTTATATATACTAGAACATACTTTATCAATGCAATAGTGCTGGAGTATCAAAAGCTATTTAGTATACATCACATGGACAATCCTTTTAATAGCCGGTGGAGTTTTTAACGTATCAGGCCATTAGATTAAATGAAAATAGGCTATTTAATTCTACACAGAAATGTTTATAGGTCGAACATCAATTCCACCCGATTTTCCTCAATTCCACCCGGTCCTCCAAGGGAACCAAAAATTAGTTCCTCAACTCCGCTAAGGCTTTGACAAGGGGTCGGCAAAGGGGTTATCGCCAATGACGTAAACAAATGTCATAACCCTCCTGCTCGCATACCAAGGGCCGGGTCAACGTCAAACACTTTCTGCAGCGCATGAGCGAATTCTTGTTTTCCACACGACAACACAAGTACAACACCTCATCCAAATATATATATATATATATTTTTAAGTGCCTACATCAGATACAGGAAGACACGTACATTCTACTTAACAGCAGCGGGCGGGTGTCGAGCAAAGACAAGAATAGCCGTGTGAGAAAATAATTCATTGAAAACAAGCTCAAACAATGAGTAGATTCGATCTTGAGAAGTGTGGTTCTCACACAATAGTTAGGGAATGAAAAGAGTTTCATCTAATGTTTTTTGTATAGTTGAAAATGAAGTAAAGATTTATGTGATTTTAAGATGCTGATTTTTCTTATTTTATTCAATTTCCTGTCCATACTTTTATTTAACAAGAGTGATTAATATCTAGCTCTTTGTATTATGTTTATATCTGATTTAACGATTGAGCGGACTTGGTGGTGGTGATTTAAAATTAATCATAATATTCTTTGACATAAGTCTGCCAAGTTATCTATTTTTTTCTACTCATGCGCAGCATAAGGTGTTTGACACGGCCCTTGGTATGTGAGCAGGAGGGTTATGACATTTGTTTACGTCATTGGGGAAAAGCCAGGGCGGAGTTGAGGAACCCATTTCTGGGTGCCTTGGAGGACTGGGTGGAATTGAGGTAACCCTGGCTACCTGACTGGAATTCCCGGGTGGAATTGATGCCCGCCCTGTTTATAAACAACATTAAGTAATTATATTTATTTGTACAATGCAAGCGATGTGTTGCGCAACTCATCGCATGAGAAAATGTCCACTTACAGGCCCACGCTCCAGCACCAGCAGCAGGAAATTTATTCTTGAAATCGCAAGAATGCTACACAGTTAATTTTCTTTCCACAAATCAACCTTCAACAGAAGTATAAAGAAAATTAAAATCGTATATAGAGAGTGCCAAAAAGAAAGCGTATTTGGATTTTTCAAATCGGGTATTAATGAACATTAAGACTAAGCTACATATTTTCGTAAATACATCCCTCCACCCCCTCCCCCCTCATAAAAAAATAAAATAAAAAAATGAATAAATAAATGAATACGGTACCTGAATAAATAAATAATCATATAAATAAATAAATTGATATTAAAATTCGTGGTAATGTGTAAATTTTGTGGGGTAGTAGCAAGCTTAGTTGGTTCTCACTCTAGAGACCTTGGTTCGTTTCTCGACTCTACCAAATACGGCGTAGCGGTATGCGGTAAATCACGCACTATGAATGCAATGGGGTGGGGGGGAAACTGTTGCAAGTCCGGAGATTGGAGTTTTGAACCCCAGCGCTGACTGTGCCTACCCTCAGTGATCTCATTTTACCGGGTTTTCCCTTCAGTCACATACTGGGATGGAACCTTGTTTCAAATCCGAGGGAGTACCTACCCTATCCCTGTCCATAATACAGCTTCACACACTACTACAGTCATCACAGAAACTCTACTTATCAGACAAGTTCCAACATCCACCCACATACACGATGTTCGTGACAAAATTGTCCCAAGCCCCTAACATGAATTAACAACAACAACAAAATTATTTATTTCTGGTTTGAAGGACTTACTGGGAAAGTCCAATTTCTGGAATGTAGTGCTCAGCGGGCGATAATGACAGTACAAGAGATGAATTCTTATGATGAGATTGAAGTCTTTCCAGCTGAGGTCGAGGGTCAGAATCCCTTATGCGTTGGATATTTTATGTCCCTACCTCCCATCTCAATGGATTGTACTAGATATGCAGTGAAGGAACTGATAGCAATGCTTACGAAAAAAAAAATATTATCATTATTATTATTATCATTATGTTTTCTAAATTAATTCAAACCTGATACTTTTGAAGTCTAAATCAGTGAAATTGGCATACTGTGGTGTAAATTGTGTATAAACAAGAGCTGGTGAAGCAGATGTTTGTGTTATCGGCCGAAGCAAGAACACCTCACTGTAGTTCGTGGTAGCTCCGTTATGAAGTATACCATGTCTCCGCTAGATAGCAGCAAGTGCGAGTCGTTGGAACAACTGCAAAGGGAACATCCATATAATTCGTTCGCAAAACTGCCATAAAATTAAGCCCTTATTCTAACATGTTGTAACAATGCTTCATATCGCCCCCTTTAGTGAATGCTCAAAATGAATTACCACCACTCCTTGTCTGGGAAAACGTAGAAATGAAGAATTATCACTCACTTTTAAAATCAATTGATCTATTTATATAATCAATATATTTACATACCGTACATAATTTGTTTAAAAACAATATTCAGTAATTGTAGATTTTATATGCTTATTTTAGGGGCTGCGACATCTTGGTCATATAGCCTCGCGTATTTAGGGTGTGTGTGGAATTTGTGGGACAAACCGTGCTATTGAGATTTCTGTACTAGTGGGTGTATTTGTAAATTAGGGGTTAGGATTGGGAAGGAGGTGGCCGTGGCCTTAAGTTAAGAACCATCCTAGCATTTTCCTGGAGTGGAAGTGAGAAAACCACATCCAGGATGGCAGTGCCGGGAATCGAACCTTGTCCTCCGAGGCGACAGACAAGAACACTAGCCTCCACACCACCAGTTGGTTTTATATACAGTGTGGTCCACAACCCCTTATTTTTTTGGAGGAAGGAAACCCAACTAACGCGTATATAAGAGTCATCCTAAAAACATTAGTACCTACTCCTTTACGTCCATTGTACAACTTTACCGTTGAGTACATCCTCGCGAATATAGTAGAAATCAATAGTGGCAGTGTTCTTTTAATGACCTCAAATATAATGCATGATTGAGACGATCAGAGCTCCGAATAACACCTTCTTACGATTGGACAGGAAGTGTCTACGAATAGATTCAATACGTGTCAGCAATACATCATAGTTCTCGGTAGCTATGGAGGCTAAATGAATAATTGCTTGAGTAGCGTCAACGAAGTCGCATTGTAGTAGGCTCGAACCTTGAACTAGTACAATTTTTTTGTTGCTTAATGTCTTTTATTGTGGATGTATTATGGACGCATATCTATCTGTTCCAACGAGTAATTTTTTATTTGGTCCTCAAAAGGACCGTACTTACCCAATGGTACGCAGCCAGATTGGACGACGACATAATGATCTGTATAACGAAAGCAAGGTATCCTGTATATCCAAGGTAGCAAGTGTTCGACATTTTGACCACCTTTGTTTAAAGGAAAACTCCGACTCACTCAGACGACCCAAATAACAAATAGATTGGTTATGTGGGTAGGCTCACGTATAAATACATCAGACAGAAACTATAATTTCTTTCAACAGCGTCTGTGCGAAAAGCACTTGCTATACACTTACAGAAATAGTTAGTTAGTGAGGTTTTAAGGGGCGGAACTACGAGGTCATCTGCCCCAAACATACAGTAAATACAGATAATTATAACATTATTGATTTTACGTCCCTTTTAACTGCTCTGGCTTTTAGATACGCCGGGGTGCCGGAATTTTGCTTCGAAGCGAATCGTCAACGTGCTAGTAAATCTACTGACACGGCTCCCTCGCATATGCGCACCCTCGAATGCCAGCTGACTGCGCCAGGATACGAACCTGCAACCTTGGGCACAGCAAGCGAGAACGTTACCGCTGAGCCTCGCAGCAAGGCAGTAATTACAGAACGTGTCATATTATTATAAATATTGAATTATTACAATTCTAATTATCACGAATAGAGTCGCCTCCGTTGCGTAGTAGTCAGCGTGATTAGCTGCCACCCCAGACGTCCTGGGTTCGATTCCCGGCTCTGCCACAAAATTTGAAAAGTGGTATGAGGACTGGGACGGGGTCTACTCAGCCTCGGGTGGTCCAAATGAGTAGAGGGGGTTTGATTACCACCTCAGCCATCCTCACAGTGTTTTTCCGTGGTTTCCCACTTCGCCTTCGGGCAAATGCTGGGATGTTACCTACCGTACGGTCACGGCCGCCTCCTTCCCTCTTCCTTGCCTATCCCTCCCGATCTTCCCCTCCCTTCCCATCCTTCAAGAGGACCCTGTTCGCTTTGCAGGTGAGGCCGCCTGGGCGAGGTGCTGATCCTACCTCCCCAGTTGTATCCCCAGACGAGATGTTTCAAGCTCCAGGATACTGCCCATAGAGGCGGTAATGATGGGATCCCTCGCTGAGTCCGTGGGAAAAACTAACCTGGAGGGTAAAATCGACTAAAAAATAATAATTATAACGAATAGTATCCATCCATGGTTTTGAACAGTATTGAGGGAAAATAACCATTTAAATGAGACGAAAATAACTCTCCCTATCGTCTTCGTAGATAATGTGAACAAAACCAAGTTGAAATCTTGCTTTACGAGGTAGGGAGGGTATAATAAAGTAGTTTAAAAAATCTGCCGTTGGATAGTCTTGAACCCAGGATCTTCGAAAGAGCGAGCGGGCGCAATAACACTTGCACACATTTCCAACACACTCTGGAGGTTTTTGTTGCGCTTCTTATTAACGAGTATGGTAAAATATTCAATTATTACAGTTAGATCTTAAATATTGATTGGAATGCATTTATTCAGTACCTGTCAAGTTTTCTAATTTACTTAAAGCAAGTTTCGCGACCACTTTGCGTTAATAAGGCTTCGGTTTTATTTCATACAACTTAGCGTACAAAATGCTAGCGTGTGATACACTTCGGTCATACAAGCAGGTGTACTGACGATGAGAACAGAATCATACAGGATTTTGTACCAGCGATCATAGCAGCTTCCTTGCCAGCGAGTGTCGTGTGATACGGGCCTAAATATATGCGAAGACTTTTTGTTAAAATGTAATAACAAAACAAGATGTTCGGTAAAGAACGTATAGCCTACTTTCTCCTAAATGCATGGGTATTGTTATAACTCTTTGTCATTTTCAAGGAGTATAATTGAATGTCGGTTGTAGTAGCTTCTTGAAATACAACGTGCTATACGGATATTATACATGAATAGGATGTTCCCTTTTCTAGTGCTACCTCTGTAAAATATTTCATTCAATTCGGTTTTACCGTGTTTGAATTGATATAGGAAATCGATTTGCACACATACATGGCCGCTATCTGCAAACTATTGGGCTGATGACCTTGTAGTTCAGCCAAAAGATGCTCCCCACAAAAAGGTATGTTCTTGAAAAATTTGGTAGAGATCAAATGATTAGGTTGGTCGTAATTTCATTTAAGCTTTTAACATTTGGGTGGCCGCCATTCCGTTTCCGTCAAGATGGTGGCGATATAAAACATGACACTGAGTTGGCCTTTGCTAGTGCTACCTCTGTACTAAATTTCGTTCTATTAGGTTCCACCATGTTTGAAAAGATAGGGGGAATCGATTTGCACACATACCTGGCCGCTATCCGCACATTATAGGCCTGATGACCTTGTAGTGTGGTCAAAAGATTCTCTATGCATAAAGGTATGTTGTTGCAAAATTTGGCAGAGATCAGATTATTAGGTTGGTCGTAATTTGATTCAAGCTTTTAACATTTGGATGGCCGCCATTACGTTTTCGTCAAGATGGCGGCGATATAAAACATGACACTGAAGTGTCCTTTCCTAGTGCTACCTCTGTACCAAATATCGTTCAATTCGGTTTCACCGTGTTTGAATTGATAGGGGGAATCGATTTGCACACATACATGGCCGCCATCTGCAAGCTATTGGGCTGATTACCTTTCAGTTTAGTCAAAAGACGCTCGCCATATAAATATATGTTGTTACAAAATTTGGTAGACATCGGATGATTAGGTTATTCGTAATTTGATTTAAGCTTTGAACATTTTGGTGGCCGCCATTACGTTTCCGTCAAGATGGTGGCGATATAAAACATGACACTGAGGTGCCCTTTGCTAGTTCTACCTCTGTACCAAATTTCGTTCTATTCTGTTTCACCGTGTTATAATTCATAGGGCGGGGAGAGACATTCAGAGTACACACACACACACACACAGTCACACACACACACAGACAGACACACAATTTTTGGCCCTGTGTAGATCTCATGTCTACTTGGTGTATTCTTGGAATACACGGTACGAGAGATTATAATTTTCAATGCTTTTGCATGTTCTTTCCTTCCTCTTTGTCAAACACCAACAGTGATCTTCTGTTTTCTCTTAGGTGTTCAGGACGCTTATATCTTTTATGAGTCTGTTCTAGATATATATCCTCTGTGACTCACCTAGCGTCATCTAGCAGCGAATCTCTGAAGCTCTTCAACTCTTCCTGGTGCAAGAGGACTTACTTATCCATTTGGCCACCAGATCCTGTTACCATCGCCAGCTATTTTCTCCTTGAGCAAGAGGGCTCTGTCTACTTTTTTACTCACCATGCTGCGCTAGTATCGCCTGTTATCAACTCTTTGAAGACCAGCTCATCAAGAGAAAATAATTTTTTGTTATAAAGTTGGCAATGTTTATATGTTCTCCTTTTGTCTCCTATCCCCCACTCTTTTCCCCTTCCTTGGACCCTCCGTGCTCCGTTGAGCAAGTCTCACTTCTCAGTCGGCAGTTGACTCGATCAGTCAGGGCTCAACTAGGGCCAGTCTCCTCTAACCAAGAGACATTCTCTACGTTCTACGCCATGTTGGCGCATTAAGTATCGGTTAAGGGAACCTCACCTTCGCCATGCAACAAAGATAAGTACCTGCTTCAAGTTTTAACCTCATCTTCATGATTTTACCGACCACATGCTTTTAACTATCTTTTATAGGCAGTGTGAAATTACTTATTTTGGGGCAAAATCATCCTCCGCGGGATTTTCCATGTAGAGCTTTTGTTTAATCAAGCTAATCTTAGTGAAAGCAGCATTTCTTATGCTTGCCAAATGAGAAATCTTCTCACTACGTGGGATATTATCTAATACCCGCTGTTTATAATTTACAAAGCAAGTTCCTCCGCTGGATTTACTTTGGCCCCATTTTTCTACTAAGATCGTTCTGGAACCTTCCAGATCTTGTACTCTATCTGCGAGTCTTGCCATCAGGTATTTTTCACTCACTTGTGAAAATAATATTTAAAATGAGGAATTTTCCTTACAAATTACTGCAATAGCTAACTTTCGTCCACCGTTGGAATGATCTATGGCGCATCTAATTGTAATTCCCAATTTTCTCAAGAAATAGACTCTCGCCTACCTAGTGCAACCGGTTCTTTTCAGCATTGTAATAACTTTCTTTCTCATGAACTTTCGTGTTTCTACAGTGAACTTTGCATCAATATTTACAGACTACAGTGATAACCAGTGCTTGCTCCACTTTTCTACCGCGTCGCGATCGTCCGTTTATATTAAATACGGCCATGAACATTGATCCTATATCCCAATGATCTTTCCTCAACCTTCTACTAACAACCCATATTAATAAAATTGTAACTTTTCTATAAGGTGTCACTCACGAAGTGCCCTTCCATTTTTTCTTGTTTAACATTAATTAATTACTGTATAACTACGTGTTTCAAACACGATTTAAATTTACATTGTTTCTTCCCTATAATCAGGGAAAACAATTTTTTTCCACTCTTGAGTGAGTTATTTCTAGGTTTCACGAAATGGAAACTGCCCCATTTTGCTCGTGATTCCTACTTCAACGTGGGAAATCTAGAACCTTCCTTTTGACTTTCTTCAGGTTTCATAGTAAATGACGTGCCCTCTTGTATAATGGTCATAAAAGTAATGCAGCTTAAATATAGGAAGTTGTAGGAACTTCTATCTTATTTTTCATGTTTTCTTATTGTTATTTTAGAAGTTTTCACTCTTTCTAGAATATTCTCTCCGTAATTTCTTAAGGTACACTCTTTGTACTCCAATTAACGTTCAAACTTTAATTACTTCATTGGTTATTTGTTTAAATCTTATAAAGATTTTAGAAACATGTAAGGTTTTAAACCTTGTAAATTGTCAATTGCCTGGAGCAAACGGTTAATGTTGAGAGGTCTGTGACCCCATTTGTTAAAAGTTCAAATGAACTATGTTTGTCAAAAATATATTACATACTTATTAAATTCATTAACCTTCTTTGAATTGTTTAATAAATTAAATATTTGTTTTTGGATTCATCATTTTTCTAATACTACTGTTAGGCAAGATCCTGGCTTTCCTAACTCTTCTTCAGTTCATGCCATCTTTAATACAGAATAAAGCTTTTACTATCTGTCTGGCCAGACCATCACCCTTCCCCATAGTACTTTTATGCATGCTTGGGAGGAAATACACTAAAGCCTTTCTCTGGCAAACCGCCCAAGTCTTAGCTGCGGTTCCCGTTAGCTGCGACCAAGCTCGTACCTACTTTAGGTATCAGAGAGTTAATTTTCAGTGGCAACTGCCTCTAAGGGTATTTAAAGTTAAACTTATAAATTTTGTGGGACTCTCCTCCTATTTTTCTATCCTTTTTCTCCAATCCAAAATCCACTTCCTTCTCTTAATCATCTTCCCTTGGTGGGTGGGTTATTCCTTATCCAATAATCTACCCAAAAATTGGTACCAGAAACCCGGGAGAGTCCATTTGCTATTTCTATTGTTTGTCAAGTGTCATTTGACAATACTCTGCAAATTATTAATATCTGCTTTGGATTTTTCAGCTATAACTACATCATGCAAAGCCTGTGAACGGGAAAGAGGCTGCTCCTGTCTCCTTTGGTGTGTCCCGTTCTTTCTACCCATTCGCTGCTGCAAACTTGACAGCATCTCCAAGGTTCTACAGTTTCGTGAGTTGTTTTTCAATTTATTCTCTTTGTCATGGCTCCTACTGAAAAAGATGAAACTCTCATTGCCAGACGTTCTTCCTATAAAGGGCAACTCACCAGATTCAGAAATTTCGTCAACAAATTAAATCCCGCGGAGTGTGATTTAGACATCCTAACACAACGCCTTAAGTTGTACGAACGGTCTTATGATTATTATGATCAAATTCAAACCGAGATTGAATCCGCTTGCCCAGAACTTCAATCGGATCGGGACGAGGTCGAACCCTTGTACTTTGAAGGGATTGCAAAGGCCCACCAACTGATCCGCAATATCTCAGAACCGGACACTAGGGTCATCAATCCGGCCCAGTTCGCACCCGCTTCAGTTCACAAGAACAAACCGAAACCGTTACTTCCTAAGATAAGCCTACCGCACTTCTCAGGCCAGGAAGGTGAATGGTATTCTTTTTATGAACTTTACTGCTCCATAATTCATGAAAATACTGAAATTCCCGACATTCATAAATTCTACTTGCTCCGTACGTCTTTGGAATGCGAGGCCTTGGCTTTGGTGGAGTCACTGCCTTTAAGCGCAGACAACTACCACATCGCCTTTAATCTCCTTAAAGAGAGATATGGCAATTTACGTTTGAGTGTAGCTCGCCACATACGCTGTCTCTTCAACCTGCCAGCCGTCAAACCTAATGACGTCACCTCTTTAAGAAACCTGTTGGACTCTATGCAGTTAAATGTCAGAGCATTATACCAACTTAAGCAGCCTGTCCAAACATGGGACACCATACTCATTCATCTGGCTACATCAAGATTCGATTTTTCAACTTTAAAGGCTTGGGAAATTGAACTCGCTCGCAAAGAAGAATTTTCGTTCGAACACTTAATCTCGTTTCTTAACAGCCGATGCCAAGTTCTTACAGCACTCTCATTTCAGTGCGAAACTGTCGAAAAGAGTAATCAGTGTCACATTTTTTAAAATAAACTTGTTTCTTCAAAGGGTTATCAGCCCCCATCTGTCGAGAACAAGCAAACCCGTTCTTCTTTCAATCATTCAAGATAACATATCAGGCCGCTTAACAAATCTTTAAAATGCACGCTCTGTAAAAAGCTTCACACATTGTATTTGTGCAAATCCTTTAAAGAATTGTCTGTCGAAGATCGAAGGAAGTTTGTCTTCAATAGCAAACATTGTTTCAATTGCTTGTCACCTAAGCATTCTTCTTCAAACTGCACGTCTTCCAATCTTTGTTTTCATTGCAAAAAACCGCATCATTCTTTATTGCACGTTCATGATAAATCGAGGTCATCAGTACCTGCCTCTTCAAGCTCCATGCAGAGCAGCTCCGAACAAACTAATGCTTCTTCCTGCATTTCTAACGCCGAAACTTCTCACAGTGCGCAAACCCTTTTGACCACTGTACAATTCGAAATCCAAGATAAATTTGGAAATTGGGTTCGAACACGTGGTCTTCTCGATTCTGCTTCAACGCACAACTTTGTTTCGCAATCATTAATTAAAAAACTAGGTCTTTCGTCATCGCCTACTTCTATCAATGTATCTGGCATTGACAATTTGAAAACTCAAGTCTTGCAGTCTTCAAAATTGAAAATCAGAGACGTTTGCCAAAGAAACACCAATCTTAACATTAACTGTCTCATTCTTACCAGTATTGGCAAGGACACTCCTAGCAGCCGTATTAATACCTCCTGTTTAAAGATTCCTTCGCACTTAAGGTTAGCTGATCCTCAGTTTAATGCTCAAGGTCCCATTGATGTACTTTTCAGTGCCAATGTTTTTTGGAAGTGCCTTGGCAAACAAACACGTAAGTTATCTTCAACCGTGGTCGCCAGAGACACCGATTTTGGTTGGGTTATTACTGGTGAAATCAAACATACCAGTGTTCAAACCAAAGCGCAATGTCATTTCGTTACAGCTGACATAAATCCCATTTCTGAAAAAGAGAACGCTCATGTTTCAGATCTCAATATTTTTGAAAAACACTTGCCGAAACGATGTCTTATCGTGAACAACTACACTACCTCTGTAAGTTGTTTAAATGGTTTTTCCTTCTTCCCGCACAAGATGGCAATTCAAGTTCGCCTTGCTTTGTGTTACTTCGTCTACCTTCTCATGTCATTTTTATAGCAGGTAATTGCTTAAACTCTTTCTCGAAAACTATCTTCCCCTTGTGTAAAACCATGGCTATCAGTCCCCATCACTTTGCTGTAAGCCATGTTTCACTTCTTTCGCTATTTAGAAGGATGGCCACGGCCGGCTCCCTCCTCCTTCCTCACAATTGGAAGCCGCTTTTGAAACCGCTTGAAAATCTGAATTCTCTAACGTCTAGAATAACTATTCTTATGCATAACCTCCTTCTCAATGTCCCGGCTTCCCTTCCTATTTCGGAAGAATCAAGCTTTTTCCTGTCGAAAATTGTCGGATTCCGTGATCCTCTCAATTATGCGAAATTGATTTCCTACTCTATTTCATATATCTTTAAATTGTTTTTTCACGTCCAAGCCACGAATGATTGCATGTCGTGTTACTCGTTCCGCTTTAAGTTACAGCTGATTCAACTAGTGTTGTTTGGTTACTTCAAACTGCTTGTTTGTCAACCTTGTTTGTATACAAGCCTGGATAACGCCAAGTTGTTGTTTATTTCCTGTACGATTGCCAAACGTCAAAGCAATTTTCTCTTATCTCAACTCTGGCTGACTGCCAACGATCGTCTTGGGAGTTGCTTCTGTAAGCTCGGAAGCCGCTCACCTACTTCCCAAAATAAACTTGTTCCGCTTAAGGACTCTTTCAGCTATTTATATTCCTTATCTCGCCGTACTATGTGTGTCAAGGCCGTGCTTTCCTGTGTATCCCACTTACGCTCGTATTCTACAATTGCTTCGATTCTTGTCTCGTAACATCGTTGCATATCCTTTACGCGCTTATGTATTGCACTTTGCTTACATATTTTGAAATCTTATTGTTCATTGATGAACAAACTTATTTTTTCTCGTCGTTACATTCGATGTGTTTTTGCATTTATACTTGTCACGTCACGTTTCTCGCTGACTTAAGTATTTTTCTGATCAACCCCTTTGATACTCATTATAACTTGAGGTCATTGTTTATGGCTACTCGTTTGTTACCTATGGCGTTCTTGCTTTCTACTCGCATAGTTTCTTTGTTTATTTGGTATATTCTTATCCTTAATAGATGTACTTGTTTCTATACGCTTTGTTTAAACTTGTCAATTCTTCTTTTGCATCGTATCGCAATCTTTACTAGAGGCATACTTTTCGCAGCTTCTAGTTATTTTGTGATTGAAGATGTCGTTAATTCTCGTTTTTTAACTCCGCTTTCTAATGACCCTGATGACCTCCTTCCACTTACACCTGGTCGCTTCCTTACACGCACTTCTCTCTCTGCCCCTCCTCCCCTTCCTAATTCTTACAGGGATTCTAATCTACCTATTGTTTGGTGTAAACTTGAAGCCCTCCGCAATTCCTTTTGGAAGAGGTGGAACTTGGAATATTTAACTTCCTTGCAAAGGAGACAGAAGTGGTTTCTTTCCAGTCCCGATATTAAAGTGGGGGATTTGGTCTTGGTTAGGGAAGTTTCTCCCCCCTTAATCTGGATCTCGGGTAGAGTGACCGAGTGTTATCCTGGAAGAGATGGGAGAGTCAGGGTGGTCAGAGTTTTGACCACTAATGGTCAGATCATAAGACCACTTCTCTTCAATTACTTTATTACTCTTAAATGTTTAATTGCTTATTTGTGCTCTGTTGGTGTTTTCCCCTCCCAGTATGGTGTATTCTTGGAATACACGGTACGAGAGATTATAATTTCAATGCTTTTGCATGTTCTTTCCTTCCTCTTTGTCAAACACCAACAGTGATCTTCTGTTTTCTCTTAGGTGTTCAGGTCGCTTATATCTTTTATGAGTCTGTTCTAGATATATATCCTCTGCGACTCACCTAGCGTCATCTAGCAGCGAATCTCTGAAGCTCTTCAACTCTTCCTGGTGCAAGAGGACTTACTCATCCATTTGGCCACCAGATCCTGTTACCATCGCCAGCTATTTTCTCCTTGAGCAAGAGGACTCTGTCTACTTTTTTACTCACCATGCTGCGCTAGTATCGCCTGTTATCAGCTCTTTGAAGACCAGCTCATCAAGAGAAAATAATTTTTTGTTATAAAGTTGGCAATGTTTATATGATCTCCTTTTGTCTCATATCCCCCACTCTTTTCCCCTTCCTTGGACCCTCCGTGCTCCGTTGAGCAAGTCTCACTTCTCAGTCGGCAGTTGACTCGATCAGTCAGGGCTCAACTAGGGCCAGTCTCCTCTAACCAAGAGACATTCTCTACGTTCTACGCCATGTTGGCGCATTAAGTATCGGTTAAGGGAACCTCACCTTCGCCATGCAACAAAGATAAGTACCTGCTTCAAGTTTTAACCTCATCTTCATGATTTTACCGACCACATGCTTTTAACTATCTTTTATAGGCAGTGTGAAATTACTTATTTTGGGGCAAAATCATCCTCCGCGGGATTTTCCATGTTGAGCTTTTGTTTAATCAAGCTAATCTTAGTGAAAAGCAGCATTTCTTATGCTTGCCAAATGAGAAATCTTCTCACTACGTGGGATATTATCTAATACCCGCTGTTTATAATTTACAAAGCAAGTTCCTCCGCTGGATTTACTTTGGCCCCATTTTTCTACTAAGATCGTTCTGGAACCTTCCAGATCTTGTACTCTATCTGCGAGTCTTGCCATCAGGTATTTTTCACTCACTTGTGAAAATAATATTTAAAATGAGGAATTTTCCTTACAAATTACTGCAATAGCTAACTTTCGTCCACCGTTGGAATGATCTATGGCGCATCTAATTGTAATTCCCAATTTTCTCAAGAAATAGACTCTCGCCTACCTAGTGCAACCGGTTTTTTTCAGCATTGTAATAACTTTCTTTCTCATGAACTTTCGTGTTTCTACAGTGAACTTTGCATCAATATTTACAGACTACAGTGATAACCAGTGCTTGCTCCACTTTTCTACCGCGTCGCGATCGTCCGTTTATATTAAATACGGCCATGAACATTGATCCTATATCCCAATGATCTTTCCTCAACCTTCTACTAACAACCCATATTAATAAAATTGTAACTTTTCTATAAGGTGTCACTCACGAAGTGCCCTTCCATTCTTTCTTGTTTAACATTAATTAATTACTGTATAACTACGTGTTTCAAACACGATTTAAATTTACATTGTTTCTTCCCTATAATCAGGGAAAACAATTTTTTTCCACTCTTGAGTGAGTTATTTCTAGGTTTCACGAAATGGAAACTGCCCCATTTTGCTCGTGATTCCTACTTCAACGTGGGAAGTCTAGAACCTTCCTTTTGACTTTCTTCAGGTTTCATAGTAAATGACGTGCCCTCTTGTATAATGGTCATAAAAGTAATGCAGCTTAAATATAGGAAGTTGTAGGAACTTCTATCTTATTTTTCATGTTTTCTTATTGTTATTTTATAAGTTTTCACTCTTTCTAGAATATTCTCTCCGGAATTTCTTAAGGTACACTCTTTGTACTCCAATTAACGTTCAAACTTTAATTACTTCATTGGTTATTTGTTTAAATCTTATAAAGATTTTAGAAACATGTAAGGTTTTAAACCTTGTAAATTGTCAATTGCCTGGAGCAAACGTTTAATGTTGAGAGGTCTGTGACCCCATTTGTTAAAAAGTTCAAATGAACTATGTTTGTCAAAAATATATTACATACTTATTAAATTCATTAACCTTCTTTGAATTGTTTAATAAATTAAATATTTGTTTTTGGATTCATCATTTTTCTAATACTACTGTTAGGCAAGATCCTGGCTTTCCTAACTCTTCTTCAGTTCATGCCATCTTTAATACAGAATAAAGCTTTTACTATCTGTCTGGCCAGACCATCACCCTTCCCCATAGTACTTTTATGCATGCTTGGGAGGAAATACACTAAAGCCTTTCTCTGGCAAACCGCCCAAGTCTTAGCTGCGGTTCCCGTTAGCTGCGACCAAACTCGTACCTACTTTAGGTATCAGAGAGTTAATTTTCAGTGGCAACTGCCTCTAAGGGTATTTAAAGTTAAACTTATAAATTTTGTGGGACTCTCCTCCTATTTTTCTATCCTTTTTCTCCAATCCAAAATCTACTTCCTTCTCTTAATCATCTTCCCTTGGTGGGTGGGTTATTCCTTATCCAATAATCTACCCACTACTTTCATTTTTTGCAAAAATCGAATGTATGCTAATAATACCATGGGAATTTGTAAGGAATACGTATACTTCGATGCAAGCACTGGCGATCAGAATATCCTTCGATATGTTGTTGTTTTGTTTCATTTGAGGGGCTAGAACATCGTGGTCATTTAGCCCCGTTTACTTGGGTGTGTGTGTAGAATTTGTCTGATAACCTGAGTTATTGCGGGCTTGTAATTATGTGTGTATTTGCAATTTAGGATTGGGATGGTGGCGGCCGTGGCCTTAAGATAGAATCCGTCCCGGAATTTGGCCGGAGTAGAAGTGGGAAACCACGGAAAACCATTTCCAGGATGGCTGAGGTAGGAATCGAACCCACTTCTTCTCATATTTGCTTCGCGAGGCTACGTGTACCCAATTTCAGCCCTCGGACAATTATTACGTTTCTTGGCAGAGCTGGGAATCGAACCCGGACCTCCGGAGCAACACTTCGATATCTTATGTTAATATTCATGCCAGTTTTTTAAATTTTCTGTCATTACAGGTCACGTGGCATAACGTACAAATTCGATCGTATTCTGTTCATAGATCATCAGAATTCAACGTATTCTTCACAAAAATACATCGTAGGGAATGAATGTGGCTATGTAGTTACATCCCGACTAAAATGGAATGTGGGCGCTCGTCCAAAAAAATATGCCTACTACTGGATTCGAAGCAGCATTCTACCCAGTCGCGCCCACAACGTACGGTCAGGCTTTAACTCTCTCAGCCACCAGCTCATGGTAGATATCGCACGCTAAACGTGCTTTAGTTATTGTAGCTGTCCCACCTCAAAGTCTTCAATCACAGTTTATGGTGTTGATTTAACTTTCTACTATTACAGGTCACGTGGCGTAAGCTATTAATTCGATCGTTTTACGTGTATGTGTGTTATTTCAAGGAACAGTAAGTCATATGTTTTTCTTTGCTAGACCAATGACCCAATTACATTGCTGTCACACAGTCAGAGCGCAGAGCAATATCGACCATCGGGAGAAATGCGATGTTAGTTGGGTTTCATAAAACTAAATAATAAGGGGCGGGTGGACCACACTGTATATTTGTACAATGCAATACATTTATTGCCCAACACAGCGCATGAAAGAAATCCACTTTTCAAGACCATGATTCAGCACAGAAGCAGTAAATATATTTCCAATATTGCGAGAATACAGCACAAAATAAATTTTTCATTCCACAAATAAATCTACAAAACAAGTTGTTTCACTACAAACGTATTTTGAAAGTGACAAAAAGAAGGTAAACTAGGACTTTGCAAATCAGGTAATAACGAAAGGAAAATTCAGGAACCTACATTCCCCCCCCCCCAAACACTCAATTATCGTACCCCCCGTTGGAGAGGGGTTAAGATGTTAAGAATTTGTAACCTAACGGTTTTGATAATATTTTAGGTTGGTTGGTTCTTAAGTTTAGGGGCTGCGACAACGCGGTCATGTAGCCCCGTGTACTTTGGGCGTGTGTGTAGAATCTGTCTGATAACCGGTGTTAATTGTGATGACTGTATTAGTGTATATATATATATACACCGCGGACAGGCCAACAAGGACCACGCAAATATCACTTCTTTATAGGTCTAGTTTCCTTCTTTCTCTTCCAGAAGTCTTTCATCCTGGTCGACTGTGCAGCTCTTCTTTCAGCAGTCCATTCTCCTCTGTTGAGATTTTTCTTCTCCCCGACAAGAATTTTGAGACCAAAATTTTTTTTTCTGTACTCTATTCGATTTAGACAATCTTCTTCAGTAATTTTGAATTTTTGAAGTTCTTCTTTCATTTGTTTTACATAGCCTCCTTGTCCTTTATAGTTCCAGATTTTATCAAAAATTTGTTTGTTTAACCTTGAGCAATCCATGCGGACCATATGTCCGTAGAACTGAAGTCGCCGTTTTCTGATCATCACTTCAAGGTTGTCGATTTTACTATAAATTTCTGCATTCGATCTCAGTCTATAACCTTCCTGTGTTTTCCTAGGACCATAAATCCTTCTTAAAATTCTTCTTTCTATCTTGAGCAAATTCTCCATTCCGGTTATATTTGTAGTTTCCATGCCGTACAAGATGACTGGTCTAACAACAGTATTAAAATGTCGTAATTTTGCATTGATAGACAGGTTCTTTTTATTGTATATATTTTTTGTACAAAAATTTAATCTTTCCAATTTCCCTTTTTTGTTCTCGATTGCCAATTTATCCGTCCCATTGCTACTAATTATTTCTCCAAGATATTTAAATCGGTCAGTGACCCTGGTGCTCCCATAATTTGTTTTTATCATTTTCTTAGTGTATTTCTGATCACTTGTCATCATCTCTGTTTTTACCAACGAAATCTGTAAGCCCGCTTTTTCCGCCGTTTCTTTTAACTGATCAATTTGGTTAATAGCTTCTTGTTCTGATTCAGCAAACAACGCTACGTCGTCAGCAAATGCTAAACCTTTGACTCTGAGGTTCTTATTCTTTGTACCAATTTTAGCACTTGAATCGTTCTTCTCCCAAAACGTCCTCATGACTTTATCCAAGACCAAATTGAAAAGCAGTGGTGATAGACTGTCCCCTTGTCTTAGCCCAGTTTTTACCTCGAAGGGCTCGCTAACTTCATTTAAAAATTTGACTCTGGAAATCGTATTAGTTAATGTAAGTTTTATTAAATTTATGTTTTTTTGATCAACTTGGTATTCCTTCAATGTGTCAAAAACAGTATCCCTATCCACTGAATCATACGCTTTCTGAAAATCAACGAATGAGATAAAGATATTCTTTGGCCTGTTGTTGTAATATTTTAATATCAATTTTAAACTAAGAATTTGTTCTGCACACGATCTATTCCTTCTGAAACCTCCTTGGAACTCGCCAAGCTGTGGTTCGATCTGTGGTTCAAGTCTGTTTAAAAGTAGTTTGGCAAATATTTTATATGTGACAGACAACAATGAGATCCCCCTATAACTATTGACATCAATTTTTGAGCCTTTTTTATGTAGTGGATGAATTAAGGCGATTAACCAGTCTTCTGGAATTGCTTCCTCAATCCAAATTTTCTGGAATAGATTTGTCGTCGCTATTAAAAATTCATCATCTACAAGCTTCCACATTTCTGCAATTATTCCATCTTTGCCTGAGGCTTTATTGTTTTTAAGTGAGTTGATAATACATTTAACTTCATTTACATCTGGGGGCGTAGAGTCAAAATTTTGTGTTGTAAATTTGAAACTCAACTTGTCTGTCGGTTTTGGACAATTTAACAACTTCTCAAAATACGCAGCCAAGATATCACAATTTTCCTTGTTGTTTAATGCTAGCGTACCATCTTCCCTTTTGAAATTTAAACTCGGCGCTGAATATCCAGTGATTTCATTCTTAAATGCTCTATAAAACAATCGGGTGTCATTTTTCTTAAAATTGTCGTCCATTTCCATTATTTGGTCCTTCATATATTTTCTTCGAATCGTTCTTAAAGTCTGGTGGGCCATTTTCCTTAATCTTTGTACTTCCTCTAAATTTTCTGGAGTCTTGTTCCCGTTCCACTTGTGCCAAGCACAATGTCTTTCTTTGATCACTCTTTCACATTGTTCATTCCACCAAGCATGTTTCCTATAAAAGTTCAACGGTGCAATTTCCTGAGCTGGTTCAAGAAGGTTATTAGTAACATCATTCCAATTGGTTGGTATTTTAAGTTTTCCTTGAAATTCTATCCTTTTTTCATTTGTAAGAACCTCTCTATTAATTTTCGGAATTTTAATTCTAGTTGTATTTTGTTTGCGTGTAAAAGGTATGAAATTCATCTTGATTTGAGAAAGGTAATGATCTGAAGTTACATTAATGGATTTTCTGACCTTGACATTTTGAATTTCTTTGAAACAATTTCGAGAGATAGCTACATGATCTAGTTGAAACTCACCCAGCAACGCATTTGGGGAGACCCATGTTTTCTTTTTACTTGGTTTTGCTTTAAAATGTGTGGACATAATCTTTAAGTTTAGATGTTCACAGAGTTTAACCAATCTCTCACCATTCCTGTTGGTTCTATTGTGAGCGGGATATTTACCTATTATATCAGAAAATTTTCTCTCAGATCCAAGCTGAGCATTGAAATCTCCAAGTAAAATTTTTACATGATTAGAAGGAATTTTGAGAATTTCGGCTTCTAACTCGTCCCAAAATTCATCAACTTTCTCTGGATTCGTTTTATTATCCTTATTTATAGGAGCATGGGCGTTGATTAGCGTGTATCTCTTATTGAGAGATTTTATAGTTAGAAAAGATAGTCTGGCATTCACACTTCTAAAAGCGATAACTGCGTCCAAAAATTTCTTGTTGACCATAAAAGCTGTTCCAAGATGTGGCATGTTCTTCATCACTCTCTTCCCAACTTTTCCTTTGAAAATTCGGAAGTTGTCAGATTCAAAGGTGTCCTCATCCAAGAACCTGGTCTCTTGAAGGGCTAATATTGTAATGTGATGTCTATGAAGTTCTGTTGTTAGTTGTTTTAATTTTCCAACCTGAATTAAGGAATTCACATTGTATGTTCCAAAAAAATATTTTCTCATTTTCTTGAATCTTGAACTGTTCTTGTGGTGCTCCGATTCACCATAATGTAACCCTAAACTGCTAGGCACCCTGGAATCCGATTTACGCCTAGCATTGTCTTCAGGGTAATCATGACCAATAGAAGCTAAATCCATGATATTAAAGTAAATGTGGGTTGGACAAAGTCCAACGTTATACAACTAAGATTGTGAGTCCTAGAGGTTGCCTCAAGATGTGTTCTGGCTCTTATTTTACGGCTTAAGCCAACCCTCCTCCTTTCTCCGGGCTTGGGACCGGCAACAGAAACTACTGAGCTACTCAATCCACCCAGTAGATCCTGTATTAGTGTGTGTTATCTGTTTTTTTTATTTAAGTACTGCAACTTAGAATTTTTCAAATAGTTCCTACTTTTGCCGCCAAGCGCCACCGTCAACGACTACTACTCCAAGTTCAGGACTTAGCTACTATACGCCACCGCAGTCGGCTCTTGGCAACGAACGTAGAAACCTACGAGCGTTGTTTACATTCTTAACATATCCAATTTAGCTTCACACAGGTGCAATTAGTGGAAGGTTCTTTAACATGCCATAAATCTATGACATAGGACCGCCGGCTTTACTTCCCCTCCGAAGGAAGGCATACTGAGGGAATTTTAACGCTCTTAAAAATCCGACGGCTTCGGCCGGATTTGAACCCGCTATCTTGGGCATAGAAGCTCAGCATGCTACCGACTACGCCACCGAAGCCGAAGAAAAGTGCAGGTTCTGTCACTCGCAACACGTGGAGGGGCGGACGAGCCCAAGGCAACTCGCTGAGCTTGGGGTCGTGAGAGCGCCCGTTCGAATCGCATGTTAATAACAAGCTCACATAATAACACTTAATCAATGTAAAACATAACTCAACTTGTCATAGAAAATGTTTGAAATGTCCTCCACCTGCAACTACACATTTCTGGCGTCTATTAAGGAAATTTTCCTTCACACCTATTAGTTCATCTACCGAGATGGTGTCCGGACAGTTCCCCACACTGACACTTCCACACACTGCCCAAAATACTGACACTTCCACACAACCCTTGGACGTGGCTACCTGTTTAATGACTCAGAAATAATCTCGACTGACATTTTCACACACATCTCCCCTCTCCCCCAAGGCTACTATGGAAAAGATCAAGTTGACTACTTCGTTGACAACTGGCTAGATAACCAAGACATTCCAATCGAGATGTGGGACTGCCACCAGGCACGACACAGGACAACGAATGCTGTTGAGGGCTAGAACAACCGACTCAACAATCTTGTCGGGAGACCTCACCCCAAATTAAAAGAGGTTGTCAAAGTGTTCAAGACGGAAGCTGAGAAGACAAACTGCGCATTTTTAAAGGCCGAGCTCAACATGGAAGGAAAACGAAGAAGACGAAATTATGTCAAACTGGACGGACGGATTGAGAACATTCAGAAAAAGTTCGAAAATGACAAAAATATGAAAAGTTTTCTGAAGGCAGTTGCCTGTTCACAGGAAATGGAGTAGGTTAATATTATTGTTGAACAAATATGACAAACACAGATACAAAATACAAAACAACTGACGAAGCCTAGAAATCTGATTTTAAACACGACAAAATAATAACATCACCGAAATTATCGGTTTTGTTATTATTTTGCCAGTCCACAGCCTGGATAAAGTGTGATGGAAATCAGACTCTGCATTTATTTTATTTTGATGGAAATTACACTGCATCACAATTATATTTTCGAGACCGTGTTAGTAATGAAGTACATAGAACGAGCGCTTTTCTTCACTCCAAATGAGTATTATGTTAAGGTGCATTGTCACAGGGGCGACAGTAACGATGATCACTGAAGCCTATAGCCTTAGGGGGGAGATGTGTGTGGAAATGTCAGTCAGGAATATTTCTGAGTCATTAAACAGGTAGCCGCGTCCAAGGGCTGTGTGGAAGTGTCAGTATTTTGGGCAGTGTGTGGAAGTGTCAGTGTGGGGAACTGTCATGTAATCACCGAGATAGCGTCAATTTCTCTCGTGATATTTAGTTTGAGTTTAAGGGTTTGTTGCATAAACCTTATTTTTCAATATTCTCCTTCAATAAAAATTGAATCAATAGTCTTTATCACTTAGCAATAACACATTATAACATTTTGAAACGCACTAGTCTAACAATATAATAATAACCAGGGACACACGTTATAAACTTATAACTTAAAATAGGCTGTAAAAGAAATAACGGTCAATTTCACTCGTCAAATCCTGCGTCGTAACTGAGTAGTAAGCGTTTGCTACACTCCAAATATTGCATCATCATGACCAGAAATTGCGTAATCCTGATGACGTCATGGGTCCTTAGAGCGACCACGTGGTCCAGGAGCGGGGCATGTGAACTGCACGTGTTAGCGTGGGAAGGGGTTGACCTTTTGGCTTGTTCATGTGATTGTGATAAAAAGTTAATGGGTGTTGACGGCATGGGGGTTGTTTATTAGGATGGTAACTCGAAATTCAGACTCCTCTTCCACTCCTACAGGGGAGTTTCTTGGTTCGATTCTGTGTTTTGTTATTTAATTCCCGGGGCAGCCTGTGTATCATGGTTATTAAGTATTGATTGATTATTGAATTATATTTTGGTAATTTCCCAAGGAAGTGTAGAGAGTCTTGTGTGTCATAACTTTTGAATGAGAGTGTACGGTGAGGCACTCGACATAGCCGGATCGCTACCACACATGTGGTGTGCAGCTGTTCCGTTTTTGCTCGCGCCGTGCGGCAAGCCATGAGAGTAGCCAGCGCATGTAGTGCATGGTTGTCGTTAAAGTTTTTGCTCGCGCAAGCTAAATAAGTAATCAGATGTTGTAATGCGACACTCTGTTTAAGTACGACATATATTACCACAGCGTGGGAGTGGAGTTGTGTTACTCCTTCTCGCTATGTTATGTCTGTTTAATTTAAATGATGTTAACATTTTTTGTGTTCTGGCTTGCTTCATGATCTCAATCTGGTTAAAGTGTTTTATATGACATGTATAACTTTGAGTGTGTGAAATGAATTTCGATCTGTTTGTTTTTAGATTCCCAGATGTCATTAGTCAAGTCTGTAATTTTTAATGCGAGAACGAGATTGGATGTCGGTTCCCAGAGCTCCATGTGAAAATGTTTAAAATAGCTTTTTGCAGTTTGATATTCGCAATATATAAGAGCACATAGCTATGAAGTAACACTTAGTTTCAAAGCAACTCAGTTAACAATCAACATGACCATGTATGGAAATCTTTTAGTTAAGCTCCAGCAGCTCTATGAGATAAAATCTCTGAGAGAACAATCAGAGAGGCTGGGGCTAAACTTCGCAGTGAGCGCGTTCAAAGTGGAAGAGGACGTTTGGTTCAACGGGCTTAGCAATCTTCAGCAGGACATGTATAATTGCGAGTTATTGGAAATAATTCGAGACCGCCAGCATTGTAGAGAGTTGACGGCGGATGGCGTAACCCCCCACATATTGGGGGTGATCATTCAGCGGCTGGAATCAATCGACTCCGACAGTATCGAGCTGCTCGATTTTCCACCGCTGGAGGAAGAGAGTGTGGGGGGTGAAGATCGTATGGATGCCGAAGAAGGTGGAGAAGAAGAAGAAGAAGAAGTCCAAATGATTAATTAAATGGACGTTGGACAGTGGGTGTTTAAAAAAAAAAAAAATAAAAAAAAAAAAAAAATAATAATAATAATAATAATTTGTGTGGTGTAAATCTTTTTTAAAAATATATTTATTTGATCATTTGTGGTTTACATTAATTATATAATATGAATTAGTGAAAAATGATATGATCTTCGTTCTTAAAGTGGTAAGTAGTTCTTTTTCCAACAAGCGGCAGAGAGAATTGAAGATGCTGTGTTGTTTGCAGAGTGGAATATGCTGGTCTTGTGCACGGGGTAAGTACAATCATTCTTTTCTTTCTTGCGTGTGTTGGTTTTAGTGAGCTGAAAAATATATATATAGAGACACATTAATAATAATAATAATAATAATAATAATAATAATAATAATAATAATAATAATAATAATAATAATAATAATAATAATAATATCTTTTGTGAGGAATAAAAAATAAAAATAAAAAAACTTACACTGTTCTAATTATAAGATATTTTTGTTGGGGATCCAAGAGTTGTGAGTTGAATCGAATCCAAGCCAAGATACGAAGGCTCGGGTTCCTTTTCTACGTAGTACTTTGTCGACTAAGTAAATATTAGGATGTTTTGTTCGTTGTAACTCTGCTTCGTAGAACGCACCAAATATTGGGATATTTTTATTATCTTTTAAAAGATATGTTCGTGGATTAGTATTTTGAACTTTATAAATTGTAAATAATTCTGTTGTCCAATTACCTTCGTACCCTTTACTGAAGTGTTTCTTGATTTTTGATATTCTTACAATGTCGCCGATTTTATATTTTGGTTTTCTTAAAGTTTCATTATATTGTGTTGGCAAGCGGGGTGGATTGTTTCTTTTCACATCATTAGGTTTCATGCCAATGCTGCGATGTATTTTGTGATTATACTTTACTAGTAACTCAGGCAAAATATGTACCCATCGGTAAGAACCTCGTGTTGTGAATTCTTTCCACATCGATTCCTTAAGAGTTCGATTAAATCTTTCTATCACACTCGCTTTAATGGAGCTGCCAGTGGAATAATGCTTTAGATTTTGTTTCTGAGACCATGTTTTGAATTCACTGTTATAAAATTCCGTTCCTCGATCGGTGTGAAAATAATTGGGCAATCTTTTACTTTGAGAATAAACAAATTTTAAGCTTTTCACAATCTCACTTCCTTTTTTGGTTTTAAGAGGAATTGCCCATGCATATTTCGAGTAAACGTCAATAATGGTTAATAAATATTTAAATCCATTATTCCATTTTGCAAGTTTGGACATGTCCACAAGGTCAGCTTCATGGAGGTCATCGATTCCTTTGCTAATAACACGTCGTCTTTTAAACTTTTTTCTAAGCGGTGCGTGAAGTTCTTTTGCAATTTCTCGTCTGATTTCGTTCATAGTTATTTTCCAAACAATGTTTTATAACATACTGTGCATTGTTTTACAAACGTTGGAATTTTTATTCAATATATCCAGCATTTCTTAGTTCTTCTTCTATTGCAAAGATTTCGCTGTCTAGTCCTGTGTGACCTGCAGCTTTCGATGCAATTAATGTTTTAAGTCTTGATACCAATTTGTTTGGTTCATTCCAGTGAACGAATTCAATATTGTTTCCGCCTTCAAATTTCCAAATGGCTTGTGGCGCGATGTGTTTTTTTTGACCATATCCAGTATGCATTGTAGTATTTGCTTCTTCATTTTCATCTGCTGTTTTTATAATTCTATCTATGTCTTCAGTGAGAAGGGGTTCAATTATATGTCTATACTTATAAGATTGCGTTCCTCTTGGAGCTGCATTGCTTGTATAATTTCTTTTGTGCACGTTTGAAACATTTAATAATTTCAAATATGAACTTAAATCACTCCTATCTATTAGAGTGGGGTCTGGTACTTTCCTTTGAATCAATTCAAGTAGACCTTCTGTAATAGGAAATTTTTCACCGCCAACTTTTATCCACTTTTTATCGAAGAAAACTCGTTCGCGTCCCAAGTATTGTTTATCATTTCTTATCGTTATACCAAATGTTCTATCCACGTTTTGTTTAATGAACGGATCAAAGTAGCGGTTAAGTAGTGAAATTATTTTGATGCTATCTCCATCTTCTTCGTCTGAAGTAGCAGTGGATTCAGAATCGTCATATTTTCCTTTTCTTTTTCGATTTTCTTTATTTTGAGTCGACGTATTAGCAATAGCTACAAGTTGATTTAATGAACTTGTTACTGGTTTAAAGTTAGTCTCTATATCTAATTCTTTTCGTCTAACATCATCTTGAAGTGAAAGATACTTGTCTTTAACATCTTTTTTTAAGCGAGAAAGTTTATCCTTTACTCGACTTTCAGCTTTAATCTTTGAGCTCTTCTCCATGACTAAACGGAAATTGTGGTTGTTTTACTTATTTATAGTATATTCAAAATCGATTTGAAGAGGAAGATCATCAGTTTTATGTTTTTTCGGGTCTCTAAGTCGAAACTGAATTTCATCTTGCTCTTCAACGACAATATCACTGCCATCCAGTTCAATCTCTTGACGTATATTTAAAATTGCATACACAATTGGAGATCTTGGTGAAACAAAAATTGGTTTTAATACACCTTTGTAGGGAAGTTGGTACTGTATGTTATGATTATGAAGCGTGTATATTGGTGAATGGATTGATGGTGTGTTGGAGAATTTCAGAATAAATTTCGATAAGTTCTTTTTCTTTACTTCATCTTTTAATATACCATATTCTTCTTTGGATGCAGTAAAACTTTCGAGTGGTTCTTTGTTAACCATTTGCTCAATTTTTTCCAGTTCAGTTTTTAACTTGTTATATTCTTCTTTGGATTCAGCAGCATAACTTTCAAGATCTTCTTTTTTAACAATATTGAGATTGTTAGCAACACCCTCAATACGAGTTTGTAAATTGCTTAAAATTTCTTTTAGTTGATTAACTTCAGTTCGTGACGCAGCATAGTGTTCTACAAACCGTTTATTTGTCACGTCTTGGTCGTTAACAGGGAACTCAACATTTGTTTGTTTTTGATGTTGTAGATTGTTTACAGTTTGTTTCAATTGATCAAATTCATGTTGGGAAGCGGCATATTGCTCAACAAACGTCTTATTTGCAACATCGTTATCGTATATGGGGTTGTTTACGTGAGTAATTCGTCTACTCATCATATTTAAAGTTCCACCATCGTCTACGTTTAAAACGTTTTGTTTATTAAATTTAGCGATTAAGTCTTCTAGATCTTTTCGAGAGGCAGCAAAGTTTTCTAAGTAATATTTGTTTATTGCATCTAACGAATCGATTGGTTGAGATATGTTTGTTATTCTTCTATTTAACATATCTACAGTTTCATCATCTCTGTTTATATTCAAAAGAGATTTTTTAATTTCATCGAGTTCATTTGTTACATGAGTTTTAAGAAAAGAATACGTTACCGCATCTTGATTTTGAATTGGATCTTTAACATTTCTTATTCTTTTGTTACCCAAGTCGAGAGTATCTTGATCATACGGAAAGTGATCTTCTGAAAATTCTCGCACTAAACCATGAATGAATTCTACTCGTTGTAACACTTCTGTTATTCGGGTCTCAAGATATTTTTTTATATTCGATGTATGTTGCTGCATTGCAATAAGGTTTACTGCATCATTTGCAGATGATGGTAAAGCTAAGCCCGCGAGACGTTTGTTTTGAAAGTCAAGTTCTTTTTTCTCTATTTTACAAATTGAAAAAATTAAACCTTTAAGCTCGTTAAAGTTTCGTTGTATGTCTTCTTTAGACTCGATTTTATTTAGCTCATTTAATAACTTCACTACATAACCTTTGTTGCATGCATCTTCAACATGTATTGGCATTCCAACATTTTTTAACCGTTTGCCGTTAATACTTAGATGTCCGTCGCTTGTTGTTGTTGTTAGTTGATTTTCATATTGCACTAGCTTATCATCAACATATGATTTAGTTGCAATATCATGTCGTGAAGTCGGTCGTCCGATAGACACATTATTGGTTTTGTTAAACGATGTCATAGTTAAGTTGTTAACCACGCAAAAGCTATAACACGAATGGCCATTTACCTCTTTTTGAAGTCATATTTATAACTGAAAATAAACATCAAATCCATTGCGATATCGACCATTTTGTAAATCGCTATCTTTATCGATAACCAAAAAACCAAACTTAGAGTTTTGCCAACAATACGAACAAATATCAAAGAACTGTTCATAGCTCATATCTGTATTTACATGATCGTTATATACGTGACGCAAGTTTGTTCCGTCTTGTTTAAAAAGAATTAAAAAATTAGCGTTATCTCTAATTAGATGTTTAGGTATACAAGAATATGTTTGACAAAGATAAAATACGTCAACGTCGTGATGACGACCTCTACTGAAATAATCTTTCATGTGTTGTTGTTTATTGCTGGCTACATCATCAAAAACAAATATAGAGTTTTTTCTAGCCATTTCTGGAGGCATTACTTCATCATTATCGGAAAAAAAATCACTTTTTATTTCTTTTATGGAGTCCAAAAACTTTTTTAATTCAACATATTTACTTTGAGCAAGTGATTTAGAATAAATATAAACGTTTTCAAAACGAACTCCATTTTTGTGGCATAATAAATTTAGCATTACGTTTGTTTTACCGCAGTTCGATGGACCGCAAATGATACATCGAATTGTGTTCGGTAGTAAAACACCATGCTTTCTTTTTTCACTTTTACTCTGGTTTTCAGCATTAGTAAATGAAATTACTGGTAGAGTGTTTGACTGCTTAACAAACTTCAACATGTCTACGTTTACGTCTGAGAATGCACACTGCACAAAAAATCACATCACATCAACATATATTGCTTCCACACGTATCATAACTTGTATTATGTGGAATAATAGTAGGATTTTCAGGATTTAAATCAACGTTGCCGACGTAAAACCCTCTTATATATGGACAATATGGCGCCCATTTTTCATGATCATTTAAAGGATTATCGTTTTCCCTCCAATTCTCAATTTCAATCTTACAGAATATACATTTCACCTTATCACCATGTCCAGTATAATAAAACCCTGCTGGTGCTAAACAAAATTCGTTTGGACAGGGAAGAGGCCATGAACTTTCTATGAGAAAAGCCTAACAAATCTGCAATAGAATCTGCAACACCAAAATCTATAGCAAACACTTTCGAATGTAGTTTACAATGATAAAAGACTTTATCATAATTAATATAAAATGATGGGAATTTGTCTTTGTCGCCTAATAAATGTTCAACTAATAAATCATCAATCTTTTCACTTAATTGTTTTAACGTATAGCTAGCATTGGGTATTATTAAAATCGCTCTATCCGCTTCGTTCAACTTTATAGCCAAAATGTTATTATTCTCGTTAATTGCAAACTTCATTATCGATTCTATTTTTCGATGAATTTCAATTTCTCTTTTATTCTCTTTAGGGTAAACTTTCTTTTCAATACCTAAAGGCCCTGCTACACTGTTGGCTACAGTGAAATCAATATTAAACGGGGAAGACAAAACGAGACGGTTGTCTCTTTTTCCATCTATATCCTCTTCCACATACAATTTTGTTTTTTCTAAATGTTCTGGTATAAGTTTCGACAATGAGTGATAACTAAGTAAATCATCAAAAGCTGAGGCTAGATCTTCAAATTCATAAATACCCGGTGGTACCACTAAATCAATTGATAAAAAATTAGTAAAATGAATGCGAAATTTATTATTTCTGTTGGTAACATTTCGAATAGAATTAGATGTATACAATCCTGCAAGTCCTATTTCAAAAAACTCTGCTCCTACAAGATGAATCGGGTTCTCCAATGTAACATCAATCTTCGAGCCTTTACCTTCAAGAGTTATCCGTCTTTCGAAAGCCATCTTTGAAATGTTTAAAGACGGTCTGTGTTTCCCTTATTTATACAATACAAGAAGACTAAACATAAATGTCCACAAATCGAAGAAGTAATCGATTGATATGAATGAAAATTATATTGTAGATAGCAATTTTTAAGATATGTTAAAATTTCAAATGGTGGTCTTAAATTACCAATACTATCAAAATAATGCACATATTTACCATGTTTACTGAAAGCTACCCAATGTGAACCGGATTTATCCATCGGTTCAAGGTTAACAATACAGTTTTCATTTTTTCGAGGATATCTTGGTAACGTATCTCGCATAAAGACTCCTCTAAAATTTGGAATCTTTAATTGATGTGCGTATTTAGCTAAATCGAAATTACTTAATGCTTTATTTGGTATTTGGTTAATTATCTTTTGTATGCAGGAGGATTTAAATAAATGCCTTGACCTCCTTTTCCTCGCATTGCTTCTATCATTCGATTGTGTCTTTTCATTTCTTTTAGTTCTTCTTGAGCAGCTTTCGCCTTGTTTATAGCAGACGCCACCCCTGCTGCTCCGCCTGCTAGACCCCCCAAGCCCGACAAGGCTGCAAATATCGGAAGTAGGGGTAAAATACCACCTTGCTTTTTCGATGTTCTTCTTTTTTTTAATCTTTTCTTGTTTTTTTTTTATTATTTAAGATTCGCTTACCTCCTCCAATCTTAGACTTAGCTTTCATGATGCCACCCACTGTTAGTGCAGCCGCTCTCTCTCCAAATGATGCGTCACGGGATTTTACACGAGACCAAGCTTTTGAAGCTAAAATTTCATCAGCCTCTCTTCTTTTGTTTGAATCTTTATGCTTTGCGTAAGCAATGTCGTGCTCTTTGCACGCTTTATCTAATATATTTATTCCTGGATCACCACGGCTCAATCGCTTTTCTAATTTTGTTCCTGGTCCACAATATTCATATCCCGGGATGTGTAATTCCACGGGTAAATTATCAATAGTTTTATTAAGTACACGACTGATTAATGATCCACTTCCTGTTCGTTTATATTGAGTGGTAGAGTTGCTCCTCTTACAACGCACCATTACTAAATGATATGTAATATAAAGTAATTATACATATATATATCTGGAAAATGGGAAATGGTGGGGGGGGGGGGGGGGGAGGTGTTTTTTTTTTAAATAATACACACAAAATTTGGGTTATTATTTATTCTTTTTTCATAAGCAAAGGAACACACAAAAAATTAGTAATATTACCGGCATAAAAGTGTGTGTGTGTGAAAGAAATAAAGTAAGTGAGATGAACTGCTTTAATCTCAATTTGTTTCTAATCATTTTTCAGAGAAAAATGACCAAACGGTAAAGTATCAATTCCGTTTTCAGTTATGTGTCTTTTATCTTCGTTTGATGAAATTGCCAACTTATTTTGCCGAACAGTAAATACAGAATGAGATTTTGAAATTATACAAACTTGAACTTTGTTGACTTTTTCTCTGTTATAAAGACACTTTCGATACTCATCAATATTCATACTTTTACTCACACTCTTCTTAATGCCTTTAGCCTTACACAAGCTATTCATTTCATCACACAATTTTATTGCATACATTTTGGGTCGTAACCCCACAAATTCTTCAACAATCCTTCCAGCATTTTCATCTTTCATTAAACCAATTTCACCTTTATTTTGTCTCACAATGCCAAAAGGATTGTTTGTTTCATAGTTTCCAGTATCAAACAAATTTGAATGTTGTTTCATGAACTCATAAATATCATAATAGAATATATACATAAAACTATCGGTGTCTGTGTATAACAACCTCACATTTGATTCAGGATTTGCTAAAATAACATTGTAATGAAAGTCATTCATTTTACATTTAGACAAATCTAATATAGATGCACCAACATATACTGGTTGATTGTGAAAAATCTTTAGTCTACTCATCTCGATGACCATACATTGTTCATCGAATATAATTCTATGTTTAAAATTAGCCTTAGCTATTAAAGACCTAGCACCACGAGCTCCATGCCATTTGGTGACCCATTTGATGTCCCTTAACTTCCTCACATTCATCAGTGAACGACCAAAAATTGCATTATTCATCAATTTATAAAAATTCTTTTCAAAATCATTTTTGGCTTGTTTTCGTTTCTCTGTGTTCACATCAATATATGGTTTTAGCCATTGGCTCTGATTGAATTCAATTATTCTGTGAATACGATCTAATTTCATTCCTAGTTGAATACATTGCTTTAACAATCTATAATGCAAAACATAACGTTCTTTATTATCTAGGGTAGCCATTAGCTTTGTCAACTTTTCGGGACATAGAGGGTAATCTGAATGTTTGTCATGTAACTCTTGAGGATAAGTCAAATCTACTTCCAAAATATATCCAATTTCTGAAGTATCATCAATAGTTAAAACATCAAAGCCTTCAACATTTGCAATCCATTTAAAGCCACCCGTTGGAAGATATTCCATCATCGCATATCCATACAAATTATTAACGTCAAAGTACATTATGTAGGACTCTTGCTTTTTCTCATCATAAGTTTTCATATACTTATTATTAGCAATCGCATGTCGTGTTATACACTGAACATTTCCTCCTCGAATAGATCGTTCAAAAAAGTGTAACATATCAATATCTTGAAGCAATTCAAGTTGAACGTTGGTTATCTTTTTCATAGCACACCAAGACATAGATGGAGCAGTGTAAAAATGAGCTGCATCAATGCCATAAGTTTCCATGCCATTCGATCTAAAATTTTCAAAGACATCCGCCAAAAGAAGTGTGTCAACTTTTAAATACAAATCTGCGTATTCTCCTAATGTTTGACAGGAAAATGTTTCCCACACCGATTGAGCAAACTCATACTCTTCATTCGATATTGTTTGATCATTAAGACTGCTATAAAACTTGGATATTTCAGGTAATTTAGTTTCGTTAAGAACATCCATACTCGTGACGTATTCATAGGGAAACACACCTTTTCTCGCAGTAAGTCGAAACTGTGCATCATCATTAAAATAACGTCGTGTTATTTGCTTTGAATCTTCGCTTAACGAAGATGAACATTGATCTAGTGAACAGGACAAGAAATTATATGTATCGAAAAATCTTAACTGAATGAATCCATTCTTAGCCCGTACATACTTTGTAAACCCTTTGTAACGTTCCATATTCATCGCTAACAATTTTATATGACCAGGATTATGTAACACCTCTCCATCACGTTTCTCGCAAATTTCTTTAATTATAAAATGTCCATCATAGGCTGTTAGATTATGAAATGCTATAGGCAAAACCTTTGTTACTTTGTAATTTAAATTACAACTATTGTGTGCGCTTCCTCTATATTTTCCAGTTAAGTGACAATGATCGCGTACTTTGAGTTCATTAACTGCAATCGGTTTCTCGCAAATGTGACACATTTTACTTGACAAAAATAATCTTTCTTCATTTTCGGTCATCTTTAACATTGGCTTAACCGATAAGTAATATGTTTGAAGTTTATCCACAATACTATAAAGTTCCTTTACAAACAATTCAATGCAATTATTTCCCCTAAAGAGCTTGAAACTGCACAATTCACTATCGAAATTACAATGAAGGTATAAAGAAATGCTGTAAGGAATATGTTTATGTGTTAAAGTAGAGTTATGATTGTCACTATTTGGAAAACATGAGGAAATTGGAGACAAGAGGCATTCAGTGTCTGCATATATTATAAATGGAACTGTATCTTTAACTCGGAATTCTGTAAAATTAACAAATCTTTGTTCATCAGTCGGCATTATGCTTTTTGCAACAGGAAACTGTTTACAGTCTGCAAAGTGAACATTTAACTCATCCTCAAGAAAATAATATGACAAACAACGTCTACATATATAAATCCTTCTGTGAGTGCTAGTGAGGCTTGAACGCACAAGGCGAGCAAGATTTCTAATTAAACAAAAGTGATAACTTTCACTGTTTCCAATCTGCAACATCAATAAGTCTACACTCCTTTCATATACTTTATCTGATACATACAAAGGTACAATAGTAAAAGTTTTTTTTCCTTTTACTTCGTTTGTTCCCATACATACCCAATTGTTTTCATCATATTGTGCTCCAAACACATTTACAGAAATATTGTTTTGGTTTTCAAACTTGTTTAAATATTTCATTTCCATCGGAATTGGAATACCATCTAAATTTAAAACATCTCTGTAATTAGGATAGGAAGAAAGATGATTCACGTTTCGAGTTTTTGGATACAAACCAGCAACCACACTCCACGCAAAACAAGCTTCCTTTGTATCATACAAATTTAGCACTGCATTCTTATTGACTATTACATCAGGCAATCGACTAGTATTGGACATTCCTACTCGAAATCCAACATATTTATTTATATTAATTCTCAAACTATGAATTTTTTCTAAAGCCCACCCGGAACCATTTGCTTCAAATTCGCTCATTTTTGTCAATGTACCTTCAATGATATTCTTATTATAAAATTCATTTAAATCAGTATACTCGAAAACTACCTCATTTTTGATAGCAAAATATTTTGTTTCTGATATGTCGCGAAGCACGTATTGTGCACACAAAACTGAATTCACCTTTAAAGCTTGTACAGTTAACGCTTTCTTAACATACTTTGTAAACCAAATATTAGCATTCGCTAAAAATTCGCGAGGATCCAAAAACTCATTCTTAACATTTGATACTGCAAGTGTGTACACTCTAGAATTGAATGCCGTTTCAATTAACTCACAGCTCAAGAAAGATTCATCCTTTATTTGAATTGTAATTTCTTTGAAATTCACAGCTTGTTGCAATATATGCTCACTAATAACTCTCCAACATTCAATCAACTCATCACTGTTCTCAATCAACTCGGTTTGAGTGTTTTCCCCGATTTGGTATGATACTGAAATAGCACCGTTTAGTTCACTTCGAAAATTAGAAACACTTTCAAATGCATTGTCCAATTGGTTTCTTATATTTTCACTGTTATTATTATGTATTACAATATCGACCTTTCTACGTTTGCTAGGAGGCGAGGTCATTGTTGCTGTTGTCTAAGCAAATGTCCAATTTGCACTAAAGTTAATACACCACCAACACTTGGTGTACCATCACTGATGTCTAAGCATACGTCCAATTTGCACTATTGTTAATACACCACCAGCAGTTGCTGTAACATCGGTTTACCATAAACCTATAATCTTTTAAAGTATATTCAAGCCATTGTGATAAATTACTGCCTGTAATCTCCAATGAACAATGAACAGCCTCAAAAGGAAATTCATCCTGAAGTTTACCAAGCAAATTGTTTCTATACACATTCAATTTTGTTACATCGTAACACGTCATGGAAAATTCGATTTTGAAAACTTCATCAAATGTATTGTATCCGAAGAAACAAATAAAATGTTCATCTTCACATAATTCTTTCAATAGATATCTTAGAACTGTTTCTGTCACCTCTCGCTGACTATCCTCTGATTTGCTAACATTGGTAACGTAGACTGAAAATGTTGAAATTCCACTCGAAGATGTCCATTTGTTAAAACAAGCTTCTTTCTCATTACGACTCACCTCGTTATCATCTTCTTCCTCTTCTTCCGGTTGTTGAAAGCATACACGATGATACTCTATTAGCGGGTGCGATCGATGATCAGTTCCACTCAGGAAATTAACAGTTTTCCACTTCATTATGCTGGTTGTTTTATTAGTTTTTTAGATAATCTGAAAAATTAAACAAATTAAGAAATAATTAGCAACTAAATATATCAATCGTTATATCAATCAATACATAATATATATAATCCAATACTCACCAAAACATGTCGATGTGAGCGGTTCTTCAACCCAAAATACACCGTCATCAGTTTGCCTTCGAGTACTGTTTCAAAATGACTTGATGTGAGCGGTTCTTCACCCCTAAATACACCAGCATCAGTGTGCCTCCCATTGAGTTTAGTTCATCGATCTCTGATGTGCTTAATTTTGAAAATACTGCTGGTAGAAATACACTTGTTACTTCATCTTCAATGTTAATATCCACAACTATTTTTCTTCCAAACCTCGTCTGTACGGGGCGAATAATTTGGACCACATATGGTAAATCAATGACTAGTTCAGCTAGTTTCTTATTAGAATACTCAGTACAAGATGATAAGTTATTGAACTTCGTTAGAGCTTCCATCACACAATTTGTTCCTCGTCGTTGACTTTCTTTATTTCTTTCACACACACACACACACTCTTCGCGCAAAAGTAAAAGTTAAACTCTTCCATGCACTCATCCATTTATATATCCTTCACCCCCACCCACACTCCAGAAACCATATGCTGCAAACTAGCTTCTAACGCAATCATTTCTTTTTTTCCACTATTGCTTAAAGAAGTCAAAGATTACATTCTTAGCCAATGACGTTAAAGGTCAACTCTGTCTCACGCGAACACAGCAGACGAGATCAATCACACTGCTGCACATGGTCAAACTTGCACGGGTGTCAAATGATGGTTAGCATCCAAAGCAAAAAAAAAAAGAAAAACAATAACAGCAGCACACCACATGTGTGGATGGGAACCGCCTCCCCGCTCAGCCCACCCATCGCGGGCATAAACAAAAACATAACAGCAGCACACCACATGTGCGGATCGCTGGCACTGACACGGGTGTCAGATGACAGTTAGCATCCAAATAAACAACCCCCATGACGTCAACACCCATTAACTTTTTATCAGCTTCACATAAACAAGCCAAGAGGTCACCCCCTTCCCACGCTAACACGTGCACCGCACATGCTCGCTCCTGGACCACGTGCTCGCTCTAAGGACCCATGACGTCATCCCATGACGTCATCAGGATTACGCAATTTCTGGTCATGATGATGCAATATTTGGAGTGTAGCAAACGCTTACTACTTAACTGTCTCAGCTCCGTGTTGCAATGTGCTCGTCTGACCTTCGGTTCGACCTTCTACCTGCAGCGCTGCGCTGGCCATGCGGCCGGCCCCTGTAGTAGGACAAAGAAAGAGGTTCAGTTTCTCATCCACCTTTTGAAGCTATCTGATGTGACATATGATGGTGAGCATGAGAAGTGCTATTATGAGGATAACCATGAACACTTAAGTAAATGTGTGCGCTGAGATTAAAACATTATCGAAATATTTTAATATTTCAATATATCTGCAAAAAAGCGCCTCTGCCATTTAACAGTCGATTGTTGTCATTCGAGAGTAGTGTGTTGCTGTTGCAACATGGAATAGGTTGTCAAAATTATAAGTTATTTTTTTGAGGTTTCAAGGGGCGGAATTACGAGGTCATCTGCCCCTAATTGTCAAAACTACTGACACACCCTGCTTTTACTTATTCGCACTAGGGAATTTTAAATAAACTGTATTTGATGTCTTTGTTGTAAAGTTCATTTCTTGTTATTAATCCCAATAATCGTTCGAATTTCAAAGATCACAATGCAATAGTGAAGAGGTTGCTGGAAGAAACATTACTATTATAGATAAACAAATAACAAGTAGTTCCGTGACGAACTAAAGAGCCAAATTTTCTTGAAATTTAAGACTCATATATAATCCATATATATCATGAATGAATTGTTACATTGGATCTATCAGCGCGCGTAAAATCATGTTGGCAACAGTGTCACGTATATGTTGCTCAGAATTAATTTGAAATATTATGATCTATTATGGTCCCAATTTTAGATAAAATCCATTTGTTAATATAGAAGTTACATTTTTTTTAAATTGGACCTATAAGCAGGCTTAGAATCATGTTGTCAGCACGGACATGTAACACTTATCTATATATTACAATATTGATGAAAAATTATCCGAGTCCGTGCGGCCATTCTATCCGGTCGATTTCCTTCATTCTTTCTTTAAATGAAAGGTATTCATGCACAGATTTGTCATCAAGTATTACAAATCACTTAAATTCCGCCTTTCTCAAATTATTTGATTTTTCAACTTTTTCCACCTTTTTCCAACTTTGAAGGAATCATATCTTTGGTTCTAATTGAGGCACGCAGGTCGTTTCAGTCTAAGAACACTCAGTGAATCAAGCGCTTTCATATGAGCTCATACTATTTAAGTCAGCTGATTCTGAGGAAAGTTATGAGTGAACATTCGATATTACATCTCATTTATTCAACATTTATTCGCATTGTAGCAATCATATCTTTGGTTCTAATGACGGAAATTTCCTATTACATTAGCGTTTTGTATTACAATCAACAAAGCGCAGGGTTAAACCCTTCATCGAGTTGGAATCTACATGCCTGATCCTGTTTTAGGCCATGGAATGTTCTACATTGCCTTATCCCTAGGAAAATCATTTAAAGATGTAGAAGTAGAAATTAAACCTAGGGGTCGACGCACAGCGAACATTGTCTGGAAGGAAGTATTGTGAAATAATGGTTATAAACTAATGTCGTAATTTTTTAATTCCAATACTGAAAAATAATGCTGCGGAGCAGTACGGGTGCCCTAGTTTCAAATTAATCTAGAATGTCAGGTACTATATGTGTGCAAAATTTAGAGCTCTTGGCTTGCATAGTTTCTGATATATTGGAATTAGGATTTAAAAAACTAGAGAGAGCACTTATTAACCGAAGGCAGCCTTGATGGCTCTTAAGAATACATTCATATCTCTTATCGTACACAAAGTACTGTACATAAGAAATTTGGCTGAAATCTATTTGTCTGTATAGAAGTTACATGCATTTAAAATTGAACCTATCAGCAGGTTAAGAATCATGTTGGCAGCATTGACGTATATCAGTTACTCCAAATTAATCTAGAATGTCACGTACTATACGTGTGCAGAAGTTAGAGCTGTTAGCGTGCATAATTTCTGATATATTGGTATTAAAATAAAAAAAATAAGGAGAGAATTTATTGACAATTGGCAGCCCTACAGGCTCTCCAGAATACTTACTGAACCCTTATTGATTTGCCGATCAATAAGTTTTCATGATGATGATGATGATTATTATTATTATTATTATTATTATTAATACTATTCATATCCAGGCAGTGCATGTTGAAGTGGGATACGAAAGGCAAGTTGAGTGTTGCAATCGCTTGCGACAGGCGTGGCGTTGGTAACTATTCCTGTGGACGACCTGGTAAGTCGGGTTCAAGGCCAAAGTCAGGGTGAGCGCGCATACAAATTGGCGTTATTATGGGCGTACCAGAGGTGAATTTCCAACCAATACTCGATTGAATCATCGAATCAGAAGAGAGGAAGCCTGATCCACGCGGAAATGAGCGTGCCATAAAAAATGCGGGAAACAACGTGTATGAAGAACCGCTGATCCAATATGGTTCCGCATGAGGGCATTGAGACGTTCAGATAAAAAGGAGAAGTTTGATACTAGTCTCAAGTCTGTGAGATATAAACTGCAGATTATTTTTCTAAATTGCCCCTACCCTACTCCAATCTGCCAGTTTCGAATAAATTGATCGTTGGAGAGTAGCTCGACACACAATTTGATAAGGCTCCGAGGGGCTTAGTTCACGCCAGTTTGAGGACACAATTTGATCAGACGCTGAGGGGCTTAGTTCACGCCAGTTTTAGGACACAATTTGATCAGGCTCAGAAGAGCATAGTTCACGTTAGTTTGAACAAACATTTTAATTAAGCTCTAGGGAGCAGAGTTCACGCCAAGTGGAGTTGAGATCTCGAGTTGAGATAAGGGCTACTCGGCATATATAATTTGAGAGACCTTTAAATGCCAGCTGCGTGCAGACTAAACTGTAATATTATTTTGTGTATTTTTTTGTGATTTATATGTGCGTGTGAACCAAGCGAATGCTTAGATAGGACCAGTTATTCGTGGAGTAATCGCCCAGGACTCTTGAGTGAAAGCCACTAGCTCATAGCGATTCTAGCAGGATAGAATATTAATTTGAACATTTATTTTTAAGAAGCCATTCCAAGATGTCTACTACAAGGTCGATTAGTGGGATGATGTGCAACGCCTCTACCAGAATGTCGACGATGATGGAGTAATTTTCCTGTGGGAAATGCTCTGGGATGGAGGTTGATTTTCTGCAAGCTGTTCGGTGTTGTACAAACCATTGATTTATTCAATATGTAGCTAGATTAGACGCGGGAACGTTGTAAATAATTTTTTGTTCATTTAAATGTACGTTGGCACATGACCAAATTTGTTTGATTGTATATTTTTCTTATGAGTCATTATTAATATGCATGACGCGTGCATTGGATTATTTTATTCATGCGAATGCGAAGTTCGTCTTGGTTGATAAATGGTGCTTTAATTCAAATTCATTTAAATTAGGAGAAGGGGGTGAATTTGATTGGATGTTTTACGAACAGGTTTTTATTCATACTAGGGTTGCCGAGCCCAACACGTTAAGATGTCACTGTAGAACACCTTAAGTCTATATTTTGAGTTTTTTATATCCCTTTTCAGGAGCTTCAGTCACGGACTAGATTGGGAGCGCAAGTCGGTGGAAATATTTATGTATTTTATTTCAGGTATCTGTCAAACCCATACGTGTGATTCTGGTGTGTATCGTGTCAATGTGTGTGTATTGGTTCTTCGTGATGAGGGGTAGAATGTGTCTACTGCCCTCAATATTGGTTGTATTTTTTGATGGAAAGGGGGAGTGCGCATGGAGGTTACCTTACCTGGTCCTGTGCCGATTCTTGGATTTCCGTGGGAAATGCTAAGATATTTTTTTGACACACACACCTATTATGTGCTATTGGGAGCACGCTTCTTCGAGACCCAAGCCATTGCTATGGAAGGCCAAGGTATTTGACACGTGGGTTGACAGATGTTGCAGATTCTACTTTGCGCTCGTCTATGTCTGGTGATTCATCATGTAGGCAGTCCAGCTACGACCGACTGACCACTTTAAGCTATCTGTAGCAAACCTGTTCCTTTAATGATAGTTGGATCATAATAATTATTGGGAGTTCGCCATGTCCGTCACGAATACCGCATATCGTATGGAAAGAAATAGTGATTTCTGTGACTCATTTTATTTGCTTATATTTCATATTTTTTTTTGTCTTGACCCCGTCGGGTGCATTTGTATTTCATATAAAATGGCAAGCGGCCATGTGTGTATTTTTCTTGTTGTTGGTCACGTGTTGATTTACTTGTGTTGATATAAAAAGTCCTAATTTCTAGGCGATAGTGTTGTTTGCTACGGCAATTCTTTTATTCCAATTTCATGCGGAAATAATTTGTCTTATTCAGTGTAGGGAGTGTCGGATAGTTAATTAGTGTCTAGATTGTGTTCCTAGATTCTGTCTAGCTCTAAGACAATGCAGATTCGTCCCCTGAAGGTTTACTGGATGGTAACGGATCTCGCATTAATTGTACACATCGTACCGCATGTAGAAGAGCCGCACACGCACATGTCACTGCAGTAATTTGGGACATTTGGTCCAGTGGTTTACGATCTCTCCTGAGATCAGGCCTGGTTTTGGCACTTTTATTAATCTAAGCGGGTGTCATTTAGGAAGACTTTTTGTTTTGTTTGAACTAGTGTAAATTTTGTTCGTCTGTTAATTAAATTCATATGTTTAATCCTGGTATTCACTTTGTCCTGCATGATATTTTGTTATATGTTACCCTGCATTTTAAGAAGCGCTCAATACAACAACTTTACGAAATGGACCGTTACACTCCCCGAAATCGAGTCTCATATGCTTCTTCGCAAGGGTTCAATACGGTATAGTCATATCTGTTATAGTACACAAAGCACAAACGAAATTTAGTTGAATTCCAATTGATATTATAGAAGCTACAGTACATGCATTTAAAAGTCGGACCTATCGGCAGGCTTACAATCATGTTGGCAATACTGTCATATTTAGGCTCTTGAAATTAATTTAGTATGCTATTATCTCTATGTGTGCCAATTTTGGAACAGCTAGCAAGTATAACTTCTGAGATATCCAACATAGACATCATATTTCAATTGTGATTGTTCAGCAGTTGGTAGCACTGATGTCATTTTCAAATATGGCCATGAGATATTTAGGTATAGATCTTTACTCATACCAAATAGGCGGGGAGTGGCGGACACACACACACACAGAGAGACAGACAGAAGGACAGACAGACACACATTTGCCCGGATCGATCTCATAGCTCTGGTTGGTTGGTTTCTCAGTTTAGGGGCTGCGACAACGCGGTCATGTAGCCACGTGTACTTTGGGTGTGTGCAGAATCTGTCTGAAAACCGGGTTTAATTGTGATGACTGTATTAGTGTGTTTTTCTGTTTCTTAATTCAAGTAAGGACTGCGTACTCTGAATTTTTCAAGTAGTTCCTAATTTTGCCACCAAACACCACCGTCAACAACTACTAGTTCAGAACTACTACAACTACTAGCTCAGCTTCAGGAGAACTTTTGACTTTATTTGAAAGCCTGGATTATTTTATTCATAATCGCAGTTTTTAGCCTATTTTCAATTTTGAAAAAAATAGGCTTATGAGATCACCTTTTGTCCGTGTGTGTGTGTGCGTGTGTGTGTGTGTGTGTGAGGTGTGTGTGTGTGTGTCCCTAATAAAATCTAAACGGCTGGAGCGATTTCAATGAAACTCGGTAATCTCATAGCACTATTCCCGGCGACCTCGACCGTGCCCTTCAAATTTTGTTACGTCTCTCCAATCCAACATGGCGGCTGTGCCAAATATTTCACTAGCATTCAATATCTCTAAAGCTATTACCGATATCGCCCTGAAGTTGTGCAAGGTGATAAAGGGCACTACTAGAAGTTCACCTAAGAGACTTTCAAAAACCTGGTGACTACAAAACCAACATGGCGGTCAAGCGAATTTGAGACATTTAAATAGACTTTTCTCGCGATTTAACTATCCAAACGTAATGAAACTTGGTACAGCAAATGTTTATACACATTGTAATGCACTGGAGTCTAATTTAGTTCAATTGTTTACATAACCTCAAAATGGCGGCTGTGCGAAATATTTCACTGACATTCTATATCTCCGAAACTATTACAGATATCACCCTGAAATTTTGTACGGTGATAAAGGGTACTGATACAAGTTTACCTATGTATATTTCATAAACCTGTAAAGTACAAAACGAACATGGCGACTAAGCGAATTTTAAATGTTTTAATAGACTTTTCTCGTGATTTAACTCTCTGAGCGCAGTGAAATGAGGTACAGTAAATGATTTTGCAGATTGTAATGCACTGCCATCTAATTTAATTCAATTGTTTACATAACCTCAAGATGGCGGCTGTGCGAAATTTTAAAATTAAGTTTTTTATTTCTTGTGTCGTAATCATGCGATCGAGGTGAAAGTTTGAATAATGAACCTAGGCAATAATTGTCCTTGAATGGTACATACCTCTATGGCCTATACATATAACAATCTTAAATGGCGAGCTTCCGAAATATTTAGACTGTTCTCAATTTCTATGAATCTTTTACAGCAACCAAACTGAATTTGTTTATGTTCATAGAGACTATGAACATATGTTCACCTAAAGGAGTTTCAGTAACCTGGTGAGCACAAATCCAACATGGCGGCGACGCGAAGTATAAATATTTAAATGGACGTTTCTCGCGAATTAACTATCCGAGTGCCGTGAAACGTTGCACGTTTTATGCTTGTACAAATGTTGATCCACTGGCACGTAATTTATTTCAATTGTTTGCTTAATCACAAGATGGCAGCTGTGCGTAATTTTAAAATCTCGTTTTTACTTCTTGTGTTCTAATCATGCGATTGAAGTTTGAATACCACACGTACACAAAATCTTAATGTAATAGTACAAAAATAAAAATCCAACCTGGCGACCATCTGAAATATTTAGACGGTTCTCAATATCTACGAATCTGTTACAGCAATTAAACTGAAATTTTGTATGTTGATAGAGGCAATTAACATTAGCAGGATATATGAAAATAGGCTGTATAGTTCTTCACGGAACTACTTGTTTTATCTACGATGTGCACACTTAAGAAAAGCATGATATATAATTCTGCATTATCAGCAACATTAAAATGGAATAATATTCACTGTATTTTGGTAATTAAAATGTATTTTCATCGCAGAAACGCGAAGCACAAGGAATTAGTTGCTAAATGACTTCGACGGTACTCGAAGCCGGAACACGCCATGCTAGGCAGAAGCGACACCCCTATGTGCGGTTGAGACGCACAGATGTATATTTTCCCGGTCAAGTCAAGTAGACCGATGGTGCATCGTTATCACAGGACTAGTGATGTCCATCATCGAGGGATTTTAAAAGCATCCAGTATTATTTAAGCACCAATGTGCTAGTGAAAAACGTATATTAAAAAGTTTAATCACGGGAAAGTGATATTTCGACAAAACTGTGAATTTGAGAATTTTTTGTGCTGGAAACACATGTGCAACGCGACACCACATGGTGAACAGTGTGTCAGGAAAAATTGTTAAGTGCTAAAATATTAGCAATATTCATTGCATTAATTGCTACAATATTTCTGCAATCTACAAGAAACATGCCGTGCTAGGGCGGATCTGTAAAAGCAACGGACTGCACTGATATCAAAGTGATAGTGCTTCTCTATAAAAATAGAATCTGTGAAAAATATAGCTTCAGTGAAAGCAGGCACATGGCCATTTTTAGTATAAAGCTTGCCCAGTATAAAGCCTGTGTTGCAAAGTGCCACCAGTAATAAAATCAGTGAATTATCACATATAATTGTTTCATCAATTCGACTAGAACTTCAAAGATGTCTGAACTAATCTACATGCCGTTTAATCCCCGTACCACGAGGATGATGATGAGGGCTTAAACACCACAATGGAGGGGCCATGAACACCTAATAGCACCTGCAGGATGGAAGCCGATACAAGGATTTCGTTAACCATGGCCGAGGAGATACTATTCTACTCCTGCAATTTAAGGATGGACCCCTCAAAATGAAACCAGAGACGGTTAGAGGTGAACAACAGCCGCCGTGAGTTTCCGTTTAATTTCACTTGTATTTGGATATTGATCAGGGCTGGATTAGATGTAGACAACCATACGAATAACAGTCATTTAGGTAGGATATTTAGCCTATTTTCAATTTTGAATAAATAGCCTTCTGAGATCACCTTTTGTCCGTGTGTGTGTGCGTGTGTGTGTGAGTGAGGTGTGTGTGTATCCCCCTAATAACTTATAAACGGCTGGAGCGATTTCAATGAAACTCAGTAACTTCATAGCACTATTCCAGACGACCCCGACCGTGCCCTTCAAATTTTGTTACGTCTCACCAATCCAACACGGCGGTTGTGCGAAATATTTCACCAGCATTCAATATCTCCGAAATTATTCCCGATATCTCCCTGGATTTTTTACGGTGATAAAGGGAACTACTAGAAGTTCACCTATGTGACTTTTGAAAACTGGTAACTTCAAAACCAACATGGTGGCCAGGTGAATTTGCGACTTTTAAATAGAAGTTTCTCGCGATTTAAACAACCAAACGCAATAAAACATGGTACAGTATATGTTTATACACATTTTAATGCACCGACATATAACTTCGTTAAATTGTTTACATAACCACAAGATGGCGGATGTGCGAAATATTTCACCGGCATTCATTATCACTGAAACTATCAGAGATATCACCCTAAAATTTGGCACTGAGATAAAGGAATCTACTGGAAGTTCATCTATAAGACTTTCAGAAACCGGTTAACTAAAAAACTAACAAGGCTGCCAAGCGGATTTGAAAATTTCAAATAGACCTTTCTCGCGATTTAATATTCCAAACGCAATGAAATCTGGTACAGGTAATGTTTATACACATTGTAATGCACTGGTATCTAATTTCGTACAATTGTTCACATAACCTCAAGATGGCGGCTGAGCGAATTTTAAAATTAAGTTTTTATTTCTTGTGTCGTAATCATGCGATCGAAGTAAAAGTTTGAATAATGAACCTACGCAATAATTTTCCTTTAATGGTACATGACTCTATGGCGTATACATTTAACAATCCAACATGGCGACCATCCGAAATATTTAGATTGCTCTGAATATCTACGAATCTACTGTAGCAATCAAACTGATTTTTTTATGTTCATAAGGGCTATGAACTTAAGTTCACCTGTAGGACTTTATATAACCTGGTAATCTCAAATACAACATGGCGGCGACGCGAAGTTTAAATTTTCACATGGACGTTTCTCGCAATTTATTCATCCGAGTGCAGTGAAACTTAGTACTATAAATCCTTATACGAATGTTAATCCACTGGCATCTAATTTATTTCAATTTTTTCCGAAACAACAAGATGGCAGCTGTGCGAAATTTTAAAATCTCCTTGTTACTTCTTGTGTCCTAATCATGCGATTGAAGTTTGAATGCTACACGTACACAATAATCTTCATGTAACAGTACATAACTCTAGGACCTACATATATAAAATCCAACATGGCGACCATCCGAAATATTTAGTCGGTTCTCAATATCTACGAATCTATTACAGAAATCAAACTGAAATTTTGTATGTTGATAGTGGCAGTTAACTTAAGTAGGATATATGAGAATAGGCTGTATAGTTCTTCACGGAACTACTTGTTCTAGTTTTTGTAAACGCCACTGACGGCTTATTTCACTTTTCTTATGAGCTTCCACTTGATTTGGAATAGCTCATGCCTAGAGTTAGACACCTCATGGGTTGAACCCAGGTGCAAAATCTGTGACAGTTGTGTAGTCCACAGAATGGACGTCAACTTATAACATGGAGCAATAATTTACATTGATTACCTGATGCTCAAAGTTTACTTTTACTTTGAGGCTCCCATTAAATGAAATATTTGAGTACGCCACTGTAACCGGTCGTATCATTTTGATCCTGTGAAGTTTACGCATCTACAAAGTTATTGTTAATAATTTTTGAATGGTCTTAGAACCAAGATTCGTGCAGAATCATATTAGTGGATGAGAGTGATTGTGGGTTAACACACTCTAAACCGAACATTCAACTTTAATTGTATCATTTGCAACCTTCATCCAGGAGAATGGTGTTTTAATAACATGTATTAGCTCTGAAGTGCATAGCGCACAATTTTTTGAATATTGTTACGGCTGTGAGTTTGTGTCATCACTCGCCGCATGAGTCACAACTGCCCCAGGGCTGGGCTGGGCTGTGGCCGCCTCCCGTATTGCGCGCGCCTTATGCAACAGGGCTACTACAGACAAAGGGATAGTCCAGAACATTCGTGACTGGACCAGCGCTGGAAACCTCGAGAAGCCGTGGACTCTGGATGGATCTAGAAGCATTTATTGAGTCACCGGCCGGCTATATAAGAGTGACCCGTGAAGCAGTTGTGGTTGTTGTGTTTTACGAGCTAGTGCGAGCGATTATCTTGTGCGACAGAAGTGTGGTGACGAAGTGCTGTGCGAGTTACGAAATCCTGTGACATTGTTTCTCCCAGCTTGTGAACAGCGTACATCAAGTGCTCGTAAGTAACTGTATTTTTTTGTACCTGGAAGAGGGGCAGGTAGCTTCTGCCAAGGCCACCGGACTCATTAGGACGGATTAACTTCTGTGGTCTGTTGCAAGTGAAAGGGGCCAAGAGCGCATAAGGAAGAGACTTGAGGAAACTGGAGAAGGCTCCTAATTGCTTGTATTTGCTGATTAGTGTAATTTTCTGGCCGCAATAAAGTTAATTATTTCTTTAAACAGTAATTGGTGTTGTGCTTTGTACTCCCACCGTAATCCAGTTAACAAAAGTGCCACTAGGGGGTGGCAGGTAACAACTGGTGTCAGAAGTGGGATTACGAACTCAAGCACAACACCTGACGGTCCTGGTTTCAAAACCCGAGCAGGTCATTTTCTCTAATTTTCCTGTGAGTGCATGCCCTTTACAAGACAAACAACTAAAATGGAGGAGAAATTGGCAGCACTGCTAGAAAAGTTAAATGGCATGGAAACCAAGATGGAGGACGGCCAGAAGAATTTAACCAAGGACCTAACTGCCAAAATGGAAGACGGCCAGAAGAAGATGGAGGATGGCCAGAAGAAGTTAGCAGAGGACCTGAAGGACAGCCAAAATAAGTTAGCGGAGGACCTGAAGAAGATGGAGGACGGCCAGAAGAAGATGGAGGACGGCCAGAAGAAATTAGCCGAGGACCTAACTGCCAAACTAGAAGACGGCCAGAAGAAGCTAGCGGAGGACCTGAAGAGGATAGATGACGGCCAGAAGAAGATGGAAGACGGTCAGAATAAGTTGACACAGGACCTGAAGAAATTAGAACTGGGTCTGCGTGAGGAAGTCACGGCAGTGGAAGAGAAATTCAACGCCTTACAAAAGGAAGTTGCCGAGCTGCGTCAACGCCCACTGACGGGGGTGAAAGAGGAATTCAACGCTCTACGAGAGGAAGTTGCCGAGCTGCGCCAACGCCCGCCCACCGTTACACCGGGAATATCAGGAACGGGACACAGCAGAGTGACGCCCCCAACCTTCGACGGAAAGGTCCCGTGGAGCACCTACTTACGTCAGTTCGAGGCAGCCTGTTCCATAAATAACTGGAACAACACAGAAAAGGCTACAGCTCTCATTGTAGCGCTGAGAGGCGACGCCCTTAACGTCCTTCAGGCCATCCCGACTGGATCCCAGGACTACGCTGCACTGATCGCCCATATGGAGTCCCGATATGGAGATAGCCATCTTCAGCAAGCCTACCAGATGCAGCTCCGGACCCGGGTACAGAAGAACGCGGAAACCCTGCAGGAGTTCGAGATGGACATCGCACGCCTCGTAAGGCTCGCCTACCCAACAGCGCCGGCCGACTTTCTGGAGCAGATAGCGACGCAGACTTTCACCGACGGGCTACGGGACTCGGACACTCAACAGGCGCTGCGACTCGCGCGCAATAAGACCCTGGCAGATGCGCTGAGCCACGTACTTGAATTCGAGACGGCAAAACAGGCATCCAGAATGCACGCGCGGGTGCGTCAAGTGGACGTCGACGAACCAGCAAAAACCAACGAGACCAAGCCCCTGGCCGACGAATTGATGGAGGCGCTAAGCCGTTTCTTCGATAGTCGCGGCACCACCAGCAACGACACAGCCGGAAGACAACCGGAGAGGCGGCCTGGAAGAGGACTACCGACCTGCTGGACCTGCGGTAAGAAAGGCCACCTGAGCAAGGACTGCGGTGATCGCCGCCGCCGAGGGTATCCGACGGGAAATCAGTCGTCTGAAAACAGCGCGGCCCAGGGAAAACGAGTATTAGCCAGCCTTGGGGGGCAAAGGTTGGCTTGTGACAGTCGTCAAGCCCCGGCAGACCAAGTGCGTGTGACGAAGTTACGGAGGGACAATAGCAGCCTGATGGTCGACGGAGTCATCAACGGAGTGAGCTGGCCCATGCTGATCGACACGGGAGCATCGAGGACCATCGTCAATCCCACTGTGATCCCGAAGTGGAGAGTGCAACCCACACAAAGGAACCTCCAGCTAATAACCGCGACCGGAGAGACCGCACCGGTACATGGCGAAGCATCACTGGAGTTCGTCATAGGTCGACGGGTGATAAAGCATCCAGTGCTTGTGGCTGACTTATCAAACGAAGTGATCATCGGACTGGACTTCCTGGACCAGAACAACATCATCTTGGACCTGAGTACCAACACTCTGCACTTCGGAGGTGAGGAACTTGCTTTGCAACCTGCGCACGAGTCCATCACCGCACGACGAGCAAGGCTGAGAGAAGACGTCATCGTTCCCGCCAGGACGGAAGTCAGCGCTGCCGTAATTGTCGACGGAACTGCTGAGGGAGTGGCGGCTGTCATCGAGCCAAAATATGAGGACATCCAGACAAAAGGGTTGCTAGTTGCCAAGACCCTCATCAACACGACGTCTCGGCCGTACGTCCGCCTGTCCAACCTGAACGACTACGACATTACGGTTCACCGGGACACCAACCTAGGAGTCTGCGAGCCCGTTACCTGGATTGCCCGCATCACCGACACGACGGACGGACACCTGCAGACGGACAACCGAAGAAGACGCACACTGCCGGAAGAACTACAGAAGCTGTACCAAGGATCCCAGGACCATTTAGACGAGGAACAATCACGCCAACTTCAGGACCTGCTACGCGAATTCCAGGATGTCTTCTCCGTGGGGAGCAAAGACTTCGGCAGGACAAGCTTGGTCCAGCACAGAATCGACGTTGGGGACAGCGCACCGATTAGGGCCCCATTCCGACGTGTCCCGCTCGCCAAGCAAGCCGAAGTCGACCGGATGGTAGAAGAGATGAAGGAGCAAGGGGTGATCGAGCCATCACATAGTCCTTGGAGTTCTCCGGTCGTGCTTGTGAAGAAGAAGGACGGTTCCACCAGGTTCTGCGTGGACTACAGGCGGGTGAACGACGTCACGAAGAAGGACAGCTACCCTCTACCCCGGATCGACGACATGCTGGACACCATATCAGGGTCAAGATGGTTCTCCACCTTGGATTTGAAGAGTGGCTACTGGCAGGTGGAGGTCCACCCTAAGGACCGCGAGAAAACGGCGTTCTCTGTGGGCAGCGGGCTCTGGCAGTTCACCGTCATGCCATTCGGTCTGTGCAACGCCCCTGCGACCTTCGAAAGGCTAATGGAGTCCATTCTGAGGGGACTACACTGGAAGACCTGCCTGGTCTACCTAGACGACGTCATCGTTCTGGGGAGAAGCTTCGAGGAGCACTACAGCAACCTGAAGGAGATCTTGTTGAAGCTACGGGCTGCCCAGCTGAAGTTGAGCCCCAAGAAGTGTCAGCTCTTCCAGAAGCGGGTCCAGTACCTTGGGCATATAGTCTCCGAGGAAGGGGTGCGCACCGACCCAGAGAAGACCGCAGCTGTGAGGGGGTGGCCAGTTCCGAAGGACAAGTCCCAACTACGAAGCTTCCTGGGACTCTGCACTTATTACCGTCGCTTCGTGAGGGGATTCGCCGACATCGCCAAACCTTTACATCGCCTGACTGAGAAGGACCGACTCTTCACGTGGACAGCAGAATGCCACAGTGCCTTCGAACAACTCAAGCAGGCTCTGTGCACCGCGCCTATTCTGGCCTACCCCAGACCTGGAACAAGGTTCATCGTCGATACCGATGCCAGCGACTTTGGCATAGGGGGAATCCTGTCGCAGGTAGTGGACGGCGAGGAGAGAGTAGTGGCCTACTTCAGCAAGGCCTTGTCAAAGCCAGAAAGGAACTACTGCGTCACCAGGAAGGAGCTGTTCGCCATCGTGAAGACCATTGAACACTTCCACAAGTACCTGTACGGGCAAGAATTTCTCATCAGGACCGACCATGCATCCCTGCGGTGGCTCCTGAACTTCAAGCAGCCCGAGGGTCAACTCGCGCGGTGGTTAGAGAGGCTTCAACAGTACAACTTTGAGATTCAGCACAGGAAAGGCCAACTGCATTCTAACGCCGACGCCCTGTCACGAAGACCGTGCCCCGAAGACTGCACCTTCTGTACTAGGAGGGAGGAGAACACCGGGATACAGTGCCGAAGGACTACCGTGGAAATTCAAGGGAGCTGGAGCCGCGAATCTTTCACGCGGGCACAAGCAGAAGATGATGACCTGTGACTGATAGCCGAATGGAAGAGGGCCTGTGTCCCCAGACCCGGGTGGAACATTGTGAGTGACTGCAGCCCAAAGTTTAAGTCCTACTGGGCGCAGTGGGACTCGCTGATTGTAAGGGATGGCCTCATCTGCCGTACCTGGGAGAGCACCGATGGGAAGACATCTCGGGAACAAGTCGTCGTTCCAAAGGTTATGACGGAGGAAGTCCTGATGGAAGTTCATGGAGGATCATCTGGTGGACACCTAGGGATAAAGAAGACCCTGGAGAAGCTGAGAGAGCGGTTCTACTGGATCGGATGCCGAACAGACGTGGAGAACCACTGTGCGAGGTGCCACGATTGCGCAGCCAGCAAGGGCCCAGGACGAAGACGACGGGGTCCACTGAAGACCTACAACGTGGGCGGCCCCATGGAGAGAGTGGCCATCGATGTTGCTGGGCCATTCCCGTTAAGCGAGGCAGGGAACCGCTACATATTAGTCGTCAGCGACTACTTTACCAAATGGCCGGAGGCGTATGCGCTCCCTAACCAAGAAGCCGCGACGATTGCAGAGACCCTGGTGAAAGAATTCGTCAGCCGGTACGGAGTACCCCTGGAGCTGCACTCCGACCAAGGGAGGAACTTCGAGTCGCAGGTGTTCCAGAACCTATGCCAGCTGCTGGGAATCCGGAAGACAAGGACGACGCCGCTACACCCTCAGTCCGACGGGATGGTAGAGCGATTCAATCGCACCATCGAGAACCATCTCCGAATAGTCGTCAGCGAGCACCAGAGGGATTGGGACAAACATCTTCCACTATTTCTCCTGGCCTACCGCGCCGCCGTGCATGAAGCCACCGGGTGCACACCAGCCCGGGCCATGTTTGGGAGGGAGCTCCGTCTACCTGTCGATCTTGCCTTCGGCCGACCTGGGAATGATCCGATCCCGGTAAGCCAGTATTGTCAAGAACTGGTCGACCAACTGGAGGACGTGCACGCGTTCGCGAGGAGGAAACTGCGGATCGAGACCGACCGAATGAAGACCCGATACGACCAGCAGACGGATGCCGGCGGATTCCACGAGGACGACCTGGTCTGGCTCTTCAACCCATTACGGAAGAAAGGCCTGTCACCCAAACTTCAGAAGTCCTGGGAGGGCCCGTACCGAGTCGTGAAACGGATCAACGATGTCGTCTACAGGATCCAGCGGAACCCGAGGGCGAAGATGAAGATCGTGCATCGAGATCGCCTGGCAGCCTACGGCGGGACACAGACGGACCAATGATTGATCGGGACGATCAGCCTTTTTAGGAAGGGGGTGGTGTTACGGCTGTGAGTTTGTGTCATCACTCGCCGCATGAATCACAACTGCCCCAGGGCTGGGCTGGGCTGTGGCCGCCTCCCGTATTGCGCGCGCCTTATGCAACAGGGCTACTACAGACAAAGGGATAGTCCAGAACATTCGTGACTGGACCAGCGCTGGAAACCTCGAGAAGCCGTGGACTCTGGATGGATCTAGAAGCATTTATTGAGTCACCGGCCGGCTATATAAGAGTGACCCGTGAAGCAGTTGTGGTTGTTGTGTTTTACGAGCTAGTGCGAGCGATTATCTTGTGCGACAGAAGTGTGGTGACGAAGTGCTGTGCGAGTTACGAAAATCTGTGACATTGTTTCTCCCAGCTTGTGAACAGCGTACATCAAGTGCTCGTAAGTAACTGTATTTTTTTGTACCTGGAAGAGGGGCAGGTAGCTTCTGCCAAGGCCACCGGACTCATTAGGACGGATTAACTTCTGTGGTCTGTTGCAAGTGAAAGGGGCCAAGAGCGCATAAGGAAGAGACTTGAGGAAACTGGAGAAGGCTCCTAATTGCTTGTATTTGCTGATTAGTGTAATTTTCTGGCCGCAATAAAGTTAATTATTTCTTTAAGCAGTAATTGGTGTTGTGCTTTGTACTCCCACCGTAATCCAGTTAACAAAAGTGCCACTAGGGGGTGGCACGTAACAATATAATAATTTTTGTCATACAGTGGAATCCCTGCCAAAGGCTTTTGTGAGTTCGCATAACTTTCTGTTGCTACTCTTTGCTAAGTTATAAGCAAGCACACGTTTGCCAATGATTTTTCAAGGACAATTTGGATGCCTTTTGTACAAAGAACAGTGTCATTATATTGTCAAGTGTAATGGATGAAAACTAGGAACATTATTCAGTGAATTTACACACATTTTCATCAAAGTTTTGTTAGACATTGCCACGCAATGAAGCGAGGTGCTGTTATAAGCAATATGTGAGCCCGCTAGGATGACAGCTGACGGCGCTTAAGGTTATATTACAGTTAAATGTCACAGCAGCTAACTTGAGTCTCCGTGCGAGACAGTTGACACACGACACAACTCTCTTTTGTTTTTTCTAGAAAGGTAATGATTGTCGAGCAGTTCATGGTGCTCGAATGGAATGTAAATTATGTCATAGTTAATTTTTGAGTACTGGATGACTAGAAAGTCACGTTTCCCATTGCGTAATTATATTCGCATGGTTTGTAAGCGAATGAAGAAGGATTATTACATTATTATTGATACTGTCAGAGTAATTCTTAGGAATGAACCACACTTTTGTTTATGAAGGCTGGTATTTTTCTCACTTAAGATGATTGATGTTTTGTCGTGTTCTGACACGAGGATAGTGGGATGGTTTCCATTTTTGGTGCATGCCAGAATATTCATATGGATGAGTGCTGAAGTTACATCTTTTCTTGAACCAGTAAAGGGACGCGGTAAGATACTTCTTGAATGGTTTTCGCTGGAGCTTAGCACGCCCATCTGGTAGTAGTGTTATTGTGGACTAGATTATATTTTTATGTTATTGGAGCCGCTTAGAGCTCAAGATTGTGATGACTTGTCGGGTCATACATCTCGTAAGCATCTGATGCAGACTTACGACTAATGTCTATAAGATTGTGTTCTTGTAACAGGTAGAGGCCACGTGTAATCTGTTGTGTTTATTCTTCAGTCCATCAGCCTTGCATTGTTGGTCATTCTACATAATTAAGATACTCCTAAACGACGATAGTAATAATCACAAACGTATAAATCATGAAAGTTCATTATTATTAAACCGACGTGGGTTAAAACTACAGTTAAATCTAAATCAGCTGTTTAACTTTGATCGTACGTACTTTTCGCCTGGACCAATGCAATGTGCTTGATACAACATGTCCCTGGAAGGGAACATTTAGAGAGAAACCACACAGTTAGACTTGACAGGAGCCAGTAGCTGACTGGAAGTAATTAACTCGCGGGTCGAGTACCCTTTATTGTTGATGACATGCTCTGATGGCATGGTTTGTTTGATTCTTACACATAATAGATGACGAATGGAACAGTCTCCATTTCGTAGTAGGAAGGGCAATAACAATGTTTGTTGTGTTTATTGATTTATTTAAGTGCATATTTCCTTTTGTGAACCCTACTGTTGTATGATCTGTAGTTTTGTTGTACAGATAAATTGCAATGCTTACTACTCTAATCAAATGACTGTTATACTAGTATTTTGATGTAAACACGAACGCTTACATCCGATGATTCTGTAATGGAAGGTTTAGCTTAGACAGCTAATAGTAAATCTAAATGTGGGATGGTCTCAGTATACTTTAGATTTTTGCAGTCATGTTTGACTATTTTCTGGCACGATGATTCTTCGCAGAACATCCTTACCTTTTGCTTTGTAATTAAATTAGGATTTTGTACCATTTTACGCAGCTTTGCTTTATTTTTGTTAGCCTACTTTCGATTTTTGCAAAAAATGAAAGTAGACTTATGAGATCAACACAGGGCGAAAAAAGTGTGTCTGTCTGTGTGTGTGTATGTGTGTGTGTATGTGTGTGTGTGAGTCTCTGTGTATGTGTGTATGTGTGTATGTGTGTGTGTGTGTCTGTGTGTGTGTGTGTCTGTGTGTGTGTGTGAGTGTGTGTACTCTGAATGTCTGTCCCCCCTATCAATTCGAACACGGTGAATGTGAATTGAACGAAATTTGGTACAAAGGTAGCACTAGCAAAGGACACCTCAGTGTCATGTTTTATATCGCCGCCATCCTGACGAAAACGTAATGGCGGCCACACAAATGTTCAAAGCTTAAATCAAATTACGACTAACCTAATCATCCGATCTCTACCAAATTTTACAACAACATACCTTTATGGGGGGAGCTTCCTTTGACCAAACCAATAGGTCATCAGCGTAATAGTTTGCGGATGGCGGCCATCTTTGTGTGAAAATCGATTCCCCCTATTAATTCGAACACGGTGCAACCGAATGGAAATAAATTTGGTACAGAGGTAGTACTAACAAAAGGCACCTCAGTGTCATGTTTTATATCGCCGCCATCTTGACGGAAACGTAATGGCGGCCACACAAATGTTCAAAGCTTAAATCAAATTACGACTAAGCTAATCATCCGATCTCTACCAAATTTCGCAACAACATACCTTTATGGGGGGAGCATCCTCTGACCAAACTAATAGGTCATCAGCGTAATAGTTTGCGGATGGTGGCCATCTTTGTGTGAAAATCGATTCCCCCTATTCATTCGAACACGGTGCAACCGAATGGAACGAAATTTGGTACAGAGGTAGTACTAACAAAAGGCACCTCAGTGCCATGTTTAATATCGCCGCCGTCTTGACGGAAACGTAATGGTGGCCACACAAATGTTCAAAGCTTTAATCAAATTACGATTACCCTAATCATCCGATCTCTACCAAATTTTGCAACAACATACCCTTATAGAGGAAGCATCTTTTGACCAAATGAACAGGTCATTAGCCTAATAGTTTGGGGATGGCGGCCATCTTTGTGTGAAAATCAATTCCCCCTATTAATTCAAACACGGTGAAACCGAATGGAACGAAATTTGGTACAGAGGTAGCACTAGCAAAGGGCATCTCAGTGTCTTGTTTTATATCGCCGCCATATTGACAGAAACGTAATGGTGGCCACACAAATTTTCAAAGCTTAAGTTAAATTACGACTAACATAACCATCCGATCTCTACCAAACTTTGCAACAACATACCAATATGGAGGGAGCATCCTTTGACCAATCTTATAGGTCATTCGCCTAATAGTTTGCGGATGGCGGCCATCTTTATGTCAAAATTGATTCCCCCTATTAATTCGAACACGGTGGAACCGAATGGAACGAAATTTGGTACAGAGGTAGCACTAGCAAAGGGCACCTCAGTGTCATGTTTTATATCGCCGCCATCTTGACTGAAACGTAATGGCGGCAACACGAATGTTCAAAGCTTAATTCAAATTACGATTAAACTAATTATCCGATCTCTACCAAATTTTGCAACTACATACCTTTATGGAGGGAGCATCCTTTGACCAATCGAATAGGTCATTAGCCTAATAGTTTGCGGATGGCGGCCATCTTTATGTCAAAATTGATTCCCCCTATTAATTCGAACACGGTTGAACCGTATGAACGAAATTTGGTACAGAGGTAGCACTAGCAAAGGGCACCTCAGTGTCATGTTTTATTTCACCGCTATCTTGACGGAAACGTAATCGCGGCCACCCAAATGTTAAAAGATAAAATGTAATTACGACCAACCTAATAATCTAGTCTCTACCAAATTTTGCAACACCATATCTTTATATTGAAAACATATTCTGACCAAACTGCAAGAACTTCAGCCCAATAGTTTGCAGATGGTGGCCAAGTATGTGTGCAAATCGATTCTCCCTATCAATTCAAACACGGTGAAACCGAATTGAACGAAATTTGGTACAGAGGTAGCACTAGCAAAGGGACCTCATATTCATGTTTAATATCCCTATAGCACGTTTTTTTCAACAAGCTACTACAACCAACATTCAATCATACTCCTTGAAAAGGACAAAGAGTTATAACAATACCCATACATGTAGGAGAAAGTAGGCTATATGTTCTTTACTGAACATCTTGTTTGGATTGTAAATAGAGCTGATCAAGAGGGTTAATTTCCTAGCTTAGGGATTGTTTCTTTTCTTGTTTTTGTTTACTTACCCTCTGATCCTAGGTTAGGGGTTGGTTCTTATCGATAAATATTTCCAATGATTTTTACTTAAGTCTTCTTTAGTAGCTTGTTTATTTTGGGGATGTATTACCAGGGGGTCTTCGACATTTATAATCATGATTGGAACCTGATCCTTGGGACGGGGGCATCTCATAGCCGGCGAGCCCTATTGGTTTGCACTCCAATCCTCTTCTTCGGTATGTGGTCGCAGGAAGAGGTCATCTGGGAGGCCATACACGGTTGGTGGTGACCAGATGACTTCCTTCAACGGGCACAGTAATCTTTTTTTTTTTGCCAAACGGAACTTACTTTCTGGACGTACTACGTATACAGCTTTCAAAACTACAATAATTCATGATTTGATATGGGAGTGTAGCATGGAGCCACCCGACCTAGCGTTAAAAGTCTCAAAGGAACTAGTGCCTCTGCTAAATATTAAGGATATTTGACACTTGTAAGAACTATTCTGGAATACGCCTCGGTGGATTGGGATCCATATCAAGTAGAGCTCATCAATGAGTTTGAAATGGTACAAAGAAAGGCCGCTAGATTTGTGCCCAGTGACTTTAATCTCAGGAGCAGTGTGACTCGTATGTTTTGAAGAAACTTGGGTGGGAATCATTTGAGGCTAGGAGGATAAAATGTAGACTCTTCGCTATGTACAACACGTATACAAATCAACCAGCATGGGGTGAGCTTAGCAAAACGTATAGGGAAGCCCACTTACATGAATAGGAGTGATGATTCCTTTAAAGTTATATTATGGTAATAGTACATTATGCAACGAGCTTATAATGGCTATAATTAAGACACGAGTATTTTTATAAAACGAGCGTATGCGAGTTTTTTAATTTCCATACGAGTGTCTTAATTACCATTATAGGCGAGTTGCATACGACTGTTTATGTTCGACGATAATTATAACTTTATTATATGTTTTAACATAAATATTCATAAATATCTGTTGAGAGTCAGCTACTGGAATTTTGTGATCGCAGAGCGAGCGTTGGGTGTTATATCTCTGTCTTTCAAAATCTTTGAACGACCGACGCATGCGCTCTGTGTGCTTGCAATGCCATATGCAAACCATATGTTTACATCTGCCGTCCCTCAGTAATATTGTCACCGGAGTCGTTTGAACGCGCTGTGTAGAAATTAGTGTTGGTGATTTTAAGGTACAGTGCTATTTCTTGTCTCATATTCGCCAGTTTATTTACGCGAACATATGGACGGTGAGTATTCCATGTCGGTAATTTATTATAGTTCGATGTTGTGTTTATGTCCGACATGTTGGATTTTGAGCGCATGCGCGAAGTTATCGTTACCTAATTGGTCAATGAACGAGATCTGATTGGCTGGAGAAACTGTATCATAATGGATAACAGTGTTATAATGACCATCATTATGATACAGTCATCTGACACATAATAGTGAGGGTCGAACATAAATATTATTTCGTAAAACGTTCCATTGACAACTGGAACTCTCTACCTGCCGGCGTTTCACAGCATTTCCCCAAACATACAGGTGTGTTTATGAAAAGACTGATGATTTGTGTAAATACTCCAGTTTAATTGTTATTGAATTGTTAAATATAATTGCTTATTTGTTATGTATACCTAATTTACCACCGGGAGACACACCCCTAATTGCAAATAAATGATTGAATGAATGATATAATATATATATTTTCTTTTTGGCTTCCGGAGAACCCGAGTGCAGTCTTCCTAGTTGACGCCCGTGGGCGACCTGCGCGTCGTAATGAGGATGGCGTGATGATGAAGACGTCACATATACCCAGTTCCCGGGCCACGGGAATTAACCCCAGGGGATTAACATCCGTAATGGCCCAGCCGGGAATCGAACCCGGGGCCCTTTGGACCAAATCCTAGCACGCTAACCAATTAGTCATGTAGCCAGAAAAATGAAAGAATGAATATTGTTTTCGCTCACTATCATTTTACCCTCCAGGATCGGCTTTTCCCACGGACTAAGCTAGGGATCCCACCTCAACCGCCACTGAGGGCAGTGTCCTGGACCTTGAGACTATGGGTCGGGGATACAACTGGGGTGTGTGACCAGCACTACGCCCAGGCGGCCTCAGCTGCAAAGCGAACAGGGGCCTGATGAAGGGATAGGAAGAGTGGGAGGGATTGGCAAGGAAGTGGGAAGGAGGCGGCCGTGGCCTTACGGTAGGCACCATCCCGGCATTTGCCCGAAGACGAAGTGGAAAACCATGGAAAACCACTTCGAGGATGGCTGAGGTGGGAATCCAAACCCCTCTACTCATTTGGACCACCCAAGGCTGAGTAAACCCCGTTACAGTCCACGTACCACTTTTCAAATTTCGTGGCAGAGCCGGGAATCGAATCCAGGACCTCCGGGGCGGCAGCTAATCATGCTGACCACTATGCTACGCTACCGCACCTAACGGAGGGTTAAGTGAGCAGCAGCTGCAGAGCAACAAGAAATCGTGTTCGAAGTGGACTGACTGTAGTGGAAGCTGCCGAGGATAATCCTCGACTTATCGGACTGGCTTTGAAGTTTCTGTTAGTGCTCTTTTCTAAAGCGAAGGAAGTTGAAGAAGTGACAAATGGTTTGCAGAGAGGCTTGTATCTTTTTCTTGAGGTGAGATGATTTCCTCTAATGCACTGTAGTTTCGATTACCCTTGAAAGGAGACGAAAAGAAATTGACACACTGATGGACTGTGCGGATAACTCTTTCGCCACCCATGTTAACCCTCGCTTTGTCCACTTTGCTTTGTGTGAGAGAATGGAAGGAAGAGAACTTTCTAATGGAAAGCCAAGAACAGAGCTGAGCCCCTTTTATTCGAGTCTGAAAGCAGAGCTTCACAGTGTACAACCATCAACGGGAATTACTTCGAAGGATAGTAACGGCTGTTTCAGGTACGCCAACAAACCGTTTGTAATATAGCCCATTCACCGAACTTTTCAGACAGAGGGTATATATTGTAATATATATTTTCAAATAATGTGCCTTCTTCGTAAAACTTGGCTAATACAAATTAATACAAAACTGTTTCTGTTCTAAATTGTAAACATTGAAGAAGAATTCCAAATCTTTGCTGAAAACTCTTCGTTTTTTTTTTGAAACCCTTCCCAATTTAATTGATGTTTGTCCTTCCACGGTTACTGGCTGTTATTTATTTGTTGTTAACATAAACAAGGAAGAACCCGTTATATATTTAAGCAAAAATAAGCATAACTCAACTTGAGCGATGACCTCTCATTTAAACTTCATTACAGGGGCGTGGTGGCACAGCGGTCAAGCTGTTGGCCTCTCACCAAGGTAGAATGGATTCGATTCCCAGTCAATACATGTGTGATTTGCGAAGTGAAATGCCATGTCCTGCGGTTCGGATTCCACGAAAAAAGGAGGTCACGTGGCTCATGATCGCGTGATTAACGGTCAGGTAAAACTAAAAGAAAACGAGAATATTAAACTTAATTTTTAGCCTACTTTCGATTTTTACAAAAAATGAAAGTAGACTTATGAGATCAACACAGGGCGAAAAAAGTGTGTCTGTCTGTGTGTGTGTATGTGTGTGTGTGAGTCTGTGTGTGAGTGTATGTGTGTGTGTGTGTCTGTGTGTGTATGTGTATGTGTGTGTGTGAGTCTGTGGGTGTGTGTATGTGTGTGTGTGAGTCTGTGTGTGTCTGTGTGTGTGTGAGTGTGTGTACTCTGAATGTCTGCCCAACACCCCCCCCCCCTATCAATTCGAACACGGTGAATGCGAATGAAACGAAATTTGGTACAAAGGTAGCACTAGCAAAGGACACCTCAGTGTCATGTTTTATATCGCCGCCATCTTGACGGAAACGTAATGGCGGCCACACAAATGTTCAAAGCTTAAATCAAATTACGACTAACCTAACAAACCTTTCGCTACCAAATTATGCAACAACATAACTTTATGGGGGGAGCATCCATTGACCAAACCAATAGGTCATCAGCGTAATAGTTTGCGGATGGCGGCCATATTTGTGTGAAAATAGATTCCACCTATTAATTCGAACACGGTGCAACCGAATGGAACGAAATTTGGTACAGAAGTAGTACTAACAAAAGGCACCTCAGTGTCATGTTTTATATCGCCGCCATCTTGACGGAAACGTAATGGCGGCCACACAAATGTTCAAAGCTTAAATCAAATTACGACTAACCTAATCATCCGATCTCTACCAAATTATGCAACAACATACCTTTATGGAGGGAGCATCCTTTGACCAAACTAATAGGTCATCAGCGTAATAGTTTGCGGATAGCGGCCATCTTTGTGTGAAAATCGATTCCCCCTATTAATTCGAACACGGTGCAACCGAATGGAACGAAATTTGGTACAGAGGTAGCACTAGCAAAGGGCATCTCAGTGTTAGGTTTTATATCGCCGCCATATTGACAGAAACGTAATGGCGGCCACACAAATTTTCAAAGCTTACATCAAATTACGATTAATCTAATCAACCGATCTCTACCAAATTTTGCAACAACATACCCTCATAGTGGAAGCATCCTTTGACCAAATAAATAGGTCATTAGCCTAATAGTTTGCGGATGGTGGCCATCTTTGTGTGAAAATCAATTCCCCCTATTAATTCAAACACGGTGAAACCGAATGGAACGAAATTTGGTACAGAGGTAGCACTAGCAAAGGGCATCTCAATGTCATGTTTTATATCGCCGCCATATTGACAGAAACGTAATGGCGGCCACACAAATATTCAAAGCTTAAGTTAAATTACTACTAACATAACCATCCGATTTCTACCAAACTTTGCAACTACATACCTTTATGGAGGGAGCATCCTTTGACCAATCTAATAGGTCATTCGCCTAATAGTTTGCGGATGGCGGCCATCTTTGTGTCAGAATCGATTCCCCCTATTAATTCGAACACGGTGGAACCGAATGGAACGAAATTCGGTACAGAGGTAGCACTAGCAAACGGCACCTCAGCGTCATGTTTTATATCGCCGCCATCTTGACTGAAACGTAATGGCGGCCACACGAATGTTCAAAGCTTAAATCAAATTACGATTAACCTAATCATCCGATCTCTACCAAATTTTGCAACTACATACCTTTATGGAGGGAGCATCCTTTGACCAATCTAATAGGTCATCAGCTTAATAGTTTGCGGATGGCGGCCATCTTTGTGTGAAAATCGATTCCCCCTATTAATTCGAACATGGTGCAACCGAATGGAACGAAATCTGGTACAGAGGTAGTACTAACAAAAGGCACCTCAGTGTCATGTTTTATATCGCCGCCATCTTGACGGAAACGTAATGGCAGCCACACGAATGTTCAAAGCTTAAATCAAATTACGACTAACCTAATCATCCGATCTCTTTCAAATTTTGCAACGATATACCTTTATGGGGGGAGCATCCTTTGACCAAACTAATAGGTCATCAGCGTAACAGTTTGCGGATGGCGGCCATCTTTGTGTGAAAATCGATTCCCCCTATTAATTCGAACACGGTGCAACCGAATAGAACGAAATTTGGTACAGAGGTAGTACTAACAAAAGGCACCTCAGTGTCATGTTTTATATCGCCGCCATCTTGACGGAAACGTAATGGTGGCCACACAAATGTTCAAAGCTTAAATCAAATTACGATTAACCTAATCATCCGATCTCTACCAAATTTTTTAAAAACATACCCTTACAGAGGAAGCATCCTTTGACCAAATCAATAGGTCATTAGACTAATAGTTTGCGGATGGTGGCCATCTTTGTGTGAAAATCAATTCCCCCTATTAATTCAAACACGGTGAAACCGAATGGAACGAAATTTGGTACGGAGGTAGCACTAGCAAAGGGCATCTCAGTGTCATGTTTTATATCGCCACCGTTTTGACAGAAACGTAATGGCGGCCACACAAATGTTCAAAGCTTAAGTTAAATTACGACTAACATAACCATCCGATCTCTACCAAATTTTGCAACTACATACCTTTTTGGAGGGAGCATCCTTTGACCATTCTAATAGGTCATTCGCCTAGTAGTTTGCGGATGGCGGCCATCTTTATGTCAAAATTGATTCCCCCTATTAATTCGAACACGGTGGAACCGAATGGAACGAAATTTGGTACAGAGGTAACACTAGCAAAGGGCACCTCAGTGTATGTATTATATCGCCGCCATCTTGACTGAAACGTAATGGCGGCCGCACGAATGTTCAAAGCTTAAATCAAATTACGATTAACCTAATCATCCGATCTCGACCAAATTTTGCAACTACATACCTTTATGGAGGGAGCATCCTTTGACCAATCTAATAGGTCATTCGCCTAATAGTTTGCGGATGGCGGCCATCTTTGTGTCAGAATCGATTCCCCCTATTAATTCAAACACGGTGAAACCGAATGGAACGAAATTTGGTACAGAGATAGCACTAGCAAAGGCATCTCAGTGTCATGATTAATATCGCCGCCATATTGACAGAAACGTAATGGCGGCCACACAAATGTTTAAAGCTTAAATCAAATTACGACTAACATAACCATCCGATCTCTTCCAAACTTTGCAACAACATACCTTTATGGAGGGAGCATCCTTTGACCAATCTAATAGGTCATTCGCCTAATAGTTTGCGGATGGCGGCCATCTTTATGTCAAAATTGATTCCCCCTATTAATTCGAACACGGTGGAACGGAATGAACGAAATTTGGTACAGAGGTAGCACTAGCAAAGGGCACCTCTGTGTCATGTTTTATATCACCGCTATCTTGACGGAAACGTAATCGCGGCCACACAAATGTTAAAAGCTAAAATGTAATTACGACCAACCTAATAATCTAGTCTCTACCAAATTTTGCAACACCATATCTTTTTTTGGGAAACATATTCTGACCAAACTGCAAGAACATCAGCCCAATAATTTGCAGATGGTGGCCAAGTATGTGTGCAAATCGATTCCCCCTATCAATTCAAACACGGTGAAACCGAATTGAACGAAAATTGGTACAGAGGTAGCACTAGCAAAGGGCACCTCATATTCATGTTTAATATCCCTATAGCACGTTGTATTTCAACAAGCTACTACAACCAACATTCAATCATACTCCTTGAAAAGGACAAAGAGTTATAACAATACCCATGCATTTAGGAGAAAGTAAGCTATATGTTCTTTACTGAACATCTTGTTTAGTCTATTTTCATTTTTGAAAAAAAAAATCGATTATGAGATCACCTTTTGTCCGTGTGTCTGTGTGTGCGTGTGTGTGATGTGTGTGTGGTTGTCCCCCCTAATAACATATAAACGGCTGGAGCGATTTCAATGAAACTCGGTAAGTTCAAAGCACCGTTCTGGGTGACCTCGACCGCGCCCTTAAAATTTTATTGTGTCTGACCAATCCAACATGGCGGCTGTGCGAAATTTCTCACCAGCATTCAGTATCTCCGAAACTATTACCGATATCGCCCTGAAATTGTGTACTGTGATAAAGGGCACTACTAGAAGTTCGCCTATGAGATTTTTAAAAACCTGTTAACTACAAAACCAACATGGCGGCAATGCGAAGTTGAGACTTTTAAATTTTGACTTTTCACGTGATTTAACCATCCAAACGTAATGAAACTTGGTACAGCAAATATTTATACACATTGTAATGCACTGGCGTCTAATTTAGTTCAATTGTTTACATAACCTCAAAATGGCGGCTGTGCGAAATATTTCACTGGCATTCCATATCTCCGAAACTATTACAGATATTACCCTGAAATTTTGTACGCCAATAAAGAGCACTGGTACAAGTTTATCTATGTAACATTCATAAACCTGCAAAGTAAAAAACGAACATGGCGGGCAAGGGAATTTGAAATAGTTTAATAGACTTTTCTTGTGATTTAACTCTCTGAGCGCAGAGAAATGTGGTACAGTAAATAATTATACATATTGTAATTCACTGGCATCTAATTTATTCCAATTGTTAACATAACCTCAAGATGCGAAATTTTAAAATAAAGTTTTTATTTCTTGAGTCGTAATCATGCGATCGAAGTTAAAGGATGAGTAATGGACCTACGCAATAGTTTTCCTTTAATGGTACATAACTCTATGGCCTATACATATAACAATCCAAAATGGCGAGCATCGGAAATATTTAGACGGTTCTCATTTCCTACGAATCTTTTACAGCAATCAAGCTGATTTTTTAATGTTCATAGAAGCTATGAACTTAAGTTCACCTATAGGACTTTCAGTAACCTGGTGAGCACAAATCAAAAATGGCTGCGACGCGATGTATAAATATTTAAATGGACGTTTCTCGCGATTTAACCATCCGAGTGCAGTGAAACTTTGCACGTTATATGCGTATACAAATGTTAATCCACTGGCATCTATTTTCTTTCAATTGTTTCCATAACCACAAGATGGCAGCTGTGTGAAATTTTTAAATCTCGTTTTTACTTCTTGTGTTCTAATCATGCGATTGAAGTTTGAATACCACATGTACACAATAATCTTCATGTAACAGTACATAAAATCCAACCTGGCGACCATCTGAAATATTTAGACGGTTCACAATATCTACGAATCTATCACAACCTTCAAACTTAAATTTTGTATGTTGATAGAGGCAATTAACATGAGTAGGATATATGAAAATAGGCTGTATAGTTATTCACGGAACTACTTGTTTCTTCTACTAAAGCTCCGTGGCTAAATGGTTAGCGCGCTAGGCTTTGGTCCAAAGTGCCCCTGGTTCGATTCCCGGCCGAGCCATCAGGGATTTTAATCTCCTGGGGTTAATTCCCTTGGCTCGGGGACTGGGTGTATGTGCCGTCTTCATCATCACTTCATCCTCATTACGACGCGCAGGTCGCCCACGGGCGTCAACTAGAAAGACCTGCACTCGGCCTCTCCGGAGGCCATACGATCATTCATTCTACTAAAGATTCCATTTTCAGACACTGACCCAGAAACTTTTCTTAAAACCTTGTTTTCAAAAGTTATATTTTTTCTCTCCATTTTCTTGCTCAGTGTCCATGTTTCCGCCCCATACATTAATACTGGTCGCACGAATGTCTTGTAAATGCGGAGTTTTGTTGTTTTCGTTAATAGCCTGCTGGTAAATAGTTTATTCATTGAGAAGACACACCTCTCTGCAGATTTCAGCCAGTTCATTACTTCCTCCTCCATGTTCTTGTTGGCATTGATTTTACTCCCTAGCAGTGTTGCCAATTTGGTGTTTTTAGCACCAGATCTGCTATTTCTGAGGTTCGTCTGGTGCTAGAAATGTTCTAATAGCGCCATAGCAAAATACTGGTGTTATTTAAATTAAACCAGTGCCAAATCTGGTGCTTAACAGATTTTTCCATGAAATGGCCACTTATGACAAATAAGTAAATCCTGGATGCCATGTAATAGTTTTAATGAAGTTAATCAATTAAGATAGGCGATGTTCAGCCTTTCACTTGTGAAGATCCATACTCCAGCAGGGAAAGTCCCTGAAATTCTCATTCGCTTGCATAAGTGGTAAGAAAGCGCAACATGCAGGGCTCAGTGCAGGAGCACTTGTACCAAGAATCGACCTATCATCTTTTTTCATCCCAGCTCCCAGGGGATTTCCCAGTTTATTGCAAAGTCCGTTTATGTACTTTCTCTCCCTCACTCTAATTCAGATGTAGGGAGAGTGTTTAGCCAAGTTTAATTGGTGAAAACGAAGCAAAGAAATCGAATGAAATTTGAAAAATTGTATTCCATTCTGTGTGTGTGATTTGGACTAAGAACAGAGGGAAAATGCTATCAAGACTACGAACTTCCGAAGGATATAATAGTGGCATAAATTGGAAGTAGGAAGTACAGCAGTACTACACATTTCTGCTCTAAAGATGTAATAACGGAAGAAGGCTTCGCAAGTGAAGAAGACGATTTTTAATGAAAGAAATGTAAGTAAAAAGCCGTTTATATATTTATAATTTTTGGGGTTTTTCTAGTGTTTTGAATCATAGAGTCCAGCTGGTGCTTTTCTGGTGTTTTAAAGCATAGGGTTTAGTTCTTTCCCATTTCAAGATTTTGCAACACTGCTCCCTAGGTTTTGAAGGACTTAGTCTTCTAAATTCCATATCTTCTATTGCCATTACTCCCTCTGTTTCCTCCTCATTGTTTCTGGTTATAATCATACATTTCTTATCTAGTGTCTACTAATCAATTAATCGATTCTTCGGTTAGCTGATTACTTCCTCGGTTAGTCAATTAATCGATAAAATGTTCAGTGGATTAATCGATTAATTGTTTTCGATTAATTACTAATTATTTGAGTTATCGATTATTATTGGTTAACCGAGCATCGCATATTAGGTTACTAGCTCTGCTTCAGTAGAATGTTAATGAATTGCAGCCTATGTTTGACTGCCCGTATTAAAAGAGACAAATAACTCCCGCATCTGTCATGTGGAATTCCGCAGATGGATCTGGCTAGTGGAGCGAGATATACCGCAGAATGAACTGTACCGACTGTGTTTTCACAGTCACTGAGCGTCAAACAAATCGCGGAACTTCCATTGATGCGTGTAAAGCATCAACTATACTGCATCTACTCGGCCAACCACCAGACGTAAACTGGAGTTCTGTGTGAGTTATTCGGATAAACCTCATAATATTTTATGATAGTAATAATAATAATAATAATAATAATAACAATACTAATACCAGCTAGAGTATCTACACGCTCAAAGACACAAGCCACCACCAGCGATTTCGGTGGCGTAGTTGTTAGCATGCTGAGATCGCGGGTTCAAACCCGGCCAAAGTCGTCGGATTTTTAAGAGCGTTAAAATCCCTCAGTATGCCTTCCTTCGGAGGGGAAGTAAAGCCGGCGGTCCCATGTCATAGATTTATGGCATGTTAAAGAACCTTCCACTAATTACACCTGTGTGAAGCTAAATTAATTATAAGTTAAACAACGCTAGTAGAGGAGCAGGGAGGGTTCTGCTTCAAATACCGTTATTTATGCAAATGAGGGGGGCGTGGCAAGGTCAATGACCTTGAGGTAGGTCATGATCAATGACCTTGAGGTAGGTCATTGACCCCCAAGGTCGCCTGGACCCCGGAAGGTAAACAAACCTTGGAGGGTCCAGGAACCGGTTTGAGGGGGTGTGGGTGGAGGGGAGGAGTGGGGGTGGGGGAGGGGGAGGGAAGGGTGGGGGTGGGGGACGAGGGGGGGAAGGATGGAAGAGGATCTGCACGAGACCCTCCTCGACCCAGTCTCTCTCTTGGACTGAGCGCCTTCTCTGATATTATCCTGGGCTATATAGCTTTGCCTTATGCCCGATGAGATCCGAGTGTTGCCGAAGGTTTCCGAATCTTTGTCGGTGAATGAATCGTCAGATTTGAACGGTCAACTGGTGTGTGTGTGACGTCACAGCAGATTACGGGATGTGAGGTAGGTCATGGACGGGAGTGTTTTGAATGGAAAACATGAATGGCGGTGGATGGCGGTGGTTGTTGAACCCTGACGTGGTAGGTTGGTTAGGTGTGAATGGGTCTGAGAGACAAACAAGATGGGGTTGAAAGCGCTCAATGATAAACAAACTTCAATGGTATCTGGAGTAGTGAATGGAATTGAGGGAGAGGGGGAATAAACTGGTTGTTGAATGTGCTCAATGGTAAACAAACGTCAATGAATCTGGAGTAGTATTTCCTGTAAATGGTAGGGTGGGGGTAGGATACAAACCGCATAGCATGTTGAGTCGGCCAGCTCGACATGAAATAAAAACAAGAAGGTGTACACCAGATCTGATTTATTAATCCATGAATTATATGTGGCATTAAAACCTAGCCACTTAACAATAAGTTTATTGCCACGTTTTTGTACAATTTTTTCAACAAGATAATGCTTGGGATATTGCGTCCTTTGCAGTTCCTCCATGTAGAATCCTCCTTGGATTGGCTGCTTGTTGAGGTCATCAAGTAAATAAACAACTGGATTAGAAAGTTTTACCTTGCGAATACGAAATATTTCTGTGCTCCAGTTTGGTGTGTATCCTTTGGCGAAGATTGTTTTATGTTTACTGATGCGCACATAATCACCAATACGTAATTGATGACGTCGTGGATCTACTGTTTTGATTTTGTGATGAATGCGATCCAATTGCGCAATGTTCTTGGTTACAAGGCGTGGTTTCATTTTGATGGTTCTATGTTTAGTGTTGTTGTAACGTGTCACCAGGTCGCCTACAAGTTCAAGCCAGCGATAGGATCCTCTTGCTGTAAATTGTTCCCACATGCGCGTCTTGAGTGTGCGGTTGAAACGTTCTACAACACTTGCCTTTAGATTGCTAAAAGTGGAATAGTGATGGATGTCAAGTGATTTGAGATAAGCGGAAAAAGTCTTGTTGAAAAATTCTTCGCCTTGATCTGTTTGAAGCAAACGAGGTTGTCGTCTTGACCGCTGAACGATGGTCTTGAATGCAGCGGTGACCAGTTGTGCAGATTTATTCCGAACAGGTTCAACAAAGGCCATTTTGGAATAAACGTCGATGACGGTGAGCAGATAGTTGACCCCGTTGTTAGCTTTGGCATAGGGAATCATTTCAACAGATCAGCTTGCCAAAGATCGTCAACGCCCCGTGTGATGACATGACGACGATGGTAGAGACGACGTGCTGGTCTATGCAACTCGCGAGCAATGCCAGCCTTAACAGGCGAGGGTGTATGAACACGTTGACTCATTAGACAATAATGCCAGCATGACGAAGCTCCTCTTCTATTTCTAAAACTTCCGCCTCGTGTCCGGTATGACCAGCCTGTTCTGATGCACGCAACAGTTGCAGACGTTTAACCAACTTATTTGGATTGTTCCAATAGGCGAAATCGATGAATGGTTTCAAAGTATTAAACGTGATACCGGACGCTGAATTTGCACGGCGAACACTTGCATAGGTGGGAAACAATTTTGATATGATGGTTTTATATTTGAAGCTCTTATTAGCATTTACTGCTTCAGAACGTTTATAATTACGTCTAAAACCATTTGTATCCATCAAGATGTCTTTATACTTTTCAAGATCTTCTTTATCATAGTCCTCGGTAGAAGGTGTACGTGAAAATAAAAGTTCTAAAAGACCTCGCGTCAATTTATAACGAACTGTTTTAACAATCAAAACATTGTCACTTATCTTGATTGGTGAATCACCAATTCGAAATCTATTGTTTTCATAGCGAACACCATAGGTAGTATCAGTTTTCTTAGTAAAAAGATCTTCAAGGAAGGGAGTAACCAACGCACCATAATTTTGTAGTAAAATGGATTTTAACCGCACATATTGTTCGGGCGTATTTAATATTTCTTTAAGAGTAGGCTGCTTTTCTTTGGCTCTAGTGGGTGTTTCAGCAATTATTGATGTTTTCAAAAACTGGGGCAGCGGTGATTCTTTGGAGCTAGAAGACGGAAGCAATGGAGAAAAAACATCCTCAGGTTCTTCATCATTTTCGTCCTCCTCCTCTTCAATTGTTTGTGTTTCTTTTGAGCGTGTACTAGGTTTTGATGTTCCTTTCAACACAGCTTCCAGAGGTGACTTCAAATGTTTTTCGACAAACAGTTCACTGTCGGCATGTGCACGTTTTAGATAGCGAAACTTTTGTCGAATGCTATTTCGTGCACGGATTATGTGCTTTTTTAATTGACTCCCTGTTGTCGCCATGACATCTGGACTAATGATGTTCAGAAAAGCAATGCAGCTACTTAAATACGAATGAAATGATCAAATCCCATGCGGTAGCGTCCATTGTTGATGTTGCTCTGCTTATCAATAACAAGACAACTGTGGTGATGAGCGTTCCAACACATGGCACACAACTGTGTAAAGGCTTGAAAGGTCATGTCTGGGTTAACGTGATCATCGTAGACGTGATGCATGTTGCGCTCATCCTGTCGGAAGAGAACAATCACGTTGGCATTGTCACGAATTAACTGTTTTGGTATTCGCGAATAGGTTTGAGCGAGATAAAAACAATCAATATATTTATGACGTCCCATGCTAAAGTAAGCCTGAATAATACCCTGTCGTTCTGTGGCCACATCGTCAAAAATCATAAGCGAATGGGGGCGAACATTGTCTGGAGAAATGACATCTTCGTGTGCTGCGAATGTGAAGTAGCCCATGTTGCGCAGACCTGACATGACCTGTTCCAAGAACACATACAGCGGTTGATACAGCGATTTGGCAAAAATATAGATATTTTGAAAGCGCACTCCGTTTAAGGAGGTGATGAGGGTAAGCAGAAGATTGGTTTTTCCACATCCCGACGGGCCGGCGATGAGACAGCGAATGGAGGATGGGAAGAGTGATCCATGACGTTGTTCGGACGATGTTGAGAAGAGGTGTGAAACCAAGTCTCCCACCGGAAGTGAATGTTGTTGCTTAATAATCTGCATATCAACTAAATGTGAAAGGGGAAGAGCTGGTCTCTATATACATGAGGCAAACGGGTGTTTCAGTTCCAGTGTAACCATGGACGCCTTTGGAAGAACTCTCAAAACAAATGAACGATTTGCTTTGACAAACGATCCAAAACATGATACAGATCCGGCTACTAAACGATATGTCGATGCTAATGTATTGTCACGCACTACAGATGGCAATTACGACTTTAATGGAAAGCGATTGACCAATATAACAGAACCCGTATTACCCTCGGACGCATGTTCAAAAAAGTATGTAGATTATTACCGATTACGACGTATCAAAGGAGATTATGAGGCTCAGAATAAACGTATTACAGGCGTTGCAGATCCTGTGAACGATCAAGATGTGTGCACCAAAGCCTATATGTTAACCAATGCTGTGGTGTTAACAGAAGCAAAGGACTATGACGTGCACCAACGTCGAATCACTCAGCTGGCTCTTCCAACAAACAACACGGACGCTGCTCGAAAGGACTATGTAGATAACAAGGTGAAACAGGTGCTCAGTATTGTGCCCACCCTAACTGCAAAGGGCTATACAGCAAATAATGCACGCCTTGTGCATGTGGCCGATCCTGAAGATGATCAAGATGTTTGTACAAAACGGTTTTTAAACTCTGAAATGGAAAAGGTGTGGGAAATTAAGGAGAACGCTCTACAGATGAAGCGAAGACGAATAGCAGAAGTTGCTGATCCTGTGCAACCTCACGACGTGACGACGAAACGATTTTTGGAACAACGGTTATCGCTTTTTATTAAATCAATACCCTCTATATTTCTGCTTCACATTGTAAACCAACAACCGGTAAAAGATCCCAATAACCTCGCCTACATACTACGTTCGGGGTATGACAATTACCGTTTAATGTATGATGGTGCCATTCGTGTAATTGAGTATGCACCAGATTTGAAACATTTAGAGGTACGATTAAACGGTAGTGTTCAACCACTTATTGATCAACCGGTGAAAGCCGGAGACAAATTATTCTTTCACTTGAAACTCTCGTCTGAAGAAAAAGAGGCGGGGAAAACGATGAACGATTTTCCTCTGTATATAGAACTTGAATATACAGCCACCATTGAATAAATTACTACAGGTTCCCTTCCTGAGGAGCGTTAGTTGTGTTCTATACTTTGCGGTGTGAGGTTGTCTTGTTCTTTGGTCGCGATGGTGAAACAGAGATATGTGGTGAAGAAGAGGAAGAAGTTGTCAAGAAAGGGAGGCTTTAAAGCTATTCTTCATGCGGCACGTCAAGCTTCGCGCGGAGAAACAAATAGTGAGTTGGCTATTAAGAAAGCACTCCGAGCAGCACGATTGCATGCGAATCCCAAAAGTAAACTACGTTTTAGAAAACGTGCCCGAGTTATTCCTGTGCCGAAACGTGGTGGATTTTTACCTGCACTGTTTGCTGGACTAGCAGCCCTGGGTTCACTTCTTGGAGGAGCAAGTGCGGTAGCACGAACGGTGAAAGCTGTTGAGGAGGCGAAGCAACAGTTGAAGGAAAGTGAAAGGCATAATAAAACTATGGAGGCCATAGCACTGCGCGGTAAAGGTGTGAACATGAAGCTAGCACCCTACAAGAAAGGACTCGGCATTTACATGTCGCCAAAAAACGGTTAATCGATGCACTGCCACGACGAGCCATGACGCATGAGGAAGTTATAAGATATGCAAAACAGCTGAAGATCTCCCACTTTCGAGGCGTGTTTATGCGCAACCAACTACCGTCTCGACCACGGCGCCATGAAAGTGCAGTTGTCAATTTGGATGACAGTCATGGACCGGGAACGCATTATGTGGCCTACATAAAGCATGGGCGAACCGTGTGGTACTTTGACAGTTTTGGAAATCTTCCTCCTCCGACAGAGCTTGTTCGCTATTTTGGAAGCAGTGCAACAATACACTATAATGTGAAACGAGTGCAAAATTTTAACACGCAACAGTGCGGTCGTCTATGTTTGACTTTTCTATATAAGACTGAGCACGGCGGGTGACGTGGTCATTATGACAACAGAAAGTAGAACGTTTACAGTGCACGGACAAGGTGTGGAAGTAACTGTTGACTTTTATCCTCCTATTGAATTGGGACGACGACCCTACGTGCTGGGACTTGTTTCGTTTGAAGGCTATAATAGAATCTGCAACATAATTGAAGACGTCAATGATAAGTTCTACTACGATGACTATGTGTTAACTCTACCGTCTGGCAGCTACACCGTAGATGATATTCACGATCACATCTACACAACTCTCACCAAAGAATTTAGTCTAAAAGCATTTCTGGACGGGACACGCAAGTTTGAACTCATAGCCAACAACGTGACACATCGCTGCAGTATTCTTTCTTCTTTTAGGATTGATTTTAAATCTCAACCAGATTCGATTGGGTCATTGTTAGGCTATTCACCACAAGTGTTAGTACCGAACGTGATACACAAGTCTGACCAACCGGTGAAAATAATTGAAGATCATCACGTATCTGTCACGTGTAATATTATTACAGACGTCTACACCAATCAAGATCCCTCGCATTCGCTTTATGATTTTATTGTTACTTCACCTGGTGGTTATATCATCCGCGAAAACCCGTCGGTGGTGCTCTATCATCCTGTGAGTGTGACCAACATCAGGAATATTACCTTAAGACTGGTGAATAGAAACCAACGTCTCATTCGGTTAGACCCTCATACACCTGTGACCTACAAACTGTATCTGAAGCCAGCATGAAACAAGTGTATAAAGCGGCAACGCTGTCAAGAGCAGGTGTTAGTTGCGCTCAACACGTGTACAGGTTAACACGTGTCAACAAGCAGATCCTACAACAACTTGGTTACACCTTACGTCATGAATTCGATTCTAGACGTGACAAACCCTGTCGAAGTACAGGAGGGTATTGTAAGAATTGAACACCATTCCTACCAACCGTATACTCAGGGACTAAATAATAATGATGAGATTCGCATTACTATTAACCAACAAGATATCTACACGCTTCCACATGAAAGTTACATCCAGATTGAAGGGAAACTCACCAAATTGGATGGTACCATTCCAACAACGTCAAAGTTGGCCAACAATGCTTTGGCCTTTTTGTTTTCTGAGGTTCGCTACGTGATCAACGGTATTGAAGTGGATACTACTCGAAATGTTGGCATAACAAGTGTCATGAAACTTTATCCCTTGTATGGAAGCGAAGAGAGTAAAGCTTTTTGTATGGCTGGTTGGTGTCCCAACTCAACCAACGACTGGATGATTATCCTATGATAAAAAATTGTAAGCGATGTACTGATAACTTTATGAATAAAATTGTGTAATTGATTTTGTGTGTATATTATTTTCCCGCTCCTATCCAATCAGTTAGTTGTTAAGAAGCAGCGGTGGTGGAAGGTGTGATATCCGTCGCCATGCCGAAAACATTGATTGTCGACGTGCAGGGTTTCAAGGTGAACGGAAACAAGTTTGTATTTAAAGAAGTTGGAATTATTGACTGCACAACCATGTGGGCACCAAGAGTAACCAGTTTTGTCTTTGAACCACCGTTTCCATTGCATTTGCAGTCAGACGAGGACAGAAGACAAACAGAGTGGTTGCAACGCAATTTGGGACTAGTCTGGAAAGAAGGCGACATTCCTTACCAGCATCTATCACTTGTTCTGAAAGCTCACTTGTTTGGCGCTGACCTTGTCTTTGTAAAGGGAAGTGAAAAAAAGGAATGGTTGCGTCAGTATGTTAATTCAACATGTCAACTTGTTGACCTTCATGATCTGGGATGTCCTGCACTGTACAACCTGTCCGTGCCTGATGAACCTCTACAAAATAAAACACTTCAAAATGTTTGGAAGCTTTTTGATTGGCTAGCTCGCAGAGCATGTCAAAACTTGCATGTTGAGTGCAAAGCGTTGTAACGTCAGCTTCAGTGTGAGACATACCAGTGATCAGTGTGGACGTGTAGTAATATGGCAGCAATTGAAGGTTTGGACTCAAACCTCACAGAGCGAGCTATTGTCAAGTTTTTTGCCTGTAAAAAGAAGCTAGACAGTTTCACAGACGAGGAATTGAACGCTTTGCCCAAGGCGTTCCTTTTTTATGTTGCTTCAAACGCGGTGAAAAATATTTGGCACAGTGTACCTAGTGAGTGGAGCAGAGATCCTGGTCTGCGTGAACTACAACCATGCACTGACTTTAGTCATCACCAGCAAGTGTCTATTACTAAAATGCCATCCATTAGACAGTGTGGAACGTGTCAGCTCATCAAATTGTACCACGGCCATACAAATATACCGTCCTGTAAAGACTTTGCTTCATCATTCCATGGTTGCGATGAAGAAGAGGAAGAAGAGACAGCAGCGGCAGTATCGCCAGCACCAAAATGTAAGACAACGCTTGAAAAAGATATGCCAGACCTTTGCTGGTCATGGTCTAGTTAACAAGACCATTGATCTACTTCCCATTGAACTGCATATTCCTGGCTATCAATTTTGTGGACCTGGAACTAAACTAAGCCAACGTCTAGCACAAGGGAACTCTGGAATCAACATATTGGATGCAGCGTGTAGAGATCATGACATTGCTTACAACAACAAGAATATAGAAGTACGTCGAGTTGCAGACCGCATTCTTCTAAGAAAGGCCATGCAGCGTGTGATGTCATCTACTGCTTCTATTGGTGAGAAGATTGCAGCCTTGATTGTAGCAGGAGCGATGAAGTCAAAGCTATTGATTGGTGGTGGATTAGTGAGGAAAAGGACAAAGTAATAAACATGAATCAAATATTGTGAAGTATTTATTTGAGAGTCAGTCCACCAGTTCATAGTATACACAAAATATGGTTTAGTTTTCTTCTTGTAAAAACATACAATTTTAATAAAAAGAATTGAAAATGAAAGTGTGTTCTTTTTTTTACAAGGTGTGGAAATGTCCATAAGGCAAGCTATTTACACCATCCCACAGACGTTTATTGTCATATGTTGTCAGCGATGTTTTATTTTGATTTACTGTAAAAATATTATGGTTCTTTGAAAGAATGCGTGTTTGCTGGTATAAGCGAGAGGTGTTTGCGTAGAGTACACATCGATATTCCTCAACATTGAGGAATTGTGTGACGCTACGAAGAACACCCTTCGCTTTGCATTGACCTTTATTCTTTTGTGTTGAAAATGCGTACATTTTCGGCGCCAAAGCCACAAATTCTGTCATAACATCACCGGCGCACTCATCCTTAAATAGACCTATTTTTTTTTTTATTCATGGGAATTATGCCAAACATATTGTTAACCTCATAGTTTGAGGTATCAAAGTAATTTGGATGTTCTCTCATCACTGAGTAAACATCTATCTTATTGGTTTGATAAATAAGACTGTCTGTATCCATATACAGTAATTTTACATCTCCAAACTTTTGTTTGGCAAACTCATAATGAAATTGATACATTACAAATTTTGAAAAGTCAAGTATCACCATTCCCAAGTAAATTGGTTTGTTATACATGATTTCTGTCTTTGACAATTCAATGGTTACTAAATCAGTTTCAATAACTCGTACAGAATTAGGCATAGCTATATATTTTCGTGCGCCATATCGACCGTCCCAGTGGTTTACCAAATGAATAGTTCTATGCTTTCGAATATTTTCCATTGATTTACCGTAGCACGCATTGTTCATTAATTTATAAAAATTTGATTCAAATGTGGTCTTGGCGTGTTGCCGATGATGAGTATTCAATTGCATGTACGGTTGTAACCATGGTTTTTGGTCAAAGCAAATAATGCGGTGAATGGATTGGAGTTTCAAACCATGTTTCAAACATTGCATTAAATTTTCAATGTGTATGACGTACCGATTTTTTGAATTTAACGTTGCCAGCAACTTTTTATTGTTGGAACGTGAACTGGGAGGTTGTAATTTTTCAACACAAAATGGTAGATCAGAATGATCATTGTGTATCTCACAGGGATATAATAAGTCGACCTCTAGAACGTAGCCACGCGTGTCATTGCTCAACACATCTTTTAAATTAAAATTTGAAACTTCATCTGAAGTTAACCATCGAAAATTTTGATATGGAAGAGGTTTTTCCATAGCATATCCGTATAAATTGTTACAATCTAGGTAGGTGAGGTATGTTGTAGGTTGGTTTGGTTTGTATGTATCCATATATGGATTATTTGCTTTGGCGTGCTTTTGCACAAGCGAAACAAGACCACCACGTATTCCGCGTTCAAAAAAGAGTAACATGTTGATGTCTGTTAATAGTTCCAGTTCTATGTCAGTCACCTTCAACATACAGTCCCAACTATATCCGGCAAGGGTGTATTAATGGGCTGGATCTAGATTGTAGATTTCAAGACACAGTTTGCGAAAGTGTTCAAACACGTCTGTCAAAAGTAGTGTATCAATTTTGAGGTATAAATCAGCATACTCGCCCAAATTTGATATCTTGAACACGTCCCATACTTTTTGGGCGTGTAAATAGTCTTCTTCAGAAATATGACTTTTTGTTAAGTCATTGTAAAATTTGTCCTTTGAAGGGAGTGCAGTTTCCTGTAAACATGCCCAATTGTTTACATAATTATAGGGAAACACCCCTTTTCGAATGCATAATTCAAATTGTTTGGCATCAGTAAAGTGTTGACGTACAAAATGCAAATTGTTTGGGTGAAGCCCTTGAACAAGCGCATCCAATGATGATGCGAGGAATCTATACGAATCTAAAAATCGTATACTGATTCCATTTCGCCATTTCGAAAACGAAATAAAATTTTCATGATTTTGTGGAATTAAATTAAACTTTTGGTTTTCAAGGTTAGCAAATTCCTTAATAATTAAATGGCTGTCATACCGAGACATGTTGTGTAAGAAACAAGAAATATAGCGTGCTCTTTTATACGCCCAATTACATACACTATGAGCCGCTCCTCTAAATTTTCCAGTGTACCGATTATGGTCTCTCACTGGTGTGTCACAAGGTGCTATTGGTTTTTGACAAATGTGACAAGTGGTTGCTGTTGCAAAAACCGCCTCGTCTGCGTCCGACATTTGAAGCGGAATTGGATTTTGCAGGATATTGTACACCCGATCTGCCAAGGCGTCCAATTCATTTAAAAACCAAGCAGCAGCATCTGCATCGCGATAAGATTTGAAGTATGAAAGTGAAGGGTCGTATGAACAAATCACGTTTAGGGCACAACTGAATGGCACATGTTGCTGTACTTGTTGAGTGTACGGCCGTGTCGGATCTGGTTTACATGTGTCAATGGGTGTGGTTAAACATTCAAAATCTGCATATACTGTAAATGGAAGCGGTTCTTGACGAGACACATTTTGAAATTTCATACTGGCTTTATCCTTTTCTGGGAATGTAATTTTTACAGCTGGTTGTGTGATGCAATCAATAGTATGTGCTGTCAACTTTTGATTGCTAGTAAAATATTGCAAACAGCGATCACATATATGTACCCTATTTTTTTTTTTTTTGTAACTTGTGAACGAACTAGTCTAGAAAGATCTTTGATATAACAATAATGGTTGCACAATTCCCCTTCAATGTACAATAAATTAAAATGCTTTTCTTTTTTTCCCTTTGTCACATACAATGGACCAATAACTTTGTCCCCTTCAACTCCGTATACATTAATGGAGTAAAGCGGATTTTTAGATTCAAAACGAGAAATGGCGTTGAGGTCCATTGGGAATTCTATGTCTGCTAAATTTAGACTGATCATTAATTCCATAAATTTCTGGTGATATTTTCCCATTCTGTGAACATTTTCAGTTGCAGGACTTAACCCAGCAGCCAAGGACCACACAAAGCAAAAAACGTCATTATTATCCACATTGATGACTGCGTGATGTTTTTCCAACTGTTTAGGTAAATTAACATGAGCTGAACCACTGTTCATGGGATCAAAGGTGCATACATTAATTTTAAAATGGTTGATAGCTTCCAGCGATTTGCCACTTTCCAATTCTTGAAACTCGGCAAAGCGCGTCATGAGCTTATCGACAATGTTTTTACTATACCAACTGTGTATATTATCAGTGCGGTACAATTCACACATTTTCGTATGTAAATAAATCGGTTTTGTTACTTCAACACCTTGTTTTAAAATAACAAAATCACATAATAACTCAGCGTTAATCTTTAACGCTACATGTTCTCTTAAACAGTCTTGCATTTTATTTTGAAAAATGTTGTAGCTAGCGTTTAAAAATTCATTTGGGTCTAAAAATTTAGCATCATTATTAATTTTAAAGCTACATAACTTATTATTGAAACAACTATCCACGTTCTGCCAACTAAGTTCTGGTGCTGACATCATGACACTTACAGTAATTACATTTACTACAAAAACAGCAAATCACTGAACAGTTTGCAGAGAATGAAAACAAACAAAGTTTATTGTCTCTGCAAATTCTGTTTTAACATTAACAAATTTTAAATTTTATTTGATTCTTCAATAAATTCTACCAAACATCTTTTGTTTTCTAGTCCCAAATATTTTAGGTAGATGGTTCCTTTGTTGAGGTCATTTACAGCTTCGTCGTTGAGTTCCATGAACCTCGCAGGTAAGAAGACAGCGAAATCTTCTAGTTCACAAATTATTCTTCTGCCATATTTCGTGTTTACTTTGCGAACAGCTGTCACCAAATAGGTCTCGTTAACTGGCAGGTCCTGTAATCGTTTAGTCTCCAGACCTGTTGCTCTGCCAATGAGATTCGCAACTGTTATAGCAGACATATTGGTTCTGAAAGGTAATTATAAAGTGTTTAGGTAAACTATTAAAAAGGTTCAGGTACCCTCCACCTTTATTTATTAGCACATTAACTCAAACCCTGATCTATAGACTAAACCATCAAATGTGTATACAAAACTTATTTGCGAAGACGAGGAGTCTCCAACAGCGCTCAGTCCCAGTAAATCAGTCGGATAGAGCGAGATAAGGTAATATCTCTTTTGACTGACGTCAAGCCTGGTAATGACTGTTAGTTGCAATAATAGTTTCATATATCCACTTGAGTAGTGTGTCCTGCATCCCCATCCAAACCTCTAGACTAAACCATCAAATGTGTATACAAAACTTATTTGCGAAGACGAGGAGTCTCCAACAGTGCTCAGTCCCAGTAAATCAGTCGGATAGAGCGAGATAAGGTAATATCTCTTTTGACTGACGTCAAGCCTGGTAATGACTGTTAGTTGCAATAATAGTTTCATATATCCACTTGAGTAGTGTGTCCTGCATCCCCATCTGAACCTCTAGACTAAACCATCAAGTGTGTATACAAAACTTATTTGCGAAGACGAGGAGTGTCCTAACAGCCCTCAGTCCCAGTAAATCAGTCGGATAGAGCGAGATAAGGTAATATCTCTTTTGACTGACGTCAAGCCTGGTAATGACTGTTAGTTGCAATAATAGTTTCATATATCCACTTGAGTAGTGTGTCCTGCATCCCCATCCAAACCTCTAGACTAAACCATCAAGTGTGTATACAAAACTTATTTGCGAAGACGAGGAGTGTCCTAACAGCGCTCAGTCCCAGTAAATCAGTCGGATAGAGCGAGATAAGGTAATATCTCTTTTGACTGACGTCAAGCCTGGTAATGACTGTTAGTTGCAATAATAGTTTCATATATCCACTTGAGTAGTGTGTCCTGCATCCCCATCTGAACCTCTAGACTAAACCATCAAGTGTGTATACAAAACTTATTTGCGAAGACGAGGAGTGTCCTAACAGCGCTCAGTCCCAGTAAATCAGTCGGATAGAGCGAGATAAGGTAATATCTCTTTTGACTGACGTCAAGCCTGGTAATGACTGTTAGTTGCAATAATAGTTTCATATATCCACTTGAGTAGTGTGTCCTGCATCCCCATCCAAACCTCTAGACTAAACCATCAAGTGTGTATACAAAACTTATTTGCGAAGACGAGGAGTGTCCTAACAGCGCTCAGTCCCAGTAAATCAGTCGGATAGAGCGAGATAAGGTAATATCTCTTTTGACTGACGTCAAGCCTGGTAATGACTGTTAGTTGCAATAATAGTTTTATATACCCATTTGATATTATTATCCACTTGATAAATATTTAAGGTCAACTGTATAACCATCGACAGTTAGAGAAACTAAAGGTACTGTGTTCAATATTACCTGATAGAAGATCTTTGCAGCAAAGCGATGTGTATACTACCAACTCGTGGACTTCTCTGGCTAGCAACAATAATGTCAGGGCTTATATACCCTTACAATCAGAGGCAACACGCCGGTTTGTCCCGCTTTCTCAGTAACTGGATGACCTCCATATTTAGTGTCCGCTTTCTCAGTAACTGGATGACCTCCATATTTAGTATAAATGAACCAGCTACTTTACAAAGAATTGTCATTCAATGCTACTGCTATGTCGGATCATGAAAACACCCATCATGAGGAAGAAGAAGAATCCGCAAATTGGGATTCATCTTTAGACATTTTCATGTAAGAAATATTCATTTTTTTTAATTGATACCAGACTAAAAAAAATTAAATCAAAGCCTAGAACGCTAACCAATTAACCATGGGACTGGAATATATTTTTAATTAAGACAATACAAACACCCAGTCCCCAAGCCAGGGGAATTAATCACCAGAAAATACAATCCCCACAGACCTCCCAAAAGTCTAACCCAGGACCCTCCAGTTCAGAGGCTAACAGCAGCCAAGAACAGTATAGTTGAGCCACACAGCTAAACACATAGTTGTATCTTGTCTCGCAATAAGCAGTCAAGTTAATTATTACACTATTGTTTAAATGCAATGCCAAGCTTGGCTAACACTATTGCTGTTAATAGCGTTTGTCAAATTGTGGTCAAGTAGCTTTGAACACTTTGATAGGTGTTAAGGTTTTATATACTTAGCCGGGTGTAGCCCAAGGACAGCCGACGGTGGGGCTCGAACCCACGCGTCTACCGAGTACGTCCTGACAACCTTCTAATTGAATTTCATAGCTAGTTTTTTTTGTCGTGTGACCTACTCAGAGGCCAAGTGCAGGTCTTTCTATTCGACGTCGGTATGGAGTGGAAGATGAAACTGGGCAAGGATGTGGAAGGAATCGGCCGTGGCCTATCAGAAGGTACCGTCCCAGCATTTGCATGTGGAAGGAATCGGCCGTGGCCTATCAGAAGGTACCGTCCCAGCATTTGCATGTGGAAGGAATCGGCCGCGGCCTATCAGAAGGTACCGTCCCAGCATTTGCCTGGTGTTGAAAATGGGAAACCACGGAAAACCATTTCAAGGACGGCCGACGGTGGGACTCGAACCCACGCGTCTACCGGTCAGCAGAGAGCTTGGACAGTGACCTAATGTTGCGCTACAGACTAGTTGGAAGAAGATGAAACTGGGCAAGGATGTGGAAGGAATCGGCCGTGGCCTATCAGAAGGTACCGTCCCAGCATTTGCATGTGGAAGGAATCGGCCGTGGCCTATCAGAAGGTACCGTCCCAGCATTTGCATGTGGAAGGAATCGGCCGCGGCCTATCAGAAGGTACCGTCCCAGCATTTGCCTGGTGTTGAAAATGGGAAACCACGGAAAACCATTTCAAGGACGGCCGACGGTGGGACTCGAACCCACGCGTCTACCGGTCAGCAGAGAGCTTGGACAGTGACCTAATGTTGCGCTACAGACTAGTTGGAAGAAGATGAAACTGGGCAAGGATGTGGAAGGAATCGGCCGTGGCCTATCAGAAGGTACCGTCCCAGCATTTGCATGTGGAAGGAATCGGCCGTGGCCTATCAGAAGGTACCGTCCCAGCATTTGCATGTGGAAGGAATCGGCCGCGGCCTATCAGAAGGTACCGTCCCAGCATTTGCCTGGTGTTGAAAATGGGAAACCACGGAAAACCATTTCAAGAACGGCTGACGGTGGGACTCGAACCCACGCGTCTACCGGTCAGCAGAGAGCTTGGACAGTGACCTAATGTTGCGCTACAGACTAGTTGGAAGAAGATGAAACTGGGCAAGGATGTGGAAGGAATCGGCCGTGGCCTATCAGAAGGTACCGTCCCAGCATTTGCATGTGGAAGGAATCGGCCGTGGCCTATCAGAAGGTACCGTCCCAGCATTTGCATGTGGAAGGAATCGGCCGCGGCCTATCAGAAGGTACCGTCCCAGCATTTGCCTGGTGTTGAAAATGGGAAACCACGGAAAACCATTTCAAGAACGGCTGACGGTGGGACTCGAACACACGCGTCTACCGGTCAGCAGAGAGATTGGACCGTGACCTAGTGTTGCGCTACAGACTAGTTGGAAAAAAAACTTTTTTTTTTTCCCAGTCCCACTTAGGAAACATGACTACTTTATTGTAATTAAATTGTATTACCGGTTGAAGACCTGTTAAATTTATTGCCAAGACATACTGCAGTTAATAGCCTACATCCTCAATCTTGATACCAGTCTAATGTCAAACAGGCTTTCAATATCTTATACATTAAAATTGTGTTGGGCTGTTATGTAAATTAGCAGTAGTATACCGGGTTTCACCGCTTATCTGCAGTTTAAATCTCACTTACTTCATGTGAGATCTGTGTATGGTACCGCAAAAGTTTTGTTGTTGTTTGAGTCTTCAGTCTTTTGACTGGTTTGATGCAGCTCTCCATGTCTCCCTGTCCTGAGCTAATCGTTTCATCTCTACATAGCTCAAACATCCCTACATCGGAGGCAATCTGTTTAACATATTCTAACCTTGGTCTACCCCTACAGTTCTTGTCCTCGACCCTTCCTTCCATAACTAAGCTTGCTATTCCTGGGTGTCTTAGTATGTGTCCTACCAACCTATCTCTTCATTAGCAGTCGCCAGAAACATCTCTCCTCTCCCACTCGTCTTAATACCTCTTTGTTTGTAACCCTATCTACCCATCTGATCTTCATCATTCTCCTGTAACACCACATTTCAAATGCTTCTATTCTCCTCTTTTCTGCTGCACCAATAGTCCAAGTTTCACTTCCATAGAGCGCCACGCTCCAGACAAGGGCTTTCAAAAATGACTTCCTAATACCTAAATCTATATTCGATGTCAGCAGATTCCTTTTTTGTAGAAATGCTTTCTTTGTCTGAGCCAACCTACTTGCTTCGTCCATCACTGGTTATTCTGCTTCCTAAGTAACAGAAGTCTCCTACTTCCTTCAGCTTTTCACCTGTCAATTTGATCTCCATAGAGGTTTCTGATTTATGATTTCAAAATGTCAAACAATTTAGTCCAATCAACTTTATCAAAAGCATTTTCTAAATCTACAAAAGCCATGAACGTTCTCTTGTCTTTCCTTATTCTATCTTCTAAAATCAGCCTAAGACTTAGTACAGCTTCCCTTGTTCCTACATTTCTCCTGAAACCAAACTGATCTTCACCCAACTCTGTTTCTATTTGGCTTTCAATCCTCTTGTAAATCATTCTGGACAGGATCTTTGAAGCATGAGTAATCAAGAAGGTTGAATTAAGGATAACAAAATTAACAGTATTATTCTCTTCTTGCAAAACATTTTTTAAACTCAGCTTCCAAAAGCTTACATATAGCAGAACGCGGATTTTACAACTACAGAGGTGACAGTCGAGTTCAGCATTGCTTCCACTTACTTGTGTCAAGCTCCTCTCTGTCTTCTTTCCTATCAACCTCGCTTGGTCAACTCTTGTTCTCTTCCAACTCCAACAGTATTAGAGTATCCAAGGCCCTTGCCACATCTTTTCTGTTTCCCTCCTTCTGCAAGAGGCCAGTCTTCTTTTCCCATTATTTCCTATCTTCTGCCTGTCATTTAATCATTGATGCAGAGAAGTGCAAGGAGTATGCCTCCATAACTTAGGAGGTTTTCTTCTGTGTACTTTAATTTTCCCTGACACAAACATCAAGACAGTTTATATCCTCGCCGCTAGATTGGGTATTCTAATGACATTGATAGACATTTTTTCTATTTTATAGTTTTTCGAATGACCGCGTCATCGCCGAGTTTTTCGTACAGATGATGCTGCAGATGGAGGCCAATAATGACACGGAGGAGGAGGAGGACGATGATAGTGAAGAGGAAGGAGAAGAAGAAGAAGCTTCCGAAAATAAACAATAAATGTAAGAAAACAATAATAATAAAAATATTCTTGTTTTGATTGATTTATTTGTCTATCATTCCCACTTTTTTTTATATATGAAGCTGAGCGAGTCAACATGACAGGTGTCAATCTCAGAAATTCACTCCTGTGACATCACACATCGGTTGACCGTTCAAATCAGATTATTCATTCTAACACCCATCCATGTCCATTAACCATCTAGCACGCCTTCCATATCCTCAGCTCCATAACACATAAATTCAAATCTCCCAAGTCAGCATAAATAAAAAAATCCTTCGGCTGCACTAGGTCTCTGTGATTATGCCTCCATGGCTTAGGGAGAAGCATACCAACCTCTCACCGCTGGGTCTGTGGTTCAAATCCCAGTTACTCCATGTAAAATCTGTGCTGGACAAAACAGAAGCAGACTGGTTTTTCTCCGGGTACTCTAGTTTTCCAGACAAACTTTCATTCTACCAACACTCTCCACCATCATTTAATTTTATCAGTCATTTATTCAATCGCTGGCTCAGAGGAGTGCGATAGGCTTCGACAGTCGGCACAGTTCATATCTTCACAACTAGATGGAATATTCCAATGTCATCAATAGACATTACACCATCTTGTTTTTATTTCATGTCGAGCTGGCTGAACCGACATGCCATGCGTTTTGTATCCCCCACCCATTAACAATTTGTTTACCGTTAAGTATTAGAAAAAACAATCCCATCCATGTCCTACACTACATTCTGCCTGTGACGTCACAACCTCCATTCACAGTTCCATCTTCATTCACGTTTGTTTACCCGCCAACCTAGCACGTCAGGGATCAACAACCACCATCCATCTCCATTCATGTTTCCCATTAAAACACTCTCATCCATGACCTGTGCTACATTCCGTAATCTGCTGTGACGTCGCAACCTCCATTCACGGTGCCATCTTCATTCACGTTTATTTACCCGCAAACCTAGCACGCCAGGGTTTAACAACCACCACCCACCACCATTCATGTTTTCCATTCAAAACACTCCCGTCCATGACCTACCTCACATCCCGTAATCTGCTGTGACGTCACACACACACCAGTTGACCGTTCAAATCTGACGATTCATTCACCGACAAAGATTCGGAAACCTTCGGCAACACTCGGATCTCATCAAGTACAAAGCAAAGCTATATAGCACGAGACCATAACAGAGAAGGCGCTCAGTCCAAGAGAGAGACTGGGTCGAGGAGGGTCTCGTGCAGATCCTCTTCCATCCTTCCCCCCCTCGTCCCCCACCCCCACCCTTCCCTCCCCCTCCCCCACCCCCACTCCTCCCCTCCACCCACACCCCCTTAAACCGGTTCCTGGACCCTCCAAGGTTTGTTTACCTTCCGGGGTCCAGGCGACCTTGGGGGTCAATGACATAGCTCAAGGTCATTGATCATGACCTACCTCAAGGTCATTGACCTTGCCACGCCCCCCTCATTTGCATAAATAACGGTATTTGAAGCAGAACCCTCCCTGCTCCTCTACTAACGCTCTTAGGGTTCCTACTTTCTTCGCCAGGAGCTGACTGCGGTGGTGTCTAGTAGCCAAGTTCCCAACTAGTAGTTGCTGACGGTGGTGTTTGGCGGCAAAAGTAGTAGTAACTACTTGAAATTCAATATCTGCAGTCCTTACTTGAATTAAAAACAGATAACACACACTAACACAGACATCACAATTAACACCGGTTATCAGACAGATTCTACACATACCCAAAGTACACGGGGCTACAAGACCTCGTTGTCGCAGCCTCTAAACTAAGGAACCAACCAACCAGCCAAGCAACACAAGCCACCAACTCAAACTCCAAACTCCAAACTCCAAACTCCAAACTCACAAGGCAACCATGTTTGGACCCCATCGTCAGTCATCCTTGAAATGATTTTCTATGGTTTCATCTTTTGAAATCCAGGCAAATTCCTGGACGGTACCTTCTGATAGGCCATAGCCACTTCCTTCCAACTCCCATTGCCCGTTTCATTCATCTTTATTCAATTCATCTCTCATCAACTCTTCTCGTGAGGTTAGTATCAGGAAGGGTATCCAGCCGCGAAAACCAACATCCCATATACATTCATCGTATCCTATTCCGTAACAACATAGCCTACGTAAGGGGCAGAAATAATAATAATAATAATTTTAATAATAATTTATTTATTTATTTATTTATCGTGTGGCCTTTAGTGCCGAGAGTGTCCGAGGACATGTTCGGCTCGCCTGAGTCTGTAGCTGCTTCCAGCGGACACCCTTAGGGGAAACTACAAGTTCCGTTCAATTTCAAGTAGTTCCAACTTTCATTACCAGATATCAATGATACCTGGTGATGAACGTTGGAACTTTGATAGAGCGTTCGGACGAAATCCAACCTAACAATTTAGCTTCACATAAGTTTAGTCTGTGGAAGGATCTTTTACATGCCATAAATCTATGACATGGGACCGGCTTTACTTCCCCTCCGAAGGAAGGCATACTGAAGGATTTTTAACGCTCTTAAAAAATCCGACGTCTTCGGCCGGGTTTGAACCCGCTATCTTGGGCACGGTACTTCAACATGCTATCAACTACGCCACCGAAGCCGCTATATTAATAATAATACCATCTTATAATATTAGACAGATCCTTAACGTACCGATGCCATCTCGAGAAACATGCAGCTAAACTTAAATGCCGTAACAACTAGCTGGGTACATTAGCTGGAACAACATGGGGTGCAGATGCGAATACGCTTCGTATAACTGCATTTGCACTTTCATATTCGTCCGCCAAGTACTGCTCTGCTGTATGGTTGAATAGCTCCCACACTCGACTGGTAAATGTTCAGCTACGTCACTCTATGAGAGCTATATCTGGTGCATTACACCCCACTCCTGTCCAGTGGTTACCCGTTCTGAGCAACATTGAACCTCCTTACATCAGACGGAAGAGATCCCTTGCTAGATTACGGTCGAGGATTCTGATGAACAGCTCTCTTCCCATCCATCAGGACATAGATGAAAATGCCGTAACGAGACTGAAGTCCCAGAAACCTGTTTGGAGGACAGCCAAGGAATTAGCTGCCATGCCTTTCTGACCTAAGGAGGCATGGAAACAAGAATGGTCTTAATCATACTCGTCTGGCATTTCTATCAGGGGTCCAACAATAAAACTGGCTGGGTTCAATCACCCCCGCTCCACCTGGACCATCTTAACAAGATACGCTGTGGTGTTGGAAGAAGTGCTTCTGTTCGCCACCAGTAGGGGTTGGCTGAAGTCTCCTGCTTGTGACTGTGGTTCTGAAGTGCAAACCATTAGGCACATTGTGAAGAACTGCCCTTTGCGAACGTTTAACCCCTGATGCACTCACTTGGTTGAAGAGACTGCTCATACGTCTGTGAGAGGCACCGACATTGCCAAAGCCTTTTCGACATTTCTTTGTTTTCTTATATTATTGATATTTTTTGCGACCCGATTGTCAATTGTAATAATAATAATAATATCTTAATACAGTCTAACTTTATAAGTCGAACTTCTATATCTCGAATTTTCGATAACTCGAAGTAATTTTCATTTCCCGGCGGTATCGTATCTAAATCACATGTTACAGTTGTTCTATAATTCGAAGTTCTATTACTCGAATATTTCGATATCTCGAGGAATATTTAATTCCCCAGGCGTAAAATATTTTTCTATATCTTGAAGTTGGGGTGAAAATACAATTGCCTTGAAGACTGGAGTTGTGACTTGGGACTTGGAATATGAGATTTTTGTTCATCTTGGGTATGGTACGGTACTTGGAGAAGTTATTTCTGTCAGTGTTGTGTGGACTGCTACATTCCAGAGCAGCCTGAGGGCAAGAAGACGGATTCGGGTCAATGTGAACCTCAAACAATAACAGTAAGAGGGAAACTCCGGCTATTTAAGGCATGCCCGCACCCTTTGTGTCCTTGGCTGATAAGCCTGATGAGAGAGCACTGTCCTGTAGTTTCTGACCTACTGTGTAAATCAGTAATGCAAACACCATGGAGAAGAAACGTGTTCTGAAATGTTTAAGTGCAAGTAAAAAATTAGAGTTGATTCACGAAGTGGAAAAGGGTGTGAGAAGGGAGAAAGATATTGCGGCGGAATTCGGCATTCCAGCAAACACGCTGTCAATGATTATGAAATATATAGACAAGATTGCTAGTTGCTATTCAGGAGTCACGTTTTTCATCGGAGAGAAACGTTTTAAGAGCTCAAGTTACCCTCAGTTGGAGGAAGCTATGTTTAAGTGGGTAAAATGTATGAGTGTATGGAGAACAGGCTCTAGATATTCTGGCTGCTTTTCGTCGCTACGTACAGGGACAACCTTCAGTTGAAGAGGATGTTTTTCAAGCTGTTAACCTGTTAGAAAACTTCGTGGAGAACCGGGTGCTGCAGAAATTAAAGCAAAAGAAACTGACTGACTTCTTTTCAAAGATTTGAATTTGTATTTTTTTTAATTTAGTCAATTTACCCCCTAGATTGGAGGTTCCCACGGACTCAGCGAGGGAACTCACCACTACCGCCTCTATGGGCAGTGTCCTGGAGCCTGGAACATCTGGTCGGGAGGGATACAACTGGGGAGGTGTGATCAGCACTTCGCCCAGGCGGCCTCACCTGCAAAGCGAACAGGGGCCTCATGAGGGACGGGATGGGGTGGAAGATTGCGATGGATAGGCGAGGAAGAGGGAAGGAGGCGGCCGTGGCCTTACAGTAGGTACTGTCCCCGATATCAGGATAGTAGGCTGTCAGATATCCGCCCCCTCAATCGGATTGCCAATAATCAAACGCACCGGCACAGCTACATCAATGAAAATGGCACTGATAGATACTATCGAGATTGGAGCACAGTAGTTAACAAGAAATTATTGTGGAACACACCAAAATATACGGGGGTTCATACTTACCTTTACTTACCTCTTCAAATTTATCTCGGGGACTGGGTTGTCAACTGGATCACTTAAAGTATGCCCACACAATAACCTCCACCAAGATATTTAAAATGAACCAAAACGAAGACAAGAAACTTTAAACTGCACAATAATTTATTTCACATAAAGAATGAATTTAACAAAAATAAAACAACAAAATCCACGTGGCAATCAGAAGCCATTGTCCACATAACCATGTCCTCCTGTAGGACTTGTATACTCTACATACAATGTTTCAGCTTTCTCAACCTCAAAATAACGTAATTATAATAATGCACTTGGAATGGAAACGGGATTTGGGACGAGACATATATCAATTGTTTTGCGTGTTTATACACATCACATTTTATTTATAGCCACAAGGCTATTATGGAGACGTCCTTGGCCTCTGTCATACAGTTTTCTGGCCAGCTGCGACACACCTGCATCGTCAAAGTGGACTCACCATCCGTTCAACCCCAGCATATGCGAGTTACATCAGAACCTGGCTCCCTTTCAAAACACGTTAAATGTCCACTTCTCAACTGAAATATTATCACGCAAATCTTTTAAATGCTCCATTCAAACACCAGTGGATTACTCTAATAATCCCAAATCATGTTTAATTGTTCAAACCACTTGTTTAATTAGCGTTGTTTAGAGTATAATAACAAAACTCTTAATGTTAATAACAAAAGTTCATTAATTATTTATAACAATAATAAATTGTTTATAACAATGTCAAGCGACAATTGAAAAACTTATACACTCCTCTATTAATCCCTTTCATTTCAAATTATTATCAAAGATATTTACAAAATTATTTACAATATTAATATTGTTTATATTATTTATACAAGAAATACATTAAACCACACGTTTATCCGGTTGATAATTACTTAAATCGTGTTGATATAATCAACCAATGAAGGTTAGTTATATTTAAATGTTAGATTCAGGTTTAATAAGGTTTAATAATTATTATTAATATTTGTGACGGTAACCTCCATTCAACATCTTTATCTCAAATTATTTAACACTCTTGTTAATTTTAACAGTATCTTCATATGAATAACTTTCAAAGAACCAGGACAATACATTCAGCGGGAAAATACTTCGCTCAAAACGCACAAAATTGCACAAAAATAGGCCCAGAATTCATCATATATCTCATTATATATGGCATCAAAATCTTCCACAATACATACAAAAAACCTCCACTTATAAATTCAACAACATCATTAACATTACTGTGGGAATCTCCTTCATTTATTCAAGGGCATTATTCATCAGCGACTTTTACACGTCCACTGAACTAACGATTATACATCCATTGTTCCTCTTTAAAAATTCTTATATTCACCAATTGTATTAATGACTGTTTTATTTAACCTTCGTGGGTTCCATTCATGAATCGATATGAAGTAAAAACATGCCAATCACAAATAAATTTAATAGCAAATACGATTAGACACTCCTCCCTGGTCTATCAAAATTGAGATTATTATCTTCCAAGTAACGCAGTATAAAAATACTATCTTCAATCAAACTTCATCTAAACTGCATAAATAGTCGAATAGAATACAATTAGATTGTGGAATGCAAACATTATTGTTCCAATCTAGTATTGAGAAAAACTCCTATCAAATGTTCATTACTATAGTGTATTCAATAAATCGCAATCAAAGTTCATATTTCATAAAATTGTCTATATTGCAATCATGTTCATAAGACGACTAGTATTTCAAAGATCGTCGATAAAGTAATAGATTTTAACGCTCTAAAATCTTTTAATCATTCTTCTTTCTTGAGGATGACAGAAAATTGGTCAAAGTAATTTACTGAATAGAATTACTTTAATAAAATGACACGCTGTCTGAATTCAAATCTGCCATAGAAAATCGTTAACTTTACAGTCAAATCGTGACTACAAAAATATGCAAATTACTGAAAGAATGTTAATTATCAGTCTCAACTGATCCAAAATTATTTAACTGTGCCAATGACATAACAATGTCTCAAAAAATCGTAGAAAAAGGCATAAATCATCGAAGTGTACTGAGTACAGAAATATCAAGCAAGAAAATGGGGCACAATAAATGGGACAGAAAATATGGGAAAAATGGTTGCTCAGATATCGCTACATGACTCAAATAATACAAGAAACGTTCACGACTACCTTATCTGTTGATTGAAGTTCTAGAGGAAAGTTTTCAAAGAAAACTGCTGTTGGTTCCATTTCACCAGCGTAAAGATGTGCTCCGACCTCGAACCTGGAATCAGCGCCCTCGGAGAATCGAACTGCTTCCTCCTCCGGAAATTGCACTGCTCCCTGTATACGAAAGACATCCTTCTGCCAAAACTCTTCTTTGTGAGCCGGGTCCACCCTGGCCTCTCTTGAAAGTTCCCTGAAGTTCTGGTCGCAATTCGCCATGAAGTTTATTGCAGTTATTTCCGCAGAAATATTCATAATCGTGGAGTATGAATATATTTCCACTGTCATTTGATATAATTCAGCGATGGATTCACGATGCATGAGTGTAGTTGGATGTTCACTACATGCTTGCTTTTGTAGAATGACGATTAACGAAGTTCCATGCTGCTATTTCACTCCATCGAATATGTCCCAATTGCATTAAAGCCTTAGCCTTCCATCTCAACTTCCGTTATAATCATTGAAAGCACTGCCAGATTATAATGTTCCATAGTAGAATGTATCGTTGTATCACCGAACGTATTCTTCAATATCACGGTTGCGATACACGTGTCAGCCGTAGTGTATAATGTGGAATTTAAAAGTGCTTCTCAGGTGGCGAGAAAATCACTTTTGTCTTCAGTCTTAAAATGCCAATATCTTTCAAAGTATACTCGTGAAATTGTTCAAATCTTCTACACACCTCAATGTTGTACTGCCCAATTGAATTATAATAAAGGCAGAAGCCAACTCTTGATATATTATCTGGTGGAAACGTTAATGTGAGCGTTTCAACTTCGCCTAGTTTCAAACACCGTAAAATGGAAATGCTCCGTGTTCGTTCGATGCGCCGGGCTTTAACCACACGCTAAAGACGACTTGCTTCATTTATTCACTCGAAAATGACTATATGACATCTGAAATATATATGCGGTATGAGATATCAGATATGAGGATATGAGAGCTCCTCTCTCCTGTGCACGACCTTTTATCAACTTCTTAAGGGGCGTATCCATCCCTTCCATAGCCTGTTGCTCCGTCATTGCTAGAAGTTTTAACTTCGCCTATACTTGACGGATTTTCAAATTTCAAAAACTCAAAATTAATTTCTTCAAAATTCCAAACCAATGCCATAACTGAAAATAGATTTCCACAATTCTGCATGCCAAAAGTAATTAAATACGGTAGTTTCAGCAATCTCCGTCTTCCTTCCAAACTATCGTTCATTGGTTCGAGCCTTTCCTCCAATAGCGTAACTTCTTCCTTAGCACAATACCTTGTTTCCTGCGACTGCGTCGTAAATCTCAGATCTTTCTCGAACAAAATCATGAAGTCTGCGTCATCCGTGCCTACGTCATGAATATACACGTCACAACTATGACAGCCATAACTTTATTCATTTATGCCAATACAGCCATCGTGGTCTCAATATAATTCAATTTACGGGGGCAGTACCTTCCCGGCATTTGCCCAAAGACGAAGTGGGAAACCACGGAAAACCACTTCGAGGATGGCTGAGGTGGAAATCGAACCCCCTCTACTCATTTGGACCACCCGAGGCTGAGTAGACCCCGTTCTAGTCCTCATACCACTGTTCAAATTTCATGGCAGAGCCGGGAATCGAACCCAGGACCTCCGGGACGGCAGATAACCATGCTGACCGCTACGCTACGGAGGCGACTTTGAATTTGTAAGTACTGTAAAATGAACATGTACTAGTAATACTGTATAACTGTGTAGTAGTTTAACAAAATAAGACACAATGTAGTAGGTAGATTGAAACTTGTAAATAATTAATACGATAGCATTAAACCCTACAGTAGCTGGAAGGAGGAGAAGTTCTAGTAACAATAATATTACAAGTAGGAACAGTTGTCTATTCGTATGCTTATAATACTTTAATTGTGTCCCTCCTTCTTTTTTCCATTCTTTTTGAAAAAAAAAATCGATATCTCGAAGTAATTTTTATCTCCGAAGGCACTTCGAGATATCGACTGTATTTTAATTATTTCATCAGATTAGTGGGTGCAATTCAACATATACCAGGTGAGTCAGCCGCCCCTTATAATTTTAGTTTTCGGCCACACTTCCAACGTCTGATGCCAATATGGTCGACAGTTCCCCGTCAACAGCCAAGCCACAATTACCCTAAACGACTTTACAAGATTTATGACGACATGGAAGCAAGACCTTTACAAAAACACGTGTGCGACAAGTGATAATTCAAAGTATCTGTCATACGGGCATGAACAAAGAACATGCCATTGATACGGTTTCAGTTGGATACGAACGCTAGGTACGGTGGCTTACTGATAAAAATCGTGAATGAATCCTCGAAGCGGAAAGCTCTATCACATCTCATACGCATTCAGTCAAACTGAAGGGACAAGTAGCCGTTGCGCCATGGTCTAAGTGCGTAGTAGATAATCGTCCTGTTTTTGGGAGCTGGGTTCAAATCTCACCACCGATAAATATTTTAATGCCCATTTTACGTTTTGGGAATAGTATACAAGGGCATTGGTGCCACATTTGACTAGTATCATGCGGTGTTTATTTGGGGTTCAATGTGTACTGGCTTGACACAGTGTGCAGTCTAGAAGCGGTGGTTATTTCATCGCCAAGTTCTTGTATTTCATCCCCCAAGGGCTCACATCTGATGGGACGTGGGTTGGCGACCACGGGACCCCAGCTATGTCTGGCATTGCTTCAACTTGCTTGTGCCGGGCTCCTCTCCGTCTTCTTTCCTGTCGACCTCTCTTGGTCAACTTTTGTTCACTTTCGACCCCGACGGTATTAGGGTATCCGAGACCTAGGAAGTCTTTTCTTTTCCGCCTTAATTGGCTCTTCTCACATTTTTCCTGATCCCTCATTCTTCGAGGGTTTTTCTTTTAGCTACCTCCTACCTCTGCTCAAGGCCCTCAGGCAAGGCGAAAGGACGAGTACCCGTGGAGCTATGGCCGAAGTGCGTAGAAGGTAGCTGTCTTGTTTATGAGAGATGGGTTCGATTCCCACCACCGCTGAATATTTTTGTGCTCATTTTAAACTTTGGGGATCAGATACAAGATGATGATGTAATTTTTGTTACCAGGGTCCTAATATCTAGGTTATCGGCCCCTAATGGTTTGGGTGTTGATGAGACATTAAAAAATCCTATAATTAAATCCAACTACAAACTTTCACTATCGTTTTACCCTCCATGGTTGGCCTTTCCCACGGACTAAGCGAGGGATCCGACCTCTACCGCCACTGAGGGCAGTGTCCTGGAGCTTGAGATTCTGAGTTGGGGATACAACTGGGGTGTGTGACCAGGCACTACGCCCAGGCGACCTCACCATCCTGGCATGTGCCCGAAGACGATCTGGGAAGCCACGGAAAACCACTTCGAGGATGGCTGAGGTGGGAATCGAACCCTCTCTACTCATTTCGACCACCCGAGGCTTAGTTGACCCCGTACCAGTCCTCATGCCACTTTTCAAATTTCGTGTCAGAACCGGAAATGAAACCGCGGACCTCTGGGTTGGCAGCTAATCACGCTGACCAGTACACAACGGAGGCCACTGCTACAAACTTACAACTAGAATTAACCACTGACTTACACATGCCGTTTATACGATTTCATTTGTATACGAAATTAACGCTGGGTACGGTGGCATACAGATAAAGAACGTGAATGAACCTTTGAAGCGGAAAGCAATATCACAGACGCTTTCAGGCAATATAAAGGCACGAGTAATGGTGGAGCAATGGTCCAAGTGCGTACAAGGTAGCGGACCTGTTTTTGGGAGGTAGGTTCGAAGCCCACCCCCGCTTAATATTTGTATGCACATTTTGAGCCTTGGGGATCAAATATAAGATGATGATGATGATGATAATTGTTGTTTTAAGGGACCTAAAATCTAGGTTATCGGCCCCTAATGGTTTGGGTGTCCATGGAAAATGAAGATGAAAATTTAAGTAAATCTAACTACAAACGTACGTTAAACAATTGGAAAAGAAAAGGAAAACAAAATAAGGGTAAGGGAAATAAAAGAAAGGGGGAAAAATGCCGTCAACCCTCGGAGAATGAAGATTGAGGGACTTTGAAAGAAGGAGAGCCATGAATGGCAGGGAGGAAAGGGAAAGAGGAGAGAGCCCGCCCCAAAGGCAATGGAAAAAGGCAAAAACTGGACCCAGTTCAGGAGTACCTAGGGATCGATAACTCTAGAACTCACCAGCTGTGATACCTTAAGGGTCTAGCATTATCCAAGGTGCACAAGAACTGGTGGGGATACAGACACCCTGCCTCCTTGAGGGCCTTGAGCAGAAGGCAGGATGTAGGCCTACCTGAATGAAATACCCTCGAAGAATGAGGGATGAGGAAGGATGAGATAAGAGCTAATTAAGGGGGAAAAGGAGAGACTCCCTAGGCCTCGGATACCCTAATACCGTCGGGTCGGAAGAGAACAAGAGTTGACCAAGAGAGGTCGACATAAAAAAGACAGAGAGGAGCCCAGCACAAGCAAGGCGAAGCAATTCCAGACTCAGCTGGGGTCCCGTGGTTGCCAGCCCACGTCCCATCAGATGTGAGCCCCTGGGGAATCAAATACAAGAACATGGCGATTAAATAACCACCGCTTCTAGGCTGCACACTGTATCAAGCCAGTACACATTAAACCCTAAATAAACACCACGTGATATTAGTCAAATGTGGCACGAATGCCCTTGTATATTATTCCCAAAGCTCAAAATGTGCATAAAAATATTTGGCGGTGGTGACATTTGGACCCAGCTTCCAAAAAGAGGACGGTTATCTTCCACGGACATCGACCACTGTGCCACGGCCACTTGTCCCTTCAGCTTGCCTGAATGCGTATGAGATGTGATACAGCTTTCCGCTTCGAAGATTCATTCACGATTTTTATCAGTAAGCCACCGTACCTAGCGTCAATTTCGTACCCAACTGAAACCTTATCATCGGCATGTTCTATGTACCTACATGCCCATATGACAGTTTGATGCTTTGAATTATCACTTGTCGCACATATGTTTTTGTAAAGGTCTTGCTTCCATGTCGTCATAAATCTTGTAAAGTCGTTTAGGGTAATTGTGGCTTGGCTACTGACGGGGAATTGTCGACCATATTGGCATCAGACGTTGGAAGTGTGGCCGAAAACTAAAATTATAAGGGGCGGCCGACTCACCTGGTATAAGAACTTTATTGCAGCCATTGGCCAAATTAATAAATTAACATTAACAAAACAAAGATTGCCTTAGTCTTCACAACAAAACATTGTAAGTGTGACCCGTCTTTGTTGGCACAGCATCACATGATACCTATCACACTGCTCTCCACACAGCAAACAGATGCCTATTTGCAAGACGGTATGACAACTTCTTTAGCTTGGCACATAGAGAAATGAGCTATGGAACAGGTCTCGAAGATGACGGCTTTCATGCTCACTATGTATTCTAGGATGTATTCCCAAGTTTTCTAGGTTGCGAGCAAATGCTTTAGGTTACCTGTAAAAGAGTTGCCTATGGGCAATACCACTTATCTTTCCTGCCTTCACATTTGCCGTATTTCCGAAGCCAATGGTAGATACTTGGTGATTTTCTCACAAAAGGTTTGTTGCAGATTATGGGAATCAGGCACTGGAATATCAATTAGAAGGGTTCTCTTATGCACTTTGTTCATATGAAAGATATCTGGCCGGTTTGCTGGTATGATTGTATCAGTAACATAACAACTTGTGAGTAAGATTTTCCAAAACGATGTCATGGATATACTGATAGTAAGACAAAGTATTTTCGGTTAACACATACTTTCCTTCTTCTTCTTCTTCTTCTTCTTCTTCTTCCTCTTCTTCTTCTTCTTCTTCTTCGTTATGGCTATTCAAAAACCAACACAACTCGGAAAGATTTGATCCAGTTCTATAAAGATGTTAGATGCAATGATATACAAAACAACACCAAATGCTTTATTTCTTGCATGATGCAAGCTTTTAACGTGATGGATAACGTCTGAAATGTGAACATAGAACAGCTGAAGAAGAAAGCTTGTTTCGATCTACAGTGACGTCATCAGGGCTGGCTTCATAAATGAGCTCAATGATATGATGAGAAGAGCGACGAAGGGTCTGCTCCTTGTGAGAGAGCATTCCTCTTTATAACTTCAGTTTATAAGACACTAATGGGGAATGTGGATATGCAAGCAATGATTACAACGGTTCAGAACATGAGTGGAGAACTTCTGGTGAACTCTTTAAGTGAACGTTTTATGAAAAGTGACTAATATTTTATTTCATTCAGATATGTAAAACTATTGATACATACTGTAGGTCTATTGTTTACCAATAAATAAAAATTGTGAAAAAAAAAGAGCGCGTTTGAACTTGTTAGTAGGTTGTGAGGTTTGAAGCCATTTTTCAGTGTTGCCTAAGTAAACAAAAGTTTGGTGCTTTTCAGTCGGTCAACACGAATGTACCCAAATAGAGCTGGGTTATGCCCTGATCCTGAAATAAATTACATAAGATTAATAAATACACTAGGATGACCAGTTTCGATCGTCAAGCGATCATCATCAGATCCATTACACTTAGGCTATAACATCTATGTTTGAGAATACAGGTGAAAACTATATACAATATGTACAATTATTTAGTTGCAGTGTTGGTAATGCAACAGTCGGTGTATGTTAAATGTGGTATATCTAATGTTAGGTAAACTTCTAAAATAGTGATGAAAATCCGGAATTTGTCTGTTAGGGGTGATTATATGGTTTAACAAAATCAACTATGGTTATACTGAAATAATGCAAGCTTATACTTATCGAGTTGTCTCTTTAACTGGAACTTGAAGCAGTTGCGTGTTTCCATAGACACCAGTTGTAGTCGACTAACCCCGAGTGTTCTCTGGGTGGAACTGGTTTTCCCCTTCCTCCCCCTTTAGTTGCTATGTTCTTCCAGAGGTCAATGCCATGTATATTTGTGTGACTTGGCCAAATCTAGATAAAAGTGTATGCTATTGAATGCAGGAGTCTGCAACTACTAAAGACCGTGGAACTATCTTCGCCACGCATGGGCTAAAAAGCCATTTATACTAAGCGGTACACGGTCTATTGAAGACGTCCCGGCACCTTTAATACTGCCGCGCATATCGGCCTAGGTTTATTGCAGAAAAATGTACATTGTACACCTGATCCAAACAACATTTACCTATAAACACCGCTATTTTCCCCCTTTTTTTATCTAGCTTGGCTGTATCGCTAAGTTGTGTCTTGTTTTCGACAGGGTGTGTTTTTTAGTAGAGCGAAAAGGGGTGAACTCTCCATAAAAGTGTGTTCATTTAGATTGTTGGGATTGTTTTGTTTGGCTAGGTGAATCTCGATTGCTTCTTTTATGTCGAGAGCTCTGCCTTTCGATTCGTGATGAATTATTTTTAGATCAGTCTCGATTTTAGTGAAGCTGTGCCCCGTGTCACACATATGTTCGCATAAGGCTGAATGTGTTCCGTATCTTATCGCATTCCTATGTTCATTATAACATGTATCTACTCGTCTTCCGCTCTGTCCAATGCTTAGCTTGACAACCAATGTCTTGGCATGTAATAGAATATACCCCTGACTTTGAATACGGGTCTTGTTTATTTAGATTGCTATTTTGCAGGTGCCTCCCGGTCGTATTATTCGTTGTGAATGCTATTTTTATGCCTTGCTTTTTGAATAGATTAGTGATTTTATATGTGTTCTCATTCACATAGTTGAAGCGCGCGAATTTTTTCTCACTAATGTGCGGTTTTGGAATCATTTTATCTTTATTTTTATGTTAGGCTACAATTTGGTCTATTTTGCTTGGCGGGAAATTGTTTTCCATTGCTATTTGTTTAATGGTTCTTATTTCCTTATTATAATTGTATGTTGACAAGGGTATATTTAAAGCTCTGTGCACCATTGAATTGAACCCCGCTAATTTATGCGTACTGGGGTGATTAGACTGATTGGCGATTGCATGCGAGGTTTGTGTGGCTTTTCGGAATATGGAGTATGAAAGCTTGTTGTCCTTACGTTCAATAGTTATGTCGAGATAATTTATTTTTCGATCTGTTTCGGATTTCTTGGTGAATTTGAGTGGTGTAGGCTATTAATGAATTGGAGAATTGTTTCTTCGCTTGTTAATTCAGTATCGTAGATGCAAATTACATCATCTACGTATCTTTTCCATATTATTATTCCCTTTGTTGATGTCTTTTTAAAACACATTTTCTAGTGCATTAATGAAGATATCAGCGATTAATCCGCTTAGTGGTGATCCCATCGCTAATCCTTCTGTTTGTGTGTACATTTTATTGTCGAATTGAAACGCGTTTTGGCCGAGGACGATCCTCAGTAGTCGCACGATCTCTTCAGTTTCTTTTTCCGAATTGTTGGATTTTAAGTTATTTTCGATAGTGTTGATTGCATTATTAATAGGAATATTGGTGTACATGTTAGTTACATCGAAAGATACAAGCCTCATGCTAGGTTTCATTTGTAGGGTGTTCAGTGCCGTTACTAATTCCGTTGTGTTCTTTACAGAGTTGTTTTTGTCGTTGGAAAGGCGGCGTTTTATGATTTTTATTAACTCTTTGCTGATTTTGTAATTAGGCGCATTCCTACAATTGACTATTGGTCTCATTGGGCTCTCATTTGTGTGTATTTTTGGTTGTCCCCTCAATGACGGTATTTTCGGGTTCATGTATATTAGTTTTGATTTTTCAGCTTTGGTCAATATGTATTCTGTTTCTTTTAATACACTTTTTATTTGTTTTTGGAATTTATTGGTGGGGTCTTTTGCTAATTCCTTGATTTCGTTGTTGTTTAGGAATTCGACTGTTTTTTCAATGTATTCTGTTTTGTTCAAAATTACTGTGGTATTTCCCTTATCTGCTTTTGTGATGATTAAGTCATGTTCTTTTATTTTTTGTTTAAATGACTTTATTTCTTTTAGTTGTTTGTTGTTTTGAGTGTATGGTAATTGTTTTCGCCCTCTCGTTTGAGGATTTTTTTGGCTTCGTTGGTGGCAAGATATTTGGTTAATTCCCTGTCTTCTGCTGGGAGCTTGTGACTAGCTATCTCGATATCTGTGATTAACTGTTTTATATTATGGTTCGTGTGTGCGTCTGTGCAGTTGTATTTCAAACCTTTGTCTAGCATATCCATTTCATTTTGAGAGAAGGTTACGTTCGTTCTGTTGTTTACCTGCTGTGGAAATTGAATTCATTGTTATTCGTGTGTTGTTCACTAGGTTGCTTATTCTGTGTTTCTCCTAGTTTTCTTAGTTTATATTCTAGCGTTTCGTGTTTCCACGTTGCTCTGTGACACGGGGCACAGCTTCACTAAAATCGAGACTGATCTAAAAATAATTCATCACGAATCGAAAGGCAGAGCCCTCGACATAAAAGAAGCAATCGAGATTCACCTAGCCAAACAAAACAATCCCAACAATCTAAATGAACACACTTTTATGGAGAGTTCACCCCTTTTCGCTCTACTAAAAACACACCCTGTCGAAAACAAGACACAACTTAGCGATACAGCCAAGCTAGATAAAAAGGGGGGAAAATAGCGGTGTTTATAGGTAAATGTTGTTTGGATCAGGTGTAGAATGTACATTTTTCTGCAATAAACCTGGGCCGATATGCGCGGCAGTATTAAAGGTGCCGGGACGTCTTCAATAGACCGTGTACCGCTTAGTATAAATGGCTTTTTAGCCCATGCGTGGCGAAGATAGTTCCATGGTCTTTAGTAGTTGCAGACTCCTGCATTCAATAGCATACACTTTTATCTAGATTTGGCAAAGTCACACAAATATACATGGCACTGACCTCTGGAAGAACATAGCAACTAAAGGGGGAGGAAGGGGAAAACCAGTTCCACCCAGCGAACACTCGGGGTTAGTCGACTACAACTGGTGTCTATGGAAACACGCAACTGCTTCAAGTTCCAGTTAAAGAGACAACTCGATACGTATAAGCTTGCATTATTTCAGTATAACCATAGTTGATTTTGTAAAACCATATAATCACCCCTAACAGACAAATTCCGGATTTTCATCACTATTTTAGAAGTTTACCTAACATTAGATATACCACATTTAACATACACCGACTGTTGCATTACCAACACTGCAACTAAATAATTGTACATATTGTATATAGTTTTCACCTGTATTCTCAAACATAGATGTTATAGCCTAAGTGTAATGGATCTGATGATGATCGCTTGACAATCGAAACTGGTCATCCTAGTGTATTTATTAATCTTATGTAATTTATTTCAGGATCAGGGCATAACCCAGCTCTATTTGGGTACATTCGTGTTGACCGACTGAAAAGCACCAAACTTTTGTTAGTAGGTGTGATGAATTTCGCCCCCTTATCCTCCTTAAATCTCTTCATGAATGCACTTTGTTGCTCTTTGCGTTCTATGGACCACTTCCTACCAGTTTTCCTTTTAGGTTGGTTTCTCCACCAGTTTGTGCTTGCCTACTATTGAACTAAAGGCTCCACGGTTTTCTATGATGTCATTTGTGATGTTTACTCTTGGAGTCCGCCTAGTTTCTTGTAGCCCGTTTATTTCGACCTTCTTTGAGTTGATTACTTCCGTTTGGTTAGTCTGCCACTGTCCATTCTATAGATATGGCCACAGAATATGGCGTCTCTAGCATACAGCATCAGTGAACCTGTCAGTACTCTTATTATCATGATGGTGCTTATTATTTCAATCACATTCATTTCACCACATAAATGGGACAATTCAACAGCTGCACCGCTAGTGCTTTTACGTTAAATAAAATAGTAGAGACATGAGGAACACAGTGGAAGCAAAAACAACAAAAACTAAACAGGATCACGTAGGGAACGGGGAAGGAATATCTCTTTCGATGCGTGCTGGGCCCAAGATTCCGAATCGAAAAAAAGGTGACTTCCACAAAAAGTAAACAAAACAAGTTGATTAAGACAAAAACGAAAAGAAAAAATAAATTTGAATAATTGATTAAAGGTCCCAGAGGTCGTATTAGTCGTAACTTCGCTACAGTGCGAAGCCGAGACTAAGTCAAATCGAAAAACAAACGAGGAACTCAAATACAATTTATTTAGCGTATGATGAAAACAACCTATAAACTATTTACATATCCAGTGGAAGATAAGCAAAGAGTAGGCTAAATTCAAATTAGCATGTAGGCCTATATACAACGCAATTTACGAAGCTTGAAAGGGAAAAATAACAGGAATAAAACAATATATTTAGACATCACTATCTACCAGACAACTTCGACAGTTCAATTGTAAACACTGAGTGTGAGCGATGTACGTCTCACTAAATATGAATGTCCAATTCCGCTACCCACTTCACTGCTTCCGGTGTTGCTGAGTTGAGTTCTTCCATGGTGCCAGAGAAAGCACGGAGTGGGCATTCCTGCACTACATGATTCATTGTTTGGCGAACCTCCCCACAGTCACAATGGGGGCAAACTGACCATCCCCATGTGTGTAAAGTTGATGCTGTTCTACCTACTCCACATCTCAAGCGATTTAGTCTACTCCAGGTGCAGCGTGGCAGATCGAAGCCTGCCAGTTTTGTAGATGGATTATTAATGTCCACTATTGCACGAGGTGGGGATAAAGACCACTCTGTTGACCACTTAGAAGTGGAGTTGAAGGAGCTGGATGTTAACTTCACAGCCGTCTTCCAAGCAGGCTGACGAGACTTAAGGCGTGTGCATTTCTGTCTGATATCCTCATGAACAGGTCATTCTTCAACATTCTTGTCCACAGCTGAAAAAGGGCCTTCTGTCTCCTGATGTGTGGAGGTACTATATTGCCGAGTACCGGTAACCATTTGATCGGTGTTGCACGAAATATACCAGTTATGATCCGCATGGTTTGGCGAAGTTGTGAATCTGCTAGCTGTGTGTGAGCACTATTAAGCCAGATACCAGAGCAGTATTCTGCTGCAGAATAGACCAAGGCTAAGATGTTGTCCGTAAAGTGTTTCCATCCGCTCCCCAAGAAGTTCCAGCCAGTCGTTGGAGAATGTTATTACGACTTTTTAGTTACTCAAATACAAGAAATCATAAGACAGAAGCAAATAATGTACTTACTGAATAAAAATATATTACTAATAAAATGAACACATGTGTACAGATTAAAAATTAAAAATGGAAGTAAAACACGAGCAACTTAAATGTAAAAACAAGATGTTCAGTAAAGAACATATAGCCTACTTTCTCCTAAATGCATGGGTATTGTTATAACTCTTTGTCCTTTTCAAGGAGTATGATTGAATGTTGGTTGTAGTAGCTTGTTGAAATACAACGTGCTATAGTGATATTAAACATGAATATGAGGTGCCCTTTGCTAGTGCTACCTCTGTACCAAATTTCGTTCAATTCGGTTTCACCGTGTTTGAATTGATAGGGGGAATCGATTTGCACACATACTTGGCCACCATCTGCAAACTATTGGGCTGATGTTCTTGCAGTTTGGTCAGAATATGTTTCCCACATAAAGATATGGTGTTGCAAAATTAGGTAGAGACTAGATTATTAAGTTGGTCGTAATTACATTTTAGCTTTTAACATTTGGGTGGCCGCGATTACGTTTCCATCAAGATAGCGTTGATATAAAACATGACACTGAGGTGCCCTTTGCTAGTGCTACCTCTGTACCAAATTTCGTTCATTCGGTTCCACCGTGTTCGAAATAATAGGGGGAATCAATTTTGACATAAAGATGGCCGCCATCCGCAAACTATTTGGCTAATGACCTATTAGATTGGTCAAAGGATGCTCCCTGCATAAAGGTATGTTGTTGCAAAGTTTGGTAGAGTTCGGATGGTTATGTTAGTCGTAATTTGATTTAAGCTTTAAACATTCGTGTGGCCGCCATTACGTTTCTGTCAATATGGTGGCGATATTAATCATGACACTGAGATGCACTTTGCTAGTGCTATCTCTGTACCTAATTTCGTTCCATTCGGTTTCAGCGTGTTTGAATTAATAGGGGGAATCAATTCTGACACAAAGATGGCCGCCATCCGCAAACTATTAGGCGAATGACCTATTAGATTGGTCAAAGGATGCTCCCTCCATAAAGGTATGTAGTTGCAAAATTTGGTAGAGATCGGATGATTAGGTTAATCGTAATTTGATTTAAGCTTTGAACATTCGTGTGGCCGCCATTACGTTTCAGTCAAGATGGCGGCGATATAAAACATGACACTGAGGTGCCCTTTGCTAGTACTACCTCAGTACCAAATTTCGTTCCATTCGGTTCCACCGTGTTCGAATTAATAGGGGGAATCAATTTTGACATAAAGATGGCCTCCATCCGCAAACTATTAGGTGAATGACCTATTAGATTGGTCAAAGGATGCTCCCTCCATAAGGGTATGTAGTTGCAAAATTTGGTAGAGATCGGATGATTAGGTTAATCGTAATTTGATTTAAGCTTTGAACATTCGTGCGGCCGCCATTACGTTTCAGTCAAGATGGCGGCGATATAAAACATGATACTGAGGTGCCCTTTGCTAGTGCTACCTCTGTACCAAGTTTCGTTCCATTCGGTTCCACCGTGTTCGAATTAATAGGGGGAATCAATTTTGACATAAAGATGGCCGCCATCCGCAAACTATCAGGTGAATGACCTATTAGATTGGTCAAAGGATGCTCCCTCCATAGAGGTATGTAGTTGCAAAATTTGGTAGAGATCGGATGATTAGGTTAATCGTAATTTGATTTAAGCTTTGAACATTTGTGTGGCCGCCATTACGTTTCCGTCAAGATGGCGGCGATATGAAACATGACACTGAGGTGCCTTTTGTTAGTACTACCTCTGTACCAAATTTCGTTCCATTCGGTTGCACCGTGTTCGAATTAATAGGGGGAATCGATTTTCACACAAAGATGGCCGCCATCCGCAAACTATTACACTGATGACCTATTGGTTTGGTCAAAGGATGCTCCCCCCCATAAAGGTATGTCGTTGCAAAATTTGGTAGAGATCGGATGATTAGGTTAGTCGTAATTTGATTTAAGCTTTGAACATTTGTGTGGCCGCCATTACGTTTCCGTCAAGATGGCGGCGATATAAAACATGACACTGAGGTGTCCTTTGCTAGTGCTACCTTTGTACCAAATTTCGTTCAATTCGCATTCACCGTGTTCGAATTGATAGGGGGGGACAGACATTCAGAGTACACACACTCACACACACACACACAGACACACAGACACACACACAGACTCACACACACACATACACACATACAGACACACTTTTTTTCGCCCTGTGTTGATCTCATAAGTCTACTTTCATTTTTTTGCAAAAATCGAAAGTAGGCTAATAAAAGAAATCTAGAAATGAATTCAAATCATAATAGCAACTAATTGGAAACGTGATTCAATAATAAAATTTAAAAAAGATGAAGCAAGATTAAAGAAATCAAAGAAATTCGTGGGTTAGATTACAAGAACGACTACTTACGGATATGACATGATCTGGACTGCCAGCATAAAAACAGAACTACGGCGTCTATGATGTCGTGAAATCATGGGGTGGGGGCGGTAAAAGGGTGGGGGTGGAGATGTGCGTATGTAGGGACACGGGGGATGGGGGATGACACTGAATTACGTAATATAGCGAAGTCAGAGGAAGTAACACAAAAATATCAAATTAAAATAAAGGAAATGAAAGTTACATTAAATTACTTGACATTATTGGGACACGAAAAGAAAGGAAAAATCAATCAGCTAAGAAATATGCTTTGTAGGAAAATAATAGGCTTTCGAAGAGGTAGTAATGTCGATACACAGCGAAATTCGATGATATAAAGAAATTGAATGTGGCGAATGAACGGTAATTAGCACAAAGACCATCGCTCACACACTTTTCATAAAACAGAGGGGAGGATCAACTTGAAGGCGAAATGAGACTCAGCTCCGCTACTCCGATGATACCTTGACCCAAAAAAAAAACTCTGATACGACAATCAAATGAAAGATGCCTCGAAAGAGTGCACATCAATTTGTGACGTAATACTGAGCGTTAGAAAGCCTCGCAGGAAAATAGCATATATTTCAGACCTGTGAGATTTATGTAAAAATAAAATCGATTACATGAAAGGGAGGGAAGACAAATAAACACAGAGACTTCGCTAAATTGATATAACCAAAGGTGAAAGGACTTGGATTCTTGGAACGAATTCACATCATCATAAGAAAGAAAAATATAAGTGAACCAAAAGAGACACACAATGAAAAATGGAGAAAGAGAAATTTAAAATGACTTCAAGTTAGATAAATTCAGTGACTGAATCGTACTTACATTTAGTTGCTTTTTGGGTGCGGGCTAAAGCCCGACACTTGCACACACGACCGTCTCACATGACAGCAAAGATAGGAAGAAGGAAGCCTTCCCTTAAATAACGCAGTAACGCGCCCGAGAAAAGTAAGTCGTAGATTCGACAAACATCCCCTCTCCGTATACATGGAGGGAGGGAGTCCAATAGCGAAAGCAAAGCAAAGCTTGACAACAAGTCGTGCTTTCGGCCAATGGGTAAAATTATACATAAAGTGAGTTAGCAAGGGTGAAATGTTTCACCATATTGCGAGGTATTACAGGCAAGTAAGAAGTTTGGACGTAGTATATTTGAGAGAGAAACGTATGTCACAATAATGCTACATGAAGGAATGATAATAATAATAATAATAACATGAGAAAAAAATGAACCTTATAATAACGGTTCACAGCTTGTTTGCAAGCCGGTATGACAACGTCTTTTAGGGTGGTACACTGAGAAACGAGCGAGCAATGGAACAGGTTTCCAAGATGACGGCCTTCTGCATGGTGATATGTAGACATGGATGTATTCCCAATATTTCAATATTACGAGCCAATGATTTAGGGATAATGCCGGTAGTAGAAAGGACTATGGGCAGAACCACTACACTTTCCTGTCAGATGGATTATTATTATTATTCTTTAATCGTATCGGCCAACTAAGGACCACGTTATTTCAACTGGTTTCTCTGGGCTTTGATCTTTGCCCAGTGTTCCTTCATACGTTGCCGGTGTTGCTCTTTCTTTCTTTCTTCCGTCCACACCTTTCCCGTCTTCAACTTTGGTTTTTCTTGAAAGCCCTGGTGGTCGTGTAGTTTCTTCCTGAGGGGATTGCGTTCTTGAATATCCCCTCAGGTAATTTCCATCTCTTGCAGGTCACTTTCCACCTCTTCGAACCAGGCTGGCATGGTCTTCTTATTTTTAAAATAGTTAAAGATCCGGTTCGTCAATCGTGTGGGTTTCATTCTAAGCAGGTGGCCATAAAATGCAATCCTCCTTTCCCTCATTACATCAGAGATCTTCTGGACATGAATATACAGCTCATAGTTATGCCGTCGTCTATATTCACCGTTGTCTTTAATCGGGCCAAGAATTTTCCTCAAGATCTTTCTTTCCTTGATCTCCAATTTTTCTACCAGGCCTTTCGTGTTCATGGTGAGGCATTCCGCTGCGTACAGAGCCTCTGGTCGTATGACAGTGCAATAATGCCTAAGTTTTGCGTTCAGGGATATTGACTTTTTGTTGTAAACGTCCTTGGTGAGTTGGTACGCCATTTCCATTTTGTTCATGCACGAAGTGAAGGTTTCTTTCTCACATACGTTGGGTTCTACCCACTCGCCAAGATATTTAAACTTATCTGTCCGTTTGATTTTCCCTGGTTTACTTTTAGCTCCCTTAGTGCTGGCTTGATGTTAGTTATGAAGTGTGTTTTCTCCAAAGAGATCTGAAGACCAACTTTTGTTGCCTGTACCTGCAGCTGGTTAATTTGTTTTGTGGCCATGTCTAAAGAGTCGGGGAAAATTGCAAGATAATCTGCAAAAGATAGGCAATCAATAGAAAGGTTCATGTTCTTGTAACCCAGTCTTACTCCATTTTGGACCCCATCGCTCATTTCTTTGTGCCACTCGCGGATGACTTTTTCAAGTGCACAGTTGAAGAGCAGGGGTTAAAGCCCATCTCCCTGCCTAACTCCTGTCTTAATTTCGAAAGAGTCTGAGATTTCTCCTCTGAACTTGACTCTGGAGGTTGTGTTAGCTAAGGTCTGTTGAATGATTGCCCTGGTTTTATTATCCAATCCAAATTCCTTTAGAATTTGAATAAGAGCTATTCTATCAATCGAATCATAGGCCTTCTTGAAGTCGACGAAGGTTACCACAAATTTCTTGTTCCTTTGCTTCAGATAGAAAAGGATGGATTTCAGATTCATAATTTGTTCGGCACATGAGCGCTCTTTCCTGAACCCTCCTTGGTACTCTCCTAATTGTGGATCAAGGTGTTGTTCTGCCCTATTCTGCAGAGCTTTTGAAATAATTTTGTAAGTTATCAGTAGGAGGGAAATGCCGCGGTAGTTGTTAACGTCCGTTTTGTCACCTTTCTTATGCAGGGGATGAATCAAGGCAGAAGTCCAGTCACGTGGAAGTTTCTCAGTTTCCCAAATCTCCTTGATAATGTCAGTCAATTTATGAATCATCTTTTCGCCAGCATACTTCCACAATTCGGCGATTATCGAGTCCTCACCTGGTGCCTTGTTGTTCTTAAGTGACTGGATAATCTGTTTTATTTCTTCTTTCGTTGGATGGGATGAATCTGGTTGCACTTGTCAGGGGCGTATATACAATTTTTTCGCGGGGGGGCTGACTATCCTGGAAAATTGTGAGTACTTAATGAATGTTCTATTATAGCCTGTGGAGTATGAATGGCAAGTATCTAAATGGATTACTTGTTAATTTATTCAGCAAATTTTACAAATTGATAAGCTGGAGCCCCCTCGGCACCCCCCTTTTATACGCCCCTGGCACTTGTATGCTGTCTTCAAATGAGAAAGTGGAGTTTGGAGTCTCACAATTAAGGAGGGATTCAAAGTATTTCGCTAGAATCTGGCAATGTTCTCTCTGACTGTAAGCTAGTCTCCCATTTGAGTTTTTGAACTGTAGACTCGGAGGATTGTTATTTGCTTGGATTGCGTTTGAAGGTTCTGTAGAAGTCCCTTGTGTTGTTCCTCTGAAATTCTAGCTCAATTTGAGTTAGTTGGCTCTTGTTGTAGGCACGTTTTACATTGCGGATGATTTTTGCAGCGCGTTGTCTCTCGTTCACGAAGTTTTCCCAATTATCTTGGTTCTTTCCCGAGTTCTATTTCTGCCAGGCAAGTTGTCTTTGCTTTACCACTGAATCACATGCATTATTCCACCACGCATGTTTCTTTGACTTCGCCAGTGGAACTGTCTCCTGTGCTGTTGTGACCAAGGCCTGTTGTGGTTCATCCCAGTTTTTGGGATTCCAAGATTCTAGTTTTTCAGTAAATTCAGGGCACAATCGTAGTTTTTCAGTATCAAATCGATTGATCTTTTTTAAGACGGCCTTTCAGGTGTTTCTCGGAATCAGTTTAACTTTGATTTTGGATAGATAGTGATCCGAATCTAGATTGGCATTTCTTAGAACCTTCACATTCTGTATTTCTCTTTGAGCTTTACGTGCAATTGCGGCGTGATCAATTTGAAATTCGCCGAGATTTGGATTCGGAGATATCCAAGTCCTCTGTTTTCTGGGAAGGTGTTTGAACGCAGTGGATTTTATAACAAGATTTAAAGCCTTTCATAGTTCTACGAGCCTCTCACCATTGCGATTTGTTCTCTGGTGAGCTGGAAAGTTTCCGATAATGTTTAGGAACTTTCTTTCCTTACCCAGCTGTGCATTGAAATCTCCAAGAAGCATGATCGTGTGTTTCTCTGGAATCTTACAGAGAACATCACCAAGGTCTTCCCAGAATCTATCTGTTCCTTCCGGGTCTCTCTAATTCGCTTGATTGATTGGCGCATGGACATTCACAACAGTATAATCTTTGTTTGTGCTCCGGAAGGAGAGAGTTGAAACTCGACTGCTAAGCGAGTTGAAGCCAATGATTGAATCCATAATCTTCCTACTGACGATGAATCCTGTGCCAAGGCTGGGAACTGTTTTTATTACACGTTTATCAGTTTTACCTTTAAAAATTCTGTAGACTTTTGACTCATAAGCTTGTTCATCTGTGAATCTCGTTTCTTGAATTGCTGCAATCAGGATTTAATGTAGGGATAAGGAATCAGTTAGTTGTTCCAATTTATCAATCTCCCGAAGGGAATTCGTGTTAAAGGTAGCAAAGAAATTCCGGCGTTTGTGTTGGATCTTTCCTGGAGTCCCCGATACCTCCAAGCATGTTGGCGCAGGCTCCCCAGATTCTGAAGGCCTGCATGCTTCGCTCAAGGCGAAGGTGGATTGGTTACCACCTGGGGTAGTAGCTTTTGCTGAACTTTCCTCCATGCTTTGAACAGTTGAAAAACTGTAGTTTGGGGTCAGTGATGTTTCACACCGACCAGGGTACTACCAAGGTTGTGAGCTTTGGAGCCCCCAGCACTGATCGGCTCGCCGACCCAGTTTTATTATTATTATTATTATTATTATTATTATTTTATCATGTACGCACTTACTGTCACAGGAAATGACTGTAGCGAGTCGATATTGTACAGCCCAGGGGCAGTACCCCTAGGACCTAGGACCTAACCCACCCCTTCATATTTCACCATAAAGTACTCTCACAGGCATGCCATAAGCTTCACACACTTCCTTGACTCAAGCAGACACAGCGGTATTGCTGCCAGCTTCGCTTACACAACTTACAAACAAACACACTATCTGGAACAGCACCAGTGATGAAACGCTAAGTAAGCAGCTCGCGGAAGCCTTAAAAGGTAGACCCAGGAGAGCCCAATTGTATATTCGTGGTCAGCGGCTCTGCATCTCCAGGTCCGTTCCAGATCCATCACGACGTCACCAGGTGAGAATTAGCAGTGTGCTCAGATCTCCTAATTACTTGTAACACCTCACCCAGAACACATTTGTATTTGTACACTCGTCCACTACTTAAAGGGACAGTATATTATCGCCACTGATCAATAAATATTTGGTCAGTAAACATATACTTCTTATAATCATTTCACACATCTTTACATCCTTACGCCCCACCCGCACTTATTCCTAATTGCCCCTGACCGTGAATGCTGAGAACTGCATCGTCAGGAAACCCATTGTGTTAGCATAACAGACAGCCAGCAGCCAAGTGCCGACTCTGCACGTGAGCTCGTCTTCACTCGCTCACGCTAATTGGTAAGCTAAGTTAATAGCTCCGTCTTAGACATTCATCCCTTAACAGGTAGACGCACCCCTTAGGATCGCACCCCAACAGATCACATCCTTTCACCAACACTTACGCTAGTAGTCTCCCCCGAATACGGGAAACTACACCCTTTCCGAAACTACCCCCAAATTAATACATCTACACTACCCTGTTTATCCCATCCCCCAACACCGGGATAAAACAATATCATATTACTCGGAATGAAGTAATTTTCCAATCTTGTAAAAAACCGAGTTACTGGACTAACTGTTCTGCAATCCCTAAGCGGACCTTCCACCAATGATCAACTAACGTGGATGAACTCCAGAGTACATTATAAAAACTGAAGTCATTCTATTTGATGATTGCTGCTCCCACTGTTCAATTTATGGACGAAAGTAAACTAACTTTACAATAAATTTTTAACCTAATTTCATCTTGTGATATCTAAGGTTATGAGATCACCTTTTGTCCATGTGTGTGTCCTAATGCATTCTCAACAGCTAGAGCAATTTCAGTAAAACTTGGCAAAATCTTACTACTAATTCATCTGACCCAGATCTTTCAATTTATAATGTCACCAATCCAACATGGCGACAGCGTCAATTATTTCACACTCATTCAATATCTCCGAAATAATCGCAGTAATGAACTTGAAACATTGTATGTTGATAGAGACTACTAAAGTAATTTCATCTATATGACTTTCGGGAACTTAATAAACACACAACCAACATGACGGTCACGGGAATGTCAAATCATTAAACGTGCTTTTTTCATGACTAATGAGCGATGTTTTTTTGTATTCAGCTTAATATGTTATTGTAGGACAGTTGAGCTAGCTGCTCCGTCCCTTAAAACGGCAATAACTAACTAATATATTATTGTCTAATAAAATGCATTTGCGATGAGACATTCCGGATGTTGGCTGAGAGAAATTTTATAAACATATATTTATTTACTGTGACATATTCGAGCAATCAAAGTGAAACTTTGTCTAATGAACCACTGCCACAATTGTTATCCTGGTTTCTAACTTTGTGGCTTACATGTAAATCAATCCAACATGGCGGTCTCACGAAATAATCCACCTGTTATCAATATCTCCAATATCACAGACATCAATGTGATATTTTGTGTGACAGTTGAGAACTATCAATTACGTACAGATATGCGATTTTCAAAAGCCTGGAAAACACCAAATCAACATGAAGACCACGTGAATTTTCATTATTTAAAATAACTCTCTGGAGATCTAGTCCACCTAGTTCAATGCAACTTGACATAGCGAATCATAATTTAGAGCTTAATATTGAGCCCGATGAGCTCATCTTCGATAGTAGGGGAGCAGTAGGGGTTCTGCCCCACCCATTTTATTTGTACCCGACTGTACATGTAAAAATAATTAATATCTCTCGAACTCATGGTCCGATTTTGACAAATGAGGTGTCGTTGGACTCGAGCTGACGTCCTCTTTCCTACGGACCACTCGTTATATTTTAGAAAAGAAAAATGAAAATTTTTGTTTTCGAAAGTAGGTGATAGTTTGAAAACCAAACATGATAAAATGTTGTGCCATGGCTCAAACGAACGGTCTCTATGTCCTTTATTATTTGTAATAAATCTTTTTTAATTTTTATGTTTTTTTGAAAACAGTCCAATTTTGAAATTCCTATGTTTTGGAAACTAAGAGTTTTACAAAAAAGTTTGTTTGACATAAATGAAAGGTCCCTATGCCCTCTACCAACGAAATAAATGTCAAGTCTCTAGGATAAAAACTGTGCAGTAGTGGGGTGCAGAGAGTTCTGCTTAGTCGCCTACTTTCATATAAACTTTGGCGATATCTCCCGAACGCGTGATCGGATATTAACGAACGAGGTATTGTTGGCGTTGGGATGACGTTCTCTTGGCTAAGAATGAGTGTTAGTATTTAAAAAATTAAAAATAAAAATTTTTGTTTCTAAGAATGGCGCTATTTTGGAAACGGTGAATTTTGGAAAAAAGTTTGTTTGACGTTAAGGAAAGGTGGGTATGCCCTGCAGGAGGGCAGGAAGTTTCAAAGGTGTAGGAGGCAAAATGATAGCCTACTTTCTCGCGAACATTGGGGATAATTGGCGAACGGATGGTCCGATTTTAACAAATGAGGTGTCGTTGGACTCGAGCTGACGTCCTCTTTCCTATAGACCACTCGTTATATTTTTTTTGAATTTTTTGGTTTTCGAAAGTAGGTGATAGTTTGAAAACCAAACATGATAGAACGTTGTGCCATAGTTGAAACGAATGGCCTCAATGACCTTTATTTTTTACAACATAATTTCTTAATTTTTGGAGATTTTTTTGAAAACACTTGCATTTTGAATTTTTACCATTTTGGAAACTAGGAATTGTAAAAATAAGTTTGTTTGACATAAATGAAAGGCCTCTACCCCCTATATCAAGAAAATAAATGTCAAGTCTCTAGGACAAGAACTATGCATTTAATTTTTTTTATTTATTTGTTTTTTAAATAAAAGAGTGTTTGTAGACAGAGAGCCGGTAGCGCTTGACGTATGTTACAACGAGGCTATGACTGGCCATGGTGAATACAGGAAATGGCTATTTCGACGGGACCGCAGGGCGAGGGAGCACTTTCTGATATTTTGTTATGACGAACGAATGAAGGTGAATATTTTGGAAATTCCTCATGGCGATCTCGGTGACCGTGCCCGGAAGAAATGAATCGCTATTTTGGCAGGACGGCTGGGGCTGCTAATGACGGTTGGTTTTGTGACATTTCCTATGACGGATGGAGGCGAATATTTGAAAATGTGTTAAGTGTGCAAGGATTTTTTTACTCCTGAAGGGGATCATTTAACATGCTAGTAAACAGTAATAAGCGAGTCTGCAGTCTGTCACAGTAAATGGTTTTAGAATATGGAAACCTATTACATTTGCTCGACCAAGTCATGTGCATGTACGCAAAGAGCCAAAACGGTAAGGTCATTGGCTTGAAATGTTATAAACTAAATATCAAACTGGGTAAAGTCATGTGTTTTAGGGTGAAAGTATGTGGTTAACATGATCATGTATTGAGGATGGCCGCTTGCTAGCAATTATTATTACAGTAACAAGTTTAATAATAATAATAATAATAATATTTATTTATTTATCGTATGGAAAGCCTCCGTGGCTTAGGCGGCAGCACGCCGGCCTCTCACCGCTGGGTCCGTGGTTCAAATCCCGGTCACTCCATGTGAGATCTGTGCTGGACAAAACGGAGGCAGACAGGTTTTTCTCCGGGTACTCCGGTTTTCCCTGTCACAATTTCATTCCAGCAACACTCTCCACTATCATTTCATTCCATCTGTCATTCATTTAATCATTGCCCCAGAGGAGTGCGTCAGGCCTCGGCAGCCGGCACAGTTCATATCCTCGCCGCTAGATGGGGGCGTCATTCATTCCATTCCTGACCCGGTCGGAGACTGGAAGCAGGCTGTGGATTTTCATTTATTTATCGTATGGCTTTGCCGGGAGTGTCCGAGGACATGTTCGGCTCGCCTGAGTCTGTTGCTGCTTCCAGCGGATACCCTAAAGGGTGAGCTACAAGATTCGTTCAATTTCAAGTAGTTCCAACTTTCGCCACCAGATATCAATGATACCTAGTGGTGAACGTTGGAACTTTGATAGAGCGTTCTGACGAAATCTAACCTAAAAAATTTTGCTTTACACAAGTTAAGTCTGTGAAAGGATCTTTTACATGCCATAAATCTATGACATGGGACCGCCGCCTTTACTTCCCCTCCGAAGGAAGGCATACTGAAAGATTTTTAACGCTCTTAAAAAATCCGACGACTTCGGCAAGGTTTGAACCCGCTATCTTGGGCACAGCAGTTCAGCATGCTACCGACTACGCCACCGAAGCCGCTATAATAATAATAATAATAATAATAATAAGACACACATGTATTCAATGCTAACACACACAGTCATGCTCACTGGAGACTGAATATTGTACCTAGCCAGAGGACTTGTGGGAGAGACTGCTGATAAGACAAAAATGTCTACGTCTGCAAGAAGTGTTATATCAGCTTACTTGCCTCGTGGTGGCTAGCAGGTGTGCTGTTTAAGCAGAGACCGCCATGTTGGTTCTTAAGCAGTAGTAATACCAATGTATACGAGGCAACCATTTTGGTTCCTTATTAAAATCATGAAACTAGTATAAGGTACGCGAAATTTATCGCGTTTGAGAAATGTGAAGAGGCGTGGGAACACGTGTGAGAGAGACACCATTTCAAGGTCAAAACGCTGAGAAAATGCAACTCTCTCTGTTGCTAGGCTAACTGATAACGATTGCGTTAGTGATGCACTTGCCATTTTAGCAAAAGGACGTATACAGTAAAGCTCTGAACAGAACTTTGGAAGAAAAAATCCTTTTATTTTTTGGTAAGTACTGAACCCTTGCAAAGAAGCATATGAGACTCAGTTTCGGGGGGTGTAACGGTTCATATCGTAAGTTGTTGTCAAGGCGCTTCATTAACTTGCAGGGTAACATATAACAAAATAACATGCAGGAAAGAGTGAAGCCAGGGTTAAAACAAATGAATTTAATAACAAATCACCATATTTACACTTAACAAATAAACAACAAAAAACTCCCATCTGACTCCCACTTAATAAAAATGCCAAAAAACTAGGCCAAAATCTCTGGAGAGATTAATTACTTGGACCAAGTGTCCCTAAGATAAAATACAAAAGTGACCATATACTGTATGTGCGTATGCCGTTCTACATGCATCACGACGTGTACAATGAATGCGTGATTCGTCATCATCCAGAATAATCCTTCAGACAACGAATCCACATTTCTTAGAGCTAGACCGACACGGGGGAACACAACTACAATACTTAAAATTAAACCGACACTTCCTAAATCTAATATAAACAAACACAAAATTTCCGTGTGAAATTGGAATCAAATTGCCGCAGCAACATTTACTGCCTAAAAACTTAGGACTTCTCACACAAATCAACACAAGTACATTAACACGTGACCAATAAAAAAATACACAAATGACCGCCGTCAAAATTTACAAATACTCTACCCCTACACCGCACGGGTGTGACACACAAAATTACATTAATCGAGTCATAAACAAAGCAATAGGCACACAGCCAACATTTACGTTAATAATACAATATTTTACCCATACAACGTACAACAAGCCGTTACACACATGGCGAACTCCCCAATTAATTATGGCTAAAAAAATAACCATCACAATGAACAGGTCTGCTACATGAAAGCTTACAGGGGTCAGTCGGACAATCAGGACTGCCTATCAAAAATAAGTCACAGGCAAAACGGGCGGTTCGTGGAACTCTGCATGTCTGTCAACCCACGTGTCAATAACCTCGACCTCCCAGAACATGGGGTCGAATCTCGAAGAAGTGTGCCCCAAAGCACAATAATACGTGTGTGTGTCAGAATAAAATATGGACAAGAAACAGTGGTCTCCCAAGAGCACCCTGTCTTTCCATCAAAAATACAACAGCAGCAAAAATATGAGAGTGGTAGGACCTCTACCCCGTCCTCACGTAGAATCAACACACACTAGACACAATAACACACACAGAACACACGTATGGGTTTTGACAGACCCTGAAATAAAAAGACACAAATAATTTCCACATGCTGGCGCCACCGTTCTATGCCGTGACTAGTCAACCTGAAAAGGAAAAAAAAATCTGTCAAAACTAGAACAAAGGTGTTCTACAAATTACTTTTAAGTTGGTGCGCTTGGCAACCCTAATATGAATAATAACCTGTTCAGCAAATATCTTACAGTAATTTCCTCCCATTCCTATTTCAAATATTAATGTTAATAAAGCACCATTTATCGAATGTAACGGGTTCCGCATTTGCAAGGATAAAAATCACGCACGCACGCCGCGCACATTACATATAACTCAAGGAAAGCAAATATCTAACAAAACACATTGGCCACGCGCCAACGGACATTTAAAAACATTTAGTGTCGGTGCAAGAAAAACTCTAAACAACAAGAAAAGAAACATGACTATTTACAAAAATTCCCCGGCCAAATCTAACTACATAATTGAAATAATCCAATTTTTGTACATCACTGCTCTACTTGTAGAACTAAGGACATCCTCCTCAACCCATTACCCTATGGACAAATTAGCACTCCATCGTGGTCGTCTGCGTTGATTTGTTGAAGTTCATCCCAACTCCAAACCACGTGCTGATCATCTTGGTATCGACTCCTTGGCAGAAAAGTTCAATGTTAATTATTTTACCTATCTATAATCGCTTGCAGGTTACTCAGTTCGCCCACAATTGTCCTAATGCGATTAATAGCGAAGACTGGCCCTATATATCTCGTACACACGCACAATAAAACACATATAAAATACACTGCAATTTGTACATAAAATATACACCTCGAGACCGCGCCACTGGCTCGTTAACAAGTTTAAGATCTTGGCCGCACTGACAGTCGCTATCTTGCTCGGTATTTCCGTACTGTACTGTTGATCTTCGCTCCGGTGAGCGCTAATTAGGGTGTTACAAGACTTGCACCTCAGAGCTGAAATGGTCGTCTTTAAGTAAATGTTACAAGTTACCACGCACTGGCGTGAAATATTTAGCTCACAAAAATAAAGTTGATTCCAGAATTAAATGTATTAGAGCTTTAAAATTCGATAATGCAACTGATATGAATTTGGCTCCTCAAAGCTCACAAATAAAATGACTTCACTAAATTCAGAGTGTAAAAATCACGATACAAACTGGCGTGAAGTTAGCCTCTCAAGGCTCCGCAAAGAATGACTTAGAGTGGCGTCATGCCAAACTATTTATTAGAAACTGACAGGGGGCGGAGGAGTGGGGTGGAATCGGATAAAAACTTCCAGAGTGTTTGTCTCACAAAGATGGGACTAGTATCATTCTTCTTCAAATAAATCAAACGTCTCAATGCACTCGTGCGGAGATTAATCCGTTCGGCGGTTCTTTAGATAACCAATTCCGCGGGCTTTTTACTACTGACGCTGTCCACCGCGTGGTCATGGCTTGGTCTCTTGTGATTGGCTGATTCAATCGTATGTTCGTTGCAAGTGACTCGTGATCCTTCCTTTATGCTTCCAATTTTGGTACAGTAGTTGCTCAATTTGGCCTTGAACCCGACTAATTCTAGCCGTCCCCCAAGAATAGCTACCAGCTCAGCTCCTGTTGCAATCATTACGAAATGCTGGCCTCCCTTACATCCATGTCGACTTCCTCAAGTACTACCTGGGCCGTAGTAATAATAATAATAAATATGAATACTTATTTATCGTAGATCAATAAGGGTTCAGTACCTATGAATGATTATTTTAATAATGAAATGCTAATGAACCTTAAATTTGTAGTTATTGATCAGGTAATTAATGATTTTTATTTATTTATTTGTTTGCAGATAACTGGCACACCTAACATGTCAGAAATACAAGAAACCATTGCTCTTTTGGGCCCACTAGAAGGAAACAGTAAGAAGCCGGTGCAAGTGAAGATGAGATTATTTTTTTTAACTAACTTGTTTCATTTTTTTGTTTGATATTATATTATTTTATTTTATGAAATGTATGTCTTAACCTCATTTACGTATTTATAGCGGTTTATCTTATTTATTTTTAGAAACTTGAAAAGAAAAGCCTTACCGCCGTAGCAGTTGCTTAAAACCCAAGACGCAGTAGAGTGCAACCATTGTTTCCAGACAGTGAACTATTGAAAACTCAGGTAAGTCTAACTTAAAAATGCTATTCCAATTTACCACTAATGAAAAACCATAGACAATAAAATATTCATTAACTGTACATGACTGGTACAATGATTGCTTTCTTGAATAATGGCCATGAATTGACAAACGGTACAAGACTATATTGGTTGTTGACGGGGAAATTTACAATGCCATATTGGATTTTATAAACATAAAAATCAAAATTATGGGTGGTTCCCTATTGACTCAATAAATATCCACAGGTTTGAACAAGATAATCTGAACAAACTGACATTACATTCATTTTTGTTTTTATATTCGTTAAAGGAAATGTAAATGACTGCAGCTTTATAAAAAAGTACATGGGTTATTGTTAGTGCAGACATACAGTTAATTTTTTAAAATATTTTTTGATGGTGTTTTTTATTTAATGCCAATTAACGTTAAAGTTTAATTTCAAGTGATGAATGATGATAGCAAACACTCGTCTCGAGTAGGTTGGCCTTCCAATGCTGAATGACTCTTCATCGATGAGTCCGGAGTTGACTAAAAAGCCCAATGCGTGAGAGACACAGTTTCCCGCAGTGATGACAGGTAGTATCAGGTCCAGGTGAGACATCCAATTCATTCCCTGTCTTCTAATGAACACTCTGTTCTTTCTGCGCTTCCTCCGATCGTCTATCATACGTCGGCGGTTTTCTTCAAAAAGTATCGCACCACGATGAACAATTGATTTCCAGGATGAGCGATCAAGAGCTAAGGTCTTCCAGTTGTAGATATCAATATGGCACATTTGCATATTAGCCTTTAGTACGTCTTTGAATCGCTTCCTCGGACCTCCCACACAGCGCTTGCCCTCAGTTAGTTCAGAGCAAACACTTGCTTGGGAATGCGATTATTGGGCATGCGGATTACATGTCCTGTCCATCGCAGCTGACGTTTTAAAAGCATGGCTTCAACACTGGTAGTCTGTGCTTCTTCGAGAATGCTGGTGTTTGTGCGTTTGTCTTGCCATGTCACACGAAGAATTCTCCTCAAACAACGCTGGTGATATTGCTCCAGCTTTTTAAAATGACGTCTGTAGCATGTCCAGGATTCAGATCCGTAAAGTAAGGTGGGAATTACAACCGAGTTGTACACAAGGATCTTCGTTGCAGCATTGATATCATGGTTGTCAAAAACTCTAGACCTCAATCTTGCAAAGGATGCCCCAGCACGGTTAATCCTGTGTTGGATTTCGGAATCTATATTTGCACTTGATGACAGGGTGCTGCCAAGATAAGAAAATGTGTTATCTTCTTGAAGCTTCGCTCCTTCGATGATGACATTGATGTTTCTTTGTCCTTGTCCAGGGGCTGGTTGGTAGAGGACTTGGGTTTTACTGGTGCTAAGTTTCAGCCCAATCTTTTGTGTGCTGAAGAAGACGCATTCAGGATTTTCCAAAGTTCGTCCTCTGATTGAGTTACTACTGCATTATCATCAGCGTACTGTAACTCAACCAATGCAGCAGGAGATGTTCGAGTCCTTGCCTTTAGACGGCTCAAATTAAAGATCTTCCCATCCACCCTGTGAGTTATCTGTATGCCTGTAGGAAGATCATCTTTGACTAACTGCATGACAGTGGCAACGTACAGAGTAAACAATGTAGGGGCAATCACACAGCCTTGTTTAACGCCGGTATTTATATGAAAAGGTTCTCCAATAGAGTCGTTACCAATGACATTTGCCTTCATATCAGTGTGGAGTAGCCTTAAGATGATAAGAAATTTCAGTGGAAAACCATACAATGCTAAAATCTTCCACAAGGCTTCACGGTTTACCGAGTCAAATGACTCACTGAGGTCTATAAAAGCAATATAAAGAGGTCTATTTTGCTCTCTACATTTCTCCTGAAGCTGACGAACAGTGGATAGCATATATGCAGTCCCTCGAGAAGGCCTGAAACCACATTGGCTCTCTGGGAGTATTTTCTCCACCAGGGTTATAATACGATTCGCCAAAATACGAGCAATAAGATTTCCAAGGCATGATAACAAAGATATACCACGATAGTTGTTGCAGTCTGCACGATCACCTTTCTTAAATATGGGAACTATCAGACTATCTCTGAAATCAGCAGGCATTTTTTTCAGTTGTCCAAATTTTAAAGATAAGATCATGTATGTGGCTTATGAGTTCCTCACCTCCTTCTTTGAGAGCTTCCGCTGGTATTCCATCACATCCGGTGGCTTTGTGTCGCTTTGCTTGATCAATAGCACACTGAACCTCATCTAGTGTTGGCAGGGTACCGAGTTCTTCCTTGATGGGTGCTTGTTCTAATATATCATACACCTGCTCATCAATAACTGAGTCCTGGTTCAAGAGGTCTTCAAAATGCTCCTTCCACCTATTCATGATGGAGTATTGATCTTTTAGAAGTGTACTTTTGTCACTGGACCGAAGTGGATTTCTACCAAACGTGGAGGGGCCATAAATCGCTTTTGTGGCTAGGAAGAACTGTCGCGAATCTTTGTCTGCTAGATATTGCAGCTCTTTAGCTTTGGATGTCCACCATGCATTTTTGAGCGTACGAGTTCCTCTTTGGACATTTGCCTTCGAAAGACAAAATGCTTCTTTCTTAGTACGGGAGTACATATCTTTTCTCCAAGTTTGCAAGGCTTTTCTCTTTTCTGAGATTAATGCTTCAATTTCTTCATCATTTTCATCAAACCAGTTTTGATGTTTCCTGGTCTTATATCCCAGCGTTTCCTTGCAAGCATTCTGAATAGCGGTCTTCAGACTCTCCCAGTGCAGTGTTACATCTGGATGGTATTCCTGTGGTAGTGTCTGGCTAAGCAACTCATTATATTGGGAGATATGCTCTGACTTACCAAACTTCTCGGTATCAAAAATATGCCTACAGCTCTTCTGTTGCTTCCTCCTCTGTGTGGATAATGGTATACGCATAACTGATCAGATAAGCCGGTGATCTGTCCAACAGTCATCGGCTCCTGTCATTGCTTTGGTGATAAGAACATCTCGTAAATCTTTCTTGCGTACAATCACATAGTCAATAAGATGCCAGTGCTTCGATCTAGGGTGTTGCCATGATGTTTTAAAGCGATTCTTTTGGCGAAAGATAGTATTGGTGATTACCAATTCATGTTCAGTGCATTTGGAGAGCAGGCTGATACCATTGGAGTTTTCGCTCCCAACTCCCTCCTTACCAATGACACCATTCCAAACATTGTAGTCCCTGCCCACTCAAGCGATAAAATCTCCGAGTAAGATGATCCTATCTTCACGGTTGATGTTTGATAGGACGGTATCCAGATCTGAATAGAACCTTTCCTTAATGTCATCATCAGCATCTAGTGTGGGGGCGTATGCGCTGATCACCGTGGCATGCTGGTTGTTAAATAACCGATGTCTTAGTGTCATGAGGCGTTCATTATACCCAGTTGGAAGCTCTGACAGATCCTTGAGAAGCTTGCTCTTAATGGCAAAGCCAACTCCATGTATTCTGTGTTCGTCCTCACGTTTACCCTTCCAAAAGAAGCTGTACCCTGCACCTTGCTCATTCAACTGACCTTCCTCAGCAAGACGGGTCTCCTGAAGTGCTGCTATGTCAATGTCATATCTCCGTAGCTCTCTACCCACAATAGCTGTTCTCCTTTCAGGTCTCTCATTTGCGGGGTCATCAGTGAGTGTTCTTACATTCCAGGTTGCAAATTAAAATTTGTTACTTATACATTTTCGACCGCATGGAGGTGACACCTTTGGACGCGGCTATTCAATCGGTAGTATAAGTGGCTGACTATGTTTAGGGCACCTTTTCTAGCCCCTTCCCCATGCGGGGTGAGCAGAGTGGACCCTAAATAGGACTGTTCAGTCGTAGTTGCAGCGGCCGAATTGCTCTACAGCCACAACCCTAAGCAAGACGACCGATCACACATCTACCGCCTACGTGCCAAGTTATCACTAGAGGCTCCCAGACATCACAATCCTGCCCCCGTCGCAACTTCTTGATCGCCGCAGGACTTTGAAGAAAGTCAAATGTTGTTGGAAGACTGCTGTGCGTGAAATCTTTTAACGTGAGAATGTTGCTGCACATCAACAAACGCACATTCCTTGATGACTTAGGAAAGATGTGCAATGGCAAGCAAATGCAAGACGATTGAATAAATCCTAGTCACTGCAGCCTTCATCCGCCATTCCAGCCAATGAGGGGCTCATTGCTCTTATGCCTGGTCCGCCGTTGAGGACTTTCTATACCGTTGACCACAGGTGGTTCATCCGCCTTTAGGGAAAGTTTCCTGTCCCAAAAGCAAGAGAGAGCCCTAACCACTACCAGCTCATTCGCCTCCCTGGGGGAGCCGGTGGCATGATAGTGGGGGACTCCTTATCCCGGGAGTCACTTGGTCGTCAGAGCCTCGTTAGTCTAAAGCAGGGTGCACCACGTGCAGGTGAGGTTGACATTTGAGTAGAAAGCCTACCCTTACAAGTATTGATTGATTGATTGAGTGATGAGTTTTTTTAGGTGTGTCCATACGCCATTAACATAGTGAACAGACAGTGAAAAAAACCATACATTGTGGTTGTGTGCAACGTTAAAAACTTACAATAAGAAAAAGTTGTATTATAACACATGGCGTTAGTACCAAATACAACAAGTGAACAAGTTGGTTTACCACGTGGGTTAAATTTAAAATCAGAACATGATCGTTCGTTAACATTTGAATCCTGGCCTGCAGTCTTTCTGTCGACACATAAACTTGCAAAAGCGTTTTTTTTTTTATTTGAACCGAGAAGATGTGGTGTGCTGTGTGTTTTGTCGTATTGAACATTCACACTGGGAAGAAGGGGATGATCCCTTTAGAGACCACTTGCGATGGTCTCCTTGTTGTCCTTACAGGAATATTTAACTGGTTTTAGTAATGTTGAGGATAATGTTGAGGATAATTAAAGTGATTATATTAATAGTGATCTAGATCAAGCTGCTTATGATTATGATAGTGATAATGATCCGAAACAAGACAATGACGTTTTCATGCCTATTGTTCACCCTGGAATAAAAGGATCTACAACAAGCTTTGTATTTAAAACTATAACACACTATCGTTAAGGCAAAGACTTGTATTAAGTGTGCATTTTATTGTCATAATCATGTATACTCTGCAATGTTAAATAGTCTGACTTCTGTAGAAAATAAAACAACATTGTAACATCATTTGCATTTATTTACAAACTTTATACACATTTTTTTGGTTTCATGATAATATTTTTTAAGACAATACTAAACACTAAAACATTATTATTCTATACACATATTTTTCTTTCAGTCCATTGTCATGACTTATATCTTCCATTATTATTTGACATTTGTTTTTTTAATTTAATTAAAACGAACCATGCACCTATTGTTTTTAAAACCTTCATAAATTAAGTGTACAGGTTGTACAGCATTATTGACTTCATCAAAATCACTCTCCGACATATCATTAAACCGTGTAGGCAGAAATGTCTCAAAGTTTTCACATACACAAAGTACACCATATGCTGTTTTCAATTTCCGAAACTTGATAATGCGGAATGGAATATGCGTTGGCAATTCGCTGAGCTTCTTTGTCTCTAAGCCACATGCTTGACCCACAGCATTCAAAACATTCATTGTAGTAGTCTATAAACTAAAGAAAAGCATATCTATTACAGTCAAAAACAGCTTGTAATAATATTGTGCAATTAGGGATTTTGCACTATGCATGGCTAATAAATTATACTAGTTATGCAAGAAATGCCCTAACTGTAGCAGATACTACTTTTCTGCATATAGCACAAGTGTTAAGTTCTAATGCACACTTGATACATGCTATCATGTGTCCACAAGGCAAAAATATATCACCTAGTTCATCTTGATACCAAATTTTACATAATTGTTGGTCACACTTTTGCATTTGTTGGTCAGACAAGTCTTTTTTTTTTTCAGCCTCATGTATTTGCCCCGCGTGTTCTAACTCTAAAGGCACGTTTATATCTTGTGCCGCAATCACGTTTTCTTTACGAATAGTGTTCACAAATTCCTGACCTTTAAGCAACACCATGTATCTACAGTTAGGTAACCAACGAGCGTGTTGCACAAAAGGGTCATCAGTCATTTGCCAATCCTTTAAAGCAAATCCTCAATAAAAACATATTGTTTTATCCCTTTCACCAATATAAAAAATCCAGCTTCACTTAGCTGTTTGGTAAGGTGTTTTAATATTAATCGCCAAACATTTTTATAAGATTCTAAACGTTTTTCAACAGAGCTGTACTCTGCGTGTGCTAGTGCTCTAGTCCTACAAACTCCCAATTTTTCAAAAGAACATGCCAATTCAACACTGTCTATGGCATATGGACCACATATATCGACACTACCGTTGTTGACTGGTAATACATCATTATTATTATTTATTTGTGATTCAGCAACATACGTAGCGGCCTATGGCCTCGTGGTTCGGTAAAATGGATACACGGGTAGGTTACCCACTTATTTTCCAAGCATGTAAAGACAACAAGGAGACCATCGCAAATGGTCTCTAAAGGGATCATCCCCTTCTTCCCAGTGTGAAAGTTCAATACAACAAAACACACAGCGCACCACATCTTGTCGGTTCAAGTAAAAAATCATGCTATTGCAAGTTTATGTGCCGACAAAAGGCCTACAGGCCAGGATTCAAATGTTAACCAACGATCATGTTCTGATTTTAAATTTAACCCACGTGGTAAACCAACTTGTTCACTTGTTGTATTTGGTACTAACGCTATGTGTTATAATAAAACTTTTTCTTATTGTAAGTTTTTAACGTTGCACACAGTACTTTAACCACAATGAATGGTTTTTTTCACTGTCGGTTCACTATGTTAATGGCGTATCACCACACCTAAAAAAACTCATCACTCAATCAATCAATACTTGTAATTAAACTTTAATATTAATTGGCATTAAATAAAACACCGTCAAAAAATATTTAAAAAAATTAACTGTATGTCTGCCCTAACAGTACCCTATGTATTTTTTTTATAAAGCTGCTGTTATTTACATATCCCTTTAACCAATATATAAACAAAAATAAATGACATGTCAGTTTGTTCAGATTATCTTGTTCAAACCTGTGGATATTTATTGAGTCCATAGGGAACCACCAATACATTAAATTATTTTTTTGTTTTTATAAAATCCAATATGGCCTTTTAATTTTCCCAGTCAACAACCAATATAGTCTAGTACCGTTTGTCTATACATGGTCATTATTCAAGAAAGCAATCATTGTACCAGTCATGCACAGGTAATGATTTTTTTTTGTCTAGGGTCTTTCATTAGTGGTAAAATGGATTAGCATTTTTAAGTTAGACTTACCTGAGTTTTAAATAGTTCACTGCCTGGAAACAATGGTTGCACTCTACTGCGTCTTGGGTTTTCAGCAACTGCTACGGTGGTAAGGCTTTTCTTTCCAAGTTTCTAAAAATAAATAACATAAAAGCTATAAATACCTAAATTCAGGTTAATACATACATTTTATAAAATAAAATAAAATAAAATAATATCAAACAAAAAAAATGAAACAAGTTAGTTTAAAAAAATAATCTCACCTTCACTTGCACTGGCTTCTTACTGTTTCCTTCTAGTGGGCCCAATAGCGCAATGGTTTCTTGTATTTCTGACATGTAAGGTGTGCCAGTTATCTGCAAACGAATAAATAAATAAAAACCATTAATTACCACATCAATAACTACAAATTTAAGGTTCATTAGCATTTCATTTTTAAAACAAGAAGTTCCGTGACGAACTAAAGAGCCTACTTTTCTTAAAATTTAAGATTCATGACAATGATTAATCTATATGGATCTATCTAGAATATTGACGAAATTAAATTGGTAATATAGAAATTTCTAATAGTTCGAAATTCTGTATACCTGGCATAATGTAGCCTAATAGAGAACTACAGTTGGCAGCCCAGCTGACTGAATATATTCTTAGTTCAATCTCTTAAGGTACAGAATACAAAATTTGGTTGAAGTCCAATCTATAGCATGGACGTTACATGCAGTTAAACATTGGATTAACAGCGCACGTAAAATCATGTTGGCAACAATGACATACATATATTGGTCAGAAATAATCTGAAATAATATGATTTATTGTTGTGCCAATTTTGAATGAAATCCATTAGTTAGTATAGAAGTTACATGCATTTTAAAATTGGACCTATCAGCAGGCTTAGAATCATGTTGGCAGCACTGGCGTAGGCCTATATTAGTTCCTCCAAATTAATCTAGAATGCCAGGTACTATACGTGTGCAATGTTTAGAGCTATTGGCTTGCAAACTTTCTGATAGATTGATATTACGGTTACAAAAATAGAGACAGTATTTATTAACAGTTGGCAACCCTGGTGGCTCTTAAGATTACGCTCAGTCATATGTGTCCAACTACACATAATACATACGAAATTTGGTTGAAATCCAATTGAGAGTGTAGAAGTTATATGCATTAAAAATTGGAACTTTCTCAGGCTTAGAATCAGTTTGGCAACACTGTCATGTATGGCCTCCTGGAAATTAGGCTGAAATAATATTATCTATATGTGTGCCAATTTTGGTATAGCTCCCATGCATACCTTTCAAGATATACAACATGGAGCTGAAATTTCAATTGCGATTTTTCAGCAGTTGGTAGCACTGACATCATTTTCAAATATGGCCGTGAGATATTAAGGTATAGGTCTGTACTCCTACCGAATTTTGTTTCGATTGCTGCATCCGTTTAGGAGTTGATAGGGGGACACACACACAGCCAGACAGACAGACAGACAGACAGAATGACAGACAGACAGAAGGACAGACAGACAGACACACATCTGCCCGATCTCATAAGTCTACTTTTTCCTTAATTTTGCAAAATGTGAAAAGTAGGCTAATAATCATTCATAGGTACTTACCAAAAAATAAAAGGATTTTTTCTTCCAAAGTTCTGTTCAGAGCTTTACTGTATACGTCCGTTTGCTAAAATGGCAAGTGCATCACTAACGCAATCGTTATCAGTTAGCCTAGCAACAGGGAGAGTTGCATTTTCTCAGCGTCTTGACCTTGAAATGTTGTCTCTCTCACACGTGTTCCCACGCCTCTTCACATTTCTCAAACGCGATAAGATTCGCGTACCTTATACTAGTTTCATGATTTTAATAAGGAACCAAAATGGCTGCCTCTTATACATTGGTATTTCTACGGCACAAGAACCAACATGGCGGTCTCTGCTTAAACAGCACAACTGCTAGCCACAACGAGGCAAGTAAGCTGATATCACACTTCCTGCTGACATAGACATTTTTGTCTTATCAGCAGTCTCTCTCACAAGTCCTCTGGCTAGGTACAATATTCAGTCTCCAGTGAGCAGGACTGTGTGTGTGTTAGCATTGAAAACATGTGTGTCTTGTTATTATTATTATTATTATTATTATTAAATATTTTACTGTAATAATAATTACTAGCTCGGGGCCATCCTCAATACATGATCATGTTAACCACATACTTTCACCCTAAAACACATGACTTTACCCAGTTCCATATTTAGTTTATAATATTTCAGGCCAATGACCTTACCGTTTTGGCTCTTTGTGTACATGCACATGACTTGGTCGAGCAAATGTTATAGGTTTCCATATTCAAAAAACATTTACTGTGCCAGACAGCAGTCTCGCTTATTACCGTTTACTAGCATGTTAATGATCCCCTTCAGGGGTTAAAAAATCCTAGCACACTTAACACATTTTCAAATATTCCCCTCCATTCGTCATAGGAAATGTCACAAAACCAACCGCCATTAGCAGCCCCAGCCGTCCTGCCAAAATAGCGATTCATTTCTTCCGGGCACGGTCACCGAGATTGCCATGAGGAATTTTCAAAATATTCACCCTCTTTCGTTCGTCATAACAAAATATCAGAAAGTGCTCCCTCGCCCTGCCGCCCCATCGAAATAGCCATTTCCTGTATTCACCATGGCCAGTCATAGCCTCGCTGTAACATACGTCAAGCGCTACCGGCTCTCTGTGTACAAACACTCTTTTATATAAAAAAAACTTAAAAAAATAATTTAAAAAATTAAAATGCAGAGTTCTTGACCTAGAGACTTGACATTTATTTTCAGGGTAGAGGGGGTAGAGGCCTTTCATTTATGTCAAACAAACTTATTTGTACAATTCCTAGTTTCCAAAATTGTAAAAATTCAAAATGTAAGTTTTTTTCAAAAAATCTGAAAATATTAAAAAGAAATATTATAAAAAATAAAAGGTCATTGAGACCATTCGTTTCAACTATGGCACAACGTTCTATCATGTTTGGTTTTCAAACTATCACCTACTTTCGGAAACAAACATTAAAAAAAATAATGAGTGGTCTGCAGAGGAGTGCGACAGGCTTCGGCAGCCGACACATTTCATATCCTCGCCGCTAGATGGGGCTTCATTCATTCCATTCCTGACCCGGTCGGAGACTGGAAGCAGGCTGTGGATTTTCATTCATTATAACGAGTGGTCTATAGGAAATAGGACGTCAGATCGAGTCATACGACACCTCATTTGTTAAAATCGGACCATCCGTTCGCCAATTATCACCAAAGTTCGCGAGAAAGTAGGCAATCACTTTTTTTCCTCCTACACCCTTGAAACTTCCTGCCCACCTAGAGGGCATACCCACCTTTCCTTAACGTCAAACAAACTTTTTTCCAAAATTCACCGTTTCCAAAATAGCGCCAATCCAAAACACAAACATTTTTTAAAAAATACCAACACACATTCCTAGCCAAGAGAACGTCAACCCAACGCCAACAATACCTCGTTCGTTAAAATCCGACCACGCGTTCGGGAGATATCGCCAAAGTTTATATGAAAGTAGGCGGCTAAGCAGAACTCTCTGCACCCCACTAGTGCACAGCTTTTATCCTAGAGACTTGAAATTTATTTTGGGGGTAGAGGGCATAGGGAACTTTCATTTATGTCAAACAAACTTTTTTGTAAAACTCCTAGTTTCCAAAATATAGGAATTTCAAAATTGGACTGTTTTCCATAAAACATAAAAATTAAAAATATTTATTATAAAAAATAAAGGACATAGAGACTGTTCGTTTGAGCCATGGCACAACATTCTATCATGTTTGGTTTTCAAACTATCATCTACTTTCGAAAACAAAAATTTTCATTTTTTTTTTTTCAAAAGTATAACGAGTGGTCCATAGGAAAGAGGTCGTCAGCTCGAGTCCAACGACATCTCATTTGTCAAAATCGGACCATGCGTTCGAGAGATATTAATTATTTTAACAGGTACAGTCGGGTACAAATAAAATGTGTGGGGCAGAACGCCAACTGCTCCCCTACTTCCGATGATATTTTCTGGATCATAAATGGACGCACCAGGAAATTTGTAGAAGGAGACCTGTTAAAACTCTTAACTTGAGTTGTAGAGATATTGTTACTCTTGGAATTCACATACATCGCCGGAAATTAATCTTTATGATCTATAAAGGAAATTTAAAGGCCTGGAATTTATAAATGAAAGAGGAGAAGTTATTTCAAGATTTTTCCCCATGTGAAGAATGTTATTTTTATGCTACAAATGTGTCCAAGCAAGATATAGTTGCTCAACGTGGGATAGTTACTTCTTGACTCAAGCAGTCAGAACCGGAAAGGACAGCTATATTCGTGTTCCTGCACGGCGCGGATGTAATATTTTGTGCGTGAGGAAATGCGACTGTGATAGTCGGTGTATATCGCTCAGAATATCGCACATATTGCGTGCTGCGTGCACTAGTGAAACGTCCAAGACGTCAGCCGAGTGAATAAGGACGATATTATGAACGGATATTAATTCCTTGCATTTTGTGTGCATTAATCGAACTAAGAACTTTGCTACGAGGGTATCCCATAACGGTATCACGATTAACGGACAAACATTTAGTGCCTTTGGAAAGTTTAAAATCAGTGAAACAACACTGAACCACTAGTGTACAAATTCAGTGGCAGACCATGGGCAAATTTTGATTTTGTCTGCAAAACAAATGTAGAGCCAGTGTGATTTTAAAATACCGTAGTACAAACTGTCAGTAAATTCAGTGCTTCCCCGAAGATCGAATGGTCATCTATTCACTTCTGGAATAATCCCCACTTAGAAATGATGGTTATCATGGAGTAGAAGAGGAATGCCTTGGAGTGATACCAAAATTGGATAAACATGAGACGCAGAAGGAAAAAACGATTTGTTCAAGGGAGCAGAGCACATGGTCGCCAAACCCATGGCCAGAGCTCTTGTACAATGCTCCGAATAATCCATCGAGTCTGTGAGTTACGAATTCATTTTTGTAGAGTAGTAGATGCTCGTAGATTAGCTATAGTATACCACATTTTAAGCACGACTTTGTAGGCAGGCAATTAGTAGTCTAGTGTGATCTCATTCTTATTTAAGAGCTTTGATTACTGCTGAGGTCATGCAGTACAATTCACCGACATAACCCTTGTACATAATTATCTATGAAACAATCTTGGAGAGGTCTAAGGAGGTCACATTTATTTAATCTACGAGATTATGAGCTGACTGTCTCTAATTTCCGACTCGGAAGTTTCATTGTATTTTCTGCAAGCACATGCAGTGGTTTACACATTTTTAGTTTAACGAATTATTAGCCTATTTTCAATTTTGAAAAAATAGGCTTATGAGATCACCTTTTGTCCGTGTGTGTGTGCGTGTGTGTGTGTGTGTGTGTGTGATTCGTGTGTGTGTCCCCCCCTAATAAAATCTAAACGGCTGGAGCGATTTCAATGAAACTCGGTATGTTCATAGCACTATTCCCGGCGACCTCGACCGTACCCTTCAAATTTTGTTACGTCTCACCAATGCAAAATGGCGGCTGTGCGAAATATTTCACTAGCATTCAATATCTCCGAAACTATTACCGATATCGCCCTGAAATTGTGTACGGTGATGAAGGGTACTACTAGAAGTTCACCTATGAGACTTTCAAAAACCTGGTGACTACAAAACCAACATGGCGGTCAAGCGAAGTTGAGACTTTTAAATAGACTTTTCCCGCGATTTAACTATCCACACGTAATGAAACTTGGTACAGCAAATGTTTATACACATTGTAATGCACTGGAGTCTAATTTAGTTCAATTGTTTACATAACTTCAAAATGGCGGCTGTGCGAAATATTTCACTGACATTCTATATCCCCGAAACTATTACGGATATCACCCTGCAATTTAGTACGGTGATAAAGGGTACTGATACAAGTTTACCTATGTATATTTCATAAACTTGTAAAGTAGAAAACGAACATGGCGACCAAGCGAAGTTGAGACTTTTAAATAGACTTTTCTCACGATTTAACCATCCAAACGTAATGAAACTAGGTACAGAAAGTGCTTATACACATAGTAATGCACTGAAGTCTAATTTAGTTCAATTGTTTACATAACCTCAAAATGGCGGCTGTGCGAAATATTTCACTGACATTCTATATCTCCGAAACTATTACAGATATTACCCTGCAATTTTGTACGGTGATAAAGGGTACTGGTGCAAGTTTATCTATGTATACTTCATAAACTTGTAAAGTAAAAAAAAGAACATGGCGACCAAGCGAATTTGAAATATTTTAATAGACTTTTCTCGTGATTTAACTCTCTGATCGCAGTGAAATGTGGTACAGTAAATGATTTTGCAGATTGTAATGCACTGCCATCTAATTTAAATCAATTGTTTACATAACCTCAATATGGCGGCTGTGCGAAATTTTTAAATTAAGTTTTTTATTTCTTGTGTCATAATCATGCGATCGAAGTGAAAGTTTGAATAATGAACCTAGGCAATAATTGTACTTGAATGGTACATAATTCTATGGCCTATACATATAACAATCCTAAATGGCGAGCTTCCGAAATATTTAGACGGTTCTCAATATCTATGAATCTTTTACAGCAACCAAACTGAATTTTTTTATGTTCATAGAGACTATGAACATATGTTCACCTATAGGACTTTCATTAACCTGGTGAGCACAAATCCAACATGGCGGCGACGCGAAGTATAAATATTTAAATGGACGATTCTCGCGAATTAACTATCCGAGTGCTGTGAAACGTTGCACGTTAAATGCTGATACAAATGTTGATCCACTGGCATCTAATTTATTTCAATTGTTTGCATAATCACAAGATGGCTGCTGTGCGTAATTTTAAAATCTCGTTTTTACTTCTTGTGTTCTAATCATGCGATTGAAGTTTGAATACCACACGTACACAATAATCTTAATGTAATAGTACAAAAATAAAAATCCAACCTGGCGACAATCTGAAATATTTAGACGGTTCTCAATATCTACGAATCTGTTACAGCAATTAAACTGAAATTTTGTATGTTGTTAGAAGAAATTAACATGAGCAGGATATATGAAAATAGGCTGTATAGTTCTTTACGGAACTACTTGTTTTATTATTTGGTTTCATGAAGAATGAGTGGAATATTTTCCAAGTACTGAGCTTTGGACCTTTGTTATGCTTGTGAAGGCTTCAGCTAAGCCGCATATGAATGTAAAATAGTTTTGACGTATCAGTTTAAAGAGTTGCTGAGTAGCACGCTATTTTATTTTGTATCTCAGTTTGGTTTATTTGGAATCATGGTTACGTTTCTAAAGGCTTTGGAAACCTTTTATGAGTTCAATGTGAAGTAGATTATTAATCGACGTGTTTTGTATAAGATGGAAAGACTGAGAAAATGTCACATTGTAATATTGTGTTTGCAAAGCCAACTAGATTTTATCGTTATATTTACAAGGCAGTGGGTACTCGATACTACATAGCAGAAACCTGTTTCATTCTGCACACCTGTGTTTATGAGGACAGTGCCAGGCACAGTTTAAAATGATCACAATTTTTTGAGACGACAGTTTGACAATACTAGGACGCTTAGCCTTGATACATGCCATGTCCTGAGTTCGACGAATGTTTGAAGTCACAGCCGACTTGAAGCTGTGTATTTCTATTGTATCAGAACAATCAATGCTAAATTTCAACTACTATGAATAAATTTCAGGAAAGGTTTTTATGAGACAACGATTTATTTTGCTGAATAAAGAAACGAATGGACTCCATTCCAAATGTAAATGACCTGAGATGTATAACATAGGGCGACGTAAATTTTGTGTATTCTTTTGCCGTAGATGTTTTATTCCCACGAGGTTTTCCGCTGGTAGAGCGAGGATGTGTTATTGAATTAAGGTGAAATGAGGCCATTTTTGTCCAGAGAACCGAATTGATAATGAGCTGTTATATGCATTGTGTGACGTTGACGATGTGTTTTGTGGGTCGCTAACGTGTGCTAATTTAGAACTATTTTCTCAGCTTTTAATGGTAAGACTGGAGTAGTGGTTTTACTACTGGTCAGCAAATAATGTGGAGTTATTTATTGATCTAAATACACGATGAGGGAGTATTATCTGATTTAATACTGAACTTAATAATCATGGAGCATAATTATTTTTACTAAAAGTGACTTTAATTACTGAAACTTAATTATTCTTGGATTGTTCATTCGATATTTGATTTATTTATTTTGATGTTTTTACGCGACGCTCTTTCTTTCTTTCTTTCTTTCTTTCTTTCTTCGACTGACTGATAGGCATTTAGACATATTAGCTGGGACAGAATTACACGATTTTGTGACGACTGGTTGCAATCGCTGTGAGAACCTGAGGGCACAGGCGATTAGGGATCACGCGATATGAGTCGTGGTTTTCACTACGCTTTCGCCACTCTAATGGAAACGTGCAAATGGCAATTTAATGCAAACAGCATTAAATTTGAGGTAGGCAGGCATGCGAAAGGCATGATCATCAGGAGTGTTATATTTGTTGTTGTTTACACTTATCATGTAACCTGTAAGTTTTATTTAGATGTTATTTTTATGATAGGACTAAAGTCCTGCTAGCTTTCCATTTTTTGGTGTAGGCGCATCTCGCCTACAGTTTAACGTAAAATAGGACTTAGCTAACTAAATTAAAATAAGGTTGAATGCTGGAAGTGATACCTTCGTAGTTCTGATATATTTATTTGTGCTTTTAAATGTAAATTGAATACTTTGTCATTGTCGACGATTAAATTCATTAATTTGGCTGTAGATTCAGGGTGTGGTTATTGTTATTTTTCATAAACCATTGTAGTGCTGAGTGAATTATTTAAGTATCACATTTATAGCTAGATAGCAGCTTAATTATTTTGTGAAAGGCCTTCGAGGGGGTTTAACTTGAAGTAAGTTCAGGAATTTAATTAATTTTTATTTTTTATTTTAGATTTGCGGACTAGCCAATTTGTAACCTCTCAAGTTGGTTAGGGATTTGTTTTTAATGAATAAATTTTATGATCTTTTATTTAAGACTGGACTCAATATTGCTAGCTTTAAATTTCTCTCTGGGCTGTTTTTTTATAACCACGGACCTCTCACCCAACCCGACAGTACCCGTGTTTAGCTGTCTCGTGCGGGCTAGTCTGAGAACATATTCCATCCTCTGAGTGTATGGGGTCAACGGATGGGGACGTCGAGAAGGCCGTTGGTGGTCTTCGGTCCCCCGACATTCCCGCCTGATTGGGCGCAATATATTGGCGACTAATGTTGTTAACTAGTTTTGAAAAATTCTAGATGACGTCGGTTCAAATCTTAAAAAAAAAAATGTATTCCGAATATCATATTGAAGGGATTGAATTGAAAGTTTGTATACCTAATGAACCAACACCTTTATATGCAATTATTTACTGGTATATAATTCTATGACTTAAATTTTAACATATCCAACCTGGCATGGCATAATACGTTCCATTGTTTTCCAAAAATCATTATGGGTGCAGTATATCTGCTGACATAGGTCTATCGCATCTAAGCCCCCTCCAAAACCAATATTAGCTGCACTGGGATTCGACTTCCCCAACTTTGGAAAATAAACAGGAGAGAACCTTGCCGCTACGCCATGCAGCCAGCAACAAGATGGTGTCTTTTTTTCCAATTTCATTGTTTACGAATTTTGGAATTGTGCGACATATTTTATGATCATTTAATATTAACCACCCCGTGAGCGAATGTAACGGATAGACCGAGATGTAAGTCATTTTGAAGCAAGGGAAGTTTCTCCTGCCTATGAATGCGATATCGAGCTCATGTATGTATTCATAACCTGTCTCACTGTTGCTATGAGGCGTACGACGCCAACAGCCGATCTCTGTTCGTGTCACTTCCATAAGCTGAGATTTGGCTGGTTGGTTCCCCAGTTTAGGGGCTGCGACAACGCGGTCTTGTAGCCCCGTGTAATTTGGGTGTGTGTAGAATCTGCCTGATAACCGGTGTTAATTGTGATGGACTGCGTTAGTGTGTGTTATCTGTTTTAAAATTCAAGTAAGGACTTCAGATGTTGAATTTTTCAAATAGTTCCTACTTTTGTCGCCAAACGCTACCGTCAATGACTACTAGTTCAGAACTTGGCTACTAGACGCCACCGCAGTCGGCTCCTGGCGATGAATGTAGGAACATAAGAGCGTTGTTTGCATTCTTAACCTATAATATTGCTTACACGGGTGTAATTAGTGGATGGTCTTTTAACATGCCTTAAATCTATGACATGTGACCGCCGCCTTTACTTCCCCTCCGAAGGAAGGCATACTGAGGGATTTTAACGCTCTTAAAAATCCGACATCTTCGGCCGGGTTTGAACCCGCGATCTTGGGCATAGAAGTTCAGCATGCTACCAACTACGCCACCGAAGCCGCTATAAGCTCAGTTTGTTTTGCGCAACATACAAAATTACAAAATAAACTTGTGAATCGAACAACAAAGGAACACCAATGATGATAATAATGATTAAGGTGACATGCAATAATCAAATATCTGGATAATCAATAAGGAAGATATTGCCGGCTCTTGTGGGTGAGGACAACCTGGATCGAAGTCAAATGAATCATGAGAACCCATTTTGAAGTTTTTCTCAGTGAATACCGGACAATTCGTACCAGGGACATACCGTACCATCGGACATTACATTACGTTCCACGCGACTGCTGACTACCAGGGAAGTCCAACACCGATGAGGGTTTTGAATAGTTGACTTGTTTTTCCTGGATGTGGCGCTGAGAAACGTTAAAATAACTTCTTATGATGAATTGAATATAAATGAAACTGGCTTTCTTGCAGAATTTTAATACACTACTGTACACCAAGCATTTTGCTCAATTGATCCTGGTAGTAAATGCAGTTACAATAACATTAAATATGATAAGTTTTCAGATTTCCATCACGCTCTATCCCGGCTTTGTATTGGCAAAATATTCATTATTCTGTGAAGGAATTTATCAAAATTTATTTGGCTGAATTGGGGAGGAATACTTTCTTATCACCTGTCTGGTCATGATCTCAACAATAACAGCAGCAACAACAACAACAACAACAACAACAACAACAACAACAGTTTTGATGGAGTATTATCTTTCACGGCCAAGTGAAAATTTCAGTAAATCTCGTGGGAGGCAGGGTGAGGAATGAAAAGGTCAGGGAAATAGTGAAAGAGGAGCCCTTGCAAGGAAGAATTGAGACATCGAGTTGGTATGGACACTTAAAGAGAATGGATGAGAAGAAGATTCCCAAGAGGATACATGAGATGCAGATGCAGAAGAAACGACCGAGGGAAAACCAAGAGATATATGGCTGGAGGAAGAAGAGAGGCGAGGACTGTACCAGAGCGACAAACGGAGAGGTGGTGGAAAAAAGGACTAAGCACCGAGGCTTATGTTCCAAACAGACACAGCCCGGGGCTGGAAACTTGACAAGATGATGATGATGATGAAATATTGTGGGTTTATGCCTTGTTTACTGCCTACTGGGTTCATCAGTAGGCTTCTGGTACATTCTGTCTGGACTTCACTGGGATAGTGCGTAGCACGTCTTTTCTGGGGTTGCGGATAGGGGGTGGAACAGAGAGATCACTTAGCACTATCTTCTCCTTTTAGAGGTAACAAACGATGAAACATTAGCCTTCACGGCTAGGTAATTTTACTCCAGCAAACATCGATGTGTTTCATGCAAGGGACGCGGCGCAATGTTCGCTATCCCAGCGGGGTCCAGAAAATGGTACATCTGAGCAAAATCCCGCAAAAGACATAAAGCTTACCTGGAGTTTAAAACGATATTCTTCTGCCTTCAATATCAGCCATCTATGGACCATGTGGAATGAATTCTTCATGATTTTACCACCTTTCTTGATTTTAGAGTTTTCCAGCTTTCCAGTTTTCATGCTTTCACGGTGTTTTTTTCTTCTTTCATCTGTCAGAACTGTCGAGCGCTAATCTTAATTCTAAATGTAAGCATGTCTAGAATTTTCTGAACCAAATAATTTGCGTTTTGTGAATTTTGTCAAAATGGTCAAATATTTTTAGTAATTTTCTTAGTTCATTTGTACCAAGTAGCTATAACAATAAATTATTCTCATTTTGAGAGGTTTGATAGCTTTTCAGTTTGAGTATAAATATATTTATTACTTTTTCTTATTTAAGTATTCCCAACTTCCCTTCGATCATTTATTTTTCTAAGTACTTTCCTTTATGTCCAATTCTTCTATTTCTCCTTCTTTTTTGTCTAAGACTCCTCTGTATAAAGATGGCTTTATAACAGTGTTGGGTGATGTTGTATTTGTGTTTTTACTGAGAGTGATATTGTGTTTAATGTGATTCGATAACTGATATATCATTTCCATTTCCTGTCATCTAGTTCTGTTTTCGTCTTTATCTAGACCATTTCGTTTTACCATTCCCCTTAGGTACTGACAATTGTTTAATCTATTCATTTTGCCATATCTTGTGTTCAGGAGTCGGGGAGCATTTGTAATGTTATTTAAAATCTATCAGCTATTATTACATTCCTTCTCTTCGTTTCGGCTGACGTAGGACCCTGTCATTTCAGTCGTATCTTTCATCGACCTACATAAGTTGTAGCTGGTGTGCTACCTTTCCTTCCTTCCTTAGCTCACGCCTTTCCTATTTAATTTTCATAGCCTGACGAAGAATATGTCGAACTTAGCATTATCTCTGAATAACCACAAAAATTGATTGCTATAAATACTACAAAATCTGCAAGAAATTTGTATCAATAAATAAATCATTCACAATAGACCATCATTTAGAACCCTAATAAACAGACACAAATTTGCCGAGAAACCTGTACACGGAAGAATGCAAGATTGTAACCTGTTTTTCGAAGGATATTTACGCCACTGACATAAGTCAGATGGAACCTAATTAATGTTTGTTTGAACGGGGCAAAGTATTCTGCCAAGTGATTTAATTTAGAATTATTATTATTATTATTATTAATAATGCCATATTTTATTTTGGAGCCTTTTAATTCTAATAACCAATACAGATATGTTCTCTATCAAATACAAAACACTATCAATCGGATTATTCCGATATCCATTACACAAGTAAATTATTTGATTGCGGAGAGTACGGATTTATATTCAGTTAGGGCTAGGAGAGAGTTTTGCGTCATCAGGAAGTACGGATCCAGGAATAGCCTTTGAGAACAATAACTAGATGTCGAAACCAGAGGGAACTTCTTAAACAGTACGGATTAATGAAAAGGCGATATGTTTGGTGGAAACGGAAATTGTACATCCAAGCGTCATGGCAAGAGCAATGAACTCTGAGGCGGGAAGAAGCGCGTGGGATGTCCCAGCCAAACATGAGGAGGGCAGCTGTTAGCCGGCTGTGGTGAGTAGCATGAAGACGCACGGTGATTGGTCTACAGGCCAGGCAGGAGACTGAGGAGCGGAACGTTGGAAGGGGAAGCGTGCTGAGTGCATATAGTGAGCGCGCTCGGTGAAGAGACGACTAACTTTATAACTTTTGTTCAGAGTGGACTTACTTATTACTTTCGTTCCGTAATGGACGGACAGTTACTTTGGTTCAGAGAACATTAGCCTCCGGACTTATTACTTGTGTTCCTTGCTAAACTACATCTTACTGGTATACTCCACTGACAAATTCGTCATGGGTATTATACGAGCTGTTGTGAATAGGCAGACCGTATAAGTGGCTTTGGGACTTAGATCCACCACTAAACAGTATTCAAACTTTCATATTAATTCGCTACTCCATCAAGAAATGAAGAAGATGACGCTGACCAAGAATCTACAGCAATCTCCATTGAAGCAACAAGTACGAGGGAGAAAGTATATCCAATGGTGAACGGAACTGACGCATATCTACTCAATCTCTCTCTTTTCATTATATTTCATCGTAAATTCAGTAACTTCAAGGCTTGGTAATAATCGTAAATTCATCCGACCTCCAATTTCACGTAATTTTCCTGTGGTAATGGTAAAATCTTTAAGCTCCTTTCTATTATTAAATGTACCACAGTTTTTTTATTATTAAATTAATTTTATTCAACATGCAATCTTTGATTGCATTAGGTAGCTTTATATATAAGACAAAACCTTCTCCCAATGCAAATGTTATCATGATTAATGATGCAATTACACCACGGTCTGATTTCGAAGAGTATCTGAAGTGTTCTACTCAAGCTAGGGGTTGATAAATATAAATGTTAGGTTTCAACTTGATGTTGGCTCCTTGGCGCCCAATTATCAAATCATTCTCATATTTAGAAGGTAAAGGTAAGCACCCACAAGGGAAACCGTTACAAGATGGACAGAAGAACGCAAAAGATAGCATAGTGAACGGATGAAAATATAATGGAATTAAAAGAGGAAACATTGTTCTAAATAAGCTCTAACGCGCTCCTTAGTTATGCAAAGTGAATCAATAATAATAATAATAATAATAATAATAATAATAGTGAACTTCCTGAAGTGTGCAATGGTTTCATGGAGCACTGCCCTCCAACTTACAGTGGGTGGCACTCGTTTAACATCTTCATTAATACCGATTCACCGAGGAATTTTCCAAGGAGACTCGCTAAGCCCACTCTGGTTTTGTCTGGCATTGAATCCTCTCTCGCAAATCTTGAACAGTAGCAACTACGGATTTAGTATTAAGGGTAATCATGGTGAAGCGTACAAGATGAACCATCTTCTTTACATGGATGACATTAAACTGTATGCATCAACTAAAGTGCACCTACAATATCTCATCTCTATCACTCGGAGCTTTTCCTCAGATATCCATATGCAGTTTGGTTTTGATAAGTGCAGAACACAGACTGTTAATAGAGGCTCGCACTCTGCACAAGAAATACCTGTTGGAGAGGGACAGAGAAGTATTCAGCCGTTGGAGGAAGGCGCATTGTACAAATATCTTGGGTTCACCCAGAGTACCCGTCTCAGACATGGTGATATCAAGAAGAGCATAACTGAGCAGTAAACTTCACGACTTCGCAGTGTTCTCTCTTCAAAACTTAGCGCTAAACATATCATTAAGGCAGTTAACACATTTGCAATGCCCGTAGTTACATACTCCTTTGGTATAATCAGGTGGACTCAAACTGAACTGCACGGTCTGCAACGAAAAACATCGGTGCTTTTATCACGCCATCGTATGCACCATCCGAAATCAGCAACAGAGCGCCTGAATCTACCTCGGTCTGAAGGTGGTAGAGGACTGATAGACAACATGAACCTTCATACAAAACAAGTGACAACTCTGCGTGCATTTTTCCACAACAAAGGAGAAACATCTCCTCTCCATCACACTGTATCTTCAGCTGATGATAATTACACACCGCTCCATCTGTCATCTTTAGATCCACCAGTAAAAGAAATGAAAACTACTGAATACAAGATCGGGAATTTGAAAGAGAAGGCGCTTCATGGGAAGTTTCCACATGAGTTGGACCAGCCTCACATCAACAAGTTAGCGTCGCACGCATGGCTGACCCACTGGGTCCTCTTTCCGGAAAGAGAGGGATTTGTTGAAGCTATCCAAGACCAAGTTGTTGCTACTCGAAGCTATCGGAAATTTATCATAAAAGATCCAACAACAGAGAGTGAGAAGTGTCGCCAATGTGGCAAATGTAGTGAGACCATTCAACACGTTATATCAGGCTGTTCCCACCTTGCCAACGCTGACTACAAACATCGACACGATCAAGTTGCCAACATTATCCACCAGAAACTGGCCTTGAAGTACAAACTTCTTCAAAGCTCCGTCCCCTATTGGAAATACACACCATCTGCAGTACTCGAAAATGCCACACACAAGCTCTATTGGGACAGAGGAGTTGTGACAGATGTCGCAGTCAGTAACAACCGGCCAGATATCATTGTCATCAATAAAGTACACAAAGAGGCATTACTGATAGATATCGCATGTCCCAACACTCAAAACATCCAAACAACAGCTGCTACTAAACTATCTAAGTACACAGAGCTGGCAATTGAGATAAAGCAGATGTGGAAACTTGATTCGGTGCCTACCATCCCAATAATTGTATCGTGTACTGGTGTTATACCGAAAACTCTCCACAGTAGTCTATCAATATTGAATCTGCACCCGCAGATATATATATTGAACTTCAGAAGGCAGTCCAGTTAAACACATGCCATATTGTTAGGAAGTTCCTTGGTGACAATACCCTGGCCGAATACTCAGCAAGGCTCGATGATCCAGATGGGAATTTAGCTCATCCTACAAATGAAGGAGACTCGTGAAGACTGCGGGCACGACATGGATGTGAAGTCTCTGAACAGTGTAATCGTAATTATCCCAGTACAGATGGTTCCTTGCTAAGGCCGAACCAGGCTGTAAGAGAAAATGTAGCCGGTATTTGCCGTGATAATTGCTACCTGACCTGAGGGAAAGCGCTAGACCAATTTCGATCATAACCTAGGTTAATTAGTTTCAAGAGACTTCACATGTTAAATCTAGTGTCAAGAAAACACACAAGAATCAAGAAGTTCCGTGACGAACTAAAGAGCCTACTTTTCATGCCAATGATTATTCTACAGTATATGAACCTATCTAAAATAATGAAGAAATTAAGTTGCTAATATCGAAATTTCTAATTATTTCGAAATACTGTATACCTTGCATAATGTAGCCTAATAGAGCACTACAGTTGGCAGCCCTGATGACTGAATATATTCTTAGTTCCATCTCTTAAGGTACAGAATACAAAATTTGGTTGAAGTCCAATGAATAGCATGGACGTTACATGCAGTTAAACATTGGATCTAACAGCGTGCATAAAATCATGTTGGCAACAATGTCATGCATGTATTGGTCAGAAATAATCTGAAATAATATGATCTATTGTTGTGCCAATTTTGAATGAAATCCATTAGTTAGTATAGAAGTTACATGCATTTTAAAATTGGACCTATCAGCAGGCTTAGAATCATGTTGGCAGCACTGACGTATATTAGTTAGTCCAAATGCATCTAGAATGCCAGGTACTATACGTGTGCAAAGTTTAGAGCTATTGGCTTGCATACTTTCTGATATATTGGTATTTGGATAAAATAAATTAGGAGCATTTATTAATAGTTGGCAGCCCTGGTGGGTCTTATGAATACGCTCAGTCATATCTGGTTATGTATGCATACAACATACGAAATTTGGTTGAATTCCAATTGATAGTGTAGAAGTTATGTGCATTTAAAAATTGGACCAATCAGCAGGCTTATAATAATTTTGGCAACACAGCGATGTATGGCCTCCTGGAAATTAAACTGCAATATTATTATCTATACGTATGCCAATTTGGAAATAGCTCCCATTTATACCTTCCATGATATCCAACATGGAGCTCAAATTTCAATTGCGATTTTTTAGCAGTTGGTAGCACTGACATCATTTTCAAATATGGCCGTGAGATATTCGAGTATAGACCTTTACTCCTACCAAATTTTGTTTTGATTGCTCCAGCCGTTTAGGAGTTGATAGGGGGGGGGACACACACAGCCAGACAGACGGAAGGACAGACAGACAGACAGACAGACAGACAGAAGGACAGACAGACATTTGCCCGATCTCATAAGACTACTTTTTCCTCATTTTTGCAAAATGTGAAAAGTAGGCTAAAAATTCATGACAATATATTAAGAATGAAATATTACAGGTAGATAATGACAACATAAAATAATTTAAATAAATAATAGATTACATAATAAAATACAAAGTATGTAAATATGAGCGAGGAACCGTGGACAAGATGACATTCACGTAATGTCTAGTGATATTACAAGGTTTACCTAAATGAAGGAAAATAACAGACCCCTTTAATAAAATTCCAATGAAATTACCTTATATGTCCATAAGGACCCGCCTGAACGACATAGGTTCAATAAAATATTAATTATCCATTCGAGTATTCAATCTTCCAATATATGTCAGAGCAGAAGACTAGTACGTCAAGCTTATTCCCAATCCAAACATGTCTACCCTTTTTAATAACAAAATTCTCTCGTTAATTGTTAACCAGAAAAAAACGAACAACAACAATATAGAGCCGTAACCTACCGAAACAAGACTTTACATAAAATAAAATACGTATCATAATAAGTGATACTTGACACGGAGTTCATAAGGAACTATAATAAGAGACAAAGATATGGAGAGAAATTACAAATTAGGTTAAAAATAAAATATCTTTGCTCGGAAAAAATATGACGTTCTGGACCATACAGACAAGGCAGGCCAGATACAAACGTTAAAAAAATAAATCCCTAAGAGAATTAAACTCAAAACACAAATTTAGGTTACTGGAAAATAATATAAAATAGTTGAACATACATTACCAAGCCGCTTACAGATACCATTACAAGGTTAGGTACTTCACAGAAAAAAACTGAAATATATATAAATATTAAGAAGTTACCACACAGTGACAATCACCTTCACTTACGCATGAATCAATGAACAACTATGAAGTATAATCCAGTACCTAATGAAATATAAATTACAAACCTTGAGTATATTCCTTCGTTAAGCCTACCACAAGAGAGTTGCCAAATGTGCATTTTCTACAATTCTAACTCCAATAAGAATAGACTGAAGTTCTATATCCACATAGTTACACAAGGATGTGTATTAGAACTGGGGAACCACTTCTAGGTCGGCCCAAGCCGACCTAGGGTCCCGTAAAATTTAGATCTCGTGAAATCACATGCTGTCTTTACGAGTTCCAAGCAAATAATAATCTCTTCACAACAGTCATTGCTACTGGTTACGACGTTCCACTGTTTATAGACGACAAAGGCCAAACATTTCAGGAAGGAGACACGCGCGCAATTTCCCATCCCGTTTAGCAAATCAGGCAGTGCGTCCACATTCACCCAGATAGTACCACGTACTAGTCCGTGTTTACACAGGTACAACATACTGTCCACAGATGTCGCCTGAGGGTGGGTAGATTATAGGCTAGGGAATAACCCACCCACCAAGGGAAGATGATTAAGAGAAGAAAGTAGATTTGGGATTTGGAAAAGAAGGATAGAAAAATAGGAGGAGAGTCCCACAAAATTAATAAGTTGAGGTTTACATACACTTAGAAGAAGTTGCCAATGGAAATTAACTCTCGGATACCTAAAGTAGGTACGAGCTTGGTCGAGGCTAACGGGAACCGCAGCTAGGACTTGGGCGGTTAGCAAGAGAGAGGCTTTAGTACATTTCCTCCCGAGCATGTATAAAAGTACTATGGGGAAGGGTGATGGTCTGGCAAGACTTAGAGGAACAAATTTACTGTATGTTTTCTCAAAGAAATTAGGTTTTACAAAGTAATTCGAAGAATGCCAATGATTTAACTCAAGCTTGGTATTTTCAATTTCCAAAATTATGGAGTTCCTGTAAAGGAGACCAAGTGTCTCTAAGAAGGAATACGATAAAAGATTATGCTTTACTGGGTAATCTTGGTAAATGAACCAATGGTTGCATTGAACAATGGCTAAGCTTTTACTCAGCGAGGAGCCGGCTAAAAGTTTAGACAAAAAGAAACACTTATTTTTTAGAAAACTGACCATAAGTTTTCGGAGAGGGTCTCCACAAGCAGGTAGTTGGCTGAGCGAACTTTACTTGCCTTACTGGCCAATTAGAATTAGCTATTATCGCTAAGAAGAACTTTAGTAAGGTGAAAATTAAGAGTTCTTGCTCAAATGCAACAAATGGTGAAAGCCCTATTAAAGATTTTAATGTCATTGAGTGAGGAGAGTCAAGGAAGACAGGATTTTGCCTAAACTTTATATTCGCAAATGAAAAAGCAAAGGGAAAAGATTTGTTTATTTTACAATTAGAAAAAGTTTGAGGAAATTAACAATTATGCAATATGATTTTAATAAATATAGTTCATTTGAACTTTTTAACAAATAGGGTCGCAGACCTCTTAACATTAAACGGTTGCTCCAGGCAATTGACAATTTACAAGGTTTCAAACCTTACATGTTTAAAAAATCTTTATAAAAGTTAAACCAATAAACAATGAAATAATTAAAGCTTGAACGTGAATTGGAGTACAAAAGTGTACCTTGAGAAATTCTTGAGAGAATGTTCTAGAGAAAATGACAATTTTGAAAATAACAATAATAACAACGTGAAAATAAGATAGAAGTTCCTACAACTTCTTATATTTATACAGAGTTAATATATGGGAATTATACAAAGAGGGCAGATCACTTACTGTGAAACCTGGCGAAAGTGAAAAGGAAGTTTCTAGACTTCCTATGTTTAATTAGGAATCACGAGAAATGGGGCAGTTTCCATTTCGTGAAACCTGAACATGACTCGCTCAAGAGTTTAGAGAATTGTTTTCCCTGATTTTGAAGGGAGGAACAATGTAAGTTTGAAACGTGTGCTAGACACGTATCACAAAGATTATACAGAGATACTTAATGATAAACCAACAAAAATGGAAGGGCACTTCTTAGAATGACACCTTATTGGAACAGACCTAGATAAAAAATTTATTGCAGATTGTTAGTGAAAGGTTTAGGAAAGAGAAATGGGAATTGAGGAAAATGTTCATGGCCTTATTTGAATATAAGCGGACGATCGCGACGCGGTAGAAAAGTTGAGCAAGCACTGGTTTTCACTATAGTTCCTTGAAACATATGAAATGTTCACTATGGAGACACAAAGTTTGTGGAAAAGAAAGTTATTGCAATTATAGGAAGAACTGATTGCACTATATAGGTGAGAGTCTATTTCTTGAAACAGTTGTAATTTACAATTAAATGCGCCATAGAATGTTCCAGCGGTGGACGAAAATTCACTATTGTAGTAATTTAGTTTTAAACAGAATTCTCCCAAGTACGTGAGAAATGCATGACGGCAGGACTCGTAGATTGAGTACCGAATCTGGAAAGTTCCAGAACAATCCCAGTAGTAAAATGGGGCTAATGTAAATCCAGCGGAGGAACTTGCTTTATAATTTATAGACACTGGGTATTAGATAATATCCCACGTAGTGAGAAGATTTCTCATTTGGCAAGCATAAGAAATGCTGCTTTCACTAAGATTAGCTTGATTAAACAAAGGCTCAACATGGAAAATCCCGCGGAGGATGATTCTGCCCAAAACCAAGTAACCTCACAATGCCCATAAAAGATAGTTAAAAGCATGTGGTAAGTAAAATCATGAAGATGAGGTTAAAACTTGAATCAGGTACTTATCTTTGTTGCATGGCGAGGGTGAAGTTCTTCACTGATGCTTAAAGTTCCAACATGGCGTGGAATTTAAAAAATGCCTCGTTAGGTCAGGAGGCTGACTCTGGTTGAGCCTTAACTGATTACTACGACTGCCGACTAAGAAGTGAGAGCAGCTCAACGAAGCACGGAAGGTCCTAGGAAGGGGAGAGAGTGGGGGTAGGAAACAAAAGGTATACATATCAGCATAACCAACTTAGCAAAAAATAATTTTCTTCTTGATGGATGGTCTTCTAAGAGTTGATAGTAGGCGATATTAGCGCAGCATGGTGAGTGAAACAGTAGACGTAGTCCTCTTGCTCAAGGAGAAAATAGCTGACGATGGTAACGAGATCTGGTAGCCAAATGGATATGGAATTCCTCTTGCGCGAGGATGAGTTGAAGAGCTTCAGAGATTTGTTGTTATATGACGCTAGGTGGGTCACAGAATATATATCTGGAACAGACTCACACAAAATATAAGAAACCTGAACTCCTAAGAGAGAACAGAAGATCACTGTTGGTGTCTGACAAAAAGGAAGGAAAGAACGTGCAAAAGCATTCAAAATTATAATCTCGGGTACCGTGCATTCCAAGAATGCACCAGAGGGCATTTACAACTAAAGACTGACGTATTCCCGTACGAGAGCAATGCATCGTTCGAGCAAGGCAGTAACATATCAATAATGTTGCCAAACAATAAACTATAATAATAATAATAATAATAATAATAATGCATCAGGATGCCTGGTGATGAATAAGAAAGGCCTGGCAGAACAACTGGAAGCCAAAGAGAGCAAGGAACGAGGAGAGTAAAGAAGACGACACAACGATGAACTTGACATCCCTTTTCTCATTACTATTTCGGCAGAAATCTCTGTCCGAGCCTACTGAGAGAATTTATACTTCGCATCACCATCCAGACTTCGAGAACATTCTACTACTACGCAGCGACTGAACTTATCTACACCGGCGTGACGTCACAATCTCACCAGCCTTCGTGGCCTTGACAGCGAGGCCTCGCCACGTGTTGCAGTCTGTTCGCCGACATTTTGTGTGCTACAAATTCACCAACGCAGCTTTACTATATTGAAACCATCTTCACCACGTTTCATCACCTGTAACAGGATATCATCGCTACATCTATTCATCGCTAGAGCCTGGCATATCAACTCCTAACAGATACTTCACGCCGCGCAGCATTCTGTTGCTTCTCAATACCAGCTTTTGTACATTCATTCACCAGGCTCTTGTGTTCTCACACACTCCACGTACATTTTCATAGTGCTTATAGTATTCTATCTATAAGCACTTCATTCCATCTCTACATTTCACGCTATCAGTGAACACTCCGCGTCATTTTATTCATCCCTTTACCTCACGCTCGCAGAGGTTTTTCTCATCTCGCCTTCATTTGTACCCTGTTGCCAGATCCTCGCCCGAGACATTCTCAACTTTTCCATACTTCTCAACCATCTACTACCCTACCCATTCCCTTGCCTCATTTCATCCCACATTCCTCTGCTGTCCCTCGATACCTACCCTACTGCTCTAGCGTCCTGCTGTGCCCAATCTCGTATACCCCCGACACTACCCATCATTTTCCAACTCACTACAATCATCATTCCAGCCATTTCAACCACATTCATCTTTATATAATTCTTCGTTTCTAACCCTTTTCCTCTTTCTCCTTTTTTAGGGACTTAGTGCCCTAGTCCTGCAATTCCTTTCGCGATCTTTGCATTCGCATCCCCCTGCCCTGGTAAAATTGGCCTCATCCTATACTTGTTAATACCTTCCACATATTCGTCATGGGTCGTGGCAAAGATCGTGGATCCCCAAACCGTGATCCACGTAACGCTAAGGGGACCAACAAGGAGGCACCGGCGCGCACTAACTCTCAAGGCGCCATCCCTAAAAACCCAACCCCGGCTACTACCATGTCTACCGCTACACCCTCCACCTCTGGCCTTCACCCCAACCTCCCACCAGTAATCCCACAAACCTCCATCCTGTCCGCGAAACGCAAAGTACCCGACCCCGCGGACTCTGAACTTACCCAGCGCTCCCGTTTGCGTGTCCATGATGGGATGGAGGAGGGTGGTCACCCTTCCATTCCCTTACTGGATGCCACATTGAGCACGAACCCCCCTCCCTCCATCTTTGATCTCCCACCCCTCCCTCGCCCCACGGGGAACCTACCCTTCCAGGAGGGAACGACCCCCTCCCCAATTCCCCAATCAACCGTCTCCTATGCAGCCAAGGCTGCTCAGCCCGCCTATAAGCACTCTTACCTTATCTCCGGTCTCCAACACCTGTCCAGGCAGGAAATCTCGGGAGCTTTGGAGACGCTCATCCCCCCCCTCTTTACCTTTTATCCTGGTCTCCGTCTCAAATGGTGTGATCCTCAAAACCGACGACGACATTGTCGCCACCACCCTTGAGGACGCCAATTCACCCGCCCGACTCGGTCCCACAGTGACGATCGGTCCCCTTACATCGCGCCAAACACCCACCACAGCACCCCCTCCCACCCGTTCACCACTCTTCTCCTGCGTGATCCGAGGCGTTGACCCTGATCTTCCTGAGGAGGTCGTCATATCGGAACTTGAACGCGAACAAATCCAGGTGAAAAAGGCCTTCCGCATAAAGTGCCCCACAGGCCCAACCTGGATGGTCAGGATTCTCCTGACCACCCAGGCAGAAGTCGATCGCCTACTCCAGCTCGGTGTATACATCTTTCGATATCACCACCAAGTAGAACCCTCTAAAGCTCCACCTCCCATGGCTCTCCGTTGCAATAGGTGTCTGGCCTACAACCAGCACTCTACTGAACAGTGCCGCCAACCGCGCATCTGCCCCCACTGTTCCCAACCTGACCACCCCCTGCAACAATGTCCTAACCTCGCCCAACCTCCCAAATGCCACCAGTGCTCGGGCCAGCACCCTACACACTCCTACAAGTGTAAGGGTAAACCCGCACCTCCCCCGGATCATCCAGAGCTTGTCGCCCCCGTGAAGACAATCGACCCCCCAACCCCGACCGCAAACACCCAATTTCCCCCCTTGACGGTGGAAAACCTCCTCCGCTTCCTCACCATCTCCCTTCAAAACCTCATGCCATTCCAACGGCCTCTGGTTCTCACACAACTCCAACAGGCTGCCCTCCAAATTTTTAATGTTCGCTTCTTCCCCTCATACGCCGGCCCCTTGACACATTTCACCTTCTCCCCACTGGTATCGACACAACATGGCAACTAAGACCATCCCCACTGGGCCTCCCAAAACCATCTCTCTAATCTACAGCAATGTTTGCTCCTTCCACAAGAAGCGTCCCTTACTTCAGTACACCGTAACCGCACATTCCGCAGACGCCGTTCTACTAAACGAAACGTTTCTTCGTCCCCACCAGTCAGCCAGTCTCCCCGGCTACACCATTCACAGAGCGGACCACCCTCGTGAGATTGGGCGCGGGGGTGTCGCCCGCTTATATAAGAACCGCATCCCACTACGCATTCACGTCCCTCCTCCCCCACTCTCCTTCCCTGAGAGCCTCATCGCGACTCTCTACTTCCCCTCCCGCGTACTTCATGTCGCAACTATATACACCCGTCCCCGCCGTCCCTTCCCCCGGGAGTTCCTAACCCATCTCCATACCACCTTCCCACATTTTCTCGTACTTGCGGACCTAAACATGCACTCCCGATCGGCAACGGAACTGGCTGACTTCCATAACTATCTACAGGCGATAAACTCCACCCTTGTAGCCATCCCCAAACATACTCGCCCTATATCCAACACCACACCGGATGCAATTATCGCACATAATCGCCTCGCTCACCTTCTAACTGTGGACGTCCTCCTCAGCATAGGAAGCGACCATCTCCCCGTTCTGGTCACCTTACCAACACGGCACACCACCGCCACCCCTCCGCCGCCGATTCTTCGCCAGAACTTTAAACAGGCAAACTGGCCTGCCTACAGAGATCACATCATCAACTCTCTCACCCCTCCCCTCCCGCATCTTGACTCTGCGGCCTCGGTCGACTCCTACACCCGAGTTCTAGAATCCTCCCTAACAGACGCCTCATCCGTTCACATCCCCATCACCCCGTACTCACCCTCCCGCCCCCCGTTACCCCCCAAAGCCCTCCCTCTCCTCCGGCTCTCCCACAGATATCTAGCCCACTATAAAAGATCACGCGATCGCTATTTCCTCACCCTTCACCGTCAGACTATCCGCCAGGTGCATTTCTACATCCGCGCCTTTCACCGCCGTAACTGGGTCTCAGTCTGCAACTCCTTGCAAGGGCAACGCTCCTCCCTTGGCTCTTACTGGAAACGCTTAAACACCCTCACTGGACGCTCCCCCACACCCATCTATCCCATCATCCACCAGGGCACTGCCCCACCGGATCTGCCCTCCAAGCTGGAGATCTTTGCCCGTCGCTTCGAACGGGTCTTTAACGGTCATTTCGGCCTCACCTTCGATGACACCGATAACGACGCCGTCAACTCCATCTCAGATCGACACTATCTCCAGCCCAATCATCAACACCCCCATATCCCACACCCTATCAACGACCCCATCACCCCCATCGATATTCACCTCGCCCTTTCCCGTACCAAAAATACTGCCCCCGGTCCCGATAAACTCCGCTATCTCCACATCAAAGAGGCACCCCCTATCTTCTTCCAGCTCCTCGCCACCCTCTATACCTACCTCCTCAAAACCGGATTTTACCCAACGGCATGGCGCGCTGCCACCATGCTTCTCTTCCCCAAACCCAACAAACCACTCTCCGACCCCTCCTCATATCGTCCCATCTGCCTCACAGCCGTCCTCTCCAAACTCTTCGAAAAAATCCTAGTCCGCCGCACCTACCTCCATCTCAATCAACATCAGCTACTCCCCCTCTCCCAATGTGGCTTCCGGCCTGCCCTCTCCACCCATGACCAACTCCTCCGCCTCACCACCCTCACAGCCGATAACATGAACCGCTTCCGCCCCACTCTCCTCCTCACCTTCGATTTTCAGAGTGCCTTCGACACCGTCTGGCACTCAGCCCTCCTTCTCAAACTCCACTACTACCACCTCCCTCATAATTTCATCCGCCTGATTAGAAACTTCCTCAGTCCCCGCACCGCCCGCATTTCTATCAATCGCACCCTCTCACGCTCCTTCTCCCTAACCCAAGGCGTACCCCAAGGGTCAGTACTATCCCCTCTCCTCTACATCCTTTTGTCGGAGATATCCCCCAACCTCCGGCTCCCCTCCACCTCCTCCAGTTCGCAGACGACACTGCAATACTCGCTCCTTGCCCCTCCGTCGCAGCCATCAACAGACTGGTCCAACCATATCTCGACCGATTCATGGCCTGGTGTGATCACTGGCATCTCAGTCTAAATACGGACAAGACCAAAGCCGTACTCTTCCGTCCCCGTCGCCATGCCAACTCGGCCACCCGCAACCCCAATCTTCTGACCCTACGCATCCACGATCACCGCCTTCACACTTCACCATCGCTACGTTACCTGGGTGTCATCTTTGACGAGCACTTCACCCTTCGTCCACATCTACGTGCACTTACGGCCACTGCTCAGAAGCGCTCTCGCCTCATCACCAGGCTGATTGGAACCTCTTGGGGGCTGCATGCCTAAACGCTATTCTACACATACAAGACCCTCATCCGCTCTTACATTACATATGGGCATGTTGTCTGGGCCGGCTGCGCCGCCAGCTACTTGCACCCCCTGGTAACCATGGAACGACGCATCGCCCGCATAGCCCTTCGCCTCCCCCCAATACACCCAAGTGAGGACCTGTACCGTCTAATGCCGTTGCCCCCCGTTACGACGTGCATACACCTACTTCAACTGCGCTACTTGAAGCGCGCTAGAAGAACGCAGAATCCTATTCTACGACAGCTTGAGGCACTCCGGCTACGCAATCCAGTATACTCCAAGCTAGGCCTACTCCACCTCAAGAGCCTCACCCCTGCCCCGGACTAATAGTCCTAAAAAAAAAAATAAAAAAAAAAAAAAAAAAAAAAAAAAAACCATCACATCACTCCATCCATACATACTCACATCTTACATCAACAGCTTATATTTCTTTTCTTTTGTTTCTTTTCTTTTCTATTTCTTTTCCTTCTATTTTATTTCGACTCTTTTCTCTTCTCTCTCTTTTCTACAATAACGCTTCAATTCTCATCTCAACCAAAGTCATCTATCACCTTCATCTCAGCAAACAAACTCATCCATTTCTATTATCGCATTCATTACCGAATACTTCAAACAACAATTACCATATCTCATCACCCACACTCCCCTCAACGCACCTTTTTCATCTCATCCCATACCATCTCATAATACATAATCATCCACTTCAAAAAACAAAACAAAAAAAAACAAAAAAAAAACAAAAAAAAAATCACATCACTCCATCCATACATACTCACATCTTACATCAACAGCTTATATTTCTTTTCTTTTGTTTCTTTTCTTTTCTATTTCTTTTCCTTCTATTCTATTTTGACTCTTTTCTCTTCTCTCTCTTTTCTACAATAACGCTTCAATTCTCATCTCAACCAAAGTCATCTATCACCTTCATCTCAGCAAACAAACTCATCCATTTCTATTATCGCATTCATTACCGAATAGTTCAAACAACAATTACCATATCTCATCACCCACACTCCCCTCAACGCACCTTTTCATCTCATCCCATACCATCTCATAATACATAATCATCCACTTAAAAAAAAAAAAAAAAACAACTCCCCCTATCAAAGCTCATCACCCACTCTAACTTCTAACTCCTGGAAACACCAAATTTCAACTCTCTTACAACACCCTTAAACTCAAACTCTAAAAATTCAACATCTAACGCCTTCACCTACAATAGTTCAATGCATTTAAGAGCAATTTTTCGTCAACATCAAATTTTTGAAACTTCAATCTTAGCCAAGAGGTCAAATCATTTCCCCTTCTCCAACTTACGCCATTCACCCCCACCCTTCTCCTATCACTCTCCACCTTCCATTCAATCCCCTCCTCTGGCCCAAGAGATGGTGCGGCCATCTATAGGGGCCCGCCCACCCACGTTGGGTGGGAATGAAATGACCCCCTTTATTATTATTATGATGAACTTGATCTACATGTGGAGAAAATAACGAACAGCTTACGCAAAAGAAGACTCTCCTTTTATGGCCATTTGACACGAATGAACTCCGGAAGATTGTCCAATCGAATCTGTGCCTACTTTGTGGGAGAGAAAACCAAAGGGACCTGGTTCACAGAGGTGGAAAAAGATGTACAGGAACTGGGGATATCACATGACGACATCTTGGAACGTGACTCTTTGAAGAAGAAACTTGGGGAAATACATTGTTTACAGCCAAAACCCATATTGAAACCGGCAAGAAATGGACCGAAGAATGGTTGGTTGGTTGGTTCCTCAGTTTAGGAGCTGCGACAACTTGGTCATGTAGCCCCGTGTACTTTGTGTGTGTGTAAAATCTGTCTGATAACCAGTGTTAATTGTGTTGGCTGTATTATTGTGTGTATCTGTTTTTTAATTCAAGTAAGGACTGCAACTTTGAATTTTTCAAATAGTTCCTACCTTTGCCGCCAAAAGCCACCATCAACGACTACTAGGCCTAGTTCAGAACTTAGCTACTAGACGCCACCGCAGTCGACTCTTGGCAACGAACGTAGAAACCTAAGAGCGTTGTTTACATTCCTAACTTATACAATTTAGCTTCACACAGGTGTATTAGTGGAAAGTTCTTTAACATGCCATAAATCTATGATATGGGACCACCGTCTTTACTTCCCCTCCAAAGGAAGGCATACTGAGGGTTTTTTAACGCTCTTAAAAATCCGACGGCTTCGGCCGGGTTTGAACCCGCTGTCTTGGGCATAGAAGCTCCGCATGCTACCGACTACGCACCGTCCAAGAATGCGCGAACACTAGGCCAATGTGAAAGAACGAGGGAGAAGACATTTGTAATAACGTGGTCCATAGAAGACCGTGACGATAAAAAAAAGTGAAAGACGTGTTAAATTTTTTGGGCATATTCTCAGAATGTGATCAGAGGCTAACTAAAAAAATTCTAAATCCTACTCTCTCAAAGAAAGCTAAGAACAACTGGCTGCTTGAAGTTAGACATCTCAAGTAATATGGCACAGGCCAGATCGAAATTCAGGGAACTAGTTGACAATCATCAATTTTCATACCACCTAAACATTGCATCGAAAAGAACCCGGACGGAGGAGCGTAGAGAGCGTCATAGCGTGAAGATGGAGAGATTTTGAAAGGACAAGAGAGCAAGATCAGCTGGATAGGTTCAATGCTTAGACGGTCATAAAACGATGTAAAATGTATAACTGAACAGTAATAATGGTATGGGGTTTTCCATCTCTTTTAACTACTACAAATTTAGAGTACCCGTGGTGCCGGAATAAGTTGCCAGGGGGATGATCTTTAGCGTGCCAGTGTAACAAGAGTCTCTTGCAATAAAGCACCCTCAAATTCCATTTGGCTGTGAGGATTTGATCCTGCAACCATGTACACAGCAGGCAAGAACGATACCACTGCGTCACGCAGCGAGCCAATTAGCTTTATACGTGGCGGTACTCTTGATGAGCCAAACGTTAAGTTATTTGGAAAGCACATAATTAACTTGCACCTCTCTTGTCGTTAAGAATGTATGAGCTCAGCTAATGCCCGCAGTTACTGATAAAAGGGCGGGTTATTTACCGACTCTCTCACTCCATCTTTGCAGCCTATCCACTGGGGGTTTCCAAATTGATGATAGTGTTTAATAATGCAAGATTCATTGTAGCTTACACGGATTTTTGAAAATACGTGATCCAAACCATGCGTTCTCAACCATTTTAAGATTGTGAGCAGCATCCTCATAACCCGAGCTCCGTTAAATCGAATAGAATAATGAAAAATGAAAATCCACAGCCTGCTTCCAGTCTCCGACCGGGTCAGGAATGGAATGAATGAAGCCCCCATCTAGCGGCGAGGACATGAAGTGTGCCGGCTGCCGAAGCCTGTCGCACTCCTCTGGGGCAATGATTAAATGAATGACAGATGAAATGAAATGATAGTGGAGAGTGTTGCTGGAATGAAATTGTGACAGGGAAAACCGGAGTACCCGGAGAAAAACCTGTCTGCCTCCGTTTTGTCCAGCACAGATCTCACATGGAGTGACCGGGATTTGAACCACGGACCCAGCGGTGAGAGGCCGGCGTGCTGCCGCCTAAGCCACGGAGGCTCCAATAGAATAATAATTATTAAATAATAATATTAATGTAAGCAATAATAATATGGTAAATATTAAAATAATGATGCAAAAGGCATGCGCCTCTCTTTCCTTTTCCTATCTACAGGTCCTACCAAAAGTTTACGGACACCCGCAAGTTATATGATCATTAATCCTATCCCTACACTTTTGGTCTCAGGCATACTTTGTGAATTTATTGTGAAAACATCACTGTTAGTTTTGAAGATACCATTTTTTGGGTTTAAGGACACCACGTACTCTTACACAATATTCGTCTCACTGTTCGATCAGAGCAAGTGAGACAAGCTGTGGAAACCAGTCCACGGCGGCTGGCTCGTAAACAAGCTGCTGCTTTGCAAATGTCTGATCGAACAGTGAGACGACTATTGCGTTTCGATTTGCATTTTCATCCGTATAAAATGGTTATTGTCCAGCAGTTGAAGCCTAATGACTATGCAAAGCTTCGGTGCAAGACTGGAAGAATGCATGGCAAAAGATGGGCATTATTTGAAAGACGTTATCTTCAAATCTTAAAAGTTAAAATCTATTGTTCTTTCATGTTTTCCATTAATTGGCATGTACACCTTGCTGTTATAAGTAATAAAGTAGTTTGTATCATTTAAAATGTTTGTGTTGTTGTGATTTAAAAACCGTCAGATCCTTTTTGCCGCTCCCTGTATATTCACAAGTGTTCCTAGGAACAGGTTCTAGGACCCTGTAAAATTTGTATGCTTGAGATCAAAAGTATAGGGACAGAAATAATGATGATGAAATTTGCGAGTGTCTGTAAACTTTTGGTAAGACCTGTATATTTCAGAAGTGCTGAAATATCTAAGGATTCACTGCTCACCAGGCATTCTGCAACTGCTTGCATGACTCGTGCAGATAAGATACATTTACGTGTGGACAGTCAAATTTAATCAACATCTTTCGTGTTACTCATAAAATAGGGATGTCCTATTAGTTTTACTGTACAGTATATTACAAATACTATTTCACAGAATGATAACGTTTCTGACTGTCAAAACTTGTAATGGAAATTAATTGAATCAAAATTTGAATTGAAGAACGGATCTCAGGGGAGCGTGTGCTCGCGATCTAAACAATGAGAAGGGACCAAATGCTATAATTAGGGCTCGGATTTTTAGGTAAATAAATATTTTTATGTAAATACATATTTTAAGCACTTTTTCTATAAATACATAAATTCCTGCTTTTCACGTAATAGCACATAAAATTACATAATATTTACACTTTTTTAATCACTATTCTAGATCCTTCAGTTTATTGCATTTTTGTTCTGTGTTACTTCAACGGGGAAGAACCTGTGAGCTATCTAATCTTCATGCAGAGCGTTACTGTGTCAGCTTGCAACTGTAATATTCTTAAATTGTCGTCACGTGCCACTCACTGTGGAAGCCAGCGATTTATTTGTCCATATCCATATTGCACCACGTGCTAGACCTCACCCCTTTCCCAGCAACCTGGAACCTGTGTCACATGTACTGTAGTTCATTTCTGGCACAGTGAGTGTAAGGCAGTTCTACGATGCCTAAAGTAAAAACAACTACAAGTTATCGTCTGTTGCAGAATTTAAAGATAAGTTTACTTCTGATGGGGGCGTTCTGTTCTGTTAACCATGTGGGAAAGCAATCAAGGCTAAACAGCGATCTCAAGTTACACAACACCTCCCGGGCAAGAAACCTATTGCCACGGTTTCGCGCCTTGAAAATAAGTGTTTCTCATTAATGGTCTGTCATTTGTGATAGACAACCTGAAGATGTATCTCGTTGTGTATTGTAATGCTTCAGCAGTCAGTGGGACATAGAATAAATTGTATTCGTGAGTTCTGCTTATTAAAAAGTAAATTATAATTAAATATTTTTACTTTTTTGTCACATATTTCAGGTATTTTTAATGCATAAAAAATAAATATTTTCCCAATTTTTAGCACTAAAAAAATCTGAGCCCTAGCTATAATACACTATTTTTTCTTTCGACCTAGTGGCGTAGTGACTAGTGTTGTTGGCTATCTCCGCGGATGCCTGGGCTCGATTCACGATTCTCCTAAGAAATGTAATTCATTTCTGAGATCTGGAGTGGGGTTTAATAAGCTCTTGAAGAAGAACTGAGAAAAGGTGGATTCGCTTCCGATCTCAGCCATACTAGGAGTTATTTTACTTTGTTTCCTACTTCTACTACAGGCGAATGCCAAAATGGTACCTAACTTATGGCCACGGCAATCTCTTACCAAAATCCTAGTCTCGATGTCAAATACACACACTGGTTTTCAGACATATTACACACATCCAAGTGCAGGGGGCTACATAACCATGATGTTGCAAAACACCTAAGTTAATCAACAATAACAACGATATTATTCTTTATTGGTGAATGGCCTTTGAGATTTTTTTCTGTGTTGATATGTTAAAATACATGAACATACTCGTAGTCTGGACGAATTGCAAAGAACCTTGCCTGATTTGGAATTGGTTCAATGTGAACAGCAAGACTCTTTGCAAAACCTTAATTTAAACCTTCATTTCATTTAAAGTTAGATTTCAAAACGGCAAAAACAAGAAAGCTAATCAGAATATTCTTCCCGAACGTAAATGCCTTAATCGACGATATTATTTTCATTGGCCTTACACACCTCACCTTTGATTCAGAACTCATAAAAGTGAAGATCGGTTCCCGTTAAATAGGATAACTATCAACGACTGTTAGTTCATTTCTTGTCTGTGTGTTTACTCCACGGGGTGGCTGTGGACATTAAATTGCGTACCACAACCACGATGGGGTGCTGCAGCAGGTCCGGAGATCGGATGTTCAAATCCCGGCGGTGTCAGAAGCAAACGTGAGAGTTGTTTTTCCCGGGGATTTTCCCTACCGTCCCCAAGCAAATGATGGTATGGTACCGTATGTAAAGTTCCGGTGTACCTACTATATCCCTGCCCCGAATACTGCTGCACAGATTCCTACAGTCATCACATACATTCAGGTCATGAGACAAGTTTAACAACCACCCAACTACACAGGGCTGATGACCAATATGTTCCAAGCCCCTAAAATGAATTAACAACAACGTATTGGGTAGCGACTCCTAGAGGAGCCTTGATTGTGACCAGAGCAGCGAAAGAGCTTTAGGGCTAGTAGCCAACCCCGGGAAAAAAGTAATGGGATTGGTTTTCCAGGATTTGAAACTAAGATATCAACCCGGAATTCATCAGGAGGGGAATAAAGAGGAAAGAATTGTAAACGCCTTTTGGGGAAACGCAAAAGCGAAAATAAATCCCTACAGATTATTAAAAACATTTAAAAATTGTCGAAATTTCTAGAAACTGTTATGTTCAACACTCAGGTGGTATAAAATGGAAAGGTATATTTTGTAACCAATACCACAACATACTGAGAAACTCTACCAGAAATATGGAAAACAAAAGATTAGGCACAGCAAGTAGGATAACTTACTCGCTTCTAGAAAGTTGAACAAGTAAGATATTATTAACTAGCCAATCCGTGCAATATTATAAAACGGAACAGTCATTGCTTAACATTTATGCAATTTAGGACAGGGCCAATCCAGGAATGAAAGACATTGATGGATTATGATTACCGTACCCTAATTTACGTGGCTAACGGCAGAATCAGGCAATGTGGGATATGAAGTATCGCCTTCGAAATCGGCCATTATATTATGAAAACCCAGTCAAAAGACTGAAGACTCAAACAACAAACCCAGTACGAATTATATTATATTCCTTAGAGGCAGATGACCTCGTGGTTCCTCCCCTTAACCCATAGATACACGCTAAGCGGCACTCAGTGCCGCTTTTTTGGAAAATTTTGTTTGACGTGGTAAACACTTACGAGTTCTGTGAGATCGCCCGCTGTATCCTTTGTTCGACATGCGCTGCAGGGGAGGGGGTAGGTTCGGAGCCTGTCTGGGTCCCAGTCAGCCTGAGACAGGTTGTCAAAGTGTGAGGTGCGCGATTGCGGCATTCCGTACCGCTAGCATGTAACAACTGGCTGGAATCGGCGTTGTGAAATAATGTAAGTATTTAACTTATTTTACCTTTGTTGTTTCTTTCTATGCTTCTATCATTAGTATCGATGTCAGCACATAGTCTGCACGTTTGCCTTCTGTTTATAGGTCTCGACATGGCTGTCAACAAGATTGAGAGGTTGCTCCAAGAACTTGATGAGCAAGAAGGGTCACTGGATGAAGAGGATCTATTCAATTTTTAAGTCCTAGTGCAGAGTTATTTTGTGTATTTTGGTACTGTATATTATTTCGTACTGTAAATTAGCAGGAAGTGTCATTTTACAAGCCAAGAATCTAAGTGTATAGGCCTACATGATTCTGACAAACAGTCTATCTTATACTCTAGTGTATATCTTGAGCTTGTTGAGCATCAGGTACAATATCTTGTAATATGAGCCTGAAAAATGGGCAATCTAAATCCAATAATTCTCAATATCGCTTTTGCGTGTGAAAATTATAATTTTTTCTTCGTTGTCCAATAAATGTTCATAAGAATTCTTAATTACATTAAGTATGAATAGTAAATATGTCCTTATCCCATCCCTCCCAATAATATATTTTATTAATAAGAATTTCATACATACTGATAAGATTATTTCAATGTATTCTCATAGGTTTTGGATAATTCTCCATACAAATCAATTTTAGCCGCTTAGCAAGTCATTAAATTACGAAAAAGAATGAAACAATATATTGCGTCATGGAGTGCCGCTAGCGTGTACGAATGTTAGTGAAAGAGATGCGTGTAGCTAAGGGTTAAAACAAGAAAAACAAGAACAAAAACAACGAATGTAATACAGTGGTCTATATTTTTCTCGGCTTACTGTACATATCTTGTTTTACGCTATGAAACGGGGTTTCTCTCGGAATGTATTTTCTTTATTATAGCAAGAATTCACGAAGATATGTGGAACGCAATGGGTTTCTGTGAAACAGCACTGTGGGACCTATTGTATTCAGATATTGTTTCACCAAATGAATAACGACTCGTTTGGTAGGCTCAGAATTGTTTCCTCAACAATCAAACAGAAGTGGGGGGGGGGCTGATAACGTCTTTATTAAGTTAAGCTGAAAGTAAATACTGACGAGATTTATTGAAATTATTACTGTAGTTGTATTACCTACGGATCTGTAGCGCATAAATGTCATTGTTTACATTTCAGTTCAAAATTACATTGGAGTAGAACGCGATTGGTGTTTGTGTTTTGGTTTAATAAATAAAATAAAATGAAGTAAAACTTAAAAAATAAGAACAAAAATAATTAGTTAATGAAAATAAATAAGTACGATAATCGTAAAAACAATTAAATAAAGAAAGAAAAAAGTAAATAAATACATTAATAAATAAACGTTGGAAAACTATCGACATGTCTCGAATTTCTTAAGTTCTTCATCAACAAATTTAAAATAGCATACATTAAAACATAATACTTATAGCTAATGAGATAATAGGCTTACATCATACACATGTAAGGAATTTAAGAGTATGAAGAAAGAATAAATAGTATCAGTACTACCTTCTAACAACGAAGTTAGGATAATTGAAAAGACAAACTATTTAAAGACAGGTACAGTATAAAAAATAACTTTTGTAAATTGTGCAATGAACCGAAAAAGGAGGATAACAATAACTTTGAGTACTGTGTGATCTTAAATAGTAAACACAACTTGTAAATAGTCTTGTTTGACGAATAAAACAATGAATACAGAAAAAAAAAGAATGACAGAGAAAGAAACAAGTAGTTCCGTGAAGAACTATACAGACTATTTTCATATATCCTGCTCATGTTAATTGCCTCTATTAACATACAAAATTTCAGTTTAATTGCTGTAACGGATTCGTAGATATTGAGAACCGTCTAAATATTGGATTTTTATTTTTGTACTATTACATTAAGATTATTGTGTACGTGTGGTATTCAAACTTCAATCGCATGATTAGAACACAAGAAGTAAAAACGAGATTTTAAAATTACGCACAGCAGCCATCTTGTGATTATGCAAACAATTGAAATAAATTAGATGCCAGTGGATCAACATTTGTATAAGCATTTAACGTGCAACGTTTCACGTCACTCGGATAGTTAATTCGCGAGAAACGTCCATTTAAATATTTATACTTCGCGTCGCCGCCATGTTGGATTAGTGCTCATCAGGTTACTGAAAGTCCTATAGGTGAACATATGTTCATAGTCTCTATGAACATAAAAAAAAATTCAGTTTGGTTGCTGTAAAAGATTCATAGATATTGAGAACCGTCTAAATATTCGGAAGCTCGCCATTTAGGATTGTTATATGTATAGGCCATAGAGTTATATACCATTGAAAGACAATTATTGCCTAGGTTCATTATTCAAACTATCACTTCGATCGCATGATTACGACACAAGAAATGAAAACTTAATTTTAAAATTTCGCACAGCCGCCATCTTGAGGTTATGTAAACAATTGAATTAAATTAGATGGCAGTGCATTACAATCTGCAAAATCATTTACCGTACCACATTTCACTGCGATCAGAGAGTTAAATCACGAGAAAAGTCTATTAAAATATTTCAAATTCGCTTGGTCGCCATGTTCGTTACGTACTTCACAGGTTTATGAAATATACATAGGTAAACTTGTATCAGTACCCTTTATCACCGTACAAAATTGCAGGCTGATAACTGTAATAGTTTCGGAGATATAGAATGTCAGTGAAATATTTCGCACAACCGCCATTTTGAGGTTATGTAAACAATTGAACTAAATTAGACTCCAGTGCATTACAATGTGTATAAACAATTGCTGTAACACGTTTCATTACGTTTGGATAGTGAAATCGCGAGAAAAGTCTATTTAAATGTCTCAAATTCGCTTGGCCGCCATGTTGGTTTTGTAGTCACCAGGTTTTTGAAAGTCTCATAGGTAAACTTCTAGTAGTTCCCTTTATCACCATACACAATTTATGGGCGATATCGGTAATAGTTTCGGAGATATTGAATGCTAGTGAAATATTTCGCACAGCCGCCATGTTGGATTGGTGAGACGTAACAGAATTTGAAGGGCACGGTCGAGGTCGCCGGGAATAGCGCTATGAACTTACCGAGTTTCATTGAAATCGCTCCAGCCGTTTAGATTTTATTAGGGGGACACACACACACACCTCTCACACACACACACGCACACACACACGGACAAATGGTGATCTCATAAGCCTATTTTTTCAAAATTGAAAATAGGCTAAAAATGACTTTAGAACTCTTGTTAATAAATCTCTATGAATCTTAGTTGCCAAATAAGTTATCTTAAATAAGTTACCGACAATGTACCTTACCTTTTGTCCATCATCAATACAAGCATGGTGCTTAATGGTGTTATGTATTGCCGTTAAATTGAATCAACGTTGTAATTATTGTTGTCACAAATGTTTCAAGATAAGAAAACCTCAATTTTGCAAGGAAGGTCATAAGTAGAACATAAGTAATCACGGAGTTTGTGTTTTGGTATTCGTTTTGTAGTATTGGCACTACTGTCAGTATACTTCCTGTGCAGTGCCCCCAACACTGAACATCGTTTCTATATTCCCTGAAGCATATTCCTTCGTGAAACATCTGGTAACTTTATAATGAGAACCAAAATTGCTTCGTGTTTCAATTAAAGTTGCACAAGAAGGAGGCCTGTTTCTATACAATACAGTCACTCTCAATTACATTCGTTTCTTTTAAGTTAAAGAAATGAAGAGGATGTAATAATGTAAATATCTAGCATTCGCGTGTATTCATAAGAATTTTCAAGTTATGTACAATCGAACGTCGATATCTCGACTCGTTAGGGGATGTCAAGATAAATTTGACCTAATGAAAATTGGACTTATGGGGATATGGAAAAATCTTAAAATGTGTGATATATTGGGAGGGGGATGAGCTGAGCTGAAATAAATGGGGGGGGGGGGGGGGGGGTGAGAACTCTGACATAATGAGATATGATCAATGAAAGGAAATATACGAATCCTACGTACTATCTCTGTTTATTCGTGTTTTCATTAGCACTACTCGTTGTATTGTATTTGTACTTGTCAATGTACAAATGTTAAAAAAAATGAACTATCTTGTTGATATTATTATTATAAATACAACAAAATAGACCCTATTACAGCATCAATTAATAAGAGACGGCTACTATTTTACAGTCACCTTTTGAGGATGAGTGATGATCCATCAACGAATAGAATATGGAGATTCATTAAGTCTAAGGCAACAAGGCCGAGATGGTTCGAGGAATGCGTAAAAAGATCTCGGGCAAATTGTTATTCTAGACCGAGACATTCCTGACAGGAACACATTTAGAAGCTTGGTGACAAACTACCAAGGTTTTAAAATGGTTTCAACTTCCGGAAGACAGAGAGGACCTTTGTCTGAAGAACATAAACAGGTACTCGTCGCTGGAGTCAGAAGATACTGGTAGGAACTCAAAGCCGGAACAAGAACGTTAGACACTAAAGTGAAGTTGGTTGTCACCACGCAGTCCTTAGAGGCTCAACTCGATGTATATATATATATATATATATATATATATATATATATATATATATATATATATATAAAACACATTATTATAAAGTCTAGTTGTCTTCGTGAAATCATCTGGCCCTTTCTATTCCCCGGCATTTTAGGCCTATGGATATTAATACACTATAGTCTGTAAATAATCTATATCTTGGAACAGCAATAGCCTACAACTTAACACACTAATATCAACTTTCCAAAATGACACTCACATCAGGATACTTATAGAATGGCAACCGACAAGTGAGGTATTTTTGGAAGTGGATGAGGAAAAATAGTGCTACACCCCTCTCACTGTCTCCCATATGGCTAATTGAACAGTTGACCATTTAGCTCATTCAGTGTTAAGTTTTAGTAACGCTAGAAATTTTGCGTAGGTTCATTAGTCAAACTTTCACTTCGATTGCATGATTACGACACAAAAAATAAAAACTTAATTTTAAAATTCGCACAGCCGCCATCTTGAGGTTATGCAAAGAATTGAACTAAATTAGATACCAGTGCATTACAATGTGCATAAACATTTCCTGTACCATGTTTTATTGCGTTTGGATCATTAAATCGCGAGAAAAGTCTATTTAAAAGTTCAATTTCGATTGGCCGCCATGTTTGTTTTCTAGTTAACCGGTTTTTGAAAGTCTCATAGATGGACTTCCAGTAGTGCCCTTTATCTCAGTACAAAATTTCAGGGTGATATCAGTAATAGTTTCAGAGATATAGAATGCCGGTGAAACATTTCGCACAGCCGCCATCTTGAGGTTATGTAAACAATTAAACGAAGTTAGTTGTCGGTGCATTACAATGTGTATAAACATATAGGATTTTCATTGCGTTTGGTTGGTTAAAACGCGAGAAACGTCTATTTATAAGTCGCAAATTCGCTTGGCTGCCATGTTGGTTTTGTAGTTACCAGGTTTTCAAAAGTCACATAGGTGAACTTCTAGTAGTTCCCTTTATCACCGTACAAAATTCCAGGGTGATATCCGTAATAGTATCGGAGATATTGAATGCTGGTGAAATATTTCGCACAGCCGCCATGTTGAATTGGTCAGACGTAACAAAATTTGAAGGGCACGGTCGGGGTCGTCCGGAATAGGCCTAGTGCTATGCACTTACCAAGTTTCATTGATATCGCTCCAGCCGTTTAGATTGTATTAAGGTGGGGGGGGGGGGGGGGGGGGGACCACCGCACACGAATCACACACGCATACACACACAGTCAGACACACCGACAAAAGGTGATCTCATACGCCTATTTTTTCATAAATGAAAATAGGCTAAAAATTGATGTTTTTAATGATAACAGCATTTTTTAAAATATAAGTTGAACTTTTGAGTAAGTATAGAAGTCGCATACGGTTAACTCAACAACAGTAATCGGAGGACAATTGGAATTTAAACCTTGGACGAGACAAGTTGAACTGAAGAAATACGTAAAACATTCAAGATAAGGAAACAAGATTAAGTGCCACGGATATAATTTAACCTTCAAGATCTTGAAACATTTGGGTCGTAGAAATTTGACTTAAAGAGAAAATAATACATATGAATTATAGGATGTTTTTTCGGGGGAAGAATAATTTTCGATAGTCGAGAAATGGAGGTTCGAGACGTTTGACTGTATCTCCTTCAGGGGCTTCACCTACAAATGGGAAGTAGATTAACGTCTACCGTACATGCATGGTATTGCTTCTACATACTGTATTTGTGCCGGGCTCCTCTCTTTATTTCTTTTTGTCAAGCTCTCTTTGTCAAATCCTTTTGTTTTTCGGCTCTGACGGTATTATGATATCCGAGGTCTAAGGTGTCTTTCATTTTATTGCCTGAATTGCCCCTTGCCTCTCAGGTAGATTTAATCAAAATGCTAATTATTACAATGGTTATCATGTTACTGACCACCGTCAGTTCAAATGTTTATGTATAATTTATGTATATATAACTTTTCCTATCGACACGATAATTACCGTCATTTTGCACCAATTGCATTGAAATGTATACATAACATACGAGGGCTGTATTTTAAGTAAGGGCCGTTTTTTTAAATAACCAAACATTTTTTTGAAACCACATTTATTTGTAGGTTTTACATACCTTCCTCCATTTTTCTACATAGTTGCCTTGTTTATTTAGGCACTTGTCATACCTTAAAACTAAGTTCTGAAATCCCTCTGCATAGAAGTTTGCGCGTGCTCTGACAACCAAGAATTCACGGCTGTTTCCACTTCTTTATCGTCGGCGAAGCACTTCCCACCAAGATGACGAAGGGCTGTACAGTGGGTGATCCAAAACTTCCCACCCAAGAGTCAATTAGTTCCCGAGTCTGGTCAGCAGTGTGAGGTCTTGCCATGATCTCGCGCTGTGACGGTAAAGTGCGAAATTGGGTACGCGAGTACAAAAGTGGCCGTGAAAATGTTCATTGAATTATCACCATACACCTCACAAAGCTAACTTGTTTCTTGCACTCAAAAAACGTATCACAGATCGTACCTTACACGCGGTGGGCGAATCAATAATCTCTAACATTGTAAAGATGCACAGTTCAGCGCACGGGTTAGCTACACAGCTGCAACTGACGCCTGCTCGTTCGCAAGGGATGCCGGGAGGTAGCGTGTATGCTTGTTGTGACGTGCGCACCAACTACGGGCTGTAAAAGAAACAATCAAACTCTCGGTTGAGATTGTTAAAGGGCCAAATCGGATCAAGGGGGTGAAAATTGGGGTCCTATTTTGAAAATGTGAAATACTGTTATAACATTCTTAGTATGTGAAAAATCGAATCCATTCAAAGTTTGTACTATTCTTCAGATAAGAGTCAAAAAATTATCTCAGTAAGGTTTTTTGACAGACACAACCATTGATCAAAGGTGTAGGAAAAACTGAATTATAACGGGAAAAAATATACCTACCTTAATTGACACAATATCAAAACCGTTTAAAATAAGATACTATCCTGGCATTTGCCTGGGGGGAGCGTGGGGAAGTCCCGGGGTAAAATGCACATTTAGGATAGCTGTTGTCGGAGCCGGGATTTGAACATCTGCCCCTAGAACTTACTGCAGCTCCCCTCTGCTAACGTAGTGCGTGATTTAACACATACTGCTACACCACGCGGTTGCAAAGTATACAGGCTGATTCATAATTCCTTATTACAAACTTCTGAGGGGACTGAGTAGATCACATTTTGATTAGGAACCCATGTCTGGACATGTATCGTTTCGATACCAAATCAGTTTGACTCGATTGCACATCACCCACTTCACTACAGACACGTATGCGCTACAAGAGTTGGGAGGCGTGGTGTCAAGTTGTTTGTCCCTCACCAAGGTGGACTGGGTTCAATTCACGGTCAATGCATGCGAGATTTTCGAAGTGAAATCCCTTGTCCTGTGGTTCGGATTCCACGTAAAATGGAGGTCCCGTGGCTCATAATCCCAAGATTCACGGTCATGTGAAACTAAAATCTTAATTTTTTACTACAAGACTTGTTCCCCGTGGCGATCCTGCTGCTCATTACACAACGTGTATCTGCGCATCATGTTGTCATACACACGTTCCACGAGACCTGGTGTGTGTTCAATAATGTGCGCTGCTGCCAGAACGCGTGCAACAAGATCTTCTTCCGACTCGAGAGGAGTCTCATAAACAAGGTTCTTCATGTGGGCACAGGGGAAAATGTCGAAGGGAGTTAAATCTGGCGATCGTGGTGGCCACGAATTTGGACCACCTTGAACTAACTGGGTAGATTATTAGCTTGGGAATAACCTAACCTCCAAGGGAAGATGATAAAGAGAAGGAGATGGGTTTCGGACTGGAGAAAAAGGATGGAGAAATAGGAGAGTCCTACAAAAGTTATAAGTTTAACTTTAAATGTACTCAAAGGCGGTTGCCACAGCAAATCCGCTCTCCGATACCTAAAGAGGGTAGGGACCTGGGCAAAGCTAACGGGAAACGCAGCTAGAACATGGGCGGTTTGCAAGAGAGTGGTTTTAGAGTATTCCCTCTCAAGCATACATATGCCTACTATGGGGAAGGGTGATGGTCTGGCAAGACAAAGAGTAACAGATTTATGTTGTATCTGTTCAAAGGAGTTTGTTTTTAAAAAAATAATTTGAAGAACGCCAATAATTTGAATCGGTTTAGATATTTTAGTTTTCGAAATTGTAGAATTTCTAAAGAGCGACCAAATGCTTCCAAGAAGAATAGGGATGAAGCAATTATACCTTTGGGAATAATTTTGGTAAGTAAACCAACAGTTGCATTTGGAAATGACTAAGCTTTTACCCAGCAAGGAGCCGACTTAAAGTTTAGGCAAGGAGAAACACTTATATTTTGAAAAACCAACCATATGGCTTGGAGAGAATCTCCACAAGCAGGAAGCTGGCGTAGCGAGCTATGCTTGCCTTACTGGCCAGTTAGAATTAGCTATTAAAGCTAAGAGAGACTTTACCAAGTTGTCAACTAAGAGTTCTTGCTCAAATGCAACAAGTGGTGAAAGCCCTATCAATAGATTTATTTGCATTAAGTGGGAAGAGTCAAGGAAGACAGGATCTTGCCTAACCGTTATGTTAGAGAAATGATAAAGCGAAAAAGAACTCTTTAATTTATTTAACAATGTTAGGTAATAGTTTTTTGACAAATATATCATTTAGATTTTGTAACAAATGGGGTCACAGACCTCCGAAAAACATCTAAAGCTTGCGCCAGGCAATTAACAATTCTTTTGGTTTCTAACCTTTATATGTTTTAAAATCTTCGCAAGATTTTGAAATGGCGAAGATAAAATGAAAAATTTAAAGATAATTAAAGTGATTAACGTTAGACAATAAATCAAGTACAAGGTGTGTACTTTTGAGGAATTTCTAAGTTAATATCTTAGAAAGAGTAACAACTTCGGAAGTAACAATAACAAAAAACAGGAAGAATAAAATAGAAGTTTCTATAACTTCTTATATTAAAGCTGAATTACTTGGTTGGATTATGCAAATAGGGCAGGTCACTTATTGTGAAACCTGAAGAGAAAAATCGAAAGGAAGTTTCTAGACCTCCTATGTTTAAGTAGGAATCACGAGACAAATGGGGCAAGTTTCCCTTTCGTGAAACCTAGAATTAACTCACTTATGAGTTGAAAGAATTGTATTTCCTGATTAGAAGGGAGAAACAATATAAGTTAAAGCGTGTACTTGACGCGAAGTTTTACAGACATTAATTAATGATACATAAGCAAAAAAGGGAGGGCACGTCTTTAGAGTGATACCTCATTGAAAAAAGACCTAAAGTAACAATTTTATTAATATGGTTTGTTAGTAAGAGGTTTGGGAAAGATCAAATGGGATTGAGGATAAGTGTTCATAGCCGTATTTATAATAATCGGACGAACGCGACGCGGATGAAATATTGAACAAACACTGTTTTTCACTATATTCTGTTGAAATGGATGAAAAGTTCCACTGTAGTAGCACAAAAGTTTATGGCAAAGAAAGTTATTGCAATGATGGAAAATAACTAGTTACACTAGATTTGCGAGAGTCTATTGCTTGAGAAAGTTGTAGATTATCGTTAAATGCACCAGAGAAAATCCCAACAGAGGAAGATAAATTAGCTATTGAGCAGTAATTCATGAGGAAGATTCCTTAGTTAAAAAAGGTATTCCCACATGCGAGTGGAAAATACATGACGGTATAACTAGTAGATAGAGTGCAGATTCTGCAAGGTTCCAGAGCAATCCTGACTGAAGAATGGGGCCAAAGTTATTCAAGCGGTGGAACGAGCTAAGTATTTTATAGACAGTGGGCAATTCAATGGTATCCCACGTTGTGAGAAGATCTCTCATTTAATAAGCATAAGAAATGCTGCTTCCTATTAAGATCGGCTTAAACAAACCAAAGCCCAACATAGAAGATCCCGCGAAGGATGATTATTGCCCCAAATATAGTAATCTCACACTGCCTATAAAATGATCATTAAAAGCATGTAGCTATTAAAAGACGATGAGAAGGAGGTTAAAACCTGAAGTCGGTACTTATCTTTGCTTCATGGCGAAGGTGAAGTTCCTTTTGACGGTTGAGATTAAAGTTCAAACATGGCGTGGAATTAAAAGATTGCCTCTTGAGTTGAGGAGGCGAGCTCTAGTTGAGCTTCAACTGACTGAGTCGACTGCCAGCGTACAAGTGAGACACGCTGAGTGAAGCACAGAGGGACCAGGGAAGGGAAAAGATTAGGTTTAGGAAACAAAAGGAATACATATCAGAATAGACAACTTTACAAAAAATACATTTTTCTTGATGAATGGTCTTCAAAGAGTTGATAGTAGGCGACACTAGAGCAGCCAGGTGGGTGAAAAAGTAGACGAAGTTCTCTTGATCACGGAGATGATAGCTGGCGATGGCGACGAGATCTGGTGGCCAGATGGATAAGGAAGTCCTCTTGTACAGGGAAGAATTGAGGAACTTCAGAGATTCGCTGCTAGATGACGCTAGGTTGGTCATGGAAGATATATATCTAGAACAGACTCACAAGTAACATTTATTTATTTTAGCGTATGGCTTTTAGGGCCGGGAGTGTCCGAGGACATGTTCGGCTCGCCAATTTTTGTAGCTGCTTCGATACGGACACCCAATGGGTGAGCTACAAATACCGTTGGGGAGGGAAGGAGGAAAGTTGGAATGTAAGGACGAGGAGTTGGATGTTAGCGGCTGTGGCCTATAGTTAGGGACCAACCCCGGCATTTGCCTGGAAGGAAGATGGGAAACCACAGAAGACCATCTCCAAGGTTGCCGGCGGGGGGATTCGAACCTCCTCGCCTCCCGGATGTGAGCGACTGCCATCAGTCATGCCGTAACCACCACGGCTACCTCACCCGGAACAAGTAACATGAAAACCATAAACAGCAAGGAGAAAATGGAAGATCACTGTTGGTGTTTGAGAAGAAGGAAGGAATGAACTATAGCGAAGAGCAGTAAAAGTTTACTCTATCTTACCGTGTATTCCAAAGAATACACCAAGCTGGGAGTGGCAAACTCCAACAGAGAACGAGATAAACAATTAAAAATTTAAAGGTAATGGAGCAATTAAAGACAGTGGTCTTATGATGTGACTGTTAGTGGTCAAGATTCTGGCTACCCTGACTCTCCCATCCCTTCCAGGATAACACTCGGTCACTCTACCAGAAATCCAGACCAGGGGAGGAGAAACATCCCTAACCAGGACCGAGTCCCCCGCTCTGATGTCGGGATTGGAAAGAAACCATTTCTGTCTCCGTTGCAAGGAAGTTAAGTATTCCAAGTTCCACCTCTTCCAGAAAGAATTGCGGAGGGCTTCAAGTTTACGCCAAACAATAGGTAAATTAGAATCCCTGTAAGAATTGGGAAGGGGAGGAGGGGCAGAAAGAAAAGTGCCTATAAGGAAGTGACCAGGTGTGAGTGGAAGCAGGTCATCAGGGTCATTGGAAAGAGGAGTTAAAGGGCGAGAATTAACAACACCTTCAATCAGAACAGACAGTGAATTAAATTCTTCATAAGTCAGAATGCGATTACCTAAAATCTTTCTTAAATGACGTTTAGTGAGCTTTACGCAGGATTCCCACCTACCACTGTGATGAGGAGCGTAGGGAGGTATAAAACGCCATTTGGAACCCTTTGAGTAGGAAAAATTAGAGATCTGTTCCATGGCAGGAGAAGATGTGAGAGCTTTCTTCCACAAGGAAGCTGCGCCTTGAAAAGTGGAAGCGTTATCAGAGAACATCTCCGAAGGAACACCACGCCTAGCAGCGAAGCGAGAGACAGCTGATAAAAAGTATGAAGTAGAAGCATTCGTTACTAGTTCCAAATGGATCGCGCCAGTAACCATGCAATCAAATAGAGAAACATAGAGCTTACCAAACAATTTGCGTTTAGCTTCAGGGGAATTGCGTTGATATTGGAACGGACCCATATAGTCCACACCAGTTAGAGCAAATGGACGTATAGGAAAAGAGCGAAAGGAGGGCAGATCGCTCATTAATTGAGAATTGACTTTAGGTTTCGCTTTGAAGCAAGGAATGCACTTGTGAATTACAGAGGAAACTTCATGAATTCCATTTATAATCCAGTACTTTTCCCTTAAAAGGCAAAGCAGTGTACGTGTACCAACATGCAAATTGCGATAATGAAAGTCACGTATAATTAAAGAAGTTACGTGATGTTTAGAAGGCAAAATAACAGGATGCTTTTTGTCCTCAGAAAGCAAAGATTGCGAAAGCCTACCACCTGCCCTGAGTAACCTAATGTCATCAAGGAACGGGGCTAAAGCACGAAGACGACTGGATTTGGGAAGATCTCTTTTAGAACAAAGTAAAGACAATTCAGAAGAAATGGCTTCTTGCTGTGTTAGTTGCAAAATCTTAATGGTAGCGAGATTCAATTCATGATTGGTAAGGTGTGGTTTGGGGAGAAGAGGTTGGTCAACCACAAGATATTTCCATCTAAGAAGATAGGCGACAATTCAAATTAATTTATGAAAGGAAGAATAGCGGGACAACAAGGGATGAGAAACGTTGGAAACAAGACACGAAGCAATAGATATAGATACTTTAGCGTCAGGCAAGTTGGAGTTTGTAGCTGGAGGTTTCGAAGGTCAACAAGAAGAGTCTTCAATTAACCACGAGGGCCCATTCCAGTACAACTGGGAAGCTGCCAATTGAGAGGGCAAACATCCACGAGAAATAATGTTGGCAGGGTTGTCAGTGCTGGGCACATGCCTCCATTGACATCCCGAAGAAAGAGTTTGAATTTTGGAAACCGTGGTATATTGGCTTTCACGGCCAGTGAATTAAAACTCAGCAATTCTTCTAGGTTTGTGCCGGCACAAACCTAGAAGAATTGCTGAGTTTTGGAAACCCTGTTTGCAACAAAAGTTTGCCAATGAGAGGGGTTTTTGGCGATCCAAGAAAGGGTGATCATGGAATCGCTCCAAAGATAGACTTGCGAGAATTCGACTTTTAAAACTTCCCGTAATTTCTTAACAAGTTCTGCAGCCATGAGTGCAGCGCACAAATCAAGCCTAGGCAAAGTGATAGTTTTAAGAGGAGCCACTTTCGATTTGGCACAAACAATGTTGGAAACTGAAGATCCATTTAATGAACCGCGATAAGCCAAATATGTACAGCAACCGTAGGCTTTTTCGTAACTGTCCGCGAACACATGAAGGAAAAAAGATGCATTAGGATGAGTGTTAATTAAATTCCTGGGAATTTCAATAAGGGAAAGATCAAGCAAATTGCTGCGGAAAGAGAGCCATCTGTTAAGAAAAGAAAGGGGAACAGTGTCGTCCCATTCACATTTGAGCGACCATAGCTCTTGCATGAAAAGTGTGGCTATAACAATAACCGGGGCAAGGAATTGAAGCGGATCAAAATTTTTTGCAATTTCAGAGAGAATTTGTCTTTTTGTGTTCGGGAGCTCTTCTGCGAGCGAAACTTTATAGATGGGAGTGTCAGTGCTAGTGCACCAATGAACTCCAAGAGTTTTTATGGATTCGGAGTTTCCACAAATTTCGACGGAGGAGGAATCTACGTCTTCAATAGGAAACTGGGCGAGAAACTCATGGGAGTTGGAGTTCCACTTATGAAGTGGGAAACCCCCATTCTTTAGCAATGCCTGAAGTTCTAAGGACACGAAAGAAGCTTCCTCCAGAGTGAGGAAGGACTGCAAATAATCGTCAACATAGAATGACGTAGTTAGTGCTTCAGAAGCTTTAGAATCAAATAAATGACCATCTTGAGAGGCTAACAAGTGTAGGGATCGGATAGAAAGGAAAGCGGAAGGTTTTAAGCCATTAGTGACCGTTTTTAAACGAAATACCTTAATGGGCTTACTGATTTCGTCGCGCCACAAGATTCTTTGGAGATCTCGTTGTTCAGGCTGAATTAAAACTTGACGGTACATCTGCTTTATATCCGCTATAACAGCTATGGGAAATAATCGAAAGTTTAAGAGTATAGCAGATAGATCTGACTGAATAGCAGGACCAGAGTAAAGAGTATCGTTAAGGCTGTTGCCATTAACGTCAGGTGATGAACCATTGAAAACAACTCGGATTTTATCCTTTACAAGAGGGTTTTTCCACACGGGATGATGATTTAAGAAAACCGTTTCAATTGGGGGGTGAAATTCGTCATCAGATTTGTTAACGACTTCCATATGATCTAAGCTTTCATGCTCGTCCATGAAATCAATATACTGCTGTTTAACGAGAGGTTCTTTTTTGAATTTGCTCTCGATAGCAAAGAGAGCTTTTCGAGCTTTGGGTTGAGAGTTAATAAGTTTAGGGGGATTATGTAATCTTGGCATTTGAACAATGAACCGACCATCAGAAGAGCGAGTGGTGATGTTCAGGAAAAGTTGCTCACATAATTCATTTTCTGAAGAGGCCACGTTAGGAGAATCAACGCTTTCGAGCCTCCAGAACTGCTCCAGTTCAGTATTGGTGAAGTAACATTGCGATGCGGGTTGGGGAGAATAATGGGGATGTTGACCGGTGACGATCCATCCAAAATGAATGTCTCTGGCGACCACGTATGAGGATAACTTGCGAACCTGTTTACGAAGGCAATTCCCGAAAACATTGGCACTAAAGAGTATGTCAATGGGGTTTTGTACGTTGAACAAAGGATCGGCTAGCCTTAAATGCGAGGGAATGTTTAACCCTGAAATATCCACAGAGTGACTTGGAGTGTCTTCTCCAATGCTTCTGAGAATGAGACAATTCAGTCTGAGAAAGTTGTTTCTGTGACAAATGTCTCTTAAGGTTAGCTTTGAGAACTGTAAAGCTTGCGATTTTGAGCTGTTAATGCCCGATACGTTAATAGAAGTGGGGTTTACAGGTAGGCCTAGTTTTCTAATCAAAGAATTAGACACAAAATCATGAGTTGCCGCTGAATCAAGAAGACCGCGTGCACGGACCCAGTTGCCAAAGTTATCCTGTACTTCGATTTGGACAGTAGAAAATAGTACTTGGGCACTACGTATGGACTTGGCATTTTGAATGTACGATGAAGCATTGGAACTGTTAGCATTGTCACTTTTCTGAGAAGTAGATGCTGTCGATGACCTTGCCTGATCATGACGATGTAGTACAGTGTGATGAGCTTTTTCACAATGAAAGCAAAGTCTTGTGGATTTACAGTTTGAGGCAGAATGCGTGGGTGCTAGACAGTTGAAGCAATGTTTATTCTGTGTAACTAACTTTCTTCTGTCGTCGACTGACAGTTCTTTAAAAGATTTACATAGATATAAGGCATGGGAATCTTTACAAAGTATGCACATTAATGGTTCATTTAAACTCTTGCGGGGTTCGCTTTGAGTGTTTAAAACGAGAGAGCTAGCAATACGGCGTTCACTAGACCTAGTTGGGTAACCAGTGGTGTTTGACTTAAGTTTAGATGAGCTGGACCCAGGTTTTTTGGGTACTAGACGCTAAGCTTCGCTTTTAGGTTTAATAGACATTAATTCAAATTTAGAACTCGGAGATGAGGGTTCACTTTGATTAGCTAAAGCGGTTAAGAGCTGGCATCTTGCATTTATGAAAGTGACTAAATGCTCGTAAGAGTAGTTGTCTTCTCTAGAAAGTTCAATCTCCCAAGCTTTGAGGGTAGCAACATCAACTTTAGAAACCACTAAATGTATTAAGAAAGTGTCCCAGTGTTCAGTGGGTTGATCTAATTGTGACAGAGCTTTAACCTGAAGTTGTGTAGTATCAATGAGAGTACGCAAACTAGTGACGTCATTGTGCTGTGACGCAGGCAAGTTAAATAGAGCCTTCATATGGCGTTGAATACGTAACCGTAAATTTCCGTGTCTTTCTTTCAATAAGTTAAAGGCAATGGGGGTAATTTTCGGCACTTAAAGGGAGTGCTTCAACTAACTGCAAAGCTTGACCTCGGAGGATAGATCTCAAGTAATGAAACTTGTAGATGACTTGAATGTCTTCATTGTCATGAACAAGAGAGCAAAATAATTCATAGAATCCCAAGTAGATTCGTCTCCAGAGAAGTGGGGTAAACCAATCTTAGGTAGAATTGGTTTGGGCCTGTGAGTACCATCGCGAAAAGAGGTTTGTTGATCGTGAAGGGAACCAAGAACAGAACCGTCCTTTTTCTGTTCTTCTTCGAGTTGGCGTATTCTTTTGAAAGCCGAACCTATACTTTCGTAATATTGTTTTTCAAATTCGACTCGATCTTCGGTTTGATTAGGCATACAAGTTTCTATTTCAGTTTGGATGTTACAATAATTTTCATATGAACGTTCAAAATCCCTTACACGATGTTTTAACAAATCTAATTGAGCTTCTGAGGGATCTAGCTCTTTGATGTATTTTCTGAATCGGGTAATTTGCCCTTTACAGGATGCTCGTTCAGAAGTAAGTTTTTCATCCTTATCCTTTTCAGTAGGAGCCATGACAAAGTAGGTAAATTAAATTATAACTTACGAAAGTGTGGAACCTTGGAAATGCTGTCAGGCTGGCAGCAGCAAATAAGTTGAAAGAAAGGGGCACACCACAGGAGACAGGAGCGGCCTCTTTCCACTTCACAGGCTTTGCACAATGTAGTTATAGCTGAAAAATACGAAGAAGATATTAATAATTTGCAAAATATTATCAAATAACCCTTGAAAAAAATAGAAAATGTCATGAATGGACTCTCCCGGGTTTCTGGGACCAAATTTTGGGTAGATTATTAGCTTGGGAATAACCTACCCCCCAAGGGAAGATGATCAAGAGAAGGAGATGGGTTTCGGACTGGAGAAAAAGGATGTAGAAATAGGAGGAGGGTCCTACAAAAGTTATAAGTTTAACTTTAAATGTACTCAAAGGCGGTTGCCACTGCAAATCCGCTCTCCGATACCTAAAGTTGGTAGGGACCTGGGCAAAGCTAACGGGAAACGCAGCTAGAACTTGGGCGGTTTGCAAGAGAGTGGCTTTAGAGTATTCCCTCTCAAGCATATATATGCCTACTATGGGGAAGGGTGATGGTCTGGCAAGACAAAGAGTAACAGATTTATGTTGTATCTGTTCAAAGGAGTTTGTTTTAAAAAAATAATTTGAAGAACGCCAATAATTTGAATCGGTTTAGATATTTTAGTTTTCGAAATTGTAGAATTTCTAAAGAGTGACCAAATGCTTCCAAAAAGGATAGGGATAAAGCAATTATACCTTTGGGAATAATTTGGTAAGTAAACCAATAGTTGCATTTGGAAATGACTAAGCTTTTACCCAGCAAGGAGCCGACTTAAAGTTTAGGCAAGGAGAAACACTTATATTTTGAAAAACCAACCATAAGTGTTGGAGAGAATATCCACAAGCAGGAAGCTGGCGTTGCGAGCTGTGCTTGCCTTACTGGCCGGTTAGAATTAGCTATTAAAGCTAAGAGAGACTTTACCAAGTTGTCAACTAAGAGTTCTTGCTCAAATGCAACAAGTGGTGAAAGCCCTATCAATAGATTTATTTGCATTAAGTGGAAAGAGTCAAGGAAGACAGGATCTTGCCTAACCGTTATGTTAGAGAAATGATAAAGCGAAAAAGAACTCTTTAATTTATTTAACAATGTTAGGTAATAGTTTTTTGACAAATATATCATTTAGATTTTGTAACAAATGGGGTCACAGACCTCCGAAAAACATCTAAAGCTTGCGCCAGGCAATTAACAATTCTTTTGGTTTCTAACCTTTATATGTTTTAAAATCTTCGCAAGATTTTGAAATGGCGAAGATAAAATGAAAAATTTAAAGATAATTAAAGTGATTAACGTTAGACAATAAATCAAGTACAAGGTGTGTACTTTTGAGGAATTTCTAAGTTAATATCTTAGAAAGAGTAACAATTTCGGAAATAACAATAACGAAAAACAGGAAGAATAAAATAGAAGTTTCTATAACTTCTTATATTAAAGCTGAATTACTTGGTTGGATTATGCAAATAGGGCAGGTCACTTATTGTGAAACCTGAAGAGAAAAATCGAATGGAAGTTTCTGGACCTCCTATGTTTAAGTAGGAATCACGAGACAAATGGGGCAAGTTTCCCTTTCGTGAAACCTAGAATTAACTCACTTATGAATTGAAAGAATTGTATTCCCTGATTAGAAGGGAGAAACAATATAAGTTAAAGCGTGTACTTGACACGAAGTTTTACAGACATTAGTTAATGATACATAAGCAAAAAAGGGAGGGCACGTCTTTAGAGTGACACCTCATTGAAAAAAGGCCTAAAGTAACAATTTTATTAATATGGTTTGTTAGTAAGAGGTTTGGGAAAGATCAAATGGGATTGAGGATAAGTGTTCATAGCCGTATTTATAATAATCGGACGAACGCGACGCGGATGAAATATTGAACAAACACTGTTTTTCACTATAGTCGGTTGAAATGGATGAAAAGTTCACTGTAGTAGCACAAAAGTTTATGGCAAAGAAAGTTATTGCAATGATGGCAAATAACTAGTTACACTAGATTTGCGAGAGAAAGTTGTAGATTATCGTTAAATGCACCAAAGAAAATCCCATCGGAGGAAGAAAAATTAGCTATTGAGCAGAATTCATGAGGAAATTTCCTTAGTTAAAAAAGGTATTCCCACATGCGAGTGGAAAATACATGACGGTATAACTAGTAGATAGAGTGCAGATTCTGGAAGGTTCCAGAGCAATCCTGACTGAAGAATAGGGCCAAAGTTATTCCAGCAGTGGAACGAGCTAGGTATTTTATAGACAGTGGGTGATTCAATGGTATCCCACGTTGTGAGAAGATCTCTCATTTAATAAGCATAAGAAATGCTGCTTCCTATTAAGATCGGCTTAGACAAACCAATGCCCAACATAGAAGATCCCGCGAAGGATGATTATTGCCCCAAATATAGTAATCTCACACTGTCTATAAAATGATCATTAAAAGCATGTAGCTATTAAAAGACGATGAGAATGAGGTTAAAACCTGAAGTCGGTACTTATCTTTGCTTCATGGCGAAGGTGAAGTTCCTTTTGACGGTTGAGATTAAAGTTCAAACATGGCGTGGAATTAAAAGATTGCCTCTTGAGTTGAGGAGGCGAGCTCTAGATGAGCTTCAACTGACTGAGTCGACTGCCGGCGTACAAGTGAGACACGCTCAGCGAAGCACAGAGGGACCAGGGAAGGGAAAAGAGTGGGGGTAGGAAACACAAGGAATACATATCAGAATAGACAACTTTACAAAAAAAATATTTTTTCTTGATGAATGGTCTTCAAAAAGTTGATGGTAGGCGACGCTAGAGCAGCCTGGTGGGTGAAAAAGTAGACGAAGTTCTCTTGATCACGGAGATGATAGCTGGCGATGGCGACGAGATCTGGTGGCCAGATGGATAAGGAAGTCCTCTTGTACAGGGAATAATTGAGGAACTTCAGAGATTCGCTGCTAGATGACGCTAGGTTGGTCATGGAAGATATATATCTAGAACAGACTCACGAGTAACATGAAAACCATAAACAGCAAGGAGAAAATGGAAGATCACTGTTGGTGTTTGAGAAGAAGGAAGGAATGAACTATAGCAAAGAATAGTAAAAGTTTACTCTATCTTACCGTGTATTCCAAAGAATACACCACTAACCATCTTTTCCCGAATGTTTGGTCGAGATGTTTGCGGACTGCACGTGCAAAGTGCGCTGCTGCGCCACCATGTTGTTACCACATTTGCTGACGTAATACCAATCACAAATCTTCACAAAATTCTACCAGTACCTTTTACGGGAAGATTAAGTACCTGGTACCCGTCAGGTGGTACGGAAGAAGGCACGGCCCAATCCGATGACCGTCAAGGATACCAGCCCATACATGATGTCGAACCGTTGCTGACATTCACGTGGGTGTGGGAATGCGAATTTTATTCAGCCCAAATGTGACAGTTTCGACAGTTAAAAACAGCTTCCCTGGTGAATTGAGATTCATCGGCGAAAAGAAAATGACGCGGAAAATGGGGTGTGTTAAAACACTGGTGTAGATACTGGGCGAGTCCAAGCTCTATGAACTTGCGGGGTGAGGAGAAAGAGCAGAGAAGGGTCAGGCGAGAAGAGAAGGACCTGTCGACAGCCCGCAGTGTTACTTAACATGCTCCTCTATTCCAATACTGCTAACATACGGTCTTCTCTGAAACCAGTGTGGTGATACGAATGAGTCAGTGAGTCACCGACCAATGTATTTGGTTCGGTACTATGCACGGACCGAGAAACCTCATCACTCGTCAACACCGTTTCTCATAGTCCGCGATGCACATTCCTCTCAGGTTCATGGAGCTTAGACTCGAGCAGTACCAAGCACAGAAGTTGGCACGTGGCGCGAAATCTGCCAGACCCATTGCTTAAACTTACTAAGGGTGGAATGGGTGTAGTTGCTGGTCGCACAAAACACGCCAGACCCATTCACGGCATCGGCAATGTTTCGCGTACTCGTCAACGGGTCCTCTTATACGTGATGAAGGACGTCCTCTTCAAAGTCGACATTGCGACGCGTCCGCAGAGAAGCCTTTGTTGTAGTCTCACAAAATTAGTATGTGCTGGGGTGGGGCGATGCGGAAAACGTTCATGATACATGCGTTGCGCAGCTCGACCATTTCGTCCAGCTTCGCCGTACATTAGTAACATCTCGTTCTACTCTTCAAAATTTTATGCCGCCTTGCTGTACTGCGGAATGATTGGATCACAACTGCTGACAAAGCGGACTCACTATCACCACGGTTTGTAAACAGAAGTCATATATAATGTATGCCATCAAGGGACTGCAGAGGTTGCCTTCAGCCAATGATATTTGTGTTCCGTGAAGATGGCGATGTAAAATGAAAGTGAACTTCAAACCGATTTGGTATCAAAACGATAAATGTCCCGACAAGGGTTTCTATTCAACCTGCCTACAACCCGCAGACGTTTGTAACAGGAATTATGAATCACACTGTAGATCGCGGATAACATGCTAACAGTTATTACATTTTTAAACAAGTAGTTCCCTGAAGTACTAAATAGCCTATTTTCATATATCCGAATGTTGATTGCCTCTATCAACATGGAAAATTAAAGTTTGATTGCTGTAATAGATTCATAGGTATTGAGAACCGTATAAATATTTTCCCCTTTATCACCATACAAAATTTCAGGGTGATATCGGTAATAGTTTTGGAGATATAGAAAAGGCCGTTGATATATTTCGCACAGCCGCCATGTTGGATTAGTGAAACGTAATACAATTTGAAGGCCTCGGTCGAGGTCGGACTAAATAGTACTATGTCCTAACCGTGATTCATTAAAATCGCTTCAGCTGTTCAGATTGTTTTAGGGCGACACATTCACACACACGCATACGCGTACACACACACTCACACACATAGGCAAAAGGTGATCTCATAATCCTACTTTTTCATATAATGAACAATTGTATGGTAGTATAAGGAATATAGCCTCGTGAATAAGATATGTAACAAGTAGTTCCGTGAAGAATTATACAGCCTATTTTCATATATCCTACTTATACTTATCAACATATAACATTTCAGTTTGATTGCTTTAATAGGTTCGTAGATATTGACAACCGTCTAAATATTTCGGATGGTCGCCATGTTGGATTCATATAGATGTAGGTATTAGAGTTTTGTACTATTACATGAAGATTATTGTATAGGTGTAGTATTCAAACTTCAATCACATGATTAGAACACAAGAAATAAAATCGAGATTTTATAATTTCGCACAGCTGCCATCTTGTGGTTATGAAAACAATGTAAATAAATTATATACCAGTGGATTAAAATTTGTATAAGCATTTACTGCACCAAGTTTCACTACACTCGGATGGTTAAATTGCGAGAAACATCCATTTAAATATTTATATTTCGTGTGACCGCCACGTTGGACTTGTGCTCACCAGGTTATGTTCATAGCATCTATCAATATACAAAATTTTAGTTTGATTTTCTGTCATAGATTAATATTAATTGAGACCGTCTATATATTTCGAATGGTCGCCATGTTGGATTTTTGTATATGTATTCTATAGAGTTATGTACCATTAGATGATGAATTATTTGTAGGTTAATTATTCAATCGTTGACTACGATCGCATGATTAATACACAAGAAAAAACCTAATTTTAAAATTGCGCACAGGTTATGTACACAATTGAACTAAATTAGATGCCCCTGCATTACCATTTGTATAAACATTTACTGTACCAAGTTCCACTGCGTTTGGATAGTTAAATCGCAGGAAAAGTCTATTTAAAAATGTCAACTTTGCTTGCCCCCCATGTTCGTTTTTTAGTTCACAGATTTATGAAAATCTCATAGGTGATCGTATAGTAGTACCACCGAAAATTCAAGTTTTATTGCTGTAATAGATTCATAGATATTGAGAACCGTATAAATATTTTCCCCTTTACCACCATACAAAATTTCAGGGTGATATCGGTAATAGTTTTGGAGATATAGAAAAGGCCGTTGATATATTTCGCACAGCCGCCATGTTGGATTGGTGAAACGTAATAAAATATGAAGGCCTCGGTCGGGGTCGGACTAAATAGTACTATGTCCTTACCGAGAATCATTAAAATCGCTTCTGCTGTTCAGATTGTTTTAGGGTGACACATTCACACACACGCATACGCGTACACACACACACACACACATAGGCCAAAGGTGATCTCATAATCCTACTTTTTCATATAATGAGCAATTGTATGGTAGTATAAGGAAAATAGCCTCGTGAATAAGATATGTAACAAGTAGTTCCGTGAAGAATTATACAGCCTATTTTCATATATCCTACTTATATTAATTGCCTCTATCAACATATAACATTTCAGTTTGATTGCTTTAATAGGTTCGTAGATATTGACAACCGTCTAAATATTTCGGATGGTCGCCATGTTGGATTCATATACATGTAGGTATTAGAGTTTTGTACTATTACATGAAGATTATAGTATAGGTGTAGTATTCAAACTTCAATCACATGATTAGGACACAAGAAATAAAATCGAGATTTTATAATTTCGCACAGCTGCCATCTTTTGGTTATGAAAACAATGTAAATAAATTATATGCCAGTGGATTAAAATTTGTATAAGCATTTACTGCACCAAGTTTCACTACACTCGGATGGTTAAATTGCGAGAAACATCCATTTAAATATTTATATTTCGTGTGACCGCCATGTTGGATTTGTGCTCACCAGGTTATGTTCATAGCTTCTATCAATATACAAAATTTTAGTTTGATTTTCTGTCATAGATTAATAATTGAGACCGTCAATATATTTCGAATGGTTGCCATGTTGGATTTTTGTATATGTATTCTATAGAGTTATGTACCATTAGATGATGAATTATTTGTAGGTTAATTATTCAATCGTTGACTACGATCGCATGATTAATACACAAAAAAACTTAATTTTAAAATTGCGCACAGGTTATGTACACAATTGAACTAAATTAGATGCCCCTGCATTACAATTTGTATAAACATTTACTGTACCAAATTCCACTGCGTTTGGATAGTTAAATCGCAGGAAAAGTCTATTTAAAAATGTCAACTTTGCTTGCCCCCCATGTTCGTTTTTTAGTTCACAGATTTATGAAAATCTCATAGGTGATCGTATAGTAGTACCACCGAAAATTCAAGTTTTATTGCTGTAATAGATTCATAGATATTGAGAACCGTATAAATATTTTCCCCTTTGCCACCGTACAAAATTTCAGGGTGATATCGGTAATAGTTTTGGAGATATAGAAAAGGCCGTTGATATATTTCGCACAGCCGCCATGCTGGATTGGTGAAACGTAATAAAATTTGAAGGCCTCGGTCGGGGTCGGACTAAATAGTACTATGTCCTTACCGAGATTCATTAAAATCGCTTCTGCTGTTCAGATTGTTTTAGGGTGACACATTCACACACACGCATACGCGTACACACACACACACACATAGGCAAAAGGTGATCTCATAATCCTACTTTTTCATATAATGAACAATTGTATGGTAGTATAAGGAAAATAGCCTCGTGAATAAGATATGTAACAAGTAGTTCCGTGATGAATTATACAGCCTATTTTCATATATCCTACTTATATTAATTGCCTCTATCAACATATAACATTTCAGTTTGATTGCTTTAATAGATTCGTTGATATTGACAACCGTCTAAATATTTCGCATGGTCGCCATGTTGGATTCATATACATGTAGGTATTAGAGTTTTGTACTATTACATGAAGATTATTTTATAGGTGTAGTATTCAAACTTCAATCACATGATTAGGACACAAGAAATAAAATCGAGATTTTATAATTTCGCAAAGCTGCCATCTTGAGGTTATGAAAACAATGTAAATAAATTATATGCCAGTGGATTAAAATTTGTATAAGCATTTACTGCACCAAGTTTCACTACACTCGGATGGTTAAATTGCGAGAAACATCCATTTAAATATTTATATTTCGTGTGACCGCCACGTTGGACTTGTGCTCACCAGGTTATTGAAAGTCCCATAGGTGAACGTATGTTCATAGCTTCTATCAATATACAAAATTTTAGTTTGATTTTCTGTCATAGATTAATATTAATTGAGACCGTCTATATATTTCGAATGGTTGCCATGTTGGATTTTTATATATGTATGCTATAGATTTATGTACCATTAGATGATGAATTATTTGTAGGTTAATTATTCAATCGTTGACTACGATCGCATGATTAATACACAAGATAAAAACTTAATTTTAAAATTGCGCACAGGTTATGTACACAATTGAACTAAATTAGATGCCCCTGCATTACAATTTGTATAAACATTTACTGTACCAACTTCCACTGCGTTTGGATGGTTAAATCGCAGGAAAAGTCTATTTAAAAATGTCAACTTTGCTTGCCCTCCATGTTCGTTTTTTGTTCACAGATTTATGAAAATCTCATAGGTGATCGTATAGTAGTGCCATCTATCACCGTTAAAAAATTCAGGGTGATAACAGTAATAGTTTCGGAGATATAGAATGCCGGTGAAATATTTCTTGAGGTTATGTAAACAATTGAACTAACTTAGATGCCAGTGCATACCAATGTATATAAACATTTTCTGTGCCAAGTTTTATTGTGTTTAGATGGTTAAATCGCGTGAAAAATCTATTTAAATGTTTCAAATTCGCTTGCCCACCATGCTCGTTCTGTGGTTAAAACGTTTTTGAAAGTCTCATAGGTGAACATATAGAAGTGCCCTTTATCACCGTACACAATTTTGAGGTGATATCAGTAATAGTTTCGAAGATATATAATGGCGGTGAAATATTTCGCACAGCCGCAATGTTGGATTGGTGAGACGTAATAAAATTTGAAGGGCTTGGTCGAGGTCGACCAATATGAGGCTATGACCTCGCAGAGTTTCAGTGAAAGCGCTCTAGCCGTTTAGATTTCATTAGGGTACACACACACTCACATACGCACACACACACACACACACACACACACACACGGACAACAGATTATATCATAAGTCTATGAAAGCCATTACCAATAGTAAGAACAATAAAGCCTGCGGGCCAGACAACATCTTCAATGAGCAACTGAAAGAATCCACAACACAATTGAAAAGATGTGTAACCTCTCTATTTAACGGATGCCCACGTAAAGGTATAATTCCCGCGAACTGGAGAAAATCGACAGTTAAAATGCTGTACAAAGGAAAAGGGGACAGCGGGGACCCGAACTCATACATGGGGATTGCCCTTAACTGCTCGTTATTGAAAATCCTCACAAAATTAATTTGCGAGCGCCTCACGTCCACAATTGAAGAGTGGATACGTGACGAACAATTAGGGTTTCGAAAGGGTAGATCTGCCACACAAGCCATCCAATGTTTACAGTTAGTTATTGGGGAAGCTTTAACATTACCACGGAGGTAACTTCATGCTGTATTCATTGACTACAAAAAAGCTTTTGACACCCTTAACAGACAATTATCATCGACAAACTTGAGAAATTGGTAGGCGAGTTTAGATACTTAGCTAGATTCATGAGGAATCTGCTGAGTAGTAACCTAATATAGATCATTGACGGCATCATCACTTCTGAACCAATCGAGCAAACGAACGGGGTCCTTCAAGACGATCCTCTCAGTCCGATATTGTTTACAATAGCAACAGCTGACGTCACTACAATAGTTCTACCCAATGTCAACATTTATATGTACGCAGACGATATGGTAATGACCTCTACAAGTGCAGAAGACCTACAAATCGCCGTGAACAATGTAGAAGTATGGGCTAAAGATAACGAAATGAGTTTGAACGAGACGAAGACAGTCACTATGTCCTTCAGAAGGGGAGGAAAGCCCGCGACGTTTCATTACAAAGGCACCCCCCTGACTACAGTCTCTCGTTTCCGGTACCTGGGGGTGAATATGCAGACATCTGGGAACGTCTTTACGATGCACGTGAGAGAGAGGTTGGACGCTGCACTGACGGCTATGAGCGACATCGAGCATCTACGCAGCCTATCCCTGAAGACGGCAATACGACTTTTTTGGTTAAAAATAGCACCAGTCGCGATGTATGGCCTGGAAATTATTTGGAAACATCTTATGCACAGACATATGGCAACGTTGGAAAGGATCAAGGCAATGTATCTTAAAAGAGCCTTATGCCTATCCAAGTTCACGCCCTCGTGGCTTGTATATCTCATGACAGGGGAACTACCCTTTATGGTAGAAGTCATGTATTTACGTCTCATGACAGCAAAGAGAAATGACATTTGGCATGAATTTTATACGACGGACTCTATGACTACACAGGACTGGATGCAAGGATCCTACGAGCTGAGACATATCTTGACGCGCTTTGCGGTCAATGGTTTCCACCACCGGATCTGCATGAGAGACGTCTATCACCATCCAGACGAACTATGCGTGTGCAAGCTTTGTAAGGGTCCTTGTGGCAGATACCACGTGAGAACGTGCAAGTGCAGAGAGGTGTCTTTGACGAAATTCTGTGGAAATTAGAAATTTATGGACACCCCTCGAAAAGAGGCATTTAGAGTGACAACGACAACATTTTGTATTAATGATGGTTTGTAAGAACCACGTTCATGCAGATTGTGCGCAATAAAGTATTTATTATATTACAAGCTGATCAGGCAGACGTTGTCCTGCCAATCAAAGTAAGTGTTGTAACTTTGTTTCTTGAAGTGCTTTTGGATACACAATATTTTTTCAATTTCTGTTAACTGCCTCTAAACTATCGTGAAATGAATTAACTAATCTAGAAACATTCGTGAGAGCGTGCACAACAACTCTCCAAAGTTTCATCGTAATCGGATAAATGGCATATAACGCATACGGGATTTTGTTTAAATGATTCGTGCGCTGTCACCCGTTTGCTGAATCTACTCGTGCTCAACCAACTGTGAAATGTATTTACTAAGTTAGAAAGCTTCACGTAAGTGTACACAACAACTCATCAAAGTTTCATCGGATTCGGATGAATGACATATGAACGCATACGGGATTTTCTTTAAGTTCTTTAAGTTTTTTCAACATGTATGGCGTTAGGCCCTTTGTCAAAATTTCAAACATAGTTTCTAACAGGGGGCGTTAGCCTGAGTCCTAGGACACCTCGTACACGTCTCTAGCGTTATGGGTTTGCGAGATAAAGCAAAAAGTCTAAAATCATGGTTTTACCTCAACATGGTTTTTCATTCCTGCTCAACAAGAACATCCTCGGCAAGAGGGCAACGCAATGAAAAAAATGACACCTCGCACTCGTCTCTAGGCTTATTGGTTCGTGTTTACCCCAAAATCGAGTTTCCATTTTTTTTACATATAACGAGAGGTCCATAGCAAAGAGGACGTCACCCCGAGTCCTTGGACCCCTCGTACACGCCTCTATCATGATTGGTTCGCGAGATATTAAAAGCGGATGACCTTTTAGTTTTGGTCTTTTAATTACATAACGAGCCTATAGGAAAGTAGGGGGCATCACTACGAGTGCTAGGACACCCGGTATGTTCAAATCCCATGATTGGTTAGCGAGATATCAGGTTCGGGGCAAATACGAGGAGGGTTCAATAAGTTAGTAGACAGCTCTCTCATCATCCCACTACTTACAAAACACAAATTTTTGCTCTAGAGACTTGAAATTTATTTTGGGGGTAGAGGGCATAGGGACCTTTCATTTATGTCAAACATTTTTTTTTTGTAGAATTCCTAGTTTCCAAAATATAGGATTATCAAAATTCGAGTGTTTTTAAAAAACATAAAAAGTAAAAAAGTTTCATTATAGAAAATAAAGGTCATAAAGACCATTCGTTTGAGCCATGGCATAACGTTCTATCATGTTTGGTTTTCAAACTATCACCTACTTTCGAAAAAAAATTTTCAAAATTTTTTCAAAAATATAACGAGTGGTCCATAGGAAAGAGGTCGTCAGCTCGAGTCCAATGACACCTCATTTGTCAAAATCGGACCATGCGTTCGAGTGATATTGACAAATATTACATGGCTGAGGCTTAGTAGTGGGGCAAGGAGGGTTCTGGAGTGAAGCAGAAACCGCCTTACTCCAATACTTACTCATGCGCTACCTATTGTTAAATAAATTTGCTAAGCCTGAAACCTTCTCTGGAGTGCACTCAATGATTCACCAAGGTTTCATTGCATTCGGATGAATGATATATGACCGCATACAGGACATTGTGGAAACGATTCGCGCGCTTTCGCTCATTTGATGAATCTACTCGTGCACTACTTATTACAAACTGGATTTACTTAGACAGAAACCATTCCTGGAGTGTACACAACAATTCACCAAAGTTGAAACCATTCGCGCGCCATCGCACATTTGTTGAATCTACTCGTGCGCTACCTATTGTAAAATGAATTTACTAAGCCAGAAACCTTTACTGAAGTGTACACAACAATTCACCTAAGTTTCATCGAAATCGGCTAAATGATATATGGACGCATTCGGTACTTTGTTGAAATGATTCGCGGGCCGTCACTCATTTGTTGAATCTACTCGTGCGCTACCTATTGTAAAATGGATTTATTAAGCCAGAAACCTTCCGTAGGCAGTACACAAAAATCTCACCCAAGTTTCATCGTAATCGGACGAATGGTATTGGTAAGCATACGGGACCTTATTGAAACGCTTTGCGCGTCGTCGATCATTTGTTGAATCTACTCGTGCGCAACCTCCTGTGAAATGGATTTACTAAGTAAGAAACCCTCACGTAAGTGTACACAACATCTCACCCAAGTTTCATTGCAATCGGATGAATGGTATATGAACGCATACGGGACTTAGTTTAAATGTTCGCGTGTCGTCGCTCATTTGTTGAATCTACTCGTGTACTACCTATTGTAAAATGGATTTACTAATCCAGTAGCCTCCCCTGGAGGGTACACAACATCTCACCCAAGTGTCATCGCTATCGGACGAATGGTAGGCTATATGAATGCATACGGGACTTGGTTGAAACGCTTCGCGTCGTCGCTCATTTGTTGAATCTACTCGTGCGCAACCTCCTGTGAAATGGATTACTAAGTTAGAAGCCTTTGCTTAAGTGTACACAACAACTCACCAAAGTTTCAACTCAATCGATGAAAGGAATATAAACGTATACGGGATTTTGTTGAAACCCTTCGCGCGTCGTCACTCATTTTTTGAATCTAGTCGTTCGCTGCCTATTGTGAAATTGATTTACTAAGCCAGAAGCCTTCCCTGGAGTGTACACCCAAGTTTCATCGCTATCAGACGAATGGTATTGGAACGCATACGGTACCTCTTTGAAACGCTTCGTGCGTCGTCGCTCATTTGTTGAATTTATTCGTGCGTTATATATTGTAAAATGGATTTACTTAGCCAAACACCTTCCCTGGAGTGCACTTAACATCTCACCCAAGTTTCATCGCAATGGGATGATTGGTATATGAGCGCACACGGGACTTTGAAACGCTCTAACGTGCAGAGACAAACAGTAGAATTCGACATCACTGCCACCTTTGGTATAAAACACAACTTTCCGCCACGGGCGGAGTGTAGGTATGCAATGGCGGTAGTTGCACCGGTTGCGGCCAGGTGGCTCTAACGTTCAGAGACAAACCATCCAAAGACATCAGCTTTCACCAAGGCCAAGGCTAGTGGTTTCCATGACGACTGTTTTTGACTGTATGTTGTGGTTCTAAAATTGTGTGTAAATTGTGGTTCTGAAATTATGTTCATTCCACCTACCGGGTCAGATTGTATATCTAAACGATACAGGAACTCACCCTAATATACATACCAAATTTCATCAAAATCGGAGCTGCCGTTTAGGAGGAGTTCAGCTCTTCCATAGATCCAGAGAAAGCACGAAGTGGGCACTCTTGCACAACGTGCTGGATTGTTTGAGCTACTTTGCTGCAGTTACAGTGAGGAGAATCTTGCCATCCCCATTTGTAAAGAGTACTGGCAGTTCTTCCTGTCCCACAACGTATACCATTAAGTTTGCACCATGTGGCGCGAGGTAGGATGAAACCCGCCAGAATTCTTGATATCAGAGAAAACGGTATACAATTGCGCTGTAAAACGGATGTAGCTCATACTAGCTGATCTGGCAGACGTTGTCCTGCCAACACAAAGAAGTGTTGTAACTTTGTTTCTTGAAGTGCTTTCAGATACACAATATTTTTTTCAATTTCTGTTAACTGCCTCTAAACTATCGTTAAATGGATTAACTAATTTAGAAACATTCGTGGGAGCGTGCACAACAACTCACCGAAGTTACATCGTATTCAAATGAATGGCATATGAACGCATACGGAATTTTTTGAAACGATTCTTGGGCTGTCATTCACTTGTTGAATCTACTCGTGCGCTACTACTGAGAAATGGATTTACTAAGTTAGAAATCTTCATGAAAGTGTACACAACAACTCATCAAAGTTTCATCGCAATGGATGAATGGTGTATGAACGCATACGGGATTTTGTTGAAACGCTTCACGCTTAGTCACTCATCTGTTGCATCTACTCGTGCGTTACCTATTGTAAAATGGATTTACTAAGTCGAAAACCTTCCCTGGCGTGTACACAACAACTCATCAATGATTCTTCGCAATGGGATGAAAGGCATATGAATGTATGCGGGACTTTGTTTAAACGATTCGCAAGCCGTCACTCATTTGTTAAATCTACTCGTACGCTACCTGTTATAAAATGGATTTATTACGCCCGAAACCTTCCCTGGCGTGTACTCAACGATTCACCAAATTTTCTTCGCAATCGGATGAATGGTATATGAACGCATACGGGCTTTCTTGAAACGATTCGCGTGCCGTCGCTCATTTGTTGAATCTACTCTTGCGCTACCTATTGTAAAAAGCATGTACTAAGTCAGAAACCTTTACTGGAGTGTACACAATAATTCACCAACGTTTCATCGCAATCAGATGAATGGTATATGAACGCAAACGGGAATTTGTTGAAAAGATTCACGCGCCTTCACTCATTGGTTGAATCTACTCGTGCGCTACCGATTGTAAAATTGATTTATTAAGCCAGAAACCTTTCCTGGATTGTACACAACAATTCGCAAGCTTTCATCGCATTCGGGTGAATGGGATATGAACGCCTACGGGACTTTTTTGAAACGATTCGCGTGCCGTCGCTCATTTGTTGAATCTACTCTTGCGCTACCTATTGTAAAAAGCATGTACTAAGTCAGAAACCTTTACTGGAGTGTACACAATAATTCACCAACGTTTCATCGCAATCAGATGAATGGTATATGAACGCAAACGGGAATTTGTTGAAAAGATTCACGCGCCTTCACTCATTGGTTGAATCTACTCGTGCGCTACCGATTGTAAAATTGATTTATTAAGCCAGAAACCTTTCCTGGATTGTACACAACAATTCGCAAGCTTTCATCGCATTCGGGTGAATGGGATATGAACGCCTACGGGACTTTTTTGAAACGATTCGCGTGCCGTCACTCATTTGTTGAATCTACTCATTCGCTACCTATTGTAAAATGAATTTACTAAGCCAGAAACCTTTCCTGGAGTGTACGCAACAATTCACCAAAGTTTCATCGCAATCGGATGAATGGTATATGGACGCATACTGTACTTTGTTGAAACGATTCACGTGCCGTCACTGATTTTTTAATCTACTCGTGCGCTACGTATTGTAAAATGGATTTATTAAGCCAGAAACTGTCCTTAGGGTGTACGCAAGATCTCACCCAAGTCTCATCGTAATCGGACGAATGGTATTTGAACGCATACGGGACCTTGTTGAAACGCTTCGCGTGTCGTCGTTCATTTGTTGAATCTACTCGTGCGCAACCTCCTGTGAAATGGATTTACTAAGTTGGAAATCTTCACGTAAGTGTACACAACAACTCATCAAAGTTTGATCGCAATCGATGAATGGTATATAAACTTATACGGGATTTTGTGCAAACGTTTCACGCGTCGTCACTCATTTGTTGAATCTACTCGTGCGCTCCTATTGTAAAATGGATTTAATAAGCCAGAAGCCTTCCCTGGATTGTACACAACATCTCACTCATGTGTCAATGCCATCGGACGAATGGTATTTGAACGCATACGGGACCTTGTTGAAACGCTTCGCGCGTCGTCGCTCATTTGTTGAATCTACTCGTGCGCAACTTGCTGTGAAATGGATTTACTAAGTTAGAATCTTTCACGTAAGTGTACACAACAACTTATCAAAGTTTCTTCGCAATCGATGAATGGTGTATATACTTATACGGGGTTTTGTTGAAACGCTTCGTGCGTCGTCTCTCATTTGTTGAATCTACACTGCGCAATCTATTGTAAATTGGATTTACTAAGTAGAATCCTTCCCTGGAGTGCACTCAACAACTCATCCATGTTTCATCGCAATCGAATCTATAGTATATGAACGCATACGGGACTTTGTTGAAACGCTCTAACGTGCAGAGACAAAGAGAAGAATTCGACATCACCTCCACCTATGGTACAAAACCTAACTTTGCGCCCTGGGCGGAGTGTAAGTTATGGCGGTAGTTGTACAGGTTGTGACCAGGTGGCTCTAACGTGCAGAGGCAAACCGTCCAAAGACATCAGCTTCCACCAAGGCCAAGGCTAGTGGTTTCCATGACGACTGATTTTCACTGTATATTGTGGTTCTAAAATTGTGTGTAAATTGTGGTTCCAAAATTGTGTTTATTCCACCCACTGGGTCAGATTGTGAATCTAAACCATACAGGGACCCACCCTAATATACATACCAAATTTCATCAAAATCGGAGCAGCTGTGTAAGAGCAGTTCAGTGACATACACACGCGTCGATGAGTTATATATATAAAGACTAGCTGTACCCGGCATGCGTTGCAATGCCAATCAAAGTAAGTGTTGGCATTGTAATTTTGCATGTTGAAGTGCCTTTGGATTCCCAATACTGTTTTTCTTTTTCCGTTAACCACCTCTAAACTATTGTAAAATTGATTTATTATCTCAAAACAATCATGGGAGCGTGCTCAACAACTCACCAAATTTTCATCGCAATGAAATGAATGGTATATGAGCGCATACGGGTCTTTGTTGAAACGATTCGAGCGCCGTCACCCATTTGCTGAATATACTCGTACGCTACCTATTGTAAGATGGATTTACTAAGTGAAAACATTCCCTGGCGTGTACACAACAGCTCATGAAAGTTTCATCGCAATCGGATGAATGGCATATGAACGCATACGGGTTTTTGCTTAAACGATTCGCGCGACGACACTCATTTGTTGAATCTACTTGTGCGCCACCCACTGAAAAACGGATTTACTAATTCATACACCTTCGCAGGACTGTGCTCAACTCCCCAAAGTTTTATGATAATCGGATGAATGTTTTCTGAACGCATACGGGACTTGGTTGAAACGATTCACGCGCTGTCGCCCATTAATTGAATCTAATCGTGCGCGACCAATTGTAAAATGGATTTACTAAATCGGAAAACTTTGCGGGAGTGGAAACAACATTTCACCGAATTTCATTGCAATCGCATGAATGGTATATGAACAGATACGGATTTTTTTTTAACGATACGCAAGCCGTTACTCATTTGTTGAATCTCCTTGTGCGATACCTATTGTAAAGTGGATGTACTAAGCCAGAAACCTTCCCAGAAATGTACACAACATCTCATCCAAGATTCATCGCTTTCGGACAAATGGTATATGAACGCATACGGGACTTTGTTGAAACGCTTCGCGCGCCTTCGCTCATATGTTGAATCTACTTGAGCGCTACCTATTGTAAAATGGATTAACTAAGCCTGAAACTTTCCCTGGAGTTTACACAACAACTCACCCAAGTTTAGTCGCTATCAGACGAATGGTGTATGAACGTATACAGAACTATGTAGAAACACTTCACGCGTCGTCGCTCGTTTGTCTAATCTACTTGTGCGATACCTATTGTAAAGTGAATTTACTGACCCAGAAACATTCCCTGAAGTGTACACAACATCTCACCCAAGATTCATCGCTATCAGACGAATAGTATATGAACACAAACGGGACTTTGTTGAAACGCTTCGCGCATCGTCGCTCATTTGTTGAATCTAGTCGTGCGCCACCTATTGTAAAATGGATTTACTAAGCCAGACACCTTGCCTGTAGTGTACATAACCTCTCACCCAAGTTTCATCGATATCGGACGAATGGTATGTGAACGCATACAGGACTTTTTTGAAAAGCTTCGCTCGTCGTCGCTCATTTGTTGAATCTACTCGTGCGCTACCTATTATAACATGGATTTACTAAGCCAGACACCTTGCCTATAGTGTACACAACCTCTCACCCAAGTTTCATCGCTATCGGACGAATGGTATGTGAACGCATACAGGACTTTGTTGAAACGCTTCGCCCGTCGTCACACATTTGTTGAATTTACTCGTGCGCTACCTATTGTTAAGTGGATTTACTAAACCAGAAACCTTCCATGAAGTGTACACAACATCTCACCCAAGTTTCATCACTATCAGACGAATAGTATGTGAACGCATACGGGACTTAGTTGAAACGCTTCGCTCGTCGTCGCTCATTTGTTGAATTTACTCGTGCATTACCTATTATAACATGGATTTACTAAGCCAGAAACCTTGCCTGTAGTGTACACAACCTTTCACCCAACTTTCATCGCTATCGGACGAATGGTATGTGAACGCATACAGGACTTTGTTTAAACGCTTCGGCCGTCGTCGCTCATTTGTTGAATCTACACGTGCGCTACCTATTGTAAAAAGGATTTACTACGTCAAAAACCTTTCCTGGAGTGTGCACAACAATACAACCAAAGTTTCATAACAATCGGACTTTTTTCAAGCGATTCGCGTGCCGTCACTCATTTTGTTGAATCTACTCGTGCGCTACAACTTTCATATTTATTCACCTTTTAAACCTTTCCTGGACTTCCACAAATAATTCAAGACCAAAATTAGCCAAATCGGTCCAGCCGTTCTCGAGTTTTAGCGAGACTAACGAACAGCTATTCATTTTTATATATATAGATAAGTCTATGAAAATAGTCTAAGAATATCTGTACGCGTTAGAAAGCCAAAAGTACGTAGGTTAATATGACACTAAAACAAAGTTTCGAAAATTGATTAGATTTTGGACATTCCGATGCCCCTTAACCTTTCCATAGAAAATCAATTTCCTTTTCTCTTTTGTGGTAGTGATAGTTTGATATATTTCATACAATTCTCGGTTATGTCTTAAGTGGAAGGTAAATTAATCTGTTTCTTTCCTGGGTCTAAGAATCTTTCTAAGGAACTTTCTTTCGTAATTATTATTATTGTTTTCATGTACAGAGAAGAAATTAATATTTTGTAAAAGTGAGGGATGATACAATGTCGCCACCCAGCGGGATAAGAACACATAAAGCAGAGAATGTATGTATCTACCCCATTTTATTCCCGTTTTTCAACGGGGTCGGGGATGAAGTGCGATGACATTCTAATGTAGCGGATAGTTTCTACGATCGGATGCCCTTCCTGACGCCAATCTCATGAGAGGTGTTAATGAGAGATGACATAAAACAAACTGGGCAAGGATGTGGAAGGAAGCGGTCGTGGTCTGTCAGAAGGTACCGTCCTAGCATTTGCCTGGATTTGAAAATGTAAAACCAGGAAACACAATTTCAAGGACGTCCGACGGTGGGGCCGTACCCCGAGTCCGCAGAGAGCTTGGCCCCATGGCCTAACGCTACGCTTTAGCGAGCGTAGCTACCGCGGTTGGTAAATAAAGCAGATAATAATGTTCCAATGTTGCGATCTCCGTGAAATATTAAACGATACTGCCTCAAAACACGTGTCGGTTTCCACACTTTACGGAGAACTGGCTCATAGTGTTCTGTAACCATTAAGGGTTTGTACAACATCAAAGCAAAGCTTTGAGAAAAAGGAGAGGTACTCTAAGTATGTCTTGAATGCGGAAATGAGAAACACTAGATTCGTCTTGAAATACCTCAGACTTCTATTGTTGTGTGCTCATCTCTCAAAGCATTCACATCCTCATTATGGAGAAAAGGGATGCTGAAATATTGTTCTGTTCGCTCCCTTGGTTGTATATCACGGCAGACATGAGCAGACTCGAGCTTTTCTCTCATTACTTTACTCTACTGAATTAAGCAACCTGTACTGCCTTATGAGTTCTGCGGGTGGCCTCCACACGACGACGCACAGTGGTCCTTGTAGGGTATCTGGCCGCGCAAAATACCTCTGCATATAGAAATGGTCTATAAACCTTAAAATAACTGTTCAAAATTATGTAAAACAATTTCCTTATTCTCATTTATAAGAATTTAAGTTTGACTGTCGCCCCGGAGGTCCAGGTTCGATTCCCGGCTCTGCCAAGAAATTTTAATTCTGGTGTGATGGCTGGTACGGGGTAAACTAAGCCTCCTGAGGAAAAACTGAGAAGAGGAGGGTTCGATCCTCACCTCAACCATCCTGGAAGTGGTCCCGGTGGTCCGGGTTCGATTCCCGGTTCTGCCAAGAAATTTTACTTCTGGTGTGATGGCTGGTACGGGGTAAACTAAGCTTCCTGAGGCAAAACTGAGAAGAGGAGGGTTCGATTCTCACCCCAATCATCCTGGAAGTGGTTTTCCGTGGATTCCCCCACTTCTACTCCAGGAAAATGCTGAGAAGGTTCATAACTTACGGCCACAGCCGCCGTCTTCTCAATCTTATCTCAAATGAACAAATAGTAGTACAGGCATCACATTAACACTGGTCACACAAATTAAACAGACACACCCAAAATACATAGGACTATACGACCAAGATGTCGCAGCCCCTAAAATAAGCAACAACAACAAGAATTGAGGTTAAACTTCTCTTATTAGCCTAATAATAATAATAAAAATAATAATATTTTTCAACTGGATTTGGATTTTCCTTAACGCCGCTAAACTGGCAGAAAATTCTGCATTTTTTTCAATAAGTTCAGTGGTGTCTCTCCTTCCTTCTAAGCGTATACTCACTTGACCGGCTAACGCTAGCTCCTCCCTGCTGTTTTTTAGGTAGATTTCATTAGAAAGCTAACTATTGCAATGGGTCCCATGTTTCGACTTCCGGAAAATTTCGACATATCTTCGCGTTTCACATCCCCCAGACCCCAAAACCACCGTCAGTTCAAAAGTTTATATATAATTTATGTATATATGTATCTATCTATCTATCTATATATTATTATTATTATGTGCGTATGGACCCTATTGGATCACGCATTACATTTATGATTCGCCTTTCTAACAGACCATATTGCTTTCATTCTTTCACTGTGCGCTTGTTTCCTTTCTTCTGACCACTTAGTCCCCGATCTTCTGGGGGCTTCATTCTCTGGCTGTACCACCCATTTATTTATCTTCTGACGGTAGACATTTCTGTCTAGTATTTCTGACGTTTCTATCCGGGCCTTTTCCAGGTCATTTTTAACATCTTGTATCCAAGATACGTTCTTCAGTTTTCCAGAGTATGTCAAAATCTTGTGAGTTAACCTTGAAGATGAGAGTCTGTGAACGTGTCCATAGAATTTCAGTCTTCGTTTCCTGATGTCTGCGGCGAGGTTGGATAGTTTTTCCGTGGCTTTGCGTGATTTGAGTCTATACCCTTCTTCACTTTTCTCTGGGCCCAGAATTTTCCTCAAGATCTTTCTTTCCTCCTTCAAGATATTTTCCAGATCACCTTTCTTATTAAGTACCAAGGTTTCACTTGCATACAGCACTTCAGGTTTAATCACCGTATTATAGTGTTTGATTTTTGTATGTATGGACATGCATTTCTTGTTATAGATGTCACGGGTTCTCCAATAAGCTCCTTTGAGTTTTTGTAATCGAACTTTCTGAGCTTCCTTTTCCAATCCTGTTGGTTCTAGGATCTCACCGAGATATTTAAAGTGTGGAACCCGTTTGATGTGCCCGTATTTTGTTTGTAGTTCCTGGATGTCGAACCTAGTGCAAATAAACTTGGTCTTCTCAAATGAGATTTGCAACCCAGTTTTCTCAGCGCATTCCTTGAGGACTTCAATCTGTTTGATCGCTAAAATATCGCTGTCTGCTAGTATCGCTAGGTCGTCTGCGAAAGCTAAACAACTGACCTTGATGTCATCATTCTTTCGTCCAAGTTGAATGGGTTTCCAGAGCTTCTGGGCATTCAAGTCCTTCTCCCATTCTCGAATGACTTTATCTAGAACAAGGTTGAAGAGCAGTGGTGACAATCCGTCACCCTGTCGCACGCCGGTCTTAATCGCAAAGGGCTCTGATAATTCACCCAGAAATTTTACTTTTGACTTCGTGTCCGTGAGTGTTTCCTTGATGAGTCTTAATGTCTTTGGATCAAGTCCTAGTTCTTCTAAGATGTTAAAGAGAGACTGTCGATCGACCGAATCGTACGCCTTATTAAAGTCGACGAAACTACAAATGATCGGAGAGCTTCGGGTCGCTCTATATTTCAATATCGTCTTCAAGTTAAAAATTTGTTCAACACAAGAACGCTCAGGTCGGAAACCAGCTTGATATTCACCAATTTTGAGTTCAAGCTGTTCTTGTACTCTTTGAAGAAGACACGCGGAGAGAATTTTGTAGGTGACTTGAAGGAGAGAAATCCCTCTGTAGTTATTCACATCCGTTCTGTCACCTTTCTTGTATAACGGATGGATGAGTGCACATTTCCATTCTTCAGGTAGCTTTTCTGTTTTCCAGAAATCCATGATGATTAGTGTGAGCTCCTCAAGTGTATTTGGGCCTATGTTCTTTAATAGTTCTGCAACTATGCCATCTTCTCCATCTATATATATATATCTATATATATATATCAGTTTTTTGTGGACACGATAACTGCCGCAATTTTGCACCAATCACTTTGAATTTTTTAAATAATATGTATCCCTATACTATCTCGGTCGAGTTCGTTAATGGGCAAAATCGGTCGAAGGGGGTGAAAATGGGGGGCTTTTTTCAAAAAAGTGAAATTTCGCTATAACTCACTTAATACGTGAAATATCGAATCCATTCAAAGTTCATAATATGTGTCGGATAAGTGCCAAAAATTTATGTCAAATAAGTTTTTTGATAGCACCAACCATTGACCAAGGGGGTGGAAAAAAGTGGGTTTTTCGGGAAACATTAATCATATCTCTCTTAATAGGCACAATATCAAAACCGTACAAAATGGAAAATATTCCCCTAATAATTACCTAAAACATTTGTCTGAAAGAATTTTTGATATGACCCACCATTACGCCAAGGGATGAGAAAAATGATTTCGGAATTTTAAAAAATGCCAAGTGCCATCAGAGGTTACCATAACAACGCTTTTAAATTGATAAGGGATGATCTATCAGAGGTTGCCAAGACAACGCCATTGACGAGATCACATTCATTTTTAGCCTACTTTCCACACTTTTCAAAAATGAGGAAAAAGTTGACTTATAAGATATATCCGGGAAAATGTGTCTGTCTTTCTGTCTGTCTGTCTGTCTGTCTGTCCTTCTGTCTGGCTGCAGCAATCGAAACCAAATTTAGTATGAGTAAAGATGTATACCGGAATATCTCAGACCCATATTTGAAAAAGATGCCAGTGCTACCAACTGCTAAAAAAAACGCACTAGAAATTTGAGCTCCATGTTGGATATCTTGGAAGGTATACATGGGAGCTATTCTAAAATTGGCACACATGTAGATAATACTATTTCAGTTTAATTCCCAGGTGGCCATACATGACAGCGTTGCCAAAATAATTTTAAGCCTTCTGATAAGTCCAATTTTTAAATGCATATAACTTCTACACTATCAATTGGATTTAAACCAAATTTTGTATGTAATATGTGTACATAAACATATATGACTGAGTGTATTCTTAAGAGCCACCAGGGCTGCCAACTGTTAATAATTGCTCTCTATTTTGTATCCGAATATATCAGAAAGTATGCAAGTCGACAGCTTTAAACTATGCACACGTAAATTACCCGACATTTTACGTTAATTTGGAGTAACTTATATACGTCATTTCTACCAACATGATTCTAAGCCTGCTGATAGGACCAATTTTTAAATACATGTAACTTCTATACCAACAAATGGATTTCATCCAAAATTGGCACAAAAATATATAATATTTCAGATTATTTCTGACCAGCACTCGCATGACATTGTTGCCAACATGCTTTTACGTGTACTAATAGATCCAATGTCTAAATCCATGTAACGTCCTTTGGACTTCAACCACATTTTGTATTCTGTACCTTAGGAGATGGAAGTAAGAATATATTCAGTCACCAGAGCTGCCAACTGTATTGCTCTATTAGGCTACATTATGCCTAGTATACAGTATTTCGAACTAATTAAGACATTTCGATATTACCCACTCAATTTCGTCATTATTCTAGATAGGTTCATATACTGTAGATTATTCTATGGCATGAATCTTAATTTTAAGAAAAGTAGGCTCTTTAGTTCGTCACGGAACTTCTTGTTCCATCTGACTATGAGGGAAGCGGCTAACTGGTAGCATGCTGAACTTCTATGCCCAAGGTGCTGGTTCAAAGCCGGACAAAGTCGCCGGATTTTCTAAGAGCGCTAAAAATCCGTCAGCATGCTTTCCTTCGGAGGGGAAGCTACAACGTTCGTTGCATGTTGCTGGTTGCGGTGGCATCTAGCAGCCAAGTTCACTGCTAGGTGTCGTTGACGTTAGTATTTGGTACAAAATTAGGTACTACTACTTAAAATTGACCGTCTGCAGACCTTACCTGCATTACAGACTAATACAGTCATCACAAATAACACCGTTTATCAGACAGATTCTACACACACCCAATGTACACGTGGTTACATGACCACCTTGTCGCAGCCCCTAAACTGAGGAACCAACCAACTTCTCTGCGGGAGATAAAATTTTGCGTGAAGAAGTAACAGACTGTTAGATAGTTGCACATTAGTTCCAAACCTTGCATAAGGAGAGTGTGATCACAAGTATAAAAATTAACCCCAAATGACAAAAAGACAGTAAAATGTTAAAAGTATGCATTGAAAGACGAAAAAATGTTAACTAACCTCCAATTGTAAAATACTTTCTCGCAATAAATGAGGTCTGATCCTCCTACGAAAACCTGCATATTTTGCCTATTATAGCCTATCCCCTAGTTTGCCCGGTGAAATCTACCTCCGCCTTCCGGCGTGCCGAGAGGATTTTTTTATTAAAGGTCGCAATTTCCTTCGTGTAGTACGCTGGCTATGTAGAGATAAAATGATTAGCTCAGGACAGGAAGGTATTGATAGATGCATGAACAAATTTTGATGAAAAATACTCAAACACACATCTTACGTGCTACAAAATCCCGGTGTGTGTGGTGGTATTTTAGTTCGTTATACAGGGTCTTTCATATAAAGTAAGAACGGCAAACGGCAGTTTTGTTATCCGCTGGTGCGGTGGCCTTGGCCGAGCTTATGGCGCGCCATGGCCCCCTGCTCTACTATTGAAAGCGCGAACATAGTACATACGAGGGCTGTTTTTATTTTCAAGTTCCGATGGACTATATAAAATAACAGATTGGCATACCAAACTGATTTTACTACTAAATGTTTGCTTCTTTTATTCTTATGTCTCACCATAATCGCCAAAACGATTGAAACATTTGTGAAAATTTGTGAAAATCATTCACGACCACACAGTACCAACGTTACGATAGACTTTTACAAATAATTCAAGTGTGAATTTTTGGACCATCTGCTGTTTGGTCCAAACCAGCACTGAATGATTTTCTCCTTTTTCGAGAATTGAAGGTAAGGTTGGGTGGCAACGCCTCGTCAAAAATGAAAAACTTCAAGGAGACTGTCCAGACGTACCTACCTCAGTGGCGGCAGAATATTTTTCCGAGGGCATTGGAAAGCTGGTGTAAAGATACGACAAATATTTCAATCGTTTTGGCGATTATGTTGAGACATACGAATAAAACAAGCAAACATTTAGTAGTAAAATCAGTTTGGTATGCCAATCTGTTATTTTTATACAGTCCATCGGAACTTGGAGTGGGAAAAAAAGGGACAAAAAAAAAGGCCAGCCCTCGTATGTACTATGCGCGCCCTTTCAATAGTACAGCAGGAGGCCATGGCGCGCCACAAGTTCGGCCAAGGCCACCGCAGCAACGAATAACAAAACTGCCGCTTGCCGTTCTTACTTTATATGAAAGACCCTGTATATGAGGACCATCCTGAAGTTAGGTTTCCCTACTTTCTTCTTTTGGAATAAACGTATTTAGCCGAAAAACATGAGCATGCGCGATAGATCTATGACGTGGCAATCATGTACCAGCTGGACAAGTCCCGACTGGTGTCAGTAGCGCAGCAGCAGTGGCTCGAAATGGTGGCTCTTATTCTGTCTCCCGCCTCATGCAAGGTTGCGACGGGCCATTCTATGCAAGAGGCGTAGAATGTTCAGTGCAGGTATTGTGCTGATCCATGACAATGCTCGGCCACATACGGCTCGGGGCATAGCAACTGTTCTGCGGGAGTTCAGCTAGGAGCTGTTTGATCATCCACCGTACAGTCCTCATCTTGCTCCTAGTCATGGATCCATATTTTCTTGCACCTCAAGAAATTACTTTCTTTAAGTCAGCATTTTCACATTATCGAAAAGCGGAAGAGGAAAGCCATACACTGGTTCAATTCCCTGGCAGCAGACGTCAACGACAAAGGATTACTAAAGTTCGATATGACGGATGTCTCAATTCTGGTGGTGATTATGTCGCAAAATAACTCAATCAGTGCTGTATCTGGTGCCAATAAAGTTCTTCATGTAACAATGCTTTTCTTTATTAAAACAAGTAGTTCCGTGAAGAATTATACAGCCTATTTTCATATATCCTACTTATGTTAATTGCCTCTATCTGCATACAAAATTTCAGTTTGTAATAGATTCGTAGATATTGAGAACCGACTAAATATTTCGGATGGTCGCCATGTTGGATTTCATATATGTAGAGTTATGCACTGTTACATGAAGCTTATTGTGTACGTGTGGCATTCAAATTTCAATCGCATGTTTAGGACACAAGAAGTAACAAGGAGATTTTAAAATTTCGCACAGCTGCCATCTTGTGGTTATGGAAACAATTGAAATAAATTAGATGCCAGTGGATTAACATTCGTATCAGGATTAACTGTGCCAAGTTTCACTGCACTCGGATGGTTAAATTGCGAGAAACGTCCATGTGAAAATTTATACTTTGCGTCGCTGCCATGTTGGATTTGTGATCACCAGGTTATTAGGTAGATTTCATTAGAAAGCTAACTATTGCAATGGGTCCCATGTTTCGACTTCCGGAAAATTTCGACATATCTTCGCGTTTCATATCCCCCAGACCCCAAAACCACCGTCAGTTCAAAAGTTTATATATAATTTATGTATGTATATATATATATATATATGTATATATGTATATCAGTTTCTTGTGGACACGATAACTGCCGTAATTTTGCACCAATCACTTTGAATTTTTTACATAATATGTATCCCTATAAAATCTCGGTCGAGTTCGTTAATGGGCAAAATCAGTCGAAGGGGGTGAAAATGGGGGGCTTTTTTCGAAAAATTGAAATTTTGCTATAACTCTCTTAATACGTGAAATATCGAATCCATTCAAAGTTCATAATATGTGTCGGATAAGTGTCAACAATTTATGTCAAATAAGTTTTTTGATAGCACCAACCATTGACCAAAGGGGTGGAAAAAAGTGGGTTTTTCGGGAAACATTAATCATATCTCTCTTAATAGGCACAATATCAAAACCGTACGAAATGGACAATATTCCCCTAATAATTACCTAAAACTTTTGTCTGAAAGAATTTTTGATATGACCCACCATTACGCCAAGGGATGAGAAAAATGATTTCGGAATTATAAGAAAATGCCAAGAGCTATCAGAGGTTGCCATGGCAACACTACTAAATTGATGAGGGATGAGCCGTTGCCATGACAACGCACTTGTACGAGATCAGATTCAGTATTTCCATCTGACTAAGCCGGCCCCGTGGTGTTGGGGTAGCGCGCCTGCCTCTCACCCGGAGGCCCCGGGTTCGATCCCCGGCTCCGTCAGGGATTTTAAAACTGACGTGAGGGTTGGAACGGGGTGCACTCAGCCTCGTGAGGACAATTGAGTAGCTGTCTGACAGTGAGACAGCACCCCGATCACGAATACCAATATTAACGGCCGAGGGTACCCGACGCGCTGATCACGCGTCACCCCAATATCTGCAGGCCAAATAGCTGGGCAGCGGTCGCTTGGTCAGCCTTAGCCCGTCACGGGCTGGATGGTGCCAGGGGTTGACTTTGACATCTGACTAAGTGGGAAGCGGCTTCGGTGACGTAACTGGTAGCATGCAGAATGTCTATGCCCAAGGTCGCGGTTTCAAAGCCGGCCGAAGTCGTCGGATTTTCTAAGAGCGCTAAAATCCCTCAGTATGCTTTCCATTGGAGGGGAAGTTCCAACGTTTGTTACGAGTTGCTGGTTGGGGTGGCATCTAGTAGCCACGTTCACAGCTAGGTGTCATTGACGGTAGTAACTGATAGAAACATTAGGAACTACTGCTTGAAATTGACCGTCTGCAGTCCTTACCTGAATTACAGACTAATACATCCATTACAATTCACACCGTTTATCAGACAGATTCTACACTCACCCAAAGTACACGGGGTTAGATGACCGCGTTGTCGCAGCCCCTAAACTGAGGAACCAACCAGAGGTAGATTTCATTAGAAATCTAACTATTGCAATGGGTAGGCTACCATGTTTCGACTTCCGGAAAATTTCGACATATCTTCGCGTTTCACATCCCCCAGACCCCAAAACCACCGGCAGTTCAAAAGTATATATATATATATATATCAGTTTCTTGTGGTCACGATAACTGCCGTAATTTTTCACCAATCACTTTTTACCGAATATGTATACCTATAAAATCTCGGTCGAGTTCGTTACTGGGCTAAATCGGTAGAAGGGGGTGAAAATGGGGGGCTTTATTCGAAAAAGTGAAATATTGCTATAACTCTCTTAATATGTGAAATATCGAATCCGTTCAACGTTCATACTATGTGTCGGATAAAGCCCAAAAATTTATGTTGAAGAGTTTTTTTTATATCACCAACCATTGACCAAAGGGGTGGGAAAAAGTGGTTTTTTTTCGGGAAACATTAATCATCTCTCTTAATAGACACAATATCAAAACCGTACGAAATGGGCAATATTCCCCTAATAATTACCTAAAACTTTTGTCTGAAAGAATTTTTGATATGACCCACCATTATGCCAAGGGATGAGAAAAATGATTTCGGAATTATAAGAAAATGCCAAGAGCTATCAGAGGTTGCCATGGCAACACTACTGAATTGATGAGGAATGAGCCATCAGACGTTGCCATGACAACGCACTTGCACGAGATCAGATTCAGTATTTTCATCTAAGTGGGAAGCGGCTTCGGTGACGTAACTGGTAGCATGCAGAATGTCTATGCCCAAGGTCGCGGTTTCAAAGCCGGCCAAAGTCGTCGGATTTTCTAAGAGAGCTAAAATCCCTCAGTATGCTTTCCTTTGGAGGGGAAGTTCCAACATTCGTTGCGACTTGCTGGTTGGGGTGGCATCTAGTAGCCAAGTTCACAGCTAGGTGTCGTTGTCGGTAGTACTTGGTAGCAACATTAGGAACTACTGCTTGAAATTGACCGTCTGCAGTCCTTACCTGAATTAAGACTACTACAGCCATTACAATTCACACCGTTTATCAGACAGATTCTACACTCACCCAAAGTACACGGGGTTAGATGACCGCGTTGTCACAGCCCCTAAACTGAGGAACCAACCAGAGGTAGATTTCATTAGAAAGGTAACTATTGCAATGGGTACCATATTTCGACTTCCGAAAAATTTCGACATATCTTCGCGTTTCACATCCCCCAGACCCCAAAACCACCGTCAGTTCAAAAGTTTATATATAATTTATGTATGTATATGTGTATATATATATATATGCATATCATTTTCTTGTGGACACGATAACTGCCGTTATTTTGCACCAATCACTTTGAATATTTTACCGAATATGTATACCTATAAAATCTCGGTCGAGTTCGTTACTGGGCTAAATCGGTCGAAGGGGGTGAAAATGGGGGGCTTTTTTCGATAAAGTGAAATATTGCTATAACTCTCTTAATATGTGAAATATCAAATCCGTTCAACGTTCCTACTATGTGTCGGATATAGCCCAAAAATTTATATTTAAAGAGTTTTTTATAGCACCAACCATTGACCAAAGGGGTGGGAAAAAGTGGGTTCTTCGGGAAACATTAATCATATCTCTCTTAATAGGCACAATATCAAAACCTTACAAAATGGACACTATTCCCCTAATAATTACCTAAAATTTTGTCTGAAAGAATTTTTGATATGACCCACCATTATGCCAAGGGATGAGAAAAATGATTTCGGAATTATAAGAAAATGCCAAGAGCTATCAGCGGTTGCCATGGCAACACTACTAAATTGATGAGGGATGAGCCATCAGACGTTGCCAAGATAACGCACCTGCACGAGATCATATTCAGAATTCCATCTGACTAAGTGTGAAGCGGCTTCGGAGACGTAACTGGTAGCAAGCATGCTGAATGTCTATGCCCAAGGTCGCGAGTTCAAAGCCGGCCGAAGTCGTCGGATTTTCTAAGAGCGCTAAAAATCCCTCAGTATGCTTTCCTTTGGAGGGGAAGTTCCAACGTTCGTTGCGAGTTGCTGGCTGCGGTGGCATCTAGTTGCCGAGTTCACAGGTAGGTGTCGTTGACGGTAGTACCTGGTAGCAACATTAGGAACTACTGCTTTAAATTGACCGTCTGCAGTCCTTACCTGAATTACAGACTAATACAGCCATCCCTAAGTACACGGGGTTACATGACCGCGTTGTCGCAGCCCCTAAACTGAGGAACCAACCAAAATCTCTGCGGGAGATATAATTTTGCGTGAAGAAGTAACAGACCGTTACATAGTTACACATCAGTGTCGAAACCTTGCATAAGGACAGTGTGACCACAAGTATAAAAATGGACCTCAAATGACAAGAAGGTTACCGTTCCCATAAGACAATAAAATGTTTAAAATAAGCATAAAATGACGAAAAACATAGTTAATTAATCTCCAATTATAAAATACCTTCTCGCAATAAATGAGGTCTGATCCTTCTACGAAAACCTGCATATTCTGCCTATTTTCGCCTATCCCCAAGTTTGTCCGGTGAAATCTACCTCCGCCTTCCGGCGTGCCGAGAGGACTTTTTTAAAGTCCTATAGGTGAATTAAAGTTCATAGCCCCTATGAACATAAAACAATTCAGTTTGATTGCTATAATAGATTCGTAGATATTCAGAGCCGTCTAAATATTTCGGATGGTCACCATGTTGGATTGTTAAATGTATAGGCCATAGAGTCATGTATTGCCCCCGAAAATTGAATTATTCTGGGACAAAATGAGAGTATTTTCCGTCCCCATGATAAAATGTAACCAGCAAAAATAAACTCTGGAATTGTGATACAGGAGGGTAGTGTTACAAGCTCGAGGCCGTGGGAGAGCCCGATTACGTGACATATTGCACAATAGACGCTTCTAGAAGGCTGAAATTGGCATAGCAACAGTGAGTTTGGATATTAATATTATAAATATTGTTATAAATTATGCATTGGATCCCATCCCAGAGCCAATGAGAAGAGGTCTTATTGAAGACGGGGTCAACTTCAACTATATAATTTGGTGAAATTATGCATTTAGGCCCTTAGAAGAAGATTTTCTTATTTGGTAATGAAGAGAATATTAAAAGAAAATATGTCTGTTTCTTTAAAAACCGCAGATCGGTTAATCTACGCGCTAAAATTATGAGGGGAGATTGATATGGCCGCCAAAATTTCGACTTGGAGGGGGAGATCCAAGGATCGAGGTTCTTATTCCAGCAGTCTTTGAAGAGTGAGGAAGTGTTTTTACTGGGTAAACGGAGATCCCAAAGCTTTGTCCCAGTGCGACGACTGTCGACTTGTGGAGACGCGAGTATAGCTAGGTGGAACGGTAGAGATCACCGCACTTCCATTTTAAGTGAAGTTGTGAGGAACATTGAAGTTAGAATATCTCTTATATAATTGAGATTAGAGTTCAACTAAGTGAATATATATAAAGAACAGGTCGAATACTACATTCTGCTGAAAGTCGAGCGTTCTAAGATTTACCATTTCGACAATATAAGCCTGTTAGGACAGATTTTCAAAAGTGTTGGAAATAAAGCTGAATATCATTTTAGTTGCAACGTGAAGTTGGCGAACGCAGTTCAAGTGAACAGTAGTGCAGAACTTTTAACATTGGCACAGCAAATAAACATTATCATAATGACTATCATTATTCTTCAAATGGTTTCATTCATCATAATTAACACTGTTGATATGATGAACTAAATAGTTATGCGCCAGAGACATATTCGATAACAGAAGTTAAGATACAACGATGGAACTTCGTTAGACGACGTATTATTGAATACAGACGTAGTGTACGGTCCATCTTGTACATTTTCGTCAGTCTACGAACACTAATGTAACATCAATTAGCAATAGAAATATTTCATTCACCATCTATATGAATATTTCTGTAAATTATTTTCCAATGATGAGGCTGATACATATTTGCGACGGAGAATGAAGATTCTACAGAAGAGCTTTGTCAAGATGCTAGGGGTAGCCCAGCAACAACAGAAGAATTTGCCAGAAGGATGTCGTTCGAGCTCAGGCGAATGTTGGTGAATTCCGGAGTGGGAACGTTTTTCCTATCTCTGAGGTCGCAGATCCGAGGTTCGAATGCAGATCCATCTCAGTATCTTGAACTGAGGAAACATATAAAGTATTGTGTGAATACTTACATAGATGGTCAAGTTTTCGTCCAAATAAGGTAGCTGTGTCTCTTATTTTTAGTATAGAGCTTGATTAGTGACATCCTGAGCCAACGATCTTACTCCATATTTTCACATTTCATGTATTTCAGTGTTCTCATGTATTTTACACTTCAGATGTGTGCTACAATTTTTATGCTTCAAGATTATTTAGGAGATGATTGACTTTCATCTATTTTTCAATTTTATTCTACGGATCAATTGTTGAACTGACATTAAAAATTTTGTTTGAGGAATCAGATTGCCTCATGGAAGACTAGTCGTCCCGACTCTCGAATTTTAATAATTTGATTTAAACCAAGTATTTTGACATTGTGTCATAGTTTCAAATTATTATTTTTTAAATTTAATTTGAGCACTTTAATGTAACAACATCAAACTTCAAGATCAGAAGAAACATCGAATTATATTGTCATATCATTATTGTACATAAACTTTCGACGATCTAGGAAATCCTAGTCGTTTGATAAGACCGAAGTCTTAATCCCTATAGACATTCTTTGTGTAGAATGGAAAAACATTACGACGTTGACAAACCTTGTTATTATTTGTAAAGCGGAGAGCTTTGTTCATTCAATATGTTAGAGGAAATCTTTTTGATAGAACATTATTCAAATCTTTGGCTAGGAATTCAAAGCTAGTTTATCCCGGTCAAGATTGAATTCTATTTGACACTATAAATAACATGTGTGTTATTTTACACTATTTGTGTAATATCACGTCATTATGTAGACCTGATATTACAACGATATACAATTTAAAGATTGATAAGTGAGGTGAGACAGGAGTATTATTTTTATTACATGTATTTGCGACAGACGAGTTAACGGTTAATTATCTTTTTGTCTAGTAAACTTTAATAGGTCAATCAAGACATTCTAATATCGTTCATTACAATTGGAAGTTTCATTTGAAGAACTTAAGGATGTATAAATGTAGATCAGTAGTCATGTGAAACGATACTGAGGGTCATGCCATTATTTGAGAAAAGTTCCGATAGAATAAATGTTAATAACAATTAATCCGTTTTTGGTTATTGTTTAACATATTGGATGATAATTGTTAATGCCATCCTCCTGTTATATGAAGATTTGTAGAGCTATGGAGTGGTCGTGCGAAGGAAGTTCCGCATTATAAGGGAAGTCAGTGAAATTATTGTTCTTTGATAAGAGAAGGCATGGATCATGGTAAGAGTCGTTGTATACAAGTAGTCCAGTTCATGTGAAGTAACGTTTTAAATGTGTTGACAGAAGGGCTTTAGCGGAAATAGAATTAGAGAACGATTGTCTACTCACGTCAATGATAAAATTATTATATTTTATTAAACCCAAAGTTACATAATTACGTAGAGTTAACCTTTGTCAGTCGACTGTATTAGACCGACAATGTAATGAAACCTATATAAGACGATGTGTGAGCAGTATATGAAAACTACGGAGTGTTAGAAGATGATTATTTGGGAAAACAGTGTAAATAATTAATTTGTTTTTGTCGTGTGGCCTCCTCAGAGGCCGAGTGCAGGTCTTTCTATTCGAAGCCCGTGGGCGACCTGCGCGTCGGGATGAGAGATGGAATGGAGGAAGGTGAATGAATGAAACTGGTTAGGGATGTGGAAGGAATCGGCCGTGGCCTATCAGAAGGTACCGTCCCAGCATTTGCCTGGTGTTGAAAATGGGAAACCACGGAAAACCATTTCAAGGACGGCCGACGGTGGGGTTCGAACCCACGCGTCTACCAAGTCAGCAGAGAGCTTGGTCCCATGACCTAATGCTGCGCTTTAGCCAGCTGAGCCACTACTGTCGGTAATAATTAATTGAGAGTTGTATTGTAACCGAGAACCCAGCATCTCGAAAGTAACGTGTTAACAACTTTAAATGATTATTATGATGAACAAATTAAATGTAACTATTTTTCGGAAATGATTTAATTAGTTAAATAACCTAAGAGAATTGCTGAGTTTTACTAGGATTTGTTAATCGAATGTTTTGGAATAGCGTGTGTTTTGTGAGCGGATGTTTGTATGAATGATTGCCCACTGTTAAGAGTATTTGTTGAACCGAATTGGTCTAGAACAATTCGGGGGTGCGAATGAAAGAGTGTATGAAGATTTCAGAATGATTGTTAAAGGAACAAGTTATGAGCATTTTTGTAAGATTTGAATGTTAATTTTATACGTGCTTTTTAAACGCACACAAGGCAGTCTCAATTCAGGCCAGACAGAATGATTCACCGTTAGGAGTGGAGGGCTTGGTGTAACATAATGTGAACAGGTGATGACTCACAGCCTTGTATAAAATGTAAATAGCGCTCATTGATAAAGCGAGCCAATGCACGTGCGTTTCCAAACGCGTGCTAATAAAGGTAACCTGGTGTCAGGAATGCCATGAATGTAGGAGCCTCCCTTAAACGTTTTTCTTTACGTAGTGTAGGCCAATACCTGCCAATGCTTTCATGGTTATATTTTTACACATCATTATAGTAAGATGTGTTGTAGAAGAGAAGTGTGTATGATGGTATTGTTTTATTTATTTTTGTTGTTAGATTAGTTTATTGTCATTTTGATTATATTGGGTTAGTTTACTATTGTTAATAAATTTATTCAGTTCGTTATCTGTCGTTGTTGACGTGTGATTCATTTTAAATATACGTATTAGAGTATTGTGGATGTATTGTAGGCGAAGCTGTGTTCCCAGTCCCCGAGAAACGAAAGTAAAGGTAAGTGTGCCCCTTGTAGTTAGTTGTTTATCGACAATATTCTCGTAACTGCTGCATGTAAATCCCTAAGGACCATGTTGGAGCGATTTCTAATGTAGTAATTTGCCGGTGCTGTTAGAAATAGGTGATCCAGCTGGGGCAATGGATATTCCAACAGACTACTGTCCGGATTTACGGGCACAGTACCATTAAAGGAAAATTATAGCGTAGGTTCATTATTCAAACTTTCACTTCGATCGCATGATGACGACACAAGAAACAAAAACTTAATTTTAAAATTTGCAAAGCCGCCATCTTGTGGTTATGTAAACAATTGAACTAAATTGGATACCAGTGCATTACAATGTGTATAAACATTTCCTGTACCAGATTCCATTGCGTTTGGACCAATAAATCGAGAGAAAGGTCTATTTAAAATTTTCAAATTCGCTTGGCCGCCATGTTCGTTTTGTAGTTAACCGGTTTTTGAAAGTCTTATAGATGAACTTCCAGTAGTGCCCTTTATCTCCGTACAAAATTTCAGGGTGATGCCGCTAATAGTTTCAGAGATATAGAATGCCGGTGAAATATTTCGCCCATCCGCCATCTTTTGGTTATGTAAACAATTGAACCAAGTTAGATGTCGGTGCATTACAATGTGTTTATACATATACTGTACCAAGTTGTATTGAGTTTGGTTGGTTAAATCGCGAGAAACGGCTATTTAAATTCGCGAATTCGCGTGGCCGCCATGTTGGTTTTGTAGTTACCAGTTTTTTAAAAGTCACATAGGTGAACTTCTAGTAGTTCCCTTTATCACCGTAAAATGTTTCAGGGTGATATCGGGAATAGTTTCGGAGATATTGAATGCTGGTGAAATATTTCGCACAGCCGCCATGTTGGATTGGTGAGACCTAACAAAATTTAAAAAGTACAGTCGGGGTCGTCCGGAATAGTGCTATGAACTTACCGAGTTTCATTGAAATCGCTCCAGCCGTTTAGAAGTTATTAGAGGACACACGCACACGCACACACACAGACAAAAGGTGATCTCCTAAGCCTATATTTTCAAAATTGAAAATAGGCTAATGATAATAATAGGGAAACTTAATTCCTGGGTGGGCCTCGTAGATACGTCTATGAATCCAATGTAAATAGACGAAAATAACGAACTAAATAGCCTTTGTTTCCTATAATGTAAGATTCACAGCAATGATACTGTATATATCTATTGACCTATCGTGAATAATGGCGATATTAACTTGGGAACACCGGCATTTATGACATGCTCTAACATATATTGAAATATTATGATCTATATATGTGTCAATTTCGGAGAAAATACATTTATAAGTATGGAAGTTACATGTGATTAAACATTTAACATATCAACACGCGTAGAACCATGTTGGCAGCTCTGTAGTATATTGGTTACTCAAAATTAATCTATATTTGCAGTTACTATATGTGTACAAAGTTTTGAACTGTTGGCCTGCATACTTTCAAATGTATTGAGATTAGGATACAAATTTATGTAGTGGATTTTTCAACAGTTATTAGCCCTGTTGATTCTAAAGAAAACGGGTATTCATATCTATTTTGGTGCACAAATCAGATACAATATTTGGTTGAAATCCAATTGATAGTATGGACGTTACCTGTATTTAATGATTGGATTTATCAGCAAGCACAGAATCATGTGTGCAACACTGACATGTATTGACTGCTGCAAAATATTCTCATGTAATTGTTACGTGCAAAGCCCGTACCAACGTTTTTAAAATGCATCTCCCCTATATACATGTGTTCCCTGCCATTTAAAGCGCCCGTCTTGATGGTTTGGTTCGGCAAATGAACTCGAGATGACAGTATCTATCGGACTTCGGCGCCTCTAGCCGTGGTTGTTTCGTTGACCGCTATAGTGAGTGAGTGGTGTCTTCTGATCTCATCCTAATCGAGTCATGTTTGAAGGATATTGTATTCTACGTCATTGAAAAAAAGACTATATATACATCATGCCGCCAAAATAATTATATAATATGCACATTGTTACTTGATGTGTCAATCTGTGATTGGACAATTACAATTAACATGAATGCAGTGCGGTATTTGACTTTGGATTCTCCGCCATCTTGGCATCTTCATAGTCTGTCGTAAAGAAAGCAACAAGCCGGCTGGTGGTCAAAGAGTGTCTCTCCGTCTGCTGGGGGCTTTGGCCCCTAGCCTCTACAAAATATGGCTATATGCTAAAAAGGAAATGCCTATGCTCTTAAGGCTGTATTTTCGCCATTTCGCCGTGAAGATGTGTGAAAAAATAATAATCGCAACGAGATGCAAACAGGAGTGCTTGTTTCCAAAACGGCACATGTGCGGGTTAGCCATTTTGAGGCAATCTAGTGCCTTATAATATTATTTAATTTCTGTGTTAATTATTTTATTATTATTGTGTCTCCACAGAGAAGTTTTTAAGGTACGTTATTATTTAATATATATATATATATATTGTTTTGGGAGCTCCGATATTGGCCTTATATAAATGTTTTAATACTCTATTTTGTTTCGCCTGGAAGGCCTAATTTTTCTGTTTTGCTAATGTTACCAGATATGTAAATTTTGTTGTTTTCCTTCGTACCTTCTGGAGACACGTTTCTAGTTTATTTTACGTTGTAATTCCTTTTATTTATTTAGTTTTTGGTAATCCTTGGAATTGCCCTATTATTAATTTAACTTACGATCCGTTGCAGCCTAAATTGCCTAGTGTCAATAGTGTTAAGGCGTAATTCTTTCCTCCCGTTCTCTTCTCTCTGGTGACTTTAAATCATATTTTAAGCTAATTGTTTGCCGTGATTCGACTGAATATGCAAGCATCCATTTGGTGGCCATGTTTGTTTTTTGTTTTTCCCTAGTGCATTCTGGTCTGGTGAGTGTATTCTCTTGGCGTCGAGTGGGAGACTCAAACGTGTTGTGGTGATAGCTTAGTATGTTTTTTGTTATCTTGTTGGTTTAACTTTGTGTTTTTGTGAGTGCTCCCGAGTTTTTCTCCGTCGTGTAAATTGTGGATTTGTTATTTGATCCTATTTTATTTTATTAATTTAATTTTAATTTTGTTCGTTTTTCCCCGTGGCCTTGATGTTTGCATGTCGGGTCGGTATTGCGTACCTTAGTAAATTATCAAGCCCTTTCTCATTTGGTAATACCTGTATTCTGGTTTTCTATCTTTTAGACTTTATTATTTTAATTTTAAATTAAATCTTTTCATTTCGCTCAGCAAGCATGTTAAGCCGTCTCTTGCCTACTAATGTAATTAATTTTTTTCGGCCTTAAGCCATGTGCATCACCAGAGAGGTTGTTTTTGTGGCAGTAATAGTCTTTAATTTTTTTGTGTGTGGCTGAAGGATTTTATTAATTCTTATTTTCTTGGCCCATTTTGGTAATTAAATTTTCTTTTAAATATTAAGCAACTGTTGTGGCATCATTTCGTCGGGGACAGTTCTATGGGTAATCGGAATGGGTCTGTAGACGAGCCTGTGCGTTTCCCTCTTCTCCACCTTCCTTCGCCCTTTAGGTGTTCTTCTGTTGGGGCATGTCTTCTGGCGGTGATTTTTCAGTTGTCGATGCGGATCTCTGAAATAAGGTAAGTTGGCCCATCATCCATTCCAGAGCCTAGGTGTCACAGTGGTAGCAGACCGAGCTCCTGTTCGCTTCTGCAGCTATCCCCTCCCCAATACCCGCAGGCTCATTATGGACCCTTCTGATGCTGGTAGGGCGGTTGCTGAAGAGATGTGTCATGCCAGTGCACTTGATGTTGTGTTTTGCTAATCCTTGTCGTTTGTTTGATTTCATGTTTGCCTCTGAATATCCATGTGGTGATATGTAAGTGACCTGTTCCAAGCGAGGTGTTTGGTGCTGAATTTTATCCTGTTTGTGATGCAGCATTCCCATTGAAGAAGAGGCTTGGTGAGTGACTGGCATGTGTTCTTGGCATGGGAAATGTGGGGTTAGTACATTTTCTGATAGCCTACGTGCTGCAAGTGAAGACATCGAGGAGCCCTGTCTGAAGCTGTTCGCCATGTGGTTTGTAGCAATTTATTGTAATTTAGCTTCCTCTTCTCGAGCCAAGCAAGCGATGGCGTCTGCAGTTCTGGGCAGCATTGTGCATGATTTTGTATAGTATTGTGGCAGTGTTCGAGTGTCAACCTAGTCTATGGTGTTGGTAATTGGTAGTTTATGGTATTGTTGTGAAATTGTAAACTGTCCTCGTAATTCCTAAAATTTGTTTCTTTCTGTATTGTCTGCCTGCATTCTGTGTTTTTCAAAATGGCCGACAATAATAGTGCTTTTGATTTGATTGACTTAAGAGATAACCTTGTGAATTTGGAGTGTTCTTCTGGGGTTGAACGTGAATCACCTCTGGTTACTAGGTCTGAGGTTTTTGGATCGGTTACTGGTAGTGGTTTGCCTGCCCCTCTATCGCCTAGTTCTGGCTCGTCCAGACCACCTACCCCTGGATACGGTCATTCTTCTCATGTTAGGTCACCTAATTATTTCCTGGGTCCTGCCGACCCATTGCATCCCAGTTTTTTTCCAAGCAATGTAAATGTTTTGTCTCCTGTAGAGGGTGTGCGAGCGAGCTACCCTGGTAATAATGTCTCTTTTTCAAATGCTACGTACTCGCCTACCGTTAATTATGGGTCGATTCCTCACCCTATTTCTAGTTTCTTAACTAAGTTGAAGAATTTCAACCTAGATGACGTTACCCAGGTGGTCCTATTTTTAAAGCAAGTGGTCGAATTGGGTAACCATGCTTCGATTTTCGGGATGTCGGAAAATCAGATTTTCCAACTGTTGTATCCTGTTGCATCCGGTATGCTGCGCGACAAGCTGATTGAAGCTATCCATCTCCGCATGTCCTTAGCCATGTTCATTAGAGAAGTATTGTGTTTTTTTTGTCCCTGCTAGTGCCCTTAGTACTCTCGAGCAAAGGTTCTTATATCGTGTCCAAAGGTTGGACGAGTCACTTAGCGACTATGTCAGTGACATTAAGGTATATGCCCAGGTATTTGCATCCCCTTTAACTGAACGACAGTTGGTGTCGTCTATTGTAAATGGGTTTTCGCCTCAATATAGGTCATACATGACTATGTGTACCAGGCCTTCGTCATTTGTCGAGCTGAAACAGGTCGTTATAGAGGCTATGGCTGCGAAACATGCAGATTCCCTTCGTGTAGATAATGTTCCTCCTCCTTCCTTGATGTCTTGTCCCCCTCCTTCCTTGATGTCTCGTCCCCCTCCTAAGGTTATGTTTCATCCTAGACCCAATGTTAAGTGCCACACGTGCGGTGGCGTGGGAAATGTTAAGAAGGTGTGTCCGAATAACCAAGTTGTGTATCGCCAATGACGGGATATTTTGGAGACCAATTCGGATGTTACTTCTAAGGATATTTCTATGCATGGGAATTTGGGAAAACCGTGTGAAGTTTCTGGTCGCCCTACTAATGAAAATCTTGATAACTCTTTGAATACTAAATCATCACGTGCTAATTCTGCTTATGTCTCTGACCTACCTAACCTGTCGGTGAGCAATGTCGTGGCAAGTCAGCCTAATTCTAAACATAATGTGAAACCTGTGGTGCGGGTGAACTCGTCATCTAATTGTAATCGTTTTAGAGTGAATAATGATTTTGGAATTTCTCCTGTGGCTAAAGGAATATCCCCGTTTATTGAAATTTGTGTTAATGACGAGTCCATTTCTGCATTGCTTGATTCTGGTAGTGTTGCATCCTTTATAAGCGAGGTCTGGTTTTTATCTATGAAGAGTGTTTGTAATCTACCTGAGTTAGAGCCTAACAATGAATCTTTTATTTCGGCAAATTGTTCAAACTGAAATATTTTGGGTAGTATGACAGTCAAAATCCATATTCTAAATTTTTCTTGTAAGTTTTAATTTTTTGTTGCCAGAAATCTTTCTTGTTGTGTGGTCATTGGAGCTAATTTCATGTCCCACGTTGGTATGCTTCTTGATTTTGGTGCTCGCAAGTTATGGTTTAAGTTTAATCCGCAAATTAAATTATCGTTTAACCCGGTTTTATCTTCTCCTGCTGTCAATTCAGTTAGTGAACCTGTGACTTTTGAGGATCTCGATCTGGAAAATTTAATGAGTCTTCAAAAGGATGCCATAAAGAGGTTATGTCAGGAGTATAGCTATGTATTTACTGACAAGTTGGGTGTAACCCATTTGATGGAATACAAGATTGAGCTAACCGATTCTGTGCCGGTGCGTTCCAGCCCGTATCGCCTTGCCCCGCCCAAGATGGCTGAACTTCGGAAGATTATCGACAAGATGTTGGAAGAAGGTGTAATCCAACCGTCTATCTCTGCCTACTCATCCCCTGTATTCCTTGTGCCAAAACCTAACGGTGGTTTTCGACCGGTGGTCGACTATAGGGCTCTTAATCAAAAAGTTGTTTTACAATCCATCCCTTTGCCGGATCTTCATACATGCTTTAGTTGGTTTCGCAACGCGAAGGTGTTCACGATCCTCGATTTGATTTCCTCTTACTTCCAAATTCCCCTCTCTACAGAATCCAGGCATGTTACTGCTTTTTCCACTGATTGGAACCAGTTTGAGTATGCCCGTGTCCCGTTTGGCCTATCCACCGGAGCCGCTGTGTTGAGCAGACTTCTGGACAAGGTGTTTTCTGAAATTAAATTCAAATTTGTGTACCACTATCTTGATGATGTGGTGATCTATTCTGAGTCCTTCGAGGAACACGTTGATCATCTGAAGGTTGTACTTGATCGGTTGCGTGATGCTGGCCTTACCGTCAAATTGTCCAAGGTTTCCTTTGCCAAGCCCAAAATTTCCTTCTTGGGACATATTGTTTCCGAATCTGGTATCTCCGTGGACCAGTCTCGCACTCAGGCCATCAGAGATTTTAAACCGCCCAAGAACGCCAAAGGTGTTGCTCGTTATATTGGAATGGTGAACATCTTTCTTAAGTTCATCAGTAACTTTGCCGACCGTGCTGCTCCTCTAAATCAATTACGCAAAAAGGCTGTGAAGTTTGAGTGGGGTCCCTCTCAGCAGGCAGCCTTCGAAGATCTAAAGCTTGCGCTCTCTAACGCCCCTGTATTAGCCATTCCGGATTTTGGGAAGCAGTTCATTGTGCAGACTGATGCGTCTGGTCGTGGTGTTGGTTGTGTCCTACTGGAAGAGTCTGATCTGGGTAGGCAACCCATTGCATACGCTTCTTGTTCCTTAACGGACGCAGAGAGGAAGTATTCCATATACGAACTTGAGGGTTTAGCAGTGTTGTTCGCCCTGGAAAAATTCCGTATGTATCTTGAGCACACTAAGTTTCTCCTCGAGACCGATAACCAGGCCTTGAGCTGGGTGTTAGGGAAACCCCGTAAAACTGGTAGGATTGCCAGATGGGCAACTAGGATCCTGTCATTCCAGTTCACCGTCCACCATATTCGTGGGTCTGAAAATGCGGTAGCTGATTCTTTAAGCCGCATGTATGAGGAAACAGCCGAAGAGGATATTCAAGAATGTGAACCCGTAAACCTTGTATCTCCTGTAAATTATGTAAATGTCGTTCTCAGCAATTCCCCTGTGCTTTTTGAAGATGTGAGGAGATTCCAGAAAGAAGAACCCTCCTTATCTAGCCTAATTGACCGAATCAATTCAGGGGAAGTGATCAAGCCCTACTCTCTAAAGGATGGTGTATTGTGCTGTTCGTCTCGTCATGACCGTCTACCTAAAATTGTGCTCCCGTCTGTCGTCATTCCGGAAATCTTTCGTTACTATCACGAATCTCCTATTGGTGGCCACCTAGGAGTATTCAAGACCCGAGCTAAGATCAGACAGTTCTTCATTTGGCAAAGTATGGATGGCGATATCAGGAGGCTCATTACAAATTGTGCTTCATGTAGTATTAGCAAACCTCCGGTTTCTACTAAGGTAGGCCTGTTGTCAACTGAACCGGCATCTAGACCCATGGAGAGGCTTTTTATCGACCATGTTGGCCCGTTCCCTCGTTCTGGTCGGGGAAACCAATTTGCGCTTGTTTGCACTGACGGTTTCACCCGGTTTAGTTGGATATTCCCCACCAGACAGGCTACGACCAGTTCCGTCATAAAGTGTCTTAATTCCATCTTTTCATCTTTTGGGCCATGTCAGTTCCTCGTGTCAGAAAATGCCAAGTGCTTTGTATCACATCAGTTCCGTCAATTCTTATTTGATTATGCTATTTCACATGTAACCACCACTCCCTATTTTCCTAACCCGTCTCTCGCTGAGCGAGTTAATCGTAATCTCCGTTCTGCTCTGATTGCTTTCCACCACGACGACCATTCCAAGTGGGATTCTAATTTGCATTGGCTCAATTTTGCTTTCAACACCGCCGTGCATGAGAGCACGCAAGCCACCCCTTTTTCGTTAATGTTTTCGTTTATGGCTAATTCTCCGTTGTCTAATCTGTGGAACCTGCACGATCTCCTTCCAGACAGTTTCACGCCCGAGGATATGAGGGCGAAATTCGACAAGGCTAGAGAGTGTATTAAAGTATCACATGAACAACTTGCCAAGCGACACAATGCCTGTCGCAATCCAACTGATTTGGAAATTGGGGATGTTGTGTACGTCCGCAATTTCGAGCCCAAGGGCGTCAGTAATCTAGTTTGTAGCAAGTTGACCCCTCGCTTCAAAGGCCCCTGTTATGTAGAGGCATTCTTGACTCCCGTTACTCTTCTTATTCGAAACCCTAAGACCAACAAATTTTCCAGAGTGCATCTGTCGCACATAAAACGAGGTGGAGACGTTTGTAATGAGGAAATGCTACCATAAATTTTGTAAACCGATTTTTGTATAATGTAGAGTATCCCTAACCTTCATTGAAGCCTTCAAGCATCTGTTCCTTCTGGAATTTTAAATTGGGTTTTAAAAATTCTAGTGGGATACAGCTTGCAGCTGTTGGGTAATTCCCATTTAATGGTAAATTGTAAAATTGTAACTAATTTTGATGTTCTCGTAGAGGATGCTAGCATGTAAGTTGGACTCGGTGGGAGACCTAACTCATGGTGATCTTGTATAACTGTTTTCTTGGGAATTTGAGTGGTCATTCCTCTACAGTAGTTCCTTCTGAATGTATAGTCGTTCAACTCCGGTACTGTTAAAAGGTAACCTTGTTAATGAAATTTTGTAAGCACGGATCTAGGGCATGGTCAGGATTTTCTTCATTTAAATTCAACCTTGCTTCTCATTTGTAAAATGTATTAAGAATTAGTAATTTCTGTAAACTTTTATTTTTGAAATAAGATTAACTTCTGTTTTGTAAATGGCTGCCCACCCGTCGCGTGATATCTGGCACATTGCATCCATCTACTTCGTCTAAAGCTAACTACATTGGACCTTTTGAAAATTTACCTAACGTGTCTCGGACTCTGAAAGCACTGCAGGTGCTGGTGTCCTGCGTTTCTGAAGACTTATGGACACAGTGATGCTGTTGACTAAGTGGTTTGCGAGGTGATCAATTATCCCATCACTGATAATCTGACCCTGCAATCTTCCTAACCAAAACGATGCGGTTTTATCCATCAATTGGAGTTAACTGGTGAACATTATCTTCTGGAAACATGCTTGGTGAATCGACTAGTTATGGAGTACTGCTTATGCCTAGGCTAATTCGTGAATGGTGTTCACGCTTAAGGGAGGGAGACTGTTACGTGCAATGCCCGTACCAACGTTTTTAAAATGCATCTCCCCTATATACATGTGTTCCCTGCCATTTAAAGCACCTGTCTTGATGGTTTGGTTCCGCAAATGAACTCGAGATGGCAGTACCTATCGGACTTCGTCGCCTCTAGCCGTGGTTGTTTCGTTGACCGCTAGAGTGAGTGAGTGGTGTCTTCTGATCTCATCCTAATCGAGTCATGTTTGAAGGATATTGTATTCTACGTCATTGAGCAAAAGACTATATATACATCATGCCGCCAAAATAATTATATGATATGCACATTGTTACTTGATGTGTCAATCTGTGATTGGACAATTACAATTAACATGAATGCAGTGCGGTATTTGACTTTGGATTCTCCGCCATCTTGGCATCTTCATAGTCTGTCGTAAAGAAAGCAACAAGCCGGCTGGTGGTCAAAGAGTGTCTCTCCGTCTGCTGGGGGCTTTGGCCCCTAGCCTCTACAAAATATGGCTATATGCTAAAAAGGAATTGCCTATGCTCTTAAGGCTGTATATTCGCCATTTCGCCGTGAAGAAGACGTGTGAAAAAATAATAATCGCAACGAGATGCAAACAGGAGTGCTTGTTTCCAAAACGGCACATGTGCGGGTTAGCCATTTTGAGGCAATCTAGTGCCTTATAATATTATTTAATTTCTGTGTTAATTATTTGATTATTATTGTGTCTCCACAGAGAAGTTTTTAAGGTACGTTATTATTTAATATATATATATATATATATTGTTTTGGGAGCTCCGATATTGGCCTTATATAAATGTTTTAATACTCTATTTTGTTTCGCCTGGTAGGCCTAATTTTTCTGTTTTGCTAATGTTACCAGATATGTAAATTTTCTTGTTTTCCTTCGTACCTTCTGGAAACACGTTTCTAGTTTATTTTACGTTGTAATTCCTTTTATTTATTTAGTTTTTGGTAATCCTTGGAATTGCCCTATTATTAATTTAACTTACGATCCGTTGCAGCCTAAATTGCCTGGTGTCAATAGTGTTAAGGCGTAATTCTTTCCTCCCGTTCTCTTCTCTCTGGTGACTTTAAATCATATTTTAAGCTAATTGTTTGCCGTGATTCGACTGAATATGCAAGCATCCATTTGGTGGCCATGTTTGTTTTTTGTTTTGCCCGATTGCATTCTGGTCTGGTGAGTGTATTCTCTTGGCGTCGAGCGGGAGACTCAAACGTGTTGTGGTGATAGCTTAGTATGTTTTTTGTTAATCTTGTTGGTTTAACTTTGTGTTTTTGTGAGTGTTCCCGAGTTTTTCTCCGTCATGTAAATTGTGGATTTGTTATTTGATCCTATTTTATTTTATTAATTTAATTTTTATTTTGTTCGTTTTTCCCCGTGGCCTTGATGTTTGCATGTCGGGTCGGTATTGCGTAATGAAAATCCACAGCCTGCTTCCAGTCTCCGACCGGGTCAGGAATGGAATGAATGAAGCCCCCCATCTAGCGGCGAGGATATGAATTGTGCCGGCTGCCGAGGCCTGACGCACTCCTCTGGGGGAATGATTAGATGAATAACGGATGAAATGAAATGATAGTGGAGAGTGTTGCTGGAATGAAATTTTGACAGGGAAAAGCGGAGTACCCGGAGAAAAACCTGTCTGCCCCCGTTTTGTCCAGCACAGATCTCACATGGAGTGACCGGGATTTGAACCACGGACCCAGCGGTGAGAGGCCGGCGTGCTGCCGCCTAAGCCTCGGGGGCTTCTCGGTATTGCGTACCTTAGTAAATTATCAAGCCCTTTCTCATTTGGTAATACCTGTATTCTGGTTTTCTATATTTTAGACTTTATTATTTTAATTTTAAATTAAATCTTTTCATTTCGCTCAGCAAGCATGTTAAGCCGTCTCTTGCCTACTTATGTAATTAATTTTTTTTGGCCTTAAGCCATGTGCATCACCAGAGAGGTTGTTTTTGTGGCAGTAATAGTCTTTAATTTTTTTTGTGTGTGGCTGAAGGATTTTATTAATTCTTATTTTCTTGGCCCATTTTGGTAATTAAATTTTCTTTTAAATATCAAGCAACTGTTGTGGCATCATTTCGTCGGGGACAGTTCTATGGGTAATCGGAATGGGTCTGTAGACGAGCTTGTGCGTTTCCCTCTTCTCCACCTTCCTTCGCCCTTTAGGTGTTCTTCTGTTGGGGCATGTCTTCTGGCGGTGATTTTGCAGTTGGCGATGCGGATCTCTGAAATAAGGTAAGTTGGCCCATTATCCATTCTAGAGCCTAGGTATCGCAGTAATATTTTTATATGTGTCAATTTTGGAAAAGTTTCCATGCATACCTTCAGAGATATCCAAAATAGAGCTCAAATTTCAATTGTGATTTTTCATCAGTTGGTAGCATTGACGTCATTTTCAAATATGGCCATGAGGTGTACTCATTCCAAATTTAGTTTCGATCGTTGCAGCCGTTTAGGAGATGATAGTGGGGGGGTTCACACACTTACAGACAGACATACATACACACAGAATGACAGATTCATATTTGCCTGGATCGATCTCGTAAGCCTACTTTTTCCTCATTTTGGAAAATGAGAAAAGTAGGCTAAAATAGACAATTTGTCTATTGCTTATCCTGATCAGCGAAAGGCAGGGGCTGAATTACAATACATGGCGTTCCGCAGTGAGCCGTTTCTGGAGAAATCGCTTTCGGCTAAGTTCTAAGGCCACTAAAGGAAGTTGGTTGCTATGCAAGACACCCTGTCGGCTACTCCTTGTCTTTGAGTTACCAGGACGGGCGAGCAAAGCTACAGTTGAAGCATGCTTCTGCCTCGAGGCACACACAGTATCAAGTACTATATTGAATACCAATACCGGACACTCTCCGCTGAAACAGGTGGCATTCATGTCTGTAGCGCACTAAGCAGCAAGCTACCATATTACAAAGCCTGATGATTAGGGCTCGGATTCGAGCATATTTGCATATTTTTTTTCCTGAATAGTACACATTGAAAGAAGCCTTTCGGTGGCATTTTCACATGTCTGGGACCAACAGAATTGAAATTTATCGAGCATATAAATGCATAAAACCGCGGTTTTCAGAATAAAAGCATATAAATGCATATTCATGTGATTTTCGTCTAAATAGTTTGTTTTTCTTCGAATTCTCCCCCGAATTCGGGCCTTGACAATCCTTAAGGTTCGAAAACAGAAATAATTATTGAAAAGCTTATCTGGTGCGAATAATAGAACCGCAGGCTTTCAACCTTTTGTGAGGTCGTTCTCGTTATTGAAACTTTTATGGACTGATTTAAGAAAATCATTCAAAACTGAAAACATAGAAAATTTCTTGTTGTACAGACCAATGGAGATCTACTTCATTGACTGGCCTAATTTTGAGCATTTTGTAAATGAACTTTTAAACTGTATCTTTTATAAGAGCGCTTCTCTTATATATACTTGTAAAACTTGAATGCGAGTATATTGCAGTGCATCATACATAGGCCTACAATTAGAAAATAAAGCTCGTATTTAAAGGTATGTAATTGGTTTTTTCGTTTCACTTTCCTTTCTATAGTTTTTAACGGTGTTTTTCTAGAATATTCTGCATATTCAACCGCTTATAATGGGGGTTTCGAGCATATCTATCGAGCATATAATGGGTTTATAATGGGGTTTTCGAGCATATCTATCGAGCATAAAACACATGGTTTTCGAGCATATCTGGAGATTTTATCGAGCATATCGATCCGAGCCCTACTGATGCCTATAGGTTTCGCTTAGTAGAAGAACAACCCAAGTCAGGTAATATTGAATACGACAATGAGCTGCCCTAAAGCCCCTAAGGAGAAAGAAACTGCTATTGAAGTGCAGAGTGGGCGTGCAAATTATTTGCGATTTGTGTTGCACTCACCGTTCTAAAATAAATTGCCTTTGTCTATGAATGTTTGTGGTTGTAATAGTCTGAGTAGATTTTATGGTAAATGCGATGTCAAGCTTCTTCATATCGAAATTTACTGTTTTCATGTCAGTCAACAACGAACGTAATTAATGGACGCCTTTCAGGTAAGTTTAATATTAAACATTAATATTAAGTATTAGTCTGTAGTCACATGGACGGAAAAATAATAGTGTCCAGTATCGTTTGCGTGATATACTTGCAGTGCCTTAGTACCATTCACGATGCAAGCAGAGAAATATCGATCTTCCCGACAACACGTGTTAGTTGGGCAGCTGATTTACCCGGTATATGCTAAACATCGAAATCGGGAAGTTGACGTTGAAATGGAACCTTGCGAGGACTCATATTCAGTGGTGTAATACTTCGTGTGTGTATATTTAAAGGCACCATCTGGCTCGAGACTCCAGCTGGCTGGGATTATTTTAGCAATAAATAAAGTTAACGTAAGAACACTATCTTAATTGCATCTTCTAAGACGCCTAGCACATAAATTTTAACAAGATATACAGCATTTTATATCCCTTAAGGGACTCCAATATTAACGTATTTGGTGCTCATTTGTGGACTGTATTAAATCACGAGTTTAATGTACAATTTTAGATTTATTTTCCTTATTTATAAAACTGAAAAGAGGGTTTGTGATATCTATCTCGGACAACTGTTCATGCGTGCGCCTGTTTGTCTGTACGAAAAAATACAAGAGACTTAATTTATCATAGTCTTACCAGATATTGGAGTTTTTGTATTCACATAAATGACTTGAGAGATTTCCTTTTACAGCAGTCAATAGCTGTTTCGTTTGTAGAGCCTTTTCTGGTGTGTGTACATATACACTGCAGAAAATGGAAATTGCAACACCATGAAGGCATTGGCCGTTTGTGGTGATTTTCAAGATATGGAACGATGTCATGTAGGTATGTAAACGATCAAAGTTTCAGACCCATTGGATTGTTGCTACAGGTCTCCCCACGTGATTGGTCGTGAAGGAATCAACTCCAGTATACGGACTCTGGGGTAGCGTAGTTGACTTGCAGTCTGTGCAGTGAAGTGTTCCCTGTCAAACATGCCTCGACGACAGAGAAGAGCACGCTATCAACAACTGTCGCCGTTTGAGAGGGCTCGGATAATAGGGATGTGTGAGGCTGGATTATCGCTAAGGACTGTCACTGCACGTGTTGGCCGACATGCATCTATGGTACAACGTGTATGGCAGCAGTGATCAAATGAAGGTACCCACACTCGTAGACCTGGCACAGGCCCAGAACGACAGACAACTGTGAGAGAGGATTGCCGCATCATTCGGATGGAACGGATGGAAACCCATGCAATAGCAGCGCAAATTCGAGCAGCTGTGGCACCCCACGTTACACAACCAACGGTTGGTAATCACCTGCGTGCAGCTGGCTTACGATCCCGTGTCCCTGCAGAAGGTGTTCCATTGACCCCACAACAGCGACGTGTAAGGCTGGCCTGGTGTCGAGAACGATCGACGTGGGTCGACGAATGGCATAGGGTCGTCTTTAGTGATGAATCGCGCTTGTCTTGCCCGCAGTGATCGCCGGAATCGTGTGCGCCGACGTACCGGGGAGAGGGGCCGCCCAGACCTTATTGTCGAGAGGCACACAGGGCCAACACCAAGCATTATGGTCTGGGGAGCTATTGGTTTTAATGCGAAATCACAATTAGTGCTTGTTGAGGGCACTATGACTTCTCGACAGTACGTTGATAGGGTACTCAATCCAGTGGTTGTCCCTATGATGGCAGACATTGATAATGGGATGTTTCAGCAGGACAATGCCCGGGTTCACACTGCACGCATCTGCAGAGAAGCTCTCCACGACATCACAACCTTAGAATGGCCCACCAGATCCCCGTACCTCAGTCCTATGGAGCATGTGTGGGACATGATTTGTCGACAACTGGCCAAGCGTCCTCAGTCACCCACAACTCTGGAACAACTGACCCGTGCAGTGCAGCAAGCATAGGCCACAATTCCTTAGGAAGCGTTCCAGGGCCTTATTGACTCCATGCCTCGTGGAATTCATCAATGTATTTCAGGTCGTGGTGGGCACATCCTGTATTGATGGTTGTCCACACTTGCGGCCAGAGGGACCTGAAAGTATAATCCTCGAATCACAACCGAACACTCGTCCTGCATTTTCAGCAATGTAGCACCACTCCTTCTGGGTGTTGCAATTTCCATTTTCTTCAGTGTAATTAGGCTAAGATCGAGAAGTGGGCAGCCGTAACCTTACATTACTTTGGGCACCATCATGTATTTTCGTGGAGTGGAAATGTAGAAATGATGCAAAGCCACTTACATCATGATTTGAGGATTCTAAGATGCGTCTTACTCCGAATAAGTTTCTCTTATCCTTGAGATAAAAACACTCTGATTGATATCTACTAAGGATCACTTCCCTCTCCCGCTAATATAATATAGCAGCAACGTAACACAATGTAAAGGATCTCGGCTGCTGTGCTTGAGGGTGTGGGATTAACCCTTAGAGTGCCGCTGTTTTTGCAAAATCTTGTTTGACGTGGTAAACACTTACGAGTTCTGTGAGATCGCCCTCTATATCCTTTGTTCGACATGTGCTGCTGGGGAGGGGTTCGGTTCGGAGCTTGTCTGGTTCCCAGTCAGTCTGAGACAGGTTGTCAAAGTGCGAGGTGCGCGAATGCGGCATTCGGTGCCGCTAGCGTGTAACAACTGGCTGGAATTGGCGTTTTGAAATGATGTAAGTATTTAACTTATTTTACCTTTGTTGTTTCTTTCCATGCTTCTATCATTGTTATCGATGTCAGCACATAGTCTGCACGCTTGCCTTCTGTTTATAGGTCTCAACTTGGCTGTCAATAACAGGAGATTGAAAGGTTGCTCCAAGTACTTGATAGCAAGAAGGGTTACTGGATGTAGAGGATCTATTTGATTTCTAAGTCCTAGTGCAGAGTTATTTTGTGTATTTAGCCACTGTATATTATTTCGTACTGTGAATTAGCAGAAAGTGTCCTTTTCCAAGCCAAGAATCTAAGTGTATAGCCTACATGATATTGACAAACCGTTTTTCTTTTACTCTAGTGTTGAGCTTGTTGAGCATCAGGTACAATATCTTGTAATATGAGCCTAAAAAAGGGCAATCTCAATCCAATAATTCTGAATATCTCTTTTTGTGTGAAAATTATTATTTTTTCTTCGTTTTCCAATAAATGATAATAAGATCTTTTAATTACATTAAGTATGAATAGAAAAATGTCCTTATCCCATCCCTCCCAATAATATATTGTATTAATAAAAATTTCATACATACTGATAAGATTTTTTCAATATATTCTCAAAGGTTATGTATAATTCTCGGTACAAATCAATTTTAGCCGTTTAGCAATTCACAACATTACGAAAAAGAATTTTCTCTCGCTAATCCGGCCCTTAGTCCGGCCTCTCATTAATCCAGAGCACACTCAGGCTCTAGTCATTCAAGCCGAAATGAGGCGCACAAGAATGTGGGCAGCAATGTTGTTAGTTAATTAAAATATTAAACTATGTTATACATACCGTGCAGCATTTGAAATCGTGGCTATCTTTACATTTCTGTATCATAGCTTCTAGAAGGAAAGGGCTGATTACCAAGATATTGGGCCTCTTAAATCAACAATTATCATCGTCATCATCTTCATGTACAGCTAATATTATATTTGCATTGTATCCAATGTCCATTGAGGGGTATTTTTTAAATTGAACGACCGTAGGCTCCCTATCAAGTTCAATTTTAAGTAGGGCCTAATTCCAACTTTGACTACCAGAGATATCATTGTCACTGTCACCTAGCGGTGACGTTGGAACTTGATAGAGCATTTCTTACCAAATAACCTACAAACTTAGCTACACACTACCAATTGTAGTGGTAGGTTATTTTCTTCTTCTTCTCCTTCTACCTTATCCGATACGCACGTTGGCTACCACCATGGCTAACACCTTCTTATCCTGTGCAATCCTGAAGAGTTCCGTGGAAGACAGCCCAAACCACGTTCTTAAATTATCCATCCAAGTTATTCGTCTCCTTCCCGGTCCACGCTGACCTTCAATTTTACAGGCCATAAATCTATGACATGGGCCCGCCGGCTTTAGGCCCCCTCCGTAGAAAGGCATACTAAAGGTTTGTAACGCCTTTTTTTTGCGACGACTTCCGCTTTGTTTAAACCCGCAATCTTGGACATAGCAGTTCATCATGCTACCGTACAGTATACGCCACAATCAAAACATGTCTATATTATTATTGAACGCCCCGCTATTTAGCCGCGCGCGTTCAATAGCACATCGGATCTTGAAGGGGGAGCTGAAAATTCATACATAATTGGTTCATATTCCGGTAGTTCTTCCTCACCAACAGTCGCTATATAAACATCTAAAAGGAAACAAGTTTCGCCTGACCACAAGCAGAAACTCGAAATTTTAGTTAAATTAAACTAAATTTCAAACACTCTTCAACACAGCAGTTTTAGGCTAATCCAGCAATCATATGTGAAAGAAATGGCCGAATTAGCTAGTGTCTAGTGCCGCTGTTTTTATGGGGCTTACATGTTATAGACCTGCGGCGCAATGAAGATTCCCTTCAGGGCAAAATTCAGGCAATTTGGCGTCACTGAAACCGCTTTAGTTAAAAACGACGTAAAATTCAAAACATTATTATTATTATTTCTCATATGTTCACCATATCGTTGGGTACAATTCACCATTTCATCGGCATTTGTTGCAAGATGGAGTGGAGTTCTCTAAACTGGTAGGTTGAGCAACGAACGAACTGTGGAGCAGGTCTCTAAAATAACTACTTTCTGCATACTAGTATGCAGATTATGGTGGAGCCCCAAATTATCGAGGTTGGTCTTCAGCGACTTCGGTATGATACCTATGGAAAAGATTATGATAGGCAATACAGTGACAAATTCCTGTCGATTTCGTCACTTTCTCAGCATAACTGTGCTGGATATTATGCGAGTTAGGGACTGCGATATCTATTAGAAAAAACATTTCTGCACTTTATCAATAAGAATAATGTCTGGCCTGTTTGCTGATATAGTTCTATCTGTGATCACTGACCTGTCCCAGAGTAGCTTGTGTGTGTCATTCTCCAGAACAGCATCAGGAAAGTATTGATAGTAAGGCAGAACATTATTACTTAAGAAGTGCTTCTTTGCCAGGTTCAGGTGGATTATCTTGGCTACTTGGTCATGCCTCTTCAAGTAGTACGTAGATGAAATTGTTGTATAGACCCCTGTGATATGCTGGATGGTCTCCGATTCGTGATGGCATCTGTCATGTCTGCCTTAATGATGTATTTTAGGTAGCTATTTGTAGCCACTATTCTTATTATTCTTTCTTTCTTTCTTTCTTTCTTCGATTCGGCCAACTAGGGACCACGTCAGTTCAACTGTCTCTTCTTCCGAGCTGTAAAAACCGCCCAGTGTTCCCGCATTCGTCTCCGGTGTTGTTCTTTTCTCTCTTGGGACCACCTCTTCCCTGTCTTCAGCTTCGGCTTTTCCTGGAAACTTTTGTGCATACGTAGTTTTTCCTGAAGTGAAACACGCTCCTGGATATCTTTAGGGGAAATTTCCATTTCACGTAGATCTTTCTCAACTTCCGTAAACCATGGCCCTTTGGTTTTCTTATCTTGAAAGTACGTCAATATCCGTTTTGATATCCTGCCTGGGCTCATTTGTGTCACGTGGCTATAAAAGGCAATCCTTCTTTTTCGAATCGTGTCACTAATCTTCTCCACGTGCTTGTATAATTCGTGGTTGTGACGCCTTCTGTACTCGCTGTTTTCTTTGATGAGACCTAGCATTTTCCTCAAAATCTTCCTTTCTTTAGCCTCTAGTTTTTCCATTAGACCTTTCTTGTTCATTTTTAGAGTCTCAGCGGCATACAGAGCCTCTGGTCGAATAACAGTGCAGTAATGTCTAATTTTGGCGTTTAAGGATGTCGATCTCTTATTGTAGATGTCTTTAGTCAGGTTGTATGCCATTTCCATTTTATTAATGCGTGACATGGAGGCTTCCTTCTCTGATAGGTTAGGCTCCATACATTCACCGAGGTATTTAAACTTTTCTGCCTTCTGAACATTTCCTAGTCCGACCTCCAGTTCCCTGGGCGCTGATTTTATGTTTGTCATGAATTGTGTCTTCTCAAAGGAGATTTGAAGCCCAGCCTTCAGTGCTTGATTTTTCAGATTGTTAATTGTTCTTCTGCCATATCAATGGAATCTGAAAAGATCACTAGATCATCTGCAAAGGCTAGCAGTCGATTGTAAGATTCATATACTTGTACCCTAGCTTTACGCCATTTTCTACCCTTGAATTTTTCATTTCCTTCCGCCATTTTCGGATGACCTTCTCCAAAACACAATTCAAGAGAAGCGGTGATAGCCCGTCTCCTTGCCTCACTCCTGTCCTGATTTCAAAGGCATCAGACATCTCTCCTCTGAACTTCACTTTGGAGGTGGTATTGGTCAGGGGTTGCTGGATAATTGATTGTGTCTTGTTATCTAAGCTAAACTCTTCAAGGATTTGCAATAGGGTGGTTCGATCAATTGAGTCGTACGCTTTTCTAAAATCAACAAAGGTCATCACGAATTCCCTGTTCCTGAGTTTCAGATATGAAAGAATGGACTTCGCTCAGCACATGATCGTCCCTTTCTGAAACCCCCTTGGTATTCCCCTAGTTGTGGATCGATTTGTTGTTCTGCCCTATTCTGCAGAGATTTTGAGAGGATCTTGTAAGTTATTGATAGAAGAGAGATGCCACGGTAATTGTTCACATCGGTTTTCTCCCCTTTTTATGTAGTGGTTGGCTTACGGTAGAGGTCCATCCCCTTGGGAGTTAATCGCTCTCCCAGATATCTTGAATAATTGCAACAAGCTTGTCGACTGCTTTTTCCCCTGCATGTTTCCACAGTTCAGCAATTATCAAATCTTCACCCGATGCCTTGTTGTCCTTCAGCTCTTGGATGATCTTCGTGATTTTAGCCATCGTAGGGGAGGGGGGGGGGGGGGACGACGAATCAGGGTGGATGTTTGGATTTATTTCATAAACGAATGGGGTCTCAGGAGCCTCACAGGTGAGGAGGTTTTCAAAATAACTTGCTAGAATCTGACAATTATCTTTATCATTGTGAGCTAATTTCCCGTTGGAATCTTTAAACTGTAGACTTGTGGGGTTGTATTTGTTCAGACTGTGCTTGAAGGTTTTATAGAAGTTACGTGTGTTATTTTTCTGGAATTCTTGCTCAATGTGTACCAACTGTTCCTTATTAAACATACGATTCACGCCACGGATGGTTTTTGATGCAGATTTTTTCGCGTTTAGGAAGTTGACCCTGTTCTCTTCATTTTTGTGACAATTCCATTTCTGCCACGCAACCTGTCTTAGCTGAACTACTTATCACATTCATGATCCCACCAAAGATGCTTTCTTGATTTTGTGAGTGGGACAGTCTCCTTTGCTGTTCTGACCATAGCCTCTTGTAATTGTTCCCAATTCTCTGGATTTAAAGTTTACAACTTGTGGGTGAATTCTTGGTTGCTCCTTAGCTTGTCTCTGTCAAACTTATCAGTTATTCTTGGAGTAATCTTCTTTTTATTTCTTGGAATTAGTCTAACTTTGATCAGCGATAGGCAGTGATCCGAGTCTAAGTTCCCACTTCTCAGAACCTTTACGTTCTGGATCTCTCGTTGCACTTTCCGTGCAATGGCGACATGATCAATTTGGAATTCACCAAGGTTGGAGTTTGGAGAAATCCAGGTATTCTGTTTTATGGGTAGGTGTTTGAACGCCGTTGACTTTAGGACCAGATTGAATGCTCTGCATAACTCCACAAGCCTCTCTCCATTACGATTAGTTCTCCTGTGAGCTGGGTAGTTTCCAATAATCTTCTGATATTTTCGTTCTTTGCCAAGCTGGGTATTGAAATCCCCTAGCAGAATGATGGTATGTGTGTCAGGTACCTTTGAGAGGATATATATCTAGCTCCTCCCAGAATGCGTCTGTTCCTTCCGGGTCCTCCTTATTCGCCTGATTGATTGCCGCATGTACGTTCACCATTGTGTAAACTCTAATTGTACAACGAAAATAAAGAGTAGAGAATCGGCTGTTAGGGGATGTGAAGTCCACAATCGAACCCAAAATCTTCCTGTTAACAATAAATCCTGTGCCTAAGTGTGGGATGGTTTTTACTACACGTTTACCGGTCTTGCCTTTGAAGATTCTATATCCTTGTGACTCGAAGCACTGTTCATCCATGAATCTTGTTTCCTGAATTGCAGCGATCAATATCTGATATCGGGACAAGACATCAGTAACCTGTTTGAGTTTGCCGGTCTTAAGAAGTGAGTTTGCGTTGAAAGTAGCAAAACAATTCCGGCGTTGGAATCTGATGTTTCCTGGAGTCTCCGATACCTCCACGCATGTCTGCGCAGGGTCTCCAGAATCCGAAGGCCTGCATGCTTCACTCAAGGTGAAGGTGGATTGGTTACCACCTGGGGTAGTAGCTTTTGCTGAATTTTTCTCCATGCTTTGAACAGTTGAAAAACTGTAGATTGGGGTCAGTGATATTTCGCACTGACCAAAATACTACCCAGGTTGTGAGCCTTGGAGGGCTAAGAGCAGGCATTTTCTCCTACTCGAAAAAGGTATGGTTTTCCCGCCAATACTCGGGTGGCTGATTGCTGTGGTCACCCACTGGGTGATGGGGTCACCACATCCATACGCTGTATTATAATAATAATAATAATAATAATTATTATTATTATTATTGAACGCCCCGCTAATTAGCCGTGTGCTTTCAATAGCGCAACGGGTCTAGAAGGGGAAGCTGGAAATTCATAGATAATTGGTTCATATTCCGGCAGTTCTTCCTCACCTACAGTCGCCATAGAAACACATAAAATTCAACTCATAGCCAAGCACACGGAGCTAATTGATAATTCGCCCCAGCTGTTACGTGCATCAATAGAACAACAGCGTAATTAACATCAGCTGTCTTTATCAATTTTCATGTTTGAGAAACTTCTCCTTTATATTCATGCGAATTTGATACCCATTTTTCACAATTTTGAAACTCTCACACGGTCTCTTACATTGAGATATATATATAGCTCCTTTTATCCTTCCTTCATGGGTGAAATCTCTTGTTAGAGTTGCGATCGTAAATCTTAATTTGAAACCTGCGTGTACTGTGCAGGATGAATAGATCTTCTGCCCCATGCGTTGTGCCCTAATGTATCATGATATTCCAGAAACATTTCAACCCACAGTACATTAAACTTATATAAAGTGAACTTTGCGTATGGTTGATGTGTTCAAGCCTTACTGGAAACAATCGATTGGTTGTTTTTGTTTGAGTCTTCAGTCTTTTGTCTTTTGACTGGTTTGATGCAGCATTCCATGCCTCCCTGTCCTGAGATAATCGTTTCATCTCTACATAATTACCACACCCTACATCCGAGGCAATCTGTTTAACATATTCTAACCTTGGTCTACCCATACACTTCTTGTACTCGACCCTTCCTTCCATAACTAAACTTGCTATTCCTGGGTGTCTTAGTATGTGTCCTACTAACCTATCTTTTCTCTTCATTAGCAGTCGCCAGAAACATCTCTCCTCTCCCACTCGTCTTAATACCTCTTCGTTTGTAATCCTATCTACCCATCTGATCTTCATTATTCTCCTGTAACACCACATTTCAAATGCTTCAATTCTCCTCTTTTCTGCTGCACCAATAGTCCAAGTTTCACTTCCTTATAGTGTCACGCTCCAGACAAAAGCTTTCAAAAATGACTTCCTAATACCTAAATCTATATTCGATGTCAACCGATTCCTTTTTTGTAGAAATGCTTTCCTTGCCTGAGCCAACCTACATTTTATATCCTCTTTGCTTCGTCCATCACTGGTTATTTTGCTTCATAAGTAACAGAAGTCTCCTAATCAGCTTTACACCTGCCAATTTGATGTCCATAGAGGTTTCTGATTTATTTCGGCTGCATTCCAGTATTTTGTTTTACATTTATTAATTTTCATCATGAATTCTTTCCTGAAGACGGAGTCCATACCATTCAAAACTCATTCAAATCCTCAAGCGTGTCGGCCAAGTTGACTATGTCATCGGCAAATTTCAGAGTTGAAATTATTTCTCCTTGAATCTTCACTCCCACTTTAAATTTTTCTCCAATTTCCTTTATTGCTAGTTCAATGTAAAGATTGAAAAGTATGGGTGATAAGTTGCAGCCTTGCCGTACACCTTTCTGAATACCAGCTTCTCGCTCCTGTCCTTCAGCTCGAATGACTGCTGTCTGGTTTCTGTATAGATTGTATAGATCGGTTGGTTATTTTACCAAATACTCCGTACATTATTTTAGGCAATTTTTATTATTTTGGAAGCAGGACAATTGGTGGACAAAGCAGAATGGATATTAAACGAAGGTTGACATAGCCAAGAAAAGCTTTCCTACATAAATCTGTTGAGGTCATGTAGAGAATAGTACATTATGCAACGAGCCTATAATGGCTATAATTAAGACACGTGTATTTTTTATAAAACGAGCGTATGCGAGTTTTATAATTTCCATACGAGTGTCTTAATTACCATTATAGGCGAGTTGCATACGACTGTTTATGTTCGACGATAATTATAACTTTATTATATGTTTTAACATAAATATTCATAAATATCTGTTGAGAGTCAGCTACGGTACTTGCATTTTGTGATCAGAGCGAGCGTTGGGTGTTATATCTCTGTCTTTCAAGATCTTTGAACGACCGACGCATACGCTCTGTGTGCTTGCAATGCCATATGCAGCCATATGTTTACATCAGCCGTCCCTCAGTAATATTGTCACCGGTGTCATTTGAAGACAATGCGCTGTGCATAAATTAGCGTTGGTGATTTTAAGGTACAGTGCTATTGCTTGTCTCATATTCGCCAGTTTATTTACGCGAACATATGGACGGTGCGTATTCCATGTCGGTAATTTATTATAGTTCGATGTTGTGTTTATGTCCGACATGTTGGATTTTGAGCGCATGCGCGAAGGTATCGTTACCTAATTGGTCAATGAACGAGCTCTGATTGGCTGGAGAAACTGTATCATAATGGAAAACAGTGTTATAATGACCTTCATTATGATACAGTTTTCTGACACGTAATAGTGAGGGTCGAACATAAAGTCATTTTAAAAACCTCTGTTTGGAACTCATGCTATGTGGGAAATCGGTATGGTTGTGATTTGTGTCTGCATCACCATTCGCTTGGTGATATACTGTTGTCAATTTAGGTTAGGATCCATCCAAGCATTTTCCTGGAGTAAAAGTTGGGGGAGGCCACGATAAACCACTTCCAGGATGGCTGAGGTGGGATTTGAACCCTCCTCTTCTCAATTTTGCCTCACGAGGTAGAGTGTATGCCGTTCTAGACCTCACACCAGAATTAAAAGTCCTTGGCAGAGCCGGGAATCTAACCCGGACCTCCGGGGCGAGAGCCAAGAACGCTAGCCGCTACTTGGTCACTTGAAGAAGGAACGGACAAAATAAAGAGGAAAAAGGTAAATAAAAGACAGCAAAAAGAAATGCCCTCAACACTCGTAGAATGAGGGCAGAGGAACTTGGAAAGAAATAGAGCCATGAAAGGCAGATATGAAAGGGAAAGAGGAGAGGGGCCTACCCAAAAGTCAATACAAAAGGGGGAGAACGGACCCAGGCCAGGAATCTCTCGGGATCACCAACGCTTGAGCTCACCAGTTGATAGCTCTTGAGGGTGTAGCACTATCCAGGACGAGACTACACAAACCCTACCTCCTTCAGGGCCTCAAGCATAAGGCAGGAAATACCATGAAAAGAGATGACGTCTGAACACTCAAAGAATGAGGGGAACTGGAAAGACGAGACAAAGGTTAATTGAAGTGGGAAGTTGAACAAGTAGTTCCGTGATGAACTAAGGAGCCTACTTTTCTTAAAATTTAAGATTCATTCCAATCTAAATAGACCTATCTAGAATAATGACGAATTCAAGTTGGTAATACTAACATTTCTGAGTACTGCAATTTGAAATGCACCTGCAATACTCTAGCCTAATAGAGTAACATACAATACTTGGCAGCCCTGGTGACTCTGAATATATTCTTAGTTCCATCTCTTAAGGTATACAATTCACATACACAATTTGGTGCAAGTCTAATTGATAGTATGAGTGGTACATGCTGTTTGATATTTGATTTATCAGTGCACGTAAAACCATGTTGGGGACAATGTCATGTTTGTGATGCTCAGAATAAATCTGAAACGTTATGAACTATTATAGTGCCAATTTTGGATAAGATCCATTTGTTAGTAAAGAAGTAATTAAAAATTGAAACTATCAGAAAGCTTAGAATCATGTGGGCAGCACTGAGGAGTATTAGTTACTCCTAATTAATCTACAATGTCAGGTACTATACGTTCTAAATGTTTAGAGCTGTTGGTTTGCATACTTTCTGATATATTGATATTAGGATTGAACAAATAGAGAGAACATTTATTAACATTTGCAGCCCTGGTGGCTCTTTAGAATACGCACAGTCATATCCGTTGTAGTACACATAGTGCATACGAAATTTGGTTGAAATCCAATCGATAGAATAGAAGTTACATGCATTTAGAAATTGGACCTAGCGGCAGGCCTAGAATAATGTTGGCAACATTGGCATGGATGGACTTCTGAACCTTATTCCGGAATGGTATATTGGCTCTCAAGGCCAGTGAATTAAAACTCAGCATTTTTCCTAGGTTTGTGCCTTGTCTTGTGTGGGGTTTCGCCAAGAACACCAAGCTGGCTCATCAGTGGGCTCTTGGTGTCCCCGCCCAAACCCCCACAGGAGTAGCGAACTGCGCGCTACCTTCCTTTTTATGAAGTTCACCTGCGTCTTTTCTCTGCGAGAACTAGAAGCTCTAGCATCCATAACCTCCCTATGAAGGCTTCAAAAATGATGGTATATTGGCTTTCCGGGCTGGGGCATCAAGAGCCCACTGATGAGCCAGCTTGGTGTCCTAGGCGGAACCCCACACAGGACACAGCACAAACCTAGAAGAATTGCTGAGTTTTAATCTGGAATGTTATTAGCCAGCACCGTGGTACTGGGGTAGCGCGCCTGCCTCTTACCCGGAGGCCCTGGGTTCGTTTTCCGGCTTCCTGAGGGATTTTAGAAACTGACTTGAGGGCTGGGACGGGCTGCACTCAGCCTCGTGAGGACAATTGAGTAGCTGTCTGACAGTGAGGCAGCGCCCCGATCACGAAAACCAAGATTGACGGCCGAGGGGACCCGATGCGCTGATCACACGTCACCCCAATATATGCAGGCCAAATGGCTGGGCAACGGTCGCTTGGTAGGCCTAGGCCCTTCACGGGCAGCAGTGCCAGGGGTTATTTTATTATTATTATCTATACGTGTGCCAAATTTGGAATAGTTCGCATGTATAACATCCGAGATATCCAACAAAGAGCTCAAATTTCAATTGCGATGTTTCAGCAGTTGGTAGCACTGACACCAATTTAAAATATGGCCTTGAGATATTCTGGTATAGATCTTTACTCGTACCAAATTAGGCTTCGATAGCTGCAGCCGTTTAGGAGTTGATAGGGGAGACAGGCAGACAGACAGACAGACAGACAGACATACACACATTTTCCCGGATCGATCCCTTAACCCTTAGCACTCACGCGGCGGGGAAGCCCCGACAACGAAAATATCTCGCATAGATCCTTTGTCGGGTCACACCCGACATCGATTTGTTCCGCCTATAACTTCGCTGTCGAGGTACTTACTTACTTACTTACTTACTTACTTAATGCCTGCCGCTCCTTCCGGAGCATAGGGCCTTGGCGAAATTTCTCCACGCAGTACGGTTCCTGGCCATTCTCTTCACTTGACTCCAGTTCTTGTCCACCTCTGCAATTTCATTTTCGATCGTCCTCTTCCAGGTCTTCTTAGGTCGACCTCGCTTCCTGGCGCCATGAGGATTCCAGTCTAGCGCCGCCCTCTCAATAGCTCCGTCCGGCTTCCTTAGTGTGTGACCAATCCAGCGTCATTTCCTCTCCTTGATCTGGATGCTAATCGGTTGTTGATTGGTGATGGTCCAAAGATCTTCATTTGAGATTATGTCCGGCCCTCTCACATTCATGATGTGACGCAGACATCTGTTAATGAACATTTCTAGCATGTTGTTGATCGGTTTTGTGACTTTCCATGTTTCACAGCCGTAGAGAAGAATCGACTTTACGTTGCTATTGAAAAGGCGGAGCTTGGTCTTCCTGGAAATGTTTCTATTTCTCCAGATGGGGTAGAGCAGGACAAAGGCACCATTTGCCTTCCTGATACGGCTTCGAACATCTTCCTCTGCTCCCCCATCACTTTTGACTATACTTCCAAGGTAGAGGAAGGACTCAACTCGCTCAATGTCCTTTCCGTTGACTGTCAAACTAGTCGTGATGTCAGAATTTATCCTCATCTCTTTGGTCTTGTTGGTGTTGATCATCAGTCCTGCACGTTCTGCTTCTCTCTGCAACCTCCCCAGCTTATCTTCTATGTCTCGGTACCGTTGTGCCATAAGACAAATGTCGTCTGCGAAATCCAGATCTTCAAGCCTGTCATTTATACCCCATTGAATACCCCTCTTCCGTCCTCCCATTACCTTCTTCATCACACTATCCAGTACCAACAGGAACAGAGTGGGGGAAAGAGCACACCCCTGTCTCACTCCGGAACTGACCTTTATCTTTTCTGTTAATTTTCCTTCGTGAAGAACCTGGCACTCATACCCTTCGTACATCTCTTCCATGATTCTGATGATCTTTGTTGGAATTTTATATTCCTCGAGGGTCTTCCACATGATTCTTTGATTTACGGAGTCGAAGGCTTTCTCGAAGTCAACAAATGTGAGGTAAAGGGTATTCCGCCACTCCACACTCTGCTCCAGGATGATTCGGAGGGTGTTGATGAGATCCACACAGCTGCGATGTTGTCAAAATCCAGCCTGGATGATAATGGAGTGGAAGCCAATTTCTAGTAGGCTCATGTTTGCTAGGTTCAAGACAAAGATCAGGAATGTGATCATCATCCAATGCTATGCGCCTACAGAACAATCGGAGCCAGAGAAGAAGGAAGAATTCTACCAAATGCTGCGAGATGTCACAAGACAAACAAGTAAGAAGGACATTCTCATTGTTATGGGAGACTTCAACGCGAAGGTGGGCTCAAACAATGAGGGGTTGGAGCAGATCATGGGTAAACATGGCCTTGGTGAGATGAATGACAATGGGGAGAAATTTACGGAATATTGCGCCAGTTAGGATTTGGTGATGGGTGGCACGGTATTTCCTCATAGGCGGTGCCACAAGGTCACCTGGGTGTCTGCTGATCAAGTCACAGAAAATCAAATTGATCACATCGTGGTGAGCAGGAGGTTCAGAAGAAGCTTGGAAGATGTTAGGAACAAGAGAGGAGCGGACGTTGGTAGTGACCATCATCTTGTGGTTGCCAACTTCCGCATGAAGATAGTCACAGTCCGCCGAAAGTTTAACACTCGGCACAACAAGGTTGATGTGGACAAGCTTAATAACCAGCAGAGATTGGACCAATTTAAACTGGAGCTCAGAAATAAATTCCAGGTGTTGGACTCCGAGACAGAGAAGGACGTGGAGACTATGTGGAGCGAGGTAAAGAATATCTTCGCTGTCGAGGTACACCCAACAAAATATGAGCAATAATGGGTTTCTCCCATCTTCTGGCGATACTATGCACTACCGTTCCCTATATTCTCTTTGGAAACAAGCCGTATGGAGAGGTATTTTGAAGGCCATGCAAGTTTGAAATGAACTGTTGCGTAGCAACATGGCGATGTTTGAAGATCGCGAGAAGCAAATAGCGGAGTATTTGGATGAAAGTGACGTTGTTTTTAGGGATAGTAGAACTGATACTGAATTAAGTGGTGCGGAAGATCATGCAGAATTAGATGGTGTTAGTGAATTTAGTGACGAAGAGTACGTTTATGATGAAACATTTCGTAATAACAGTGCTGGTACCTCGAATGATGGTCGCTTATGGAGTTTAGGTGGTACGGATTTTAGGTAGATTTCATTAGAAAGCTAACTATTGCAATGGGTCCCATGTTTAGACTTCCGGAAAATTTCGACATATCTTCGCGTTTCACATCCCCCAGACCCCAAAACCACCGTCAGTTCAAAAGTTTATACATAATTTATGTATGTATATATGTATATCAGTTTCTTGTGGACACGATAACTGCCGTAATTTTTCCCCAATCACTTTGAATGTTTTACATAATAAGTATCCGATTAAATTCTCGGTCGAGTTCGTTAATGGGCAAAATCGGTCAAAGGGGGTGAAAATGGTTTTTTTTTCTAAAAAGTGAAATATCGCTATAACTCTCTTAATACATGAAAAATCGAATCCATTCAAAGTTCATAATATGTGTCGGATAAGTGCCAAAAATTTATGTCAAATAAGTTTTTTGATAGTACCAACCATTGACCAAAGGGGTGGAAAAAAGTGGGTTTTTCGGGAAACATTAATCATATCTCTCTTAATAGGCACAATATCAAAACCGTACAAATGGAAAATATTCCCCTAATAATTACCTAAAACTTTTGTCTTAAAGAAATTTTGATATGACCCACCATTACGCCAAGGGATGAGAAAAACGATTTCGGAATTAAAGATAATGCCAAGTGCCATCAGAGGTTACCATGACAACGCTTCTAAATTGATGAGGGATGAGTTTTCAGAAGTTGCCAAGACAACGCCATTGACGAGATCACATTCATTTTTAGCCTATTTTCAATTTTGAAAAAATAGGCTTATGAGATCACCTTTTGTCCGTGTGTGTGTGCGTGTGTGTGTGTGTGTGTGTGTGTGTGTGTGTGATTCGTGTGTGTGTCCCCCCCTAATAAAATCTAAACGGCTGGAGCGATTTCAATGAAACTCGGAAAGTTCATAGCACTATTCCCGGCGACCTCGACCGTGCCCTTCAAATTTTGTTACGACTCACCAATCCAACATGGCGGCTGTGCGAAATATTTCACCAGCATTCAATATCTCCGAAACTATTACCGAGAATACCCTGACATTTTCTATGGTGATAGAGGGAACTACTATAAGTTCACTTATGTGACTTTTGAAAACCTGGTAACAACAAAACCAACATGGCGGCCAAGCGAATTTGCTACTTTTAAATAGACGTTTCTCGCGATTTGACCAACCAAACGCAATGAAACTTGGTACAGTATATGTTTATATACATTGTAATGCACTGACATCTAACTTCGTTCAATTGTTTACATAATCACAAGATGGCGGATGTGCGAAATATTTCACCGGCATTCTATATCTCTGAAACTATTAGCGGTAAACCCCTGAAATTTTGTACGGAGATAAAGGCCACTACTGGAATTCCATCTATAAGACTTTCAAAAACCGATTAACTACAAAACGAACATGGCGGCCAAGCGAATTTGAAAATTTTAAATAGACCTTTCTCGCGATTTAATGTTCCAAGCGCACTGAAACCTGGCACAGGAAATATTTATACACATTGTAATCCACTGGTATCTAATTTAGTTCAATTGTTTACATAACCTCAAGATGGCGGCAGTGCGAATTTTAAAATTAAGATTTTATTTATTGTGATGTAGTTATGCGATCGAAGTGAAAGTTTGAATAATGAACCTACGCAATAATTTTCCTTTAACGGTACATGACTCTATGGCCTATACATTTAACAATCCAACATGGCGACCATCCGAAATATTTAGACGATACTGAATATCTACGAATCTATTTTAGCAATCAAACTGTATTTTTTAATGTTCATAGGGGCTATGAACTTAAGTTCACCTATAGGACTTTAAATAACCTGGTGATCACAAATCCAACATGGCGGTGACGCGAATTATAAATATTCACATGGACGTTTCTCGCAACTTAACCATCCGCGTGCAGTGAAACTTGGTACAGTAAATCCTTATACGAATGTTAATCCACTGGCATCTAATTTATTTCAATTGTTTCCATAACCTCAAGATGGCAGCTGTGAAAAAATTTTAACTCTCCTTGTTTTTTCTTGTGTCCTAACTATGCGATTGAAGTTTGAATACTACACGTTCACAATAATCTGCATGTAACAGTACATAACTCTAGGACCTACATATATAAAATCCAACATGGCGACCATCCGAAATATTTAGTCGGTTCTCAATATCTACGAATCTATTACAGCAGTCAAACTGAAATTGTGTATGTTGATAGTGGCAATTAACATAAGTCGGATATATGAAAATAGGCTGTATAGTTCTTCACGGAACTACTTGTTAGCCTACTTTTCACACTTTGCAAAAATGAGGAAAAAGTACACTTATGAGATCGATCCGGGAAATTGTGTCAGTCTGTCTGTCCTTCTGGCTGCCCCCCACCCAGCCCTCTATCAACTCCTAAACGGCTGCAGCAATCGAAACCAAATTTAGTATGAGTAAAGATGTATACCGGAATATCTCAAGCCCATCTTTGAAAAAGATGTCAGTGCTACCAACTGCTATAAAAACGCATTAGAAATTTGAGCTCCATGTTGGATATCATGGAAGGCATACATGGGAGCAATTCCAAAATTGGCCCACATGTAGATAATACTATTTCAGTTTAATTTCCAGGAGGCCATACATGACAGTGTTGCCAAAATAATGTTAAGCCTTGTGATAAGTCCAATATTTAAATGCACATAACTTCTACACTATCAATTGATTTCAACCAAATTATGTATGTAATATATGCACATAAGCAGGTTTGACTGAGCGTATTCTTAAGAGCCACGAGGGCTGCCAACTGTTAATAATTGCTCTCTCTACTATTTATCCAAATACCAATATATCAGAAAGTATGCAAGCCGACAGCTTTAAACTATGCACGCGTATAGTACCTGACATTTTACATTAATTTGGAGTATCTTATATACGTCAGTTCTACCAACATACTTCTAAGCCTGCTGATAGGACCAATTTTTAAATACATGTAACTTCCATACTGTCAGTTGGATTTCAACCAAATTTCGTATGTGCTATGTGTAATATAACAGATATGACTATAAGTATTCTTATGAGCAATTAGGGCTGCCAACTGTTAAAAATGGTGTCTATATTTTTTACACTAATATCAAAATATCAGAAAGTATGCAAGCCAACAGGTCTATACTTTGCATACGTATAGCACCTGACATTCTTGATTAATATGGAGTAATTAATATAAGTCAGTGATGCCAACATGATTCTATGCTTGATGATAGCTCCAATTTTAAAATACATATAACTTCTATACTAAAAAATAGATTTCATCCAAAATTGGCACAAAAAGATATCATAATATTTCCGATTATTTCTGACCAGCATACGCATGACATTGTTGCCAACGTGCTTTTACGTGTGCTGATAGATCCAATGTATAACTCCATGTAACGTCCTTTGGACTTCAACCACATTTTGTATTCTGTACCTTAAGAGATGGAAATAAGAATATATTCAGTTACCAGGGCTGCCAACTGTATTGCTGTATTAGGCTACATTATGCCTAGTACACAGTATTTCGAACTAATTAAGACATTCCGATATTACCAACTTAATTTCGTCATTATTCTAGATAGGTTCATATACTGTAGATTAATCATTGGCATGAATCTTAATTTTAAGAAAAGTAGGCTCTTTAGTTCGGCACGGAACTTCTTGTTCCATCTGACTATGTGGGAAGCGGCTAACTGGTAGCATGCTGAACTTCTATGCCCAAGGTCGCTGGTTCAAAACCGGCCAAAGTCGTCGGATTTTCTAAGAGTGCTAAAAATCCCTCAGCATGCTTTCCTTCGGAGGGGAATTTCCAACGTTCATTGCAAGTTGCTGGTTGCGGTGGAATCTAGCAGCCAAGTTCACAGCAGGTGTCGTTGACGGTAGTATTTGGTACAAAATTAGGTACTACTACTTAAAATTGACCTTCTGAAGACCTTACCTGAATTAGAGACTAATACAGTCATCACAATTAACACCGTTTATCAGACAGATTCTACACACACCCAATGTACACGGGGTTACATGACCACGTTGTCGCAGCCCCTAAACTGAGGAACCAACCAACATCTCTGCGGGAGATAAAATTTTGCGTGAAGAAGTAACAGACTGTTAGATAGTTACACATCAGTTCCAAACCTTGCATAAGGACATTGTGATCAAAAGTATAAAAATGAACCCCAAATATGACAAGAAATTTACCATCCCCATAAGACAATAAAATGTTAAATATATGCATAGAAAGACGAAAAAAAAAAACGTTAATTAACCTCCAATTGTAAAATACATTCTCGCAATAAATGAGGTCTGATCCACCTACGAAAACCTGCATATTTCGCCTATTTTAGCCTATCCTCTAGTCTGCCCGGTGAAATCTTCCGGAGGCCTTCCGGCGTGCCGGGAGGATTTTTTTTCTTGAAATGTGATTTTTTACATCAATATGGGTAAATCGAGGGTGCTGATCACGAATATACTATTAGTTTTGCACCCACACCTAACGCCCTTGAGGGACGAGGGTTCGATTCCCCTCCCAGGTATTCAGTCATAAATTCGAATTTGCGGCTTGTAAACCGGGAAGTTACGGTATTGTGTTCATAAAAATAGTATGGAGACGTTTCTTACATTGGCTGTGCGAAAAGTCACACCTATCGCCCTTGAGGGTTGAGGGTTCGATTCCTCTCATAGGTACCAAGTCATAAATTCGAAATTGCGATGTATGACCCGGATTAGTATTGACTAGGTGGATCCATAATAAAAGGGTAATTCATTATATAATCATACAGTATATTATCGACACAATACCGTTCTGATCCGGGCCAGAGATCGCGAATTCGATTAGTCCACTGAGTACGTGGAAGGGGAACTGAACTCCGACATTCAAGGCCGCTACGGATGACTATTCGCATATCCAAAGTAAGAAACGTTTTCATGCAATTTATATCGACGCAATGCCTTACAGATACGGGTTATACGTAGCAAATTCGAATTTATGACTTAGTACCCGGCAGGGGAATCGAACTCTCGACCCTCAAGGGCGATACGGGTGACTTTTCGCACATCCGATGTAAGAAACGTTTTCATACAATTGATATCAACGCAATACCGTAATATTCAGGGTCATTCATCGCAAATTCGAATGTATGACTTGGTACCTGTGAGGGGAATCGAACCCTTGACCCTCAAGAGCGTTAGGTGTGACTTTTCGCACAGCCAATGTAAGAATCGTCTCCATACTATTTTTATGAACACAAGACCGTAACGTTCCGGGTTACACGCCGCAAATTCGAATTAATGACTTAGTACCTGGTAGGGAAATTGAACCCTCGACCCTCAAGGGCGTTAAGTGAGGGTGCAAAACTAATAGTATATTCGTGATCAGCACCCTCGATTTACCCATAAATGATGTGAAAAAATCACATTTCAGAAAAAATATCCGTACCAACTGAACTTCATAAGTGCCGCCGGTTCAGAAGGTTATGCAATTACCGCTAATTACTGCTAATTACAGGTACATCCTGAGTATAAAATACAGAACATTGTCCCTGATATGTTGTATTATGTTATAGTTCATTCTAGTAATTAATTGTATTGTATTTTATTAAATTAACCTATTAAATTCACATCGCAAATATACATGTGGTCTGATGACCTGCCACAAGCATATATTTAAATGGAGTTGAAGAGGAAATACTGTTCACAAATAATAGAGTGCTAAGGGTTAAGTCTACTTTTTCATAATTTTTGCAAAATGAGAAAAGTTGGCTAAAGATGCCCTAATACCGACGGAGTCGGAAGAGAACAAGAGTGGACCAAGGGAGGTTGTCAATTGAAAGCAATGCCAGTATTCCAACTTTCGATCGCCAGACGTAACACGCACGGGTACGTTGTGGGGTGATATAAATATGGGCATCTTACTGACCTGAAGGATGATGTAGTACACGCCACTATTAATTCATTCACGGATGAAACAACACTTTTGTACATTACGCAACGAGCCTATAATGGCTATAATTAAGACACGAGTATGTTTATAAAACGAGCTTTAGCGAGTTTTATAATTTGCATACGAGTGTCTTAATTACCATTATAGGCGAGTTGCATACGACTGTTTATGTTCGACGATAATTATAACTTTATTATATGTTTTAACATAAATATTCATAAATATCTGTTCAGTAACTAGAATTTTGTGATCGGGTGGTGCGCTAGGTAGCATATCTCCGTGTTCCAAGCTCTCTGGCCGACCGACGCATGCGCTCGGTGTGCTTCAATGCCATATGTGCAGATCGTGAAACAGTATTCAGTAAAACTGTCACCGTAGTCGTTTGAAATCAACGCGCTGTGTAGAAATTGGATTTGGGTATATTAAGGTACAGTGCTATTTCTTATCTCATATTCACCAGTTTATTTACGCGAACATATGGACGGTGCAGTTTCGGTAATTTATATAGGCATGTTGGATTTTGAGCGCATGCGTGAAGGTATCCTTATCTAATTGGTCAAACAACTGTTTCTCGCGCTGTGATTGGTTTCGAGAAACTGTTTCATAATGAAAAATAGTGTAATAATGACCATCATTATGATACAGTTTTCAGACACATAATAGTCAGGGTCGAACATAAATATAGGTATCTTACTGACCTGAAGGATGATGTAGTACACGCCACTATTAATTCATTCACGGATGAAACAACACTTTTTAAATGTCTTTTGGAGAGAATATTCTCCCACCTTGAGCTCTTGTTTGCAGCTATAACTCTCCAGGCCTATCATCTGAAGACAAGGGAACGGATATATTTTCTCCATTGTGGGAGATAAAACCATCTCTGGCGTAGCGAGAACAACGTTGTGTTTTATGATCACTGCAATGGCTTCGGTGAGAATAAATGTTTCTTCTACTTTCCCGGCACATTGATTGAAATACTTTGTAAAGACGAAAGCGAAGAAAGTTGAAGTAGAGGAAGCTTTTAACGGGCGGTTCAATAGAAGAAGCTTACTAAAACAAAACATCAAATCAGCATACACCGGATGACGTAATAAACGAACGGTGAATATGCGTGGCGTACGAGAACACAGGAGGAAAAGTGCATGGCATTCGGTAACACCGCTTACATTAGAAAAGGTGACAGGCAAAGACGAACATGTCCACAATTTTTAGCCTATTTTCATTTATGAAAGAAAAAATAGGCTTATGAGATCACCTTTTGTCAGTGTGTATGTGTGTGTGTGACCTTCATAAAATATAAACGGCTGGAGCGATTTCAATGATACTCGGAAAGGTCATAGTACATTTTATCCAATCCCGACCGTGTCCCTCAATTTTTTTATGTCTCACCAATCCAACAAGGCGGCTGTGCGAAATACTTCACCGGTATTTTACCTAGGTATATCTCCGAAACTAGCACCAATATCATCTTGAAATTGTATACGGCGCTAAAGGTCACTCCTATAAGTACACCTATGTGACCTTTAAAACCATGATGAGTACAAAACAAACATGGCGGCCAAGCGAAGTTGAAACATTTAAATATACTATTCTCGCGATTTAACCATCCAATCGCAGTTAAAATGGTACAGCAAATGTGTATACACCATAGCTATTAAGTTCCGACGTTCACCGTCAGGTTCTGGTTGCGGTGGTATCTATTATCCAAGTTTGTAGCTAGGTGTCGTTGACGGTAGCATTTGGTAGCAAAAGTAGGAACTACTTAAAACTGACTGTCTGCAGTCCTTACCGGAATTACATATAGCACACAATAATAGAGCCATCACAACTAACACCGGCTATCACCAATCAGGCAGATTCTACACACATCCAAAGTACACGGGGCTGCATGACCGCGTTGTCGCAACCAACCTATCTCACCTAGTTAAAGTAAATGCAGCAACGAATAATACCAGTATAATGTCAAATAAGATGCATTGGTTGAGAACACATTGGGCTTCTTTAGTCCCTAAATTGTTTCGTAAGATAAGAAATATATTCTCTAAACCCATACCGTATGATCTCTAAAATGCTATGACGGAGTTCAAGGTGTTTAGAATTCGGGATAACAACACCATTATACAATATCATTCGTCAGTAAGCACTAAAATGGCTAATGCATAGGAAAAAAAGTCCTCTCGGCACGCCGGAAGGCGGAGGTAGATTTCACCGGACAAACTTGGGGATAGGCGAAAATAGGCAGAATATGCAGATTTTCGTAGAAGGATCAGACCTCATTTAATGCGAGAAGGTATTTTATAATTGGAGCTTAATTAACTTTGTTTTTCGTCATTTTATGCTTATTTTAAACATTTTATTGTCTTATGGGAACGGTAACCTTCTTGTCATTTGGGGTCCATTTTTATACTTGTGGTCACACTGTCCTTATGCTAGGTTTCGACACTGATGTGCAACTATGTAACGGTCTGTTACTTCTTCACGCAAAATTATATCTACCGCAGAGATTTTGGTTGGTTCCTCAGTTTAGGGGCTGCGACAACGCGGTCATGTAACCCCGTGTACTTTGGGATGGCTGTATTAGTCTGTAATTCAGGTAAGGACTGCAGACGGTCAATTTCAAGCAGTAGTTACTAATGTTGCTACCAGGTACTACCGTCAACGACACCCAGCTGTGAACTTGGCTACTAGATGCCACCGCAACCAGCAACTCGCAACGAACGTTGGAACTTCCCCTCCAAAGGAAAGCATACTGAGGGATTTTTGGCGCTCTTAGAAAATCCGACGACTTCGGCCGGCTTTGAACTCGCGACCTTGGGCATAAACATTCAGCATGCTACCAGTTACGTCACCGAAGCCGCTTCACACTTAGATGGAAATCTGAATCTGATCTCGTGCAAGTGCGTTATCTTGGCAACGTCTGATGGCTCATCCCTCATCAATTTAGTAGTGTTGCCATGGCAACCACTGATAGGTCTTGGCATTTTCTTATAATTCCGAAATTATTTTTCTCATCCCTTGGCATAATGGTGGGTTATATCAAAAATTCTTTCAGACAAAAGTTTTAGGTAATTATTATGGGAATATTGTCCATTTTGTACGGTTTTGATATTGTGCCTATTAAGAGAGATATGATTAATGTTTCCCGAAAAACCCACTTTTTCCCACCCCTTTGGTCAATGGTTGGTGCTATAAAAAAAACTCTTCAAACATACATTTTTGGGCTTTATCCGACACATAGTATGAATGTTGAACGGATTCGATATTTCACATATTAAGAGAGTTATAGCAATATTTCACTTTTTCGAAAAAAAAGCCCCCCATTTTCACCCCCCAACGACCGATTTAGCCCAGTAACGAACTCGACCGAGATTTTATAGGTATACGTATTCGGTAAAAAATTCAAAGTGATTGGTACAAAATTACGGCAGTTATCGTGTCCACAATAAACTGATATACATATACATACATAAATTATATATAACTTTTGAACTGACGGTGGTTTTGGGGCCTGGGGATGTGAAACGCGAAGATATGTCGAAATTTTCCGGAAGTCGAAACATGGTACCCATTGCAATAGTTAGCTTTCTAACGAAATCTACCTCTGGTTGGTTCCTCAGTTTAGGGGCAGCGACAACGCAGTCATCTAACCCCGTGTACTTTGGGTGAGTGTAGAATCTGTCTGATACACGGTGTGAATTGTAATGGCTGTATTAGTCTTAATTCATGTAAGTACTGCAGACGGTCAATTTCAAGCAGTAGTTCCTAATGTTGCTACCAGGTACAACCGTCAACGACACCTAGCTGTGAACTTGGCTACTAGATGCCACCCCAACCATCAACTCGCAACGAACGTTGGAACTTCCCCTCCCAAGGAAAGCATACTGAGGGATTCTAGTGCTCTTAGAAAATCCGACGACTTCGGCCGGCTTTGAAACCGCGACATTGGGCATAGACATTCAGCATGCTACCAGTTACGTCACCGAAGCCGCTTCCCACTTTATCAGGCGGCTTTGGTGGCGTAGTCGGTAACATGCTGAGCTTCTATGCCCAAGATACCGGGTTCAAACCCGGCCGAAGCCGTCGGATTTTTTAAGAGCGTTAAATATCCCTCAGTATGCCTTCCTTCGGAGGGGAAGTAAAGCCGGCGGTCCCATGTCATAGATTTATGGCATGTTAAAGATCCTTCCACTAATTGCACCTGTGTGAAGCTAAATTGGATAGGTTAAGAATGTATACAACGCTCTTAGGTTTCTATGTTCGTTGCCAAGAGCCGACTGCGGCGGCGTCTAGTAGCTCAGTTCTGAACTTGGCCTCGTAGTCGTTGACAGTGGCGCTTGGCGGCAAAAGTAGGAACTATCTGAAAAATTGTTAGTTGCAGTACTTAAATTAACAAACAGATAACACACACTAATACAGTCATCACAATTAGCACCGGTTATCAGACAGATTCTACACACACCCAAAGTACACGGGGCTACATGACCGCGTTGTCGCAGCCCCTAAACTTAAGAACCAACCAACCAACCACTTAATCAGATGGAAATACTGAATCTGATCTCGTGCAAGTGCGTTGTCATGGCAACGTCTGATGGTCCATGCCTCATCAATTTAGTAGTGTTGCCATGGCAACCACTGATAGCTCTTGGCATTTTCTTATAATTCCGAAATCATTTTTCTCGTCCCTTGGCGTAATGGTGGGTCATATCAAAAATTCTTTCAGACAAAAGTTTTAGGTAATTATTAGGGGAATATTGTCCATTTTGTACGGTTTTGATATTGTGCCTATTAAGAGAGATATGATTAATGTTTCCCGAAAAACCCACTTTTTTCCACCCCTTTGGTCAATGGTTGGTGCTATCAAAAATCTTATTTGACATAAATTTTTGGCACTTATCCGACACATATTATGAACTTTGAATGGATTCGATATTGCACGTATTAAGAGAGTTATAGCGAAATTTCACTTTTTCGAAAAAAGCCCCCCATTTTCACCCCCTTCGACCGATTTAGCCCAGTAACGAACTCGACCGAGATTTTATAGGTATACATCTTCGGTAAAAAATTCGAAGTAATTGGTGCAAAATTACGGCAGTTATCGTGTCCACAAGAAACTGATATACATATATATATATACATATATATATATATATATACATAAATTATATATAAACTTTTGAACTGACGGTGGTTTTGGGGTCTGGGGGATGTGAAACGCGAAGATATGTCGAAATTTTCCGGAAGTCGAAACATGGGACCCATTGCAATAGTTAGCTTTCTAATGAAATCTACCTAATACGTGTGAACGTGCAGAAACGAACTATATAATGTATCGTATTGGAAGTAGTTGTATTAGGTAGATTTCATTAGAAAGCTAACTATTGCAATGGGTCCCATGTTTCGACTTCCGGAAAATTTCGACATATCTTCGCGTTTCACATCCCCCAGACCCCAAAACCACCGTCAGTTCAAAAGTTTATATATAATTTATGTATATATATATGTATATATATATGTATATCAGTTTCTTGTGGACACGATAACTGCCGTAATTTTGCACCAATTACTTCGAATTTTTTACCGAAGATGTATACCTATAAAATCTCGGTCGAGTTCGTTACTGGGCTAAATCGGTCGAAGGGGGTGAAAATGGGGGGCTTTTTTCGAAAAAGTGAAATTTCGCTATAACTCTCTTAATACGTGCAATATCGAATCCATTCAAAGTTCATAATATGTGTCGGATAAGTGCCAAAAATTTATGTCAAATAAGATTTTTGATAGCACCAACCATTGACCAAAGGGGTGGAAAAAAGTGGGTTTTTCGGGAAACATTAATCATATCTCTCTTAATAGGCACAATATCAAAACCGTACAAAATGGACAATATTCCCCTAATAATTACCTAAAACTTTTGTCTGAAAGAATTTTTGATATGACCCACCATTACGCCAAGGGACGAGAAAAATGATTTCGGAATTATAAGAAAATGCCAAGAGCTATCAGTGGTTGCCATGGCAACACTACTAAATTGATGAGGCATGGACCATCAGACGTTGCCATGACAACGCACTTGCACGAGATCAGATTCAGTATTTCCATCTGATTAAGTGGTTGGTTGGTTGGTTCTTAAGTTTAGGGGCTGCGACAACGCGGTCATGTAGCCCCGTGTACTTTGGGTGTGTGTAGAATCTGTCTGATAACCGGTGTTAATTGTGATGACTGTATTAGTGTGTGTTATCTGTTTGTTAATTTAAGTACTGCAACTAACAATTTTTCAGATAGTTCCTACTTTTGCCGCCAAGCGCCACTGTCAACGACTACGAGGCCAAGTTCAGAACTGAGCTACTAGACGCCGCCGCAGTCGGCTCTTGGCAACGAACATAGAAACCTAAGAGCGTTGTATACATTCTTAACCTATCCAATTTAGCTTCACACAGGTGCAATTAGTGGAAGGATCTTTAACATGCCATAAATCTATGACATGGGACCGCCGGCTTTACTTCCCCTCCGAAGGAAGGCATACTGAGGGATATTTAACGCTCTTAAAAAATCCGACGGCTTCGGCCGGGTTTGAACCCGGTATCTTGGGCATAGAAGCTCAGCATGTTACCGACTACGCCACCAAAGCCGCCTGATAAAGTGGGAAGCGGCTTCGGTGACGTAACTGGTAGCATGCTGAATGTCTATGCCCAATGTCGCGGTTTCAAAGCCGGCCGAAGTCGTCGGATTTTCTAAGAGCACTAGAATCCCTCAGTATGCTTTCCTTTGGAGGGGAAGTTCCAACGTTCGTTGCGAGTTGATGGTTGGGGTGGCATCTAGTAGCCAAGTTCACAGCTAGGTGTCGTTGACGGTTGTACCTGGTAGCAACATTAGGAACTACTGCTTGAAATTGACCGTCTGCAGTACTTACATGAATTAAGACTAATACAGCCATTACAATTCACACCGTGTATCAGACAGATTCTACACTCACCCAAAGTACACGGGGTTAGATGACCGCGTTGTCGCAGCCCCTAAACTGAGGAACCAACCAGAGGTAGATTTCGTTAGAAAGCTAACTATTGCAATGGGTACCATGTTTCGACTTCCGGAAAATTTCGACATATCTTCGCGTTTCACATCCCCAGGCCCCAAAACCACCGTCAGTTCAAAAGTTATATATAATTTATGTATGTATATGTATATCAGTTTATTGTGGACACGATAACTGCCGTAATTTTGTACCAATCACTTTGAATTTTTTACCGAATACGTATACCTATAAAATCTCGGTCGAGTTCGTTACTGGGCTAAATCGGTCGTTGGGGGGTGAAAATGGGGGGCTTTTTTTTTCGAAAAAGTGAAATATTGCTATAACTCTCTTAATATGTGAAATATCGAATCCGTTCAACATTCATACTATGTGTCGGATAAAGCACAAAAATGTATGTTTGAAGAGTTTTTTTTATAGCACCAACCATTGATCAAAGGGGTGGGAAAAAGTGGGTTTTTCGGGAAACATTAATCATATCTCTCTTAATAGGCACAATATCAAAACCGTACAAAATGGACAATATTCCCATAATAATTACCTAAAACTTTTGTCTGAAAGAATTTTTGATATAACCCACCATTATGCCAAGGGATGAGAAAAATAATTTCGGAATTATAAGAAAATGCCAAGACCTATCAGTGGTTGCCATGGCAACACTACTAAATTGATGAGGGATGAGCCATCAGACGTTGCCAAGATAACGCACTTGCACGAGATCAGATTCAGATTTCCATCTAAGTGTGAAGCGGCTTCGGTGACGTAACTGGTAGCATGCTGAATGTTTATGCCCAAGGTCGCGAGTTCAAAGCCGGCCGAAGTCGTCGGATTTTCTAAGAGCGCCAAAAATCCCTCAGTATGCTTTCCTTTGGAGGGGAAGTTCCAACGTTCGTTGCGAGTTGCTGGTTGCGGTGGCATCTAGTAGCCAAGTTCACAGCTAGGTGTCGTTGACGGTAGCACCTGGTAGCAACATTAGTAACTACTGCTTGAAATTGACCGTCTGCAGTCCTTACCTGAATTACAGACTAATACAGCCATCCCAAAGTACACGGGGTTACATGACCGCGTTGTCGCAGCCCCTAAACTGAGGAACCAACCAAAATCTCTGCGGTAGATATAATTTTGCGTGAAGAAGTAACAGACCGTTACATAGTTGCACATCAGTGTCGAAACCTAGCATAAGGACAGTGTGACCACAAGTATAAAAATGGACCCCAAATGACAAGAAGGTTACCGTTCCCATAAGACAATAAAATGTTTAAAATAAGCATAAAATGACGAAAAACAAAGTTAATTAAGCTCCAATTATAAAATACCTTCTCGCATTAAATGAGGTCTGATCCTTCTACGAAAATCTGCATATTCTGCCTATTTTCGCCTATCCCCAAGTTTGTCCGGTGAAATCTACCTCCGCCTTCCGGCGTGCCGAGAGGACTTTTTTTAATTATCATCCGTATCGTATAATTACCGGCAAGTGAGGTAGATATTTCGCCCCTTGAAAACAGTCACCTCCACCTCCATGTATGTTTCGCTTTCCTATAAATTGAAAATTTGCCCGTAAGTATGTGTCTGAATTAATATCATATTCTTTATGCTTATTGAATAAGAAGAGAACTAACATAGTGCCATGTTTTCGCGTTTTTTCAATCTCGATATTAATCCCGTGGTTTCCCACTTCTACTCGAAGCAAATACCGGGATAGTTCCTAACTGAAGGCCACAGCAACCTCCTTTCCAATCCTCTTTTAAATTACAAATACACACACTACTACAGCCATTACAGTAACACAGGTTATCAGGAACATTTCATACTCACTCACGTTCATGGGGCTACATTACCATGATCGCAAAGCCTCTAAATCAATCAACAACAGAATCATTTAAGTTAATTTAATCTTAATACTAAGTTTCGTGATGATATCCCCAGCCGTTCCTTTTTAATTTTAATTCCCTACATCGACCCCAGTTAATAAAATTAAAATAAAATCCATTCAGATTGTTAAGGCGTTCATATTCCTAATGTTGTTATCGTGGTTTGGATATAAAATGGAGGCTCATGGCCTGGTGTTCACGTCTTGACTGTAGTCATGGAGAAAATGGAGTAGCATGTTCCCTTACAGGGACAGGTGGAAACCTGGTGATCACTTCTTGAGGTAGTGTTGCCGTTGAGAAAATTGAGTGGCATGGCCTCTTACGGAGATAGATGTAAACTTGGTGGACCTGTCTTGTGCAACTGTTGCCATAGAGATGGCCGGCCTTGCCGTTCCTTCAAAAGTTCATTTTCTGATTTTATTGGCCTCTGCGTGAGTGCAAAAAAGGCCGAAATCAGAAGAACGAGAAAGACTATCGAAAATTCATGTAGCCAGCCTTTCCTTCTGGGTCCTAAACTAAGTTTGTGCAAAATTTGGTTGAGATTGGTGGAACGGTGTAGATTTGTATACGGAACAAATCCACATACATACATACCCACATACATACATACAGACTTTCACTTTTATATATAAGATTTGCCACATAGAGACTCATTTTTCCTCATCTCTGACTTGATACATACTGGAAATGTAAGAGGCAGGAGTACACTGCTTTTATTTGAAATGTATGAACACACAAAGAACAATGAAGGCACGAATTGAACAACATATCTTGAGAAGGTTTCCGACAGTGGTAAAGAGCATTGATTCAATGCTTTGGTGAGAAAGAAGCAGCCGTAGTGTCACAAAAGAAATGGTAGATTGAGTGGCACTGGAGCGGAAATTCTATCGCCCTCGCTAGCAACGAAGAGTGAGTGAGAATCAAATGAACAGACAAAGCATTGGCTTGTAAGAGGTGGGAATGATAGGAGTTGTTTCAGTGGGAAGATCCAGCTTATCCCTCCGTTGGTCGCACTGGGACTGATAGCCTCATGGGTTTGTTACTGCTCGATTCCAAGCTCTGTGAACTTGCGGGATGAAGGGCAGAGGCAGGGTAGGAGCAGGCGAGAATTGAGAAGCCTGTCGACAGCCCGCCGTGTTACCTGACATTCTCGTCTATTCCAATACTGCTAACATAGGGTCTTTTCTGAAACCAGTGTGGTGTTACGAATAAGTCAGTGAGTCACCGACCAATGTATTTGGTTCGGTACTATGCACGGACCAAGAAACCTTATCACTCGTCAACACCATTTCTCATATTCCCGATGCACATTCCTCTCAGGTTCACGCAGCTTAGACTCGAGCAGAAGGTCTTAATATGTTGCTAATAAATGAATTTTCATTCTAATTGGCTTAGGACATCTGTACTTAAGTCTGTACTTTGCTGAATTGAAGTAATATAACCCATGTTTCATTTAGACGAGCGTTAGTAACACATTCCACAGATTAACAAGTGGGTGGCACCACTATTTTCGAGTTAGGAAGCTAACAGAGCTCACAGCAACCAGTCCGAGGTGAGCAGTGAGCGAGAACGGACGGCGTATAGGACTAAGGATTCAAATACCACCTAAGTTTACATAACCTTATTCTACTATAGTGTGTTGTATCATTTCTGTATTTGCCACGTTGAAAAGAAAACCACATCGCAGTCGGCCACTAGTTGAAATAGTAACGTCTGAATTAGAATTATAAATAACAGTATAGTGTAGACATCATTCCTGAAGCTCGCCACAATAATAATTCTATAGATCACAGGTTAACATACTGAACCTACATTAATAATAACGCAACAAATACAGAAGTACTACAAACCGAACGAGCAATGATATCTGCAAATAGGTTTAACACGTTACACAAGTGTTTACAAACTGTTGTAATCTAATTGCCGTATTGTGGGTTACACCCCATATTTTGGAACTAATGAACGCGCGCCAGATGGCCAAAAGGGAAGAAAATCATGAAGAAAATAAGAACATAAGAAATAAAATCCATCGAGAAACTAAAAAAGCAAAGGAAGAGTGGATTGAAGCACAATGCAAACAGATAGATGAAAATACAGTATAACCAAAGGTAATATCGAAAAAGTTTTTTCAGAAGTCCGTAGACAGTTCCAAAGGATGATAAAGCCCCTGAGTACTTTAAAAGAAAGCAATGGAGATATGATAATAGAGGAGGATAGGATAGCTATAATATGGAAAGAATATGTCGAAGGTCTGTATGAAGGACAAAAATAGATGACGATGTAATAGAAAATGAAAGTGAGATAGAACAAGATGAATTGGGACCATGTATACTAGAGAAGAATTTGATAAAGCTCTGAATGAGCTAAAACAAAGAAAAGCTTCTGGAGTAGATTCAATTCCCTAGAGGATAGGGGGAAAACTTCTTTATATCACCTATTAAATGATATTTATACTAACGGAGAAATACCAGAAGATTTTGAGAAAACTGTATTGATGCCTATTCCAAAAAGTAATCATGCAAAGAGATGTCAAGATTATAGAACGTTAAGCCTAGTAACACATGCCTACAGAAGTATTACAAGAATTGTTTACCATCGCATGGAGAAAAGAATAGAAGAAAATCTCTCAGAGGATCAATTTGGGTTTAGAAGAAACAGAGGAACAAGATAAGCAATTCTGAGCCCTAGAACAATTATTATTGAACAAGCACTAAGAATCAATACGTTAACGTTAACGTTTGATTGGAAAGAGAAAGATTGGCTCAAGTCAATCAGTTCAGTTATTTGGGAAGCATCATCACATCTAATGGAATGTGTGACAAGGACGTCCGTTCTCGAATAGCCAAGGCTAAGGAATCTCAATTGCTTTCATTGATATAGAGAAAGCCTATGATAATGTTAACTGGCATATTACGTTTAAAGCCATTAGAAGTCTGAAAATGGACTACAGTGATCGGAGAATCATCTATCAGCTGTACAAGAACCAGACGGTGCTTATAGGGAAAGAGAAAATCAATGCGTAGAGAACAAAATGAGTAAGGCAAGGGTATGGTCTTTACTTTCAATGTGTATGTAGAAGAAGCAACGAAAGAGTTTTCAGCCACCTCTACCCATGGAATAAAAATAAAAGGTCAACTTTACCAAACAATACGTTTACTGAAGATATAGTTCTCATAGCTGAAACTAAGAAAGAGATAAAGACTTAAATAAAGAAATTGAACGATCTACCAATACTAAAATGTAACATGAAGGTTAACAAAACAAAAACCAAGATAATGAAATGTACTCCACATGGTAAACAGGAGGTTAAAGTTTGATTGGAAAGAGAAAGATTGGCTCAAGTAAATCAGTTCAGTTATTTGGGAAGCATCATCACATCTAATGGAATGTGTGACAAGGACGTCCGTTCTCGAATAGCCAAGGCTAAGGAATCTTTTAATAAAAAAAGATGCATATTGACCTCCAAGGCTATATACCTACCAGTGAGAAAGCATTTCATAAGAACTTCATTTGGAGCATTGAGACTTATGGCTCTGAAACCTGGACTCTATTAAAGGCGGATAAGAAAAGAACAAATGCATTTCAACTACCAAAAATTAAGCAGGCCATAGAAAGTTTAAAACCTGGGAAATCGACAGGTGCTGATGGTATATATCCAGAGTTCATTCTACATCTTGGACCAGCTGCTGTCAAATGGTTTACTAACTTCTTCACAAACATTCTAGAGACAGGTCACCTACCTTCACTCTTCAAGAAGACAAAAATAGTAGTTGTAATAAAAAACATCTGAGGACCCAACAAAAGTTGAGAGTTACCGGCCAATAGCACTCCTCAGTGTCACAATGAAGCTTCTGGAAAGGCTGATACATAACAGGATCTCTGCGACAATCAATCAGCATATTTCAGTCGAGCAGGCTGGATTCAGACCTGGACGTGGATGTGATGAACAGGTTTAAGCACTAGTTACCCATATTGAAAATGGCTTTCAGAACAAAATGGTAAGCACGGGTGTCTTCTTAGATCTGACAGCTGCATATGACACCATGTGGCAAGATAAGCTCCTTCTAGAATTTATCAGTATCATCCCTTGCCTGAATCTCACCACATTACTCAGTAACATGATGAGTAATAGGTGCTTTCAGATATTTTCAGAAGACTCCAGGAGTAAAGTACATAGGATAAATGGTAGACTCCCTCAGGGCTCTGTATTGGTCCCTCTACTATTCAACCTGTACTCATATGATCTCCCAGCAACCAAATCCAAAAATTCATCCATGCAGATGACATCGCATTGGTCGCCCGACACCAACGCTTCGATGAGCCTGAGTCGATGCTTACATCAGACATAAAGATCCTAGACAGCTACTTTCGTCAAAACTACCTTATAGCAAACCCTCAGAAAACTGTTGTGTCTACCTCCCACTTGCGGAATAGAAGTTCTGGGTGAAAACAACCATACCATTCAGAGGAGAGAATCTACAATACAGTAGTAACCCAAAATACCTGGGAGTCACCCTAGACAGGTCGTTGACTTACAAGAATCACCTCTGCAATGTATCAGCCAAGATCAAGACCAAATCCTGAGATCCACTGCTCTTGCACTTCCTTATTCCGTCGCTGAATATTGTTGCTCAACTTGGCTTAACAGTGCTCACATGGGACTAGTAGACACCCAGCTGAACCAGGCAATGCGTATCATTACAGGGTGCATCCGACCTACTAACACACACTGGCTTCCCACCCTAAGCCACATACCACCTCCATCCCTAAGAAGATCACAGTCACTGCTTAACTTATGGAAGAAAATAGATAACAATCCTCAACTCCCTATTCATTCTGATATAGCAGCTTCTCCAACCAAACGACTGAAATCCAGACACCCTTCTTGGCGTACTGCAATGAATCTACAGGACATCTTCTTTAATATATCGGACGCCTGGAAAGAACAATGGCATCTGCAATCCTCGTTACCAAATCATCACATCATTAAGAACCCCTGCAAGTGCCCTGATGGATTTTCCCTTCCCAGACGACAGTGGAGGACGCTAAACCGTATTCGGACCGGCCAAGGTAGATGTCGAGCAACTCTCTTCAAATGGGGATGGAAGGCATCACCTCAATGTAACTGCGGAGAAGAAGAACAGACAGTGGACCACATTACATTCGAGTGTCCTTTACGTGCATACAGAGGCTCTATAGAAGACTTACACTGTGTCTCAAGCGAAGGCCTTCTCTGGCTCTCAACTTTTAACACGGAACTCTAGTTATGAACTTGAGGTGGTAGTTGTACTGTATATATTGTACATAATATTGTATATAATATTGTATTCATCATACGCTAAATAAATAAATAAATAATTTGCAATGTGGTGCTGGCGCCAAATGTTTTGAGTACCCTGGAATGACAGGCTAACAAATGAAGAAGTCCTCAAGAGAGGTGAAGAAACAATTAGTCTAGGGAAAATGATCACGCAAATAAGATATAGTTGGATTGGTCACTTACTCCGATATTCATCATGGTGCACCACACTGTTTGAAGGGAAACTGGAAGGGAAGACTAGAAGAGGACGACCAAGAGCTGGGTTCCTCGATGGCATTAAAGAGTGACGTCCATAACAACTAATCAAGCTGTTGGCTCAAGATAGAAGGTCGTTGGATGATGACAGTCATGCTACCCACCAACTATCAGCTTGAGGAGAACGGGAGAGGGAATATATATATTTGTGCATGAGTAATTTATAAACATCGTACATTAAGTCTAAGTGACAATCGAAATATGTCATCCATTTAATTACCTCCCCCCCTCCCCCCCCCCCCCAATTTTTAGCCTACTTTCGATTTTTGCAAAAATGAAAGTAGACTTATGATATCTACTCAGGGCCAAACAAGCGTGTGTCTGTCTGCGTGTGTGTCTGTGTGTGTGTGTGTGTGTGAGTGGGTGTACTCTGAATGTCTGTCCCCCCACCCACCCCTATCAATTCAAACACGGTGAAACCAAATTGAACGAAATTTGGCACCACAGTGTCATGTTTTTATCGCCGCCATCTTTACCAAAACTGAATGGCCGCCACTTCAACGTTCAATACGTAAAATTAAATTACGAGTAAACTAATCAATCGATCTCTACCAAATTTGGTAGCAACATACCTTTATATAGGACGCGTCTTACACCCAAAAGTAAAAGGTCACGACGTACTGTTGATTTATACAAATTAGTAACGCAGGATGTTATTGCAAAATTAAGGTGAAAATTGTTAAATGAGGAGTATTATATAAGAGGCGTCAGTAGCGCTAGTGGTAAATTTATCACACTGTATATAGCGAAAATGTCAAGTTTATATTTGTATTCTGTTAGTTTTAGTACTCCTGTAAATGCTGTGGTTGTGTTGTTAGTACTAGATGTGTAGTTAAGACCTGCAGACAATTTGATACCGTTATCTGATGTGAGTCTGCATACCGTAAAAAAACTTTTGTTAGTGCCCATACAACACCAATGCTCCTGTCTAACTGAAGGGAATTTATATATAGGCCTACTGTTAGTTATTTTGTTAAGACATGCAGTTATTTAGGCACAATTGACAGAATATTGAATGTGAAACACTTATCTGGTTGCTGATAAAACCTGTTGTCTGCATCCGCTGTTCAGCACTGTACACCGTGGACTGACTCGGAACCCGCCTGGTACGAAGCCATCGCCCATTGCTCTTATTGGCGTTACCTGTTACTGCTTCTTGGTAACTATACCAATGTGCTGTTCTTATATGGCTGTAAATATATATAAAAGTTGTGTAGAAAGGTGAATTAAATCCCTACTGTTCTGAGTGACGTCACAGTTGTAGTTGGGGATTTAAAATGTACCTTAGAACATAAACGTTAAAAAATTAAACATGAGAGATGCGAGGAAAACAGCTCAGTCAAAGGGAAAAACCTTGAAAAAAATGTAGTTATGATGAAGATTTTAAAAAATGGTGTTGCTTCTAGCACTGTTGTAAAGATGTTTGTATTTCCTTGAAAAATTGCCATGGTCAGGGATCAAGCCCTTCTAACTGGCTTCTTAATACTCACATGGATTATATCTTAGAACATTTACCATACGTGTCAATGGGGCTCAAAAAAGCATGTGCATGGACATCCAATGGTAATAATATATTTAATATTGTGCCCGTCAGAGGAGTTGCCAGGACAGCCAACACCCAAAATGACTTCCCTAACATCTCATCCGCCGGACCTAACTGCCGAGAGGATCAGGTGAACTTCCATACAGGCCAAAGCGGCACGAGAATCCATCGTCCACAGGGATAGTGGTACATGGTGACAAAGGTCATAGACTGCCTAAGGAAAGGTTCACCTTAAAAGCTAGACTGAGAAAAGAAACATCCAGACTTATGTAAACCATCGTGAAAATTTATTGTAAAATTCACAAACCCCTAACCTAGTTCGGAGGGTTTCTATCGGCTAATCCGCAAGCTAATAAATAACCAAAAATAAAGAGCAGGTCCCTACCTGAGAAGTTACAGTAAACCCTCGCGAAAGATCTATCTCACAATAATAAAAGCAACAACAGCAACCCTAGGAAAATGGTACGGCACAAAACCCTACATCAAGTTACAAGATCAAGCTAATATCGGAATTTACATTTAACAGGGTAGCAAAACAAATCTCAGTTAGGATGATACCATTTTCTCATTTACAATTAATATTAATTCATCTAGCTATGTCCTGCCAATTAGTTACAAAATTTACGGCGGTGACGTCCGTAATATCAAACAATCACAATCAAAGCTATGTGACAAGCCATAAAAAAAAAACATCTAAGACACTCTTATAGACTAGGTGCTAATCAGCACACAAAAGGTGACATAGAGGATTTGTACACTTTTACATCAATAAATCAATAAATACAAGACCACAGTTTTATTCAAAGCCTACCTACACCTTGGTTTACTGTTTGTATGCCATAGTCATTTAACGTGTGTAATTACGGTGACGACTGCGTAGTGAAGACTACGTCTAACATCGTATGGCCTGCGCTCCACCAACTACGAACTTAAGGTTCGAGCAAGCCTCTGTCGCTACAAAAAGTGTCAGCTGTCCTAAAGTCATTTCCTCCAGGAAATACTTTCATTAGCTCGGCTATGTCAGCAGGTTCCAAATGCAAATGAACAAGGTTAAATAGAAAGGATTCGTTAGTTATATTTTGTTTATCAAAATTATGCGTTTTATTATTAAGATGTCGGTTTAAATTATCGTTGGTTTATGGCGAATAACAGCTGACTAGCTTGGCACGGAGCGTCTCTGAGAGATCATCTCTGCCATAGAGCCTCAACTCAAAAGTTGGAATACAATCAACGAGCAATAACAACTCGGACACACAATAACACATGTTACCAGCGGCGCACAGCTCGCGTTCAATAACTCTGGGACGGGCCTGGATACATCAGTTACCCTCCCTAAATATCTGGTCGACGGGGACAGTCCCGGACATGGTACACAAAATACCTTCACACATGAAAAACCCTCATCACGGGGCTAGCCTCCAACATAAAATAAGAATCCTGACATAACTGTACTCGTCGAAACAACGGTACACGCAAAAGGCGTTTAACTAACAAATGACAATCTAAAGAACATGTGAGCAGATACAGAAATGGACTCTGGGTTCCATGAGCTATCAATGCAATGAAAAATAAATGAATGCTACAAGCATTCTGTCCTGTGTTAACATAAGTCTGTGTCACTTGGAAGCAAGCGCTCTCACTCGTGCGCTGGGAAATATTCACAAACCTGTCTGAGTCACAGCAAGTTGCAGGCTCCCTGCACTATTAGACACAACACGTTGACTGGGCCGGCAATTCAGGCAAGTAAATAACTATGAAACTGGCCTCATAATAATGCCTTTACCATAGGTTATAAACATCAAAGAATGTGTGCATTAAGAGCACGCTATAAAGCTGAATACAAACATATAACTCTGTCTTTCATAGCAAAGACGTTTAAAAGATAGCAATTTCACTCATTGCTGGAGCTCTTTGCTCTCAAAGATAAAATACTTCATTAGTTTCTTGTATCAAACATTCAAATAATCAGGTGTCATCACACTTGACACAAACAAAATAATATTATGGCGCAAACTCCACTCTGCTGGATTTGCTTAATGATACGTTGGGAACTGGGTTCGATGCTAGGCTACAACGAAACATCCCTTTTACTTGCAAGGTCTACACTTGACCAGGATGGCTTCTGGGCACATCATGAATGAAATATAAATGCAGTTACAAAATTGGTAATTACAGTCGATTACCTAAATGATACGACTTCTCTAATGAAGTCAGGGGCGTAACATTGACTGTCTGCTATGAGTGCAGTTAAGAAATATGACCATGGCAACAACTTGCCGTAACAGGAGTCTGCTAAGACTTGAAAATCATCCCAGATAGGGTTAAACAAAGTAGCCTAAAATTGACTATGGTCGCGTTTAGCAATAGACAGGAATGGGCGTCCTATGACGTCCATCAGGTTGCACCAGGGTTGAACAAAATATCAAACCCAAGGGTGGCTCACAATCACTGTGGATAAATAACATCTAATTATTCTAATTACATTCCCTACCTATGAAATGGCTGTCACTAAGTTCGGCTGATTTACAATTTACACTAATCTAAATATACCACCAATGACTAGAACAAAGAAGGGTTGTACAAACTCACGATCTGAAGAAGCCCACACTTAGCTCTCTGTCCAATGACAAGGGTTGAATAAAAGCACCTCTGGCTTTCAGGATTGGCATCGTCCGTATCAGAACTTCCATCTTGGCTCTCCTAAAGGCCAGGGTTCGGTCTGTCCCTGTAGTCGACATAGTGAATGGGTTGGACATGCCTAGGAAAGGCATCCTCGACTCCTTCCTTCTCGTTCGACGTTCTAGAAGTTCCACATCATGCTCGTTCCATCCGAGACATCTCCCTCATACCATAACGGTACTTAGCCCATTGTCTCCGACTCGAACATGGTGTTATAAATGTCGAACACGTGGTCGGTAATATTAGACATCATGTATTCCATTAGTACTTGATAATTGCGGTGTGCTTTGTAGCTATCACAGGCGTTACACATATATTTAGCAACACAGCCTCTACACTTTGCAGATATCATTAATAAATGGCCATGCACTGATCTGCTGGTTCACACGTGCACAGACTCTACTTTTGCAATCACGTGGCATCCGTAAAATAGGCGTCGATTTCTGGCGGATAAATCCACCGTAGCAATTTATATACGAAGTGGTTTTAATATCACACTCGTTCAATGTAACTTTATCACAGTTATTGGTATATTTAACACTAAGGTTCAGCCCTCCACAAATCACGTGGGTACAAAATGTGGTGCTACAGAATCGTAGAAAATTCACAATATTTTAAATACGTTCACAATACAATTTGTGCTGATCACTACACTTAACAAATCGTGATGCACAGTACAATGGTGCTCGATGACACTTGATAAATATTTATTCGCTAAAAAGCGGACATTTCCCACGTCTAACACGACAGGTATTTCAACACGCCTCAACAGGGCGGATTCTCCTGACGTAGTGCACGGAACTGCGATCCTCGTGGAATCAAGTCGTCAAACTAAGTCGTTGAGCGACTATTTACATCCCTTCTTGCATATCTGCAATGATATTACCGTACCTTAAAGTGAAAAAACATTCTCCAAAATGTTTCAATAATACTGAATGACGAAATGGAATATTCTGAGTCTCGTAGAAAGGTGAAGTTGATTAATAATACCTCAGATAAATAATTAGCCGACTTCATCAAAGTCAAAAGAGCGATTCTCCGCTACTCCAAAGAGAATCGTATAAGCTCTCAGCTTCTGGTTGCTTTCTGGGTGTGTTCAAAGGTCATACATCCCATCATAACTGTGTTGTCATGAAAAATATCACATGAACCTTAGCTCAGCGGGTTCAGCTGCTTCTCCGTCGTTTCAAATTAAATGCAGGGAGGACATTTTTATTTGACTCAAAGTTCATTCATGAGTGATATTTTTTTAGATTAGCTGCGTTGAAGGTTCCAATGCACTCTCCTGTTTGAATGTCTTCAATCACGTATCTTCCATTGTTCAGAGGTTGTCGGATACGACTGGGGCCATAATATAAAGACAGAAATTTCCCATATATGCGGTCTATAGGACTTGAAATTCCGGGTCTCCTTATAAGAACAAGGTCTCCCGCGACTAGTGGTTCTCTGAATCTCTGGCGTCTAGTTCTTCTTAAACGTTTCGCAGCTTGTCTGTCCAAAGTGTCTCTTGCAGCTAAAAGTCTGCTGGCGTGTGATGGTTGTAAACAAGGTGGATTTACAATCACACGATTCCACATTCTCATCGGTATCTGGTCCAAATGCAAAACCATGGGTATCTGACCAGTGCTCTCATGGACTGTTGAGTTAATACATTTTGCCATGATAACTAGGACTTCAGTCCAACGCCAGTGTTCTTCCTGACAATACAATCGACAGAATTTTGCAATAGTAGCCATTACGCATTCTGCTGGGTTGCTCTCTGGATGGCGAATAGAAGATAAAACATGACCTATCTCCGACTCGTTCATAGCATTGGCGAATTCTGCGGAGGTGAACTGTGATCCATGATCAGTCAACAGGAATTGTGGCTTTCCTGCCTCTGGTTTCACTTGTCGTCTAATTCTCTGGATAATCTGGTGGGCGGTGGCTTTCTGAATTAGATGAAGCATCGTATATTTCGTGAACACATCAATGGTTACAACAATGAAGCCATTCCCATGGCGGGCCTTTGGTATGGGGCCATAGAGGTCCTGTGCGTAGAACTCTCTGGGTTGGGCGCCATTTAAAGAAGAGTATATGTTATGTGCCCGTCAGAGGAGTTGCCAGGACAGCCAACAACCGAAATGACTTCCCTAACATCTCATCCGCCGGACCTAACTGCCGAGAGGATCAGGTGAACTTCCATACAGGCCAAAGCGGCACGAGAATCCATCGTCCACAGGGATCGTGGTACATGGTGACAAAGGTCATAGACTGCCTAAGGAAAGGTTCACCTTAAAAGCTAGACTGAGAAAAGAAACATCCAGACTTATGTAAACCATCGTGAAAATTTATTGTAAAATTCACAAACCCCTAACCTAGTTCGGAGGGTTTCTATCGGCTAATCCGCAAGCTAATAAATAATCAAAAATAAAGAGCAGGTCCCTACCTGAGAAGTTACAGTAAACCCTCGCGAAAGATCTATCTCACAATAATAAAAGCAACAACAGCAACACTAGGAAAATGGTACGGCGCAAAACCCTACATCAAGTTACAAGATCAAGCTAATATCGGAATTAACATTTAACAGGGTAGCAAAACAAATCTAAGTTAGGATGATACCATTTTTTCATTTACATTTAATATTAATTCATCTAGCTAAGTCCTGCCAATTAGTTACAAAATTTACGGCGGTGACGTCCGTAATATCAAACAATGACAATCAAAGCTATGTGACAAGACATAAAAAAACATCTAAGGCACTCTTATAGACTAGGTGCTAATCAGCACACAAAAGGTGACATAGAGGATTTGTACACTTTTACATCAATAAATCAATAAATACAAGACCACAGTTTTATTCAAAGCCTACCTACACCTTGGTTTACTGTTTGTATGCCATAGTCATTTAACGTGTGTAATTACGGTGACGACTGCGTAGTGAAGACTACGTCTAACATCGTATGGCCTGCGCTCCACCAACTACGAACTTAAGGTTCGAGCAAGCCTCTGTCGCTACAAAAAGTGTCAGCTGTCCTAAAGTCATTTCCTCCAGGAAATACATTCATTAGCACGGCTATGTCAGCAGGTTCCAAATGCAAATGAACAAGGTTAAATAGAAATGGTTCGTTAGTTATATTTTGTTTATCAAAATTATGCGTTTTATTATTAAGATATCGGTTTAAATTATCGTTGGTTTATGGCGAATAACAGCTGACTAGCTTGGCACGGAGCGTCTCTGAGAGATCATCTCTGTCATAGAGCCTCGACACAAAAGTCGGAATACAATCAACGAGCAATAACAACTCGGACACACAATAACACAAGTTACCAGCGGCGCACAGCTCGCGTTCAATAACTCTGGGACGGGCCTGGACACATCAGTTACCCTCCCTAAATATCTGGTCGACGGGAACAGTCCCGGACATGGTACACAAAATACCTTCTCACATGAAAAACCCTCATCACGGAGCTAGCCTCCAACATAAAATAAGAATCCTGACATAACTGTACTCGTCGAAACAACGGTACACGCAAAAGGCGTTTAACTAACAAATTACAATCTAAAGAAATGTGAGCGGATACAGAAATGGACTCTGGGTTCCATGAGCTATCAATGCAATGAAAAATAAATGAATGCTACAAGCATTCTATCCTGTGTTAACATGAGTCTGTGTCACTTGGAAGCAAGCGCTCTCACTCGTGCGCTGGGAAATATTCACAAACCTGTCTGAGTCACAGCAAGTTGCAGGCTCCCTGCACTATTAGACACAACACGTTGACTGGGCCGGCAATTCAGGCAAGTAAATAACTATGAAACTGGCCTCATAATAATGCCTTTACCATAGGTTATAAACATCAAAGAATGTGTGCATTAAGTGCACGCTATAAAGCTGAATAAAAACATATAATTCTGTCTTTCATAGCAAAGACGTTTAAAAGATAGCAATGTCACTCATTGCCGGAGCTCTTTGCTCTCAAAGATAAAATACTTCATTAGTTTCTTGTATCAAACATTCAAATAATCACGTGTCATCACACTTGACACAAACAAAAAATATTATGGCGCAAACTCCACTCTGCTGGATTTGCTTAATGATACGTTGGGAACTGGGTTCGATGCTAGGCTACAACGAAACATCCCTTTTACTTGCAAGGTCTACACTTGACCTGGATGGCTTCTGGGCACATCATGAATGAAATATAAATGCAGTTACAAAACTGGTAATTACAGTCGATTACCTAAATGATACGACTTCTCAAATGAAGTCAGGGGCGTAACATTGACTGTCTGCTGTGAGTGCAGTTAAGGAAATATGACCATGGCATCAACTTGCCGTAACAGGAGGCTGCTAAGACTCGAAAATCATCCCAGATAGGGTTAAACAAAGTAGCCTAAAAATGACTCCGGTCACGTTTAGCAATATACAGGAATGGGCGTCCTATGACGTCCATCTGGTTGCACCAGGGTTGAACAAAATATCAAACCCAAGGGTGGCCCACAATCACTGTGGATAAATAACATCTAATTATTCTAATTACATTCCCTACCTATGAAATGGCTGTCACTATGTTCGGCTGATTTACAATTTACACTAATCTAAATATACCACCAATGACTAGAACAAAGAAGGGTTGTACAAACTCACGATCTGAAGAAGCCCACACTTAGCTCTCTGTCCAATGACAAGGGTTGAACAAAAGCACCTCTGGCTTTCAGGATTGGCATCGTCCGTATCAGAACTTCCATCTTGGCTCTCCTAAAGACCAGGGTTCGGTCTGTCCCTGTAGTCGACATAGTGAATTGGTTGGACATGCCTAGGAAAGGCATCCTCGACTCCTTCCTTCTCGTTCGACGTTCTAGAAGTTCCACATCATGCTCGTTCCATCCGAGACATCTCCCTCATACCATAACGTTACTTAGCCCATTGTCTCCGACTCGAACATGGTGTTATAAATGTCGAACACGTGGTCGGTAATATTAGACATCATGTATTCCATTAGTACTTGATAATTGCGGTGTGCTTTGTAGCTATCACAGGCGTTACACATATATTTAGCAACACAGCCTCTACACTTTGCAGATATCATTAATAAATGGCCATGCACTGATCTGCTGGTTCGCACGTGCACAGACTCTACTTTTGCAATCACGTGGCGGATAAATCCACCGTAGGAATTTATATACGAAGTGGTTTTAATATCACACTCGTTCAATGTAACTTTATCACAGTTATTGGTATATTTAACACTAGGCTTTAGCCCTCCACAAATCACGTGGGTACAAAATGTGGTGCTACAGAATCGTAGAAAATTCACAATATTTTAAATACGTTCACAATACAATTTGTGCTGATCACTGCACTTTACAAATCGTGATGCACAGTACGATGGTGCTCGATGACACTTGATAAATATTTCTTCGCTATAAAGCGGACATTTCCCACGTCTAACACGACGGGTATTTCAACACGCCTCAACAGGGCGGATTCTCCTGATGTAGTGCACGGAACTGCGATCCTCGTGGAATCAAGTCGTCAAACTAAGTCGTTGAGCGACTATTTACATCCCTTCTTGCATATCTGCAATGATATTACCGTACCTTAAAGTGAAAAACATTCTCCAAAATGTTTCAATAATACTGAATGACGAAATGGAATATTCTGAGTCTCGTAGAAAGGTAAAGTTGATTAATAAGACCTCAGATAAATAATTAGCCGACTTCATCAAAGTCAAAGGAGCGATTCTCCGCTACTCCAAAGAGAATCGTATAAGCTCTCAGCTTCTGGTTGCTTTCTGGGTGTGTTCAAAGGTAATACATCCCATCATAAATGTGTTGTCATGAAAAATATCACATGAACCTTAGCTCAGCGGGTTCAATATGTAGCCTACTTTTTACCTAGTATTCTGTCGTGTACTGGCGAATTCTTCCTCGTTAAAAGGTAGACTCATCCCAATGAATATTCAACGCAGATAGTCTCAAATAGCTAACATTCAAGTTCTTAATGTTTCCAGGAACAAATCAAGAGAGAATCAAAACAACAAATATCAAAAAAAAGAAGTTGTACGAGACAGAACACTTTCAAAATATATCAAAGCGGAAGATTGCTTTTGAACTGGAAAGGACATGCACAGATGGAAATCAGTATTAGAACTTAAAAATTAATATCCTATATAATCATGATGAATACAAATTTCGTCTGTAGTTGGCTTTCACAAAACTCAGCAAATCTTCTATATTTTGGCCGTGCCTTATTCGTGGTTTCGCCTAGGTGGAACAAGTCAATTGGATAGCGGACGGTTATAATAACTGTACTATGTGGGGAACGAACATACGTCCTTGAATTGGACTGCATTATGCAGAATGGAACCAACCCATAAAATGTATAAAATGGAGATTACATTGTTCACTGCTTCCCCTACTATTATTACTTTTTTTTACAGAAAAGAACCAACCTCATTCTGAATTATATTGCCATCTAAGGACTAACATAGAAAGTACTGAAAGATTTTGCCGCGTTTCCCAATCAGCAGAAAGGATCAATGAGGCTTGGTTTCAGATATTGAGGACGATTTTGAAGATTTTTCAGATGTAGTCGTCGGTCTGGAGTAACTGGTTTATGACAATAATATTGTTACAATACATGGTGTAATAATATCAGCCTAATTTCGAATGAGGCGTATTTCAAGTACAGTACTTGCGTGTATTTACCACATTTTTATGTATTTTAAGTGTTTTAATGTATTTAAAGTATTTTCACACGTTGTGAATTGTTTCCTGTTAGTTTTCATGCATTTTCAATGTTTTAAATGAAAATGGAAAATATATCCTTTGAATCCACTCAGCACAAAGATATTTAAAAGATATGACTTTCTCCAGAAAGGAAACAACCCACAAAATTATGTTATATCTCATTAACTAAGGTTGTTTCAAGGTCAATATTTTGGAAAATGGTACGAGTAACCATATGATTTTAACTTAATTAGTGAGTTATTAAACATTTATATATTTCTGAAATTTTCATTTCTATTTAACTTTGAATGCATTTTTGTGAGTTTTGGTTTGATGTTGGTTGGTTTCTTTCTGCATAATGCAGTCCAATTGTCAATATTATCTGTTTTATGAGAATGCCGTATGGCGTAGTCAAAAGACAATCACTATTTGGGATGACACTGCATATTTAGTAATTCAATGCAATTGTAAACATTTTCGGAAACAGGGGATAATAGGCACCAGACGTGCCTTAGACGAGACACCTAGGTTATGGTTGTGTTAACTACTAGTTTTCTTATATTTGGCATTTTCTGTTTAATATCTTCGTTATACTGAACCAAGTTTAAATTTTCCCCCAGCATTCCCAATCCTTGAGAACTAAGAGTATGTCCTTGATAATCTTCGTAAGAATTTACATAAACAAATCTCCGTACATTTTATCAATGAACAGTGCGCCATTCCTTTTTCAAGCTCGCTGCTCTTTACGCAGACTCCTCTTTCAGTCATCTATTAAATTATCTCCTCCAACAAATCCGTCACAGTTCTCTTTGATCCCTTTAACAAACACCAACTTTTACTTTCTCCCAATTTACTTCATTTGTGCTTCAAGAAAGCGTGGCTACCGAAAGGCAGGGAACAGATTTAACTTGTAGGGTACTGTGAGCTTTGAAGCGAAACTTTTTAAAGGAAACATACGTTATATTAAAGATATAATTTAGGTGTGGAATTTGAGATATTATTCTTTAGTTTTCATGCTGAATGTTATTCTTACATGGTTCGAATCCTAGCATACAAGGGAGGTTTTGTGCAGGGGAGATTCTTTCAATTCATAATTTCAGTAGATTTGAGGCTACACTCGCTAAAGCAAGGGAAGTTTTCATGGTGGTGCACTCGTTTAAATAGAATTCACAATTCTTCTTCTTCGTCTTCTTATTCCTCTTTCGAATAACCCATTTGGAGGGTACGATGAATCAACGTTGGCTATTGTCCATTGTATTCAATTTCCGTAGTTTCCAAATTTATTTCATCCTTCAAGAGTGACGATCTTTCTCCTCTTGGGTCCACTTTCTGCCAGTTGTTTGTTTCTTCCTTTCTTGAAATTTTGCTTTTTGAATAGCTTCTCTGAAGAGTGATCTGTTTGCTATTGTGTCTGTCTGAATTTTGGCGTTTGTCAAATCATTGTCAATTTCAATGAGCCATGTGGGTTTGGATTTGTAACTAGTCAGTAAGTTGAAGATCTGTTTAGTTAGTCTACTATTTTCCATTCTATAGATGTGCCCAAAAAACTGTAATCTTCTCTTTCCCATTACATCAGTTAATTTTTCACATTTCAAAAATAACTCTCTATTTGGTCGTAACCTATATTCTGCGTTATTATTTCGTTTAGCTCCCAGTATTTTTCTCAGAATTCGTCTTTCAGTCTTCTATAATTTGTCTAAATCACCAAATCTTGTTAATTTAAGGGTTTCTGCTGCATACAGAATTTCAGGTCTGACTACTGTTTGATAATGCCTTAATTTAGTGTTCCAGGATCTTTTTTTAAATTATATATATATTTTGCCATATGAAAACATCTTTGTAATTTATGTATACGAGTTTCTATTGCTGTCTTTTCCTGTGAGTCATTCATTTACCATTCTCCTAGGCATTTAAAGGAATTTGTTTTACATACTGAACTGTCATGAATTGTGATACTTTTGGGGGCATCGGTGATGTTTGTCATGAACTTAGTTTTTTCAAATGATATTTGTAGGTTAGTCCGACTTTGGCTGCCTGTTTTTGCAACTCTCTAATTTGTTCTTGGGCCGTATCCAGTGAGTCAGTAAGTAATGCAATGTCATCCCCAAAAGCTTAACAATCTACAGTGATTTTATTTGAATGTCTTCCTAGTTGAACGCCTTTAGTATTGATGGCTTTCCTGAATTACCTTTTCCAATGCACAATTGAAAATAAGAGGTGACAGACCATCTCATTGTCTCACATCTGACTTTATTTTGAAAGAATTTGAAAGTTCCCCTCTAAATTTAACTTTGGAAGTTGTATTCGTTAGTGTTGCTTGAATTATTTCAGTTGTCATTTTATCAAGTCCAAATTCCTTCAGAATGTTAATAAGTGCCTTTCTGTCAATGGAGTAGGCTTTTTTAAAATCCACAAAAGTAACTACATATTTCACGATGTAAACAAAACATTAATAAAATGTTAAAATATTGAAATAATAATAATAATAGCTATTATTATAAGATTTATTAAACACACTTTATACAAAGCTTTACTCAAATATTTTGTTCTATGTTTAAATCTTAGTGATTTCGTCCTTGCTGTGCACTCGAGTAGGTGGTACTGTTTACCTCCTAGTCCACATAGCGTACAGATGCATTGAAATGTTGCCTGGTCAAATCCACCTTGGTAGAAAATTATTTAGTGAAAGCCGTGCGCAGCCATTCCGGTGTGTATATATCGCAGGGGGAAATTTGGTTCTTTCAATTCATCCGTATCCATGGCTGGCGTTAGACGAAATTCTTCATCTATTAGATTTGGCTTTTCTTTCGTTTCTATTATGTGGGAATTCTATGCTGGTGCTTACAGCAGGGTGTTCTTTATCGCTATAATAATAATTAGGGTTCGGAAGTTTGAGACCTAAAGAAGTACAAAATATGCAAGCAAATATGCCCTAAAAAGTAGCTAAATATGACCTAAAACTATAAAATATGACCTAAAAAGCAATGAATTTTTGGGATAGATAGAGTATCGCTAACATACAGTATACGTCCTAAGTGCCAAAACGTGATCAGCGATAATACACCAGACACATTTAATCATACAAACTGACAAGAGAGCTTCAGTACATTAGAATTTTGAACAATCATTCAGTATCATAGCCTTGAGTAACAGTTCTTGCTCGGTTTTCCTAAAAGACATAACATGGCATTTCCTTGTCTGCTAATTGCTTCTGAGCTAAGTATATCTACTGGAGTGACATCCTATTGGAAGGCGGACGCACACTATCGTCATGTTTCGTGACCTCATAGGTTCAGTGTCGCAATCTAACTTGTCCAGAAAGATGTGCTAAAAGACGTCCGTAGAGGAGCGCCTTCTTGGAATCAGGTCTTCTAAACCTGCCACCTGCCTGTTCTGGGAAAAGAAAGAAAAATATTCTGTATCTACTGGACTATTCGGAAAACCTGTGTTTGAAACTCGACGCAGATAACACGAACCTTGTTAACGTCGCCTAAATTTAAACAAAAACGCTGAAATTATAACCAAATATGACATATAAGTAAAATATGACCAAATATGACCAAAACAATAAAAATGGCCGAAATATGCATTTATAGGCAAATATCAAATTGCTTTAAACGTGGTCAGGGACCCGTCATTCGAACTTATTTTTCAGATTTCGGTTGAAATGAGCTCAGGAAAAAATATGACTTTTCCTTAACACCCGAACCTTAATAATAATTATAATAATTTTGTATGAAAAAACCGCAGATTTTTCGATACAAAATCCTCCGACAAACTCCCAACAAAAACAAAATACGGAGAAATTGTACATGTCAATGACTTCAAATATTTAGTAGAAATCATGCAAAAATCTGTTCTGAACACAAAGGCTAACGAAGAAATAGTCTCAAAATTACAGAAAGCGTACAAACTTAGCTGGTCCTATTAAAATAAAAAATGCATCTCCACGGCTGCGAAATTACGACATTATAAATCGGTAGTCTTGCCGGAAACCTTATACGTATCAGAAACCACAAGAACCAAGGGAATGGCCAAAATTAAGGACATTGAAAACAAGAAAAATATACGGCGCCGTTTTCAGAGATAATTTATGGCAAAAAAGACCAACCGAAAAGTTATACAGAAATACTGATTACATCACGACACTCATCAGAAAACGTGGAGTGACGATCTTTACACATATCGCCAGAATGAACGACACCAGGCTGACTAAAAGAATGTCTGCTAGGTAGTCAGCCCGAAGGCTGGTTGGATCCTCAAAAGCACCGCCGTTACGTTATGTGAGTAGATACCCACAAAAACCCAAGGCAGCGCTATATTGAGGCGTTCTAGGCAAGAAGAGGAGTGAGGTAGTTTGCCATTGCTTTCCTCACTGAGTCAGAACAGTAGTCCTAACCCTATGAGTAGAACCTTTCACAGCATTCACAGGCACTGACTGTGCCCTGAATGCCATTACTAAGCACCACCCATACCTCAGTAGCTTCCATATTATCACAGCCATGAGTGAGACAGAGACATCGGTGAAAAGCCACCACTAAAAGAATATTCAACATATTTTCTACGTCGAAAGTTGATACTTCTTGGTACCAAGAAACTATGGAAGACATACAACAATTAGGCTTAAATATCACAATGGAAGACATTCACGATCACAGCATTTATAGAAAAAAAAATCAGAAACCAGAATTTGAATTTAGATCACAACCCAAAGAAATAGGGTAAATGGACAGATGAAGAGAAGAAGGCACACAGTGAAAGGATGAAAGGTTATTGGGTAAATAAAAAGAAAAAAGGAGCCACTACCAAAATCTAGAATTTTGCGTTTTTAGCTAGACCTGCATGCTAAACTAAATTTGCAACATTTCGTGCAAACTGTCGCCAAACGCAACCATGTTGTCACTGCGGAAAAAGTCAATAACACCTCCTCCCCAGCAATAAAATGTTCAAATCTTGTGAGAACACCCTCCTTCAAGAAGTAAGCTCACATCAGAACTTCACTCCCTAGGCACGAGACAGAGCCGATGCTGAATTCATTTAAAAGTCAGCAAAACAGTGGATATATGACTGGAGGCACGAAGCCTTTTATGGAGGGCAAGCTAATCAACTGCTTTCAGAATATACGGATACTATGAATTCAACAAAATGGCTTCGGTCGGTTGGCTTATTCTGAGAAACAGAAGGATTTATTTTTGTGAATCAGGATTAAGTTGTATGCACTTCGAATATTACGAGCACTTCACTGTTAAGTGTATCGCAAGAAATACGGTCCAATAAGGAGATCACCCAAAATTTCACAACATAAATTCACCCCATTGCACGTCATGACCTATCTGTCGCACCCAGTGAGAATTGTAAGCATATTTAATCAGTTGACGATACTATTATTGTGGAATCCCATTTTGTCCAAGAACATGCTACAGCATTTTCCAAATTTACCAGTGGCCATTGACAGTAATTCATTCGGGCTTTGAAATCCCACCCATGGAAACCATGGCTTAGCTGTAGATGTCAAGGGTAATATTTATGGGCATGCAGTATTCGTGGTTTGGAAAGCTGTCTGATGTTCACCTGTTGCGCAATTGTCCATATACATGTGCATGGGTTATTGCAATCTGTGTCCAGAGCAGCTTCCTCCTTCTCACAAGATGTTACAGTCTCCTCTCCTCCTCGCCTGAATTACCCTTGTTGTTCATAAACGTCTATTAATACCGCGGAAAGTGATTGCAGTCAGATATCACACTTCCGGATGCAATGTCAATATATTCGCTCATGGAATACAAGGTGCATGACATAAACGACTTCATTCCGACCGCTTAGCAGTGCTGTGTGCTGAACGCACAATAACAATAATGTTGTTTTGCTCCTTGCTTCTGGCACACACTGGTCTATGTTTAAGCATTGATGCTCCATATCGATATAATCCTTTTTGTAGAGAAGCCATTTCATAAATAATGCACAGGTTGGTATTACTGCGGATGGGATGACGCTACAACAATAAAAATTACGTCAGATGGAGTTGGGAACTGAGGAAGAAGCACGTGTTGTTGTTTTTTCGCTGTGTACTCCAACCTAAAATTAGTGAGAGGTAGAAATGGACCCTGCAGAGATGTCGGGTACTGGAGCTGTTGAAGACTAGAGGTCGTACATCAACACGGAAACTTTACGTGGCAAAGCCCCGACAAAAATCCGCAGTGCGTTAAATGAAGTTTGTGGTGAGTTTACAGTGGACCCTAGTACAGTTTCACGTTGGGTTAATCGTTATCGTGGTGGTCGTACGAGCATGGACAAAAATCCAAAACCCGGAAGGCCAACCTTATCAACAGATGAACGAAGTGTGAAACTTGTGACAGATTCTCTTTAAATAGCTCACCGTGCGACTTGTGAAGAACTCTCTGAAGCTACGGGAATTCCGCTAACGTGAGTATTCCGTATTCTGACAAATGATATGAAAAACAAAAACATTTCTGAGAGATGGGTCCAACACTGTTTGACTGCTCGCCCGCATATCACCAATGTTGTAGGTCAAAGGAAGGAAGGAAGATTGTAGTTTTACGTGACCGTGAATCTTGTGATTATGAGCCACGGGACCTCCGTATTACGTGGAATCCGAACCACAGGACATGGCATTTCACTTCGAAAATCTCACATGCTTTGACCGGGAATCGAACCCGGACCGCTTTGGTGAGAGGCATACAGCTAGACCGCTGAGCCACCACGCCCCCTGTTGTAGGTCAAAAAGAAGTTCCGTGACGAACTAAAGAGCCTACTTTTCTTAAAATTTCAGATTCATGCCAATGATTAATCTGTATGGATCTATCTAGAATAATGAAGAAATTAAGTTGGTAATATCGAAATGTATTATTAGTTCGAAATACTGTATACCTGGCATAATGTAGCCTAAGAGAGAACTACAGTTGGCAGCCTTGGTGACTGAATATATTCTTAGTTCCATCTCTTAAGGTACAGAATACAAAATTTGGTTGAAGTCCAATGGATAGCATGGACGTTACGTGCAGTTAAACGTTGGATCTAAAAGCGCACGTAAAATCATGCTGGCAACAATGACATACATGTATTGGTCAGAAATAATCTGAAATAATATGGTGTATTGTTACGTCAATTTTGATTGAAATCCATTAGTTAGTATAGAAGTTACATGCATTTTAAAATTGGACCTATCAGCAGGCTCAGAATCATGTTGGCAGCACTGGCGTAGGCCTATATTAGTTACTCCAAATTAATCTAGAATGCCAGGTACTATACGTGTGCAAAATTTAGAGCTATTGGCATGCATACTTTCTGATATATTTATATTAAGGTAAAAAAATAGAGGGAGTATTTATTAACAGTTGGCAGCCCTGGTTACTCTTAAGAATCGGCATAGTCATATCAGTTATGGCACACATAGCACACAGGAAATTTGGTTGAAATCCAAATGATAGTATAGAAGTTACATGTATTTAAATTTGGACCTCTCAGCAGGCTTAGAATCATGTTGGTAGCACTGACGTATATAAGTTACTCCAAATTATTATAGAATGTCAGGTATTATACGTGTGCATGGATTAAAGCTGTCGGCTTGCTTACTTTCTGATATATGGGTATTTGGATTTTAAAAATTGAGAGCATTTATTAACAGTTGTCAGCTCTGGTGGCTCTTAAGAATACGCTCAGTCATATTTATTTATGTACACATAGCACATACGAAATTTGGTTGAAATCCAATTGATAGTGTAGATGTTATATGCATTTAAAATTTGGAAAAATCAGCAGGCCTATAATCATTTTGGCAAAACTGCCATGTATGGCCTCCTGGAAATTAAACTGCAATATTATTATCTATACGTGTGCCAATTTTGAAATATCTCCCAATCATACCTTCCAGGATATCCAACATGGAGCTTAAATTTCAATTGCGATTTTTCAGCACTTGGTAGCACTGACATCATTTTCAGATATAGCCGTGAGATATTCAGGTATAGATCGTTACTCCTACCAAATTTTGTTTCGATTGCTGCAGCCGTTTAGGAGTTGATAGGGGACACACACACACACACACACAGCCAGACAGACAGAAGGACAGACAGACAGACAGACACACATTTGCCCGATCTCATAAGTCTACTTTTTCCTCATTTTTGCAAAGTGTGAAAAGTAGGCTAAAAATAAAGTGTTTACTATTTATGAATTGAACCTCGTTATGATACAGAATTTGAACAATCAATACTGGTTTCCGTAAATTGGTAGGCTAGCGTTTGATCACAAGCGATACGTCACAGGTGTGAGTGAGACATAGTACGTAGCAAACTGACGCAAATGTTTGGAATGGCAATAGTGTGGGAACCGGTGTCAAAAACACTCAAGTTTGATTTGTTGAAAAAGAATATTTGTTTACCTAACAAGTAAAAATAATATTGATTACATTATCAATACAGAATACGTTGATGCCTTCCCATTTCCAAAGAACAACTATAATAAATTCCATGGCCACTGTTTTTCTATGTCAGCGCGCTCTCTATATCACTCGCAGCAAAACCTCGAAATTCCTGCCCGTCTTCCCACATTCGGCCGTTCTGATCATCATCGTCCGACCCGGACGATAAGCCTTCCTCAGGCCAGGGCTTCATGAATTCCGCACAGGTGGTGGTGGTTTTGGGTCCTTTGTTGCTTCCTCGTCTTTCGACATCGTGCGTATCATTGGGTTTGACCTTCGTGACTTGATAGGGCCCCAGGTACTTGGCTTTCAATTTCCTACCTGGTCCGAATTGAGTCCTCTTGACAGCCACTAAGCCTCCGATATTGTAAAACGAGGCTTCTTTGCGTTTTTTGTTCAAGTTCTTGTGGTTCTCCTCTTGAGTCTTGAGAATCTGTAGTTTTGCCTCCTGCCTTACCTGGTCGCGTTGATCCTCAAAATTGTTAATGGCTTCTTCTTCCAACATTTCCATGATCTGAAGATATGTTTTGTTTCGCATCTTGACCCCTGTCAAGAGTTCAAACGGTGTTCGACCTATACTTCTCTGATAAGTCGAGTTCAGTGCCAGTTGAACCGACGGGACGACTTTGTACCATTTGGTTGGTTGGATCTTCGGCGGATAGCTTGGCTATGATGGACGCCACAATCGCGTTGATGCGCTCCACCTGGCCGTTGGCTCTGGGTAACCCGGTGGTCACCAAGCAGTGCTTGATCCCTTGGTCCTCAAAGTACTCTTCAAATTCTTTTAGGTAAATGATGGCCCTCGGTCCGTGCTCATCTGAGCAGGGTTTCCAACGAGGATCCTCTGCAGCTCCAGCTTGCTGATGGTTTCGCTCGACTTGGTGGTCTTGACTGGATACAACCAGGTGTACTTGGTAAAGCTGACCACGACTACAAGGATGTGGTTGTAGCCTTTATGCGTTGATTCCAGAGTTACTAAATGATCCAGATGATAGGTGTGTAAAGGCTGACTTTTCTTGAACAGTGAGTGAAGTAATCCTTCCTGGTTTCCAGACTTTCTGTTTACAATCAGGCATTTCAAAGAGTTTCCGATCACTTTCTTCACCTTCTCTGTCAATCCTGGAAAGTAGTAATGCTGTTCTATCTCCTCCACTGTTCTCTTCACCGCGTAGTGCCCTTTGTCATGAATTCATCTGATGATCTCTTGCTGCATCGACTTTGGCACTACTAGAAGTTCTCGGCCGTCTACAAACTTGAATAACATCTGGTCTCTCAACACGTAATCTTCATAGGGTCCCTCCTTCAGGATAGTCTTGATAGCGAGTAGTCCTTAGTCCTTGTTTTGAATCCTCTTGATTCTAGCAATCAGACTATCAGCGAATCCGAAAAGGGCTGCGGTACACCGACTCAAGGCATCAGCATGTCCCATCTTCGTTCCAGAACGTTGTTCAATGGTGTAGGAGAATTCTTCCAATGACAGGGCCCATCGAGCAACTGTGGGTGTTAGATCTTTCTTTTGCATAGACTTTTGGAACGCCGTGAATTCTGTCACTACTTTAAAATCCACTCCCAAAAGGTAGACTCTGAACTTGTTCAACGCTCGAACAACGGCGAGGACTTCGAGCTCGTAACCGCAATATTTTTCTTCTTGCGGCGTAGTCTTCTTGCTCATGTATGAGACTGGGGGATGTAGACTATCCTCGGGTAGCTTCTGCAGGAGCACGGCGCCATAACCGAACATGCTATCGTCTGTATGAAGCTCAGTCTCATATCTGAGGTTGTAGATTATCAACACAGGACTGGATGAAAAGATTCTTTCCCACTCCTCGAATGCCTCTCTCTCCTTGTCTCCAAACCGGATGTCATGGCCGGTTTTGAGCATATCGCTCAAAGGTTTGGCTATTAAAGCGTAGCCTGGAATAAATTTCCGGGAGTACCCTGTCAATCCCAAGAAGCTTTGAAGAGCTGTGATCGTTTTCGGCACCGGGAAGTTTTGTACAGCTGCTGTCTTCTCATTTGACGGTTGAATCTTTCTTTCCTGGATATGGTAGCCCAAAAAATGAACCTTCATTTTCAATAATTGACATTTCTTGAAATTTATCAGCAATCTGTAGTCCCGAGCAATGACAAGTACTTCGATTTACAATTGAATAGCTTCCAGTACAGTTTTCGCCGGAATTATCAAATCGCCCATGTAGATGAAGATGAGTCCTCTCTTTATCAGCTCCCAAAACACTTTGTTAATAAATCGTTGAAAGACAGGGGCTGTTAATGAGACCAAAGGGGACTTTCTTGAACTCGTACTGACCTGAGTGGGTAACAAACGATGCATACTTTCGACTCTCTTCTTCAACGTCTACATGGAAGAAACCATTATTCAAGTCAAGAGTAGAGAATACACGAGCATCTTGGAGTTTGTCAAGCAAGTCTTCGATGAGAGGGAGGGGGTAGTGATCCTTGATGATGATCCTATTTAGTGGTCTGTAGTCCACGCAAACACGATGTGAACCGTCCTTCTTTTTCACGACTACAATAGGACTGGTGTACTCGGATGCACTTGGTTGCACAATTCCATCTTTCAGCCATGTCTGAATCTACTTCTCAACCACCTCTTTTTCTCTCGGTGCCAATCGTATAGGTCTGCTATATATCGGTTCTTCTGTCTTCACAACTATCCTCATCTGGATATTCGTGGATTTTATTTTCAGTGGGGTGTAACTCGCTACGGTTTGCTAGACTGTTGCCTTGGCCTCGTCAGATACAGTCTTCTCAATGTCCAACTCCTCGTTTCCACCAGCGTCAATGCACATGACCAACGTCTCTTCTCACTTTTTCAACTGAACGCCCTCTCTAGAAATCAACAACCCAGCCTGATCTATTAAGTCGATTCCAATAATCATAGAAACTGGAAGAGCTTCGTCAGGAACAACGTGGACGTCGACACAAAAATTCTGGTCATCAACGGTGATCGTCGTGTTGAACCATCCCAGCTCGGATGCTTTGCTTGCGCCCAAGCCAGTCAGGATCCGGTTGCTTGGTTGCAGCTCTGGGGTGTCGTTTTCCATGTCCTTGTAAGCGTCCTGCCTCAACAAGTTGAAATGACAAGCACTATCTACCAGGGCTGATAAATTGTGGTAGCAGATTTTGACGTCCTTGTATTTGTAATTACTGACTGCTTCCTTCGACGTGTTCAAGGCCACTGACTGCTTGTTTAATTCTTCATCCTTCTTTGGATTGGTACAATCTGCGGAGATATGTCCGAATTTGTTACACTGGAAACACATCGGACCCTTGTCCTTATCCTTGCACTCGCTGGATTTGTGACTTGACTTGCCACAGTTGTAACACCTCTGTGCCTTGCCCTTATCCTTGCCTGTATCGTCGTCCTTCTGTTTATTTGAATCTGCTCCACAGATTTCTTCTTGTTGTGCTGCGAGGACGATGACGCCACTGTTTTTTCTATGTCCGCGCGCCCTCTATATCACTCGCGGCAAAACCTCGAAATTCCTGTCCGTCTTCCCACAATAGTGTTCAGGATCGTTTGCAGGTTGTCTTACATTGTATTAGTAGGAATACCATATGGGATGTGAGCAGAGAAATATTGGTTGGTTGGTTCCTCAGTTTAGAGGCTGCGACAATGCGGACATGTAGCCCCGTGTACTCTGTCTGATAACCGGTGTTAATTGTGATGGCTGTATTGGTGTGTGTTATCTGTAATTCAGGTAGGGACTGCAGACCATCAATTTCAAGTAGTTCCTACTTTTGCTACCTAATACTACCGTCAACGACACCTAACTGCGGGATTGGCCACTAGAATCCACCGAAACCAGCACCTGGTGGCGAACGTTGAAACTTAATAAAACGTTAAGGGGACTGATGAGTCAGATTTCATGAAATTCGGCCAAAATACCGAATTTTGGAATTTGCCCAAATTTGGGGCCCAAAACTTTTGTGAAATAAGGAATGATGAATTTTTTCCCATGGCGCCATTTTTAAAGCCCTGACGGTGATTCAAAGATTGTTGCGCGCCATTATTGAATACCTCAGCGCGACACACCTACCTGTCAAATGGACTGAAACATTTCGGATCTTTTTTTCATGTAATTGCTAACAAGTTACCAAAAAATCCACTTGCTGCAAGTGTCCTATGACATCTAGGAACAGAAAATTCTCATAGTTTACTATGGTAGTCAAGTTATAGCTTTATACACGGGAATGAAATAAGTTCTGTCAAAATGTATTGAAATAATTTCCTTCTAATTTCGAGTTTTATTTTTCTTCATGCCGTTCAATTCATCTTTGTTAACAGTAATGTAGTAAATAGAAGAAATAAGTAAATAAATGACTTGCTCATTTGATTACCATAGTTACTTCCTACCGCTGCACTATGACCTTTGTTGACATTAGCTCCATCAGTCTCAGTACGTTATTGTGCATAACGGTGTTTGGAAAGAGCTGATTCAATGTTTATCGTGTGGAGAATGTAATCAAACTCTGTAATAATAGAAATAAGGAAAAAGAAGAGGTCTGAGGGTAGTACATATGGTGCAGGTCAGTTCTCATTTAAGTAATTAGCCACCCAACTTTATTTGCTGTTTCCTCATGAAGTAATTTTTCTTACATGTATTATGATGCAAAATGCTCCTTGTATTGTAGGTTTCAAATTATTTGGTTCAAAGTTGGTTTGCGTATTTAAATATGTGTGCAAATTATAATTTGCTCTGGAATTGTATGTCAGTAAAACATAACTGCATTATTTGGGCTTTCAAATATATATAATTTCTATTTTTTGGGTTTAACTGAAATTTTATCACTTTGATTATCTCTCCTGACTCTCGTATAAAAGGCAAATCAAATTCCAGAGCATTGTGTATGTATTTAGCAACTGTTTACCAAATATGGAGGAAAATAAGTGAAAACTCGATCGCAAGGAACAATTTTTATGACCCTATGTTTTTGAAAATATTATTATTTCAAAAACCATTTGAGCAATCAAGTCGAAATTTAGAATGTGCCCTAACTATAGGCATATCTATGTGTGGTTAAAATTTCAAAATGATCCGTCCAGTAGTTTCAGATTTTCAAAACTCACTCATCAGTCCCCTTAATGAAATCTAACCTACAGATTTAGCTTCACACAGTTGTAGTTAGTGGAAGGTTCCTTTACATGCAATAAATCTATGACATGGGCCCATTGGCTTTACGTTCCCTCCAAAGTATTGCTTTTAAAGAATCTGACAGCGGCTTCGGTGGCGTAGTTGGTAGCATGATGAGCTTCTATGCTCAAAATCGCGGGTTCAAACCAGGCTGAAGTCGTCGGATATTTTAAGAACGTTAAAATCCCTCAGTATGCCTTCCTTTGGAGGGGAACTAAAGTCGGCGGTACCATGCCATAGATGTATGGCATGTTAAAGAACCTTCCACTAATTACATACACCTGTGGGAAGCTAAATTATATATAGGTTAAACATTCGACAAACGCTCATAGGTTCCGACGTTCGTCGCCAGGAGCCGACTGCGGTGACATCCTGCAATCATGTTCTGAACTAGTAGTCGTTGACGGTGACATTTGGCGGCAAAAGTAGGAACTACTTGAACAAAATCAATGTCTGCAGTCCTCACTTGAATTGAAAACAGATACACACACTAATACAGTCAGCACAATTAACACCCGTTATCAGACAGATATACCGACAGCAGTGGCTTAACAGGCTAAAGCGCAGCGTTAGGTCATGGGACCAAGCTCTCAGCGGACTCGGTAGACGCGTGGGTTCGAGCCCCACCGTCGGCCGTCCTTGAAATGGTTTTCCGTGGTTTCCCATTTTCATCACCAGGCAAATGCTGGGAAGATACCTTCTGATAGGCCACGGCTGATTCCTTCCACATCCTTGCCCAGTTTCATTCATCTTCATCCATTCCATCTCTCATCCCGACGCGCAGGTCGCCCACGGGCGTCGAATAGAAAGACCTGCACTCGGCCTCTGAGGAGGCCACACGACAAAAAAAAAACAGACAGATTCTACACACACCCAAAGTACACGGGGCTACATGACTGCTTTTTCGCAGCCCCTAAACTGAGGAACCAACCAACCAATGATGCCGACGTCTTTGCCCGGGTTTGAACCCACGAACATCGGCATATAAATTCAGCATGCTACCAACTACACCACCGAAGCTCTCAGAGAAACATTGATGTAGGGAATGCTCTTCTCCATTCTCTTGTCTTACCTGTGTAGAGTACATAACTCCTAGGCATAAGTGGATGTACACTCCCATCGAATTTGATATTTACGGTCCAATATCTTCTGCACAGTCTTCTATTCCACAGGGCGCCCGAGAATATTGCCCGCAGTAGCTACGTGCAGCTGCGAGCGTTTGCGTCATGGATTTAGTTGGCGGCACTGTATCCTTGAAAGGGGTACTCCCCGTGTGGGCTGCGATCAGCGAGCGAGCCTGCATGTCTTCAGTGTGTATTACAGTCAACGAGCGTTCAGATATATATTAAGGAAGAGTGCAACAGTATACAGGCGGTAGTGTTTACTACTGAAGAGAGAGTTTTTTTTTTGGTGGAATACGTTTTTTGCGAAGGCGATCGGTTTACAGAAAATGTAAAATTATGATTTCAGGCGTGGTTTCCTAATTCAAAGTCTCCAAACCGTGATACCGTTCGGGATTTGATAAGTAAATTTCATGTGACTGGCTCAGTTCACTATGTACCGGGAACTGACAGGCCTACGCTTTGAACAGGCGAAAAACTTGATGAAATCTCCGATATAATGCTGCGTAGTCCAAGTAAATCAAAACGAAAATTTGCTCAACAAGCCGGAATCTCAAAGTCGATAGCTCATAAAGCTGTAAGAGGAAAGCTTCAGCTGTTCCCTTATAAAGTTACCGTGGTTCATGAATTAAAACAAACTGATTCTGGAAAAAGAGTGATGTGCTGTGAATGGTTCCAAAGATTCATAAATCTGTTATGAATGGCTGTGGTGAGTACAAAGTTTACTGTTTGTTTGTTATGATGCAAGCGGCTGCCAAGCTGCCAACGTAACTGCTGTAGCTAGCTCTCGCAGACGCATGTAGGCGCTGCGGAGAACATTCCCGGACTCACTGTATAATACGCTAAGTTCATCCGACAAAAAACTTAAGCTCCTGAACCAGAAGGAGTTAGAAAGTGCGGTTAGTGGCAAAATCTTCCAAATCGTCTCAATAGTAGAGGAAAAATCTTGCATTTCTTGAAAAGTCAACGCAAATATATTAATTTGTTTAAAAAGTGTGTTTATGTTCGACCCTCACTGTTATGTGTCAGAAAACTGTATCATAATGATGGTCATTATAACACTGTTTTTCATTACAATACAGTTTCTTCAGCCAATCAGAGCTCGTTCATTGACCAATTAGGTAACAATACCTTCGCGCATGCGCTCAAAATCCAACATGTCGGACATAAACATAACATCGAACTATAATAAATTACCGACATGGAATACGCACCGTCTATATGTTCGCGTAAATAAACTCGCGAATATGATACAAGAAATGGGCTCAAGGAGCCACAACAGTGACGATTTTAATATTACAACTGTGCCTGCCACAATTCTTGTACAACAATGATATAGCCTACATATCCAAGGAAACACACACACCTAGCTATTAGAAGCAAAGTTAAAAATTTTCAAAATTCAAATGATGATTATTTTTATCAATTTTTAGCCTAATTTCAATTTTGAAAAATGTAGGCTTATGAGATCACCTTTTGTCCGTGTGTGTGTGTGTGTGTGAGGTGTGTGTCTCCACCCCCCCTAATAAAATCTAAACGGCTGGAGCGATTTCAATGAGCCTCGGTAAGTTCATAGCACTATTTCGGGCGACCCCGACCGTGTCCTTCAAATGTTGTCACGTCTCACCAATCCAACATGGCGGCTGTGCGAATTATTACACCAGAATTCAATATCTCCGAAACTATTACCGATATCACCCTGAATTTTTTTACGGTGATAAAGAGCACTACTAGAAGTTCACCTATGTGACTTTTGAAAAACTGGTAACTACAAAACCAACATGGCGGCCACGCGAATTTGCGACTTTTAAATAGACGTTTCTCGCGATTTAACCAACCAGACGCAATAAAACTTGGTACAGTATATGTTTATACACATTGCAATGTACCGACTTCTAACTTCGTTCAATTGTTTACATACCCACAAGATGGTGGCTGTGCGAAATATTTCACCGGCATTCTATATCTCTGAAACTATTAGCGGTATCACCCTGAAATTTTGTACGGAAATAAAGGGCACTACTGGAAGTTCACCTATAATATTTTCAAAAACCAGTTAACTACAAAACGAACATGGCGGCCAAGCGAATTTGAAAATTTAAATGGACCTTTCTCGCGATTTAATGTTCCAAACGCAATGCAACTCGGTACAGGAAATGTTTATACACATTTTAATGCAATGGTATCTAATTTACTTCAATTGTGTACATAACCTCAAGATGGCGGCTGTGCGAATTTTAAAATTAAGATTTTATTTATTGTGATGTAGTTATGCAATCGAAGTGAAAGTTTGAATAATGAACCTACACAGTAATTTTCCTTTAATGGTACATGACTCTATGGCCTATACAGTTAACAATCCAACATGGCGACCATCCGAAATATTTAGACGGCTCTGAGTATCTACGAATCTATTATAGCAAACAAACTGAATATTTTTATGTTCATAGGGGCTATGAACATAATTCACCTATAGGACGTTCAATAACCTGGTGATCACAAATCCAACATGGCGGCGACGTATACATATTCACCTGGACGTTAGTCGCAATTTAACCATCCGAGTGCAGTGTAACTTGGTACAGTAAATCCTTATACGAATGTTAATCCATTGGCATCTAATTTTTTCAATTGTTCCCATAACCAAAATATGGCAGCTGTGCGAAATTTTAAAATCTAGTTTTTACTTCTTGTGTAATAATTATGCGATTGAAGTTTGAATGCTACACGTACACAATAATCTTCATGTAACAGTACTCTAGGACCTACATACATAAAGTCTAACATGGCGACCATCCGAAATATTTAGTCGGTTCTCAATATCTACGAATCTATTACAGCAATCAAACTGAAATTTTGTATGTAGATAGAGGCAATTAACATAAGTAGGGTATTAAGGCTGGTAATATTAATGGCATAATTTCAGTTTTTTTTAGCGTATGGCTTTTAGTGCCGGGAGTGTCCGAGAACATGTTTGGCTCGCCAGTTTTGTAGCTGCTCCGAGACGGACACCCATTGGGTAAGCTACAAGTATCGTTGGGGAGGGAAGTTGGAAGGACGAGGAGTTGGAAGGTAGCGGCTGTGGCGTATAGGTAGGGACCAACCCCGGCATTAACCTGGAAGAAAAATGGGAAACCACAGAAGACCATCTTCAAGGTAGCCGGTGGGGGCATTCGAACCGCCTCGCCTCCCGGATGAGAGCGACTGCCAGCAGTCACGCCGTAACGACCACGGCTAACTCACCATAATTTCAGTTATCGAATAGCTTGCCACGGTGGATGAGTGGTTATCGTTTCGGACTATCAAACCCAAGCTTGCAGGTTCTCTCCTGACCGTGGTAAGTGATTTTTGAAAGGCGACAAAAACCACGGCACGCATGTCATACTTTGTCGGCATGTTATAGAACCCATTTGAATTCAGTAGGCCGCGTTCATAATGGCAAAATTAATCTCGGGATTTTCCGGCAACACACAGTTCCTCCTTTCTCAGCTAGAAAGCGCTATAATGTCAAGGAGGTTAGATATTTAACCTCCATGACTTTCATAGCGTTCCAAGAAAGGACAAAATTCGACCTGCAAACTGCTCTCTGGGCGTCAAATAACAAATCTTGCATCTGGTACCCAAGGCCATACGAATTTATTGTTATTATTAATATTATTATTATTATTAGTTGTCGAATAATCAATTAATCGAAGCAGAAAAATCGCTTTGTCGAAAAATCGATGTGCCAATCACACCTCACCAGTTGGTGAAACCCACGGACTCAGCCAGGGAATTCACCACTACCGCCACTACGGGCAGTGTCCTAGAGCTAGGAACATCGAATCGGAATGGATACAACTGGTGAGGTGGGATTGGCACCTCGCCCCGGCGGCCTCACGTGCAAAGCGAACAGGGGCCTCATGAGGGAAGGTAAGGGATGGTTAGGATGGATAGGCAAGGAAGAGGGAAGGAGGCAGCCGTGGCCTTGAAGAGGTACTGTACCCTTTTACCTACCAATACCTGTTGAATCCCTGGATAGCAGCTGGATCGTAGAACCTGAAAATGCCCCGGCTCTAAAGACCCCCCAAGTTCTACCAACAGACACAGGGATAATAGGGCCACTCGAATACCTAACAGGATGTATTAAGACTGACCAAGGCTCAGAAAAAGAAAAGACTAGCTCAAAACACGAGAATTCTTCAAGAGGAAGAAAGAATCTCAAAGGTGTGGTAAACACTAAAATACCGAGCGATGGCCCTCTTAATACACCCTTCCATCACCTCTATAAAGCATCACGCAATAATTAAAACCAAGTAGTAAAGTGATTTATTGTAAGAATAAACAAGACAGAAGAATATCAATTTCTTCGATACCACGACCAATCAAAAAAAAAAAAAATCTCATTGATTATATTGGATTATCTTCCAGAAAAAAAATATATATATTACCCATTATCACAACTAACTTTTAGCTGATTAAAATATAAGGCATATTAATAATAACAATGATGATCAATCCCATAGGGTAAGCATTCACAAAAAGAGAAATATTATAAGACTTGAATACATTAAATTAATTTCGGTTCCTTAACGGAAATAACATCTTATACAAAAATATCCTGGTTATAATTACTAATCCTACACGACATCTTCAGTAACTTTATATGTTCTTGTTATTGAATGAAGAAATTCATATGGCCTATTTACAGAATATAATTTACACAAAATTCCAGAATAATTTCAATTATTCTCTTCCTACTGACTTGAAGTCACGACATTCCTTTCTGTTTAATATTATTTCAATTCTTGTTTTAGGGAAATTCTGCCGAACAGTTAAGCTAAGCAAAATTAATTGTAAAGTCAGTCTTAAATAGTTATCGGTTTCCTTTTTAAACATACATCTTATGACAAAATTGTTATATTAGTTTTACTGGAAATATTTAACCGAATATCCACTCAAGATTCCCAACAATACTGCTCGGAAAAATATTAATCTTCACACAGGCATTTTCACGATAACAGCGATAAAGTTAACTATGACCAAATATTAACCATCCTAGGTTAAAACAACACCTCTCTGGGTTAAAACCCCAATCAATCTAATCCTGATTGGCACACCTGGCTCAATCCTCAACAAGAAAAATATGCTTTACAAAGCATTGCATCAATATACTTAAACACAAAGACACTACTCATAGTACATGCCTCTCTAAAGTCGAACATGCACCTATAATAGGAGCTTTACTGTTATAAATCCACAATTATGCAAATCAGCTGTTTATGGTAAAAATCCTGAACTCGAAAAATATGATCCCGTAACAGATTACCAACAAAGCCCAGTGGATTTCAGAAATATTCCACCTAACTTTAAAAACTTGCCTTACATTGATTTATTACATGATCCATAATTCTTAAACGTATGACTTATAGTAAGTCGTCCCTGGGATTATCCTCGCAAATTTGGATGTCGTTCAAATACCCTCTTACTAGAAAAAACTATTGCACTAAAGGCAATGATATCAATTTAATCCAGTGTTAACTTCAAAAAAAAAAAAACTGTATATAACGCTGCCCAACCACACAAACTGAGGTTGTAAAGTGGTCTATAAAAATAAATTCAATCTCAAAATAAGATCCTCCCTGAATTTCCCGAACGCGAAAATGTCGATGGATTAGACCTACAGCATGGATCTAGGTTAGCAACAAAGGCTAAGCGACTAATGACCCATTAGGCAATCCATTTCGAAAATCACGCTCAGAAAACACAAGTTAAATCTGTTATTAAAAAACTGAAGAAAATATAGTCCAAGGACTCGAAGTAACATTTAGAATAACTGGGTCCGAAAACTTCCTAATATCTTAATAAGAATACGAAAAGGAAAATTCCCCTCCAAAGAATACGATGATCCAAGCGAAAGTTCTTAAAGAACAATGCACTAGAATATGAAAACTCAACCAAAGTTCTCAAAAGAAAGTTGCGTTACTATAATGTTCTTACACAAGAAAAACTGTAAATCTTCTTCCTACATTTGCTTCTCGACAAATAAGAATGAGCATATTAGTTTAAATACTGTAAAATACTACTGAAATTATTAATTTATTCATCAAAATTACACAAAGGATGCACTCATTTTTATGAGTCAAAATCCTGGCATCATAGAAGGTCAGTTTCGAAATGAACATCGAACCTGCACTTTCTACTGAACCATTTAAACTACAAAATCAAATATGGCAAAGTGGTATTTATAAATGTCCACGCTACACTACTGTAACAAGTTGAAGTGATCAGTACCTTTGGCGAATCTAGATGAGGAAAAAAAGGATATCGTTGGCCATAATCAGCTCCAAACCAACAGAAAATATGCTGGACTTCAACTGGGTTTCCATAGAACGAACCAAAGTCCCCCCAGGCTCGAACCACACCCGGTCGGTCGAAATAGTTCCAACATATCCTGGCGATATCTTCCCATACATATTCGAACACCAACGGATGGACCGCACACAGTTTATCAACTCGTCACGACGCGAAGGTGAACTCGAACAGTCACTAACAAGTTCCAATATGAGAACGCGCGTATGAACAAGTTCACGAGGGTCGACGCGGTCCCTTACAACACGAGAGTCGCGTGCACACTTCATGCTAAATGAAAGTTGCCTTCAACAAGTCCCCGCTGCACCCTGCTAATGCAGTATTCTTAAATCAATTTAGCCTACCATCGTAGTGGATATAAGCTTCATATTGTCCCTTCCCCCTGACACCTTGCTTGAGAATGTACTCTTTTCAAAAAGTATAATCACAGTGAAGAGTGAATCAAATCTAGGCTGCATTTCCACGACGGATTATATGCAGAGTTTCGTGACACATCACGGCTGAGCTCGCGGTCGTGATTATAAAAGTATCTATCCGCATGGCCCGTTAGTTGCTGTAGACACACAATCGCAGAGGTAAATTATTACATGTTTAAGACCATGTCTGAGCCCTATTAAACACGTTTCTACTTCACGTAGAATGCTTAACGAACTAGAATACACTTCAGCACGGTCACACGTTTTTAAAACTCCCGTTAGCTGGCGATTTTACTTTCACTGATTTCCAGCTCAACCCTCTGCGCTGTCAAGTTCTATACACATTGCGCTCTGCACGAGGTCGCCTGAGTCTCACATCTGCTTCCCCCACTCCTTCACACGTCATGACTCGATACGAAATATATCGCAGTCGAAACGTAATCAGCAGTGAGTTAACACATCATCTTCTGTTCTTCATACTTTCTTAATAATGGCTTTCTTAATAATAGCTTTCTGCCATGGAAATATACATATAGACACATGTATCTGCTTACATAAAGCGCTAAATATGCATTAATTTGTATTAATCACTCTCAGGTGAATCGATCAATATGGTGTTAGACACAGTCAACATGGTTATTATCGATGAGCTTCGGGTTTCTCGTCGGAAACACGAGCTCTGCCGATCTCTTTCTTGATAGCATGGCTTTTTCTTGCTGCAGACCAGCTGTTATGATCGACTTCAGAGGCAAGTTAGGAAGTTACAGGGTGTTCCCAAAATACTGTAACCATGTCTGTACTTAAGCCCTTTTATGAATAATGGTGCATTTTCCCTTTGATACCTTAAATAAAAGTCTCCTCAACTTTTATTTACACCATTCCAGGTAATCTCAGCATATGTAGCATTATTCAGTCAACACTCAGTCTATCTTCTTCACATATCTTTTCAGGTTTTTTGCATTGAAACGACCTATCATTTCTCTTCCATTTAGGCTTACTACCTCATAACAATTATTTTAATTTTATTATAGTGACTTCTCTGTCATGGTAATCTCTTTCTTGTAGTCGTGAACAGGTAGAATGCGTGACATCTCAGTGCTTAATTTCTTTTCGAATATGTTTTTTCTTTGTCCCGGTCAGGCGTTCTTTCTGAACTCCGACCTTCTCTGCTAGTACTGGGTTGTGACTTATCTAGATTTTCATCCTTTCTTTCCTTCGATTTTCTTCGTCCCACCTCCGTGGACTTATCTCGCCCTCTCTTGAGCCTCTCCTGTTGCACTTTTTTATCGGACGCCTCCGTTCGATAATTGTTGTATCTTGAGTACCCTTGATTTTGTCTGTTATCTCCGTTGTCACAGGTATCTCTATCATTCCTATTATATCTGTTATCTCTATTGTCTCGGGTATCTCTATCATTCCTATTATATCTGTTATCTCTATTGTCTCGGGTATCTCTATCATTCCTATTGTATCTGTTATCTCGATTATTTTGATCATATCTGTAATTCCTATCATAAGGCGTTTCTCGATGATCATTCCGGTCTCGATCATTATCTCTTCGATAAAAATTTCTCTCCTCGTAGCGACGTTGCCAAGGCCTCTCCTGGGCGTCCCTACGTTGGTTTTCCCATCTCCTCTCTTCCTGATGGGTATTTCTAATAGGACCTATTCTATCATCTCTTCTTTGTTCGAAACGATCCGTCTGCTGTGTACGGTTCATCATTACCGCGTTTACAACTTTCGATTCCTGCCTGGCATTTTTGACTATAGTAGGTTGCGTCATCATACTCATGTGATCTAATCGACGTAACAGGTCATCTAACGACGTTAAAGACGATACTCCTGAAGAAATAATTGATTTCCTTACTTCCGCAGGCAATTGACGTGAGATAGCTTCAAGGAGTTCTTCCTGTGTTAACGGCGGCTGAAGAAAACGGAGTTTCGCTAACTGACACGCAAAGTATTCAGCGTAGCTGGTTGGTCCTGTACTGGAGTACTTGCGTGAATAGACTTCTGATCTCACATTCTGTTGGACCTCGATCGACCAAAATCTTTGTATGAAGGCTTCCGAAAACTGCTCAAAGTTGTCAAATGTGTAACGAAAAGCCCTGAACCATTGTAACGGAGCATCGGTGAGAAACCTTTCCACCATACGTAGCTCACGCTCACGTGGCACATGTGACTCCAAAAAGTAATCTCTTAATGTCCTGACAAATTCGATTGGTGTCATTCCATCCAAATTGCTAAACTTCCTAGGTTTGTCATCAAAATTTCGTATTATGGTTACATTCGGTGTCCTTTCCGATGATTTCGAAGTATAGTCACCCACGCCTACGTTGGGGTTCGGAGAACTAAAAGTTTCCCTGCTTGTTCGAATGGGACTCGAATGTTCCATTTGACTGAGCCGAACGTTGGGTTCGTTGTTGGAAGATTCCTGTATCATCCTTTCCCTACCATCAGGTACTATCACTTCCGGTTGTTCAACTACAACTCGAAAATCGGACTGTAAAAGTGATCGCAATTGATCTTTTAGAGTATCTAAACTGATATGCCCCTCTAGATTAATTTGCTCGAGACCCTTTCTAATTTCATTAATCTCGGAAGTTTTCTTCTCCCTGACCTCATTTAACTCTATCTTACTTTGGTCGACTTTAGTTTCAACACTGTTAATACGTTTCTCTAAATCGGATATATTATTAACCTGAGTATTTTGAATTCCATCCATTCTTTTGCTTAGATCTTCCCTAACATTTATTATGTCTTTGCTATTAGTTGCAAGACCAGTGGCAAGTTTAGATTCTAACTTAGATTTCTCAACTTTAAAACATTCCTCATTAATTTTCATAATATCTTGACGAAATGTTACAATATTATCACTTATGATCCCTTTCAAATCGATGTCAAAATCATCCCTGAGAAGTTTCGTATGATCAGTGACTTGAGCTCGGAGTGTCCCCATTTCACATTTCAACTGTTCCAGGCTATTCTGGGTCTGATTAGTGTCATGGGAAAACTGCAGCTGAAGTGCTTCTAAATTTTTTTTACTGAGCTTCACACTCTTTTCAAAGTCTAGTCTAATCTCAACTTGAAATTCTTTATTAAATTTTTCTAGCTCCATTAACTTAACCTCCGTCTGATTTTGACTAGATTCGATTTTTCGGACCTCTAGCTCCATTTTATTTTGACTGGATTCTATTAATCCCACATCTGTTCTTAAATCATTGATTTGGGATTGCATAATCCTTACATTAGAGTTTACATCCTTTACAGTTTCCTCAATTCCCCTTTGACTAGTCTGTATATTGTTAAGATCTGTTTGGATTGATGTTTGACTAGTTTGCATATTGTTAAGATCTGTTTGGATTGATTTTTGACTAGTTTGCATATTGTTAAGATCTGTTTGGATTGATGTTTGACTAGTTTGGATTCTTTCTTGGGCAACCTGTACCAATCCAACATTAGCCCGTAGTGTACTCATATCTAGTTGAGTTTTTCTATTATCATCCTGGATATCTTCGATATTAGATTCTACACTGGTAACCTTCCTTTCTACCCTTTTATAACTGTCATTGATAGCCTTCAAGGAGGATTGCATAGTATCAATTTCCCCCCTGATACCTTCAGCAACTGCACCCTGCACAGTTTCAGACATATGGTCTAATGCAGATCTAGTTTGGACCTTAATATTGTCCATGTCCTGATTCAAATTGTCCATTTTATGTTGAAGAATTTCAAACATCTTCTTAACGTCACCAACAGTCACCATATTACCTTCAGACATGCTTCACTACACTTCACAAGAAATAAGAATACCACACCAACAAAGCACAGCGAGAACATCTACAAACAACCACCATTTACCATACATGCTCATTCTTATTGTCTGGCGTTACCTTAAAATAAGCTTATGTCTAAACACAAAGTGCCCCATTTCATTTGGGATCGACCATATACAAGTGCGTGTTGGTTTATATCGGTGAAGGTCTATGATTCTACCATTACTTAAATTTTAATTTTACTACAAATACTTCTATTTTTAATGATGTCAGCAATGATCATCAGCCGGAAACAAGTAGAACAAATTATTAACAAAGCGTGTGGCACCACTCCAATACATAAAATAAAATAAAAATTAATAATGGTTGCAATACCACTTGTGGGTCAAGTAGCTCGAGTATCCTCGTAATTGCTTTGTTCCATAGGAATTCCAATAGTTCGTGCCAAAATATTGGTTCACCATTATTTTATCGCCTTGATTCATAGTCACACAAGAAACACGGTGTTCCAATTCGCGATCTGTGTTACATGATCATAAAACTAATTTCCACTTTGTACTTTCAGTTTCAATTTTGGCAGAATTATGGCATTCAACTCCCTGGTATTCGCTCTGGTATTCCAGTTTTTCGAAGCCCCTGAGCTGGGCGCCACCTAATGTACCCTTTTACCTACCAATACCTGTTGAATCCCTGGATAGCAGCTGGATCGTAGAACCTGAAAATGCCCCGGCTCTAAAGACCCCCCAAGTTCTACCAACAGACACAGGGATAATAGGGCCACTCGAATACCTAACAGGATGTATTAAGACTGACCAAGGCTCAGAAAAAGAAAAGACTAGCTCAAAACACGAGAATTCTTCAAGAGGAAGAAAGAATCTCAAAGGTGTGGTAAACACTAAAATACCGAGCGATGGCCCTCTTAATACACCCTTCCATCACCTCTATAAAGCATCACGCAATAATTAAAACCAAGTAGTAAAGTGATTTATTGTAAGAATAAACAAGACAGAAGAATATCAATTTCGTCGATACCACGACCAATCAAAAAAAAAATCTCATTGATTATATTGGATTATCTTCCAGAAAAAAAATATATATATTACCCATTATCACAACTAACTTTTAGCTGATTAAAATATAAGGCATATTAATAATAACAATGATGATCAATCCCATAGGGTAAGCATTCACAAAAAGAGAAATATTATAAGACTTGAATACATTAAATTAATTTCGGTTCCTTAACGGAAATAACATCTTATACAAAAATATCCTGGTTATAATTACTAATCCTACACGACATCTTCAGTAACTTTATATGTTCTTGTTATTGAATGAAGAAATTCATATGGCCTATTTACAGAATATAATTTACACAAAATTCCAGAATAATTTCAATTATTCTCTTCCTACTGACTTGAAGTCACGACATTCCTTTCTGTTTAATATTATTTCAATTCTTGTTTTAGGGAAATTCTGCCGAACAGTTAAGCTAAGCAAAATTAATTGTAAAGTCAGTCTTAAATAGTTATCGGTTTCCTTTTTAAACATACATCTTATGACAAAATTGTTATATTAGTTTTACTGGAAATATTTAACCGAATATCCACTCAAGATTCCCAACAATACTGCTCGGAAAAATATTAATCTTCACACAGGCATTTTCACGATAACAGCGATAAAGTTAACTATGACCAAATATTAACCATCCTAGGTTAAAACAACACCTCTCTGGGTTAAAACCCCAATCAATCTAATCCTGATTGGCACACCTGGCTCAATCCTCAACAAGAAAAATATGCTTTACAAAGCATTGCATCAATATACTTAAACACAAAGACACTACTCATAGTACATGCCTCTCTAAAGTCGAACATGCACCTATAATAGGAGCTTTACTGTTATAAATCCACAATTATGCAAATCAGCTGTTTATGGTAAAAATCCTGAACTCGAAAAATATGATCCCGTAACAGATTACCAACAAAGCCCAGTGGATTTCAGAAATATTCCACCTAACTTTAAAAACTTGCCTTACATTGATTTATTACATGATCCATAATTCTTAAACGTATGACTTATAGTAAGTCGTCCCTGGGATTATCCTCGCAAATTTGGATGTCGTTCAAATACCCTCTTACTAGAAAAAACTATTGCACTAAAGGCAATGATATCAATTTAATCCAGTGTTAACTTCAAAAAAAAAAAAACTGTATATAACGCTGCCCAACCACACAAACTGAGGTTGTAAAGTGGTCTATAAAAATAAATTCAATCTCAAAATAAGATCCTCCCTGAATTTCCCGAACGCGAAAATGTCGATGGATTAGACCTACAGCATGGATCTAGGTTAGCAACAAAGGCTAAGCGACTAATGACCCATTAGGCAATCCATTTCGAAAATCACGCTCAGAAAACACAAGTTAAATCTGTTATTAAAAAACTGAAGAAAATATAGTCCAAGGACTCGAAGTAACATTTAGAATAACTGGGTCCGAAAACTTCCTAATATCTTAATAAGAATACGAAAAGGAAAATTCCCCTCCAAAGAATACGATGATCCAAGCGAAAGTTCTTAAAGAACAATGCACTAGAATATGAAAACTCAACCAAAGTTCTCAAAAGAAAGTTGCGTTACTATAATGTTCTTACACAAGAAAAACTGTAAATCTTCTTCCTCCATTTGCTTCTCGACAAATAAGAATGAGCATATTAGTTTAAATACTGTAAAATACTACTGAAATTATTAATTTATTCATCAAAATTACACAAAGGATGCACTCATTTTTATGAGTCAAAATCCTGGCATCATAGAAGGTCAGTTTCGAAATGAACATCGAACCTGCACTTTCTACTGAACCATTTAAACTACAAAATCAAATATGGCAAAGTGGTATTTATAAATGTCCATGCTACACTACTGTAACAAGTTGAAGTGATCAGTACCTTTGGCGAATCTAGATGAGGAAAAAAAGGATATCGTTGGCCATAATCAGCTCCAAACCAACAGAAAATATGCTTGACTTCAACTGGGTTTCCATAGAACGAACCAAAGTCCCCCCAGGCTCGAACCACACCCGGTCGGTCGAAATAGTTCCAACATATCCTGGCGATATCTTCCCATACATATTCGAACACCAACGGATGGACCGCACACAGTTTATCAACTCGTCACGACGCGAAGGTGAACTCGAACAGTCACTAACAAGTTCCAATATGAGAACGCGCGTATGAACAAGTTCACGAGGGTCGACGCGGTCCCTTACAACACGAGAGTCGCGTGCACACTTCATGCTAAATGAAAGTTGCCTTCAACAAGTCCCCGCTGCACCCTGCTAATGCAGTATTCTTAAATCAATTTAGCCTACCATCGTAGTGGATATAAGCTTCATATTGTCCCTTCCCCCTGACACCTTGCTTGAGAATGTACTCTTTTCAAAAAGTATAATCACAGTGAAGAGTGAATCAAATCTAGGCTGCATTTCCACGACGGATTATATGCAGAGTTTCGTGACACATCACGGCTGAGCTCGCGGTCGTGATTATAAAAGTATCCATCCGCATGGCCCGTTAGTTGCTGTAGACACACAGTCGCAGAGGTAAATTATTACATATTTAAGACCATGTCTGAGCCCTATTAAACACGTTTCTACTTCACGTAGAATGCTTAACGAACTAGAATACACTTCAACACGGTCACACGTTTTTAAAACTCCCGTTAGCTGGCGATTTTACTTTCACTGATTTCCAGCTCAACCCTCTGCGCTGTCAAGTTCTATACACATTGCGCTCTGCACGAGGTCGCCTGAGTCTCACATCTGCTTCCCCCACTCCTTCATACGTCATGACTCGATACGAAATATATCGCAGTCGAAACGTAATCAGCAGTGAGTTAACATATCTTCTTCTGTTCTTCATACTTTCTTAATAATGGCTTTCTTAATAATAGCTTTCTGCCATGGAAATATACATATAGACACATGTATCTGCTTACATAAAGCGCTAAATATGCATTAATTTGTATTAATCACTCTCAGGTGAATCGATCGATATGGTGTTAGACACAGTCAACATGGTTATTATCGATGAGCTTCGGGTTTCTCGTCGGAAACACGAGCTCTGCCGATCTCTTTCTTGATAGCATGGCTTTTTCTTGCTGCAGACCAGCTGTTATGATCGACTTCAGAGGCAAGTTAGGAAGTTACAGGGTGTTCCCAAAATACTGTAACCATGTCTGTACTTAAGCCCTTTTATGAATAATGGTGCAGTACCATCCCGGCATTTGCCCGAAGACGAAGTGGGAAACCACGGAAAACCACTTCGAGGATGGCTGAGGGGGAATCGAACCCCCTCCACTCATTTGGGCCACCCGAGGCTGAGTAGACCCCGTTCCAGTCCTCGTATCACTTTTCAAATTTCGTGGCAGAGGCGGGAATCGAACCCAGGACCTCCAGGGCGGCAGCTAACCATGCTGACCGCTACGCTACGGAGGCGACTTATTTAACTCCGTGGCTTAGGCGGCAGCACGCCGGCCTCTCACCGCTGGGTCCGTGGTTCAAATTCCAGTCACTCCATGTGAGATCTGTGCTGGACAGAACGGAGGCAGACAGGTTTTTCTCCGGGTACTCCGGTTTTTCCTGTCAAAATTTCATTCCAGCAACACTCTCCACTATCATTTCATTTCATCTGTCATTCATTTAATCATTGCCCCAGAGGAGTGCGTCAGGCCTCGGCAGCCGGCACAGTTCATATCCTCACCGCTAGACGGGGGCTTTATTCATTCCATTCCTGACCCGGTCGGAGACTGGAAGCAGGCTGTGGATTTTCATTTCACGAGATTTAATGCGTGATTATCTTCGATGCATTTCACGAGGCCATTTGGGTTCGCAATTACTTAAATGAGATTAACGGCTCTCGCGCATGCGTGGACTCGGTTTCATCTAGAAGAGCATGGTGGACAGAACAAGAGGCGTCTAGCACTGATTGTTGTTTACAATGCTTCCTTGAGACTTTCTGGAACATCATTATAAAGGAAGGGAAATACAGAAGACCTTATTCGTGGTAAAAACTTAAAATGAAGTGAACCAAGTATTTAGGAGAACTGGCAGTTGTGCGAATAGATACCTTATTAGGACGGGCTGCTCAGTTTTCTACGTAGCGTATGCGGTAGAGGTGCAGACTCCCACTACAGCATTCACCGCTGGAAGCAGTTCGAAACCCCCTTCGGATATTTTTTTAAATTTTAATTTCCGTATTCGTCTTTCTTGGTATTAAAACTTAGTAGTGTGTGTGATCTTTTTTAATTTTATTGTCATAAACGTATTTTATATTCATTTTTTTTTTGTCGTTTACCCTCCAGGTTGGTGGAACCCACGGACTCAGCGAGGGAACTCACCACTACCGCCTCTACGGGCAGTGTCCTAAAGCTGGGTACATCGAATCGGAAGGGATACAACTGGTGAGGTGGGATTGGCACCTCGCCCAGGCGGCCTCACCTGCAAAGCGAACAGGGGCCTCATGAGGGAAGCTAAGGGATGGTTAGGATGGATAGGCAAGGAAGCGGGAAGGAGGCCGCCGTGGCCTTTAAGAAGGTACTGCCCCCGTAATTGAATTATGTAGAGACCACGGTGGCTATATTTGAAATTATAATGAAAGTTATGGTTGTCATAGTTATGACGTGGGTAGTCATGACGTAAGCACGGATGACGTAAATGTTATGCCAGCAGGCTACTTGAGCTGAGATTCTCAGTGACGTCATGCATTTAGTCGAGAATGTTCCAAGATTTACGACGCAGTCGCAGGAAACGAGGAATTCTGCTGAGGAAGAAACTATGCTATTGGAGGAGAGGCTTGAACCAATGAACGATAGTTTAAAGGAAGACGGAGATTGCTGAAACTATGGTATTTTTATTACTTTTGGAATGCAGAATTGTGAAAATCCATTTTGCAATAAAAGCATTGATTTGGAATTTTGGTGAAATTTATTTTCAGTTTTTGAATTTTGAAAATCCGTCATGTATTAACGAAGTTAGAACTTCTAGCGATGACGTAGTATCACGCTTTGGAAGGGATGGTAACGCCCCTCGTGAAGTTAATAAAAGGGCTTGCGCAGAAGAGAGGAGCCTCTCTCTTTCGTTCTCTGATCATTCTGAGATCTCATTCTCAGAGCATCGAAGTATATTTGTGAAAGTTCTTTTCTTATACATTCATTATAGTGAGACGTCGAAGTGAACAGCAGTGAAAAGAATCGTCTTTATAACGCGTGGCGAGGCCACTATATTAACGAGATCCAAGTCAAACTAGGTGAAGTTGAAACGGACCTTAGTAAGCTTCTACAAGTTTAGCTTCGAACAGTTAGCGGTCTACGATAAGCTAATTGTATTGTGCAGTGCTTCATGCAGTTATAGAGAAAAGCTGAACAATTTCGACCGATTAGTTCGAAAGATATTAGCAGTTTTATACGACTGAGAAAAGTGATTATCTCGCCACAAGAGAAGCACTTTTGTATTGCCAGAATCAACGCAACGGCTGACGCTGCGAGTGGAATAGAAAGACTTCAGATTGCTTGGTTACAGAACAATACAGTATAATGGAGCAATTGAATACGGCAGTTTGTTCTTCTAACACTACAACCGAAGAGCAGATGGAAGGCTAAGGGCTTATTGCAATTGGGACATACTTCAACGGAGTAAGATAGCGACATGGAACTTCGCTAATTGCTATTCCACACAGGCGAACATGCGGTGAATACCATCTACACCCATGTTTCGTAATTAAAGGCTGAATACCATCGAACAGCCATAGAAACAATTTCATACTCTGTATATGAATAATTTCTTCGGAAATTTCTACAAAACTTCATGGCGATTGTCTACTGGAACTTCAGGGAATTTTTCAAGAGAGGTCAGGGTGGATCCGACTCACAAAGAAGATTATTGCCGGAAGGATGTCTATTCGTCTTCGAGGAGCAGAGCGATTCACGGAGAAGGAAGCAGTTCGATTCTCCGAGGGTGCTATTTCCTATTTCGAGGATGGAGCTCAGCTTTAACGTGGTGAAATGGATCCATCAGCAGTCTTCTTTGGGGAATTTTCCTCTGGAACGTCAATCGGCAGATAAGGTAGTCGTGAACGTTTATTGTATTTGAGTATATTAATGATGTTTGAGCAACCATTTTCCCATATTTTTATTCTCATGTTTTTTGCCCTATTTTCTTGTCGAGATTCTTATTCTCAGTACACCTTGATGAGTTTTGCATTTTTCGACGATTTATTATGACATTGTTATGTCATGGGCATAGTTAATGATTTTGAATCAGTTGAGACTGATATTTAGAATATTCAGTAATTAATATATTTTTGTAGTCACGATTTGACTGTAAGTTAATGATTTTTATGGCAGATTTAAATTCAGACAGCGAGTCATTTTATTAAAGTAATTCTACCCTGTTTAATTACTTTGAACAATTTTCTGTCATCATCAAGAAGGAAGAACATTTAAATGATTTTAGAGCGTTAAAATCTCTTACGTTGTCGACGATCTTGGAAATACTAGTCGTTATTTGTATTGATTGCAACACAGACATTTATCGTCAGTTATGAATGAACATTGCATTATAGACACTTTTGTGAAAGAGTAACTTTAATATTGAATTATTGAATGCATTAAAGTCTAGAACTTGTGTTAGGAGTTTTTCTCGATTAGAGATTTATAGAACGATGTTTGCATTCCCCAGTCTAATTGGATTCTATTCGACTACTTTGCTTTTTAGTCGCACTTTATTTGAAGATAGTATTTTTATACTACAATTTCTTTTAAGATGGTAATCTTAAATTTTGATAGACCAGACAGGCGTATATAAGCGTATTCACTATTAAATTTGTTTGTGATTGGCAAGTTTTGACTTCATTTCGGTTCATGAATGAAATTCACGAAGGTTAAATAGAAAAACAGTTTTGAAACAATTAATGATTATAAAATTTTTAAGTGGAACTATGAATGTATAATCGCTAGTGCAGCGCGTGTTGAAAGTCGCTGAGATATAATGCCCTTGAATATGAAGGAAGTTCCCACGGGAATAAATGTTAAAGAATTATTTGTGGAAGTTTTGTAAGTTATGTGGTAGTTGAATGCCATATAGATTAATATATGATGATTTTGGGCATATTTTTTTAATGCAGTTTGTGCATTAACTTGTTAGCGAAGGATTTTCCGCTGGAGTAAGATTGTCATAGTTCGTTGAAAATAAATCAAGTGATTTACTGTTATAATTAACACGAGTTTTGAAAGAATTTGAGATAAGATTTTGAATGAAGGTTGCCGTCACAAATCATTATTAAAACCTTTATTAAACCAGATTGTGACACTAATATGTATAACTAACCTTCATTGGTCGATTATATTAATCACGATTATGAAAATTACCAACCGAATGGACATGTGGTCAATGTATTTCTGAAATTAATAATTTAAAAAATTAAAATGTTAATATTGTAAATAATTGCTGTGAATATTTTTGAAAATAATATAAAACGAGAGTGATGTTAAAGACGTGCTTATAATATTTTTATTGTCTTTGACAAACATTATAAACAATTTCTAATTGTTATAAATAATTTATGTGATTTTGTTATAAACATTTAAGAGCTAATTAACATTTGGATTGAAGTTAACAAATTTAAGGAATTAACATAATGATCCAATAGGATGTGAGCAAAGTACTTGAAAGATTTGCGTAAATATAATGTGAGTTGTCTTGTAGACATTTAAAAGCTTCAGAGAGCAAGCTGTACCCTTGCGTAACTTAGCACGTGAGAAGGGAATGTATTTGACCAGTATGCAACAGGTTGGAAGGTAGCTCGCAGCTGGGCCAACATCTGGTTCACTGAGAGTGAGGTCGTCCACACTCCGGCCTTGCGACTATAAATACCATTCTCATGTTTATTAAAAGGAAACCAAATGCTCTATATATGTCACACCCTGATGTCCTTTTCCAATTCAATAGTGTTATGAATATTACGTTATTTGGAGCTCTTGGGAGCTAAAATGTTTTATATCATGTTGTATGATAATTTTGCAAGTCCTACTGAGGACGTAGTCAGATTGACTTGGGCTACTAATAGCCACGTTGATTTTGTTGTGTTATCAAAATCATACCCTTTATTAGAAATAAAGCTTTTGTACAGTTCAAAGTTCTCGTCTTCGTCTTGGCTCATTTTTAAATGTCATGGTGGAGGTTATTGTGTGAACAGACTTTTAGTGATCCTGTTGTCAACTCAAACCCCGAGATAATTAAGAGGTAAGTAACGGTAAGTATGATCCCCCGTCTATTTTGGTGTGTTCCACAATGATTTCCTGTGAACTTCTGTGCTCTTATCTCGATAGTATCTGTCAGTGCCATTTTCATTGATGTAACTGTGCCGGTGCGATTGATAATTGGCAATCCGATTGAGGGGGCGGATATCTGACAGCCTACTATCCAGGTTAACGGGGACAGAAAGATTGGCGACCCAAGAGCGTGGGGCTGAGTCAACAGAAAGATTGGCGCACCTAAAACGTTGGGGCTCGATTCAACAAAACTGGATTACCAGGTTGAACGCCAGAAAGAGTGGCAAACCTAAAACGTGAGGTTCGATTAGACTCAAATAAAGAGGTTGATTCTTTGTTAGATGTCTAGGCCAATTGTAGTATTTAAGAGTGTGATTATATAGGAATTAAATGTTGTATTGTGTTAGGAAAATTACACTCGGAAAAGATCAGATCTTATACAAATTGAGAAAGGTTAAATAGGCTGGAAACTTAGAAAAATCGCCTATAATCTGGAATCTTATTTTATTTGACCGGCTTATGACATTTTTGTCATATTAACCCTAGAACTGCGGACCGTCTTCCAGGAAGACGGTGTGGTGTTTTATCAAGTGCGACCGTCTTTCTGAAAGACGGTCTCGGTATTCAAATATAGTACTACTGTTAGCCATCAGATGGCACTAATTTCAAGTCATGCTGGTTCCCGATGCTTTTATCTTTCGTTGTGTTACTCTTTGGCAAACAAATGACAATAAGCAGGCTATTATTTGGCTGCAGAAGTGGAAGTATTTTCATGTTGACATTGAAGTTGCATTGAGCAAAATGGCAGCCAACAAGCCTATGTAGATGATTCAGAAATTGAGCGCTTTTTAGTAAATAACAGGATTAATTTAAAACTGGTTCCTGAAATAGTAACAAAAAACTGTGAACTTTTCATTTATGATGTGTCTGACAAACATTTAACTTGGCAATATGGTTTTCTAGAGCAGAAAAGTCAATTTTATTTCTTATATTTGGAAAAATATTTTTTATGATTAATTCAAACTGATGAGTCTGAATGATTCGCCTGTATAAAAATAATATAGAACAGTCTTTCAGCTTTCTATTGATGTATGATAAGTTATAGGCCTATTCATGAACACAGTTTGCTTACCGAAAGGGCAGAAGGTGAATTTCTCATATAGGCTATGTGCATAATGGAGAAATGTCATTATGTAAAAATATTTTTTTGAGTAAATAACAGGAATTATTTAAAACTGGTTCTTGAAATAGTAACAAAAAAACTGTGAAATTTTTATTTATGATGTGTCTGACAAACATTTAACTTGGCAATATGGTTTTCTAGAGCAGAAAAGTCAATTTTTATTTTTATTTTTATGAAATATTTTTTATGATTAATTCAAACTGATGAGTCTGAATGATTCACCTCTATAAAAATAATATAGAACAGTCTTTTTGATTTCTATTGATGTATGGTAAGCTATAGGCCTATTCATGAACACAGTTTTTTTTACAGAAAAGGCAGAAGGTGAATTTCTCATATATATGCATAATGGAGAAATGTCATACTGTAAAAATAACTTTCTTTTCTAGTAAATAACAGGAATTATTTAATACTGGTCCATGAAATAGTACCAAAAAACTGTGAACTTTTCATTTATGATGTGTCTGATAAAAATTTAACTTGGCAATATGGTTTTCTAGAGCAGAAAATCAATTTTTTGTTTTTTTATTTTTATGAAATACTTTTTATGATTAATTCAGACTGATGATTCTGAATGATTCACCACTATAATAATAATATAGAACAGTCTTTCAGCTTTCTATTGATGTATGATAAGTTATAGGCCTATTCATGAACACGGTTTGCTTACAGAAAAGGCAGAAGATGAATTTCTTATATACCGGTATGTGCATAATGGAGAAATGTCATATTGTAAAAATAACTTTCTTTTTTTTAGTAAATAACAGGAATTACTTAAAACTGGTTCCTGAAATAGTAACAAAAAACTGTGAACTTATCATTTATGATGTGTCTGACAAACATTTAACTTGGCTATATGGTTTACTAGAGCAGAAAAGTCATATTTTTTATGAAATACTTTTTATGATTTATTCAAACTGATGAGTCTGAATGATTCACCTCTATAAAAATAATATAGAACAGTCTTTCAGCTTTCTATTGATGTATGATAAGTTATAGGCCTATTCATGAACACAGTTTGCTTACAGAAAAGGCAGAAGGTGAATTTCTCATATAGGCTATGTGCATAATGGAGAAATGTCATATAGTAAAAATAATTTTCTTTTTTAGTAAATAACAGGAATTATTTAAAACTGGTTCTTGAAACAGTAACAAAAAACTGTGAACTTTTCATTTATGATGTGTCTGACAAACATTTAACTTGGCAATATGTTCTTTTAGAGCAGAAAAGTCAATTTTATTTTTTAATTTTTTATAAAATACATTTTATGATTAATTCAAACTAATGAGTCTGAATGATTCACCTCTATAAAAATAATATTGAACAGTCTTTCAGATTTCTACTGATGTATGATAAGTTATAGGCCTATTCATGAACGCAGTTAGCTTACAGAAGAGGCAGAAGGTGAATTTCTCATATAATTGCATAATGGAGAAATGTCATATTGTACAAACAATTTTCTTTTTTAGTAAATAACAGGAATTATTTATAACTGGTCCTCGAAATAGTAACAAAAAACTGTGAACATTTCATTTATGATGAGTCTGACAAACATTTAGCTTGGCAATATGGTTTTCTAGAGCAGAAAAGTCAATTTTTTTTATTTTTATTTTATTTTTATAAAACACTTTTTATGATTAATTCAAACTGATGAGTCTGAACGATTCACCTCTATAAGAATAATATAGAACAGTCTTTCAGCTTTCTATTGATGTATGATAAGTTATATTCATGAACACAGTTTGCTTACAGATACTAAATTCCCATAGTGTGTATTTTATGGGAATGTATTGCAGCATTTGACGGATAAACCTGCAGCAGTTCTAGGGTTAAAGATAAAATTAATTATTTGGATTGTAAATGTAAATTATTTGTGTTAGGATATTTTAAAATGAGCCAGAGAAATTTGAACATGTGCTTGAGTTTGTTTCAACATGAAGTATCTTCGAAGGTTAATTATAATGTAGTTATAAGTTAGATTTAAGACAGAAAATTGATCAAATTTATATATGGTGAAAAGTGTTGCTCAAATGTTGTTATTTTGCTATTTTGATGTATGTCCCTAGAGCAATCCATTTTGAATAATATTGTAATGGCAGATGAAAGTTTGAAGAAAATGTTAGAGGAGATGTCTGCTAACATGAAGCAGATGATGGAGGAGAATGCTAGTAATTTGAATGCAAGAATGGAGGAGAATGTTAGTAATTTGTCTGCTAATTTGAATGCAAGAATGGAGGAGAATGCTAGTAATTTGAATAGTAGTATGAAGGAGATGGAAGCTAGGAATACTAGTCGAATGGAGGAGAATGCTAGTACTTTGTCTGCTAATTTGACAGCTAGCATGGGTGAAAGTTTGAAGGGTATCCAAACTAGCGCTGCTAATTTGGAGGATAATATGTCGCGTTTACAGATTAATACCCAAGGAATTGAGAGTACTGTAAGTGACATCCGCACAGATGTATCTAATGTTCATAAAAATGTTGATGATGTTAAATTTGATGTGTCTAAGGTACAGAAAGACCTTACAATGTTAAATCTAGATGTAGCTAATGTCCGAGGGGATATTTCTTGTGCTAGAGCCGAAGTAGTTGTTGTCAAAAACGATGTAGCGACTGTCCAAGACAAGGTCGAGGAAGTCCAGAAAGAAATTCAAAAAGCTAGAACTGATGTATCCAATGTTCAGGTAGACATTAATAACATTCATGCGGATATAACTGAGGTGCAAAGTGACATAACTAAGATTCAGGTAGAGGTCAACACAGTTTTCGTAGATATTACTAAAGTCCAAACTGATGTAAATAAAGTCAGGGAAGAAATCGAAAACTCAAAAACTCTTTGTACGCGTAATATAACTGCATTAGCGACTAGGTTAGTCGATGAATCAGTTAGAACAACAACGTCTTTAGCAGAGTTGAAGTATGATGTAGAGGTCATGAGAACACAGGTATTAGACCACAATAGAGTATTAAAAGAGGATATCGAAGTAGACATAGCCGAAATGTTAACAGCAAACGTAGCGGTATGGAAAGACGAGTGGAATAAGTCAAGTGGGGAACATGTAACCCAAATTCAGGAAAGGATTGAAAGAAAACTTGCCAGTACGCAGATAGAAATTAACAATGAAGTAGTACAGATTAGGAAAGATTTAAGCGTCAGGATAAATTCGTTATCCGAAAAACAAGTTGACGATAGAACACAACTAGATCAGGATATGCAAACTTTAAAATCTACATTAGAGGATCAAATTCATAAAGTTGTCTCGGATGTAAATGAAACGACGAGTAAACTGAAAAATTTGAAGTTAGGAGAGGCTAGTTTAATGGAGAACTACAAAGGAGAGATTATCAAGAAAGTCTTAACAGAAATCACCGAAAAGGATACAGAAGGCTTAGCTTGCGAGTTGAATAGGAATTATGCTAGAAGACATAACCTAGAGCCAGAAGAAAGAGACGTGACTCCTGAAGAACGTGTATCCAGATTCAGAGAGGAGGATGACGAAAGGAATATGGAACCTGAGTGGAATTATCGAGATAGTGGGAAAAACTATCCGGATTCATATCCGAGGAACGTGACGGTCATTAGGAATTTCGAAGACAAACCACAAAAATTCAGTAACACTGATAGTTTGACACCTATAGAGTATGTAAGAAATCTCAAAGATTATTTCATCGAAGCTCACATTCCCAGAGAGAGAGAGATGAAGATAGTAGAGAGATATCTGATTGGAGGACCCCTTGAATGGTTTCGCGCATTTAGATACACATTCAGTAACTTTGACGAGTTTGCAGAGGCATTAATCAAGCGATTTTGGTCTATAGAAGCGCAGAATTCGTTAAGAGCGGAGGTGTATTCAAGAAAATACTCAGGTACTCTTCCAACGAGGTACGCTGATTTCTTTACGAGTCAGTTGTCCCGCTTGAGATTTTTGCAACCCCCATTGTCCACGGAGCAACTAATAGATGCGATTTCTCGTATGCTGCCAGTTGAGGTGAGGAGACTTATAATTTCGTCCAACATCAGGGATTTATCCAGCATGGATGAATTACTAAGAAGGTTAGACTACACAAGTCCAATGCCTAACGTAGTCCAGAAAGGTCAAAGGCAGGAGTTTAAGGAAATCAATACGGTATACATGGACCAAGTCCAACAAACTGACAAGCCAGAGCAGGAGAAAAATGACAATGTAGGTCCTCACAGGAATAATCAGTTTAGAAATTACAGATCACAAGGTTACCGACCGTATCAACAGAGAAGAGGTTGGAACTACAACCGAGGAAACTACAATGGAAGAGGCAGATTTTACAACAATAATGGGTATAACCGTAACTATAATAGGAATAACCAAAACCAAAATAGAAACCAGAATACTCAAAGTCAGGTTATGACACCCGATCAGTATCAGCAAAGAGAGAAGGAAAGCCAGCAATACTTAAAAGAATTAAGGGATAAAGAAGCTGACAATCAAAAGAAAAGGCAGGATGTTGTAATCGATCCTGGTCCTTCTACGAGCCAGCAGAACTTTGAAAATAGAAATACTGGTCAGAAGAGAAAGTAGAGAGGAAGGAATACATTAACCACATACAACCCAGAGTAGAAGAAAAATATATGATTAAGGAACATAGAGGAAATATCATACTAGAGTAAGCCAGTAATAATTCAATTTCGTGTTCAAGAGAGTTGAGATACTTGTAACATTGAGTTTAAAAACAATTTGCAACTGTTTTTAAAACGTGGTGGGAGGAGAATGCCCCCGTAATTGAATTATGTAGAGACCACGGTGGCTATATTTGAAATTATAATGAAAGTTATGGTTGTCATAGTTATGACGTGGGTAGTCATGACGTAAGCACGGATGACGTAAATGTTATGCCAGCAGGCTACTTGAGCTGAGATTCTCAGTGACGTCATGCATTTAGTCGAGAATGTTCCAAGATTTACGACGCAGTCGCAGGAAACGAGGAATTCTGCTGAGGAAGAAACTATGCTATTGGAGGAGAGGCTTGAACCAATGAACGATAGTTTAAAGGAAGACGGAGATTGCTGAATCTATGGTATTTTTATTACTTTTGGAATGCAGAATTGTGAAAATCCATTTTGCAATAAAAGCATTGATTTGGAATTTTGGTGAAATTTATTTTCAGTTTTTGAATTTTGAAAATCCGTCATGTATTAACGAAGTTAGAACTTCTAGCGATGACGTAGTATCACGCTTTGGAAGGGATGGTAACGCCCCTCGTGAAGTTAATAAAAGGGCTTGCGCAGAAGAGAGGAGCCTCTCTCTTTCGTTCTCTGATCATTCTGAGATCTCATTCTCAGAGCATCGAAGTATATTTGTGAAAGTTCTTTTCTTATACATTCATTATAGTGAGACGTCGAAGTGAACAGCAGTGAAAAGAATCGTCTTTATAACGCGTGGCGAGGCCACTATATTAACGAGATCCAAGTCAAACTAGGTGAAGTTGAAACGGACCTTAGTAAGCTTCTACAAGTTTAGCTTCGAACAGTTAGCGGTCTACGATAAGCTAATTGTATTGTGCAGTGCTTCATACAGTTATAGAGAAAAGCTGAACAATTTCGACCGATTAGTTCGAAAGATATTAGCAGTTTTATACGACTGAGAAAAGTGATTATCTCGCCACAAGAGAAGCACTTTTGTATTGCCAGAATCAACGCAACGGCTGACGCTGCGAGTGGAATAGAAAGACTTCAGATTGCTTGGTTACAGAACAATACAGTATAATGGAGCAATTGAATACGGCAGTTTGTTCTTCTAACACTACAACCGAAGAGCAGATGGAAGGCTAAGGGCTTATTGCAATTGGGACATACTTCAACGGAGTAAGATAGCGACATGGAACTTCGCTAATTGCTATTCCACACAAGCGAACATGCGGTGAATACCATCTACACCCATGTTTCGTAATTAAAGGCTGAATACCATCGAACAGCCATAGAAACAATTTCATACTCTGTATATGAATAATTTCTTCGGAAATTTCTACAAAACTTCATGGCGATTGTCTACTGGAACTTCAGGGAATTTTTTAAGAGAGGTCAGGGTGGACCCGACTCACAAAGAAGATTATTGCCGGAAGGATGTCTATTCGTCTTCGAGGAGCAGAGCGATTCACGGAGAAGGAAGCAGTTCGATTCTCCGAGGGTGCTATTTCCTATTTCGAGGATGGAGCTCAGCTTTAACGTGGTGAAATGGATCCATCAGCAGTCTTCTTTGGGGAATTTTCCTCTGGAACGTCAATCGGCAGATAAGGTAGTCGTGAACGTTTATTGTATTTGAGTATATTAATGATGTTTGAGCAACCATTTTCCCATATTTTTATTCTCATGTTTTTTGCCCTATTTTCTTGTCGAGATTCTTATTCTCAGTACACCTTGATGAGTTTTGCATTTTTCGACGACTTATTAAGACATTGTTATGTCATGGGCATAGTTAATGATTTTGAATCAGTTGAGACTGATATTTAGAATATTCAGTAATTAATATATTTTTGTAGTCACGATTTGACTGTAAGTTAATGATTTTTATGGCAGATTTAAATTCAGACAGCGAGTCATTTTATTAAAGTAATTCTACCCTGTTTAATTACTTTGAACAATTTTCTGTCATCATCAAGAAGGAAGAACATTTAAATGATTTTAGAGCGTTAAAATCTCTTACGTTGTCGACGATCTTGGAAATACTAGTCGTTATTTGTATTGATTGCAACACAGACATTTATCGTCAGTTATGAATGAACATTGCATTATAGACACTTTTGTGAAAGAGTAACTTTAATATTGAATTATTGAATGCATTAAAGTCTAGAACTTGTGTTAGGAGTTTTTCTCGATTAGAGATTTATAGAACGATGTTTGCATTCCCCAGTCTAATTGGATTCTATTCGACTACTTTGCTTTTTAGTCGCACTTTATTTGAAGATAGTATTTTTATACTACAATTTCTTTTAAGATGGTAATCTTAAATTTTGATAGACCAGACAGGCGTATATAAGCGTATTCACTATTAAATTTGTTTGTGATTGGCAAGTTTTGACTTCATTTCGGTTCATGAATGAAATTCACGAAGGTTAAATAGAAAAACAGTTTTGAAACAATTAATGATTATAAAATTTTTAAGTGGAACTATGAATGTATAATCGCTAGTGCAGCGCGTGTTGAAAGTCGCTGAGATATAATGCCCTTGAATATGAAGGAAGTTCCCACAGGAATAAATGTTAAAGAATTATTTGTGGAAGTTTTGTAAGTTATGTGGAAGTTGAATGCCATATAGATTAATATATGATGATTTTGGGCATATTTTTTTAATGCAGTTTGTGCATTAACTTGTTAGCGAAGGATTTTCCGCTGGAGTAAGATTGTCATAGTTCGTTGAAAATAAATTAAGTGATTTACTGTTATAATTAACACGAGTTTTGAAAGAATTTGAGATAAGATTTTGAATGAAGGTTGCCGTCACAAATCATTATTAAAACCTTTATTAAACCAGATTGTGACACTAATATGTATAACTAACCTTCATTGGTCGATTATATTAATCACGATTATGAAAATTACCAACCGAATGGACATGTGGTCAATGTATTTCTGAAATTAATAATTTAAACAATTAAAATGTTAATATTGTAAATAATTGCTGTGAATACTTTTGAAAATAATATAAAACGAGAGTGATGTTAAAGACGTGCTTATAATATTTTTATTGTCTTTGACAAACATTATAAACAATTTCTAATTGTTATAAATAATTTATGTGATTTTGTTATAAACATTTAAGAGCTAATTAACATTTGGATTGAAGTTAACAAATTTAAGGAATTAACATAATGATCCAATAGGATGTGAGCAAAGTACTTGAAAGATTTGCGTAAATATAATGTGAGTTGTCTTGTAGACATTTAAAAGCTTCAGAGAGCAAGCTGTACCCTTGCGTAACTTAGCACGTGAGAAGGGAATGTATTTGACCAGTATGCAACAGGTTGGAAGGTAGCTCGCAGCTGGGCCAACATCTGGTTCACTGAGAGTGAGGTCGTCCACACTCCGGCCTTGCGACTATAAATACCATTCTCATGTTTATTAAAAGGAAACCAAATGCTCTATATATGTCACACCCTGATGTCCTTTTCCAATCCAATAGTGTTATGAATATTACGTTATTTGGAGCTCTTGGGAGCTAAAATGTTTTATATCATGTTGTATGATAATTTTGCAAGTCCTACTGAGGACGTAGTCAGATTGACTTGGGCTACTAATAGCCACGTTGATTTTGTTGTGTTATCAAATTCATACCCTTTATTAGAAATAAAGCTTTTGTACAGTTCAAAGTTCTCGTCTTCGTCTTGGCTCATTTTTAAATGTCATGGTGGAGGTTATTGTGTGAACAGACTTTTAGTGATCCTGTTGTCAACTCAAACCCTGAGATAATTAAGAGGTAAGTAACGGTAAGTATGATCCCCCGTCTATTTTGGTGTGTTCCACAATGATTTCCTGTGAACTTCTGTGCTCTTATCTCGATAGTATCTGTCAGTGCCATTTTCATTGATGTAACTGTGCCGGTGCGATTGATAATTGGCAATCCGATTGAGGGGGCGGATATCTGACAGCCTACTATCCAGGTAAACGGGGACAGTACCATCCCGGCATTTGCCCGAAGACGAAGTGGGAAACCACGGAAAACCACTTCGAGGATGGCTGAGGGGGAATCGAACCCCCTCTACTCATTTGGGCCACCCGAGGCTGAATAGACCCCGTTCCAGTCGTCGTACCACTTTTCAAATTTCGTGGTGGCAGCTGACCGCTACGCTACGGATGCGACTTTTTATATTCATATGGATGATAATACGTGTGAAACTCGGAAACAAACCGCCATTGTGGAATGCGGAAGGCATAGTTAAACTGTTTCTCGCCACTTTATAGATGCTTTAGAGAGTTATAACTCAACTTAAATGATGACCTCTCATTTATACTTATTTTCTTATCTCGTGTCTACTAATCAACTAATCGATTCTTCGATGGCTGATTAATCTATTATTCGATTAGTCGATCAATCGAATGAACAGTCAGTCGATTAATTGTTGTCCATTAATTTCACATTATTCGATGAATCAATAATCGATTACCCAAACAACGCTTATTACCTGCTCGAGTGCGTGTATTAGTAAAGATTAGACTGTATTACCAAACTAAAGGGGCAAGGAACAGTGATGATCTCCAGTATCTATGAATAGAGCCCTGCGCGGTTGCGGATAAACCCGCGGTTATCTGCAAAATGTTCCGCTATGCGGATATAGTTTGCAAGGCTGTGCGGATAGCGGATAATCTGAGGATTACGTTTAGAGTAAATTTGCGGATAGTTTTTAGAATACAATGTTGAACTGGATTTTTAGCCTAATTTTCGCATTTTGTAAAAATGAGGAAAAAGTAGACCTATGAGATCCATTCCGGAAAATGTGTGTCTGTCTGTCTGTCCTTCTGTCTGTCTGTCTGTCTGTCTGCCTGTCTGGCTGTGTGTGTGTGTGTCCCCTATCAACTCCCAAACGGCTGTAGAAATCGAACCCAAATTTGATATGAGTAAAGATCTCTATCTGAATATCTCGATGCCGTATTTGAAAATGATGTCAGTGCTACCAATTGCTGAAAAATAGCAATTGAAATTTCAGCTCCTTTTTGTATATCTTGGAAGGTATGCATGGAAGATATACCAAAATTGGCACACGTATAGATAATAATACCTCAGTTTAAATTCCAGGAGGCCATACATGACAGTGTTGCCAAAATGAATCTAAGCCTGCTGATAGGTCCAATTTTAAATGCATATAACTTCTACACTATCAATTGGATTTCAACCAAATTTCGTATATACTATGTGCAGATAGATAGATACAACGGAGCGTAATCTTTAGAGCCACCAGGGATGCCAACTGTTAATAAATGCACTCTCTATTGTTTTTATCCAAATACCAATATATCAGAAAGTATGCAAGCTGACAGCTTTAAACTATGCACACGTATAGTACCTAATATTCTAGATTAATTTGGAGTAACTAATGGACCTCAGTACTACCAACATGATTCTAAGCCTGCTGATAGGACCAATTGTAAATACATGTAACTTCTATACTATCAACTGGATTTCAACCAAATTTCGTATGTGCTATGTGTACTATAAGAGATATGACTATGCGTATTCTTAAGAGCAACCAGGGCTGCCAACTGTTATTAAACGCTGTCTCTATTTTTTTACCCTAATATCAATATATCGGAAAGCATGCAAGCAAACAGCGCTAAACTTTGCACACGTATAGTATTATTTATTTACATAGTTTACGCCCACATTGGAGCACTTAAATCAATCCATATACACTACAGTCTTTACATTATTAGAGTTGTAATGGCTTCTCAACTTCCTCTTCTCCCAGAGCTTCTTTAATCTCTCCGACCTGGCCGCCCTCTCTTCATTTGTAATGGTGTACTGTTTTCGTTTGACTGTTTTTAATTTCAATCTTGTATCCCTACTTCTCAGAATCCTCTTCTCTTTTCTCTCTGCAATTTGTTTCATTGTAATATTTAGCTCGTCTAAATCATTCTGGACCTCAACGAACCAGTTGTTCTTGGTTTTACTTTTCCAAAAGAAATTGAATAATTGTTTCAGTAGTCTGGTGTCTGGTAGTCTTACTATGTGGCTGAAAAAAGCAAGTCTCCTTTTTCGCATTGTATCCACAATTGATTCATTTTCCCGATAGACTATTTCATTAGGCAGCAGTCTCCATTGTCCATTTACTTGATGTTTTTTATTGATAATTGTCCTGATGATCCTTCTGTCTATTTTTTGGATTTTATCTGTTGTTGCTTTGGTATTCATCTTAAACAGGGTTTCACTTGCATAAGTTGCTTCAGGTTTAACTACTGAACCATAATGTTTGAATTTGGCATTCATCGAGAGAGATTTCTTCTTATAAGTTGACCATGTGACCCGTTGTGCTTGTCTCAGTTTTGTTGTTCTGTACTCTATTGCGGCTTTCTCATTTAGGTTCCAAGTTATAGTTTCCCCAAGGTACTTGAACTTTTTTACAACCTTAATTTGTTTATTATCATTTAGTTGAAGGACAGGAGTGTCCACCTCGAAGGTTGGCATAATCTCTGTCTTTTCAAATGAAATTTGTAATCCCACTTTTTCTGCAATGTTTTCCAGTTGTTCAATTTGGACTTTAGCCTCTTCCACACCATTTGCCAGTAGTGCAAGATCGTCTGCAAATGCCAGGCAGTTTAGTTTAATATTTCTACCAATCTTGATGTTTGGTTGGCATTTCTTTCTCCATTCTCTCATGACCTTCTCCAGTACACAATTAAACAAAATAGGTGAGAGACCATCCCCCTGCCGAAGGCCGGTTGTGATTGTAAATGGTTTTGACAATTCTCCTCTAAATTTAACTTTTGCTTTAGTGTTCTTGAGAGTCATTCCAATAAGGTTGATCAATTTCCTGTGAACACCAAATTCTTGAAGAGTATTTAGTAATGACTTCCGATGAATACTGTCATAAGCTTTTTTGAAGTCAACAAAAGTGATGACTAGGTTCTTACTTCGAGCTCTGTGATGCTTCATAATCCATTTAAGACTGATGATTTGATCTGGACAACTTCTGCCTGGCCGAAATCCTCCTTGGTACTCTCCAAGTTCTTGGTCCAGTTGTTCCTGTATTCTTGAGTGAAGAATTTTTGAAAAGATCTTATATGTGACATCAACAAGGGATATTCCTCTATAATTATTGGGATCTGACCTATCACCTTTCTTGTGTAGGGGGTGGATTATTGCAGTGTTCCATTCCTCTGGCATTTTTTCAGAGTTCCATATGTCAATAATACGTTTATGTAGGTTTCGTAGAGTTTGATCATTTGCATTCTTCCATAATTCTGCAACCAACTGATTTTCTCCTGCTGCTTTATAGTTCTTGAGCAAGTTAACGGCTTTGATCACTTCCTCATATGTTGGTGGAATAACCTTTTCTAGTGGTGTTTTGTTTTTAGGTTTTGGGTCAAATTCCAGATTTTCTCTTGGGTCTTCGCAGTTGAGTAATTTTTTGAAGTAGACTGCCAAGATATTTGCATTGTCTTGGTTGTTATGTGCCATTTTCCCATTTTCATTTCTCAGCATAAGTGTAGGTGGGGTATACTTAGACTGATACTGTTTAAACGACTTGTAATAATCCCTTGTTTTATGTTGCTTGAATGATTCATCTATTGTTCTGAGCATTTCATTCTGATGATTCCTTTTAATTCTTCGAATTTCTTTAGCTGCTTGTCTTCTAGCATTAGTTAGTTCTGTTCTGGATTCGTCGGTTTTCCTTTGTTGATCATTTAACCATGCTTTGTGCCTCATTTGAATTGCTTTATCGCACTCCTCGTTCCACCAAGCATGTTTCTTCCTCCTTTTAATGGGAGCAAGTTCTTCAGCTACTGATTTCAATTTATTAATTATCACCTCTAAGTCATCACTTAGTTGTGTTTTAGATCTCTCCAAGTATACTTTATTGTTCATTAAATATGTGGGGTCATAATTTTTCTTCCTATTGGATTGGGCAGGCTTACGCTTTCTCTTAGGTGTTAGCTTTATTTTTATTTTGGATATGTAATGATCTGAATCGATGTCCACTCCACGGAGAACTTTGACATTATAAATTTCCTTATGATAATTTTTATCCATGGCAACATGATCGATTTGGAATTCCCCCAATTTTATGTTAGGACATTTCCAGGTCATTAATTTGTGTGGTCGCCTCTTAAATCTGGTAGTTTCCAAAATAAATCCATGGTCTGTACAAAGTTCAATTAACCTTTGACCATTCCTGTTTGTTAATTTATGAGCTGGCCATTTTCCTACTACTGGGCGGTATCGCCTTTCTCGTCCTATTTTTGCATTAAAATCCCCAAACAAGATTTTAACATGTGCATCAGGGATGCTTGATATCATATGGTCGAGTTCCTCCCAAAATTTGTCCACTTCTTCTCTATCCTTTCTGTTTTTATCATTTGTTGGTGCGTGTACATTTATCAAGGAGTAGGTTTTGTTTTCAACTTTAATTGTTAAGGTTGCTGTCCTCGCCGTGCTCGAGGAGAAGTCCTCTATTGAGTCTATTATACTAATATGAACCAGAAATCCCACTCCGAATTGCGGGACATTCTTCATTACCCTTTTCCCTGGGGGTCCTTTATATAGACGATATCCTCCTGATTCAATTGGATCCTGATCTGTATTTCGAAGTTCTTGAAGCGCTGTTATTAAGATTTTATGTTGATCCATTATATCTGTTAAGTGTTTCAACTTACCAAGTTTCAGTAGTGAGTTAATATTTAATGTCGCAAAGTATGAAAACTTTCCTTTCTTGTTGAATTTAAGTTTCTTCTGTTGGGCTTTCAGGCGCTCCGACTCGCCTTGATCTTCTACGTGGCACCCCACCGTATTCCGAATGGTGCCTTGCTTGGATCTTCGATGTTGCATGTCCAAGCCGGTGGATTTATTCGTTAGAAGACTCTTCATGTTTGATTGATTGTCTGATCTCGACGATCGAAACAGTTCTGACCGAGGCCAGGGTTTACAATTCCAGATGTGATCTGGAAAGGGTGATTGGTGAGATATGGATTGGTGATTAATGAGATTGTGAAGTTTGTGTTTGGTCCGCGAGAGCTATTTTATTTCACTCAAGTCCGCCGGTATGCCGGTGAGGACCCCCCTATCCGCCACCTGGGACGCGCCACGTCGGAGTATCACCTCTCCGCCTGCTACGACAGCGTAGTAGGTTCGTGGACACGTATAGTATCTTACATTCTAGATTAATTTGGAGAAACTAATATACGTCAGTGCTTTCGATATGATTCTGAGCCTGCAGATTAGTCCAATTTTAAAATGCATGTAACTTCTAAACTAACTAATGGATTTCATTCATAATTGGCACAACAATAGATCATATTATTTCAGATTATTACTGACTAACACATGCATGACATTGTTGTCAACATGATTTTACGGGCGCTGTTATATCCAATGTTTAACTGCATGCAACGTGCGTGCTATAATTGGACTTCAACTAAATTTTGTATTCTGTACCCTAAGATATGGAACTAAGAATATATTCAGTCACCAGGGCTGCCAACTGCAGTGCTCTATTAGGCTACATTATGCCAGTTATATTTCGAACTAATTAGAAATTTCGATATTACCAACTGAATTTCGTCATTATTCTAATTAGGTCCATATAGATTAATCATTGGAATGAATCATATATTTCGAGAGAAAAGCAGGCTCTTTAGTTCGTCAAGGAACTTCTTGTTTTTTAAATAATTTTGGTTTTTGCAAAGATCTGCGTCTTTCACGTTTCTTGTTATTTCCCTATATGCTTTCACTTGGATTGTATGAGATTAATAGAGACGTGAGAGAAGCCAGTCATGGAAATACCCTCAATTAGTGTTGACTTATTTCCAAAAAAAGTCCTTTATACCTGCGCTTGCGTGCGTGGGGATATCCGACGAATAAGTAAGTGTTATAATTAGCCACTCGCTGTTTCGGATGTCGTTACTCAGAGGGACAAAACTCAGGTTGGTTGGTTGGTTGGTTCCTCAGTTTAGGGGCTGAGACAACGTGGTCATGTAGCTCCGTGTACTTTGGGTGTTTGTATAATCATTCGGATAACCGGTGTTAATTGTGACGGCTGTATTAGTGTGTGTATCTGTTTTTAGGTAGATTTCATTAGAAAGCTAACTATTGCAATGGGTACCATGATTCTACTTCCAGAAAATTTCGACATAACTTCGCGTTTCAAATCCCCCAGACCCCAGAACCACCGTCAGTTCTAAAGTTTATATATAATTTATGTACGTATATACCATACAGGGTGTAATTGATATAATGGAAGACCGTTACACTGGTGATAGAAGAGACTATTCTAAGCTCCCTAGGTAAAACATTTGTCACCTATCTTTAAATTGAAAATTTATCATTAAAAAGTCAATGTTTTAGGTTTTTCCGAAATTCTTCAAACAGAAGGTGAGGCAGCAGGCTGGAGGAAACTAGGCGGAGCGAGGTAGGATGATGCGCGGAGGAGAAGTTGTTACGTAATCGGAGCGTTGACCTTACTAGTTGAGGGGAGGTATCAGCTGTTAGGAGGAAAGGGAGCGATAGCCGACTCGTAAGGAAATTTGTATTGGTGTTGTTGTTGAAATTGCACGCAATGTCTTGGGACGTTATGACCGGTAGTATTGTGTAGCCTACTTTGTAAGTGTCATTGCCGTCCGGCACTTTAATGAAATACAGTGTGACAAAATTCCGACATCCCGTATTCTGTTCAGAAGTAGCATTTAAGGCGGAAGGAATACACTTGATGTTTTGTTTGAGAGGCTTGGCAATTTTGGTCATTTAGCCCCATGTGGTTGGCTGTGGGAAGAATTTGTCTGATAACCTGTGTTTTTGTGGTTTCTTTAGTAATGTGGGTATTTGTAATTCTGGTGAGAATTGGGAAGGAGGCGGCCGTGGCCTTAAGTTAGGAACTATCCCAATATTTGCCTGGGGTAGAAGTGGGAAACCATGGAAAGCTACTTCCAAGATTTAATACTAGACTAGTATGGTACCACATGTACATAGTAATAATAATAATAATAATAATAATAATAATAATAATAATAATAATAGCCGGCCTTGTGATGTTGGGGTAGCGCGCCTACCTCTCACCCGGAGGTCCCAGGTTCGATTCCCGGCTTCGTCAGGGAGTTTAGAAACTGACGTGAGGGCTGGAATGGGGTGCACTCAGCCTCGTGAGGATAATTGAGTAGTTGTCTGACAGTGAGGCAGCGCCCCGATCACGAAAACCAAGATTAACGGCCGAAGGGACCCGATGTGCTGATCACGCGTCACCCCCAATATCTGCAGGCCAAATGGCTGGGCAGCGGTCGCTTGGTAGGCCTAGGCCCTTCACGGGCTGTAGTGCCAGGGGTAATTTATTATTTTAATAAAATAATAATAATAATAATAATATTAAAGCAAATATAGCGAGTTGGTTGGCCCTATCAAAAGGCAATGGCATTTAGAACGGGTAATGACCATACCTATAATTGTCTCAAATACAAACGTGATCCCAAGTACCTATCTCCAAGTTAAAGAACTAGTTCTGGATACTCAAATGGACGTAGAAGGCAGTAGTTCTCTCAACAACCCGAATCGTCTGGAAATTCATGGGTAGCGATTTCGACTTTCCAGCTTAGAAATGGCTGTTTCAGTAGCAATACTTTGGTTCCCTGAATCCCGTATAGTTATGTTGTGATGTACCAGCAATGTGTTATATGTACCGGTACTGTATAAAACAACAATAATAATAATAATTAAATGATAGTGAGGCTATCCTTCTCGAGGGTTCGATCTAGTCTGAGTCATGTAATACTTGAAGGTGAACAAATACGACAGCCTTATGCCGATGGATGTAATGGCACGTACATGAAATTCTGTGAACACAACATTCCGGAATCTCGACATCCCCGCCAAAAATAAAAATAGTGTGTCCAACAACAACATATTATTATTATTATTATTATTATTATTATTATTATTATTATTATTATTATTATTATTGTTATTATACATATTATAAGAGATTATATATTTACTGAATGTTATTAATTTTTAAGTAAGATTCCAATTGTTTAGGACGTTCAGTAAATAAATATTTTTGGAAACAATGATGATGGAAGAGACTTGAAAGCTTGTTGTGATGGAGGTTGTTAATTCGTTTTAGGGACTTGGGACCTTTGTTTATCAGCCCCGTGTAGTTGGGTGAGTGTTGGATTTGTCTGATAAATTGTGTATCTGTAGTTTCTTTATGTGTAGCTCTAGTTATTAGGGTCGTGAATGAGGTTGGTGCTCCGGGACTCTAAGTACCATACTATCCCGGCATATGCTTGGAAAGCGCGTGGAAGAATCCAGAGAAATCCAAACTCAGGATAGCCACTGTCGGTGCTGAGTTTGGACCCCCAATCACCGGACTTGCTGCGATCGTGGTGTACGATTAAATGCGCATGCCTACACCGCGGGGGTAGGAAAGAAAGCAGCCGTGGTCTAATGAAGGGACATTCCAACTTTGGGCTCGTGGGATGCCACGGGAAATCATCTCGTGGCTGCAGATGGTGGGAAGTAAGGAAGCTTGTGGTTATACATAACCGTAAATATCGTGATTATGAGCTACTGGATCTCCTTTTTATGTGGAATCCAAACCATAGGACATGGCATTTCAATTCGAAAATCTCACATGCATTGCCCGGGAATCAAACCCGGTCCGCCGTGGTGAGAGCCCAACAGCTGGACCGCTGCGCCATCACGCCCCAACTTGCATATCGGCCGGTGATGGTAAGCTGTCTCAATACTATCACCCCATGTAGATGATGATGATAATAATAATTATAGTCTAATAATAATAATAGTAATAAGAGTCAGCATGTGTAGCTCTGGTGGTAGAGTATTAAAAAATAAAAGTCTGGCAAATCGATATTAAAAAAAAAACATAAAGGAACTTAGGTTGGTACCATAGTTTAGGGGTGCGACAATGTGGTCTGGTAGCCCCGTGTTAAAGAAGTTAGTGTGTCTAAAATTATATTATTACTATTTATAGTACAGTAGTAGTAGCCTAGTATGATAATAATTATAATAGTATTATTAATACTTTTGTTACAGTTGTTGAACTGTCTTCACACAGAGATAGACCAACAGTTTCTTAAATTAATTTACCAAATTTTTAGGATTTCCATTTTCTATGCATAGGCCATGAGGATGGCAAAATCCTAAACAGATCCACCATCACTAGTCATGTAGCCACTCCCCATGAAGGTTTATAGGCTCGGTTTGTGTATTTCAATGTCATTGGATGACAAGACGAGGTGGTCACTCAACTTCAGACTCTTGTTAACATTCCTTAGAGTTGGAGGGGAGGGTGACTGGGAGAAGTCAGCTGTACAGCTGAGGAGAACGAAGTGTAAGCCCGTTTCCAAGACATTGACCGACGATTTTTGTGATTTAATTCCATCTACACTAATTAAGATCCTACTGAATTTCATTAAGATATTTGCTTAGAATACCATCTTCTATCACCAGTGTAACGGACTTCCATCATATCAAATACACCCTGTATATATATATGAAATTCAGTCGGATCTTAATTAGTGTAGGTGGAATTAAATCACAAAATCGTCGGTCAATGTCCATGTCTTGAAAACGGGCTTACACTTCGTTCCCCTCAGCAGCACAGCCGACTTCTCCCCGTCACCCTCCCCTCCAACGCTAAGGAATGTTGACAAGAGTCTGAAGTTGAGAGACCTCCTAGACTTGTCTGCCAATGACATTGAAATACAAAAAACCGAGCCTATGAACAGATGATTCACACCTTCTTGGGGAGTGGCTACATGACTACTGATGGTGGATCTGTCTAGGATTTTACCATCCTCATGTCCTATGCATAGAAAATAGAAATCCTAAAGATTTGGTAAATTAATTTAAGGAACTGTTGGTCTATTTTTGTGTGAAGATAGTGCAACAACTGTAATAAAAGTTTTAATAATACTAATATTAGTAGTAATAGGCTTTTAGACACACTAATTTCTTTTATGTTTCTTTTTGGTATGTCGAGTTGCCAGACTTTAATGTACGTAGGATTTCTTGTATGGGCCATGAAATCCATGGACATGATCGTACTAGATCCCATTCATTTACTACATGACTCAACCTAGATCGCACCCTCGGGAAGGTTAGCACTCTACCACCAGAACTACACATGCTGACTCTTATTCTTATTATTATTAGACTATTATTATTATTATTGTTGTTACGTGCAAAGCCCGTCCCAAAGTTTTTAATATGCATCTCCTCTACATATTGTATTCCTGACCTTTAAAGCGCCCGCCTAGATGGCTTGGTTTCGCTAATGAACTCGAAGTGGCAGCATCTATCGGCACCTCTAGCCGGGGTTGTATCTTCGACCGCTAGAGTGCGTGAGTGGTGTCTTCTGATCTCGTCTAATCAAGACATATTTAAAAATATAGTATTATACGTCATTAAACAAAGGACTATATATACATCATGCCGCCAAAATAATTATATAATATGCACATTGTTACTTGATGTGTCAATCTGTGATTGGACAATTACAATTAACATTAATGCACTGCGGCTTTTAACTTTGGATCTCCGCCATGTTGGCATCTACTCAGTCTGTCGTCGAGAAAGCAAGAACCTAGTTGGTCGTGAAAGGTGTCGCCGCTGCCCAGGGACTTGGCCCCCTGGCCTCCACGAAATATGGATGTATTCTAAAAAAGGAAATGCCTGTGTTCTTAAGGCTATAATTTCGCCATTTCGCCTTGAAGATGATGTGTGACATATTATCGCAACTTGCTGCAAACAAAAGTGCTTGTTACCAAAACTACGCAAGTGCGGGGTTAGCCATTTTGAGGCAAATCTAGTGCCTTATAATATTATTTAATTTGTGTGTTAATGATTTTGTTATTATTGTGTCTCCACAGAGAAGTATTTAATGTACGTTGTATAAAATATTTTTATTTATATATATTCTTATGGGAGCTCCGATATTGACCTTATATTAATGTTTTAATAATGTATTTTGTTTTGCCTTGTGGGCCAAAGTTTTCTGTTTTATTAATGTTACCTGATATGTAATGTTTTTGTTTTCTTTCGACCTTCCGGAGACACGTTTCAAGTTTATCTTACATTGTAGCTGATTATTTATTTAGTTTATTTTCTTTTGGTAATCTTAGGGATTCGCCTTTATTAATTTGCTTTACGATCCGTAGCATTCTAAATTACCTCGTTGTAATTGTGTTAAGATGTAATCGTTTCCTCCTTTCCATTCTCTCTGGTGACGTTATATTTTAAAAGTAATTGTTTGCCGTGATTCGACTGGACATTGCAAGCATCTGTTTCGTGGCCATGTTTGTTTTTTGTTTTGCCCAAGTGCATTGTGGTCTGGTGAGTGTAATTCTCTAGGCGTCGAGCGGGACACTCAAACGTGTTGTGGTGGTAGATCAGTATGTTTTTTTGTTAATCTTGTTGATTTACTTTGTGTTTTTGTGAGTGTTCCTGAGTATTTCTCCGTTATGAAAGTTGTGGATTTGTAAATTGATCCTTTTTTATTTTATTAATTTAATTTTAAACTTTTCGTTTCCTCGTGGCCTTGATGCCTGCATGTCGGGTCAGTTTTGCGTGCCTTAGTGGTTTATCAAGCCCTTTCTCATTTTGTGATTCCTGTCTGCTGACTTTCTTTCTTGGGCTATTTTATATATATTTTTAAATTAAATGTTTTCTGTTTGCTCAGCAAACTACCATGTAAAGCCTTATCTAGTTTTCTTATGTAATTGACTTGTTTTGGCCTTAAGCCAATGTCCATCACCAGAGAGGTTGTTTTTTGTGGCAGTAATAGTCTTTTTAATTTTTTTGTGGATGAAGGATTTTATTAATTTTTATTTTCTTGGCCCCTTTTGGTAATTAAATATTCTTTTAAATATTGAGCAACTGTTGTGGCATCATTTCGTTGGTGGCAGTCCTATGGGTTATCGGACTGTGTCTGTAGACGAGCCTGTGCGTTTCCCTCTTCTCCTCCTTCTTCCATCAATAGGTGTTCTTCTGTTGGGGCATGTCTTCTGGCGGTGATTTTGCAGTTAGCGATGCGGACCTCTGAAATAAGGTAAGTTGGCCCCCACCCCGGCGTCGCAGTGGTAGCAGAGCGAGCTCGTGTATCGCTTCTGCAGCTATCCCCACCCCCATACCCTCAGGCTCGTTTGTAGACCCTTCTGATGCTGATGGAGCGGTTGCTGATGGGATGTGTCATGTCAGTGCACTTAATGTTATTTAATGCTAATCCTTGTCGTTTGTTCGGTTTCATGTTTGCCTCTGAATATCCATGTGGTGATATGTGAAGTGACCTGTTCCAAGCGAGGTTTCTGTGCTGAATTTTATCCTGTTTATGATGCAACATTCCCGGTGAAAAAGAAGCTTGGTAAGTGACTGGCATGTGTTCTTGGCATGGGAAATGTGGGTTTCTTGATTTTCTGATAGCCTACATGCTGCGAGTGAAGGCATCGAGGAGCCCTGTCTGAAGCTGTTCGCTCTGTAATTTGTAGCAATTTGTTATAATTTAGCTTCCTGTTATCGAGCCAAGCAAGCGATGACGTCTGCAGTTCTGGGCAGCATTGTGCATGATTTTGAATAGTATTGTGGCAGAGTTCGAGTGTCAACCTAATCTATGGTGTTGTTAATTGGTAGTTTATGGTATTGTTGTGAAATTGTAAACTGTCCTCGTAATTCCTAAAATTTGTTTCTTTCTGTATTGTCTGCCTGTATTCTGTGTGTTTCAAAATGGCCGACAATAAGAGTGCTTTTGATTTGATTGACTTAAGAGATAACCTTGTGAATTTGGAGTGCTCTTCTGGGGTTGAACATGAATCAGCTCGGTTTACTAGGTCTGAGGATTTGGGATCGATTACTGGTAGTGGTTTGCCTGCCCCTCTATTGCCTGACTCTGGCTCGTCCAGACCACTTACCCCTGGATACGGTCATTCTTCTCATGTTAGGTCACCTAATGATTTCCTGGGTCCCGCCGACCCATTGCATCCCAGTTTTTTCTCTGGCAATGTAAATGTTTTGTCTCCTGTAGAGGGTGTGCGAGTGAGCTACCCTGGTAATAATGTCTCTTTTCCGAATGCTACGCACTCGCGTACCGTTAATTATGGGTCGATTCCTCACCCTATTTCTAGTTTCTTAACTAAGTTGAAGAATTTCAACCTAGATGACGTTACCCAGGTGGTCCTATTTTTAAAGCAAGTGGTCGAATTGGGTAACCATGCCTCGATTTTTGGAATGTCGGAAAATCAGATTTTCCAACTGTTGTATCCTGTAGCATCCGGTATGCTGCGCGATAAGCTGATTGAAGCTATCCACCTCCACATGTCCTTAGCCATGTTCATTAGAGAAGTGTTGTGGGTTTTTGTCCCTGCGAGTGCCCTTAGTACTCTCGAGCAAAAGTTCTTATATCGTGTCCAAAGGTTGGACGAGTCTCTTAGCGACTATGTCAGTGACATTAAGGTATATGCCCAGGTATTTGCATCCCCTTTAACTGAACGACAATTGGTGTCGTCTATTGTTAATGGGTTTTTGCCTCAATATAGGTCATACATGACTATGTGTACCAGGCCTTCGTCATTTGTCGAGCTGAAACAGTTCGTTATAGAGGCTATGGCTGTGAAACATGCAGACTCCCTTCGTGTAGCTAATTTTCCTCCTTCCTTGATGTCTCGTCCCCCTCCTTCCTTGATGTCTCGTCCCCCTCCTAAGGTTATGTTTCATCCTAGACCCAATGTTAAGTGCCACACGTGTGGTGGCGTGGGGCATGTTAAGAAGGTGTGTCCGAATAACCAAGTTGTGTATCGCCAATGACGGGATATTTTGGAGACCAATTCGGATGTTACTTCTAAGGATATTTCTGTGCATGAGAATTTGGGAAAACCGTGTGAAGTTTCTGGTCGCCCTGCTAATGAAAATCTTGATAAATCTTTGAAAACTAATTCATCACGTGCTTATTCTGCTTATGTCTCTGACCTACCTAACCTGTCGGTGAGCAATGTCGTGGCAAGTCAGCCTAATTCTAAACATAATGTGAAACCTGTGGTGCGGGTGTCCTCGTCATCTAATTGTAATCGTTTTAGAGTGAATAATGATTTTGGAATTTATCTTGTGGCTAAGGGAATATCCCCGTTTATTTAAATTTGTGTTAATGACGAGCCCGTTTCTGCATTGCTTGATTCTGGTAGTGTTGCATCCTTTATAAGCGAGGTCTGGTTTTTATCTATGAAGAGTGTTTGCAATCTACCTGAGTTAGAGCCTAACAATGAATCTTTTATTTCGGTAAATTGTTCAAACTTAAATATTTTGGGTAGTATGACAGTCAAAATCCATATTCTAAATTTTTCTTGGAAGTTTAAATTTTTTGTTGCCAGAAATATTTCTTGTTCCGTGGTCATTGGAGCTAATTTCATGTCCCACGTTGGTATGCTTCTTGATTTTGGTGCTCGCAACTTATGGTTTAAGTTTAATCCGCAAATTAAATTATCGTTTAACCCGGTTTTATCTTCTCCTGCTGTCAATTCAGTTAGTGAACCTGTGACTATTGAGGGTCTCGATCTGGAAAATTTAACGAGTCTTCAAAAGGATGCCATTAAGAGGTTATGTCAGGAGTATAGTGATGTATTTACTGACAAGTTGGGTGTAACCCATTTGATGGAATACAAGATTGAGCTAACCGATTCTGTGCCGGTGCGTTCCAGCCCGTATCGCCTTGCCCCGCCCAATATGGCTGAACTTCGGAAGATTATTGACAAGATGTTGGACGAATGTGTAGTCCAACCTTCTATCTCTGCCTACTCATCCCCTGTATTCCTTGTGTCAAAACCTAACGGTGGTTTTCGGCCGGTGGTCGACTATAGGGCTCTTAATCAAAAAGTTGTTTTACAATCCATCCCTTTGCCGGATCTTCATACATGCTTTAGTTGGTTTCGCAACGCGAAGGTGTTCACGATCCTCGATTTAAATTCTTCTTACTTCCAAATTCCCCTCTCTCCGGAATCCAGGCATGTTACTGCTTTTCCACTGACTGGAACCTGTTTGAGTATGCGCGTGTCCCGTTTGGCCTATCCACCGGAGCCGCTGTGTTGAGCAGACTTCTGGACAAGGTGTTTTCAGAAATTAAATTCAAATTAGTGTACCACTATCTTGATGATGGGGTGATCTATTCTGAGTCCTTCGAGGAACACGTTGATCATCTGAAGGTTGTACTTGATCGGTTGCGTGACGCTGGCCTTACCGTCAAATTGTCCAAGGTTTCCTTTACCAAGCCCAAAATTTCCTTCTTGGGACATATTGTTTCCGAATCTGGTATCTCCGTGGACCAGTCTCGTACTCAGGCCATCAGAGATTTTAAACCGTCCAAGAACGCCAAGGGTGTTGCTCGTTATATTGGAATGGTGAACTTCTTTCGTAAGTTCATCAGTAACTTTGCCGACCGTGCTGCTCCTCTAAATCAATTACGCAAAAATGCTGTGAAGTTTGAGTGGGGTCCCTCTCAGCAGGCAGCCTTCGAAGATCTTAAGCTTGCGCTATCTAACGCCCCTGTGTTAGCCATTCCGGATTTTGGGAAGCAGTTCATTGTGCAGACTGATGCGTCTGGTCGTGGTGTTGGTTGTGTCCTACTGCAAGAGTCTGATCTGGGTAGGCAACCCATTGCATACGCTTCTCGTACTTTAACGGACGCAGAGAGGAAGTATTCCATATACGAACATGAGGGTTTAGCAGTGTTGTTCGCCCTGGAAAAATTCCGAATGTATCTTGAGCACACTAAGTTTCTCTTCGAGACCGATAACCAGGCCTTGAGCTGGGTGTTAGGGAAACCCCGTAAAACTGGTAGGATTGCCAGATGGGCAACTAGGATCCTGTCACTCCAATTCACCGTCCACCATATCCGTGGGTCTGAAAATGTGGTAGCTGATTCATTAAGCCGCATGTATGAGGAAACGTCCGAAGTGGATATTCAGGGATGTGAACCCGTAAACCTTGTATCACCTGTAAATTATGTCAATGTCGTTCTCAGCAATTCCCCTGTGCTTTTTGAAGATGTGAGGCGATTCCAGAAAGAAGATCCCTCCTTATCTAGCCTAATTGACCGAATCAATTCTGGGGAAGTGACCAAGCCCTACACTCTAAAGGATGGTGTATTGTGTTGTTCGTCTCGTCATGACCGTCATGCTCCCGGCGGTCCTCATTCCGGAAATCTTTCGTTACTATCACGAATCTCCTATTGGTGGCCACCTAGGAGTGGCCACCTCTGAAATAAGGTAAGTTGGCCCCCACCCCGGCGTCGCAATTATTATTGTTATTATTAGCCTATTTTTATTATTATTATCATTATTTTTATTACTACACTGTATTATAACAATGTATTTGTATTTTATTTTCGTGTATTTTCATATGTATGTACATTGTTGATTGACCAATAAATCAACACCCCCCCCCCCCCCCCCCTCACCAGTTTATGGCCACCCCAGGGCTGGAGATCGGATGGGACAATTCACAATATGTACATGTTGTACCGTACTAGTATTAAATCATGGAAGTAGTTTTCCATGGGTTCCCACTTCTACCCCAGGCAAACGCCGGGATTGTTCCTAACTTAAGGCCACGGCCACCTTCTTCTCAATAACCATAACCGCTGGCAGTGTAGCCCATGAAGGGCCTAGGCCTGCCAAGCGACCACTGTCCAGCCATTTGGCCTGCAGATATTAGGGTGACGCGTGGTCAGTGCATCGAGTCCCCTCGGCCATTAATCTTGATTTTCCTGACTGGGGCACTGCCTCACTGTCAGACAGCTACTGAATTGCCCTCACGAGGCTTAGTGCACCGCGTTCCAGCCCTCACGTCAGTTTCTAATATCGCTGATGGAGCCGAGAATCGGACCGAGGGCCTCCGGGTGAGATCCAGTTGCACTGCCCCAACACCACAGGGCCGGCACCTTCTTCCGAATCCTCACTTGAATGACAAATACCCACATTACTACAGAAACCACAAAAACACAGGTTATCACACAAATTCTACCCACACCAAGCTACATGGGGCTAAATGACCAAAATCGCCAAGCCTCTCAAACAAAACATCAAGTATTTTACTTCCGTCTTATATGCCTAGTTCTGAACAGACTACGGGATGTCGGAATTTTGTCACACTGTATTTCATTAAGTGAAAGTTTTTAGTATTTTCAGAAGCTAGTCAACAGAAGGTTCGACACGGATGCCAATGATACACCAGGGCTGAGTATCGAAATTATTTTATACATGAACATCAATCAATGAATTCCACACTTACACATTAGGCTACACAATACTACCGGTCCTAACGTCCCAAGCCATTGCGTGCGTTGTCAACAACAACAACAACAACAAGAACAACGGCAATACACATTTTCTTACGAGATGGTACCGCTTATCCTCATATCAGCTGATAGCCTACCACCCCTCAATTCAACCGGTAAGGTCAATGCTCCGATTACATAACAACTTCCCCTTCGCGCGTCGTCACACCTGGCTCCGCCTCGTCTTCCCCAGCCTGCCGCACCACTTTCTGCCTGATTAGTTTCTGAAAAAACTAAAAACATTGACTGTTTAATGATTAATTATCAATTTCAAGATACGTGACAATTTTTTTCCTAGGAAGCTTAAAATAGTCTCTTCTATCACCAGTGTAACGGACTTCCATCATATCAATTACATCCTGTATATATATATATACAGGGTGTATTTGATATGATGGAAGTCCCTTACACTGGTGAGAGAAGATGGTATTCTAAGCAATTATCTTCATGAAATTATGTCGGATCTTAATTAGTGTAGGTGGAATTAAATCACAAAAATCGTCGGTGAATGTTTTGGAAACGGGCTTTCACTTCGTTCCCCTCAGCAGCACCGCTGACTTCTCCCCGTCACCCTCCCCTCCAGCGCTAAGGCATGTTGACAAGAGTCTGAAGTTGAGTGACCTCCTCGTCTTGTCTGCCAATGACATTGAAATACACAAACCAAGCCTATGAACAGCTGTTTTACACCTTCATGGGGAGTGGCTACATGACTAGTGAAGGTGGATATGCCTAGGATTATGCCAGCCTCATGGCCTATGCACAGAAAATAGAAATCCTAAAGATTTGGTAAATTACTTTAAGGAACTGTTGGTCTATCTTTGTGTGAAGATAGTGCTACAACTGTAATAAAAATATTAATAATACTAATAAGGTAATAATAGGCTTTTAGACACACTAATTTCTTTTATGTTTCTTTTTGGTATGTCGAGTTGCCAGACTTTAATGTACGTAGGATTTCTTGTATGTGCCATGAAATCCATGGATATGATCTTATTAGATCCCATTCATTTACTACATGCTTGAACGTAGATCGCACCCTCGGGAAAGTTAGCACTCTACCACCAGAACTACACATGCTGACTCTTATTATTATTATTAGACTGTTATTATTATTATTAATATTATTATTAACCTATTATTATTATTATTACTGGACAGATTGCCTTGAAGTAAAAAATCCAAATGACATATATAACAATATAACAACCAAATTTACGGAAATCTACCAAAAAGCATCTTACATAACCACACGTAAACAGGGAAAAAGCAAACAATGGTTCACTTATGACCTAAAAATACAATGTAAGGAAAGAGACAGACTTTACAAAACAATGCTCAGAAACAAGGATAATATTACAATAAAAAATGAATACAAAGCTTTCAGAAACAAATTAAATAAGCTAATAAACAAAACATCAATATTATAAAAATAAGATTAATAGTTCCAAAAACGATAATAAAGGAACGTGGAAAGTCATTAATGATATAACAGGTCGAAAAACACAAACTGTCAATGAAGTCATAAACAAACACTTATGATTACATTATACTAACGAAGTGATAGTCAATAAATTCAACAATATCTTTAGTGAAGAAAGAAACAGCCTAGCTCATAACTGTAGTATCAACATATGGCAATCAAATAGAAACACATTAATGAATTCCTTTACATTACTTGAAACTGATGAACATGAAATAGAAAACATAATTAAGGAATTAAAAACAGACAAATCGCCTGGGGTGGACAATATACGCTTGAAAGACATAAAGGCAACATCCAAAAAAACTATACCATTCATAATACACCTCATAAACAAGATATTCGAATCAGGCATAATACCAAAATATATGAAATACACAATTATTAAACCAATATATAAGAATGGCGATCACTTAGACTTAGGCAACTACATACCAATATGCATTTTATCAATCCTACACAAAATAATGGAAAAATGCTTGGATAAGAGATTGAAGAATTTCCTAAATAAATATGATATTTTAAAGGGACGCCTATGCGGTTTTAGGAAGGGAAAAAGTACTGAACTACTCCTGGCTGAATTTGCCAATGTAATAAATAATGCCTTAAATGAGAACAATCACATAAAGGTACTTTTTCTTGACTTTTCTAAAGCATTTGACACAATAAACCACAATAAACTACTTGCTAAATTACACGATATTGGAATAAGAGGCACGACTTACAAACTATTTGAAAGCTATCTGAAAAACAGGGAAATGGCAGTTATGGTCAATAACACTATCAGTGACGCAGTAGAAGGAACACGGGGTATCCCTCAAGGCAGTATTATTACACCTACACTATATAACCTGTTCGTAAACGACATGAATGAAACCATTAAACACAGTAAAATATTTATCTATGCTGATGACACCACTATATATACCATACATAAAGACTCTACAACAGCTTTTGATAGACTTCAAGAAGACTTCAATAACATCACAAGATGGTGTCATGACAATAATTTGTATATAAATACTGTACCCGATACCTAGTTGAGGTTATCGGCTACGCCAGCAGACATTAAGCCGTAGTTGAGGTTTTGGGAAGAGTTAAGGAAAGATAGCGCTCAGATCGAGTCAAGAGGAATGTCAGGATGACGTAGTAGGTCTAGGATTTAGAAGGCGCTGACCGCAGTTAAGCAGATGGAATTATGAATGGAAATATGAAGCTTTATTAAGATCTATATGGAACATGGTATTTAAACATCTTAGAAGAGGAGATATAACATGCATTATATGTGGTAATAATTTGAAGGAAGTCAGATAACCCTTAAGTTATTTTATAACTTAATAGCCGAGATGATGGGGGTTCGAGATTATATTTGTGACGCAAGACCACGGTGGTGGGGAGGACGCCACGTGACCGCACCAAGCAGGTAAGGGTCGAGACAGTGCAGGAACTGTCAGTCTATCTCTGTGAGCCAAGCAAGGAAGTCAAGCTGAGTAACACACGCCAGGCGCATGGTATAGATCGTGCAGCGAACAGAAACTGTCACGGAAAGTGCAGGCGACAGTTTCAGCTTCACCGAGCAGCGAACAGAAACTGTCACGGAAAGTGCAGGGGACAGTTTCGGCTTCTCCGAGCGGCGAGCGACAAGTAGGTCAGTGGGCCGGGCGGAGATCCGCAGCAAACAAGCATATGAGGCCGGGGTTCTTAAAACAGCATTGCGATTAGTTGGAGAACTTTATTCCAAGCTGCATTTCAACGTAGAACGACATGGCGAGGCTAGCTTTATGCGGAGATTATTATGGCATAGCAGTAGGGCCGTGCGGGTTAATTCCCATTATTATACGCAAGCATTATAACAGAAGCTGAACTTCATTACTACGTTGAGTTGGAACGTTTATTCAGCACTTGAATTATAAAGACAAATAGTTACGTGATACTGCAACTTTGAACTTCGAAAGAACATAGTTTTTCTCAATGACATTACGACTATGCATTTCATAGCGCATTCCAAGTAACAGTAACCATTTTAAGCAAACGGAATGTTGTAAGCATATGCACTTAGGAACATTAGCTCGTGCATTAATGCAAGTCAGTCTTAAGAAGTGTTATGAATTACCGAGTATGAACACAGATACAGGGTGTTTCATAAACTTAGACACTCTGATAAAACAATTTGATTTTCTACAAGTAAAACTTAACCGCTGTGGAAATTGAACTTTCAGCACTCAAGCGAACATTGTATAGAACAGTGGCGTAACGTAGAAGAGGAATAGGGGGTCCGCTGTTTCTATGAACTTTTTCGTGAGGATTCGGACAATATCCGCTATGGATAACCAGAAGTTTATCATGTCGGAGTAAACGCAGACAGAGACGCGATGGCACCACGGAGCGATGGATTCGATTCCTGACGAGGAGGATGTCCACCAGCTGATTCACTTGGGATTCGAAGGCAATCGTCATTGCATGGATGGAATGATATTCACGCCGATCTTTCGAGAAATTCATTACATAGGGAAAATCGACGATCTTTGAAATTTAATAACAGCTGATTATGAGAAGGTACTGTAAGAGTTATAATTTCCTGATACGATTATTTTCATGAATACTGGGCACACATGTATATTTTTCTAATAGGAGTGATACGTTTGTTTGAGACATGGTTTGACTTTATATGCTTCGAAATTTTGCTAGAATATGGCGTGACCATATGATATGGCAGGCATCATTATACGAAATTCTCACCATTGGTTGGTTTTATTAAGCAGATGTTTGGTCATTTAGACATTTTTCCAGTAAGGATATTTTTCATGAATAGTTTTTTTTTGTGTGACGAGTATTTCGAACTCGTGATCTGCAATTGATTATCTATATTACTTCGTCAGTTCATTGCATACTAGCGAGTGTGTATTATTCATCAGTAGGGATTTTTTCCATTGGATTGTTTGGAGATATTAAGAAGTTATTCACTTTAGTGAATGAATATCGCTTTTATATGACAACTAGAGACTTGTTGATTCCTATCTGGTACATTCACTCATATAGTCTTCGAGATGGGGTCTTTCGTATTTATACGATTGTATGGTGGTTACTCATCTTACCCATCGTTTAGGGCACTATCACTTTAGTCGACGGGGCGAGGTCTTTCGTATTTATACGATTGTATGGTGGTTACTCATCTTACTTGCCATTGAGGGACTCATTTTTATCATCCGAGTGTACATGAGATTGTAAGTGAATCAAACAAGGAACTACTAGTCACATATCAGTCGAAATTTTGTTAAATAAAGTAACGATAAATGTCAGCAGGGTTACATTTGTAATTCTTGTTTGCCAATCCAATATTTTGTTGCTATACTCTTTTGAGAGTAATTTCAGTTTAACAGCTGTTACAGCTGATGCTTTTGATGATTTTTATAATTGTGTTGGATACCTTTGAGAAGGACTTAAAGTAATTGAATCTTGTAAGATGAATCATTAATGGTCAGATTTATTTTAAGGCAGATCAGTATTGTAGATTTTGATATGAGAGATTATAGCACATTAGTGATTTTCTGTGATGTGAATTATGAGAATTGTAAGAGAATTTATGCTATTTGAAAGCAGATCTTGAATTACTGAGGTAATATTTTTTCCAATTGTTTAAGAAGTTGTCTAGATGTGATCAGATTAATTACAGTTATTGGAGACTGTGTGCGTTGATAATTTGAAGCCAGTTATATATTTTTTGTAGATCATGCAACATGGTTAAGTGAAGTTTGTGATAGGCATTTTGTGGAAGTTGCCAAGTGATAGTTGCAATGTTGCTAATGCATTTTGAAGCAGACATGAGGTTGTTGAACCCAGTCTAGCGTAATTGTTGAGATTCATGCTGTATGTGCTGAATATTTATGAAGTTTTGTGGAATAATTGTTGTATTCAAATTTGATATTTGAAGAAATGAGGATATATAATGTCGTTGTGGATAGTCAGATCCAACGTGATGTCGTGAAGGCTATAATATTTTTTGGCATGAAAATTAAATACGAGATATAACTTGGAAGTGATAAAACTGTAAGACAACGTTCTATAACCCATATTAAACAATTTGTTAGGAAATTAAACCAATAAATAAAGTTGATAATACAAGATTTTCTGAGAATAATAATTAATGAAATAATAATCTGAAAATTAAGCATATTAATGATCTGACCTAAAGAAATAAAAATCAGAATGACTAGAAGAAATAATGGAATCTAAATAACCAGAAGAGTAAAATTTAAATAAATTGATAAATTAAATTTTGGAATAAATCAATGAATTAAATAAATGGATGAATTAAAGATTGGATGAATAAACTGATTTAAATAAATTAATAGATGATTGGATAAATGATGAATAACTGAATTAAAAGGTGATCATTAATTAAAGAAGCTGATGATTAATGAATTTATATGGAATTAAAATAAATTTAATTGAGATATAATTTGAGGAATTGCAACTTGAGTTGAGAAATTAAACAATTTGTATTGATGATTTAAGATTATTTAATCTAAAGGAGATAATAAAATAAGAGTGTGTGAATAATTAGAAAGCATAATGAAGTGATGATAATAATTTTCATTTAAATGATTTAATGGTGATGAGTTGATGATTCTGACAGGAATATGTTGAATTTTGAGATGAGAATTAATGTGAGAAATGTTTAATTTTGATGATGATGATAATGATGATCAATGAGAAGTGAATTTTCTGTAATTCACAAACAAGTAATTTGTAATGACAATGTAAATAGTGTAAATTAATTATTCGATGTTTAGGAGCATTTGACTAATATGTTCAACATTTAAATTATGCCATGCAAGCCATAAAATACGTGATATTTAAAATATGTGATTATAATATGTGTATGTTTAGACAGATTAATAACTTTTTCAAATCCACATTTATGATGTTAAATTAAAGAGAAATTAGGTCTCAGGTATCACAAATGTCAGTGACGAAAGACATAGTGCTACAGTGATCCTGAGAACCCAAGAGAACTTTAGAGATTTTTCTGTTTTATGTGGATGAAATATTTTTGATTAGAAAAGAGATGGTTCGATATTTGGACAATGACAATTTAACGTTGGCATTCGACCATGCTCTCAGGTAGGAGGTATATCTAAAATGTCTGTCTGACTATCAAAGTGAAATAAATTTGTTTTTATCTTAGTTGTGATCTGATGATGATGTGATTTTCCTTTTTCTTTCCTTGTCTTGAGTAAGGCTTAACCAGGAAAGGAGGTGGTTTGCTAGGAATTCAGTTGATGGCGCCCATTTATATTTGCATTTTTTTTTATTAAACTTAAGCCCGTAACGACCCTAGTGATACTTTGTCTCGTGTTACCCACTGCTTTTTCGATAACTCAGCTGAATTTCCGACACATTCCTTATTTGACTAGAGGTTCATTTAACTCCGCTCTGTCCTGGAACTCCAGGAATGCGATGTAATAGCAGATGGGTCATCGCATCCCCAGGACGAACGGGTACAATACAACCAAATCTAAAATAATGCACATCAGAGTTGATCACTTCACACAAGAAAAATACAAACTAACGCACCACAGCATATCATGCATACACCAAAACATCCTGGCAGGTTGCATAAATAGTACTTCGACACAAAAATACCTAGGAATTACCCTTGATGAACACTTTAAAATGAATACACACACAGTAAATATAATAAAAAACCTAAGAGCAAACCTCTACACCTTCTACAATCTCCGATTTTATGTAGATAGGAAAACTTACAAAACAATTTATAGTGCTCTGATTGAAAGCAAATTAAGATATGCTATAGCAGCTTGGGGAAATCAAAACACAACTTTAATTAATAATCTTCAAGATAGCCAAAACAGGTTCTTTAAATATTTCACTGATATCCCTTATTTTAATATTAAAGAGTTGTTCCAAATTACTGTACTGAATCTCTACTAACATGATCCAAGATTCAGGCATAAGGTCTCTCACAACATACAAACAAGAGCCATAACAAGTACTAAATATGTAAAACCCTTATGTATAAATAGCTATGGTTTCAAGAGACTAGATTATATTATACCATCACTACTTAATGAACTACCACCTGGATTGACGAACATTAACAGCAAACAACTAGCTATAAGTCGCATTAAAAATATTACTTAACCAAACATTAACTCATAACATAAATTTATTAATATAACTACTAGTGTAACTTTTTGTGTCTTTAATTATTTACATTAATACTTGATCATTATCATAACAACAAAAATGCATGCACTCTTGTATTGAAAAATAATCTATATATATCTTGTAAATAATAATTAATATGTCTCACAGATAATCTGTACTGTCTTCAGATTCGTGAGACATATCACAATAATGTAACATAAATAGTATTTAATAAATAAATTAAATTAAATTAAATAATAATAATAATAATAATAATAATTATTATTATTATTATTATTATTATTATTATTATTACAACACTGCATTATAACAATGTATTTGTATTTTATTTTCATTTTCGTGTATTTTCATATGTAACTTATGTACATTGTTGATTGACCAATAAATCAACACCAGTTTATGGCCACCCCAGGGCTGGAGATGGGATGGGACAATTCACAATATGTACATGTGGTACCGTACTAGTATTAAATCTTGGAAGTCGTTTTCCATGGGTTCCCACTTCTACCCCAGGCAAATGCCGGGATTGATCCTAACTTCAGGCCACGGCCGCCATCTTCTCAATAACCATAACCGCTGGCAGTGAAACCCATGAAGGGCCTAGGCCTACCAAGCGACCGCTGTCCAGCCATTTGGCCTGCAAATATTAGGGTGACGCGTGGTCAGTGCATGGGGTCCCCTCGGCCATTAATCTTGATTTTCCTGACTGGGGCAATGCCTCACTCTCAGACAGCTACTCAATTGCCCTCACGAGGCTTAGTGCACCGCGTTCCAGCCCTCACGTCAGTTTCTAATATCCCCAATGGAGCCGGGAATCGAACCCAGGGCCTCCGGGTGAGAGGCAGTTGCACTGCCCCAACACCACAGGGACGGCGCCTTCTTCCGAATCCTCACCTGAATTACAAATACCCACATTACTACAGAAACCACAAAAACACAGGTTATCACACAAATTCTACCCACACCCAGCTACATGGGGCTAAATGACCAAAATCGCTAAGCCTCTCAAACAAATCATCAAGTATTTTACTTCCGTCTTAAATGCCTAGTTCTGAACAGACTACGGGATGTCGGAATTTTGTCACACTGTATTTCATTAAGTGAATGTTTTTAGTATTTTCAGAAACTAGTCAACAGAAGGTCCGACACGGACGCCAATAATACACCAGGGCTGGGAATCGAAATTATTTTATACATGAACATCAGTCAATGAATTCCACACTTACACAGTAGGCTGCACAATACTAACGGTCCTAACGTCCCAAGCCATTGCGTGCGTTGTCAACAACAACAACAACAACAACAACAACAACAACGGCAATGCAACTTTTCATATGAGACGGTAGCGCGTATTCTCATAACAGCTGATAGCCTACCACCCCTCAAGTCAAGCGGTAAGGTTATTGCTCCGATTACGTAACAACTTCCCCTTCGCGCGTCGTCCCACCTGGCTCCGCCTCGTTTCCCCCAGCCTGCCGCACCACTTTCTGCTTGATTAGTTCCTGAAATAACTAAAAACATTGACTTTTTAATGATTAATTATCAGTTTCAAGATAGGTGACAAATGTTTTACCTAGGAAGCTTAGAATAGTCTCTTCTATCACCAGTGTAAGGGACTTCCACCATATCAATTACAGCCTGTATATATCAGTTTCTTGTGGACACGATAACTGCCGTAATTTTACACCAATCACTTTGATTTTTTTACCGAATATATATACCTATAAAATCTCAGTCGATTTCGTTACTGGGCTAAATCGGTCGAAGGGGGTGAAAATGGGGGGCTTTTTTCGAAAAAGTGAAATATTGCTATAACTCGCTTAATATGTGAAATTTCGAATCCGTTCAAGTTCATACTATGTGTCGGATAAGGCCCAAAAATTTATATTTGAAGAGTTTTTATAGCACCAAGCATTGACCAAAGGGGTAGGAAAAAGGGGTTTTTCGAGAAACATTAATTATATCTCTCTTAATAGGCACAATATGAAAACCGTACAAAATGGACAATATTCCCCTAATAATTACCTAAAATTTTGTCTGAAAGAATTTTTGATATGACCCACCATTACGCTAAGGGATGAGATAAATGATTTCGGAATTATAAGAAAATGCCAAGAGCTATCAGAAGTTGCCATGCCAACACTACTAAATTGATGAGGGATGAGCCATCAGACGTTGCCATGACAACGCACTTGCACGAGATCAGATTCAGATTTCCATCTGACTAAGTGTGAAGCGGCTTCGGTGACGTAACTGGTAGCATGCTGAACTTTATGCCCAAGGTCGCGGGTTCAAAGCCGGCCGAAGTCGTCGGATTTTCTAAGAACGCTAAAAATCCCTCAGTATGATTTCCTTTGGAGGGGAAGTTCCAACGTTCGTTGTGAGTTGCTGGTTGCGGTGGCATCTAGTAGCCAAGTTCACAGCTAGGTGTCGATGACGGTAGTATCTGGTAGCAACATTAGGAATTACTGCTTGAATTGACCGTCTGCAGTCCTTACCTGAATTACAGACTAATACAGCCATCACAATTCACACTGTTTATCAGACAGATTCTACACTCACCCAAAGTACACGGGGCTACATGACCGCGTTGTCGCAGCCCCTAAACTGAGGAACCAACCAAAATCTCTGCAGGAGATATAATTTTGCGTGAAGAAGTAACAGATCGTTACATAGTTACACATCAGTGTCGAAACCTCGCATAAGGACAGTGTGACCACAAGTATAACAAGAAGTTCCGTGACGAACTAAAGAGCCTACTTTTCATAAAATTTAAGATCTATGCCAATGATTAATCTATATGGATCTATCTAGAATAATGCCGTAATTAAGTTGGTAATATCGACATTTCTAATTAGTTCGAAATACTGTATACCTGGCATAATGTAGCCTAATAGAGAACTACAGTTGGCAGCCCTGGTGACTGAATATATTCTTAGTTCCATCTCTTAAGGTTCAGAATACAAAATTTTGTTGAAGTCCAATGGATAGCATGGACGTTACATGCAGTTAAACATTGGATCTATCAGCGCGCGTAAAATCATGTTGGCAACAATGACATACATGTATTGGTCAGAAGTAATCTGAAATAATATGATCTTTTGTTGTTTTTTTTTTTTTTTTTTTTTGTCGTGTAGCCTCTTGAGAGGCCGAGTGCAGGTCTTTCTAGTCGACGCCCGTGGGCGACCTGCGCGTCGGGATGAGAGATGGAATGGATGAAGATGAATGAAACTGGGCAAGGATGTGGAAGGAAGCGGCCGTGGCCTGTCAGAAGGTACTGTCCCAGCATTTGCCTGGTGTTGAAAATGGGAAACCACGGAAAACCATTTCAAGGACAGCCGACGGTGGGGCTCGAACCCACGCGTCTACCGAGTCAGCAGAGAGCTTGGCCCCTTGACCTAACGCAGCGCTTTAGCCCGCGCAGCCACTACTGGCGGTATCTTTTGTTGTGTCAAGTTTGAATGAAATCCATTAGTTAGTATAGAGGTTACATGCATTTTAAAATTGGATCTATCAGCAGGCTTAGAATCATGTTGGCAGCACTGACGTATATTAGTTACTCCAAATTAATCTATAATGCCAGGTACTATACGTGTGCAATGTTTAGAGCTATTGGCTTGCATATTTTCTGATATATTGATATTAGGTTAACAAAACTAGAGACAGTATTTATTAACAGTTAGCAGTCCTGATTACTCTTAAGAATCGGCATATACATATCTGTTATGGTACACATAGCACTCACGAAATTTGGTTGAAATCCAAATGATAGTATAGAAGTTACATGTATTTAAAGTTATACCTCTCAGCAGGCTTAGAATCATGTTGGTAGCACTGACGTATATAAGTTACTCCAAATTAATATAGAATGTTAGGTACTATACGTGTGCATAGTTTAAAGCTGTCGGCTTGCATACTTTCTAATATATTGGTATTTGGATAAAATAAATTGACAGCATTTATTAACAGTTGGCAGCCCTGGTGGATCTTATATACGTTAAGTCATGTCTGTTTATGTACACATATCACATACGAAATTTGGTTGAAATCAAATTGATAGTGTAGAAGTTATATGCATTTAAAATTTGGACCTATCAGCAGGCATATATTCATTTTGGCAACACTGCGATGTATGGCCTCCTGGAAGTTAAACTGCAATATTATAGTCTATACGTGTGCCGATTTTGAAATAGCTCCCATTGATACCTTCCATAATATCCAACATGGAGCTCAAATTTCAATTGCGATTTTTCAGCAGTTGGTAGCACTGACATCATTTTCAAATATGGACGTGAGATATTCAGGTGTAGATCTTTACTCCTAGCAAATTTTGTTTCGATTGCTGTAGCCGTTTAGGAGTTGATAAGGGGGGGGGGACACACACAGCCAGACAGATAGACAGAAGGACAGACAGACAGACAGACAGAAGGACAGACAGACAGACAGACAGACAGACACACATTTGCCCGATCTCATAAGTCTACTTTTTCCTCATTTTTGCAAAATGTGAAAAGTAGGCTAAAAATGGACCCCAAATGACAAGAAGGTTACCGTCCCCATAAGACAATAAAATGTTTAAAAATGCATAAAATGGCGAAAAGCAAAGTTAATTAAGCTCCAATTATAAAATACTTTCTCGCAATAAATGAGGTCTGATCCTTCTACGAAAACCTGCCTATTCTGCCTATTTTCGCCTATCCCCAAGTTTGTCCGGTGAAATCTACCTCCGCCTTCCGGCGTGCCAAGAGGATTTTTTTAAATTCAAGTAAGGACTGCATCTTTGATTTTTTCAAATAGTACCTAATTTCGCCTCCAAATGCCTCCGTCAACGACTACTAGGCCTAGTTCAGAACTTAGCTACTAGACCCCACCGCAGTCGGCTCTTGGCAACGAACGCAGAAACCTATACAATTTAGCTTCACACAGGTGTAATTAGTGGAAGGTTCTTTAACATGCCATACATTTATGACATGGGACCGCCGGCTTTACTTCCCCTCCAAAGGAAGTCATACATTGTTTTGCTATTCACACATAGGCTAGGGGAACGAATTTCTCCTCAAATATCTAAATGTGTAGCTTTAACACTTCATCTAATAAATTGAAAATATTATTGTAAGGTCAGCAGATTCGGATAACAAACGTGCGGATGCGGATATTGTTTTGTTTATCCGCGCAGGGCTCTCTGTATCTATGAAGGAGCTGGGAAATGGGCTTGGCTTGCGGAGCACGCAGTAGAGTCTTCCCATACCACAGGAGAGGGGCGAGATTACTGGAGTTACCCGCATCATGTTTGCTTTCTATCTCTCTCTCTTTGGTGGTGTACGCAAGGGACTTCAAACAAACCCTTTCATACCTAGAATCTAATGAAAATGTTTCATTCACCAAAGAATGTCACTAAACCTCAATAGTAATATCCACACATATTAATACGCTTTTCGTACAGGGAGACATGACGGCGAATTCCATTTCCGTACAGTAGATAAAGATGCACACAGGCTAATCGCAAAATCAGTGAGTTGACAAACCTAGACTGACCAAATTTCTCAGAGAAATTGTTTAAATTCCTCTGCGACATCGAGAAACGTCGACTCTTGGATATGTTCGCTTTTTCGCTATCGTTTTACCCTCCAGGTTTGGTTTTTCCCACGGAGTAAGCGAGGGATCCCTCCTCTACCGCCACTGAGGGCAGTGTCCTGGAGCTTGAGACTCGGAGTCCGGGATACAACTGGGGTGTGTGACCAGCACTACGCCCAGGCGGCCTCACCTGCAAAGCGAACAGTGGGCCTGATGAAGGGATGGGAAGAATGGGAGGATTAGGCAAGGAAGGTGGAAGGAGGCGGCGGTGGCTTTACAGTAGGAACCATCCCGGCATTTGCCCGAAGACGAAGTGGGAAACCACGGAAAATCACTTCGAGGATGGCTGAGGTGGAAATCGAACCCCCTCTATTCATTTGGGCCACCCGAAGCTGAGTAGACCCCGTTCCAGTCCTCATACCACTTTTCAAATTTCGTGGCAGAGCCGGGAATCGAACCCTGGACCTCCAGGGCGGCAGCTAACCATGCTGACCGCTATGCTACGGAGGCGACCCTCCTTGGTGTAGTAGTCAGCATACTTAGCTACCACCCCGGAGATCCACGGTTCGATTCCCGGCTCTGCCACGAAATTTGAAAAGTGGTCTGTCATTACAATAACACAGGTTATCACATGAAAAGCACAAACACAAGTACACGAGGCTACTTGACCTCGATATTGCAATGCCCCTATATGACTCATCAAAAACTTCAACAGCATTTCATTATAAAATTTGTAAATTTAATTTCAGTGATGATCTATCCATCTAAATAACTCGGCAAAACTCTAACTAAATCAACCAATTAGGTTATGAATTATCATACAACAACAATCCCTGGCACTATACAGCCCATGACGGGCTAAGGTCGACCAAGCGACCACTGCCCAGCCATTTGGCCTGCAGATATTGGGGTGACGCGTGATCAGCGCGTCGGGTCCCCTCGGCCGTTAATCTTGGTATTCGTGATCGTGGCGCTGTCTCACTGTCAGACAGCTACTCAATTGACCTCACGAGGCTGAGTGCACCCCGTTCCAACCCTCACGTCAGTTTTAAAATCCCTGACGGAGCTGGGGATAGAACCCGGGTCCTCCGAGTGAGAGGCAGGCGCGCTACCCCAAGACCACGGGGCCGGCCATGAATTAACACAGCATAGATAATCTATTATTGACTTGATTCCTCTACACTCCCATGAGTGTTTGTGAATCTCTTTCCAACTTGGATGAGGACGGAATCGAACCCTCCTTTTTTCAGTTTTTTGTCGTTCCAACCGTTAGAGCAGAATAATACATTTCTTAGCAGAGCCGTGAATCAAGCCCAGTACCTTCGGGGCCGGATTGCCAATACGTACTTGGTACCACTGTGACTGGCGCCCTCCAGTCTAGGACTATGGCCACGCCCCTGTACACCCTTAATAAATGAAGATTTCAGGGGGAAAACGGGGTAAGTCACATTCTGTAAATTTTTCAGGAGAGCGAATTTAAGGGGCTGATACACCTGGAATGCATGCATTTTGTAAATTACTCTATTTCTGTGAACCATAACAGGGATTTGAATTAAACTTAGTACACTTTTAGTACAAATGCTGGGCATTCATTTGATGTATAAAGTTTTAAAATTCAGTATGTACAAGTGTAATAAAATCAGCATTTTTTTGAATGTTACAAAAAACATAATTTCTTGAAAACTATCAATGTGTTTGGCATAAACAATTTTTTTCCTTAAAGACAACACTAAATTACCCAGGATAGACCTCTATGAACTTAGTGGAAGAATATGTTACCCTCTTATAGGTATTTCATTTGATTATTGAAAAAAATAAGAATTTCACTTGGTGTTTTAGATGCACTGAGTATATTTCTCAAAGGAATTCAATAATTCAAGTTCATCCTCTATAACTTAGTTCCAACAAGGGGAATTCCAAATTTCATGCATTTTGGACCATTAGTTCTTGAGTTATTGTGTTTCTTATGTGAAAAAAAAAATAAACTTTTGAGAACATGGCTCTAAACATTGTATATACATTACCACTTACACATAACACTCAGCTGACAGTTCAGTACATCCATGCATTTAAATCGTAATATCCCGGTCAAAATTGGAAATTTCGCTATAAAAACTTCAGATTTAGATAAAGAAATGGTTATTCTTTCATTCGAGATCAAAAACAAAAAATGAAAAAAAAAAACCATATTTCCAGGTGTATCAGCCCCCTTACACTTTCAACACTAAGATGGAATACTTAAAACACCCCAATTGACGGTAAGCAATACAGGGTGAACAAAAAATGCCGCACTTGGAGGTCGGCATGCGGTTCCTCGTCGAAATTCACGACAAAAGTTTATGTTGCAAAACCTAGTCCTGCCAAAAGGTTTAACAGAAATGCTTGTTAAGAAACGAGGCCCTGGCAACGTTGTAACTGCATGCAGCGTGGCCAAAAGCAGGTCGCAGGAACTCAGCGCTCTGCCGGAGCTATCTCTGTACATTCCGATGCACTGCAGGATGTGACAGTGTTGCTAGCTTCTCGTATTCATACGTGTGTTTTCAAACAGCACTGGATCCGATTTTGCTATTGAAACTTTTGTCTTGCAATTGGATGAGGAATCGCATGCCGACCTCCAAATGCGGCATTTTTTGTTCACCCTGTATAGTTTCTTTTGCCTAATTTGTTTCTTATGAAGGAAATACATGTAAAACAAATAACAACTTCAGTTTAATTATGAAAATAGTGACAGAATATGGGACGTCATTTCCGTGTCCACTAAAAATAAAAACCTCTGTGTCTCGGTGACATTCCGCTTTACTTGAAATTAAATTCAACTGATCTGGACAATGAAGAAAAGAGATATAAGCAGAATACAGGCAGGTGAAATGAAGTTCCTGCGAAATAGGATCGGAATAACAAGAAGAGATAGGGTGAGGAATGAAAAGGTCAGGGAAATGGTGAAAGAGGAGCCCTTGCAAGGTAGGATTGAGACATCAAGACTGAGGTGCTATGGACACTTAAAGAGAATGGATGAGAAGAAGATTCCCAAGAGGATACATGAGATGCAGATGCAGAAGAAACGACCAAGGGGAAGACCAAGAGATAGATGGCTGAAAGGAGTGGAGGAATGTGTCAAGAAGAGAGGCGAGGACTGGACCAGAGTGACAGCGGAGAGGTGGTGGGAAGAAAGAACTAAGTGGCGAGGCTTATGTTCCAAACAGACCCAGCCTGGGGCTGGAAACTGTACAAGATGATGATGATGATGATGATCTGTAGTGACGATGGCTGGCCACCAGAATGCGCCATAAACTCATTTCCGGAAAAAATTACATACAGCGTTCTTTCCATGGGGTCTTCAAATGCTAAATTATTTGTAATTACTGCCCTACACGTCCCGAGGTGTATAGTAAATCTTGTTTATAATATTATTTTTTCTATGCGAGTTATACAATTATACGCTGAGGATTGCATGGCCGGACAGGACAAATGAGTGTAATATATCACGAGGACAAGGGAAATGCAGATTCTCAGACATGTTTTTAGAACTATGCCCGCAATGTTGCATGCACTGGATGTAATTTTATCTCTCAGCGAGATGATTTATTTATATAGTACATGCCGGAAAAAATATACCTTTTTAGTTGTAGAGAATTGCAGCATGAGGATTTGATGAAATTCGCAGCTCCATAAGGGGCATATGTTTGTATTCCATGGTCATCTGAGAGGTTGTTTGCTGTTGTTAATTCATTTTAAAGACTTGGGACATTAGCCCCGTGTACGTCGGTGTGAGTTGAACTTGTCTGATAACCTATGCTTCTGTCATGACTGTAGTAGTCATCACAGACTGCGTTAAGGGCAGGGATAGAGTATGTGACCTGAGACTATCCCGGCATGTGCCTGAAAAAACCTTGGAAGAACCAAACTCAGCCACTGTTAGCGCCAAGATTCAAATCTCAAATCTCCGGATTTGCTGTAAATCCCTGTCGTGGTCGTCGTGCAGGGGTAGCGAGCATGAATACTGACAGTTGATTGGAGCCCTTATATTTCTATCCCTCAGTTTTCCAATTATTTCTAGTTGTGCCATTCTTGATTGTAAGCACGAATTCACTTCGATTAGCCAATTAACATAATTAAATTTCATATTAAACATATTATATAGCGTAATAATGAGTGGCTCAGGCAAGGAAATCATTTCTACGGAAAACACATTTGTTGGCAACAAATATAGATTTAGGTATTAGAAAGTCATTTTTGGAAGCCTTTGTCTGGAGTGTGACGCTCTATGGAAGTGCAACTTGGACTGTTGGCGCAGCAGAAATGACGATAATAGTAGCGTTGGAAATGTGGTGTTACAGGAGAATGCAGTAGTGTAAGTACCCTTATTTCTTGTATTAGACTCTTGTTACACGCTAAATAAGTAGTTAATTAAATAAAGAAAGAAAGAAAGAAAGAAAGAAGGAAAGAAAGAAAGAAAGAAAGAAAGAAAGAAAGAAAGAAAAATAAGAAATAAATGAATGAATAAATAAATAAATAAATAAATAAATACATAAATAAATAAATAAATGAATGAATAAATAAATAAATAAATAAATAAATAAATAAATAAATAAATGAATGAATGAATTAATGAATAAATAAATGAATAAATAAATGAATAAATAAATAAATGTATGAATTAATAAATAAATAAATAATTGAATGAATAAATAAATGAATGAATAAATAAATAAATGAATAAATAAATACATAAATAAATAAATAAATAAATAAATAAATAAATAAATAAATGAATGAATAAAGAAATAAATGTATGAATAAATAAATAAATAAATAAATAATTGAATGAATAAATGAATGAATAAATAAATAAATAAATGAATGAAAAATTAAATAAATAAATAAATGAATAAATATGTAATAACTAAATGTATGAATAAATAAATAAATAAATAAATAATTGAATGAATAAATGAATGAATAAATAAATAAATATATAAATAAATAAATGAATAAATAAATAAATAATTGAATGAATAAGTACATAAATAAATAAATAAATAAATGAATAAATAAATATATAAATAAATAAATAAATGAATAAATAAATAAATGAATAAATAAATACATTAATTAAGAAATAAATGAATGAATAAATAAATGAATAAATAAATAAATAAATTAATTAATTAATTAATAAACAAATAAATAAGATGTGGAGAAACACTTGTAGGACAGATGACGAGGAAATCAAACTTATCTCACCTCAGTTCAGCCCCACGAGTCTGAGTTTACCATCTTCCTGCCCTAAGACCAGCCTGACATTTCTTGGCAGAGCTGGGAATCAAAACCGCACCTTTGGAGCGAAGGCCGAGAATTCTAGCCACTGCAGCACGAGGTGGTTAACTGAACTTGCTACGAGTACAAACAACTTTTTTCGGGCGTATAATGCACATTCATACCTTGATCTAGCATCGTAGAGTCAGTTTTCTCACGGAGACCTGGATGCCTTGGCTGCTTGGCTCAGAGCTTCATTCTGACCCAGCAGTCCCCTGAGGTCGCTTCCGGCAACTTGCTCTCTAGATATTACCCTGGGGATGTTTCCAGCATCTCCTGTTTGCATTATCTGAAACTCTCGACATTTCCGTACTAGCGACCTGCTATATCCTTAGGCTTTCAGTTCTGCAGGTTATCTCTTCACTTCCGGATAGATTTTAGTTCCACCCAGCGGCGTCTATCCGCGCACCAGGACTGAAATGGGAAGTTGCAGCAAGTTCGGAGATCATCAGTTCAAATCCAGGACCTGACAGCGGTCATGTTGAGTGTGGATTTCACCGGGATTTTTCTCACTAATTCCAAGAAAATCCTGGGATGGTACCTTATTTCAAGTCTCAGTACACCCAATGCAAGTTAGATGTTATAAAGTATTATTATTATTTTAATTTTTAAATATACAGGTTATATTATTATATGCTCTTCCAGACAGGTTTCTTATTCTTTTTAGGGGCAGATGACCTCACTTTCCGCCCCTTAAAACAACAATAACTAACTGACTAAATCAAAAAAACAGACAGGTTTTAGTACCTCCCAGCTTCTGATTGAGGGCTAATAGACTGCTAGTACAGGATTCATTGTATGGCACTGACAATACCCATCCTATAATGGTATCCTCAGTCCATTTCAGGAAAGAATTTAAGTCCTGCGACATATGTACCCGTTCGAACCTTGTTATATGACACGTCTTGTTGTCGAAGCTATAGTGGTACCGTTCCATCCAGCCAGTTTGAACAGGTATGATGGATTACTTATAACTTAAGAAACATTTGATGAACTACCGTATATTGAGGCCAAAAGAACACACATAATCCACACACAGCCCCAACTCATTGAGAGATGATGTCACTGGGATCGAAGCACGATCACCGGTCAGTGCTGTGGATTTGATTTGCTTTTATTTCCACGGCTACACTTTGAGCTTAAGGTGGTGCTAACTTAGGTTTTGGTGGTATTTTATTTACTCGAATCAGAGGCAGATAAATAATATTGTGCATACAAAAACAAAGAAAACCATGGAATTATACATATATATTTATAATCAAACGGTCTTTACCCAGAAAAAGCAACTGCTGTAGCATTTTCTTGTGCCTTAACAACTCCTCCTCACTGCAAGAATCAGGGCAGAATAAGCACTGATACAGAGGCTTTGTTGTCTGTACCTTTCCACATTCACAAAGTGTTGATTCTTGTAGGTATCCCCATTTCATTAGGTTATCCTTAGTTTTGCCTGCTCGTAATCTGTTTAGTGATTTCCAAGTGGTCCAGTCCAAGTTGTGTCCGACTGATAAGCATTCTGCTGGGGTTACCCCTGTTGGAAAATGATTGATTTTGGCTGCCCACAGTTCTTCTCTGGCTTTGTTGGAGGATGTGTTAAGTAGAGATGTTGACTGTAAAAAGCTCTTCCTAGATTTCAATCTATGTCTTGGTGGAGTATATCCGAGCAGCGGGTGTAGCTCACTTTCTTCCACTTTCTTTCTTTCGGCATTTGCGGCTACTTCCCGACGTTTTTCAGGGGGAGCAATGCCTCCCATGCATTACAACTTGTCGACGAGAGTCTGTTTCAGGCAACCTCTATTTCCTCTTTTTTATGTTTTGGGTTCTCAGCATAAGGAAATACCATAGGAGTTTGTTTGGAGCAAAATTGTTAATCTATTTCCGAGATAGGCTAAGAATGTTGGTAGTTTTCAACTTTGGCAAGCCTTCTACCATGTCATTATTCACCTACCTCTGCAGAAATAACTTACAACGTTTATTAGCCTACTTTCGATTTTTGCAAAAAATAAAAGTAGACTTATGAGATCAACACACGGCGAAAAAAGTGTGTCTGTCTGTGTGTGTGTGTGTATGTGTGTGTGTGAGTCTCTGTGTGTGTGTGTGTATGTGTGTGTGTGTCTGTGTGTGTGAGTGTGTGTACTCTGAATGTCTGCCCCCCCCCCCCCCCTATCAATTCGAACACGGTGAATGCGAATTGAACGAAATTTGGTACAAAGGTAGCACTAGCAAAGGACACCTCAGTGTCATGTTTTATATCGCCGCCATCTTGACGGAAACGTAATGGCGGCCACACAAATGTTCAAAGCTAAAATCAAATTACGACTAACCTAATCATCCGATCTCTACCAAATTTTGCAACAACATACCCTTATAGGGGGAGCATCCTTTGACCAAACCAATAGGCCATCAGCGTAATAGTTTGCGGATGGCGGCCATCTTTAAGTGAACATCGATTCCCCCTATTAATTCGAACACGGTGCAACCGAATGGAACGAAATTTGGTACAGAGGTAGTACTAACAAAAGGCACCTCAGTATCATGTTTTATATCGCCGCCATCTTGACGGAAACGTAATGGCGGCCACACAAATGTTCAAAGCTTAAATCAAATTACGATTGACCTGATCATCCGATCTCTACCAAATTTTGCAGCAACATACCCTTGTAGAGGAAGCATCCTTCGACCAAATGAATAGGTCATTAGCCTAATAGTTTGCGAATAGCGGCCATCTTTGTGTGAAAATCAATTCCCCCTATTAATTCAAACACGGTGAAACCGAATGGAACGAATTTTGGTAAAGAGGTAGTACTAACAAAAGGCACCTCAGTATCATGTTTTATATCGCCGCCATCTTGACGGAAACGTAATGGCGGCCACACAAATGTTCAAAGCTTAAGTTAAATTACGACTAACATAACCATCCGATCTTTACCAAACTTTGCAACAACATTCCCTTATGGAGGGAGCATCCTTTGACCAATCTGATAGGTTCTTAGCCTTATAGTTTGCGGGTGGCGGCCATCTTTATGTCAAAATTGATTCCCCCTATTAATTCGAACACGGTGGAACCGAATGAAACGAAATTTGGTACAAAGGTAGCACTAGCAAATAGCACCTCAGTGTCATGTTTTATATCGCCGCCATCTTGACTGAAACGTAATGGCGGCCACACGAATGTTCAAAGCTTAAATCAAATTATGATTAACCTAATCATCCGATCTCTACCAAATTTTGCAACTACATACCTTTATGGAGGAAGCATCCTTTGTCCAATCTAGTAGGTCATTCGCCTAATAATTTGCGGATGGCGGCCATCTTTGTGTGAAAATCGATTCCACCTATTAATTCGAACACGGTGCAACCGAATGGAACGAATTTTGGTACAGAGGTAGTACTAACAAAAGGCACCTCAGTATCATGTTTTATATCGCCGCCATCTTGACGGAAACGTAATGGCGGCCACACAAATGTTCAAAGCTTAAGTTAAATTACGACTAACATAACCATCCGATCTTTACCAAACTTTGCAACAACATTCCCTTATGGAGGGAGCATCCTTTGACCAATCTGATAGGTTCTTAGCCTTATAGTTTGCGGGTGGCGGCCATCTTTATGTCAAAATTGATTCCCCCTATTAATTCGAACACGGTGGAACCGAATGAAACGAAATTTGGTACAAAGGTAGCACTAGCAAAGAGCACCTCAGTGTCATGTTTTATATCGCCGCCATCTTGACTGAAACGTAATGGCGGCCACACGAATGTTCAAAGCTTAAATCAAATTATGATTAACCTAATCATCCGATCTCTACCAAATTTTGCAACTACATACCTTTATGGAGGAAGCATCCTTTGTCCAATCTAATAGGTCATTCGCCTAATAGTTTGCGGATGGCGGCCATCTTTGTGTGAAAATCGATTCCACCTATTAATTCGAACACGGTGCAACCGAATGGAACGAATTTTGGTACAGAGGTAGTACTAACAAAAGGCACCTCAGTATCATGTTTTATATCGCCGCCATCTTGACGGAAACGTAATGGCGGCCACACAAATGTTCAAAGCTTAAGTTAAATTACGACTAACATAACCATCCGATCTTTACCAAACTTTGCAACAATATTCCCTTATGGAGGGAGCATCCTTTGACCAATCTAATAGGTTCTTAGCCTAATAGTTTGCGGGTGGCGGCCATCTTTATGTCAAAATTGATTTTCCCTATTAATTCGAACACGGTGGAACCGAATGAAACGAAATTTGGTACAAAGGTAGCACTAGCAAAGAGCACCTCAGTGTCATGTTTTATATCGCCGCCATCTTGACTGAAACGTAATGGCGGCCACACGAATGTTCAAAGCTTAAATCAAATTATGATTAACCTAATCATCCGATCTCGACCAAATTTTGCAACTACATACCTTTATGGAGGAAGCATCCTTTGTCCAATCTAATAGGTCATTCGCCTAATAGTTTGCGGATGGCGGCCATCTTTGTGTCAAAATCGATCCCCCTATTAAGTCAAACACGGTGAAACCGAATGGAACGAAATTTGGTACAGAGATAGCACTAGCAAAGGGCATCTCAGTGTCATGATTTATATCGCCGCCATTTTGACAGAAACGTAATGGCGGCCACACACATGTTTAAAGCTTAAATCAAATTACGACTAACATAACCATCCGATCTCTACCAAACTTTGCAACAACATACCTTTATGGAGGGAGCATCCTTTGACCAATCTAATAGGCCATTAGCCTAATAGTTTGCGGATGGCGGCCATCTTTATGTCAAAATTGATTCCCCCTCTTAATTCGAACACGGTGGAACCGAATGAACGAAATTTGCTACAGAGGTAGCACTAGCAATGGGCACCTCAGTGTCATGTTTTATATCGCCGCCATCTTGACGGAAACGTAATGGCGGCCACACAAATTTTCAAAGCTTAAATCAAATTACGATTAGCCTAATCATCCGATCTCTAGCAAATTTAGCAACAACATACCTTTATGGAGGGAGCATCCTTTGATCAAACTAATAGGTCATCAGCCTAATATTTTGCGGATGGCGGCCATCTTTGTGTGAAAATCGATTCTCCTTATCAATTCGAACACGGTGAAACCGAATGGAACGAAATTTGGTACAGAGGTAGCACTAGCAAAGAGCACCTCAGTGTCATGTTTTATATCACCGCTATCTTGAAGGAAACGTAATCGCGGCCACCCAAATGTTAAAAGCTAAAATGTAATTACGACCAACCTAATAATCTAGTCTCTACCAAATTTTGCAACACCATATCTTTATGTGGGAAACATATTCAAACCAAACTGCAAGAACATCAGCCCAATAGTTTGCAGATGGTGGCCAAGTATGTGTGCAAATCGATTCCCCCCATCAATTCAAACACGGTGAAACCGAATTGAACGAAATTTGGTACAGAGGTAGCACTAGCAAAGGGCACCTCATATTCATGTTTAATATCCCTATGGCACGTTGTATTTCAACAAGCTACTACAACCAACATTCAATCATACTCCTTGAAAAGGACAAAGTTATAACAATACCCATGCATTTAGGAGAAAGTAGGCTATATGTTCTTTACTGAACATCTTGTTTTTATCAATAAAATGTACATTATCATAGACATTACTGCACCAATCTACTTGAAATTTTCACAATTTTTTCAATATGCATATGTGCACTACTCTGACCTAGAATAATGGCTCCAGTATTCAGTCCGGTCTGAACCCTGGCAGCGAGCGGTTCGCTGCGCTTTGCTTCGTTGGGAGTGACGTATTCGAGTGTCTAACTTTCAAGTCTTTTCAAGTACAGTTAAAATGGCAACCAACAGTATTAGGAAAAACACTATAAAATGTGCTTTCCCCGACAAGGCCAATAAACCAGGCCCTGCAGAAATACATGAGTGGATCCAGTACACCCTAAAACTCAACGTGGACCAATTAGAAGCCATCCAACTAGACAATTTGGAAGCTGCTGTTTTCATCAAGTTCACCAGCAAACTACTCATGGAGAAGGTCCTCAACAGTACCAACGGAAAATCCCAGGTACGGAAATTTAATGGCTCTATATCTGAGGTAATTATAACTTGTGCGGATGTTGATAGCAAACTAATCCGAATCATGAACCTTCCCATTGAACTGCCGAATGACCGGATAATGTCGTACTTTAGTAAGTACGGGAAAGTTCGTGAAATTAGAAACGAACGATGGTCAGCTACCTACCTATTCAACATTTTGAGTGGTATTCGGGCTATGCGGATTGAACTAAAAACTGCAATTCCATCCATTATTTCTATCGATGGCTACAAAGCACAGGTGGTGTATGATGGACAACCTCGATCATGCTTTTATTGTAATGCCACTGATCACTTTAGACAGGAATGCCCAGTGAGGCGCGGTGAAACTGAACATAAAACCGGCCCAAAGCTTCTCAGTGAAATTGTAGCCAACAAGGACAGTGACATTGTCTCGCCTGCCTTATCGGCACCTTGTTCATCTAACGTCAGTATTTCTGCCGAACAACTTGCCCCACTTGATACGTCAGCTGTAGCACAAGACACGATGGACGTGTTGCCTTCTCACTCCACCGCCTTATCGCCGCAACCAGCTGGGCCATTGCCCTCCTCTAGTAAACAACAACAAACTCCCACATTACAACAGGAACTCCACGGGCAGACAGCGTTGCCAGGTTTGTTTGATACTAGCCAATACACCAATGGCAGTCTAGGTAGGACGGACAATTCTATAGTTCCTAAAGCTGACCAGAAACCTGACACTAGCACTGCCAGCCCTGATGCGGTCACAGCAGGCGTGACCTCAGGAGACAATGCTACCAGTATGCCACCCTCAAACCAGTCCATAGTTAGTTGTGAACCACAGACCGCTGGTATACGATGGTCGGATGAAATAGAAGACGACCCCTCCAGACACATGGAAAGAGACGGGGTCACGGGACCAGGGGATCATGGACAACAAGGAAATAACTCCCAAAGAACAGGCACCTTTGAAAACCTCCTCCAAAGCTAAAACAATCCGGGCGTCAAAAGAGGGAACGCACAAGCCTTATGCGGGTGTCAGGGACCCCCGACTACAAGGCGGGAAGTCGAGCGACAAGCGTTAAAGACCACCCCATCTCCATCTTGTTTATTTCGGTAAAAACAAGATGTTCAGTAAAGAACATATAGCCTACTTTCTCCTAAATGTATGAGTATAGTTATAACTCGTTGTTATTATCAAAGAGTATAATAGAACTATTCTTTGTTGAAGACCTTAGAAACGATTTACCTCTACCAAACGCCACAACCTAGATAAAAACTGCTACCATCATTGAAGAAAGAAAGATAAGAAGTATATCAAGAATGTTATGGATCTGGAGACATAATCGACCGGACTGGCGGCGTGGCTCAGCGGTAACGTTCTCGCTTGCTGGGCCCTAGGTTGCAGGTTCGTATCCTGGCGCAGTCAGCTGGCATTTGAGGGTGCACAAATGCGAGGGAGCCGTGTCAGTACATTTACTGGCACGTTAAAGATCCCCTTCGGGCCAAAATTCCGGCACCCCGGTGTCTCTAAAATCAGCAGTAGTTAAAAGGGATGTAAAACCAATAACATTATTATTATTATTACGACCTGCCGTGGGCAACATCCAACTTTGAGTTGAGGCATGTCTTTACACGTCTGGTTGTGCATGGCTTTCACAACCCTAATTGAATTAACAAATCTTTCCATGACCCTACAGAGACGTGTGTATACAAACTATGTGGATATTTTCGATAATATAATCCTAACAGAGCGAGTGCATTCTAGCGGCCAGAAGAAGAAACTTTTCAATAAAATCTGGAAGTTACCTTTTTGGCAGCTAGATGTCTCGAGTAAATCTGCTGGCGAATTATGTTTTAATTAAATATATATTTTACACCATAATGTGCACAATATAACGCTTAATAACATTTTCAAGTAACGCAAAATAGGCTGTTACAAACCCTTTAAAATAAAAAGTTAAAATGTATCGTAGTATCATCTTGTCATTCTTCAAATTCGATGCTCATAGAATGATAATGGTATAGTAATCAATGGATCCCCACGTAGACTAGTCGTGACATCTATTGGTGAAATATCGAACAATATAATCCTAACAGAGCGAGTGCATTCTAGCGGCCAGAAGAAGAAACTTTTCAATAAAATCTGGAAGTTACCTTTTTGGCAGCTAGATGTCCCGAGTAAATCTGCTGGCGAATTATGTTTTAATTAAATATATATTTTACACCATAATGTGCACAATATAACGCTTAATTTTAAAACATCTGAGTCATTACAAAACAATAAACATATAACATTTCAAGCAAAAAACCTAGCTCTGATCGGGTTTGAACCATAGGCATTTGAGCGATAGGCTAACACTCTACCACTGAGCTAATTGTGTCAACGAATATCGTTCTATTTAAAATGACTTACATAGAACTTGTTAGCAAATAATGATTTATACTAAACGATTTCATCACTGGAGTATATTATTTATATATAAAGCATTTCATACAAAGTTTATTTATTTTTTATCAGTACGCTATATTGCATGCAATACTCAAATTAGTGAAATATAAGTCCGGCACAAGATATCCGCTGCCATCTTGTCTTATTACTGAATCAGTTCAGCTTTTTAAAATCACGTCTGCACTATAGTATTACAAAATAAACTTTTAATTTCGAACGTGCCTCTTCCTTTAGAACAGTTAAAACGATTCTCGGCTCGATAATCGGAACTGGTGGGTCCCATGATATGGATTATAAAGTTTGCATAATTCGCACGGCCGCCATCCTGAAATGGTATGGCCGACGACCTTGTAATTTGGTCACAAGACGCATCCTATACGAAGGTATGTTGTTACCAAATTTGGTAGAGATCGGATGATTTGGTTAGTCGTTATTTGATTTTACGTTTTGAACGTTTGAGTGGCCGCCATTCAGTTTTAGTAAAGATGGCGGCGATATAAAACATGACACTGAGGTGTCCTTTGCTAGTGCTACCTTTGTACCAAATTTCGTTCAATTTGCATTCACCGTGTTCGAATTGATAGGGGGGGACAGACATTCAGAGTACACACACTCACACACACACAGACACACACACACACACACACACACAGACTCACACACACACATACACACACACACACACAGACTCACACACACACATACACACACACAGACAGACACACTTTTTTTCGCCCTGTGTTGATCTCATAAGTCTACTTTCATTTTTTGCAAAAATCGAAAGTAGGCTAAAAATGGCTATCTATCTGACGATGTTGTTGACATACACGCTAATGACACTCAATGTAAATTGCATTCAAACTGCTAGTAAACAGTCGCTCTTACGCAACCTCATACGAGACCAAGATGTGGATATTGTTCTGTTGCAAGAAGTGGCTACAGAAAACCTCCTTACCATCTCTGGCTACGATAAAATAGTTAATGTCAATGAGCACAAACGTGGTACAGCTATCTACATTAAGGACCATATACCATATGCGGATCCTGTCCAGTTAGTCAACTCACGCGGAATCAGTATCCGTATTCGAGATCTTTTGATTGTCAATGTATATGCTCCCTCTGGTTCGCAGGCCAGGATACAACGCCGGCTCTTCTATACCACAGATATTCTCCCACTTCTCCATAATCATACCGGCAATATAATCCTCGGTGGGGATTTTAACGCAGTGCTATCGCCCAAAGACCAAAGTGGCCACTTTCAGGGCTGCCCTGCACTATCTGCGTTAATACAAGGGTTACGCTTAAAAGACACATGGGAACTGAAGCCGTCGGGGGCAGCCGGTTACACGTACTACTACCATAATGGTGCTTCTCGACTGGATAGAATATATGTCAGCGGGGAATTGAAAGAACACGTGAGAGAAACAGATGTATGCCCGGTGGAGTTTTCAAACCATTGTGCGTATCTGTGCAAGATTCGCCAACCAGAATTGGGACCTCGCCGTGGGAGAGGAACATGGAGGTTAAATGATTCTATTCTGACACACTTGGACATGAAAGATAGCTTTGCCACTGAATGGCATAACTGGAAACGCCACATTCACCGGTTTCAAGATACTCTTGAGTGGTGGCTGAAGTATGCGAAATCCAGAGCTGTTAGGTTATTGAAGGCCTACAGTGCCGAGAGAAGACGCCACATCCATCAGACGACAGATTTCTACTTTAAATGTTTACGACAGTTATACAATGAAGACCCTACCAACCCTAATACATATCGACGAATAAAGAAAATCCGAGCGCAGCTCCTCACGCTGCAGCGCAAAGCATTGGAAGGACTCAAACTTCAAGCACAAGATCATCAACATCTGGCATCAGAGGCACCCTCCGTTTTTCATTTTATACGGGCGTGCCGCAAAGGCCGTCAGAAGTACATCAACCGCATTATGACACCTGAGGGACAAATGGTGACTAGTCATACCTTAATCACAGGAACGGTAGAGAACTTTTTTTTTTTAGGTGGTTTTATTTACATAGTAATAACTTTACACACATAGAAAGGAATTGTCAGTGCACAATTTGAATAGTTAATACAGAAAATAAAAGTCACTGCACCATTGTTTATAAAGCAACACAGAAGCAAAATGTCACTGCACCTTTGTAAAGGTCAACACAGAAAGTAATCGTCACTGCACCATTTTAAAGTCACAAGCACTTATACGCATTAAACACTCCAGGCTGACGATAAGAACTCGTGGCTGTCCAATTCAAAACATACATAACAGCCGTCCAAACGCTGCAGTCAGTGTTCCATGTTTGGCGGATTTCCATCTCTCCCTGCGGAGGTGGTCCAAGAACCCCACCAGTGTGTGGTCCCGACACCTGTGGCGGGAGAGGTTGTAATGAATGGCTCCCGCCGTGAACCAGAGGATGGCGTTACGCTTTTCCCCAGTGGAATGTGTTACTGCAAAACGTTGCACCTTCATGCCATCGGACACGTCCAGCGGCCGTCCGCAGATTCCAGATATTGCCTGGAGGGTCCAAGTCCAGACGACTGTCGCATTCCCGCACGTAGTGATTCGATGGTCTAATGTGTCAGTGCGACCACAGGCGTCACACTGGTCGACATCACTCTGCCCGTGCCGAGACAGTTTTTCTCTGGTCGGCACAATTTCATTGAGGTACTCATACAATGTCGATCGCCATTCCAGTGGAATCCAGGGATTCCACAGGTTCTCCCAAATAGTCGACCAGGCTCGCGTAGGATATTTCATCTGTATTGAACCCTTCAGAATAGCAGTGTTTTATGCAAGAATCTTAGATCAAGGGGTCGCGTTCAGTTCATAGTGTGGTGTTTACGTCCGCCAAACAACGTGCTTTTCTGAGGCAAGGGTTATAGGTTGAAAACTATAATTAAGAAACAAAAGGAGACAAAACGTAAGATAATAACAAGATTTAATAACTAATTTGTGCATAAAAGAATAAAACAAACAATAATAAACAAAATCCTCCCTGAATTTTCCCCTGACAGGAATATTTATCACTTTGAGGAGTCAGATGGATCTCCCCTTTTCTAATAAAATGTGGATCCAAGTTCCACTATCTTGCATGTGAATTTATGTTCGCGTGGTGACTATCTACGGGAAATGAGTACTTGGATGATCATTCGTTCACAACGGGTTAACAGCCACAGTGCTCACGAACAATCATCGCTTAAATCAACGTTTATGGATATGGGCATAACATTAATAAAAATCCTTAAATCTAACTCTGACACACTTATTACAACTCTACTATTTACAGGCATCTCTCTGAGACCCTTATTAGTGTGGTGACACACTTATCCAAATGAGCTGCCACCTTGGCCAGACACTCAACAACAAGGAAAAACAGCGCCGCACGTGACTCACGGGCCACTGACATGGACAAATCGACATAGAATAAACCAACAACAACAAACAACCTGAGTGGTTAAGATTACTTTATATTAACAAAACTGCATGTTAAGGAAACGCTTCGAAGGTAATCGTGTTTCGTCGGCAACTCCCATTTATTTAAACAATTTTACCATTGATCAGTTTCTCACATTTATATTTATTTTCAAGTAATTGGGAGCCAGACGTGCACTCCCCTAATGAGCTCTGCTTGCGAAACTCAGCCAGCCCTTGTGACAACAACTCACCTCTTTCCACAATACCAGTCATGTCCCCCATCCAGTGTATATAAATAGCCGACCCGCTGAACTGTTATCTCAAGGAATCAACAGCCGCTAACATCTCCTCCCACTCAACATATGGTCAGACAATAATCACATATCCATAATTGTCCTCGCAAGGATGCAATATGAATCTGGTACCAAGCTGACAGAAATCAGTCTCTGCTGAAGTTCCCGCTTGTAATACCACAACAATATACTCACAATACACACATCTGGGACTGACATAACGCCTTTCACATGGGTCTGCTGAATTAAAGCTCGCAAACATTTAACACAATATTTAAAACCTACGATAGAGCTGAGTACTCTTCGTCACAAATTACATTGCTCCAAAAGGCAATAATCACACTGAATCTGATCAATAATAAATCTCAACAAAATTTAATTACCCTCCAATCTACTATATAATTATATTAATTCAGTCCTACTTCTGAAACACGACATATCTCCGAGAGACGTTTTTAACCGCACTTCGTAACCTAGGCGAACACGGCCGTTCACATAGATACGTTAGTTAACACAACACAAAGAAAAGAACCTTCCATTAACTACCATTGTGCGAGCTGCTTCCAAACAAAAGTGTGTCAGATCAAACAAAATATACTACACTAATCACACAAGCAAAGTATTTACAAAAAATATGTCCCATAAACCATAAGTTAATTTAATAAATAATAACATATTATTTGTACTCATCTCGTGTTGTAGTCACCCGTCAAAGAACATCAGACGCCATTCCCCAACTGGATGCTTCTTTATCTCATAGCAGCCATCTGGACGGACTGTTGAGACTTTCACACTTCTTCTGCATTCATCGATGTCATCCTTGCGCTGATACAAAACATTAGGTTATTATGCACTTTATGTCTGACTATTAAATTCGCTTGTTCAGGTACTAAATTCCCTGTCACTGTTCGTTGGCGAATTATCGACGCTACTGTCCCTATAACTATAGTACAATGACTATCTATCACTGAATTTACCACTTTACAATGAATATCTTGTGTCCTCGACACAAATACAAGTCTATCTCTTCAGACGAACAGAATCAAAGTCCTGTGTTCTCGACACACGGAATAAAAGTCATGTCTCCTAGACACACGGAATGAAAGTCAATGTCTTGGCTCTTCGACACACTTATAAATGAACTGGCCCTTGGGTCTAGATGGAGGGGGATTTTATGTAAAAATTTCTCGAAATAATTGTGATACAGGAATGAAATGGATATCACTGAACTCGTAATATTGCACAGGTCAAGAATATGCCCATTAATCCTAGAATCGATCGTAGAGATTTTGTCTAGGCGATTTCCCGCGTGAATGCTAGCCGCTGCGTACCCCAGCCGGAGTTGGCGCGCAAGTAGGCATTCTCCTCTCATTGGTTCTCCATTTTCTGTAATTTGGCGGTTTCTAGTAGATCTTGGCGTCTTGGGAGTGTCTATTTTCTTCATCAGCCATTCACGTTACTGCATCATATTTCTTCTAGGCGCGAATATCACAATGAACATACCAGAACCATGTCTCACCGCGCGTCGCTTCTAAAATTGAGGTAGCCACACCTGTCCCTGTGATACATCGCTCTGCTATTTCTTTTCATAGCTCAAGTACTTAGCCTTTTGTTAAACTGATGCAGGTATGTCCCTACTGTCTCCAACAAATGCTTGAGATTTCCTCATCACTGTCTGGCTACTTTCATGATGCTGGTTGAAATATTTATTAATTGAAGAAATAAAAAAGTAGAATCATTTAACCAACATAGGGTAAAGGGTTCAGTATATAGGGAGTGAAGAGTCTTTCGGCGAGCAGAAACCTATAAAGCACCTTGGTAGGGAGGGCGGTGAAGGGTGTGGAGACACTGGATTTCAGACGGTTAAGAATTGCGAGTTCCTTCTTGAAAACATTGGCTGGGATGAGCATCTGGGGATTCACACCTGGGACAAGTGACTGGATGCAGACAGTGTCAAAGGGGTCCCCCGTATGGTGTTGCGCTCGAAAAAGCTGTGCGGCCAGCAAGGCGGCACATTTGTGTTCAACTGCCACAAGTTGCAGTCCGCCTCTTCGGAGTGGCAGGTTCATTTGCTCTCGACGAATCCGATAGCGGTATCCAGACCAGAGGAAATACCCGATGGCCATTTACATTCGTTGGCAGAGAACGTGCGGAGCTGGGATTGCTTGTGCCAGAAACCATACTTTGGACAGGGCAAAGGTATTAATAAACCACACTTTCTGTATCAGGTTCAATCTTCTCGTCAGTTCTTCCTTTAATTGAAATCTCAGCGTATTTAGCCTCCGGTTCCAGTTATAGCTGACAGTTTCTGAAACATCGGGGAAGAAAGTTATCCCCAATATTGTGCACCTGTCAACTATTGGAATGGCTAGGTCAAGGGCGTCCTGATTGTTGTAGGCAAGCAGATGGGCATGAGCGATGACTTCGCAGCATTGATGCGTGCACCTGATGCTAGGGCGTAGGTGTCCATGATGCTATTCGTAGACGTAAGTTCTGACTCATCAGTGATAAAGACGGTCACGTCATCGGCATATGCCCGCAGGGTGATATGGGCACCATGCAGATCGATACCTTGGAGTTTCTCGTCCAGACTGCGGATCAGGGGTTCAATAGCCAAAACAAAGAGCACCATCGACAATGGGCAGCCCTGCCTGATGGATTTATGGACGGGAATTGGACGGGATAAAAATCCATTTATCAACACTCTGGATGAAGCGGATGCGTAGAGTCGTTGGAGGCAGTGTATGACGCCCAGAGGAATGTGAAAGTGACGCAAAGTTTGCCAAAGATATGCGTGGGCGACCCTATCAAAGGCTTTGTTCAGGTCAATATTCAGCAAGGCAGCCGCGTGATTTCCATTACCTGAAGCATAAAGAATGAGGTCACGGATAGCAAGAATGCTATGCAGAATGGTCTTCTGGGGTATCGTGCAGGTTTGACCAGGGCCTATCAAGCTGTGCAGCACACTTTTGAGCCGAAGTGCTAGGACTTTGGCCAGCAGCTTGTAATCTGTGTTGAGAATAGTTATTGGTCTGTAGTCAGCAATACCACGCACACCATTAATCTTGGGAATCAAAAGGATAACGCCTTCCGTAAAGCCGTGGGGTACTTCATGTGTGAATAGGTAGTTGAGGACTTGGGTGACCTCATCCCCAACAAGGTGCCAGAAGTGTTTGTACCATTCATACGGCAGAGCATCTATTCCCGGCGTCTTGTTATTAGCTGTGTTTCGGAGAGCATAGTCGATCTCTGCCTTCATGATTGGGGCGCCAAGTTGACGCATGCAGTCGTTGTCCAGGTGCCGGTCCGTAGACGTCAAGAGTTGGTTACCTGCCGATTCCGAGACTGGTTCCTCAGCCAGCATCTCCCGAAAATAGCGCTCACCTTCTGCAAGTAGTTCCTCACGGGTCGTTAATATGCCCCCATCCGGTCCCGTCCACTGACTAATACACTGACGCCCTTGCGAGCGGCGGAGACGGCCAAGCTGATAAACAGACATCTTTTCCCTGTCAATCAAGGAATATTTCTTGACATGCTGCTGTAGGGTGGCTAAATTGCTTTCTCGGACATGGCAGATGGTTGTCTTAATCGTGCGTAGTGCCACCGACACATTTTCCCCTAGTTGTTCTCGATGGTGGAGGTCCTGTAACACGGTGTCATAGAAGTCCAGTTTCCGATATAAACGTTGATTACGTTCAAAGGTTATGGCTTTGGCGACTGCCCGAATGGCCGGCTTCACCTTTTCTAACCACCAGTCAGCCACATTGTTGTAACGGTGTTTCAGCCGTTGACACTGCCGATACACAGCCTCAAAACGCTGTGAATCCTCTTCCTTTTCAAAGCAGTTGGTATTCATTTTCCACGTGCCTCGCCCTTGTATTGTGTGTGCAGGGACGGCACTTCGCGCCGTAAATAAAAAGCCATTGTGATGACTAAAGGCGACAGGGATTATCCGACAGCCGCGTACACGTGAGGCAAGCGTACTGGACATATACGCCCGATCAATCCTGGATTTAGAGGCGCCACGGCAAAATGTATATTGGATCTGGTTGCCATGTATGTGTGGCCATATATCTATTAGTTGCATGCTCTGGGTGAGTCCCTGTAACCCAGGACAGAAATTGAAGGAACCCATCTGATCCTGGGGGCGTAAGGTGCAGTTGAAATCCCCCATCAATAGAATGGGGAGATTCGTTACCAGGTGGGGTAAGATGTCTTGCCTAAATAAAACGTTTCTCTCAGATTTATAATTGGAGCCAGATGGACTGTAAACATTTATGATCCTGACACCATGTACCGTAGCAGATGTTATACGCCCGGAAGGATCCATCACCACATCCGTTACTAGGGTGCCTTTACGGTAGATAATGGCCGTACCCCTAGCAGTGGTGCCCATGTTAACTATATAGTCATGTTCATAGAGGAAGCCAATATTGCATTCGCTGACTTCTTGCAGAAAAAGAATGTCAACATCATATTCACGCAGAAAACGGCTTAACAGCGCCTGAGTGGCCGGATTCCTCAAGCCAGGAACATTTACTGTGGCATAGGTCTTCAAATGTGAATTATGGTCCATAGTTGATATCGGCTAAGAGGGGAGCTAACTGTAGATCCAAATCCTGCAGTGCCTCCCGGGACTGCTCACTATATTTAGCCCGCATCTTGCTAACGAACTCGGGGACTCCCTCATGCTGACCCATTTGAGCGCACTTGCGTAGAAGTGAAAGAATGGGTCCGGGGCTAGGAAGGGTTGCCATATGACACAGGTCCGACATCATTTGCTGAACCTCAAGGGCTTCGCCGGTAGTAAGGCTCGCAGCAGGTGAGGCCTCTGTTGGACAACTTCTGGTGGTTTCCGGCACTCGGAAACGAGGGTCTAACTCACTGACACGTATTTCACCTTTCTTCAGCTGCTTAGGCTTGTTCTGTGCTCTACGGGTTTTAACAAGTTCGGTGGCGAGCGAAGCATCGGATTCATCGGAAGTAGGGTTAACCTTGCGCTTAGGTTTACGATTTTTCACGACTGGGGTTGCGAGCGAAGCATCTGAGTCATCAGAAGTATGCCCACGGCTAACGAGCATGCTTTCCTCAATGTCCTCAGACCAGGTGGTCGATTTGCGTATCCCCGAATTTTCCTGTGCCGAGCCTTCTCCTTGGGGGGAACTATGGGTAGGTTTGGCAACTGGAGGGGGTGACCGGTCAGCATCCAAGGGTTGCTGTGAAGACTCTTCCTGGTGCAAGACCACAGACTCTGGATTCATGTCAGGCACACCTATGCTGTCAGCCAGGGTGACAGGCTCCGTCTCCATGGGAGGCGTGCTGTCTAGCGGGGGAAAATCTGTATCGTAGCGTGCTTGAGTATCGCCTGAGCTGTGAAGCGGGGAGTCGTCTATACGGCGGCTGGATCTAGGGGTGACCATAGCCGCAAGGCTAGTTGTCCGTGTGTCGCGTTCAAGGCGCGTCATGGCCGAGTATCGGCGCGGACAGTCGATACGCAGATGGTCTATAGCTTGACATATGGCACATGTTTTAACTTGCCCTTCATAGCTAACCTGTCCACGGTGCCCATCAATCATGATAAAGGACGGAATTTGCTTTTTTAAATCTATTTGTATTTGTCGGATACCATTTGCAACTGGTAACTTGTAATACTGGGACCAACTTTCATTTGTGATGGATTTGACTGTACCATATTTTGCAAAATGGGTGCGTATTGTATCATTTGATAATTCAGGCGGAATATTAAAGAGCCTTACCCGCGTGGCTTCCATGCCGGCAGCGGCAATTTCTACCGAAACAGACTCCCCATTAAACAAAGTAAGCCTGTGTGTTCCCGCAAATTTACTCAAAAGTTTGTCCATAATAGATTGAGAGATTACCTTGATAAAAACAGAGTTGGACGGTGCGTCAAGTTGCAGGGTCTCCAGTTGGTCGACCGTGATTTTCAGCATCTCCGCCACAAAGGTGTGAATTTCCGCTGCCGACGGACGCGTGGTGTTCCGTTGGAAGGAGCATTTCAACGTATTTTTCCTGATGGTTTGCATTTTCTTCCTGGGGTTCTATCCAATTGACAAAGAGCCTGTACTAAGCTTAGGCGAAGCTATTCGGCGCACTTAACTGTTGTGTGTTGGTTGCACTCTCACTACTCAGATGCACCAGACAAGCATGACCTTACTCGTTCGTGGCTAGAGCCACACTCACCTTTCAGTCCTTGTACACAGACGACGCCCCAGTCCCACTTCACCACCAGCATCCGTTCTTCGATGGTGTACGAGGAAGACTTTTGCACAGAGAACAAGAGTGCTTGACCCAGGACATCACCACCGAAGAAATATATACCTCCATACTCCACAGTGCGCCAAACAAGAGTCCTGGTCCTGATGGCCTGGGGAGAGCTTTCTACATGACGTTTTGGACCACCATTCGCGATGAACTTACAGCCGTAGTGAATGATGCTTGTCGTCCTGGACGAAATATCGACACCCTGAAAGATGGCCTGGTGGTATTAGTCCCAAAAATTACACAACCAACACAGCTCAGGGACTTTCGCCCACTGACGCTTTTAAACTTTGACTACAAGATCTTCACGAAATGTATGAAAATGAGACTTCAGGCCTTCATGGAGGAAGCCACATCTCGCCACCAATCGGGTGGGGTACCAGGCAGGTGCATTGTCAACACTACATGTGCTATTCGCGATGTCATTAGTGAGTCGCTGGTCGGCAATAAGAAGAAACTGTTATTATCACTGGATTTTGACCATGCCTTTGATAGGGTAAACCATAAATACATCCTTGCGACCCTTCAAGCTATTGGCTTCGATATGCGGTTTATCGCCCTCGTGAGCAAAATTCTTCATGGTGGATCTTCAAAAGTGAGTGTAAATGGGTATTTCACACGGCCGCTCCTCATCCATCGTGGAGTCAGGCAAGGGTGTCCGATGTCCATGCTTCTTTTTGTTCTATCCCTGGAACCCCTTCTTTGTAATCTCCATACATCTTTCAATGGCACGGAGATCAGTATTTTTGCATATGCGGATGATGTCACCCTTGGGGTGGATCGAACCGTTGACATGCAGCACTTGTTCACGGACCTTGATGAGTACGGGAGATATTCTGGTGCGCGGCTGAACCGACGAAAAACAAAGGCGATGTGGATTGGGAAATTGGACCGCGTCCAAGGGGTTCTCCCGGCGTGGGTAACGATCGCCTCAGAACTCAAAATATTAGGCATATCTTTCTTGAATAGTGTACACCAAATGATTAAAAAGAACTGGGACGTTGCCCTACATTCTGTGCGTGGTGCCTTGCAACAAGTGCGGTACCGCTCCTTCCTCTTACACCAACGAACAATGTACGTGAATATGTTCAGCTTAAGCAAAATATGGTATCTCAGTCAAATTCTTCCTATGCCAAGAATGGTGGGTACACGTATTATTTCCGCCGTCGGATGGTTTATTTGGCAAGGAGCTCTATTACGTATTTCCCGCAGCACATTAACATTGCATAAATCCCAGGGAGGTCTGGGACTCATCGACGTTGAAAAGAAAGCTAGAACCTTATTCCTCAAACGACACCTGCAACTGCTTACAGGCTTCGGGACCGATGAGTCACATAACTTCCTACGGAGATGGTGTAGTCCCTATGACTGCTCGAACCCACCAGCTTATTATGATATCAATCATCATGCACCTCATGTCCGGTATCTGATAGTTGAACTAAGCTACGTGCCACAAGACGTCATCAGGTCTATCTCAACGAAAAAGCTGTATCGTTCTATCATGGCACAACAGTATGTTGCCCCCAGAATTATGCAATCCGCATTGATTGTCAACTGGAATCGAGTCTGGAGGAATGTCTCCAATCGCATTCTTCCCAGCGCAGCGAAGGAAAGTTGGTATAAAGTAATCCATGACCTTATACCAACAAACAGCAGACTCCATCGCATTCACATGGTGGAGAACGCCTTATGCACGTCATGTTCCCATCAGGATACAATCCTGCACCGATTTACGCAGTGTGATCCGATTCGATCGACCTGGAACCGCTTCACCCGGGTCCTGAATAGCTTCATGAACTGTCCTACTACCTCCATCACTCCTGAATGGGTGATCCGACCAACATTTAGCCTTCAACCGCCCCAACTGAACAGTGCGGTAGTGTTACTCGTCGGTTGCTATGTGCACTGTGTGCTGAAAACTACGGGGCCATATACAGAACTCGAAGTGCTGTCCGAGGTAAGTGAATGTGTCCTCACGAGCCTTCGCTGTACTACAAGAACTCGCCGGCTGGGGGACTATGCCCAAAAGCTTACCCGCATCATGTGAGTGTTTTGTGCATTGCGATAGTGATTGAACATTGAACATTAAGTAGACTAGTATAACTGTGATAAACTCATCAATATCCATGATTGTTATTCATCTACCACCTCACAATCACCTATGTACCGTAAATATATGAAGACAATAAACAAGTTTCCTTAAAAAAAAAAAGTATTTATGCATTGCTTCAAAAACAAAGCTCTTATGAACTTATGAAACTTATGAAAGAAAAATTTCAAACAATAAGTTTGGAGAACTAAAACCATGATTCCAAGTTGAATTGCAAGCCATGAACTCTTCTTCAAGTGTATTTAGTATCAAATCATTTACTGCAGTAGTAGGGTCGTGAATGTACAATTTGCTTCTTTTTTTTACAATTGATTAATTGTAATGTTGGTAACTGTGAATGATATTGCCTTTTCGTTAACTTATTTATTTTATCTTATAAAGTTGAATGTTATACATTTTAATAACAACTGATTCAGTTGCTTGTGTGGTAGGATCATACTAAGAAACGGAACTGTTTGTTCAACTATTCAGTTATTTATTTATTTATTTATTTGTTTATTTATTTTTCGTATGGCTTTTAGTGCCGGGAGTGTCCGAGGACATGTTTGGCTCGCCAGAGTCTGTACCTGCTTCCAGCGGACACCCAGAGGGTGAGCAGCACGTTCCGTTCAATTTCAAGTAGTTCCAACTTTCGCTACCAGATGTCACTGATACCTAGAGGTGAACGTTGGAACTTTGATAGAGCGTTCCAACGAAATATAACCTAGACATTTAGCTCCACACAAGTTTAGTCTGTGGAAGGACCTTTTACATGCCATAAATCTATGACATGGGACCGCCGCACTGTGGGTTAAAATCGAAATCTAGGAGGACAGATTTTTTTTTTTCATAATTAAAAACACAAAATGTATTACTTCTACAGCATTCTCATACAATTGCCGCTCACTATTCTGGGATATAGACGCATCTTAGTGTAAATCTGTCACCACTGTTCGAGGAGTCTGAATTGGAGGGTGAATGTAGGTGGCTGTGGTTCGGTTGTCTTTGTGGTTAGTGTGATGCTTTGGATGGAACATGCAGCTGAAGGTATGATCTTTTTAACGTGTTCCAGTTATTAATGGGCGTATTTGTTACGTAATTTTAGCTATATTTGCATTATATAATATTTAACTATTATTTATAAAACTATATTTTCACTTAGATTTTTAGTATGTCGCGGCACTCTGCGTCACTTTCTACTTAATGTTAAAATGTAGATAAAGTCTTGTAGTTTACGCCTGTTATAAGATTTGTTGCATCTTTTTGCAACTTACTTAGTTATTTTACGTTTTAGAAGATGCCGCGCAACCAGTTCTCACACGTTTACAACTGTTTGAAGCACTGGGTTCGACGATTATGTCAAAAGTGGCACTTTGTGACCTTGTTAAAAGTAAATTAGGGGTAGAAAATTGTTCTGAAGAGATAATTGAATGCTATATCCAACTCCCAGTCATAGACAGTTTCTTGCATGTGTAGACATAGCTAAAAAGTTATTAACTGATAAAACTCAGCAATTCTTCTAGGTTTGTGCCGTGTCTTGTGTGGGGTTTCGCCTAGGACACCAAGCTGGCTCATCGGCAGGCTCTTGGTGTCCCCGCCCGGACCCCCATAGATGTATCGAACTGCGCGATACCTCCCTTTATATAGAGTGCAAATGCACTCATTGACTGCGAGAACCAAAAGCTCAAGCAGCCTCAACCTCCCTATGAAGGCTTCCAAAAGATGGTATATTGGCTTTCACGGCCGGTGAATTAAAACTCAGCAATTCTTCTAGGTTTGTGCCGTGTCTTGTGTGATTGCTTTTTGGAAGCCTTCATAGGGAGGTTGAGGCTGCTTGAGCTTTTGGTTCTCGCAGTCAATGAGTGCAGTTGCACTCTATATAAAGGGAGGTATCGCGCAGTTCGATACTCCTGTGGGGGTCCGGGCGGGGACACCAAGAGCCCGCCGATGAGCCAGCTTGGTGTCCTAGGCGAAACCCTACACAAGACACGGCACAAACCTAGAAGAATTGCTGAGTTTTAATTCACCGGCCGTGAAAGCCAATATACCATCTTTTTGGAAGCCTTCATAGGGAGGTTGAGGCTGCTTGAGCATTTGGTTCTCGCAGTCAATGAGTGCAGTTGCACTCTATATAAAGGGAGGTATCGCGCAGTTCGATACTCCTATGGGGGTCCGGGCGGGGACACCAAGAGCCCGCCGATGAGGCAGCTTGGTGTCCTAGGCAAAGCCCCACACAAGACACGACACCAACCTAGAAGAATTGCTGAGTTTTAATTCACCGGCCGTGAAAGCCAATATACCATCTTCTTAACTGATGTTTATTATGAAGTATACCAATTATAAACGTTGCTTTCACTCTAAATTCATGATTAAAAAGTAAAAATAATTTTGTCCCCCTAGATGTCGATTTTGACCCACTGTGTGCCGACTTTACTTCTCCTCCAAAGGAAGGCATACTGAAGGATATTTGACGCTCTTAAAAAATCCGACGACCTCGGCCGGGTTTGAACCCGCTATCTTGGGCACAACAGTTCAGCATGCTACCAACTACGCCATCTTAAGAGCTACTTTAGAGTAGCGCCCTACATACAATAGGATTTGGGCTTGTCAACATTGTGCATTTCGTTAAAATTAAAATCATATCATAAATTATTGTTGATGATGCCTATTCTAGGGGCTATGTGACATCGTGGTCATGTAGCCCCGTATACTTCGGTTTGTGTGGAGTTGTGTGAGATAACCTGTGTTAATGGCTGACTAGTGTGCCCATTTGGATTTCAGGTGAGGATTCGGAAAGAGGCAGCCGTGGCCTTAAGTTAGGAAACATCCTAGCATTTACAAGGAGTAGACGTGGTAAACCACGGAAAACAACTTCCGGAAAAACTGAGGAGGGAATTGAACACAACTCTTCTCAAATTTGACTAAAGGGGCTGAATGGACTCTGTTCGAACCCTCGGACCACAATTAAATTTCTTCGCTGAGTCAAGAATCAAACCTGTACTTCCGGGCCAACCAAGAATGCTAGCCACTTCATCAGGAAGTGAACATATCGTAAATTGTATCATATCACAAGCAACCAGTTAAGTTAGTATCATATGAAACACGGTGCATACAACATTTCCAAATAATAGTAATAACAATGATAGTAATAATAATAATAATAATAATAATAATAATAATATTAATAATAATAATAATAGTAATAACAAAACTTATATACAAAGGAGTGCAGACAGATCCAATATCAGACTGATAAACATACACCATATAGGTAAATCCAGGAGTGTTGCCGCACTCAATAAAACTTTTGTTATAACTCAGTAGAAAATTAATACTTTAACAAGTAGTTCCGTGAAGAACTATACAGCCTATTTTCATATATTCTACTTATGTTAACTGCCACTATCAACATAAAAAATTTGAGTTTGATTGCTGTAATAGATTCGTAGATATTGAGAACCGACTAAATATTTCGGATGGTCGCCATGTTGGATTTTATATATGTAGGTCCTAGAGTTATGTACTGTAACATGAAGATTATTATGTACCTGTAGCATTCAAACTTCAATCGCATGATTAGGACACAAGAAGTAACATGGAGATTTTAAAATTTCGCACAGCTGCCATCTTGTGGTTATGGAAACAATTGAAATAAATTAGATGCCAGTGGGTTAACATTCGTATAAGGATTTACTGTACCAAGTTTCACTGCACTCGGATGGTTAAATTGCGAGAAACGTCCATGTGAATATTTACAATTCGCGTCGCCGCCATGTTGGATTTGTGATCACCAGGTTATTTAAAGTCCTATAGGTGAACTTAAGTTCATAGCCCCTATGAACATAAGAAAATTCAGTTTGATTGCTATAACAGATTCGCAGATATTCAGAGCCGTCTAAATATTTCGGATGGTCGCCATGTTGGATTGTTAAATGTATAGGCCTTAGAGTCATGTACTATTAAAGGAAAATTATTGCGTAGGTTCATTATTCAAACTTTCACTTCGATCGCATGATTACGACACTAGAAATAAAAACGTAATTTTAAATTTTGCACAGCCGCCATCTTGAGGTAATGTAAACAATTGAACTAAATTACATACCAGTGAATTACAATGTGTATAAACATTTCCTGTACCATATTTCATTGTGTTTGGAACATTAAATCGCGAGAAAGTTCTACTTAAAATTTTTAAATTCGCTTGGCCGCCATGTTCGTTTTGTAGTTAACCGGTTTTTGAAAGTCTTATAGATGAACTTCCAGTAGTGCCCTTTATCTCCGTACAGAATTTCAGGGTGATACCGCTAATAGTTTCAGAGATATAGAATGCCGGTGAAATATTTCGCACAGCCGCCATCTTGTGGTTATGTAAACAATTGAAAGAAGTTAGATGTCGGTGCATTACAATGTGTATAAACATATACTGTACCAAGTTTTATTGCGATTGGTTTGTTAAATAGCGAGAAACGTCTATTTAAAATTCGCAATTTCGCGTGGACGCCATGTTGGTTTTGTAGTTACCAGTTTTTCAAAAGTCACATAGGTGAAGTTCTAGTAGTTTCCTTTATCACCGTAAAAAAATCCAGGGTGATATCGGGAATAGTTTCGGAGATATTGAATGCTGGTGAAATACTTCGCACAGCCGCCATGTTGGATTGGTGAAACGTAACAAAATTTGAAGGGCACGGTCGGGGTCGTCCGGAATAGTGCTATGAGCTTACCGAGTTTCATTGAAATCACTCGAGCCGTTTAGAAGTTATTAGGGGACACACACACACACACACACCTCTCTCTCTCTCACACACACACACACACACGCACACACAGACACACGGACAAAAGGTGATCTCTTAAACCTATTTTTAAAAATTTGAAAATAGGCTAAAAATTGGTATATTGGATTTCATGGCCAGTCCATTAAAACTCAGCATTTTTCTTTTCTAGGTTTATGGCGTGTCTTGTGTGGGGTTTCACCTAGGAACAGCAAGCTGGATCATCAGTGGGCTCTTGGTGTCCGTGCCCGGACCCCACAGGAGTAGCGAACAGCACGCTATCTCCATTTTTTGAAGCGCACCTGCGCCTCTTTACTGCAAGAGCTAAAAGCTCAAGACACGGCATACACCTGGAAAAAAATGCTGACTTTAAAATTTGTTGCAAATTGATAGATCATAATTTGAAAATGTTTGCAATAGAAAAGATATGAGTAAAGAATTAGTAATTGAAAATAAATTGGTGAAGAGAAGAAACATAGAAATTGTTGCATTAGCGGCATCTCTCCCCGGAATCCGGTATTGATGCCAACTTCTCTCTCGAGAGATACCGCAAATGAAATAATTAATAACAATATTAAAGTTAGGCTAATTTCTTCAATTCTAATACAGTTGAGTATTAGAACATACTACAAGACAATTATATTTTGAAACATAGAATTTATCTTTTGAAAATACTCTACCTCGTCAATACAAACTACGTTCTATTTTAATTCACATAATGAATGTAATTTTTTCGACCATTTTTAGCGTTCTTTACCATGGCTTAAGGATTTCTTATATTCTATCACCTGTCAGCATTGGAATTTCCTTTTAGTGTTCTAATATTACATTATGAACGTATTTTATCAAAAGTTTACTTCTATTGCTGTATGCATTTTTTTTCTTTGAAAGTTAATGTGTAACCTTTGTTCTGATAGTGTATGTTTAGTTTACATTTGTAGTTGACTTTATAAACTATGATATGCTTATTTTTTGGGTTGTGTATACCCTTGTTAAAGATGATGTGTTTAGAGTTTTTGACAGACAGCTCTCGTTTGTTATGTTTTCACAGACCTCATTTAACAAACACAAATGGATCCACTGAGCCCCATTCCAGATTCCCGAAATCCATTCTTCTCAACCTTACCTTTGTACTGAGTAGGTATGCATTATTTTTTTCATATCTGAAAGTAATACAATTCTATATAGTAACCATGATGTTAACAATGACAAAAATTAAATAAATTTTGTATTTTCGGAATCATGGGATAATAAATACTCTAATAGAATACCGGCATCCTCTGAATAGTTTGAATATTTCCAGATCGCTTTATATTAATATGATATCAATGAGGCATCTCTATTGGATTGCAGTGCGGCAACTCTCCCAAATGTCTGGTAGAGACGCCACACCCTCCTGTTGTTGTACCTCAAGGCGAATTTCTTCTTCTTCTTCTTTTCCTCTGCCTCTTCTTCTTCCTTAGTGTTTGTCCCACCTTGATGCAGGGTCCGTTATATGGATACGTTGTCGCCATTTGTTTCTGTCTCGGGACATATCAGGATAAAGGTGTTGATTCTTCAGATCTCCATGTAGCGTATCATCCAACCGTTGCTTCGGTCTTCCCCTAGGTCTCTTGCCAGCGACTTGTATAGTGTAGCCAGTCTAGAGAAGCTCATTTCCAAAAGGTACCAATTCCAAAAAGTAATATTTTACAGGAGAGAAGAAAAACGCTCAGAGTGTAAAATTTCATCTGACAATCCATTTGAGCACATTTATTATGTTCAGATAGAATAAATGCATTGTTATACCAAGTATTTCTATTTAGGCGTTTGCAGTTTAGGAAATATTCAAAGAAAATGATGGATTTGGTACTTTTTGGCACTGTAACTCTAAATACTTTCAACGGAAAGACATACATTTCACTGCAGTCATCATAATCTTCGAGTAAACTGATTGTATTTAGTTATGCAATAATTAGATTTAAGGTATTTACAGTGAAGGCATAGATTATTTAAATAATATTAAGTAAAATTGAACAAAACAATGAAAATTATGCAAAGTAACTTACCAGTGCTGAACTTTTGGAATTATGACTGTAGTTTGTGTCTAAAGAACATGAATATGGTAAATAACTTGTGAACTGGACAATGTATCATATTATCCAGTACTGAAAGAAATGGCCTCTCATTGGCTGCTTGGATACGGTACGTATTGGCACATTCAGGCCACAGGATCTGGTACTTATTGGCATGAAACGAGATTTGTAATGCCCTGTTTGTTATGGATTTAGGTCGTTTTGGCAATTTCTTTTTCTTTCATATGATGGAGCTTCCTACCAACGTTCGTTTCCCATCATAATATCAATTTCGATTTTTTTGGATTTGGCATCTTTTGGAAATAAGCTTCTCCCCCGTCCGCTTCCGCTCGTAGATCATTCCCAAACAAACGCAGACGGCACTCCCGCATCTTGTCACTGATTGGTGCAACCCCAAACCGTTTCCTGATGTTGTCATTCGAAACATGATCCAATTTGGTGACATCCGCTGTCCATCGCAACATCTTGGTCTCCATAACGCCTAAGCGACGTTCTGTCACTGTTGTTGTCGGCAAACACTCGCATCCGTACAATGCGACAGGACGGATGACATTACGATAGATCTTTGACTTTAGGTTGTCCTTCATCCTTCGATCGCAGGTGACTCCAGTTGTCGTTCGGCACTTCATCCAAGGCTAACATGACTGACAATAAGCTTGCCATCTACTACAGTAATGGTTAAGTTTTCTTCTGCACTAAAAACGGCTGATTGAAGCGTCTGTATCCAATTTAATTTGCAATTAATTAACCCAAGGAAAAACTTTGTCACGAGGAAACTTGCACTCGTGTTACGTTATCGATTAAAATTTGCGTAATGTGCGAGCAACTTGCACCACACCCGCAGACAGTGGTTATTGCTTACAAGGGAACGGATTGCGGTGTAAAATTCTAATCTGGTTGAAATGTAGTATACAATATCCCTACAAAGTTGTTCAATGACGTAGTGAAAACCGCACGGGCCACTTTCAATTTTGAACGCCAATATTGACCACCGAAACCCTGCCGGGCGAAGGCATGAGCGAGGAGGTGGGAAGAGGTAAAGCTGATCTTGAATCCTCGCAGCACGCCAAGGCTCCGGGCCACCAGCTTTCATAGCGATCACTGTCAGCAAGGCAGCTTTGTAGACAAAGTACCACATTCCAAGGATTAAAATATGGAAGGTGTTCCAATTGAACATCGTCGTTGTCACTTTCTAACATTTCTAAATATTTTGACAGTAAGGTTGAGCTTAACATTATGCCCGTTGCTCACGGTAAAATGTTTCTTGAAATTTATTTTACAACTAATTTTATAAAAATTTGACGAAAGCAAGCTGTGTTTTTCACGGTAAAATTATTTTATAAAGTCCGTGGATGAATCAGGATCGCCATCTACCGATACACTTCTGAACCAAGAATCAGCTGTCCAACACATTGGTTTGAGAGTATGGCTCCAACAAACAAAGCAAAAATTGCTGCTTTAGCTACAATTATACGTCGTACAGTGGTAAAAAAGGAAGAAAAGAAATGCTAGAGAGTCCTGGGCTCGGGAATGGAGAATAAGAAGAGAAGAGTAGAGGAATGCCGTCCTTGGTCGAAAATGAGTTGAGGTTAGAAAATCAGAATTCATATAGGAATTTTCTAAGAATGGAGGAAAGCAGTTTTAAAAAACTCCGAGATCTTTTTGGTCCCAAAATTATTCGACAGGACACTAACATGAGGCAAGCCATTTCTCGTGAAATGAGACTGCAAGTGAGTTCGAAGCCCGTTTATCTTCGCCTTCACATTAGCCTGGCCTGTGTTCGGTCGAATTTGTGAAACATATTCGGCGATTGAGATTTCTGCCTCCCTCCTTGCATTTCCATTGTGGTATATGGGCGTTTTAACCTCATACAAAGACTGATATTTCTGGTACTCGTCCAGTAAAACACTAACAGCTTCCTTAGTCCTGCCGGAGACTGCCATTTTCGAAGTGTTTGTTTACAAGCGAGCTTCACAATCTTCTCACCACGTGGCGCCAGCATCATCTTCATGTCAGCTTCCCTGATTGATTCGTTTCGTAAAATTAATTTTACGGAATAGAACATGTCCTATTTTATGGAAAGTTTTATCAAAGGTTTTATAAAACTTGAATTTGACCCTGAGCAACAGAAATTTTATAAAATTAAATTATTGTACAATAAATTTGAAGGATAATTTTACCGTGAGCAACGGGCATTAGGTTAATTGTTGTCTGTGCCAGAAAAATTAAAACCAGACAAAATTAAATTCTCACTATTACATGGCTTAATGAAAGAACGATTTGGGACCTGTTCATACGAAACATCTCTTTTGTTTAGCATAGTCCTATCGAACTGATAAGGGGGTGACGGGATGAGGGGAAGGTGGGGAATGCAACGCAGCACGGCCTGTTGGCCGAGAGCCATCGCGTGTTGCTAGGATTCGAGGTCAGCATTACCTCTTCACACTTCCTCACTCATACCGTCGCGCGGTAGGATTCCGGCGTTCAATATTGGCGTTCAAATTGAAAGTGGCCCATGCAGATTTCACTACGTCATTGCACAAGTTTATAGGAATATTGTGCACTAAATTTCAACCAGATTAGAATTTTACACCTCAATCCGTTCCCTTGTTAGATACCGAAATAGCTTACACACTAGTAGTGGAGTAAGGGGGGTTCTGCCCCCCCCCCCACCACTACTCCCAATGCGAGCCGATAACTCCCGAACCCGTGGTCGGAGATTCACGAATGAGGTGTCGTTGGACTTGGGATGACGGGGGCTTTGCTATGGACCACTCGTAATATTTCAGATTTTTTTTTTAAATTTTTGTTTTAGAAAGTAGGTGATAGTTTGAAAACCAAAGATGATAGAACGTTGTGCTATGACTCAAACGAATGGTTTTTATGACCTTTATTTTCTATAGTAAAACTTTTTTATTTTTTATGTTTTTTTGAAAACACTCGGATTTTGAAATTCCTATATTTTGGAAACTAGGAAGTTTACAAAAAGGTTTATTTGACTTAAATCAATAGTCCCTACCCGCTCTATCCCCAAAATAAATTTCAAGTCTCTAGGATGAAAACCTGACAGTAGTGTGGTAAGGGGAGCTGCTACACTTAGGAAGTTGTGAGCCCCTGGCAACCTTGGAATGGAAGGAGTCATGCTAGGAGGGTGTGCTTGGATTCGTTTTTTTCGTCTCGTTGCGCTCTCTACGGGAATGTAGGTGTGGAAAAGGTAAAATTCCGGGAACACGGTTTTTTGGGGGGAATAACATGATTTTAGACTTTTTGCTATATCTCGCGAACCAATCATGCTAGAGGCGTGTACGACGGATCCAAGGACTTGGGACGACGTCCTCTCTGCTATGGACCACTCGTTATAATTTAAAAAAAAAATTGGAAACTCGATTTTGGGGTAAACACGTGTTTTTTGTGATTTTTGCCGATATCTCACGAACCAATAACGCTAGAGACGTGTACGAGGTGTCCTAGGACTCGGGCTAACGCCCCCTTTCAAATGTGGTAGATATTTTTTCCAAAAAATAATTCACAAAGGGCCTAATGCCATACATGTTGAAAAAATAATAATTTTTCTTTACCTGTTTATAATGTTTATGAAGCGTGGTGGTTGAGAGAGACGATACTGCTGGGTGTGTGTGTGTTTCAACGAACCTGTCGCTTAGCACAAGGACCATGCTTAATAGAACATTCGCTATTTCGGCGGGTCGGTGTATGACAGAGCGAGCGTGTGTTTTTCTGCTATTTTACCTTTAACGTGTAAACGGTGATGAGAACTTGGTTCTATGTTGGTCGAAGCGAGTACAGAAAACAAACTTGCCGAGGAGCAGGAGGTGAATATCATTTGAGCTTATTGGAGTGTGCTGATCTAACTTGACAACAGGTGCAATGGAAAATGACAAAGACGCTTGAAGGTGAAATAATATGACCATCGTGGTGGCAGGGAAGTGCGAAATGAATGCATACACATGTGAAAACACATGCACGCTAAACAAGTTACATCCTGTCTTGCTTCGTACGTGACAAAATGCAAGTTCATGTAAAATTTGATCTGGCACAGGTGTTCACCTTGAGCGTTATCTGTCCACGTGCACGATAACTGTTAACAAGTCACATCCTGTTTTGCTTCGTACGTGACGAAATGCAAGTTGACGTGAAATTTGATCTGCCACAGGTGTTCACCTTGGACGTTAGCTGTCCACGTGCCTGATAACAGAATGTTCAAAGCGTGGGGAAAAAATATTTTACATGCAAGGTAACATATATAAAGACATGTCGTTATCATTTCCACTCTCACTTAGGTAACTACCTTTGAATACACTGCATTGCGTGAAACACTTGGTCTTGTTTAACAGTTTTGGTGTTGGTGGAAAATACTTAACCTTGTTGTGAGGTAGGTGTTTATTCATTCATTTATATATTTATGCAATTATTTATTGATTGTTAAAGTTATAATTAAATGTTTATTTATTTGATTGTAGATAACGTGTATAGCCTACCTGTTGTGTGTCTGTGGGAAAGAGATTGGAAAAGAGAGAAAAACGGACAACTTAAGACGGAAACCATTTCCACACTAGCCCACGAGACGGGAATAAAGCAAAGCATTACAAGTCAAGGTGAGATTTGTTTTTATTATATAATATAACCTGTTTGATTTTGTTTTGTTTATGACGTGTATAAACTATATGGAATGGATATACTTATGGTGGTTTATTTTATTTCTTTTTAGAGTGTTGGAAAACGCTTGACCTCTGTTGATAACCAGGAACGCGTGTGTTTGAGGCCATTGTCAAGCAGTCCACAGCTGAAAACTCAGGTGAGAGTGTTCTTTCAAAATAATGTCATTTACTGCTGCGGATACGTTAACTTTGGAACCCCTAAACAGTTGTTTCAAATCGCGTGTGTGCTCTGGCCGCTTAGTGAATGTTCGAAAAAGTTTGATTCCCAAAGAATTTTTAGAATCTTGTTTTGAAATTTTTAAAATTGAAATTTGTACAGCGCAAAGGTTGCATACGGCTTTAAAGGTGAATACAGAACTGGTGTGCGATTTCATATATAAAAAGAAGGACGCAGAGCATAAAGAGACATTTTATATTTGCAGTAAAATGCAAGTGGTTTTGATAGCCGATAATCTAAACGAGTGGTATCAAATCCATGTGGTGAATGCCTTGCTATCAAAATTTGGTAAACTGCAACAAGGACCGAGTGGCCTTGCCTTAGACAAAATTCATCATTTACAAATCAACATTTGTCATTTCAACCCGTTTCATGATGGGTCTAGCTATATTAAAACACCGCCAACAATAGCTTCGAACAAGGCTGTGGTGAATATTGAAAATTTTGATGATGAATGTTTTCTGTGGGCTGTGGCTGCGTATTTGCAGCCAGCTAAAGATCGTCATGTTAACAGACCAGCAAAGTACAAGGCCAAGTTTGATGAATTAAAACAAACTTTAAATTTAACTCGAGTGTCGTTCCCTATGGACTTAACCGAGATCCATAGGTTTGAACAAGATAACCAGGACTTTTCGTTCATGGTGTATGGCCTTGATGGTGATGAAATTGTGGGTTCTCTTTATGCCTCAAAAGAACTGAAACGACACCACATTCATCTTTTATATCTGTCTTACGGAGAAGTGAATCACTATTGCCTGATTAAAAGCTTGAGTAAATTGCTAAGCAGTCAAATGTCTATGAAAAAGTGTGCAAAACATATTTGTGATCGTTGTCTGCAATATTTTACCACTCTTACGCTTTTGGAACGTCACAGGGTGGATTGCGTTTCTCAGGAAGCGGTGAGACTGATATTGCCACAAGGGGACAAGGCTGTGTTAAAGTTTAAGGACATTCATAGGCGTGACACTGTTCCCTATGTGGTATATGCAGATTTCGAAGCAATCACCACACCCATGGCGGGATGTGAACCAGATCCCACCATCAGCTCAACCACACCCATTCAAAAACATGAGCCCTTTGCCATAGGTTTTAATGTGGTGTGTGCCTATGACCCCACAAAATCCGTTTACAAATACCGCGAGGGGCCAGATTGTGCCTGATGGTTCTTGAATGAACTTTTCAAGTTGGCTCATGATGTACAGAAATTACTGGACCACCCAGTACCCATAAGCCTATCTCCAGAACAGCAGCAGCAGTATGAGCATGCCACGACATGCCATATTTGCGAAAAGCCACTGATCAGTGCTGAAGACACCGTTCGTTATCACTCACACTTTACGGGGGAGTTTCGTGGAGCTGCGCATAGTAAATGCAATTTGAACTTTCCAGCTCCTCGTTTCATCAGTGTCTTTTTCCACAATCTGGCGAATTATAACATTCAGTTCTTGATTCGTGAATTGGGCCATGTCAACAAGGGCTCGTTTACCATTATTCCCCAAAACCATGAGCGTTTTACAGCCCTGACATGGTGGTTGGGCGACTTTAGCATTCGATTTTTGGATTCCTTTAAGTTTATGGCATCCTCGCTAGACAGCCTTGTGAATGGCTTGAATGAGGAGGAATTAAAAAAAATTAGAATGCATTTTAATGATCCTGAGCAATTTCAATTGTGCATTCGGAAAGGTATCTTCCCGTATGATTTCTGCAACAGCTGGGACGTGTTAAAGCAAAGAAAACCCCCACCACAAGAGAAATTTTACTCGAAACTAACACGCAGTACCGTTTCCGATGAAGACTATGCACATGCATGTCAAGTTTGGCGAGTGTTTGGCATGAATACGCTAAGTGAATATGCTTTGTATTACCTAAAACTGGATGTATTGCTGCTCACTGATGTGTTTGAAAAATTTCGTGAGTTGTGTCAACACATTTACGGTCTTGACCCGGCTCACTATTATACGAGTCCTGGGCTCTCGTTTGATGCCACTTTGAAATACACTCAAGTGGAATTGGATTTACTCACCGATGTAGACATGGTTCTATTTTTTGAAAAGGACATTCGCGGCGGCTTTGTGTCACTTAACCAGCGCCATGCCGAAGCGAACAATGTCTACATGCCTGATTATTCACCAGACAAACCAGAATCGTACTTAATGTACTATGACGTGAATAATTTGTACGGTTACGCCATGAGTCAGCCTTTGTCCTATGGGAAGTTTGCTTGGCTGACAGACAAACAAGTGTCAGAATTTGATGTGAACATGGCTAGCCAAGAAACAGGCCGTGGATATGTGCTAGAAGTGGATATTGAATATCCCTCATCCTTGTATGATGAACATGTCGATTTCCCATTCTGCCTTGAGCAAATGGTTCCCCCTGACAGTAAAGTGAAAATTGAAAAACTCATGGGCTCACTTTACAACAAAAATCGGTATGTGCTACATATCCAAATGTTGGTGCAATGCCTCGCCCAAAGCTTGGTGTTGAAGAAAATCCACAGGGGTATTTCTTTTGCTCAAAAAGCATGGCTTGAGCCATACATGCGACTCAACGCAGAGCACCGACAAATGGCAACACAGCAGTTTGAAATTAATTTTTTTAAATTAATGCACCGACGCATAGGATAGGACCAAAACTTAAAGGCATAGAATTAGACTGTTTGGCATTTGCTGATGACATGGCATTAATTGCCCAAAACATCTCTGATGCGCAATACCAACTTGAACTTCTACAAGAACAAGCAAAGAAAATTGGATTGCAAATCTCATTTGATAAAACAAAATTTATGACAGATATAAAGAATGCCCCATCCGAAATTGAAATTGGTACTGACCATATATCTCGTGTGAAGGAATTTAAATATTTGGGTGAATGGATTACCGACAATTGTAATGAAAAGAGGTCCATTGCAACAAGAATTCAAAAAATGGAAACTGCTTTTCAGTTAACGAAAAATACTTACAACAAAAAGAGTCTCTCCTGGAAATGCAAAATTCAACATTATACAACAGTGATCGGGCCCGAAGCTCTCTACGCTTCAGAAACTCTCACTCTTCAACATAGAACACTTCGAGATCAGTTGGAAGTGAAGGAACGTAAAATAATGAGGAAAATCTTAGGGCCGAGAATCAAAGATGGTGTTCATCTTCCAAAGCCAAATGCTGAAATATATAAAACCATCTCCAAAATCACAGACAAAATGCGTATGCGACGAATCCAATTCTTAGGGCACCTGGAAAGAATGGACCCAAATAGACTAACTCACAAAATTCATACATACTTGAAAAACAAAACAACTAGATCAAATTGGTACAAACAGACTGAAAAAGACTTGCAAGAATTAGGATCGCCAAATCTCCTAGACCGAAATGTCATCAGAACACTTGCACTCACACGGGTTTTCGAGGAGGAAGAAAGACGGCCATACCACCATATCTGGTCTGCACAACGGAGGCAAACCCATTCGTTGCGTATGAAGGAGTACTGGGCTGCAAGAAAAGCTAACCATTGTTGATTCCGCGTGGTCCTAAGAGACCCATTCGCGACGAAGAAGAAGAAGAAGAAGAACAACTGCATCTATGGCAAGTCTATGGAGAATGTTCGCAAATACCGTGACATTAAATTGGTGAATGCCTGGGAGGGGCGGTGGGGCGCCCGGCGGTACATTGCCAAGCCAAATTTCAAATCGATTAAAATTATCGATGAGGATTTGGCTACTATTGAAATGAGTAAGGCCAGCGTGACCATGGATAAACCCATTTACTTGGGTCAAGTAATTTTAGACTTTTCTAAATCGGTCATGTATCGATTTCACAATGAGTTTGCCAAACGCCATTTTGAGAACGTCTCTCTTTTATATATGGATACGGACTCATTCATTTACCACATTCGCCACTGCAACCCCTATGACGTCATGAGGCAGCATAGTGAATGGTTCGACACCTCTTGCTATAGCGTTGACAACGTGTTTCAGCTGCCCATAAAAAACAAGAAGGAAATGGGCGTTTTAAAAGATGAATGCGGAGATTCCATTATGACGGAATTCGTAGGTTTGGCCTCAAAAATGTATGCTTACCGCACACTCGACTGTAAAGAAGCCAAAAGAGCAAAAGGTGTAGGTAGAGCAGTGGTAAAATCGCTACGTGTTGATGACTATCTAGCTGATTTACGCACTGGCAAAGCTATGTCTCATACACAGTGCAGGATACAATCCAGCAACCATCATTTGTATCTTGTGGAACAGAGAAAACGCACCCTCGCCTCCATGGATAACAAGCGTGTGTGGGCTGATGACCTGCTCACCAGCCTGCCCTGGGGTTATGATCGCAAGGAGGAGGAGGTGTGATTTCACTGTTTAATCGTTTATGGGACATAGCTTTATGTAACTTGTAGATTTAGTATTTTGTAAATATTGGTTTCTGCCACTGTAAATAGTAGATTTTGTACATAGTTGCAACCCACTTGGACCTTTTGCTCTTAAAAAAGTTCTATGCAACCTTTTTTATTTTTATTTTTGATTGGTGAATAGTTTGATTCTTTTAAGCTGTACAAAGTTTTTTTTATTGTAAATATGAAATAAGTAAGATTTTTAGTAACGTTAATAACTAGTATTTAATTATTTTTCGTAATGTAAATGATAAACTAAAAAAGTTCTTTTGGGATGAGTGTGCATGTCGAGAATGTGCTTTTGGGAATAAATAAAGTGGTTGTGTTTGTTCCCAAAGACAGGTGTGAATGTATGAGTGGAGAGAGAAAGCTGGTGTGTATGGTTGACCAGAGCAAACACGGTAAGGTAGGGTGGGTGGGAGGAGGTAAATGGTCACTTATATACTCATTTTGTTTTCAATAGTTTTGTTTTCTTTTAAATGTGGCAGACAATAGACATTATTTTTGTAAAAACAGTCTTACCTGCAGTAGTCGTAGACCTCGACGTTTCTCCAAACACCCATAAACTCACTGCAGCATCGCCATGGTCATGCACTTGCATCAACATCATTGTCAAATCTCAACTTTCGACATACACCAAATGGAAAAATGTGAAAACAGCAATATGGAAAATCCATGTTTCTATATCACCAAAAAAACGCAAAACTTAAAACGGACATTTTTAAAAACTGGAAATGGCCATGTGTGAAATTTGAAAATTCAAAAAAACTACAAACGGACATTGTTTAAAATGTGTCATCAACAAACTGGAAAAATCCATATCATCAAAAACGCAAAACTTGAAATGAACTTTTTTTAAATCTGTAAATTGCAAAATGACAAATGGCAGTGTGTGAATTCATCATGTGTGAAATGTGTAAAATAAAACATAAGCCATCAACATCACGATTTCTTAAAATTAAAAATAACAAAACATCGTGCTCTGGTAAACCTTAGTTTTTATTTCATAGTCATAGTGAATTGACAAAAGAAAAAGTGAATACTAACAAATCCCAATTCCTCACTCCTCAATGTTTATGTCCAGGCATCATCAACTTTCCTTTCATAGCACTCATGACAATCAGGGCTGCCATCCTTTCACCCACTGAGGCATCGCTGGATGTGAAACGTTGTTTAGCTTTCTTCAATAACAATTTATCTGCCACATGTCTTAAACCAGGATGACTATGGCGATAAGAAAGGTCATGTTCCTTGCATGCTTGATCCAAAAGATTAATGGGTACATCACCACGTTGTAAACGTTTTTCAAGATGAGTTCCAGGGCCGCAAAAAAGATAACCTGGAAGACGGATTTCGAAAGGTAGGTATTGAATCATTTTGTCAATGACGCCATTGCCAGTACAGGTCTGGCATATCCTTTTCCATCGATGGTAAAAAGGTTTGGTCTTCCTCCTCTTCTGTGGACAATGTTTGTGTTTGTTGTTTTTGTTGCTTTTTCTCGCCATGACACCCGTGGAATGATTCAACAAAGTCTTTACATGGACTTTTATGACCGTGATACAGTTTCACTAGCTGGCAAATCGCACACTGACGCATAGACGGTATTTTTGCCATGGCCACTTGCTTATGGTGATCATAATCCATACAGGGTTGCAATTTACTCAACACAGGGTCTTGAGTCCATGATTTTGGTACATGTTGCCAGATTTCTTTCACTGCGTTGGCGGCCACATAATAAATGAACGACTTGGGGAGCGCCAAGAGTTCCTCTTTGGTAAAACTGTCTAGTTTCTTTTTGCACACAAAGAACTTTCCAATGGCTTTGTCCGTAGCATTGCCTTTCTCCATGGTATCACGTGCTGTAGATGTTTACACGTCGCTTGCAGAAATCTCACTGGCGTCATTCACAGGTAAATCTTGAGTTATAATTTTGTTCAACAACTCCCAGCAGGCAAGGGTGGTTAACCAATGAAAGAGATGACACGTATGCGATAGGGCTGTATGGGTAATGTTGCCACAGGAACAAGTATTCATGAGCGTTTGCAGGGAGGGGCAGCCCAACTCCATGAGGTCGATACATTGGCAGTAAGACGCCAAAAATGGTTGCAACCATTGACGTTTTTCATTAACTTCACAAATACCACATTGGCCGAGGACAAGTGTGCTTTCATGACCACGTCCAAATATTTATAGGAAATGGTTCCCTGATTCCAGTCTAGTTGCCTATGATTTTCAATCCAATGGGTTTGTTTTCGATTTTTTTCACACAACAAATCAAAAGCATGGGGTGGTTTAAATAGCAAATGCGTAGCTTGCGATATCCAAAACGTGGTACAACCGATAGTGGGCTCTTGTTTAAATATACATTTGTTGTCACCAATTTTAAACCCTTGGCAATCCACAATGAGTGTGCGCAACATGTTGACGCTTGCCTGGACCAAGTTCAACTGACGACTGACTGACGATCGACCATTAAAGTGTGATCATGGCATGGGCTTACCTGCCATGTTAGTTTCAAATTGAAGTTAGGGTAGGACAGGGGGACATGCAAAAATAAGAATTTAAGATTTACATTATTGTATTATCATAACACGTCTTACAGGCTTTTGTCATTTCGGGATAAGGACGATACCAACTGATACAACAATATAGTCTCTTTTGTTTGTAACGTCCATAACACCGATGATGTCGCAATGTCTCTAAACTAGGCGTTTTTGATGGTGAGCTGCTCACCGAAGCACCATGGATACCATACGGTCCACACGTATCGTAACTTTTTTTTCATTACCCAGGGACACAAGTGAGGGATAGCTTGAATGACAAGGTATATTTCCCACTTCCATTCTGCACAGGTAGGGGCAGGTGGGTGACCAGCGGTGATGTTCCTGCATGGGTTCATCGCCCTCCTGCCATTGGTCTATGATGATGGGACAAAAGGCACATTTCACTTCATCTCTTGTTTTTAAATAGTAGAATCCAGCGGCCGTCAAGGCTTGAGGGTTTATGAAAGGCACCGGCCACATGGCAAAAGTCTTGAAACGTTGTTCCTCAGAGTTTAAATTCATGGATGTATTGAGGCTTTAAAGCAAGACATGACTGAGCGGCTTGACGTGGGTTGAGCTGTTATTTATACACTCGTCACTTGGTTGGACAGTGGATAATAGTTGACTTGTTTGTGATGAATAATCAAACAGTAGGCCGTCGTATTGGCTGGTACATTGTCATGCGTTTCAAAATCTAGTCGAATGTCGATATTGGATGGCTTGACAGACTCTTCCAGGTAAGAATAGTCAAAGACAATCAGTGGCGCTCTTGCCTTAAACGCTTGGGGTAGTAGCATGGGGCCGTTCTCTTTTTGATAATACGACCATCGAAATTTAGAAAACAAGTCGTACAGGGGGCCAAACTTATTTTTTGGAAAATCCAAATCCAGTCCTTCATAGGGAAACACGGCTCCGTTGAGGAAAAGACGTGCATTTCTCAATTGCAGGTGATCAAATTGCGTGGCATCTTTGGTTTGTTGATACTTGCGATTCGTTTGAAAACCCACGATCAGGTAGAGAGGTCTCTCTGTATAGCGACCTGTTTTTACCGACCAACTGTGTGTGTTGGTGGTGGGCAATAGCGGATACTCATGGAGTGCCCGGCTTATAAATTCCATGGGTAGAGGCATATCTCTCTTTAACATTTTGAATATGTCCAGTTTTTTTCTATCTTCAAGGGTCACATGAGGCACTCTCCATAGCAAGCGTTGTAGTTGAATTTTTGAATCTATAGGGGCATTGTCGGCTACCTTGAGTGCATTATTATCACTCCTGTCTCTCACTAGGTAAAGCACTTGCCATGCGTTGACCACAATGCGTTGGTGATTTTCGGCAAAGCCTAAAATCAGTTTAAGAGGTAAATATCCAGTAAAGGTCCCATCGGTGTGTACCATCCAGTCATTAGTCGAGTCAGGACACCAACCTGCCATGCAAAGTGTTTTACCTTCTTCCTCACTATAAGAGGGGTAGAGTTTCATGACACTGGAGATGCCCACATTTCGAGTGCTATCCACCACGATATCGTTAATGACATACCGCACTTCAGAAAATAGAAAGGCCAAACCATGGTTGGCCAACTTGGATGTGGTGGGTGTAGAGCCATCGGCTTTGGTGAGCCGACCTTCAATCTGAATGACACTTTCATGCGGTAGGGTGTAAATATCTTGGTTGTTGATAACAAATTGAACTTCATCATTGTTATTGAGACCAGGTGTTTGAGCTTGATAGGAATGGAGATCAATTCTTACCACTCCTGGTTGCTCCTCGATGCGGTTCGCTATCTCTAGGATAGAATTCATTATGAGGGTTGACGTGGTAACCCAAATGCTGTAAAATCTATTTGTCTTGAGATGTTAACGTGTATTCACGTGGCAAACAACTAACACCATTCCTAGACGGTGTTGTTGCTTTATACACAAACTTCATTGTGGCTTTAGCACCAACTTGTAAGTCACTGGTGTGGTAGAATCTAGATCAATGAGTTGTTGATCTCTATTGATCAGTCTTAATGTTATATTACTAATACTATCGACAGCCACAGAAAGTAAAAGCACCACTGGAGGGTTTTCACGAATAATATACCCATTGGGCGATGTCACAATAAAGTCATAAAGCGAATGCGATGGTTCTTGATTGGTGTACACTTGGTTAATAATATTACATGTCACCGACACATGATGGTCCTCAATGAATTTCACTTCATGGTCCGAATCATGTTTTTTGTTGGGCTCCAACACACGTGGTGTAAATCCTAGTAATGGGCCAATGGAATCGGGGCGTGTTTTAAAGTCAATGTTGAATGTGGAGAAAATACTGCAGCGATGAGTGTTGGTATTGCCTACAAGTTCAAACTTGCGCGTTCCATCGAGAAATGACTTTAAACCATATTGATTGATCAACACCACATAAATGTGTTCATAAATATCATCGATCGTGTATCCACCGGAGTTCAGAGTGAGCACAGAATCATCATAGTAAAACTTGTTGTTCACATTTTCACGTATGTTGTATATTCGATTGTACGTTTCAAGAGAAACAAGTCCTAAACCATAGGGTTTTTCACTCAATTCGATAGGAGGGTAAAAGTCTAGGCTGACTTCAGGTCCACGTCCATGCACTGTAAACGTTTTACTTTCTGCCGACATACTGTTGGCGTTTTAGCTTATGCTGCGTCTTATATAAGAAAATTAAACACAAATGTCCACACTGTTGGCTGTTAAACGTTTGCTCACGTTTCACATTATAATATATCTTGATCCTCTTTCCAAAATAGGTCACTAGTTCCATGGGCGGAGGCAAATTCCCAAAACTGTCAAAGTACCATACAATGGATTCCTCTTTGACATAAGCTACATAATGCGTTCCTGGTCCTCGGTGATCATCCAAATTGACAACAGCACATTCCTGTTTCCAGGGTCGTGGGGGTAATTGGTTTCGCATAAACACACCTCGAAAATGAGAAAGCTTTAGTTGTTTAGCATAGCTTTCCACTTGTTGATGCGTCAGGGCATGTCTTGCTATGGCTGAGTTTTTTTTTTGTAATATTTCGAAATGGTGAAATCCCAAATCCTTGTTGATAAAAGGCTGGCTTTAAATTGGCATTTCTAGCCGCCATGGCAATCGCTTCCATCGTTTCATTGTGTCGCTGACTTTCTTTGAGTTGTTGATTGCCCTGCTGCGTGGCTTTAATGGTTTTCGCCACTGCACTGGCACCGCCCAAAAGTGAACCCAGAGCAGCCAAACCGGCAAATAATGCAGGTAAAAATCCCGCTCGTTTGGGGACGGGAATCACTCGCCCTTGGTTTGAAACCTGTCGCCGACGTTGTGGAATAACATGTCTCTGTGCTGCTCGAAAGGCTTTCCTTATGGTCAATACATTATTTTTTCTTTTTTTCTTTCGCAAGGGCTTGTCCACGAATGTCTTAAGCCCAGGCTTTGCCAAGGACAAAGTCCTTTTTTTAGTCTTCCTTACCGCATACCTTTGTTTCACCATGATGATAATGACCAACAACCTTTCACAAGAAAGTTTAAGTCAGAACTAACGTCAGATTGTTATTTCATGGCTGTATATTCCAATTCCACATAAAGTGGGAAATCGTTTATGGTTTTTCCCGCTTGCTTTTCATCCCATGTCAACATGAGATGAAAGGATAACTCGTCACCTGCATTGACCATTTCATGGCTATGGATCAACATCCTATGACCATTTATCTTTATTTGTAAATGGTTCTCATCAGGTATGGCATATTTGATGTGAATGGTTCCATCATAGTGTAATCGATAGTGGCTTAAACCCGAAGCAAGCACATAGGTCAAGTGCTGATCATGGACTAGCGGTAAATGGTTTCTGTCATTCACAGGTTTTTCATTTGTCAGATACACTAAAAATACAGATGGGATAAATTTATCAAGCCTTTTCATTTCATAGGTCATGTAACGCTTGGTACAAACATCGTCTTCGTCTTGTGGGTCTTCCACGTGAATAATCCGATGGTGATTAGCGCTATAGCCGTTCACCGTAAGCTGGGGCACTTTGTCATGAAACTCATACACTTTGTTATCCACATACATTTTCGTAGTAACGTCTGTAGACACTTGAGGATGTTTTACATGGGTTAACCACTTTCCCTTAAAGTCATAATCTCCCTGTTTTGTGCGTGGCACTACTGACCTATCCACATAGTGTTTATTAGCAGGATCTGTTTCTTGTTTAGGATCATGTATGGGGACAGACCTAGCTTTGGCCATCAACGCACGTCCAAAGACATCCATCGTCAACCTGTAGTACCAGTCTACTGTTTCTATGACAAGGTTCGGTGTCCTGTATATAGACAACCTGCTAGCCTGTCTAAGCCTTAGTTGAAATGAAGATTATTAAGCAGCAAGAGTCATTCCCCGTGAGGGACATGGTTTCCCATCTCAGTCCCACATCACGTGAACAACGCCATGGTTCACTGTTTCCATCTTCCATTCGCTGCATCATTGTGGGGCCTTCCGGCTGTGGAAAGACTAATCTTTTGCTAACGCTCATTACAGCGCCCAATGGTCTGCGTTTTCAAAATATTTATATTTTTGCAAAATCTCTCTACCAACCCCTCTACGTGTTTCTGGATCAAGTCATGTCTGGATTAAAAAAAGAGAATATGGGTTATTTTACATTTTCCATGCAAGAAAATGTGATTTCACCGGATGAGGTAAAGCCCGATTCACTCATGATTTTCGATGATGTATCCACTGAACGTCAAGGTATCATTCAAAGCTATTTCAGCATGGGTCGTCACAAACATATCGATTGCTTTTATCTTGGACAAACGTATTCTAAAATGTCCAAACAGTTGATTCGTGACAATGCCAATGTCATTGTTTTATTTCGTCAGGAGGAGAGGAACAGTCGTCACATTTATAATGAACATGTGAATCCGGATATGACCTTTCAAATGTTTACAGAATTGTGTTCCAAGTGCTGGAACACTCAACGTCATGCCTGTTTAGTGATTGACAAACAAAGTGAACTCAACCAAGGACGGTATCGCTTAGGGTTTGATCATTTTATTGCTATTTAAGGCCCTGTCTCATTCCCCGTCAAGCCATTTGTCAAGACACCATGGCGTTAGCAGAGAGTCAATTGAAAAAGCATATTATTAGGGCAAAAACTACTATTCGCCAAAAGTTTCGTCAATTGAAACAATCACGTGCAAATCATGCTTTGTTTATTCAGCAACATTTAGCACCTCCAACAAAAGCCGTGTTGAAACCCTCTTTCAAGCCATCTGAAACGCTACCCACCGTTTCACAAGCCACGCTGACGCTGCACGAGGACCCTGAGGAAGAGGAAGAGGAAGAGGAAGAGGAACAGGAAGATTTGACTAGTGTTAGCGAAGTTGAGGATGACGAGGAACATGTGTTTACGTCTCAAAAAAAAAAAAAAAGGCCGTACCCCTTGCAGAGTTTTTGAGAAAAAAGAAATCCTTGACCATGGTCGAAACACCTTGCCCTTCCAGAGCGTCTCCGTTTTCACAACTCTTGGCCACCCCTCAACATAAAGCTCAACTGAAAACCATTTTAATAAAATATTATGGATCAACATTGGAACCCTATTTCACCTATCTATTTATTGGAAACACAGATACCACGTATGGTGTTCGCTATGTGGATGATAGTTTTTAAAATTGGCGATTCATCCATTAAATTTGCTCGTACTAAAACTGTCATTAAAAACATCAACTATAAATTAACTCCAGGACTGTTAAAGCTGTTCTTTTCTCGGACCCCCTCTTCCCATGATTATACACCAGAGGATCTTGACAAATATAAATCCATTTTATTGGATACCCATGCCCACAAAAGACAGTATGATCCCGCTCAACAAGTGAGTGCCAATATATCTCAAAAATATAAAACCATCATTGCAAAAATGTTTCCCACCAGTCAAAGTACTCGTCGTAAAGCCTCCGCTTCGGGAGTGACATTTAAACCATTAAAACCCCGTGTGGATGTTACCTACTGGCACAATCCCAATAAGCTCGTCCAGCGGCTACAGTTGTTGCATGCTTCACGTCAAGCTGGCCATACCGGTCACGATTGGGAAATTAAAGAAATTGAACAAGAACTTCGAAATGCCTAAAATTATTGTTTAAGCCCTCACCCATTAAAATGGGTATTGCTCACGAGTTGCATCGCCCAGCTAGTCGTCACTATCCACGACTCAAGGTGATTTCACGCGGTGTGGATGAACTTTGGCAGGCTGACTTGGTTGAAATGATACCCTATGCAGGCGTTAACGACGGTGTACGCTATATGTTGACCGTCATTGATGTCTATTCCAAAATGGCCTTTGTTGAACCTGTGCGTCGCAAGTCTGTTCCACTAGTTACCAAGGCCTTTCAACATATTATTCAACACTCCAAACGTCAACCTCAGCTGCTACAAACTGACCAGGGGAAAGAATTTTTCAACAAGGATTTCTCCAGTTTTCTCAAATCTAAGGATATTCACCATTACACCACGTACAGCAATCTCAAAGCCAGTGTGATCGAGAGGTTCAGCCGAACATTGAAAACCCATATGTGGAAAGCGTTAACCGCTCAGGGCACGTATCGCTGGTTGGACATGTTACCAGAGCTAGTATCACGTTACAATGATAACAAACATAGAACGATTGGGACCAAGCCACGCCTCGTGACTACAAATATTCAGCGATTGGATAAACTGTTTAACCCCATAAAAACAGCCGATCCTAAACGTCACCGACTGAAAATTGGGGATTTTGTTCGTGTGAGCAAATTTAAGTCTGCCTTGAATAAGGGCTACACGCCTCAATGGGGGAATGAACTATTTCGAATTCGTCGAGTCAACTTGGACACTCCAGTCACCTATTTACTTGAGGACCTCAACCATCAACCCATAAAAGGTAGATTTTATCTCCATGAACTTCAGAAAACAGCATTTCCTAAGCATTATCTTGTGGAAAAAGTGTTGAAACAAAAAGGAAATAAACTATATGTCAAATGGTTAGGATTTAACTCTATGTTTAATTCTTGGATCAATAAATTACATGTTGTGTGAACCTGTGCACTTTTTATTTATTCACACTTGTTGTACACCTCCTATAGCTCTGTGTGTACAGCACTCCGCGCTTCGTGCATGTTCGTACATGTTTGTCTTTCCCTTTCCCCCTGTGTTCTCTCTTACATAACCCCTCTCCCTCTCCCCCCCTCCACCTCCCACCACTGCTGTTCGCAGCTCTTGCCTATCTATTGTTTGTGACATCATTCCCACAAGTTGCATCATACTTTTTACTGAATCAGCGATTCCCACGCTTTGAAGATTCTGTTATCAGGCACGTGGACAGCTAACGTCCAAGGTGAACACCTGTGGCATATCAAATTTCACGTCAACTTGCATTTTCTCACGTACGAAGCAAAACAGGATGTGACTTGTTAACAGTTATCGTGCACGTGGACAGATAACGCTCAAGGTGAACATCTGTGCCAGATCAAATTTCACATGAACTTGCATTTTGTCACGTACGAAGCAAGACAGGATGTAACTTGTTTAGCGTGCATGTGGTTTCACATGTGTATGCATGCATTTTTCACTTCCCTGCCACCACGATGGTCATATTATTTCACCTTCAAGCGTCTTTGTCATTTTCCATTGCACCTGTTGTCAAGTTAGATCAGCGCACTCTAATGAGCTCAAATGACATTCACCTCCTGCTCCTCGGCAAGTTTGTTTTCTGTACTCGCTTCGACCAACATAGAACCAAGTTCTCATCACCGTTTACACGTTTAAGGTAAAATATCAGAAAAACACACGCTCGCTCTGTCATACACCGACCCGCCGATATAGCGAATGTTCTATTAAGCCTGGTCCTTGTGCTAAGCGACAGGTTCGTTGAAACACACACACACCCAGCAGTATCGTCTCTCTCAACCACCACGCTTCATAAACATTATAAACAGGTAAAGAAAAATTATTATTTTTTCAACATGTATGGCGTTAGGCCCTTTGTGAATTATTTTTTGGAAAAAATATCTACCACATTTGAAAGGGGGCGTCAGCCCGAGTCCTAGGACACCTCGTACACGTCTCTAGCGTTATTGGTTCGTGAGATATCGGCAAAAATCACAAAAAACACGTGTTTACCCCAAAATCGAGTTTCCAATTTTTTTTTAAATTATAACGAGTGGTCCATAGCAGAGAGGACGTCACCCCGAGTCCTTGGATCCGTCGTACACACTTCTAGCATGATTGGTTCGCGAGATATAGCAAAAAGTCTAAAATCATGTTTCCCCCCCCCCCAAATAACCGTGTTCCCGGAATTTTACCTTTTCAACACCTACATTCCCGTAAAGAGCGCAACGAGACGAAAAAAACGAATCCAAGCACACCCTCCTAGCATGAATCCTTCCATTCCAAGGTTGCCAGGGGCTCACAACTTCCTAAGTGTAGCAGCTCCCCTTACCACACTACTGTCAGGTTTTTATCCTAGAGACTTGAAATTTATTTTGGGGATAGAGGGGGTAGGGACCATTGATTTACGTCAAATAAAAATTTTTAAACTTCCTAGTTTCCAAAATATAGGAATTTCAAAATTCGAGTATTTTCAAAACCACATAAAAATAAAAATGTTTTTCTATAGAAAATAAAGGTCATAAAGACCATTCGTTTGAGTCATAGCACAACGTTCTATCATCTTTGGTTTTCAAACTATCACCTACTTTCTAAAACAAAAATTTTCAAAAAAAAAATCTGAAATATTACGAGTGGTCCTTAGCAAAGCCCCCGTCAGCCCAAGTCCAACGACACCTCATTCGTGAATCTCCGACCACGGGTTCGGGAGTTATCGGCTCGCATTGGGAGCAGGGGGGGGGGGGCAGAACCCCCCTTGCTCCACTATTCACACTGCTATCTAGCTGCAACGATGGGAACCTATAGCAGTGTATGCGGCGTCTGTACCTCAGCGGCATCTGTATCGGACTTACCATACAAGCAATATCTTAGCGTATTCATACGGTTGGTTCTCAGATATTGGCCTGATGTTATAGTTGAAACTAATTGCATTAAAATAACCTCATAATATAATGCAGTAGTCAAATGTGTGGGGTATTATCCTCTAAGATGCAGGACTTCACGTCCGCTGTGAAGACAAGCTACTGCATCCGGAGCGCAGTGACAACCCTTTCCACCTGACGAAGTTGCCACGTGGCTGAAAAATTAGAGTAGTGTTAACATTCCCGTAAGTTACAATATGAAGTGGTGTTCCGAATAGTTACTGTAAGTGTGCATGAACTGTATCACCATGAAGACGAGTGCATAATTTTGAAATCAAATCGCATCACACCAAATAAAATGTAATTTACATTATATCTGTTCACTTTGATAAAACGGAAGTGTACTTACGGAAGTACACGAATCTGCGGATCAGTACCAGACGCCTACAGTAACGAAAGGTCTATAAGTTTGCTGGAATATCGTGTACTAAATGTCAATTAGATTAGAATTTCACACCGCAATCCGTTCCCTTGTTAGATACCGAAATAGCTTACACACTGCTACCTAGCTGCAACGATGGGAACCTATAGCAGTCTACGCGGGGCCTGTACCACAGCGGCATCTGTACCGGATTTACCTTACAAGCAATATCTTAGCGTATTCATACGGTAGGTTCTCAGATATTGGCCCGACCATCGGCATAGGAATAATATCAGGGCATATTTGAAGGTTATAGTACCCACACGTTTTAATTAAGGTTTTAATAGCTTTCAGGTCATAAACCCAGTGATTCTGGATTATAACTGTGTTCATTTCATAAAGAAAAAATGCTCATCATTTCCAGGTCGTAAACTGACTGAGTTATATTACATTGTAAGACTATTCTAAGCAATGTAACGTTAGCGATTTAACTTAAGCCAATCAGGAGGGAGAAAGGCAGTAAAATGAATATTACATTTGCCATTTAATAAGGTGAGGTAACAAAAAAGAATGACACATACTATTACTATTAATATTATTATCATTATTATTATCATTATTATATTGTTATTATTTGGTTGTCACCGCGGGGGCCGGGTTCGATTCCCGGCTCTGCCAAGAAATTTAATTCTGGTCTGAGGGCTGGAACGGGTTACACTCGGCATCGTGAGGCAAGACTGAGAAGAGATTCTTACCTTAGCTATCTTGGAAGTGGTTTTCTTTGGTTTCCCACTTCTACTCCAGAGAAATGACAGTAAGACTACGGCCACTTCCTACCCAAATCCAACCTTGATTACAAATACACACACCAGTAAACACATGACAGTGATAAAGGTTATCAAACAACTTCTACACATACCCAGGTACTGTATATGGGGTTACATGAATGCAATGTTGCAAAGCCCCTAAAATTCCCCGGAGTTAAAAATGTTAAATCACGGTAAACCATTTCAAGCACGGCCGATGATGGTGGGGATCAAATCCACGTCTAGTGAGTCCGCAGAGAGCTTGATCCCATGGCCTAGCGCTGCGCTTTAGCGAGCGTAGCTACTGCCGTCGGTATTAATATTATCTCTCTCTACCTGTATATAAAACGCTAGGGTGTATGTTTCATAAAACTCAAGCTCCTAAACCAGAAGGTGCTGTTTGTACCAAAAACTTCCAAATCGTCTCAATAATACGGGGAAAATTTGCATTTCTTGACAAGTCAACGGAAATATTTTTATATTCAAGATTTAATATTTACCTTGCACTCATAAATTTTTGACTGTTCCCATCCAAACATGGCCGAACCACTACTCATTAAATAACTGTACGCGCCTATGCATAAAGCTTCCGTATATTTGAAGACGGACATCAGCCAAGTCCTGACAATAAAATAGAGTAACAGTATGTGCGTATACCAATGTGCAACATTGATTTTTTTGTTAATGAAATTAAGGACTAATAAATCCAGACAGTGGGTTATCGAGATAGTAAGTAAGTTCACCAACAGTAACAGAAACGTGCATCAACAGCGCAGTGGTTAAGGAAAGTGACTCCGGACCGCAAGAGGTCAGGATCGATCGCATCTCTCAGCAGCTACTTTTTAGCCTATTTTCAATTTTGAAAAAATAGGCTTATGAGATCACCTTTTGTCCGTGTGTGTGTGTGCGTGTGTGTGTGTGTGTAGGCCTATGTGAAGTGTGTGTGTGTGTCCCCCTAATAAAATCTAAACGGCTGGAGGGATTTCAATGAAACTCGGTAAGTTCATAGCACTATTCCGGGCGACCTCGACCGTGCCCTTCAAATTTTGTTACATCTCACCAATCCAACATGGCGGCTGTGCGAAATATTTCACCAGCATTCAATATCTCCGAAACTATTCCCGATATCACCCTGGAATAGTTTACGATGATGAAGGGAACTACTAAGAGTTCACCTACCGGTATGTGACTTTTGAAAAACTTGTAACAACAAAACCAACATGGCGGCCACGCGAATTTGCGACATTTAAATAGACGTTTCTCGCGATTTAACCAACCAAATGCAATATAACTTGGAACAGTATATGCTTATACAAATTGTAATGCACCGACATCTAACTTAGTACAATTGTTTACATAACCACAAGATGGCGGATGTGCGAAATATTTCACCGGCATTATATATCTCTGAAACTATTAGCGTTATCACCCTGAAATTTTGTACGGAGATAAAGGGCACTACTAGAAGTTCATCTATAAGACTTTCAAAAACCGGTTAACTACAAAACGAACATGGACGGCCAAGCGAATATGAAAATTTTAAATACACCTATCTCGCGATTTATTGTTCCAAACGCAATGAAATCTGGTACAGGAAATGTTTATACACATTGTAATACACGGGTATCTAATTTAGTTCAATTGTTTACATAACCTCAAGATGGCAGCTGTGCGAATTTTAAAATTAAGGTTTTATTTCTTGTGTCGTAATCATGCGATCGATGCGAAAGTTTGAATTATGAACCTACGCACTAAATTTCCTTTAATGGTACATGGCTCTATGGCCTATACATTTAACAATCCAACATGGCGACCATCCGAAATATTTAGACGGCTCTGAATATCTACGAATCTATTATAGCAATCAAACTGATTTTTTTATGTTCATAGGGGCTATGAAGATAAGTTCACCTATAGGACTTTAAAAAACCTGGTGATCACAAACCCAACATGGCGGCGACGCGAATTATAAATATTCACATGGACGTTTCTCGCAATTTAACCATGCGAGTGCAGTGAAACTTGGTACAGTAAATCCTGATACGAATGTTAATCCACTGGCATCTAATTTATTTCACTTGTTTCCATAACCACAAGATGGCTGCTGTACGAAATTTTAAAATCTCGTTACTTCTTGTGTCCTAATCATGCGATTGAAGTTTGAATGCTACACGTACACAATAATCTTCATGTAACAGTATTTAACTCTAGGACCTACATATATAAAATCCAACATGGCGACCACCCTAAATATTTAGTCGATTCTCAATATCTACGAATCTATTACAGCAATCAATCTGAAATTTTGTATGTAGATAGAGGCAATTAACATAAGTAAGATATTTGAAAATAGGCTGTATAGTTCTTCACGGAACTACTTGTTTTACCATTGAAATATTGCTCGATCAAGGAGTATTACTGTATTAACGTTTTACATATTGTAAATGAGTTATGCAGGAGTTTACAGGAATTATAGTGTTTTCTCCATAAAACACGCAATAAATCAGCGAAAGACATCTATCAGGATCTGCGCGCGCATGCTTGCATAGCAAAGCTGTCTGATATAAGGATCGAAGACATGTCACTTACATTGACTAAAGAGAGAGGAATGTCATTTGGTGCCCGGGGCACTATCTAGCGAGAAGTTGTAGAATTGTTCCAGAAGTTCGGCGTAGAGAAGAATCACCTAATCACTCTTGCTGCAAACATCATTGCTGACTTTGTGGCCATATTGCGGCACCATATCTACAAGAATGCCAACACCTGACATTTATCATATGAAAACACAGTTTAATTTCAAATGTGTTCTACAAAATGTATGCTAATGAAATGTCCTAACGAGGATTGAGGGGTATGCTGTGTCTTAAGGCATCTAGGTAGAAACCAAGCTCTTTCAAATTGTCTGAATTGTGCAGGAAAATTCTTGGATTACCGCACCCGGAAAATCAACGGATATACCTAGGTATGAATGATATATTTTGATTGCCGGCTCCGTGGTGTGGGGGTAGCGCGCCTGCCTCTCACCCGGACGCCCCGGGTTCAATATCCGGCTCCGTCAGGGATTTTAGAAGCTGACGTGAGGGCTGGAGTGGGGTGCACTCAGCCTCGTGAGGACAATTGAGTACAGTGGCTGTCTGACAGTGAGGCAGCGCCACGGACACGAAAACCAAGATTAAATGTCGAGGGGACCCGACGCGCTGAACACGCGTCACCCCAATATCTGCAGGCCAAATGTCTGGGCAGCGGTCGCTTGGTAGACCTAGGCCCTTCATGGGCTGTAGTGCCAGGGTTGATTATTATTATTATATACAGGGTGTATTTGATATGATGGAAGTCCATTACACTGGTGATAGAGGAGACTATTCTAAGCACATATCTTCATGAAATTTGGTCGTATCTTAATTAGTGTAGGTGGAATTAAATCACAAAATCGTCGGTCGATGTTTTGGAAAGGGTCTTAGGCTGCGTACCCCTCAGCAGCACAGTTGACTTCTCCCCGTCGCCCTCCCCTCCTACGCTGAGGAATGTTGAGAAGAGTCTGAAGTCGAGTGACCTACTCACCTTGTCTGCCAATGGCATTGAAATACACAAACCGAGCCTATGAACAGCTGATTCACACCTTCATGGGGAGTGGCTACATGACTAGTGATGGTGGATCTGTCTAGGATTTTGCCAGCCTCATGGACTATGCGTATAAAATAAAAATCCTAAAGATTTGGTCTATCTTTGTGTGAAGATAGTGCAACAACTGTAATAAAATATTAATAATACGGTACTAATAGTAGTAATAATAGGCTTTTAGACACACTAAATTCTTTTATGTTTCGTTTTGGTATGTCGAGTGGCCAGACTTTAATGTACGTAGGATTTTTTGCATGTGCCATGAAACCCATGGACAAGTTTGTAATAGATCCCATTCATTTGCTACATGACTGAACGTAGATCGCACCCTCGGGAAGGTTAGCACTCTACCACCAGAACTACACATGCTGACTCTTATTATTATTATTATTATTATTATTATTATTAGGTTATTATTATAATTATTATTGATATTATTATTATAACACTGTATTATAACAATGTATTTGTGTTTTGTTTTCATTTTCGTGTATTTTCATATGTATGTACATTGTTGATTGACCAAAAAATCAACACCCCCCTCTCCAGTTTATGGCCACCCCAGGGCTGGAGATGGGATGGGACAATTCACAATATGTACATGTGGTACCGTACTAATATTAAATCTTGGAAGTAGTTTTCCATGGGTTCCCACTTCTACCCCAGGCAAATGCCGGGATTGTTCGTAACTTAAGGCCACGGCCACCTTCTTCTCAATAACCATAACCGCTGGCAGTGCAGCCCTTGAAGGGCCTAGGCCTACCAAGCGACCGCTGTCCAGCCACTTGGCCTGCAAATATTAGGGTGACGCGTGGTCAGTGGATCGGGTCCCCTCGGCCAGTAATCTTGATTTTCCTGACTGGGGCACTGCCTCACTGACAGACAGCTACTCAATTGCCCTCACGAGGCTTAGTGCACCGCGTTCCAGCCCTTACGTCAGTTTCTAATATCCCTGATGGAGCCGGGAATCGAACCCAGGGCCTCCGGGTGAGTGGCAGTTGCACTGCCCCAACACCACAGGGCCGGCGCCTTCTTCCGAATCCTCACCTGAATTACAAATACCCACATTACTACAGAAACCACAAAAACACAGGTTATCACACAAATTCTACCCACCCCCAGCTACATGGGGCTAAATGACCAAAATCGCCAAGCCTCTCAAACAAAACATCAAGTATTTTACTTCCGTCTTAAATGCCTAGTTCTGAACAGACTACGGGATGTCGGAATTTTGTCACACTGTATTTCATTAAGTGAATGTTTTTAGTATTTTCAGAAACTAGTCAACAGAAGGTCCGACACGGACGCCAATGATACACCAGGGCTGAGTATCGAAATTATTGTATACATGAACATCAATCAATGAATTCCACACTTACAAAGTAGGCTACACAATACTACCGGTCCTAACGTCCCAAGCCATTGCGTGCGTTGTCAACAACAACAACAAGAACAACGGAAATACACATTTTCTTACGAGACGGTAGCGCTTATCCTCATAACAGCTGATAGCCTACCACCCCTCAAGTCAACCAGTAAGGTCAATGCTCCGATTACGTAACAACTTCCCCTTCGCGCGTCGTCACACCTGGCTCCGCCTCGTTTCCCCCAGCCTGCCGCACCACTTTCTGTCTGATTAGTTTCTGAAGAAACTAAAAACATTGACTTTTTAATGATTAATTATCAGTTTCAAGATAGGTGACAAAATTTTACCTAGGAAGCTTAGAATAGTCTTTTCTATCACCAGTGTAACGGACTTCCATCATATCAGTTACAGCCTGTATATACGGTATATATTGTGCCCTTTTAGCAAGAAATATGCCAATCACAGTATACCAGCGTAGCTCAATTCGGAATTTTCGGGGCAGCGGTAAGTTCCCCCACTCTGTGACTCACATATTTTGGATTAATTAGAGGATACACTTGCAAAAATAACAACAAAATCAACTCCTATTTTAACACATTTAATTAATAAAATTAATGGCGCTACAAACACTTTAACAATTTAATTACTGACCCATAATCATCTACTTGTTCCAAATGAACAAGGAATCACAAATATAATAAAACAAATATTGTATTTAAACATATGGTTTCCACATAAACCAACAATTCCTACTTAGTCTTACTTCCATAAAGCATCAACTGTAAGTTTTATATAACTCCGAGCTCTTTTGGCGCTATGCTTTACATAATAATGGTGTCACTCTTGTACACCTCAAATACTACTTTCACATTTTCTTAATTCTCAAAAACAAATGTATAATTACATTTAAAATTTTATGTTAATTATCTAACTCAATATTTTTGGGCATGTTCACACATTCAGCGGTTATCATCTCTCTTTATTTTCACAAATATATTAAGGTAATCAGGAAATCAATTGTGTACTCCAGAGCGTGAAGATACTTGACACAGTCAAAAAACTATAGTTACTCCCGAAACTTAGTTGCCTTCAATTAACTCGTGGAATCCTACTTCCGTACATCATTACAATAGGGATTGTTATTTATCTCTTATGTCTTATAAGACCATTATCACATAAGAAACTACGATCTGAACAGGCAAACGAAAATATCAATCTACAAGGACCTCGGTTCGACGCCCGGGTCGTTAACAACTTTAAACACTCACGGTGTCTTTACTACATCTTACGAGACGGTTCGGCCCCCCTTACTCTAAGAGAGCCAGGCCATTAACTCGGGCGCGATTTATGACACGGAGGGTGACGGGCGATTCTCTGTCTAACCCACGTTAGCAGCTCCTTTCCAAGGCTTTCAAAACAAACCTTCACATTATACTCAGTCCTGGGGAGAGACCGGGCTTTTACTGTACTGCATCCATTCAAACAAATATTCTTTGGTTCATAGACCACTTTCGTAACCTTGGCATTTATTAATTATGAGAGGGTCCTCATTGATTGGGGAAGATTAATACACATTCGACGACGAAGAATTAAGGGGCTTTTATCATAAGAGGATTCTGAGTTCGAATCTCTTCACATGCCTCGGGAACCATTCCCTTATAAAGGACTTATACAAGACGCGATTTAAAGTCGGCCGTGGCTTACATGACATAGCTCAATAATACCATATATTAGCTCCCTTTTAATACATACACAATGCCTCGTGATACTACGTCACAAATAGAGGACTTATACAATTATCAATTCACTACAATCAACTACCCTCCATAAGTAATTTACCAAGTATTTTAACTTCTACGCTTTCCTAGCGTGACATTTTAATATTATTTGCGCTTCTTTGCGCTATGCATTATTTTAAGCCGAAATGTCTTCCCAAGAACTGATAAATCTCATTAGTAAAAATTCATATTATTTTTAATTCTTATATTAATCTTTCCGTTGCCGATAAATCGCTCCCTTTTAAAACATTCCCTTGAACATCATATCTTACACATACATTAAGGCTTTAACGCTCTTATGTTCACATCAATTTATTTGATCTTTATTTAATATTTCCATACTTAGTTATTAGTATTATCTTTATTCTTTACACAAGCTCAAAAGCTATTTCTTTCATATCTCAACTTTACTTTATTTAAATATCTTTCATGATAATTACTGATATTTCGCTTGCTCTTATGACATTCGTTAAATACATTAACATTTTATTCACATATTTCCTCTACGGGATTTATTCTTTACATAATCATTTAAAATTTCTCAAATTTTTATTATTGTTCAGACCGCGTTCTTGTTTATTCAGTATTTATTTCTTAAAACACATCCCTTTTACTCAAAAACTCCGGTGGATTTGTACACAACCATTTCCTGAAACCAAAATAGAATGAAATTCAGTACTCACATGTTTTTAAGATCGTCCCATGATCTTTATTCTTGTGCGGTGTTTCATTTTGGACCCACTTTGAACTTTTACTCCATATTAAAGGAATTCATCTTATGTACAAACACTTCTTGACATATATTTAAGACACTTAACATTGACGACATTTTTATACACTGATGTGTCCCTTTAGAACACATAATAAACACTAAAAATATTAATCTAACACACAATCTTGATAAATTTACACTTCACAATTCTTGATCACTAGGCCGTATTTCTGAGCCTATCACACGTGACCTCTTAATTTCCCGTTTCCAAGGGTGAAATTTATTCAATGTCGGCTTCCTATCCTGCAGAATACGAAAGTCTCGAAACATCTACTGTTCCCTGGAATCCAAATTCTTCTACTCCTATCCTGGATAACCGGCTATTTATCTAGCTTGAACGGCTTCTTTGTAGATCTGTTTATCTACAAAGTCTATTCGGATCGAGGTCTCCTCACTAACCTCTCGATGACCTATAGATTTAGTTTATAGCAGCTAGTACTTCTCGAGTCTAGTACTTTTAGAATAGTTCGCCTGCTTTCTGGAGATAATGTTTATATTCTCCGTGCTTCTTTATTTGATCGGTTCTAGCACTCCTAAGTTACTGAAATACGTTCCGAACCTTATTCTGTTCTTCCCTTTTTGGGTTCTTTAATTTAGATAACAGTTTATCTTTCTGGTACGGTACTTCCGTACATTATGATATATTCGTTCGTCTATTTAACGACCTATCGCCTTTAAGTCCGACGTTCGCAGCCTGCTCTGACTTTATCTTACGAACTTTCACTATAACTTGTATACAGTCGGGCCTAAATCCTGTAACTAGGATTTTCCTAATCTTTCAATACGGCGATACTTTAAATTTCTTCTTTACCACTCCTTATGGAGGCAAGCAAGTTGTTAATACTGCGACGCCTATGGCTATCGGATATTACTTCTGCGGTGTAACACAGCGTTTCTCCCCTCAAGGAGTACTAGTAACTGTCTTCGATGTGACGCAGAGTTACGCCCCACATGGCTGTCTGGATACTGATGTGCTGTGATGTAGTCTTACGCCCCTCACTGACTGTCGGAATGACTGCATGCGTAGTAACACCCTCACGGGTTGTCAGAATAACTGCATTCGGTGTTTGATGTAACACAGTGACGTGCCCTCAGGCCGTTTGAAACTGCATGATGCGTGATTACGCCCCTCACGGGCTGTCGGAACTGCATGATTGGCTTGGTGAAGCCCGAAGCTTTATACTATTTCACTACAAAAAAAATAAGACTCTAGTCCTTTCTGTGGCCAATTTCTAAAATAATGGTGGCACAAATATAAAAATTATACCTTCCGAAATCTCGTCTTCTCAATGTCAAATAATCTCATTGCCCCTAAGAATCGATCGTGCAATTCGGAGATATTAATTAATTTCTCGTCCTCAATTGTGTGGGTGTTGCATTTCTTTTGCTTTCTCCCCTCCACACAGGCCTTGGTAATTCCCCGATGACGTCGTCTTGCGTTTGCAGTTTTCTCCTGCGCAATTATTAAATGGTTTCTCCTTACTAAAAAATCTCTCATTCGAAATGATTCACTGTACTGTACTTGTTTACTCATATTTATACTTGTAAACGGGTTAAATTTAATTATTCCTCTTCTGGCGCATAAGCGGTGTTGTCTATTTCCAGCAACGTAAGGTCGATTTCCGAGTCAGGCTTCCTTGCTTAATCCTGGGAAATTTCCACTCGGTTATTAATACTCATGACTCGCTCCCTTCTGAATGTCAAGAGGGATGATCTCATCTCACGAACACCTGGTCCTCGCCTCTTGCACCATATTAGGCTAGCATCTTAGCTGGATCTTTCTTTAAGTTACATTAGAAACTATACATTTCTTTCATTTTTTTTCCAAATGCATGGATTCGCCCTCATTGGACCCTATGGCACATGGGTTCATCTCTCCCCTCCTTAGGTAAATAAATTTTCGAAAAATTTTGAGGAAATTTATTTCAATTAATCGTATCTGTCTTTATTCGTCGAAGCCATCATAACAATGTCCGTACCTTCCGTTGTTTTTACATCTTTAAAGTCGTATCCGGTAATTGTGTAGGTCGGGTATGCTCTGTCCCTACCCTTTCTTTCTTTCTTTCTTTCTTTCTTTACTTGTCTGGACTTTAAGTCCCCATAACCTCATTCTTCCTTACGGGTTTGGTCTATCCCTACCCGTTTCCTTATTTCATCATTTTCCTTTCTTAAATTGGAATTTTCTTCTTCAATAAATTCAATTATTTCTTTAATTTCCCAATACAATTTCTCCAATTCGCATTCGCACTCGAATGCTTGAGCTCTGTTTTCTATTTCTTCCTTATTCTTGTTTATGTCAAAAGCGGATTCATCTCTACATGTTTCCATAACCAGGGCTTGTTCATTTACTTCATCGAAATCTTCGGGAGGGTAATATAATTTCAAATTTGCTGAATTCATGGTCACTTCGTGATCCGTTTCACAGTGCCGAATTCTATATGCGTTATTCCTCAAATCTCTGATTATTTGATACGGTCCGTGGTACATTTTCTGGAACTTCTTGTACACACGGTTCCCTGGATCCGAAATGGCGGGTCTTTTTACTAACACCATTTCTCCTGCTAATAATGGTCGATGATACCTCTTATGCCTATTTCTTCTCTGCCTCCTGTCGGCTTGAGCTTTTAGATGCTCAAAGGCTCTTCTAATGCGTACATCTCTTCCAGGCTGAGCGTCTGCTGGCCTAGGAATTACTAGACTCCAAGGTCTTTCTGGTTGCTCATTCAGATGTAACGTTATGGGTATCTCTCCTGTGGATTCATGGATTGTATTATTTATACAAAATTCGATAATATCCAAGATATCTATCCACTTCCAATTTTCTTCGGCACAGTATATTCTACAATACTTGGCCGTCTCTCTCATCACTCTTTCTACAGGATTTGCCTCAGGATGGCGAATACTTGACAAAATCTGACGTATTCCAAGTCTTTCTAATTCTCGTCTGAACTCTACACTGGTGAAACAACTGCCGTGATCCGACAACAAATTCTCAGGTTTCCCCAGAATCGGTATCACTTTTTCTTTAAGTCGTTTTAACACCTGTTTGGTACTAGTCTTCTGTATGGGAGCAAGGACAACCATTTTAGTGAAGACATCCATAGCCACCATTATGTGTCGATTTCCTCTTCTTGCCTTTGGCAAAGGTCCAAAATTATCAATAGATATGATTTGGCCGGGCCTTTCGGGCAACAATGGTATAGGCTTCTGCCTCATCAGGAATGCATTAGGTTTGATCCTTTGACATAGATCACATGTCTTTAACGTGTCCCTTACAGTTTCTCTCAGTCTCGGCCATACAAATGCTTCTTTCAGCATTGAGACTGTTTTGTCGACTCCCATATGTCCGAACGATCTATGGGCTAACCATACTATTTTCCTCTGCAAAATTGCAGGTACAACAATCCTTAATTTTGTATGGTCAGAGTCCACAAACTTATATAACAATCCATTATAAAACGTGTAGTCTTGAGCTATCTTATTTGCTTCCGTGTACGCTGGTGTTCCTCTTATCAAGCTTCCCTCAAGGAAAGATATAAGCATATTCATCCATGGATCCTCCCGTTGTCTTTGACTAATGCTTCTTAACTCATTAAGAGTACGCTGATCCCTGTCTTCCAAATCTATAGCCATTACTTCCTCTTCTATGGACTCTGGCTGTCTACTTAAGTAGTCTGGAACTATATTTTCTTTTCCTGGGCAGTACTCTATCTTGACATCAAATTGTTGAATGTATAAAGCCCAACGCATCAACCTTTGACTGGATAAATCAGTCTTCATCAAAAAGGTTAAGGCTTTATGATCCGTTCTTAGAATGACCTGAAACCCATATACGATCTTCCGCCAATATTGCAACGCGTGCAATATCGCTAACAGCTCGATTTCGCTGATCGTATAATTTTTCTCGTGTGGTTTCAGTCTCCTACTTGTGAAAGCTAGATAGTTTTTCTTATCAGGGTTTTCCGGGTTTTCCTGATATAGCATTGCCCCTATTCCAATCTGGGATGCGTCTGTTTGAATGATAAATCTCTGATTAAAATCAGGATATCCTAGCTTCACGTAATTTAAAAGCATCTCCTTGGCCTCTACGAATGCTTTTTCTGCTTCCTCCGTCCATTTCCACTTGCCCCCCTTCTTCAGAAGGTCCTGTAGTGGTGCAACAGTTTTGGTGTATGATGGACAATGTCCTGAGAAGAACCCAATCAATCCCAAAAACTGGCGAACGTTCTTCACCTTCAAAGGCCTTGGAAAATCCCTTATCGATTCCAATTTGCATGGATTTGGTTTAACACCATCCTTGTCAATCACATGCCCTAAAAATGTCACTTGCCTTTGACAAAAATTCGACTTCTTTAAATTTATTTTAAAATTTGCCCTTCTTAAGTCTTCCAATAATTTCTTCAAATTTTCTAAATGTTCCTCAATGTTCTCCGAGGTAAGCAAAATGTCATCCACGTATCGGATAGTGCAATCTTTCACTTCCTCTGACAGGTTTCGATCAAGCGCTCTTATTAATGCAGATCCTGCGGTCTTCAATCCAAACGGACATCTTCTAAAACAATATGTTTGTTGGTCGAACTGAAATCCAGTCAACAAGCTGGTTTTCTCTTCCAGTTCGAGATGATGATACGAAGAAGTCATGTCAATATTTGTAAAAATCTTCTTGCCTTTGAACTTCCTCAGTATTTCTTTTATGGGTGGTGCCGAATCATTTTCTGGTATGATTTTTGCATTTAAATTTCTGGCATCTAAACACACCCTTACTGAGCCATCCGGTTTACTCACAATCACTAATGGACTAACATATGGTGTCGCCATCTTTTCTATAACACCTGCATTCATCATCTCCTGCAGTGTTTTCTTGGTTTGTGGGTAATGTTTTTCCGCAACCGGGTATGGTTTTTGTTTGAACGGTGCCCAATCATTGACTTGGAACGCGTATTTAAAATTTTCAATCTTCCCTGGCTTGGAATCAAATACGTCCCTATAATTCAATAATAATTTCTTTAACTGTTCCTTATTTTCGAGGTTGACTTTAGCTTCCTCCACTTTTCCTGACAGGTTGGTCTCGAACTCATTTTCCAAATTATCTTCGAGTTCTATGTTGAGGACTTCAAATATCTTTTCTATGTCCTTATAATCTTCTTCAATCACTTCTTCCATATGCCATACCTGTTCTCCTATTTTCGCATCCTGTTCCTGTAGGTTAATGTTTTGCTCATCCACATCCTCTCTTTGAACTCTAATGCAGTTTTGCGCTAGGTCTATGATGACCTTGTTCTCACGGATAAAATCAATACCTAATATGACATTATACGGTAATTGATTTACCAGCAAAAAGCACTGCGAAATTTCAGCGTTACCCATGATCAGATCAATGTATACCTGAAATTTACATGTTAAAGATTTTTCAGGGATAATCCCCTTAATCTTTACACTTGATGTGGGAATCTTTAATACTCGGCCCCTTGTTTCCAGTTCATTTAGAAGGGTTTGTGTAATGAGACTTATTGTGGATCCGGTATCAATCAATGCTCTGACCAGTAATCCTTCTATCCTAAGCATAATTATAGGTAATTCTCTTTTAACAGGTGGGATTCCTTCCACATCCTCGTTAATTAGCTCATCTGGTCTTGCTATCCAATTCACAATTTCTACCTCCTCCCAGCTCCTGGTATGTTTCCACTTTTGACAATTTAAATTTGGAGTTTTTTTATCCTGAGGGCTCCCTTTTCCCTCATTCTTTAACTGAGCTTGTAGTTCCAAGCTTTGAGCTCCGTCTAATCGGTCGGGTGATTTCCGGTTCTTAATTGCCTCACTCCAACGGACTTTCTGCCTATCAGGTTCATCTGGTCGTTCGTTCATATAACGAAGACTTTCCTGATATCTTTCTTCTATTTCGGCCCGATATTCATCATCCCTATCCTCTGGCCTTACATTCCTTCTGGGATAATTCTCCCATTTCTTTCTGTTGTCTGGCCTTTGATGGTTATTGTTATAGGGTCGGCTCTCTTGTTGCCTATAACCTGAATTCCTAGGATTTCTTCCTCGATATCCTCCTCTGTAGTATGGCTATATCCTTCTAGGCTCCTGGTGCCCATACTCTCGACCTAGTCCTTGGGTATCCGTGCTGGTGGACTGATTCCTGGTCGCTGGTTTTTCTCCAGTTTCCTGACTGCTGGCCATGTGTACTTGCTCAGTTTGTCTTTGATGCCGAGGAGTTACGTGCGAAGTCGTCATATCTAACTGACGTAATACACTCTCCACTTCCACAGCACTTCTGGCTTTGGATGAGATTAACAGCCTCTGAATCTCATACGGAAGTTGTCTTGCAATGGCGGCACACAGGTCGTTTTCTGCCGGAGCAATATCCAGTTCGCGGAATTTACACAGCTGAGCGGTGAAAAATTCCGAGTATTTAGTAGGTGCATTGGTGCTGTACTTCCTAGAGTACAGATCTAGCCTTAAATTCTCTTGGACGTCTGCTGCCCAATATCGTTTTAAAATGCTTCCCTAAAGCCTTCCACCGTATCAAAGGTGTACCTGAAGCTTCTGAACCAGGTGAGACAATCACCTGCTAACAGCTTTTCAATAGCTCTCAGTCTCCGATCCTGAGGAACTTTCATTTCGTTTAAATACTCTGCCACTTCTTTTAGCCAGTATTTTGGAGTAATAGACATGTTATTACCCGTAAACTTTACTGGTCTGTCCTCATTAGATTTAATAATGTTTATTATCTGGCCATTTGTCTGATTCATGTACGGGGTTGACATCGCCATCGGATATCCTGGGTTCTTATAAGGGCTCTCCCCTCCTAAGTCCCTCTCCGTATCTGTGCCTTGTTCACGGGAATCTACCCATCCTGTCTTTGGAAATTCCTCCTGATTCTCAAATTCTAACTTCCTTTCTCTTCGTGCACTTTCTTCATTTGCCATGAGTTGGATTTCCATTTGACTATTCTTATGTTCAGTCCTCTCCAATCGGGATCCTAATTCATTTTGAATTCTTTCCTGATTTTTCTTACTGGTTTCCAGTTCTTGTTTGATTTGGTTTTTGTCGTTCCTGAAGCTTTCCCTGAAGACATTTAGTTGGTCTTCTACCTCTTTCTTGATGACCATGACCTGTTCTGTTATAATTTCTGGTTTAACGTCACCTCTGGTATCTAGGTCTTCTTGTATTTCCTTTATCTTTTTCTCCAGCTCTCTTTGTCCTTTGACCAAGATTACTTTAATTCCTTCCAGTTTTTCCTCAGTTTTCCCTTGACTCTTATATAATATCATCAAGTCATTTTGGATCTGGCCTACTTCCCTATGAGTTTTTCCTATTTCGACCTTTAATGTTCCGATGGTTCCCTGAACATCATTAATACCCTGACTTATTTCATCTATCTTATGGGTACTTTCCTTATTTTCGTTCTCTCGTTGTTTTCTTTCATTCTGGAGATGCTCCTCATATAGACCTAAACTTTTATCTATTTTCGTTTCGTACGTCTTCCAGTTATCATCTACCTGCCTAATAAAATGATCAATCTGATCTTTCATACCCTTAACATCCTGTTTATTTTGATTTTTCATCTCAGTTACTTCGGTTTGAACTCCATCTACCTTTCCCTCGAGTTTTCCTACTTTGTCCTTTACCCCTTTAAATTCTTCTCCTAATTTCTTAAAACTTTCTTTTATATCATTCCGGGAACGTTCACAAATATTCTTGTTAGATTCTATCTGAGCTTTCAATTCTTTCTGCACACCTTGGATCTGGGTTACAAGTTTCTCCTCACATGCTTTTACATTTCCCTCCATATTACTCAATTTAGTTTCCATGGAACTCAAACTTTTATTCAAAATTTCAAGATTTCCTTGACATGCTGTTTGGGATTTTTCCGTGCTACCCTTCAAGATATTTATTTGGTCTTGCAATCCTGACTGAAGTGCTTTGTTTTCATTTTCAATTTTAATGGTGATTTCCCCTTTTAACTCAGTTAACTTGTCCCCAAACTTAGTGTCAAACCCTTCATCAAGAATTTTAAATTTGGTATCCATTGTCTTTTCTATTTCAGCCTTCAGTACTCCATGGTTTTCTTTACTGTTGGCTTTCAGAGACTCTAACGTCTCCGTTTTTATCACTTCCAATTGTTCTTTAATGGTTTTCCCACTTTCTGTTTTCATCTTTTCTATCTCAGCCTTCAGTTCCTTATTCATGTTTATACAGTCGGCTTCGATAGCTTCTAATTTAGTTCCCATGGTATCAGTTTTAGCTTCGATATCTACTAATTTAGTTCCCACATTAGCACTATCAGTTTTTAGTGACTCTAAACTTTGATTCATGGATCCTAACTTTTGGTTATTTTCCTCCTGTTGGCTGTCCAACTTATTGTTTATAGATCCTAACCCTTCTTTATTTTCAGTCTGTTGGCTATCCAACTTATTGTTTATGGCCTCCAAGAGCCGTTGCACTTCTTCACTCAATGCCATCTTATGAGAATACAGTGGGCCACTAATGCCACCACACTAATACATGCTTGAGAGATGATACTCTGAATCAGTGTGTCCCAATTTCTTTAAAAATTTACTTTGGTACGGGTGTTTACTACAACGTACCCTTTTGATACTTTTATTCAATTTCATAAACCTTTATGGAAGTATTTAAAATTCAAAATTTCGAAAAACCATTTTTTTTTTCAAAAAATGAAAATTTTGATTTTTCGAGAAAACTCGGGTTTTCCCTAGGAAAACTCAGCCCTGCGTACTGGGCGCCATGTCTATCTATAATTAGGTGTATGATAAAATCATACAGGCCCCCGTTGGAAAACGGTTTAACAATTTACTTACTGACCCATAATCATCTACTTGTTCCAAATGAACAAGGAATCACAAATATAATAAAACAAATATTGTATTTAAACATATGGTTTCCACATAAACCAACAATTCCTACTTAGTCTTACTTCCATAAAGCATCAACTGTAAGTTTTATATAACTCCGAGCTCTTTTGGCTCCATGCTTTACATAATAATGGTGTCACTCTTGTACACCTCAAATACTACTTTCACATTTTCTTAATTCTCAAAAACAAATGTATAATTACATTTAAAATTTTATGTTAATTATCTAACTCAATATTTTTGGGCATGTTCACACATTCAGCGGTTATCATCTCTCTTTATTTTCACAAATATATTAAGGTAATCAGGAAATCAATTGTGTACTCCAGAGCGTGAAGATACTTGACACAGTCAAAAAACTATAGTTACTCCCGAAACTTAGTTGCCTTCAATTAACTCGTGGAATCCTACTTCCGTACATCATTACAATAGGGATTGTTATTTATCTCTTATGTCTTATAAGACCATTATCACATAAGAAACTACGATCTGAACAGGCAAACGAAAATATCAATCTACAAGGACCTCGGTTCGACGCCCGGGTCGTTAACAACTTTAAACACTCACGGTGTCTTTACTACATCTTACGAGACGGTTCGGCCCCCCTTACTCTAAGAGAGCCAGGCCATTAACTCGGGCGCGATTTATGACACGGAGGGTGACGGGCGACTCTCTGTCTAACCCACGTTAGCAGCTCCTTTCCAAGGCTTTCAAAACAAACCTTCACATTATACTCAGTCCTGGGGAGAGACCGGGCTTTTACTGTACTGCATCCATTCAAACAAATATTCTTTGGTTCATAGACCACTTTCGTAACCTTGGCATTTATTAATTATGAGAGGGTCCTCATTGATTGGGGAAGATTAATACACATTCGACGACGAAGAATTAAGGGGCTTTTATCATAAGAGGATTCTGAGTTCGAATCTCTTCACATGCCTCGGGAACCATTCCCTTATAAAGGACTTATACAATACGCGATTTAAAGTCGGCCGTGGCTTACATGACATACGCTCAATAATACCATATATTAGCTCCCTTTTAATACATACACAATGCCTCGTGATACTACGTCACAAATAGAGGACTTATACAATTATCAATTCACTACAATCAACTACCCTCCATAAGTAATTTACCAAGTATTTTAACTTCTACGCTTTCCTAGCGTGACATTTTAATATTATTTGCGCTTCTTTGCGCTATGCATTATTTTAAGCCGAAATGTCTTCCCAAGAACTGATAAATCTCATTAGTAACAATTCATATTATTTTTAATTCTTATATTAATCTTTCCGTTGCCGATAAATCGCTCCCTTTTAAAACATTCCCTTGAACATCATATCTTACACATACATTAAGGCTTTAACGCTCTTATGTTCACATCAATTTATTTGATCTTTATTTAATATTTCCATACTTAGTTATTAGTATTATCTTTATTCTTTACACAAGCTCAAAAGCTATTTCTTTCATATCTCAACTTTACTTTATTTAAATATCTTTCATGATAATTACTGATATTTCGCTTGCTCTTATGACATTCGTTAAATACATTAACATTTTATTCACATATTTCCTCTACGGGATTTATTCTTTACATAATCATTTATAATTTCTCAAATTTTTATTATTGTTCAGACCGCGTTCTTGTTTATTCAGTATTTATTTCTTAAAACACATCCCTTTTACTCAAAAACTCCGGTGGATTTGTACACAACCATTTCCTGAAACCAAAATAGAATGAAATTCAGTACTCACATGTTTTTAAGATTGTCCCATGATCTTTATTCTTGTGCGGTGTTTCATTTTGGACCCACTTTGAACTTTTACTCCATATTAAAGGAATTCATCTTATGTACAAACACTTCTTGACATATATTTAAGACACTTAACATTGACGACATTTTTATACACTGATGTGTCCCTTTAGAACACATAATAAACACTAAAAATATTAATCTAACACACAATCTTGATAAATTTACACTTCACAATTCTTGATCACTAGGCCGTATTTCTGAGCCTATCACACGTGACCTCTTAATTTCCCGTTTCCAAGGGTGAAATTTATTCAATGTCGGCTTCCTATCCTGCAGAATACGAAAGTCTCGAAACATCTACTGTTCCCTGGAATCCAAATTCTTCTAATCCTATCCTGGATAACCGGCTATTTATCTAGCTTGAACGGCTTCTTTGTAGATCTGTTTATCGATCCTCGCAAAAGTCTATTCGGATCGAGGTCTCCTCACTAACCTCTCGATGACCTATAGATTTAGTTTATAGCAGCTAGTACTTCTCGAGTCTAGTACTTTTAGAATAGTTCGCCTGCTTTCTGGAGATAATGTTTATATTCTCCGTGCTTCTTTATTTGATTGGTTCTAGCACTCCTACGTTACTGAAATACGTTCCGAACCTTATTCTGTTCTTCCCTTTTTGGGTTCTTTAATTTAGATAACAGTTTATCTTTCTGGTACGGTACTTCCGTACATTATGATATATTCGTTCGTCTATTTAACGACCTATCGCCTTTAAGTCCGACGTTCGCAGCCTGCTCTGACTTTATCTTACGAACTTTCACTATAACTTGTATACAGTCGGGCCTAAATCCTGTAACTAGGATTTTCCTAATCTTTCAATACGGCGATACTTTAAATTTCTTCTTTACCACTCCTTATGGAGGCAAGCAAGTTGTTAATACTGCGACGCCTATGGCTATCGGATATTACTTCTGCGGTGTAACACAGCGTTTCTCCCCTCAAGGAGTACTAGTAACTGTCTTCGATGTGACGCAGAGTTACGCCCCACATGGCTGTCTGGATACTGATGTGCTGTGATGTAGTCTTACGCCCCTCACGGACTGTCGGAATGACTGCATGCGTAGTAACACCCTCACGGGTTGTCAGAATAACTGCATTCGGTGTTTGATGTAACACAGTGACGTGCCCTCAGGCCGTTTGAAACTGCATGATGCGTGATTACGCCCCTCACGGGCTGTCGGAACTGCATGATTGGCTTGGTGAAGCCCGATGCTTTATACTATTTCACTACAAAAAAAATAAGACTCTAGTCCTTTCTGTGGCCAATTTCTAAAATAATGGTGGCACAAATATAAAAATTATACCTTCCGAAAGCTCGTCTTCTCAATGTCAAATAATCTCATTTCCCCTAAGAATCGATCGTGCAATTCGGAGATATTAATTAATTTCTCGTCCTCAATTGTGTGGGTGTTGCATTTCTTTTGCTTTCTCCCCTCCACACAGGCCTTGGTAATTCCCCGATGACGTCGTCTTGCGTTTGCAGTTTTCTCCTGCGCAATTATTAAATGGTTTCTCCTTACAAAAAAATCTCTCATTCGAAATGATTCACTGTACTGTACTTGTTTACTCATATTTATACTTTTAAACGGGTTAAATTTAATTATTCCTCTTCTGGCGCATAAGCGGTGTTGTCAATTTCCAGCAACGTAAGGTCGATTTCCGAGTCAGGCTTCCTTGTTTAATCCTGGGAAATTTCCACTCGGTTATTAATACTCATGACTCGCTCCCTTCTGAATGTCGAGAGGGATGATCTCATCTCACGAACACCTGGTCCTCGCCTCTTGCACCATATTAGGCTAGCATCTTAGCTGGATCTTTCTTTAAGTTACATTAGAAACTATACGTTTCTTTCATTTTTTTTCCAAATACATGGATTCGCCCTCATTGGACCCTATGGCACATGGGTTCAATATATATATTATGATTATAAAGTACGTGTAAACAAATAAACAAGACGATAGCTACTGCCAGAACTGTGTCGCGCCAAGCCCACATATTATGAAGCTGGGCAGGAGGTTTATACGCGCAAGAGCTCTCGCATGGGTCCACTAGTTATTATTATTGTTATTAGATTATGATAAAACAAAATTTTAATAACTCATATTTAAATGTGTCAAATAAACGTTCAGGACAGGGAGCAGGGATTTTTGACTTAATTATTGATTAAAAGCGATCAAACAAAGAAACCGTCTAGGTGAAAGCAGTGACTTGAGATTCGCTCTGAGACTTGGGGAAGATTTTGTATATCTATCCGCTCTTCGTTAACTGTTTATTAGTGGAAAAATCACAGTGGTTAACACAACACGGGGCATCCTCGGTTTCCAATGCAAATTAGAGACTAAATTGGGATTAGGTTAGCTTAGTCATGTGGAACCCCTAGAATTCCTCAGTTTGTCCAATAAATTCGTGCACTAAAGTCAAACTGAGAAAAACATTGAGTGAAAAATATCTTGATTTATTACATAATTTATAATTAAGTTGCAAAGTACACTAATTAATAGTAACATTATACACTGTTGTAAAGACACTACCATACGAAAGGTACCTGCAGTTAAGTTCTTGGGAGAATGGATTTCTGCGAATCAGAGCGAGAACCTAGCCAAGAATGCCAGATGTACCAAGTTTGAAAGGGCTTATCATTCCTGTCATAGTATCTATTCATCTAAGTGCCTCTCCAAGAACCTCAAAATCAGACACTATAACTCCGTCGTCAAGCCATCTGTTCTGTATGCTTCTGAGTGCCTTGTAATGACCAGAAAGGGTCCACTCAGAAAACTGGAGTTAAAAGAGAGGAAGATCCAGAGGGGTATATTAGGTCCAATTAGAGAGGAAGGAGGCATTTACAGAATCCGTCATAATCATGAATTGTATGAACATCCGGAGGACATCATCAAGTCTATAAGGAAAAGGCGCCTGTCCTTTTATGGACACTTGACACGTCTGGATTCTGAAAGACTCGCCAACAGGATATTCACAATAACAGGAAGAGGCAAGGCTTCTAAGAACAAATGGATTGCGTCAGTTAAGTCAGATATGGAACAACTAGAAATCACACTGGAAAAACTCGTGACCGGCTGATGTTCCGTCAGGTCATCCGACAGGGCGTTTTCCCAACGTGCCTTACAAGTAAAAAGACTACAGGAGCTAAGTGGACAGAAGTAAAAAGACTGACTCATAGTCAGAAAATGAGGGAATATTGGAAGAAGAAGAAGAAGAAGAAGAAGAAGAAGAAGAAGAAGAAAGAAAGAAACAACTTTACCGAAGAGTAGATACGAGCCCCGTGGTCCTAAAAATAAAGAAGGAGAATAAGTTGTAAAACTATTTTACTCAATCACCTTTGCATTTTTTTATGGGGTAGGCGCTGAGATTGGGCTACATCGATATTAGTAGTTATTGTTGTTTGAAGGGGTGGAACAACGAGGTCATCTGCCCCTAGGCCTCACCGATAGGGGTTGTCGTGGGAAGGGGCGTGGGGGATGGAGGTGGTCCATACATGATTCAATTTCCGACTGAGTGGTCCACAGAATTCTATTGGTTGGGAACCGTTGCTTTTAATGGTTGGGCCATATGATGCAAAAGTAACTGTGATATAAAAAATACGGAAGTCATTGTCTAACGTTTATCGCCAAACCCTATCTTTATCTGAAGAAATAATTGACATGTCTACGGTTCCCAATATGACAACTAAGACCTTCACATCGTGGTATATGCTAATGAGAACAATAAAACTTGCCGTTTCCTTTGACTAGCGTGGGAGTAGACACTCAACACGCTGTGTGACCCTTTTAGTTCTCTTGAATATTTAATATATCTATGGTATGAATAGAGATGATAATCTAAAAAGACTTTTATTGCTATTGCCAGATGCAGAAGATAAGTGACAATGTGTATTTTCTACCTCTCTAATGCTTCTGTTTGTGGTTGTCAGCACTCTGTTCCTTGGATCGATTTACAGTAAATAACATGGTGTTCCACATGGTGCATTAGTTAATGCGGCCTACTGACTGGGGTAGCTTCTCGCGTTAAAGCACAAGACATTGCTGCCAGGCCATTTTCGAAAGACTCATGGATTCGATTCCCATCATCAGCCGTTTCTGGAATTGTTTCCCGTGGTTTCATATTTTCAAATGCAGGCAACTGCTGGAACGAGATCATTGCATAGCCCATGTTCGCTTCCTTCCAACTCCGTAGACAGTTATATTCACCCTCTTTCATTTTAGGCCTATTTCGTATTAAGTCCTCTGGCGAGATTAGAGTCAGGAGGCTGCTGGATTAGTGTCGGTAAATTCACTGGCACGTTAAAGAACGCCTCTAGTGTCATTTATCGGCACTCGGGCGTCTCTAAATGCCACGGTTGCGAAAGGATCTCACATCTCATATCACTATTATTATTATTATGACTGACTAAAGAAACTATGCGCCAAAACAAAACTGCAAAAAGTCCTTCGGAGGGGAAGTAAATCCGGCGGGCCCATGTCACAGATTTATGACACGTAATAGTACATTAGGCCTATGCAACGAGCCTATAATGGCAATAATTAAGACACGGGTATGTTTATAAAACGAGCGTATGCGAGTTTTATAATTTCCATACGAGTGTCTTAATTACCATTATCGGCGAGTTGCATACAAGTGTTTATGTTCGACAATAATTATTATAACTATTTTATGTTCGAACATAAATATTCATAAATATCTGTCAAGATTTCGCCAGTTTTATGTACCGAACAGAGCGCATATGACGCAGAGAATGCCTTGTACTTGAGCATGGCCTCCTCGATTACCCTATTATGACACTAGGCCAGGCAGTGAAATTTAAATTAGAGGGCCGTGGAACTCAGTGCATCTAATTATCTAATTGGTCAAACAACTGTTTCTTGAGCTCTGATTGGTGGGAGAAACTGTTTCACAATGAAAAATAATGTTATAATGAGCCTCATTATTGTACAGTGTTCTGACATATACTAGTCAGGGTCGAACATAAAAGTATCTACCACAGCAATTGATAGAGTTTAGCATCATTTTTAAGTTATATTTCTCTAGTTAGAAACGCTCTATAAAGTTTCAACGTTCGCCGCTAGGTGTAAGTGACAGTAGCATGTGGCAGACGAAGTTGGAATTATTTTTAATTGAACTTGTTGGTAGCCCTTGGGCGTTCAATCAAAAATACCCAGCTAAGGCCATTGGCTGCAATTCATATATACCACATCTCGCGTCATCCATAAACACTCGGGAGATGTGGGCTTGAGGTTTTTCATTTTCATGTCCAAGGAAACGCAGGAGTTTTACGTTTTAATGGGGCATGGTTGTTTCTTTGAAGAATTCTTCTAACGCCATTACTAGTAACCATACCGGGTGAGTAAGCCGCGGTCGTTACGGCATGACTGCTGGCAGTCGCTCACATCCGGGAGGCGAAGAGGTTCGAATTCCCCCGCCGGCAACCTTGAAGATGGTCTTCTGTGGTTTCCCATCTTCCTTCCAGGCAAATACCGGGGTTGGTGCCTAACTATAGGCCACAGCCACTACCTCTCAACTCCTCGTCCTTACATTCAAACTTTCTTCCCCAGACAACACTCCACACGCGACGGTACTTGTAGCTCACCCATTGGGTGTCCGCCTCGAAGCAGCTACAAAACTGGCGAGCCAAACATATCCTCGGACACTCCCAGCACTATAAGGCATACGCTAAAAAATAAAAATAAAACGCAACCTAGTATCCGTAACTTTTTACGGTATAATTTATTTATTTAGCTTATGGCTCTTAGTGCCGGGAGTGCCCGAGGATATGTTCGGCTCACCAGAGGCTGTAGCTGCTTCAAGCGGACACACATACGGTGAGCTACAAGTTCCGTTCAATTCCAAGTATTTCCAACTACCGCTGCCAGATGTCACTGACACCTAGTGGTGAAAGTTGAAACGTTGATAGAGCGTTTCAACGAGATCTAACCAGGAAATTTAGCTTCACACAAGTTTAGTTAGTGGAAGGTTCTTTTACTTGCCATAAATCTACGACATGGGACCGCCGGCTTTTCTTCCCCTCCTAAGGAAGGCATATTGAAGGATTTTAATGCTCTTAAAAAGTCCGACGCCTTCGGCCGGGTTTGAACCCGTGATCTTGGGCATAGAAGCTCAGCATGCTACTGATTAAGAACTTGATAGAGCGTTTCTAACTAGCCAAATTTATCCTACAAATTTTGCTACACACCACCAATTGCAGTGGTGGTTCCTTTACTTACATGCTATAAATCTATGACATGGGCACACTGGCTTTACTTCCTCTCCGAATGAAGGCATACTAACGGATTTTAACGCTCTTAAAAATCCGACGACTTTGGCCGGGTTTAAACCCGCAAACTTGGGCATTATTATTTTTTTTTTTTGCTTGGCATGTCAAGGCTTTTGTTGTTGTTATCGTAAAGGAGCTAAGATCAGGTAATTGGCCTCTAATGGTTTGGGTGACAATGAAATATGAAAAACATGACCTAATGACAGACATACAAAACTTACTGACTAGAAGAAGGGAAGGAAAAAAAAGGTATAAGAAAATGAAACACAAGGAAGAAAATCCCTTCCATCCTCAAAGAAAATTGAAGGAAGGCATACTGAAGGATGTTAACGCTCTTAAAATATCCGACGACTTCGGCCGGGTTTGAATCCGTGATCTTGGGCATAGAAGTTCAGCATGCTACCGACTACGCCACCGACGCTGCTAACTTTTTACGGTAACGAAGCATGTAATGGTAATACATTTCAAATTCAGTAACTGTACCGCCGCTACTTTTAAAAATAATGCCATAACGAGAACTTTGCTTGGCCGCCATGTTGGCTTTGTATATATCAGGTCTTTGAATGTGACATAGGTGAACCTGCTATAGCATCTCTAAAGTTTCTGTCTGAAAATTAGGAATTTTTGGCTAAAACTTTGTGTTTGTCGCCAATGAGATGCATTATGACCCTATATACCCCTAGTTTGAATTTTGTCTGTATGTTTGTATGTAATGGATTGGCGTCAAAACTATTGGAGCAAATCACAAAAATAAAATCTATGCACTGTGAGTAGAAAGCAAGCCCGAAATATCTCTAGGCTACACGTTATTTTTGGCATAAGTGTCTCATGGGGTGGATGGGGGTAGGGGGAGAGGTAATTTTGAAGAATACGCAAAATATCGAGGTTGTCAAATAAAGACCGGACATGTCTCATTTTACACCCCTTGGTGCGAGAAACAGATTTTAAAGCCCTAAAACCAACAGTTTTGGAGATATTCCCAGAAAACTATCTTTGCTCAGATAAATTGATGAAGGAACTACCTCAAAATGTGACATTCAACTGTCCATCTATCTCTGTAAGAGATTATCATCTAAACACGATACGAGCATTAGGAATCTCAGTAAGGCAGCCGCACAATGCATTTTCACCTCTTTACATGCAGCTGTAGGCTCAGTCCTGATTTCGTGGAATGCACTCGAGACGGCTGCAAATTACTCATTGACTCCGGGCTGAGGCGAAAATTCCTGAATCCATTCGCACTGTCTATTGACTGGCTGCGTGGCGCAGCGCTTACGTTCCAGCTTCGTATCCTCGTCGAGTCAGTTGTCATTTGCGAGTGCGCAAATTCGAGGAAGCCTTATCAGTTGATTTACTGTCACTTTAAATATACACTTCGGGTGCTAATTTCGGCATCTCGGCATCTCCAATAGACTCAGTAGATGAAGGGGACGTAAAACCAATAACATTATTTCTTAAATCTAAGGACAGAATAAATAAATAAATAAATATTAAATAAATAAATAAATAAATAAATAATTAAATATTTCAGTAAATAAATAAATAAGTAATTAAATACTTCAGTAAATAAATAAATAAATAAATAAATAAATGAATAAATGAGTGCATGAATGAATGAATAAATGAAAAACCACTAGTTCTGTGACGAACTAAATTGCCTATTATCATATATCCTACTTATGTTAATTGTCTCTATCAACATAGAACATTTCATTTGATTGCTGTAATAGATTCGTGGATACTGAGAACCTTCTAAATATTTCGGATGGTCGCCATGTTGGATTTTTATAAAATGATGTAGGCCTTGTAGTTATGTACCATTAGATGATGAATGTTGCGTAGGTTCATTATCAAACGTTAACTTCGATCGCATGATTAGGACACAAGATATAAATAATCATTTTTAAAATTTCACACAGCCGCCATATTGAATTTATGTAAACAATTGAACTAATCTTGATGTCAGTGGATTATAATGTGTATAAACATTTACAGTATCAAGTTTCACTGCTCTCGGATGGTTAAATCGAGAGAGAAGTCTATTTAAATATTTCAAATTCGCTTGGCCGCCATGTTCGTTTTGTACTAAACAGAGTTTTAAAAGTCACATAGGTAAACTTACAGTAATGCTATTTGTCACCGTACAAAATTTCAGGGAGATAACAGTAATAGTGTCGGAAATATAAAATGCCTGATAAATATTTCGCACAGCCACCATGTTGGATTGGTGAGACGTAATAAAATTTGAATGGCACCGTCAGGGTTGGAAGAAGTAGTACTATGGCCTTACTGAGTTTCATTGAAATCGATCCAGTCGTAGAGATTTTATTAGGGGGACACCCAGGCTCATACGCACACATACACACACACACGGACGAAAGGTGATCTCATAGGGCTATGTTTTCATAAATCAAAATAGGCTAAAAATGAATAAATGAATAAATGAATAAATGAATAAATAAATGAATAAATGAATGATTGAATGTATAAATGAATAAATGAAATGATATAATTCTTCACTCAGAGTGTTATCAAACCAGGGGATCTTATCGATAATTTGAGACTTCACGATCATTCGACCAGGCAAACTCAGGCACTACTGCAAGTCTTCTATTACATTACAAATGTTGATTTTGATAGCGGTAATTGTTTCAGAAATATTGGATGCCGGTAAATTGTTTCGCGGGGCCACCGTGTTGGATTTTTGACAACTATCAAGAGATGAAAGGCACAATCGTGGTCGGATGAGGTAGTTGTATGTCGTTACTAGGTTTCATTTATATCGCTCCTGCCGTTTTGATTTTATTAGGACACACACGGACGAAATGTTGATCTGTTAATCCCTCAATTCTTAAATGAAAATAGACTAATAGTCGCGTTACTTTTTCAAAATGGAGCAAAATGTTAACATGTAACGCACTTACTTTTAAGAAGGAACTTATCTAATCCGACTTCCTTACAATTACTTTCCCAATTTAAATCATCTTCATTCACATCATCTCTCATTTTTCTCTGTGATGAGGTTGACAGCAGGATGGGCATGAGTCGCATAGAAACTCATCTCACTTCATCCTCAACCTCTTGAAATTAGGGACAGTTAAGTGTAGCCATTCGTACAAATGTGTTAAAAGGGGAAATGTTGTGAAGTGACAACACTCTTGATCCGGGTTGGGCTCATATTCCACGAAATCCGTCAATACTTTAAACAGCACTGTAGAGTTATCATTCGGTCGATTAATGGTTCTATCTCTGTCGTTGTAACAGCGCGTCACAGCAGCTGCTGACGTCAGCTGAAGCAGGGAGGTGTATTAAATCAGTGTTTCACAACCTCAGGGTCGCAACTCAGCATCGGTCCCCGTGATATATTCAACACTACAAATCAAGCAGGACAACGGAGTATTTTGTATTACTTCTAGTCATAGTAGCAGAAATAATTTTACCGCAAACCAATAACGTGACTTGCGCTAACGCGCTAGCTCGACCTTCGCTTGCATCAGGAGAGCGTGGGTTCGAATCACACATCGGCCATCCTGAAAATGATTTTTGTGGTTTCCCATGTTTACCACCAGGCAAATTCCGGGACAGTTCCATTCAACAGGGTCCTTCAAAATAAAAAACCTCCTGTTTCCACCTTCATTAGACCCAAGTTAGCGGTTGCCTGGCCTACCATCCCCAGTTGTATCTGCTGACAAAGTGTGTTCAGCTCCAAGACACTGTCCTTGCGAGGTAGATGAATGATCCCTCGCAGAGTCCGAGGGTGTGTCCGAACTGGGGGGGTCAAGTGTTAAAAACAAGATGTTCAATAAAGAACATATAGCCTACTTTTTCTGAAATACATGGGTATAGTTATAACTCTTTGTCCTTTTCAAGGAGTATAATTGAATGTTGGTTGTAGTAACTTGTTGAAATACAACGTGTTATACGGATATTATACGTTGAATGATTGAATCCTCATCTGAATTATGCATATACACACACTAATACAGCCAAGCAATAACGCATGTTATCAGACAAAGTTCAATGTTCACCCAAGTACACGGGGCTAAATGTCATTGATGCCCATGAGTCTCAAATGAAACAACAACAACAGCTTCCTACCCAAATCCTTCCTCGTATAAAAGTACATACACTATCAAGCCTGCATAAATCACAGTGTCACAGGTTATGAGACATCTTCTGCACACACCCAAGTACACGGGGTTAAAAGACCATGATGCCGCAAAGCCCCTAAAGAATCAACAACAAAATCAATAGACTATACCGCGGATCAGGGACGACGAATTTTAATGGCTGTAGTCGAGTGTTGAAATATGTGGTGTTATAGGTTGGCTATACTGTATACTGAATTATACTATAGAGCATCCAGCGTTTAGAAAAGACTGTGGAGCCATATGGCGACAGTGTTGCTAACTCTAGGCAGAGGTAGCGCTGACGTCATACGCTATGTTCGCCCGCTTTGAGTACTGTCCTTTCATAAGTTAGCGAGACAACACAACCCCAGCAGCTACCTGAAGTGGAACACGCACAAGAAGGAGCAGTTTTGCAGGTGTTAGCGGATTTGACCAGTATTTAAGGATGCCGTACGCGAAGAGAACTAATAACGACATTTATTTCGTTGTGATATGATGCATTACTGATTGACAGATGTCGATAGCACAACCCTTCCTTCCTTCTCGGATGTACTGTATGCTTACGATGTTAACAATTTTTACGTCAGCAGTACTGTTGATCATAACTTCTTTTTGTTATTAGTTACGCTATAATTTAGTTTTTTTCAATTTTATTCTTGTTGTTTTGTTTAGATTAATATTTGTAATATTGTAGTGAGTTAGCCTTGCGATTGGGGGCGCGCAGCTGTGAGCTTGCATTCGGGAGATAGTGGGTTCAAACCCAACTGTCGGCAGCCCTGATTCGATCGAACAGAAAATAAAACAGACACACAACAATAACACCAGTGACGGATAGTGCTGCAGAACTTCTGTTGTCGGCGGAACTGAGCACGCGCTCCACTCCGGGCGAGCATGCAGCACTGGGCGAGGCTCTTCTTTCCAGCGTGCTAACCTCGAAAATTCTTAAATCACTAAGACGAAATATAAACGATAATTGTATGCAATAACAAAGGTAATCAATTGGCAGATAATTGTAGGAATATATTATGAAGAAAAATATATGTGTTCGGAATTCCTTCATGATAAAAGGTGAGGTAACAAAACCAGTGTAGGGGGGGTTCCGTTAAAAGTAAAAGCCCATCAGAACCACAGTCTTTTCTAAACGCTGGATGCTCTATAGCTGAAGTACCTGGCGTTGCTCGGGTTTCATTTGTCCTGGTGCATATAGGTCTAAGCAATCTAGATTTTAGATTTTTCAGTTTCGATATAGAATGTTTCTGGTTGGTTGAATTTGTTAGCCCGCGACGTAGCCATACTCCCTAAATTGGACACCACAACCACGCGGGCAGCAGCAGGAAATCCGGAGCTCTCAGGTTCAAATCCCGGCGCTGACAACGGCTATCCCCAGGTTCTTCTCCATTCCCTCCTGGCAAATGGTGGGATATTACCTTATTTTAAGTTCTGGGGCACTTATTCCATCTCTGGTCCTAATATAGCTACACACACTACTACAGTCATCATAAATTCATATTATCAGACAAATTAAAGCATACCTAAATCCAAAATTCAAATGTTCAAAATTGCTAAATTGAAATAACAACATTAATTATTTAGAACTTCAAGACGATCCGACTGCTTTATATGGATGTTCTGGGCAGATTGCGATGCATTATGAAATGGTGTCTTAACCTGCTGAGCTACCACCTGGAGTAGTTATATTCCTCTAAGATTTTATCAACTGCCAATGAATCCAGGAGGGACCATATTTAACAGACAAGTCATTGAAATGAATTTGGGGATAGAATGCGTCTCTCCCTACCATACTTTGGTTGTAAGTCATAGAGGTTTGCTATAAATGTTTTCGTCTTACTTCTTCTTTTTACTTGGTTTTCTGAATTTCTGTGGTGAAGATGTCTCACAAAACCAGTTCCTGGTCCAGGGGAATTAACCATGATTGACAAAAAGTAGTTATCTCGTCATTACCAGGAATTAAACCCGTGACCCTTCGGGCCTCAGCCCAGCATGGTAGCCACGGAGTCAGTCAATTAACTAATGTGGTACAACTTACCTGTATGTATACCAGAACATGTAGATCTTGTGTTGTGTACGGTGTACACACTCTATTAGGTATAGTTGATGGTCCAGGTATATCTTATTGTGACACATAAAAGTAAAGAAATGGTATGCTTTGAACGTTCCTCCTACTACGTTCTTTGGCTATAAGAGGCACAGGGGTTCCCGAATTCCATTTTCTAGTGAATTTGTAACGTGCCTTTAGTGCTACTGACCCGAGATGGTTGCATATAATGCCTGAGTTTATATGTACAGGGTGATTCTTTTGCTGGAGCGGGACGGGTAACCGGCTGCCGGCCGCGCGCGCCTTCCGCCAGTCAACCGAGCTCTCACCGCGGATTGTGCGCAAGTGGAAACCGTAACAAAGTACATTAATTAATGGTAAATTCACCAGCAAATCATGACTAAAGAACTTACCTTCTTACAGGAGATGCTGAGAGTATTCTCCTTCAGCTGACAGACAGGCGTTGTACCGTGTAAATAAATTAGCGTTTACAAGTTGTAATTCCCTTCTGTTGTGAGGGATATCTGCTGCCGTATATTGTTCTCCAGCTCCACTAGAGTTCGGGTATTTGATCATTACACTTTGAATGATATATTAACCCACACTTGAACAACAAACGGGCTTGGGTCCGTGCTTTGATTAATTACAGTAAACAGGAGTAGCGACATAATGTAACGATGCCTGTCAGCTGAAGGAGAACATTTTTAGTATCTTTTGTGAAGAGATAAGTTATAACCTTTAACTGGTGACATGAAATCATCCAGACTCCCAAGAAATAAAGAAACATCTGTGCTTCTTTAATTAAATCTTGCAGCTGTTGTTTATGTTATCTTCTTATCTGTGCGCTGACACTACACACCCTCATTGATGAAGGTTTAGTGACTTAATGGACTTTAATGACCCTGGTTAGCTCGCCTCCGCCTCGCGCAACCCCGCGGCCTGAGCTCGGTTGGCTGGTAGAAGGCGCGCGCGCCTGGTTGCCGGCCGCTGGTCCTGCTCCAGCAAAAGAATCTCACGTCTATTATATGATGTGTAACTCACGTAATACGCCCTAAAATATATTGGACACATATCTAAATATATAAAAAAAGAAAGGAAGCTTGTAGTGACGTGACCGTTAATCTCGGGATCATGAACCAAGGGCCCTCCTTTTAACGTGGGATCCGAACCATAAGACATAGCAGTTTACTTCTAAAATCTCACATATATTGACTGGCAATCAAACCCGGTCAAACTACGTGAAAGGCAATCAGCTTGACCACTGCACCAGCACGCCCCCCTAAATATTGTATGAAATACTTTAGTAATACAAGTATAAGTTGTCTATATTATCTACGAAAAGTATGAAGATTGCACTGTTACAATGTTTACACTGTAATTGTCTCAGAGCAAACATAATATTGAAGTGTAATGCAGGGTCATCGACCTTAATTTTGATTCGTAATAGCTCAGGCTATAATAAATATAATTTAATTATTTTTAAACCAAAAGATAGAGAAAATCATAAAGGTTTGTGTACCTATTTAGTGGGTTTCGATGTGAGCTCCTCCTGTGGCACGAATCACCGAAGCGATAGCAACTGTGACTCCTGACATGATTCGGCGGACCTGGACGGAGGTGGACTATCGCTTGGATATGTGTCGGAGCTCACATCGAAACCTACTAACTAGGTACACAAACCTTTATGATTTTTCTATCTTTTGGTGTAAAAATAATTAAATAATCTTTATTACAGCCTGAGCTATTACAAATCATAATTAAGGCCAACTTTCTTGATGGCCCTCTATTCTATCACCTGCTGTATTGTTTTTACGGGATCAGGGATGAAGTGAGTCCCCATGAGGAAAACCTGTTTCCACGAACACATGCCCTGCTTGACACTACTAATAATGGTAATAGCAATTACTCTTGTTATATACCCTTCCACTGAGATCTTGAGCGTTCAAGATAATTATATGTACGGTAGCTTGATGATTTTACTACTATTGTGCGCAATGATCATAGAACAATAACTTGCTGCCTCCAGCACGGAGGTACTTATTGTGTCCTTGTGGGGTGCACAAGATTCGAATTCATGATCTTTAAGTTTGGGAAGAAAGTAAACTTCAGAAGACTTCAGTACAGTTTTAACGTAGCAAAAGGATGCGTGAGATCACCTCTGTGTGACGCATGGACCATGGCGTAAGAGTTGAGTCAAGGCACACAGCTGCAATTGAGATCATCAGCCCGCTAGCTCGAAAAGTGCTTGCATCGACGGATTCAATCGCCGAGAAAATTGTCCATTGAGATGAGCGAGAGGGAAGATCTACTGAGAAGTCCTCGCTCAGCTAGAAAATGACAACACTGTTTGGTAGGCGGGACCAGAAGCAATAGCAAATTATTGAAATTAGCAAGAAATATGCAATAATCTTAAAGGATTTCACCGGCAATGTTAGTTATCTTGGAAATTAGGAATTGTAGAGTTATAAAAGCTTATGATTATTGAACAGTTTAAAATTGCAAGGTGATCATGACGTCATTGGGAGTTCACCTAACCGGTAGCCTAGAGAAGGGGAAAAATAAATTTTACGCCCACCTAATTCAGGAGCTATTTTAATTTTTAATCGAACTTTTCACGATCGATTTCCGAAATTTTTAGTATCGTTGAGACATTCAGGTCGTGAGCTCCAAGGAGGTAATTTTTCTGAAGACGTGCGACGCTTACTTTGGAAAATAATTTTTAGATGGAGCGAAACTAATTTATTTTTAGCCGAATCAAATATAAACCCACTGAGCGCAAAGGAAATCATGCAGTATACGAGTACTCCTTGAGAGGAGGTGCTGCGTCAATTGTCATTCAGCGGGAAGCGTTGCTTCACGAAGTCATAATTATACAGTCTATGCTGGAGCAAGAGTGGTCATACAGTATCACCGTACAGTAAATCTTCGTAATTTTGTTAAAAGAAACTATTGTCGTGCTGCGAATAGTCAGAATCAAATTTGAACTTTGGCAAAGTACAGTATTATAGGCCAAGAAAATATCTTCAGCCGACGGAGGCGTGCAAAGCCTCAAGTACGATATCAGTTATCGAAGAAACACCGAATTATCTCGACAGTGAACGAGTAGGTATAAAGAGTAGTGAAACTCGAACTTTATCCAGTGCGTCAAAGAACCATAGTAGGGTCTAACGTAGGATAATAGCCTAAATATTCCTGTGCTTAGGGGATTAGCGCTTATGTGACGTCAGGTTAAAGACATCAAAATCAGGACAGTAACTGCATAGGAAAAGGTGTGAAAATCTCTATAAATCGTGCTACGAACAGAATACGGTAGTATTCCTAAAATCAGATCCAAACGTGGACGGAAGAGAAACATTGTTAGAGCGCATTGTAACTATAGAAATGGCGACTCTAGGACCGTAACAAGTAAAGACTTTATGAAAGATCTCATATTGCAATCTGAACGAGTGTAGTATCGTGCTATAAACTGACCAAGTGCCGATTACTATAGGAAAACCGGAGTAGGATAGGAGTATCCATACCAGTCAAGCGAATGCAGAGAAAGAGACTTCCAATTGACCCAGTTAGGAGCCAGAACTAGGGAAAACAGCTAGTATCTGCACCTTTCTGGAATAGGGAGAAAGGAAAGTGTCACAAACGTGTGAAGATATAAGTGTAACCACAGTGTTAGAAAGTGTATTTTTGTATATCATATTTTGTCAAGTGTTAAATATAACTTTTCAGTGTTATAAATTTTTAACAGAAATATGATTTTTACACCTCAAGTAGAGGATATTAGTGTTATAAAAATGTTAAATGTTAGGAAAGAATTAGTGTAGACCGCGAGTTTTGTGAAGTGTATTATGGAGGCTTAAAACCAAAAGATGTGGGCTATGAGGCTAATTTATTGGGAGCATGGAGCCAGCCACTCAAGGAATAATCATGAAAATAGAAGAATTTGATTATGTGTTGTTTTGAAGGGAAAGGATTCGTGCAAACTGATATGTGAGAAGATGTTCTCAAACACACAGGGATAATGAGAATCAAATGTATAAAATGAACCGTACGGTTATTCTGAACGATAAATTAATCATGAATTAACTAATTAAATAGTGTTCAATATAAATACTCAGTGGAGTTGTACTCTTTTAAAAATCACGTCATAAGGTGATGTAACGTAAAAGTAATAAAGTAAGAAATAAAATCTAAAAGTAATTGTTGAAATATAACCATAAATGTTGTAATGTTGGAAGCCGTTAAGGTTTGATGAAATAATGATAATGATAATTAATTGTTGAACAATAAGGTTCTAATGAATGTAATGTCAAAAGATGAATTAATATTTATGCCAGGCAAATTTTCAAAGTGCTAATAATATAATGAGATGGCGCTCAATTGAAGTACAGTAGAAGCAGTAAATGCCTTACTCGAAATATCACACAAATATAATTTTAACTAAATCTAGGATAGCTTACTTGAATTTTCACGCTAAATATTGCTGTGATTTCGTGCCAGGTTCTTAGTTGATAGCCAGGTGTAGTTGGGCGCGGTTCTACGGCAATGTATGTGTTCGCGCAGTGAAGCAAATTTGAATACGGGTGCTATATATTTGTATAAGCACAGAGGACATTGCTGTATAGTCGCTCAAAAGTCGCTAATTTAAGGAGGTTTGGTGTATAATAGCCCAACTCCTGTGTCATGTCAGTAAGACCTCCCAAAATGGAATAATTTCTAGTGGGCAGACTCATTTTTTATGAACCCAGGTTCATCCACGTCGAAAGCCCCGTCATTATTGATATATGAATTTTAGACCCACCAATGATAATACCTCGCAATCAATAAGTTCACCTGTGCCAATAGAAGCGGGTATCTATGGCCGCGTAATGTTAATGATAAATGGATCTTTTGTGTGTGTTTTTTCCAGTTTAAGAAATGATATTTGTAGTAGCCTGTTGGTTAGAAAGAAGGACAGCTCGTCTGCCTGAAGCTGGGGGAGCACGCCCGATCCCTGCTCGTAAAATAAGCGTGAAGTACTTTTGACAAGCATGAAAGGAGACCACTAAATTGCATTGTGGTAGGTCTGGGAACAGCCCGCTCTTGTGCGGTGGAAGTTAAATGTTTTGTGATAGGCCGGTTATCAGTACCGTGATCTAAATATCATAATTTCTTGCCAAGAGTAGTTCAGAAACCGTATTGGCTTAAATATATAGTCATGGACTATTCTAAAATCCCTTATCGTTAATAACAATATAAATGTTGTTCCAGAGTAACAATGGAAATTTTAAGATTGTCTGGGGAGGCTTTCTTAATTTGAATTATTCGTTTTTTTTCCTATACTCAAAGGAATGCACGAATTCTTTTCCCAACAACGCCAAGGTTGTAGAATTGTTTGGAGGGCTGATGATTTTGAAACTCATGTGTAACCTTAAGAAATGAAATTGTTATAGACATATTAGCACAACTCTAAGTAAAAACTCCAAATGGGAGTTAAGAGTGCTTTAATTTTGATGAATAATTGTGTAAACATAATCTTAGAGCCATGAGATGCTCATATTTGCAATTTAGAGAATTCGCTTTATGGAAGTGAAGATTTTTGTTGATTTTTGTCAGGTTCGATTGGAACCATCATTATTGATTTTTTTAGTTTTGTTTATTGATTCCTTGTCTAATTTAAGGCAAGTGTGAACATTGAATTATAAATTTAATTGTTGGAGCGCCTAATTTTAAATATTCATTAAATAATTTTTATATTTCGAATTTGATATTCATTTGAGTGTAATCCTGATGCTTTGATCCAAGATATGTGAATCATAGAGTGGGAGAACGCACCATGCCTCGAGAAACCCAGTGAACTAGCTGACTATGATCACATATCTATTGTTCAGATGGGCACATTATTTAAGATGATGCGGACTACAATCGTCATGTGAGTAGTGATTGCCAATAATGATGATGATGATGTAGATGATGAAATTACTTCACGTCAATAGTAGAAATATAAAAACAAAATTTACACATGTTTTATGGCGGTAAGCGAAAGCATCAGAAGGATTTCCAGTGGACCATGACACTTAAAAGTTTGGGAACCAATGAGAGGTCTTTAAATGTGTTTCACTAAATATTGTAGCGGCTTAGGTGGCGTAGTTGCTAGCATGCTGAACTGCTGTTCCCAAGACAGCGGGTTCAAACCCGGCCGAAGTTGTGGGATTTTTAAGAGCGTTAAAATCATTCAGTATGCCTTCCTTCAGAAGGGAACTAAATCCTGCGGTCCCATGTTGGAGAAGTATAAATTCTGTCCTAAAACTTCCCCATACGGGAGAACGAAACGCATCAGGCGAAAGCCTGGCCAAAATAACTACTGTGGTCAAGAAAATTAGACTGAAACGGTGCGGGGGTATTGGGCATGAAATACGTGACTAGAAAACCAATATAGGGAGCAATGCATTAACAATTTTTATTCCTAATAATAAATTTATAATGAACAAACAAATTGCACTTAAGTGCTTATTACAGAAATTAACAATTATAAATGTAGCAAAGTGTGAGGGCCTGATTACAGAACCCAGATTATAGAAAGGTCCATGAAAAGCTTGCTTGATTGGAGAAAAGAGCTTAATATATAAAAATGCAGTTTATAAAAAGAGAGAACCATAAAAAATAATTAAGAGTGTAATAACTGGTATGATATAAGCTCTTTATAAAATTAAACTTATCTTTGAAGAGAGTTGAAGAGAGTTGAAGAGAGTTGAAGAGCCAGCTCCTTAAAAAGTTCCAGCTAGCACACGTTGATTTAAAAGTCTTCACGGTTTTCTTGGAAGGAGGCGTACATGGCCTAGAGTTATGTGCACCATCGATAAAATGTCAACTTTCTTTTCTTGCGCAGGAATGACATTTATAGTTTCCAAGAGCTGATCCAGAGATATTTCGAAGGACGATTCCAAGTATCCCCTCTAAGGTGAAGTTGAAGAGTACAGCGGCTGGCAATTATTCTTGCCATCTTGAGCAATACGTCATGGTGCAGATCTTGTGACGTAACTGCTCGCAAGCGTAGATATCAGCGATGGTGTCATGAGAGGTAGCGGTGACCAGCTGGTTGAAGTGATCAGCAGTGGTGAATCAGAAGTGTTGAAGTGGGTGAAGAAGTGGCGGTTGATCCGAAGTGATGAAGAACGCCAGCAAGCGGCGTCTTAAATAGGGACCATAGAACTCTCTCGAAGTTTGGAGATCGCCCGACCAGACAAAGTCCTGCCATTGGTCGAACGAAAGTCAGGGTGACGTCAGTCGACACTACTCAGCGGACAGGGGATCAACCAGTAGATGTCCGGTATGTCGTGAGTGAGGACGCCTGATATAGCGAGACTGAAACACTCGAGGTGAGAACTATAATATCTATGAATAAGTGATTGATAACAAGATTATGCATATGGTTTAAGCAATTAACAATTGTAAATAAATAATTACCATTCGGGGATCTCAGTAACAATAAATAAAATTTGACCGACAAATGGGCCAAGCTAAACATTGAAAGTATCACAAAAGTGATCATGCTCCGAGAACTCCGAATGAAAACAAACAAAAGAATCAGTCAAAGCAAAACATGGATAACAGACGAGGAGAAACTAAGACTCGAAAGGCAAAACAGAAATAGCAGAGATGGGTCTAGTATAACGACCTTTACTAGTTAAAACATCAACAACTCTGACGCGTTTATCACGGCCAAAGTGGCAGTGAATAACTCTACCTAGGTTCCACACGAGAGGCGGAGATGGGTCTCGAAGAAGAACCATGTCCCCCACTCGTATATCTGGTTGAGGAAGCCGCCATTTCTCACGCCTACTTAGCAAGCTGAGATATTCTAACTTCCATCGGCGCCAAAAAGAACAGCGCAAACATTCTACTTTTCTTCAAAAGATAGGCAAGTTAGGATCACAGCGTCGAACCAGCAAAGGCGGAGTAGCAGCAAGCGAACAGCCAATCAGGAAGTGACTGGGTGTTAAAGGTAAAAGATCCTTAGGATCGTTTGAAAGAGGGGTCAGAGGTCTGGAATTTACAATACCTTCAATTTGAATAATCAAAGAGTTGAATTCCTCATAAGAAAGTATGGTAGGACCAAGAGTTTTCTTAAGCTGTCTTTTAGTAAGTTTGATGCAGGACTCCCATCGGCCCCCATGATGGGGAGCATAAGGCGGGGAGAAATGCCATTTGAAACCTTAAGAATAGGAAAAGTTGGAAATTTTTTCTTTAGCAGAAGGGGAGCTTAACACTTTTTTCCAGAGATCGGAAGCGCTTGCAAAAATTTTTGCATTATCTGAAAAAACTTCAGATGGAACACCCCTTCTAGCAGCAAATCTAGAAAAGGCGGCCAGAAATTAGGATACAGAAGCGTTCGTAACCAACTCAAGGTGGATAGCTCCCGTCACCATACATACAAATAACGAGATGTAGAGTTTACCTAAGATTTTGCGCTTAGATGAAGAGGGATTGGTCTGATATATGTAAGGACCTGCGTAATCGATCCCAGTAAGAGCAAAGGGCTTACTAGGTTCTGAACGAAATGGAGGTAAATTACCCATAATCTGCGTGGCGGGCCTTGGTTTAACCTTGAAGCAAGGTATACACTTTTTGACAACAGAAGAAACCTCATGAACACCATTGATGATCCAGTAGAGTTCACGAATTAGACAGAGCAAGGTGCGAGTGCCAGCATGAAGGTGTTTATAATGAAACTTTTTTATTATAAGGGTAGTGATAGGATGCTTTGAAGGAAGGATGATGGGATGCTTTTTCCCATCCTCACAACTAGACATAGCTAATCTTCCACCCACACGTATTATGCCGTCCTGGTCTAGAAAAGGAGTGAGTGGTGAAAGCCTGCTAGACTTGGGTAAATCTTTACCACTTATAAGAGCTTGCTTTTCAGGAGCAAATACTTCCTGCTGAACAAGTAACAAAATCTTGCAAGTAGCAAATTCTAACTCTACTCTGGAAAGAAAGGGTTGAGGCTTCAATGGTTGATCAATTACTAAATATTTCCATCGGAAGATATAAGACACTACACAAATCAATTTATCAAATGAAGAGTATCTATGAAAAAGGCTAGTAGAAGTAGAAGTAAGATGCGACGTGACAGGGTCATTACGGGCATCAGGTATTTCTTCTGCAGATTGATTAGCTAAGCGAGGCCAGCAAGATGATTCCTGACTTAGCCAAGGAGGACCATTCCAGTACAGGTCTGAAGAAATCAATTTTTTAGGCGTGCAACCACGTGATATTATATCCGCGGGGTTTTCACGGCTAGGAACATGTCTCCATTGTTCAGAATGAGAGACTTCATGAATCTTAGAAACGCGATTTGCCACAAAGGTATTCCAATGAGAAGAAGGCTTGGAAATCCAAGCTAATACAATAGAAGAATCGCTCCAAAAAATGTGCGGGAAAATTTTAACTTTAAACTGACATTTAGTTTAGTAGCTAATTCTGTTGCCATTAAAGCAGAGCATAATTCTAATCTCGGCAATGATACTGTTTTAAGTGGAGCAACCTTAGATTTAGCGCACACTAAATTAGAAAATCCAGGGAAAGTATCTGAGGAACGTCCTACTATGTATGCACAACAGCCATAAGCTCGTTCTGAACTATCAGAAAATACATGCAGGTCATACTGCTGGTATAAGGGATTAGAAATTAAAGGGCGGGGTATAGAAACCTTGGAGAGATCCAGCAAACTGCTGCGATACTCTAACCATTCTTCTACAAGAGGAAGGGGGAGATTTTCATCCCAGTCTGATTTTAATGACCAAAGCTTTTGCAAGAACATTTTTGCAACAATAACTATAGGAGCAATATATTGCAAAGGATCAAAGATCTTTGCGATTTGTGACAGAACTTGTCTCTTAGTTACAGGGGGAGATTCTGACAGATGTACCTGATAAGAAAAGGTATCAGAGGAAGGACACCAAAAAACACCCAATGCTTTTACGGCTGCTTCATCAGTAGGAATGGCAACAAATTCATCAACTGGGACCTCTGATGAAAATTTTGATATAAATTCAGTGGAATTTGAAGTCCATTTATGGAGCGGAAAACCACCTCCTAGGAGTAGGGATTTCAAATCTTCGCACACAAGGAGCGCTTCAGAAATATTAGGGAAAGAGCACAAGAAATCGTCGACATAAAATGCCGTTTTTAATGACTCAGAGGCCAAAGGATGATACAGATGACCATCTTGCTCGGCTAACATGTGGAGAGACCGAATCGCAAGAAAGGCTGAAGGCTTCAGGCCATATGTCACAGTCTTCAATCTAAATATATTTATGGGTTTGGAACTCTCATCGCGCCACAATATTCTTTGCAGATCTTGCTGCTCAGAATTTACGAGAATCTGCCGATACATCTGCTTAATATCTGAAATTTCAGCAATAGGAAACCTTCGAAAATTAAGCAAAACAGAGGTGAGATCTGTTTGAATCGCGGGACCACATTGCAAGGTATCATTTAAAGAGATTCCATTGGAATCTGGTGATGAGCCATTGAAAACTACTCTTATATTGTCTTGTGTTAAGGAATTTTTCCATACCGGATGATGATTTAAATAAACTATTTCATTTAAAGGATGGTCAATTTCTTCTGATTTAGAAATTACCTCCATGTGATTGGATGATTCGTATTCCTCCATAAAGGAAGCATACTGAGTTTTGACAGAAGCATCTTGTTTGAACCGATTTTCAATAGCAAATAGTGCCCTAAGTGCTCTGGACTGCGAGCCCGTAATGGCGGGAGGATTGGGAATACGTGGAAGAGTTACTATAAATCTGCCTTCAGTATTACGGACAGTGGTTTCCTTATATAACTTTTCACAAATTTCGTTAGAAGAAGAAGAAGAAGAAGTAGCCTGAACATTCTCAAGATCCCAGAACTTGGTTAGCTCTTGGCTCAAATCGGTACCAACAAAATAACAATTCGATACAGTTTGAATAGGATTACGGTATATTTGGCCAGTAGCAATCCAACCAAAATCAGTTTCGCGGAAGAAAACATTAGGAGCAATTTTTACTTTATTGGAATGAAGACATTGCCAAAATACGCTTGAGCTGAAAAGAAGCTCTACGGGTGAAGCTCTGTTGAAATGAGGGTCAGCTAGCTGGACAAAATTCGGGATATTCCAACTTTGAATAGGATAAGAAGTGGCAGGAATATTGTTGCCTATAGACTTGATAATCAAACAATCTAATTGCAACTGCGTACCAAGATTATTCGAGTCCTTAAGATCCACTTTAGCAAAGCTTAAGGATTGTGATTTAGAGCAGTTTATTCCTGTAACCTCTATTGAGGTAGGATGTTTTGGAAGGCCTAACTTTTGTACCAACGATTCATTAATAAAATTGTTGGTAGCGGCATTATCCAATAATCCCCTAACAGATACCCATTTTCCGTGAGAATTTTTCAATAGAACCTGCACGGTAGATAATAAAACCTGGACTTTGCCAAGCGAGGTAGAACTTTGAGCGTACGACTGCGCACTATTTTGAGAAGTCTCCGAGTTAGACTTGGTATTGGAACTGCTTGGTCCTGATAACCGTGGTCTTTCATGCCTGTGCAAAAGTGAATGGTGTCTTGCCCTACAATGAAAGCATAAACGTTGTGAACGGCAATTGTTTAACATATGCGTTCTTGACAAACAGTTGAAACAATGTTTTTTGTTCGTAATGAACTTTCGTCTTTCATCTACTGATAAAGATTTAAATTCATCACAATTGTATAAATTATGCGATTGCTGACACAGACCGCACGTTTGCATTTGGTTAGGTGACCGAGCATCAACAGGAAGAGCCTGTGATCTTAAAATTCTTTGATTAGAACTGCTAACCTTTTGTTTTGAGAAGGCTTTTGAATCTGAACTACTAGTTTTTTGATTAGCTATGGCGGAAAAGACTTGACTTCTGGCCTTCAAAAAGTTAATAATCGCCTCATAAGTGCATTGCAAATTCTGGGAAAGTTCTGTTTCCCAGGCTTTTAATGTACGAGTATTTGCATCCAATCTTGCAGAAATGAGGTGAACTAGAAATAAATCCCAGTGATTTACAGGTTGTTTTAAATTGGACAATGCTCTGACGTGTAACTCTGCGGTGTCAATCAACTTACGAAGTGATAAACTGTTATCTGCTTGCACGTTAGGTAACTCGAATAAGCTTTGTATATGGCGTTGAATAGATAAACGAATGTTCCCATATCTATCCTTAAGAAGATTCAGAGCAACTTCATAATTATCACTGGTCAAAGAAAGTGCTTGAATCAGGTTAAGTGCGTTGCCTTGAACTGCCAGACGCAAGTAGTGAAATTTTTGTATTACTGGTATAGAAGTATTCTCATGTACTAAAGAATTGAATAATTCAAAAACTGGTTCCCATTCTATGTCTTTACCAGTAAATTTGGGTATTTCTAATTTGGGTAATATAATGCGTGAAGAAGATGTAGAAGATGCTGCAGAAGTTTGATCTTCTTGTTTTTCTTTTAAAGTTAAAGCCCTAATAAGCTGTTTAGCTTCAGCAAATCCCTGATAGTATAATTTTTCAACTTCCAACCTATCACTTTGCTGGTCCGGATGCTGAGTTTCTATACTGCATTGTATCTCATCATATTTCTCAAAGGCTTGTTCATAATTCTTAAGCCTCTGCGAAATTATGTCAAGATTATGCTCTTGGGGTTCGAGTTCCGTTAAGAAAGTACGAAACCGTGTGAGCTTGCCCTTACAAGAGGCTCTGGAGTTGCTAAGTTTTTCATCAAGGTTAGGCATATTACAAGTTGTTTGTTACTCACGTCAATATTGTGACTTCGAGTACTGGAAGTCAGAGGATGACAGCTTGCTATGTAGTAAGGTTTAGTCTGATGCGGAAGAAACCGGCTTAGCTTACGTTTCTCTCCTCTGCCGCACATGCGCCTTAAGCTGAAACGTACAATGTGAATTAGTGTTGAAACACAATGAACAAAAATTGTTAATGCAAAATTCACAATATTAAACTTATATAGGGATCCAGGATGCAACAGATATGTTTCCCGGTTTTCGGCACCAATAAAATGGAGAAGTATAAATTCTGTCCTAAAACTTCCCCATACGGGAGAACGAAACGCATCAGGCGAAAGCCTGGCCAAAGTAACTACTGTGGTCAAGAAAATTAGACTGAAACGGTGCGGGGGTATTGGGCATGAAATACGTGACTAGAAAACCAATATAGGGAGCAATGCATTAACAATTTTTATTCCTAATAATAAATTTATAATGAACAAACAAATTGCACTTAAGTGCTTATTACAGAAATTAACAATTATAAATGTAGCAAAGTGTGAGGGCCTGATTGCAGAACCCAGATTATAGAAAGGTCCATGAAAAGCTTGCTTGATTGGAGAAAAGTTGAGCTTCATATATAAAAATGCAGTTTATAAAAAGAGAGAACCATAAAAAATAATTAAGAGTGTAATAACTGGTATGATATAAGCTCTTTATAAAATTAAACTTATCTTTGAAGAGAGTTGAAGAGCCAGCTCCTTAAAAAGTTCCAGCTAGCACACGTTGATTTAAAAGTCTTCACGGTTTTCTTGGAAGGAGGCGTACATGGCCTAGAGTTATGTGCACCATCGATAAAATGTCAACTTTCTTTTCTTGCGCAGGAATGACATTTATAGTTTCCAGGAGCTGATCCAGAGATATTTCGAAGGACGATTCCAAGTATCCCCTCTAAGGTGAAGTTGAAGAGTACAGCGGCTGGCAATTATTCTTGCCATCTTGAGCAATACGTCATGGTGCAGATCTTGTGACGTAACTGCTCGCTAGCGTAGATATCAGCGATGGTGTCATGAGAGGTAGCGGTGACCAGCTGGTTGAAGTGATCAGCAGTGGTGAATCAGAAGTGTTGAAGTGGGTGAAGAAGTGGCGGTTGATCCGAAGTGATGAAGAACGCCAGCAAGCGGCGTCTTAAATAGGGACCATAGAACTCTCTCGAAGTTTGGAGATCGCCCGACCAGACAAAGTCCTGCCATTGGTCGAACGAAAGTCAGGGTGACGTCAGTCGACACTACTCAGCGGACAGGGGATCAACCAGTAGATGTCCGGTATGTCGTGAGTGAGGACGCCTGAGATAGCGAGACTGAAACACTCGAGGTGAGAACTATAATATCTATGAATAAGTGATTGATAACAAGATTATACATATGGTTTAAGCAATTAACAATTGTAAATAAATAATTACCATTCGGGGATCTCAGTAACAATAAATAAAATTTGACCGACAAATGGGCCAAGCTAAACATTGAAAGTATCACAAAAGTGATCACATGTCATAGATTCATTGCATGTAAAAGATCCTTCCACAGACTAAACTTGTGTGAAGCTAAATTTCTAGGTTAGATTTCGTTGGAACGCTCTATCATAGTTCCAACGTTCACCACTAGGTATCATTGACACCTGGTAGCGAAAGTTGGAACTACTTGAAATTGAACGGAACTTGTAGCTCACCCTATGGGTGTCCACTAGAAGAAGCTACAGCCTCTGGCGAGCCGAACATGTCCTCGGACACTCCCGGCACTAAAAGCCATACGATAAATAAGTAAATAAATAAATAAATAAATAAATAATAAATAAATAAACTGAATATTATCGATAAGTCGATATGCGCCTCGTTGTTGCGAAGAAATAAAACTAGGATAGTACTTTTAGCTTAGCTTGTAAATGATGGAAGTCACTTTGGAAGTGCAACAGGTCATGAAATGACAGCAATGTAATCTGATAGTGCATGAGATCAATAGTAATTTCTGCCTGAGTTTCTCCAACAGTCAAACATACAATCAAATGAGTAAACAGCCATTGCCCTATGGCGGAATACAATTTCCGCGGTCATGGAGCGTTAAACTGTGATGTTGTTCTTGTTGGATTGGTGTTTAGATTTACGTCACATGCGGTAGTTATATTTCAGTGGGTTAGGTACTTGCCAAAGGGGCAATTAATATTAAAAGTGACCCTCGAGTGTAGCTGAGAGGTCAAACAGACGTTCTACAAAAAAGAGGAAATGGAGTCGGATTTTATATGAAAAGTCCATATTTTTACCAGCTTTACCGCGTGAATCAGCTGCCCTTAATAGTATTGTTTTATGCAACCCAACTAGCTTTGTTACCAGGAAGGTGGATATTTATTTGCTTGCATCTCGTACGGTACTAGGCCTAATGCACTGCAAGTTTATCCAGCAAACGGAACTGAACCCCATTACTTTTCCCTCCATGTGACTACAATCGTTTGCGAGATATGCTTGCATTGCATTATTACTATACGGGTTGCAGGCAGAGAAATATCGACCTTCCTAACACCACGCGTTGGTTGGGCTGCATAAAACAATAATATTAGGGGCAGCTGATTCACCTGGTATACGAGGCGCGTCCAGAATGTAAGTTCCGTTTGGTAATAAAATTAAACTGTGTATAGATACAGAAAAAATATTTATTGCACAACATTCTACATCTCTTAAACTACTTTTCCACATAACTGCCGAAATTTTGCAGGCATTTGTCATAACGTGGCACAAGTTTTTGGATACCTTCTTCATAGAAGTTTGCGCCGACCCGTAATCGAGAGTGAAGACTCCCCTGTAAGATAGCCTACCTTTTGGCCACCACTGTTGGGCAAATTGCGTGTGTGGTCAGGAGAACTCCTAAACATACGCAGTTCTCCTGGTAAGCACGCAATTTGCCTAACAGTGGTGGCCAAATGGCAGGATGTCTTACAGGGGAGTTTTCTCTCTCGTTTACGGGTCGGCGGCAAACTTCTATGAAGAAGGTATCCAAAAACTTGTGGCACGCTTTGACAATGCCTGCAAAAGTTCGGCAGTTATGTGGAAAAGTAGTTTAAGAGGAGTAGAATGTTGTGCAATAAATATTTTTTCTGTATCTGTACACAATTTAATTTTATTACCAAGCGGAACTTACTTTCTGGACGGGTCTCGTATATTCGCAAAATGTCAAGAAATGTAATTCTGGTCTGAGGGATGGAAAAGGCTACACTCAGCCTCGTGACACAAAACTGAGAACAGGTGGGTTTGATTCCACTTCAGCCAGTCTGGAAGGGGTTTTCCGTGGTTTCCCACTTCTACTCCAGGCGAATGCCAAGATGGTTTCTAAAATATGGTCACAGCCACCTCCTTCCTAATTCTCATCTGAATTACAGATACACACACTGATACATTCATCACAATAACATAGGTTATCAGACAAACTCCACACTCACAAGTACACGGGGATACATGAACACGACGTCGCAAAGCCCCTAAGTAATCAACAACAAGTACATTATTCACTCAAGTTTTCCCTTTCAAATGATAAAATACAAGTTACTCTATCATAATTGTAGCCTAGGCTAACCTTCCAAAATGTTTATCGAACGAGAGGACCTGACGTGCTGAGCACGCGTCATTCCATACCTGTAGGCCAACAGGGCTGAGTAGTGGTCGCATGGTACGCCGTGGTCATTCAGGGCAGAAGTGTCGAGGGTATTTTCCTTTTAATTACTTTCCTGAAACAGGGTGAGTTATGAAATATGCATGTTTTAGGTTCGAACTCGTAAGTTTATCATTTTAAATTCACAGAACATTTTCTTAGTTTCTGCTAAGCCTGGAAGCAAGAAACTTTGAAAAACAGTTCATTGGGGATATTTTACATACACTGAACAAATTTCATGTGTATATGTAATTTTTTAACTAGCCACGAGGGTTGAGAGCTCGTTCGGGCCTCGCTTGAATGGAGAGTGCTTTGGTTTGAATCCCACTTCGGCCGCCTTGTAAAAGCTTTTCGTGGTATGTCAATATTGGTTAGTTATGTGTGACAGTGTAGCTGGTGCACGAGAACAGATTTTTCCATCAGAAGTAGCAATACAATAATTTATTTAATAAGGTCTTGTTGTTCGAGTCTTCAGTCTTTTGACTGGTTTGATGCAGAACTCCATGCTTCCCTGTCCAGAGTTAATCGTTTCATCTCTACATAGCTACCACACACTCCGTCCGAGACAATCTGTTTAACATATTCTAACCTTCGACCCTTCCTTCCATAACTAAGTTTGCTATTCCTGGGTGTCTTAGTATGTGTCCTGCCACCTATCTCATCTGTTCACTAGCAGTCGATAGAAACATCTCCCCTCTCCCACTCGTCTTAATTCGTTTTCACTATCTACCCATCTGATTTCCATGATTCTATTGTAATACCACATTTCAAATGCCTCTATTTTCATCTTTTCTTTTGCTCCAACAGTCCAAGTTTCATTTTCATAGAGGGACACGCTCGAGACAAAGTCTTTCAAAAATGACGTTCTAAGACCTAAATCTATATTTGATGTCAACAGATTCATCTTCTGTAGGAATGCTTTACTTGCCTGTGCTATCCTACATCTTATAATAAATTTATTAGAGCAGAAAATATGCATTTTATATCCTCATTGCTTCGTCCATCACTGGATATTTTGCTTCCTACGTAACAGAAGTCTCCTACTTCCGTTGTCTATAGTAAACTACCTGGTAAAATGTGTAAAAAAATCATAAGACCAGGAAGTTAACAAGAAGTTCCGTAACGAACTAAAGAGCCTACTTTTCTTAAAATTTAAGATTCATGCCAATCTATATGGACCTATTTAGTAAAATAGGGAAATTAAGTTGATAATAACGAAATTTCTAATTATTTCGAAATATACCTGTCGCCTAATAGAGCACTACAGTTGGCAGCCCTGGTGACTGAATATATTGTTAGTTCCATCTATAAAGGTACAGAATACAATATTTGGTTGAAGTCCAATGGATAGCATGGACGTTATATGCAGTTAGACATTGGATATATCAGCGCGCCTAAAATCATGTTGAGAACAATGTCATGCATGTGTTGGTCAGAAATAATCTGAAATATTATGATCTATTGTTGTGCCAATTTTGGATGAAATCCAATTGTTAGTTTAGAAGTTACATGTATTTTAAAATTGGACCTATCAGTAGGCTTAGAGTAATGTTGGCAGCACTGACATATAATAATAGTTTCTCCTAATTAATCTAGAATGTTAGGTACTATACGTGTGCAAATTTTAAAGCAGTTGGCTCACATATTTTCTGATATATTAATATTTGGGTAAAGAATTAGAGACAGCCATTATTAACAATTGGCAGCCCTGGTTGCTCGTAGGAATAAGCATAGTCATATCTGTTATGGTGCACATAGCACACGCGAAATTTGGTTGAAATCCAATCAATAGTATAGAAGTTACATGTATTTAAATGTGGTCCTATCAGCAGGCTTAGAATCATATTGGTAGCACTGACGTACATAAGTCACTCCAAATTAATATAGAATGTCAGGTATTATACGTGTGCATAGCTTAAAGCTGTCGGCTAGCATACTTTCAGATATATTGGTATTTGGATAAAAGAATAGAGAGAACATTTATTGACAGTTAGCAGCCATTGTGGCTCTTAAGAATACGCTCAGTCATATCTGCTTAGGTACGCATATTACATACAAAATTTGATTGATATCCAATTGATAGTTTAGAAGTTATATGCATTTAAAAATGGGACCTATCAGTAAGCTTAGAATCATTTTGGCAACATTGCCATGTATGGCCTCCAGAAAATTAAACTGAAGTATTATTATCTATATGTGTGACAATTTTGGAATCGTTCCCATGGATACATTCAATGATATCCAACATGGACCTCAAATTTCAATTGCGATTTTTCAGCAGTTGGTAGCACTGACATCATTTTCAAGTGTGATATTGAGATGTCCCGGTATAGATCTTTACTCATACCAAATTTGGTTTCGATTTCTGCAGCCGTTAAGAGTTGATAGGGGGGGTACACACAGACAGACAGACAGACAGAAGGACAGACTGACAGACATTTTCCCGGATCAATCTCATAAGTCTACTTTTTCCTCATTTTTGTAAAATGTGAAAAGTAGGCTAAAAAATAGTGGTATTAAATTATGGCTGGTCCCTTGTTGTTGGGGTAGCTCGCCTGCCTTGCCCTAGAGGCCCTGGTCTTCGATTCTCGGCTCCGTCAGCGATTTTAGAAACTGACGTGAGGGATGAAACGACGTGCACTCAGCCTCGTAAGGATAATTGAATAGCCGTCTAAACAGTGAGGCACCACCCTAGTCATGGAGACTAAGATTACGGCTGGGGGGTTCCGACGTGCTGAGTAAGCATCACCCCGTAATTTTCAGGCCAAATGGCTGGGCAGCGGTCGCTCAGTAGGCACTGAACATCCGTGGGGACATTAATCTGCATCATGATCCAATGTGGATGACGGCGGGTAAGGGGTGGTACACATGTAATATTTTTCCATTAGGACAAACTTTCCAACAATAAATTTATTGATCCTGCTACACTGCTCACATCAATTTTTCATATTATCAGGCATCGACGTTCAAAGGGTAACCTACTAATTAGAAAATACAGACATGTAACGGATTGGCCTACCCTCTTCTGGTGTGTCAATATTAAAACATAAAATTCCATCTAATTCTATCAGCCACATCTGAATATATCTACGAGTATCAGTAAAGTAAATATGCCTCAAGCTGTGGATTATCGGATTACCGGCTGTCGGCTTGTCGAACAAATATTGGATATGGTGAAAATTGAAATATAAACCCATAATATTTAGTGGGGAATGGAACAGACAACTGTAAGTAACACGCTTTTTAGACTTGGAACATTGCAAAATAATAGAATGCACTTTTGTTAAAAAATTAATGATGTTTCATAAAAGGGAGACTTGGGACACTATGGTCATTATCCCCGTGTAGGCCTACTTGTTTGTGTCTGTACTTATATGTCGGCGGTGTCAAGGCAATCCCTCGTATCTGACAATGCTCTCGTTTTCAAATACTGGGTCATTATCTATGTGCGCCCCGATAAACACGGCAAGCTAAGCCGGCTGTGGATGGCGCAGATCACGGGCGCACGTACTCGGTTCAGCAGGTGGTTGCACTCACTATCACACTTTTACCAAACATGGTCAATAATGTGTACTTACAGTGCTCGTAACCGATGTTGAAAAAGTCCTCTCTCTTTTGTAACACACACCTGACATCTTCTGATGAAAGAATGTCTGTCGACTCTGTTATTATATACGGAACCTGTTTCCTTGAATCGTTTAGCGAGCCTCCTAATTGTACTAGCATTAGGCACAGGTCTTTCAAGAAACTTGATTCGAAATTTTCTTCTTGTTTCAGTACAATATTTTCTGCTTTTCATATACGAATTATGGATATACACTTGTTCGCGCAGTGTTTAGGCATACCAACAATCACAGTAATCACAATACACACTAAACGAGCAACACTAACGTCTATGCTTTGCAGATACACGTCCATATATATACGCGCGTCCGCGATCTGCGCCAGTCACAGCCGGCTTAGCTTGCCGTGTTCATCGGGGCGCACATAGATAATGACCCTGTAATTTCCTTATGATTGGTCACCCCTTCCAGCTGTGCGTTGATGTGCTGTCCAACACAACATTTCATGCAGGGTTCATTTTCTTGTGTGTATGCCAAAAGGAAAATGAATCTCAAATATATTGTACTGTAGGAGTGCATAACCACAAGGAAATATACTTTTGTACAATAAAGATAGCTTTGAAGCCATTTTTAAGTGTTGCCTAGTTGTCAATAACATATTGTAAATTTCAGTCGGTCAACACAATATAATTCCAATTACTGAAATATGCGATGAGAAACACCTGAAGAATTTACATGCGACTAATGTATAAGGCTCGGATCTTTAGGTAAATACATTTTTAGCCTACTTTCGATTTTTGCAAAAAATGAAAGTAGACTTATGAGATCAACACAGGGCGAAAAATTGTGTGTCTGTCTGTGTGTATGTGTGTGTGTGAGTCTGTGTGTGTGTGTGTGTGTGAGTGAGTGAGTGTACTCTGAATGTCTGTCCCCCCCTATCAATTCGAACACGGTGAAACCGAATTGAACGAAATTTGGTACAGAGGTAGCTCTAGCACAGGGCACCTCAGTGTCATACTTTATATCGCCGCCATCTTTACCAAAACTGAATGGCGGCCACTCAAACGTTCAAAACGTAAACTCAAATTACGGCTAAACTAATCATCCGATCTCTACCAAATTTGGTGACAACATACCTTTATATAGGACGCGTCTTTCACCCAAACTTCAAGGTCATCGGCCTTGCCATTTCAGGATGGTGGCCGTGTGAATTATGCAACCATTATAATCAATAGCTTAAGACCCACCAATTCAGATTATCAAGCCTAGGGTGGTTTAAGCTATCCTGAAGGTCGTGATCCGTTATTTATTATAATTTAATATTATAATATTATTCTGTATGACTGGCTTAAAAGAGCTGAGCTGTATCTGCCACACGACAAGATGGCAGCTGTCCTCATGAGCCTGTCTTATATTTCAGTAGTTTTAGTATGTTGTATGCGATATACCCTACTGATACAATAATATAAACTTTGTATGAAATGATCTATAATGAAGATGTACTGCAGTGAAGAAATAGTTTATTTCAAGTCATTATTTGCCAACAGGTTGAATCTAATATATCAGTTAAGATCGCCATGATGTTACGGATATGTTTAGCTCTGGGCTAGCGTGTTAGCCTGTCACGCAGTTGACTGGGGATCGAATACTGCTACAGTTGACTTTTTTTTTCTTGAATTCTTTTACAAATGATGTGCACAAGCTCTTTTCACAGATACTGAATAAAATGTCATTTAGCTCAAAGGGGAGGCTAATGTATACACTCGTTTATTAATAAAATCACAGTCCCAGCATTGCACATAAACAGAAGACATTACGAAAAGGAGAATAGAGGAATTAGATACACGTTGTTATCAACCACAGCCTTCTTAATGTCTCTGTACGGTGCTGTCCTCTTGTGGGTTATGTGGGTAGTATTGTTCCAAATATACCGCTGTGTCAATACCTGGCCTCATAAAGTATGGCAATTTTGTAATACTGGTAGTTCGACTATTAGCCACGATCGCGCTCCGATTACCTTTAATGATAGAACGTACAAGGCACTGCCGGCAGGAAGTTAGGTCCTCATTTGAGTACGTAATTCAATTGCTTATATGAGGACGAAGCGTCCTGCTGGCAGGACCGTTCTTTTTTTCATTATATAGAGGGAAATGTAACGAATCAGCGCATGCAAGTTTGAAGTTGGTAGCTCTGACCGTTCAGTAATGGCGGCGATTATACGTAATGGTGACTGTGTTTATGTTTTTGCTACCTATTTCGATGCTCCAAACAGCGGAGATGCATGGAGTCGCTCGTTATTTGCTAGTAATTATGATATCAGTAAATGTCATGGTACTGTAGTTTAAATTACGTGTAGTTGTGCAACAGTGCAGTGGGATATTGACAAAAACACAACTAGGCTTTTTTTATTTATTTATTCTCGAGTGATGGACGCGCCGTCGCTCATACATTTATTTAGTCTCTGTACTATAAGAAAACACGTTTATACTTTATACGTTTATATATTTTAGAGTCAATATGTTGTTAAGAGACAGTTATTGTATTAGTCAATATGAGTCATATTGAATATTTTAGAATGTTTACAGACTTTTATTGTTTGCCCAGTACCAGAACTGCAATATTATTACGCTCTGATAACCCAAAGTACTGCCGGAAGGACGCGTCCTGCTGGAAGGCCAGTTCAAACATTTGCCATAAGGGTCCAAAGTCCTGCTGGAAGGACGCACCGCTGTGTACAAAAGTACTTCCGGAAGGTCCTTCTAGCAGGACGAGTGACTGTACGCTCTATCATTAAACACTGCCAGTTGGATCGCCTCCCTCCTGGCTACTTTAAACTGCCTACTCGTTGAACACCCAGAGGCGTACTAGATAAACATGAATTCACTGCTAGATCGCAGCACCAACCTACTGTGATTGGCGCGGATTTTTTAAGGGGAAGGTACCCAAAACGATAGATCCTTAAGTTTGCAGGCTGGCTTAATATAGAGATTAACGGACGTGAATGCATTACAATAAGTTAGTAGTTTTGTTATTCAGTCATCATAAAGTATATAATATTGATTTTGACACTTACTGGCTAATTATCAATATAAAAGAAAACAAACACTACATGGTGGTAGAGGTGGTTTTAGGGATGAGGACAAAGAGTTATAAATATACCCATACATTTAGGAGAAAGTAGGCTATATGTTCTTTGCTGAACATCTTGTTTTTAATGTAAATTCAAATTTTAAGCATGTTTTCTATAAATACATGAATTCCTGCTTTTCACTTATTAGTACATAAAAAGACATAATATTTTCATTTTTTAAAATCAGTATGCTAGGTCTTTCAGTAAATTGCATTATTGTTCTGTGCTACGTCAACGGAGAAGAAGCTCTGAGCTATCTAATCTTCATACAAGAGCGTATGTCAGCTTGCAGCTGTTTTATTCTAACTTGTCGCCCCGTGCCACTCACTGTGGAAGCCGGGAATTTCCTTGTCTATAGCCTTATTGCACCACGTGCAAGACATCCTCCCTCCTTTCAACCTCCCCCACCCGGACCAGTGTCAGTCACATGCAGTTCATTTCTGGCACTGTGAAGTGTAAGGCAGTTCTACGATGCCTAAAGTAAAAACAACTACAAGTTGTTGTGTGTTGCAGAATTTAAAGATAATTTTACTTCTGATGGGGGCGTTCTGTTCAGCCAACCGTGTGGGAAAACAATCAAGGCTGTACATCGATCTCAAGTTACACTACTACTCAAGGGCAAGTAACATATTGCCGCTGTTTCGCGCCTTAAGAAGAAGTGTTTCGCGATAATCGTCGGACATTTGTGATGGACAACCTGAAGATGTATCTCGTTGTGTATTGTAATGCTTCAGCAGTCAGTGAGACATAGAATAAGTTGCATTCTTGAGTACTGCATATTGTTTATATTCCCATTAATTAACTAAATTATAATTAAATATTTTTACTTTTTTGGTCACATATTTCAGGTATTTTAAACACATAAAAAATAATTATTTCAACAAGCTGCTACAACCAACATTCAATTACATTTATACTCCTTGAAAAGGACAAAGAGTTATAACAATATCCATGCATTTAAGAGAAAGTAGGCTATATGTTCTTTACTGAACATCTTGTTTTCTACCCAATTGAAGTACATTACACATTAGTTGTTACGTCCACCTTCTGAACATAATCTCCTTGTAACTTTATACACTTTTGCCATCGATGTGTCAGTCTCTCCAGACCTTCCTGAAACCAATCTTTCGGAGTGCTGCGTACCCTTGCCTCGACAGCTGTGTCCAGAGGTTTCTTCATGTTCCCGAATAAGTGATGATCACTTGGTGCTAAGTTGGGAGAGTATGGTGGGTGTGGCAGCACCGTGAAACCCATTCGATCAATGGCAGCGGTGGTCTCTCGGCTTGTGTGGGTGCGGGTATTGACATGTTGCAGAAGCACACCTTTAGTCCAATTCCTTGGCCGCTTAGTTTGAATGGCACGACGTAAGCACTTAAAGGTTGCACTGTTAATTGAGGTCCCCAATTTCAGCCAGTCAATGAGGATGATGCCCTTTGTGTCCCAGATCACTGTCGCCATTAGCTTGCCAACTGATGGCACTGTTCGACATTTCTTTAACGGTGGACTGCCCGTACGCTCCCATTGCATGGTCGCCGTTTTGCGGATTTTGGAGAACGGGACACAGCAGTCAAGGCATGGCTACGCAACATTCCGAAAGAATGGTTTCAGGAAGGTCTGGAGAGACTGACACATCGATAGCAAAAGTGTATAAAACTACAAGGAGATTATGTTGAGAAGGTGGACGTAACAACTAATGTGTAATGTACTTCAATTGGGTTGAAAACAAGATGTTCATTAAAGAACATATAGCCTACTTTCTCTTAAATGCATGGATATTGTTATAACTCTTTGTCCTTTTCAAGGAGTATATGTAATTGAATGTTGGTTGTAGTAGCTTGTTGAAATACAACGTGCTATAGGGATATTAAACATAAATATGAGGTGCCCTTTGCTAGTGCTACCACTGTAAAAAAAATTCATTCAATTCGGTTTCACCGTGTTTGAATTGATATGGGGAATCAATTCGCACACATACATGGCCGCTATCTGCAAACTATTGGGCTTATGACCTTGTAGTTCAGTCAAAAGATGCTTCCCACAAAAAGGTATATTGTTGCAAAATTTGGTAGAGATCAAATAATTAAGTTGGTCGTAATTTGATTTTAGCTTTTAACATTTCGGTGGCCACCATTCCGTTTCCGTCAAGATGGCGGCGATATAAAACATTACCCTGAGGTGTCCTTTGTTAGTGCTACCTCTGTACCTAATTTCGTTCAATTCAGTTTTACCGTGTTTGAATTGATAGGGGGATCGATTTGCACACATACATGGCCGCCATATGCAAACTATTGGACTGATGACCATGTTGCTTGATCAAAGAACACTTCGCACATAAAGGTATGATGTTGAAAAATTTGGGAGAGAATAGATGATTACTTTGGTCGTAATTTGATATAACCTTTTAACATTTGGGTGGCTGCCATTACGTTTCCGTCAAGATGGCGACGATAGAAAACATGACACTGAGTTACCTTTTGCATGTGTTACCTCTATACCAAATTTCGTTCAATTCGGTTTTACCGTGTTTGGATAGATAGGGGGAATCGATTTGCACACAAACATGGCCACCGTCCGCAAATTATTAGGCTGATCACCTTGTTGTTCAGTTAAAGTATTCTTCGTTCATCAAGGTATAATGCTGCGAAATTCGGTAGAGATAAGATGATTAGGTTGGTCGTAATTTGATTTAAGCTTTTAACATTTGGGTGGCCGCCATTATGTTTTCGTCAAGATGGCGGCGATATAAAACATGACACTGAGATGTCCTTTGCTAGTGCTACCTCTGTACCAAATTTCGTTCAATTCAGTTTCACCGTTTGAATTGATAGGGGGGGGGGGGGGGGGGGGGCAGACATTCAGAGTACACACACTCACAGACACACAATTTTTCGCCCTGTGTTGATCTCATAAGTCTACACTAAACTACTAAACCTACAATGACAGCCACAGATAGTCTCTTCCCTGAAAGAAACAAACAACTAAAAAGTCAGAAAATTTAGTAAGAATGGTAAGTATTACTGATAAATATTAATGAATTTAGGACCCGAATAAATAGCTATTTAGTTTAATGTTGCAAAATTTTAAAATGAGTATCCCATCAACAAAACAGTCTTCCTTCCCCATTTAATCTGCGAAGGTATAGCTACTATTGCTGTGATACATTTAAACAATAAGCCATAACTACTGTAGAATTGTAATTTAACATGCAGGAATGACCAACTTGTACTCTGCTGTGATGATGGTGACAAGTTTCAACTACAATTTACGAAATTGTGTTTGTCAACTAATAATGAGTTGAAAGATATATGAAATTACGGAATGAAGGAAGCTTTAAGTTTTACGTGATCGTCAATCTCGCGATCATGAGCCACGGGACCTCCTTTATACGTGGAATCCGAACCACAGGACATAGCATTTCCCTTCAAAAATCGTACATGTATATTGACCGGGAATCAAGCCCGGTCTTCTTTGGTGAGAGGCATACAGCTAGACCGCTGCGCCAGCACGCCCCAATTTTGGGATGTCTAGAGGCTGCTCAGATAACCACTGTTCTGATATACTGTAAATAAAATCTGTATGTAGAAACACTTCCAAATTATTCGTCTGAAGATTAATTCTTTGAATTTGTGTAGTTTCTTATAAAAGCCGTTACCTCTTGAAACGTTTTTGGATTGTACAGTATGAATCTAGAGCTAATTTTTCTTTATGACTCTCTCCAGGAAAATGGACCCAACGTGAATTGTTCCATTGGGAGGCACATCACCATATGGCTGGGAGGAGTAACCAGTCTGTTCATTAGGTAGTCAGCCCGAAGGCTGGTTGGATCCTCAAAAATTACCGCCGTTAGGTAAACCTATATTGAGGCGTACTAGGCAAGATGAGGAGTGAGGTAGTTTGCCATTGCTTTCCTCACTGAGTCAGAACAGCAGTACTAGCCCTATGAGTAGAACCTTTCACAGCATCCGCAGGCACTGACTGTGCCCTGTCATTACTAAGCACCAGCCATACCACAGTAACTTGCATATAATCACAGCCATGAGTGAGACCGAGACATCGGTGAAAAGACACATTTTACTCTAGCCTGTGCCAAGAGGTACATGCAAATGTGCTGTATCCATCAAGAGATGGCAAACAGGCCGGAAGGGTAACGAGTCATAAGGAAAGTAATGGAGACGAAGAGCATTATCAGATAGGAGGTATTGCATCGGCACCATCGTTATGTGTTTGTATCAGGGTGTAGGATTTGGAAGAAGAGGTCCGTGACGTTGAGTTAGGTACCATCCCGGCATTCGCTTGAATTGGAAGTGGCAAACCACTAAAAACTACATCTAGGATGGTTGAGGTGGAAATGAAACGTTCCTATTCTCAGGAGGTTTCTTTTGAAGGCTGTAAATAAAAAGCACATATTGTTTACTTACACAACTGACAGACTAAAATGGAAGTGGGGAGGCCACGTAGCTAGGATGGAGCATAAGATGTGAAAGCACAGATTAACGATGTGGGACCCTAGAATCGGCAGGAGAAACGTAGGTAGACAGAGGACTCGCTAGGGTGACACACTAAAGAAAATGGCCGGACCACAGTGGACCAGAAGAGCAAGAGACAGGGAAGAGTGGAAGACCCTAGACAAACTCCTTTTCAAAATATAGTGCGTATGAGGATAAGATAAGAGCAATTCAGTGCAATCTAGTGAATTCTTAAATATATATATAAAAGTGATAGTGAATCAAAGACAGATAAATAGAAGAAAATCAGAAAATATTCTCCTAAAATAAAGTGCACGTAGAAAGTTAGCAATACTGAGAACGTTTAGATATAATAACAAGAGTACACAATATAGACAGTACTGTAAGCAGGTTAGGAATAGAAATGTAATGTTTTACAGTCAGTCAACATGTTTGTACACAATTGCAATGGGTGTTTTCCTAATCCTGAAATAAAAAATTACATGAGATTTATAAATACTTTTGGATAGTAATAATAATAATAACAATAATTATAATATTGTATGGCCTCGGGTGCAAGCTTTGTTATTTGACACCCTTAGGACAGCTTGCATGTCGAATTTTGTTGATCCATGGAACACTATGAAAGTCAAGGAGGTTAGATATCTAAGCTCCTTGACACTATAGCGCTTTCTAGTGGAGAAAGGAGGAACATTTTTTGTGTTGGCGGAAAATCCTGAGATTAATTTTGCCATTATGAACACGGATTACTGAATTCAAATGGGTTATTTAACATGCCAACATCGTATGACATGCGTGTCGTGATTTTTGTCACCTTTCAAAAATCACTTACCATGGCCAGGAGCAAACCTGCAAGCTTGGGGTTGGTAGACCGACACGATATCCACTCACCCACCGTGGATGATCAGCTTTGATTGTCAAGCGATCATCATCAGATCCTATACACTTAGGCTATTAAATCTATGTCTACAAGTATGGGTGATGGTATTTTCAATTTTCATGTACATACTTATTTACAGTAGTTTTAGTAGTAGGCCTAATTAAACTAGCAATTATGTTCACTAGCTATTGAACGACACATATGGGAATATATTACGCACCTCCCGGGACTCGAGATTGTTACATCTGTCCTTCGGCGAGACGAGGTGACATGGTATTTTTAACTTGGATCGACAAAGTGACCTTACGTGATGAATCACAAATTAGGACCAAACGCTTGGCGCCAGTGGTATGATATGGCATATCACGAGTACACTGACAGGTACGAGTATATTATGAATGATGTAGTGGGCTTCATGATCACGCGATTGACAGGCTAGTTTAATGTCCCATAAAACCAACTGCATTGTTAAGTCTGCTACTTGTCAAGCACGGATATATTCCAGATTAAGGGATATCTCCTAGAACTCCCATGTTTGCAAAATTACCATTTTGATTAATATTAATAATAATGATACTGTTTTTTTACGAGGGACTGTGGGAAATCCTCAAAAGACACTTGTGAAGGGTCCGCACTCCACAGTAGTGTGGGATTCTTACCCACTAAAAACCACATCCCTTTTCCCACGATGCGTTCATCACCCCAAAACCGCTCTCGCATTACTTCAGGGTGATGTCGTGCTTACTTAGCCGTTCAGACATCTTCTTTCTTCATTTCTTCTTAAGGGCGTTCGTACGCTTCCAGGTCCCGCTATTTCTGGCGAGGACATCCTCCACATACACTGCCACATGATCCCATGATTGCTGGTTCCGTAACATCACAGAAATAATATTATCTGGTGTCAGTTCTCCCAGTTCAGTTTCCACATATTCTCTCTTTATCAACCAATGGCCGCACACGAAGAAGGTGTGAAGTACATCATCGATGTCGTCACAATATATGCATGTTGCACCACTCACTCCGCCTACTCTAAGCAGGAATTTCCGGAAATGTCGTGTCCAGTTAGAAGTAGTGTGAGGTAATAATTGACTTCACCATGGACTCTTTTGACCCAGGTATCCAGGCGTGGTATCAGTCGTTTGGTCCATTTACCACGAGGGTCTCTTTCCCATCTGAGTTGCCATCGCCTCATCCGTTGATTAAAGGCACGCTTCTTTGCACATTTCTTTCCCAGCTCTCCTTGGGTACGCCAGATTTCTTGTCGCTCCAATGCAAGCAGATCTATTGGGGCTATTGCTTCCACCGTGAGGATTGCAGGTTCAGAAACCGTGCGGTATGCACATGCAATACGTAAAGCTGCTCTCCGTTGTAATCATAATAATAATAATAATAATAATAATAATAATAATAATAATAATAATAATAATAATAATAATAATAATAATAATAATAATAAAGGTTTATGACACCTTAAACTAGTAAGGATTTTAGATACGCGGGGGTAACTCCTCTCCCATCGCAAGGACGGTGTCTCGGGGATTAGCACACTTTTCCAACAGATACAACTGGGGATGGATATAGGCCGATCGCCCAGGTGACCGCTAACTTGGATCTAATTGAGGAGGGGTCAGGGAAGAAATTTTGGAGGGAAGTCGGACGTGGATCTGTTGAAAAAATCCGTCCCAGTGTGTGCCTGGTGTTGAAAATGGGAAACCACCTAAACCATTTTCAGGACGACCGACGTTGGATTCGAACCGATGCTCTCCCAGTAAGACATGAGCTAGCTTGTTAGCGCTCTCATCCACCGCGGCCGGTCACTTCAAATAATATCCTCCCTATATTATTCTGCTAAGGTCCCATTCCGGGTTTGTACCGAAAATAAGGTCCTGGTAACACCAACCTACACATACGGGATACCTACAGGTTCCGCATAACCCCATGTGTGCCCGAAACTCAGTCACTTCCTCTTTAAATGCCTCACAATTAAATAAATACCTTAAAAATGTATATTTACAACGAGAGAACCGTTACCTGTCAATCATGCCGCTAGAGCGCAGGGCAGCGCGCCAGCGGCAGCCATCTGGCGGGAGCGCAGCGTACTGCTAGGCGAGCCTACTTCTAGAGCTCAGGGCAGTGCGTCGACGGCAGCCATCTGGCGGGAGTGCGGCGCACTGCTAGCTGAGGAGTCTCTCAGCAGATGGCTCCGGTGTGGTCTCGCCAAGACTTTCCCTAGAGTTCAATCCTTTGCAAATGTAAAAATTGCTGTAGAAGAAACTCCCGAGCAAACAATAACCGATTAATTCGTTGTAACATCGAATATTATCTACAAATACGTGCTGTGACAAGTACAAAACACTGTTCTACATAATTATTTGTGTTCTTCTCATGTACGTATGCCGTTTAACAATAATAAATAAATTTCTTCAATATTTAAAACTTCGTTCTCCCACATTCTTCCCTACTACCCCATAAACCTACATTCACTTTGCGAAAGCTCGCTCGGGTCCACTAGTTGGTATTATTCCAAAAGGCAGACATGAGAAGTGAGACCTTCACTAGGTCTTCACTAGAGCACTGCGCGGTAAAAACAAAAATAAACGTTATCTTCATCCACCCCGCGTCCGCACGGCTGTTATCCGTATCCACACTACTTTTTCGGCATTCGGACGTGTGCTATCCAATTCTACTGGCATTAAAATAATATTTTGGATTAGATAAATCATACATTACTAAAGCAACATAGCCTATATAAGACATTAGTGGAAAAAGTCGTTCCCTTAGGCTTTGTATGGCATGTGCTGTTTAAAACGAATCCCATAGGCCTACAGCCAGAATTGCAACCCTTTCCTGTTCGGAGTGTTAATTAGGCTTAACCCTGGAGAGGGCGCGAAAGAATAATCACGTGAGGAGGCGCGCACGGTGTTTTCGACCGGGTCGCGAAAAAATAACACAAATGACACAAAAACTATTTTTATTGTTACAAAACAAGTAAATAATAATGAACCAACTTATAAATAATGCTCAAAGTCACTTAAACAATAAAAGATTAACTGAAAAATAAAAGTAAAACTTAACTCACAAACACGCATACGTCATGGGGCGCGCCAGAAGGTTTAGACCGGGTCCGTTAAACAATGCGCTCTTGCTGAAACTTAGGAGCGGGAGGGGTGAACTGTTTACGCTCATTGACAGTGGACGAGTCCAATGTAAGGTACTGAGGGGATGGAAACTTTCCCACTAGATTAAGTGAAAAATAAGAGTAAAACTTAACTCATAAACACGCATACCGGTACGTCATGGGGCAGTAGGTAATATAAGGCGGTTCTGGCGTAGGGGCTAATGGGCAAGATGGCCGCCGCGCGCAACCAGCCCTATGTTATTCTTATGGAGGGGTCATTCAGAGCTGGCGCAGTGGCTAATGGGCAAGATGGCCGCCACGCCCTGAGACCGTGGATGATGTCACAGGGAGAGGTCGGCCGTGTAGTTGTTAAATGGAATAATTATTATTATCATTATTATTAGTATTATTATTATTAGGTAATTATTAATTGATCATGTGCAATCCAGACCAGCCTTATATTGTCCACCTCGTGGTGTAGCAGCTAGTAATCGTGAATGTCACCGCGGAGGCCCGGGTTCGATTCCTGGCTCTGCCAAGAAATTTAATTTCTGGTCTCACGAGTGGAACGGGGTACATTCAGTCTTGTGATGCAAAAGTGAGAAAAGGCGGGTTTAATTCATACCTCTGCCATTCAGCCTAACCCAAATTCATTTAACCTCACCTCACCTCACCTAACCTAACCTAACCTAACCTAACCTAACCTAACCTAACCTAACTTCAAAGTGAGAGCAAATATGAGAGAAAATGTGAGAGCACACATAATAAACTAAGTTATAACCTAACGTAACCTAACCTAACTTCACCTAACCAAACCTAACCTAACCTAACCTAGCCTAACCTAACTTCTAAGTCAGAGCAAATATGAGAGAAAATGTGAGAGCACACATAATAAACTAAGTTATAACCTAACGTAACCTAACCTAACCAAACTTCACCTAACCTAACTTCACCTAACCTAACCTAACCTAACCTAGCCTAACCTAACTTCAAAGTCAGAGCAAATATGAGAGCAAATGTGAGAGCACACATAATAAACTAAATTATAACCTAACCTAACCTAACCTAACTTAAAAGTGCGAGCAAAAAAAAAAAGGGAGCAAAAAGTGTGAGCAAAAAGTGAGAGCAAATGTGAGGGTACCAATAATAAACTTAGTTATAATCTAACCACACCTAACCTAACCTAACCTAATATAACCTAACTTCAAAGTGGGAGCAAATATGGGAGCAAAAGGTAAGAGCAAAAATTGTGAGCAAAATGTGAGAGCAAAAAGAGGGAGGAAAATAATGGGAGTAAAACTTGGGATCAAAAAGGTGGGAGCAAAAGGTGCGAGCAAGAAAGTGAGAGCAAAAAGTGGGAGCAAAAAAGTGAGAGCAAAAAGTGGTAGCAAAAAAGTGGGAGTAAAAAGTGGGAGCAAAAAAATTGGGATCAAAAAGTAGAGAAAATGAGAGATCACACATAATAAACTTAGTTATACCTAACCTAACCTAAGCTAACCTAACCTAACCTAACCCCAGAAACCTCATTTAAAGATTTTAGCTTTTACATTTTAACATTTTAGATTTTTGATTTTTTAATTTTACTTTTTTTAGATTTTACACTTTTACATTTTTTTTTTAGATTTTACATTTTAAATGATTTTTTTATTTTAGATTTTACATTTTACATTTTCCGAAAAGAGTAAACTACAAGGTCACATACCTAACCTCTCCAAACCTAACTTTACCAAACCTAACTTAAGCTAATCCAAAGACTAATTAATGCACATACACAAGGAATATAAGGGCACATGCAACTATCCTTATGCTAGTCCTATAGCCTACTGTACAACATGATCACTAGCCCAACCGGGTTTTTCTTTTCATTTTGTTGTTTACACATTTGTCAATTATCCAATTTCCCATTTTCAGTTTTTTTAAATGTCAGTTTTAAGTTCTTCAATTTCGTAATATGGAAACATGGATTTTGCATTTTGTTGTTTACACATTTGTCAATTTTCCAATTTCCCATTTTCAGTTTTTTAATGTCAGTTTTAAGTTTTTCAATTTCATAATATGGAAACCTGGATTTTGCATTTTGTTGTTTACACATTTATCAATTTCACAATTTCCCATTTACAGTTTTTAAAATGTCAGTTTAAAGTTTTTCAATTTCATGATATAGAAACAAGGATTTCCCAATTTGTTGTTTACACATTTGTCAATTTACCAAATTCCCCTTTACAGTTTTTAAAATTTCAGTTTAATGTTTTTTCTATTTGGTCAATATGGAAACATGGATTTTCCAATTTGTATTTTGCATGTTCATTTTGCATTAGGAATGGAGAGAGGTGGGTAGTAATTTAAATGTACATGCAGCGTCCATACAATATTTTTTATTTTAAATACATGTACACTATTTACACATAGTACATTATTATATATATTCTTTTTTGTTATAAATTGTACAGTTGTTTTTAATTTGTTTTCTATTTTATTTATTTTTCGATTATGAATACCATATTTTCTTTTTGTGTTTTTCTATTTTTGTAGTGCTCTTGTTTTAATTTTTAAGTTGATTTGTTTTATGTATTTGCTAGACTCATGCAGAGGATTTTGATATTCAATACTTAACTCTTTAAGCATGGTCAATGATTGAGTAATGACCATAGGCATATGTACCTATACCATTAGCATCAATCACTCTTTTATCATCACCAGGACACAAGCAATTTTGTTTAGTCTTATAGATGATATGTCATGTTGTTTAGAAGCGATAATGTTCATTGGTATTCTTTTTACATTGTTGTTCATGACACAATCCTTATAATCTTGAAAGCTTATACAATTTTTGACAACACCCCTGTTAATACCTTTAATATTTTTGATTTCTTTACCATTTATGTCTAAAGCGTACATTTTAGCTCGAAGTCCAACAAATGCTTTTATAATTTGTCCACAAGCCTCGTCTTTAAATTTCCCCAACGTTTTCTTGTTTGATATAGAGTAACATATGTGATTAATAGGATAATCTGATGTGTCCGGGTGTTCTAAGAAATCCAACTTGTCTTCATACACATCTTGGGGGTTAACCAAATAAATGAACGAGTCGGTATCCATATACATGAGTTTAAGATGGTTCATTCCATAATAGGGTAGCAGGACATCATAGTGGTGGGAATAAATTAGAGTTTTTGAAATATCCAGTATACACATTCCAATATATATAGGCTTATTGAATACAATGTTACGTTTAGCCATGTGGAAAGCAGCTAGGTTAGGACCATAAATGGTTCTGTCAATAATTGTCGGCTTTGATATTAGCTTTTCTGCCTTTTTTCTGTCAGTCACAAGACGTATGTCTATTCTTTTACGGATATTTTCCATTGTTTTTCCAAAAATGGCATTGTTGAACAATTTGTAACTTACAGATTTTTCTCAAAATCATTTTTCGCTTGTTTTCGAAGGTTATTATAAAAATCAATGTATGCCTTTAACCAACGTCTTTGCTTAAACTTTAACACACGATGAATTTTTATCAATTTTATTCCATTATCTAAAGCCTGTTTTAATGCCATGTAGTGAAAAACATATCGCCTTCGATTTCCAAGATGAGGAATTAGTTTTTTCAGAGACGAATCCTTAGGTTGCGTACACTCTGGTAGGAAAGGTAAATCGTTGTGTAGATCATGAAGGTCAGATGGGTAATCAATATCAACGTCTAGAAAGTATCCCTCAGAATCGTCTTTCTTTAGTTTTTCTAGATCAACGGTATCTGGAGAAACCCACTGAAATCCACCATAAGGAAGAGAGTGGCACATAGCCCACCCGTATTGGTTGTTGACATCATCATAGGTAATAAACTGCGATAGTTTCTCAGAATCATAAGTTTCCATGTATTTATTGTTAGCTTCAGCATACCGATGAGACACCTGGCATATGCCTCCACGTATTCCAGACTCGATTAAAAGAATCTGATCGTAATCCTGTAGCAATTCCAGTTCAATTCCTGGGTAAAGGAGCATTGCCTCGAAACTTAAACCAGGCGAAGTAAAAAAGTGTGCAGCATCCACTCGGTGTGTTTCTAGTGTTTTGTTTCTAAACGTTTCAAAGCTGTCTGCAAGAAGGAGTACATCTGAAGTTAGGTAGAGGTCACTATATTCCCCTGGAGTTTTAATGTTGAACTGATTCCCGACATTTTTGGCATGTTCATAATCTTCTTGACTAACATCTTCTTGACTTAATTTGTCAAAGAATACCTCTTTTGGAGGTAAACACGTTTCACTTAACTTTTCCCATGAGTCAATGTAGTCATAACAAAATACCCCCTTGTGAGTCATGAGCATTGCATTTTCTTTTCCAAAGTACTTGTCTGTTTCAGGGTATGATGTTAAATTGGAAACTAAGTTTTTCAAACTACTTGGCATTAACCGAAACGTGTCCACAAATCTTAGCTTAACATTTCCAACATATTTGGTAAAGAAAATGTACTTTTCTTTGGAGTTAGCGGTAACATCCACTCAGTAGTACATCCTAATTGCTTTACAATGAAATTTGCGTCGTAGCCACTCATATTATGTAGAAACACAGGAATGGGGTTACGTGTTTTACACCTCAAATTACAGTTATTGTGAGCACTTCCACGGTATTCCCCTGTAATATGGCAATGGTCTCGAACTTTCCAGTCCTCTTTGGTAAATGGTTTTTGACACAAATAACAGGTTTCAGAACATTGAAACTCTGCTTCTTGATCCTGAGTTAAGGCCTTTGGAACATTTAAGCTGTAAGGGCGATCGATTTCATTAGCTATTGAGATCGAACAGTCCATAAACTTTTCTGCAGCATCAGGTCCACAATAGATAACAGGTTGGCTTGGAAGGTTTTTCTTTATGTGTTCCACAGCCGGTGAGGGTTTAACGTATATACCAAAGCTCATAGGAACATGACTCTGGTATGGCACTGTATAACTTGCCTCAGGATTAGGTAGACATGTTTGATAGGGTAACAGTATACATTCAAAATCTGCATAGATTACGTAAGGTATTCTCAGCATTTTTAGCCTATTTTCAATTTTGAAAAAATAGGCTTATGAGATCACCTTTTGTCCGTGTGTGTGTGTGCGTGTGTGTGTGTGATTCGTGTGTGTGTCCCCCCCTAATAAAATCTAAACGGCTGGAGCGATTTCAATGAAACTCAGAAAGTTCATAGCACTTTTCCCGGCGATCTCGACCGTGCCCTTCAAATTTTGTTACGACTCACCAATCCAACATGGCGGCTGTGCGAAATATTTCACCAGCATTCAATATCTCCGAAACTATTACCGATATTACCCTGACATTTTCTATGGTGATAGAGGGAACTACTATAAGTTCACTTATGTGACTTTTGAAAACCTGGTAACAACAAAACCAACATGGCGGCCAAGTGAATTTGCGACTTTTAAATAGACGTTTCTCGTGATTTGACCAACCAAACGCAATGAAACTTGGTACAGTATATGTTTATATACATTGTAATGCACCGACATCTAACTTCGTTCAATTGTTTACATAATCACAAGATGGCGGATGTGCGAAATATTTCACCGGCATTCTATATCTCTGAAACTATTAGCGGTATACCCCTGAAATTTTGTACGGAGATAAAGGGCACTACTGGAAGTCCATCTATAAGATATTCAAAAACCGGTTAACTACAAAACGAACATGGCGACCAAGCGAATTTGAACATTTTAAATAGACCTTTCTCGCGATTTAATGTTCCAAGCGCACTGAAACCTGGCACAGGAAATATTTATACACATTGTAATCCACTGGTATCTAATTTAGTTCAATTGTTTACATAACCTCAAGATGGCGGCAGTGCGAATTTTAAACTTAAGATTTTATTTATTGTGATGTAGTTATGCGATCGAAGTGAAAGTTTGAATAATGAACCTACGCAATAATTTTCCTTTAATGGTACATGACTCGATGGCCTATACATTTAACAATCCAACATGGCGACCATCCGAAATATTTAGACGATACTGAATATCTACGAATCTATTTTAGCAATCAAACTGCATTTTTTAATGTTCATAGGGGCTATGAACTTAAGTTCACCTATAGGACTTTAAATAACCTGGTGATCACAAATTCAACATGGCGGTGACGCGAATTATAAATATTCACATGGACGTTTCACGCAATTTAACCATCCGCGTGCTGTGAAACTTGGTACAGTAAATCCTTATACGAATGTTAATCCACTGGCATCTAATTTATTTCAATTGTTTCCATAACCTCAAGATGGCAGCTGTGAAAAATTTTAAACTCTCCTTGTTTTTTCTTGTGTCCTAACTATGCGATTGAAGTTTGAATACTACACGTTCACAATAATCTGCATGTAACAGTACATAACTCTAGGACCTACATATATAAAATCCAACATGGCGACCATCCGAAATATTTAGTCGGTTCTCAATATCTACGAATCTATTACAGCAATCAAACTGAAATTTTGTATGTTGATAGTGGCAATTAACGTAAGTAGGATATATGAAAATAGGCTGTATAGTTCTTCACAGAACTACTTGTTTCAACATTTAAGAATTTGACAATGGGGTTTTTAATAGGCATATCAACCCTGGCAATGTCATGCTGGACACACAAAGCTCTATGTTCTTTCAATTTTTCCATTCCTTGTTGACCATATTGATTATCAAAGTGAGTAAAACATCGTTTACACGTATATATCTTATGTTCATGGTGAGTAATCTGATGACTTACTAGTTTATAAAAATCTTTGATAAAGACGTAGTGGTTCTGTCCGGATGATGAACTTAGCAAAAGGAGGTCGTGATGGTCTTGCAGCTCTTGATCCACAACCTTTAGAGGGAACAGTTTATTGTCTTGTTCCAATCCAAATACATTAATGGATATATCATTGCCTTTTCAAATTTGGGAATGTCAGCTAGCGATGAAGGAAACGATATTACTGAAAAATCATACTTGTTTTACAGATCGTTGTATTTACTAATGCGTTGAGCATTCTTTTTAACCAGTTTTGCTAAAATGGCATACAAAAACACTTTTCATCTTTCAAATTTTCAGGATTAATGCAGGCTATTCTTGCTTATATAGCTACTGATAATGGAATATATGTGCTACCACGCAAGGGATTGTACTTATTTATTTTCAATTGCACTCCTTCCACTGCTAACAAAGCCCAATTACTGCCTTTTAGCTCAGATTCCACCATTTCCGTAGTTAACTTTTTAAATTGTGTTTCCAAAAAACTACTGAAGTCCGTTTCCAAAAATAGGGCCTGATTTTGTGTTTTAAGAGCACGATCTGTAATTTCGTTGGTGGACGTATGAATGAATCCACATTCAGCCACAAGATTAACTTTGATCGACTTGTGCATTGCTTGTTCTTTCTCCATAGCTTGTATTATTTGCTGTTTGGACTCTTTAAGGTATGAATTTAAATCCCTACACGTATCACAACGTATGAAAAAGGATTTAAGTCGACCTTCAAAAGATGTCTCATATTCAATAAGTCCATTTTTGTCAGGGGCCAATGACAGTATGTAATGTTTTGTAGGCTCCGCTTTTTGTCTTTTAGCTGCCGACACAACATTACACATTCTTCATGCCGACGTCCGTTGTACACATTGTTGAATGTACTACCACAAGTCTTGAACTCATGGAATTCACCACACGATACTTCATGTCGCTTCCTATGATAGTCTCGAAGACAATTCTTTCCACACTCTTTACACATATAGCTAGGAATGGGTTCTTCCATTATGAATGTTGATTTCTGCAAACCGCTGCTTACTTCGTATCACAGGGCTAGAGGTTGGTCGGTGAAACGGTCTTTCACGATATGAACACCGTGAGAGGTAGTAGTCAACTAGTGATATTCTTGTTAAGGGTCCTCTAATATACCCTAGTCTAGACCAACAGCTCTTTACGGCGAATGACAAGGCTGTAGACTGGACAGTGAGATGGTCTTTCACGATGTGAACACAGTAAAAGATAGTACTCAACTGATTATATACTTGCTAAGGGTTCACTAATATATCTTAGTCAAGACCAACAGCTACTTACTGTGTCGTACAAGTCTGTACACTGGTTGTTTCGACGGTCTTTCACCATGTGAACACCATGAGAGATAATAGTCAACTGGTGATATTCTTATTAAGGGTCCTCTAATATACCCCTGCTTGTTGCATATGACAAGACTAAAGACTGGTTGTTTCAACGGTCTTTCACAATTTAAACACTGTGACAGGTAGAAGTCAACTGAAAATATCCTTATAGTCTACTCAAGGTTATCAGGTACTTACTGCATATCAAAAGGCTGTACACTCATGTGTGTTAGGCACTCTTTCTTGCTAAGGACCCCAATATTCCCTACACAAGGCTATACATGTTAGTTCTGAACACTTAGTAGTTAATTGTATAATTCATTTTTTATACAAAGCTTATACAAGCACGTATTTCATGAGGTAAAACTTTGTTAAATAGCTGCATGCGACACGCTAAGTATGTTTCCGCTATCTAGCGGTGGATATGAGAACTATTTGAACGACCAGCATTCTACCTAGCGCTCCATTTCAACACTCACTCACGGAACGACCAGCACGCTATCTAGCGGTCGATATCAATACTCCTCAACTACCAGCCTGCTACCTATCGGCCAATATGACAACTCACTCAACTACCAGCATGCTCATGGCGTTTTTTTTGTAAGATTTTTGTTGGCTTTTTTGTTGGCATTTGCTGGCTTGTGTTCGCTTGTGTTGGCTTTTTTGTTGGCTTTGGTGGCTTTAGTATTAGCTCTCTCATATTTTCTCTTGCTTGTTGAGGTTATTTGGTCTTGGAAAGTATGTCAGTCCTTTATATGGCTTCATAATGCTTACAGCCATGTTTGTAAGCAGCAGCAACAGCAACAAAAACACACAAACTTCCAAAAAAAAATCCAAAGTACTCTGAGGTTTATCAATGACTCTCAACTCTTACACTTACCTCTATCCCATGCCTAGTCAAAAAAATGTTTTTTTTTTCCAAATTTTTCAAAAATTATTTGGAAAGTAGGCTATATCATTAAACTAAAAAAATCCTAAAAAGACATATGTTAACTCCAACACCTACCTCTATACCACTCTCAGTCCAAAAATAGTGTATTTTTCAAATTTTCCAAAAAAATATTTCCAAAATGGGTTATATTTCCAAAATTAAAAAGTTTACAAAAATGTCTGTTAGACATAAATGAATGGCCTTTGCCCCCTCTACCGCCGTACCAAGTCCCAGGTCTCAAGGACAACAAAATAAAATTTTGAAAATGGGCTACATTTCCAAAATTAGGAATTTTACAAAAAAATGGGTCTGACGTAAATCAATGATCTTTACCCCCTCTACCCCGACACTAAGTTTCAGGTCTCGAGGACAAAACAAAATTAATTTTGAAAATAGGCTATATTTCCAAAATTAGGAATTCTACAAAATGTTTGTTTATCGTAAATGAAAGGTCTCTATCCCCTCTACCTGTAAACCAAGTTTCAGGTCTGTAGGACAAAAATTTAAAAAGTTCAATTGGGAAAGTAGGCGATTTTTCATAAAATCAAACACTCTAAAAAGTGTTGTATGGGCTTAAAAGAATGGTCTCTATGTATTTTATTTTTTATAATCAAACTCTTTTTTATAACATTTTTTTGAAAAAAAGTTCTTTTGACGTCAGAAACAGCGGGAGTTTTGAAATGTTTAAACCCATACTGTTATTTTTTGTCCTAGCGACTTGAAATTTATTTTGGTGGTAGATGGGGTCAGGGTCATTCATTCATGTCAAACAAATTTTTTGTTAACTATTTAATTTCCAAAATATAAAAATTTCAAAATTGAACTTTTTTCCAAAAAAAAATAGAGTTTTATTATAAAAAATAAAAGACATAGGGACCATTCTTTTAAGCCCATACAACACTTTTTAGAGTGTGTGGTTTTATGAAAAATCGCCTACTTTCCCAATTGAACTTTTTAAATTTTTGTCCTACAGACCTGGAACTAGGTTTGCAGGTAGAGGGTATAGAGAACTATCATTTATGTTAAACAAACCTTTTTGTAGAATTCCTAGTTTCCAAAATAGTGAACATTTTTCAAAAATAAATTTCTTTTGTCCTAGAAACTTGAAATTCGGCATGGTGCTAGAAGAGGTAAAGACCATTGATTTATGTGAAACAAACATTTTTGTAAAACTCCCAGTTTCCAAAATAATGACCATTTTTCAAAATTCATTTTGTTTTGTCCTAGAATCTTGAAATTTGGTATGGTGCTAGAGAGGGTAAATACCATTGATTTATGTCAAACAAACCTTTTTGTAGAATTCCTAAGGTTGGAAATATAGCCTATTTTCAAAATTAATTTTGTTTTGTCCTAGAGACCTGAAACTTAGTGTGGGGGTAGAGGTTGTAAAGACCATTCATTTACGTCAGAAAACGTTTTTGTAAAATTCTTAATTTTGGAAATATAACCCATTTTCAAAATTTTATTTTTGTTGTCCTAGAGACCTGGGACTTAGTACGGCGGTAGAGGGGGCAAAGGCCATTCATTTATGTCAAACAGACATTTTTATAAACTTTTTAATTTTGGAAATATAACCCATTTTGGAAATATGTTTTTGGAAAATTTGAAAAATACACTATTTTTGGACTGAGAGTAGTATGGAGGTAGGTATTGGAGTTGACATATGTCTTTTTCGGATATCTTTAGTTTAATGATATAGCCTACTTTCCAAATATTCTTAGAAAAATTTGGAAAATACACATTTTTTTTACTAGGCATGGGATAGAGTTAAGTGTAAGAGTTGAGAGTCATTGGTAAACCTTAGAGTACTTTGGATTTTTTTGGAAGTTTGTGTGTTGTTGTTGTTGTTGCTGCTGCTTACAAGCATGGCTGTAAGCATTATGCAGCCATAAAAAGGACTGACATAATTTCCAAGACCAAATAAGCCTCAACAAGCAAGAGCAAATATGAGAGAGCTAATATTAAAGCCAAAAAAAAGCCAACAAAGAAGCCAACACAAGCCAACTAAAGCCAACAAAAGCCAACAAAAAAGCCAACAAAAATCTTACGAAACAACCATTGTACAGCCTTGTACTACACAGTAAGTAGCTGTTGGTCTTGACTATGATATATTAGAGAATCCTTAGCAAGTATATAATCAGTTGACTACTATCTTTTACAGTGTTCACATCGTGAAAGACCATCTCTCTGTCCAGTCTACAGCCTTGTCATACGCCGCAAAGAGCTGTTGGTCTAGACTAGGGTATATTAGAGGACCCTTAACAAGAATATCAACAGTTGACTACTACCTCTCACGGTGTTCACATCGTGAAAGACCGTCTCACCGACCAACCTCTAGCCCCGTGATACGAAGTTAGTTGCTGTTTGCAGAAATCAACATTCATAATGGAAGAACCCATTCCTAGCTATATGTGTAAAGAGTGTGGAAAGAATTTTCATCGAGACTATCATAGGAAGCGACATGAAGTATCGTGTGGTGAATTCCATGAGTGCAAGACTTGTGGTAGTACATTCAACAATGTGTACAACGGACGTCGGCATGAAGAATGTTGTAATGTTGTGTCGGCAGCTAAAAGACAAAAAGCAGAGCCTACAAAACATTACCTACTGTCATTGGTCCTTGACAAAAATGGACTTATTGAATATGAGACATCATTTCAAGGTCGACTTAAATCCTATTTCATACGTTGTGATACGTGCAGGGATTCAAATTCATACCTTAAAGAGTTCCAACTGCAAATAATACAAGCTATGGAGAAAGAACTAGCAATGCACAAGTCGATCAAAGTTAATCTTGTGGCTGAATGTAGATTCATTCATACGTCCACCAACGAAATTACAGATCGTGCTCTTAAAACACGAAATCAGGCCCAATTTTTGGAAACGGACTTCAGTAGTTTCTTGGAAACACAATTTAAAAAGTTAACTACGGAAATGGAGGAATCTGAGCTAAAAGGCAGTAATTGGGCTCTGTTAGCAGTGGAAGGAGTGCAATTGAAAATAAATAAGTACAATCCCTTGCGTGGTAGCACATATATTCCATTACCAGTAGCTATACAAGCAAGAAAAGCCTGCATTAATCCTGAAAATTTGAAAGATGAAAAGTGTTTTATGTATGCCATTTTAGCAAAGCTGGTTAAAAAGAATGCTCAACGCATTAGTAAATACTAGGATCTGGAAAACAAGTATGATTTTTCAGTAATATCGTTTTCTACATCGCTAGCTGACATTCCCAAAATTAAAAAAGCCAACGATATATGCATTAATGTATTTGGATTGGAACAAGACAATAAACTGTTCCCTCTAAAGATTGTGGATCAAGAGCTGCAAGACCATCGCGACCTCCTTTTGCTAAGTTCATCAACCGGACAGAACCACTACGTATTTATCAAAAATTTTGATAAACTAGTAAGACATCAGATTACTCACCATTAACATAAGATATATACGTGTAAACAATGTTTTACTCAATTTGATAATCAATATGGTCAACAAGGAATGGAAAAATTGAAAGAACATAGAGATTTGTGTGTCCAGAATGACATTGCTAGGGTTGATATGCCTATTAAAAACCCCATTGTCAAATTCTTAAATGTTGAAAAAATGCTGAGAATACCTTACGTTATCTATGCAGATTTTGAAAGTATACTGTTACCCTATCAAACATGTCTACCTAATCCTGAGGCAAGTTATACAGTGCCATACCAGAGTCATGTTCCTATGAGCTTTGGTATACACGTTAAACCCTCACCGGCTGTGGAATACATCAAGACAAACATTCCGAGCTAACCTGTTATTTATCGTGGACCTGATGCTGCAGAAAAGTTTATGGACTGTTTGATCTCAATAGCTAATGAAATCGATCGCCTTTACAGCTTAAATGTTCCAAAGGCCTTAACTCAGGATCAAGAAGCAGAGTTCCAATGTTCTGAAACCTGTTATTTGTGTCAAAAACCATTTACCAAAGAGGACTGGAAAGTTCGAGACCATTGCCATATTACAAGGGAATACCGTGGAAGTGCTCACAATAACTGTAATTTGAGGTGTAAAACACGTAACCCCGTTCCTGTGTTTCTACATAATATGAGTGGCTACGACGCAAATTTCATTGTAAAGCAATTGGGATGTACTACTGAGACAGTGGATGTTATCGCTAACTCCAAAGAAAAGTACATTTCCTTTACCAAATATGTATGTTAAGCTTAGATTTGTGGACACGTTTCCGTTAATGCCAAGTAGTTTGGAAAACTTAGTTTCCAACTTAACATCATACCCTGAAACAGACAAGTACTTTGGAAAAGAAAATGCAATGCTCATGACTCGTAAAGTGGTATTTTGTTTTGACTACATTGACTCATGGGAAAAGTTAAGTGAAACGTGTTTACCTCCAAAAGAGGTATTCTTTAAGAAATTAAGTCAAAAAGATATTAGTCAAGAAGATTATGAACATGCCAAAAATATATGGAATCAGTTCAACATTAAAACTCTGGGGGAATATAGTGACCTCTACCTAATTTCAGATGTACTCCTTCTTGCAGACAGCTTTGAAACTTTTAGAAACAAAACACTAGAAACACACCGAGTGGATGCTGCACACTTTTTTACTTCGCCTGGTTTAATTTTGGAGGCAATGCTCCTTTACACAGGAATTGAACTGGAATTGCTACAGGATTGCGATCAGATTCTTTTTATCGAGTCAGGAATACGTAGAGGCATATGCCAGGTGTCTCATCGGTATGCTGAAGCTAACAATAAATACATGGAAACCTATGATTCTGAGAAACAATCGCAGTTTATTACCTATGATGATGCCAACAACCAATACGGGTGGGCTATGTGCCGCTCTCTTCCTTATGGCGGATTTCAGTGGGTTTCTCCATATACCGTTGATCTAGAAAAACTAAAGAAAGACGATCCTGTGGGATACAATCTAGACATTGATGTTGATTACCCATCTGACCTTCATTATCTGCACAACGATTTACCTTTCCTACCAGAGTGTACGCAACCTAAGGATTCGTCTCTGAAAAAACTAATTCCTCATCTTGGAAATCGAAGGCGATATGTTGTTCACTACATGGCATTAAAACAGGCTTTAGATCATGGAATAAAATTGATAAAAATTCATCGGGTGTTAAAATTTAAGCAAAGACCTTGGTTAAAGGCATACATAGATTTTAATAATAACCTTCGAAAACAAGCGAAAAATGATTTTGAGAAAAATCTGTACAAATTATTCAACAATGCCATTTTAGGAAAAACAATGGAAAATATCCGTAAAAGAATAGACCTACTGTATCCGATAATCCGGAAAGGATCCTGTTGGAATATCCATTGCCCCCGCTGGATTGCCTATTTCTAACTGCACCGGCATATACATCACTAGAAATCGCTTCCAACACGGCCTTTAGGGATTTACATATTGCAGTTCCTTGCATATTGTGGATCAACAACCAACTACAGGGGGCACTCACCTTTACTTACCTCTCGGGGACTGGGACTTCAGCTTCGCCTACACTACACCCACAATACCCTGCTCCTTATATTTAAAATGAATCACACTCCAACAACAATGGTATACAATCTGAAAAAATTAACAATAGGGTAAACTAATCTAGCCTACTATAAACAAAATAACAATAAACGAATTTAACAATAGTAATTAAAATTAAAAACACGCAATCATTCACACCTCATTTCAACTCTACATCTTACTACAATGTTGTATTAAAAATTATGAGTATAAAATCTTGGCTTGTTTTAGGCCTACACTGCGTAAAAATAAAAACGTTTAATGAAGCTTCTTAATGGCATTCCAGACACATGGTTTCATACACAAGCCTGCGTTTGCAGAACGCACGTGTAGTAACATTGTTTCATCAATGAAACACCGGCACCTAGCCGTACTCGAAACTGGTTTATACAATAAATACAAGACGGTGGGTCTACACCTGTTAATATTATGTCATCACTCTCCAATGCTAACGGTGAATCATTCTCGCTAGCCCACAGAGACTGCTTGTGTGTGCATTTATAAAACACGTAAAAATTAACATTTATATCTTACAAAAGTTCACATAACTACTTTGTTTCTTAAACAATCATTCTAAATTTTTTATACACTCTTTCATTCGCACTCCGCAATTGTTCTAGACCAATTCGGTTCCACTTATGCTCTTAACAATGAATAATCATACACACCAAACACATCCGCTCATAAACACACACAGAACAATTGATTAATAAATCCTACTAAATTATTTAACTAATTAAATCATTTCCACAAAAGTTATTGGCATGTAATATGTTTATTATAATATCCATTATCTAGTGTTACTAACGCGACACTTTCGAGATTCTGACTTCTCGGTTACAATATAAATCTTAACTAAATATATACACTGGTTTTTCACATAACCATCCTTCTCTAACGTTCTGTAGTTTTAATATACTGCTTACACATCGTCTTATACAGGTTTCATTACCTTATCGGTATAATACAGTCGACTAATTAAGGTAAACTGTCCGTAATTACATAACTTCGGGTTTAATAAAATTTAATAATTGTATTATAGACATGAGTAGACAATCTTTCTCAAGTTGCATTTCCGCTGAAACCCTCCTGTTAACACAGCTAAATCGTTAATTCACCATAACTGGACTACTTGTATACAACGGCTCTTATCATGATACATGCCTTTTTATAAAAGAACAACAATACTTTGACTTCCTTAAAATGCGGAATTCCCTCGCACGAGCACTCCATAGCTCTACAAATCCTCATATAGCAGTATATATGGCATAAACAATTATCATCTACTATGTTAAACAATAACCAAAAAGAATTAATTGTTATTAACATATCTTACGTAGGAACTTCTCTCAAATAATGGCATGACCCTCAGTATCATTGCACATGACTACTGGACTTCAATTATACATGCGTAAGTTCTTCAAACGAAACTTCCAATAGTAATGAACTCTTGTTATCGAATATGTCTTAGGCGGATGACTATCTAGTTCATCATATCAACAGTTTAATTATGCTGAATGATAACAATTGAAGAATAATAATAGTCATACTATTAATGTTTATGTGTTGCGCCAATATTAGAAGTTCTCCACCACTGTTCACTTGAACTGCGTTCGTCAACTTCACGTTGCAATTTATAATGATATTCAGCTTTATTTCCAACACATTTGGAAATCTAACTTGACAGGCTGATATTGTCGAAACGGTGAATATTAAAGCGCTCGACTTTTCACACTATATAGTATGCGACCTGTTCTTTATATATATATGCTTATTTAACTTCAGATCTCAATTATATAAAAGATATAATCAATACAATGTTCCTCGCAACTTCACGTAGAATGGAAGTGCGGTGATCTCTAACGTTCCACCTAGCTATCCTCGCGTCTCCACAAGTCGACAGTCGTCGCACTCGGACTAAGCCTTTGGATCTCCGTTAACCCAGTAAACATACTTCCTCACTCTTCAAAGTCTGCTGGAATAAGAACCTCGATCCGTGGATCTCCCCTTCCAAGTCGAATATTTGGCGGCCATATCAATCTCCCACCATAATTTTAGCGCGTAGATTACCAATGCTTATTACTGCGTAGATTAACCGATCTGTGTTTTTTAAAGTATCAGATATAATTTCTCTTAATATTCTCTTCATTACCAAATAAGAAAATCTTCTTCTAAGGACCTAAATGCATAATTTCCTCATGTTGTGTAATTAAAGTTGATCCCATCTTCAATAAGACCTGTTCTCATTGGCCCTGGACTGGGATCCAATAGCATAATTTATAACAATATTTATAATATTAATCTCCAAACTCGCTGTTGCTATGCTAAATATAGCCTTCTAGAAGCGTCCATTGTGCAACATATCACGTGATCGGGCTCTCCCACAGTCTCGAGCTTGTAACACTACACTCTTGTGTCACACTTCCAGAAATTATATTTGCTGGTTAAATTTAATCATGGGGACGGAAAATACTCTCATTTTGTCCCTAAATAATTCAAATTACGGGGGCAATACGTCTTGTGACTGACAGAAAAAAGGCAGGAAAGCTAATATCAATGCCGACAATTATTGACAGAACAATTTATGGTCCTAACCTAGCTGCTTTCCACATGGCTAAACGTAACATTGTATTCAATAAGCCTATATATATTGGAATGTGTATACTGGATATTTCAAAAACTCAAATGTATTTCCACCACTATGATGTCCTGCTACCCTATTATGGAATGAACAATCTTAAACTCATGTATATGGATACCGACTCGTTCATTTATTTGGTTATTACCCAAGATGTATATGAAGACAAGTTGGATTTCCTAGAACACTTGGACACATCAGATTATCCTACTAATCACATATGTTACTCTACATCAAACAAGAAAACGTTGGGGAAATTTAAAGACGAGGCTTGTGGACAAATTATAAAAGCATTTGTTGGACTTCGAGCTAAAATGTACGCTTTAGACATAAATGGTAAAGAAATCAAAAATATTAAAGGTATTAACAGAGGTGTTGTCAAAAATTGTAAAAGCTTTCAAGATTATAAGGATTGTGTCATGAACAACAATGTAAAAAGAATACCAATGAACATTATCGCTTCTAAACAACATGACATATCATCTATAAGACTAAACAAAATTTCTTTGTGTCCTGGTGATGATAAAAGAGTGATAGATGCTAATGGTATAGGTACATTTGCCTATGGTCATTACTCAATCATTGACCATGCTTAAAGAGTTAAGTATTGAATATCAAAATCCTTGCATGAGTCTAGCAAATACATAAAACAAATCAATTAAAAAAAATTAAACAATAGCACTACAAAAATAGAAAAAACAAAAAGAAAAAAATGGTATTCATAATCAAACAAAATGTTCAGTAAAGAACATATAGCCTACTTTCTCCTAAATGCATGGGTATAGTTGTAATTATTTGTCCTTTTGAAGGAGTCTAATTGAATGTTGGTTGTAGTAGCTTGTTGAAATACAACGTGCTATAGGGATATTAAACATGAATATGAGGTGCCCTTTGCTAGTGCTACCTCTGTAAAAACAATTCAGTCAATTCGTTTTCACCGTGTTTGAATTGATATGGGGAATGGATTTGCACACATACATGGACGCTATTTGCAAACTATTGGGCTGATGACCTTGTAGTCAGTCATAAGATGCCTTCCACAAAAAGGCATGTTGTTGCAAAATCTGATAGAGATCAAATTATTAGGATGGTCGTAATTTGATTTAAGCTTTTAACATTTGGGTGGCCGTCATTACGTTTCCGTTAAGATGGCGGCGATATAAAACATGACACTGAGGTTCCCATTGCTCTGTACCCAATTTCGTTCAATTCGGTTTAACCGTGATTGAATTGATGGGGGGAATCGATTTGCACACATACTTGGCCACCATCTGCAAACTATTGGGCTGATAATCTTGCAGTTTGGTCAGAATATGCGTCCCACATAAAGATATATTGTTGCAAAATTTGGTAGAGATTAGATTATTAGGTTGGTCGTAATTATATTTTAGCTTTTAACATTTGGGTGGCCGCGATTACGTTTCCGTCAAGATGGCGGTGATATAAAACATGACACTGCGGTGCCCTTTGCTAGTGCTACCTCTGTACGAAATTTCGTTCCATTCGGTTTCACCGTGTTCGAATTGATAGGGGGAATCGATTTTCACACAATGATGGCCGCCATCTGCAAGATATTTGGCTAATGACCTATTAGTTTGGTCAAAGGCTGCTCCCTGCATAAAGGTATCTCGTTGCAAAATTTGGTAGAGATCGGATGATTATGTTAGTCGTAATTTGATTTAAGCTTTGAACATTTGTGTGGCCGCCATTACGTTTCTGTCAAGATGGCGGCGATATAAAACATGACAATGAGGTGCTCTTTGCTAGCACTACCTCTGTATCAAATTTCGTTCCATTCGGTTTCACAGTGTTTGAATTAATAGGGGAATCGATTTTGACACAAAGATGGCCCCCATCCGCGTACTTTTAGGCTAATGACCTATTAATTTGGTCAAAGGATGCTTCCTCTATAAAGGTATGTTGTTTCAAAATTTGGTAGAGATCGGATGATTAGGTCAGTCGTAATTTGATTAAAGCTTTGAACATTTGTGTGGACATCAATACGTTTCCGTCAAGATGGTGGCGATATAAAACATGACACTGAGGTGCCTCTTGCTAGTACTACCTCTGTACCAAATTTTGTTCCATTCGGTTTCACCGTGTTCGAATTAATAGGGGAAATCGATTTTCACACAAAGATGGCCGCCATCCGCAAACTATTAGGCTGATGACCTATTAGTTTGGTCAAACGATGCTCCCCCCATAAAGGTATGTTGTTGCAATATTTGGTAGACATCGGATGATTAGGTTAGTCGTAATTTGATTTAAGCTTTGAAGATTTGCGTGGCCGCCATAACGTTTCCGTCAATTTGGCGGCGATATAAAACATGACACTGAGGTGTCCTTTGCTAGTGCTGCCTTTGTACAAAATTTCGTTCAATTCGCGTTCACCGTGTTCGAATTGATAGGGGGTGGGGCAGACATTCAGAGTACACACACTCACACACACACACACACAGACTCACACATACACATAAACACACACACAGACAGACACACTTTCTTTCGCCCTGTGTTGCTCTCACAAGTCTACTTTCATGTTTTTCAAAAATCGAAAGTAGGCTAACAACTGTACAATTTTATAACAAAAAAGAATATATATAAAAATTTATTATGTGTAAATAGTGTACATGTATTTAAAATAAAAAATATTGTATGGACACTGCTTGTACATTTTAATTACTACCCACCTCTCTCCACTCCTAATGCAAAATTAACATGTAAAACACAAATTGGAAAATCCATATTTCCATATTGAAAAAATAGAAAAAACATTAATCTGAAATTTTAAAAACTGTAAAGGGGCGTTTGGTAAATTGACAAATGTGTAAACAACAAATTGGGAAATCCATGTTTCTATATCATAAAATTGAAAAACTTTAAACTGACATTTTAAAAACTGTAAATGGGAAATTGTGAAATTGATAAATGTGTAAACAACCAAATGCAAAATCCAGGTTTCCATATTATGAAATTGGAAAACTTAAAAGTGACATTAAAAAAACTCAAAATGGGAAATTGGAAAACTGACAAATGTGTAAACTACAAAATGCAAAATCCATGTTTCCATATTATGAAATTGAAAAACTTAAAACTGACATTTAAAAAAACTGAAAATGGGAAATTGAAAAATTGGCAAATGTGTAAATAAAATGAAAAAAAAAACCGGTTGGGGTAGTGATCATGTTGTACAGTAGCCTATAGGACTAGCATAAGGATAGTTGCATGTGCCCTTATATACTTTGTGTATGTGCATTAGCCTTTGGATTAGCTTAAGTTAGGTTTGGTAAAGTTAGGTTTGGTGAGGTTAGGTATGTGACCTTGTAGTTTACTCTTTTCGGAAAATGTAAAATCTAAAATCAAAAAATTTAAAATTTATAAAAAAAACTAAAATCTAAAATAGAAAAAAATACATAATGTAAAAATGTAAAATCTAAAAAAAGTGAAATGAAAAAAAAAATCAAAACTCGAAAATGTTAAATATAAAATGTTAAAATGTAAATTCTAAAATCTTTAAATGAGGTTTCTGGGGTTAGGTTAGGTTAGTTTAGGTTAGGTTAAGTTAGGTTAGGTTATAACTAAGTTTATTATGTGCGCTCTCTCATTTGTTCTTACTTTTTGCTCCCACGTTTTTGGTCCCCACCATTTTGCTCTCACTTTTTGCTCCCACTTTTTGATCCCACTTTTTGCTCTCACTTTTTTGCTCCCACTTTTTGCTCTCACTTTTTTGCTCGCACTTTTTGCGCCCAACTTTTTGCTCCCAATTTTTGCTCCCACTATTTTGCTCCCACTTTTTGCTCTCACTTTTTGTTCATACTTTTTGCTCTTACTTTTTGCTCCCATATTTGCTCCAACTTTGAAGTTAGGTTATGTTAGGTTAGGTTAGGTGTGGTTAGGTTATAACTAAGTCTATTATTTGTGCTCTCACATTTGCTCTCACATTTTGCTCACACTTTTTGCTCTCTTTTTTATTTTTTATTTTTTGCTCGCACTTTTAAGTTAGGTTATGTTAGGTTAGGTTATAACTTAGTTTATTATTTGTGCTCTCACATTTACTCTCATATTTGCTCTGACTTTGAAGTTAGGTTAGGCTAGGTTGGGTTAGGTTAGGTGAAGTTAGGTTAGGTTACGTTAAGTTATAACTTAGTTTATTATGTGTGCTCTCAGATTTTCTCTCATATATGCTCTCACTTTGAAGTTAGGTTAGGTTAGGTTAGGTGAAGTTAGGTCAGGTTAGGTTAGGTTAGGTTAGGTGAGGTGGGGTTGAATGAAGTTGGGTTAGGCTGAATTGCAGAGGTATGAATTAAACCCGCCTTTTCTCAGTTTTGCATCACAAGACTGAGTGTATCCCGTTCCACTCGTGAGACCAGAAATTAAATTTCTTGGCAGAGCCAGGAAACGAACCCGGGCCTCCGCGGTGACATTCACGATTACTAGCCGCTAAACCACGAGGTGGACAATATAAGGCTGGTCAGGATTGCACATGATCAATTAATAATTAATTACCTAATAATAATAATAATAATAATGATAATAATAATTATTCCATTTAGCAACTACACGGCCGACCTCTCCCTGTGACGTCATCCACGGTCTCAGGGCGTGGCGGCCATCTTGCCCATTAGCCACTGCGCCAGCTCTGAATGACCCCTCCATAAGAATAACATAGGGCTGGTTGCGCGCAGCGGCCATCTTGCCCATTAGCCCCTGCGCCAGAACCGCCTTATATTACCTACTTGGGGCGCGCCAGAAGGTTTAGCGGGTCCGTTAATCAATGCACTCTGGCTGAAACTGCGGAGCGGGAGGGGTGAACTGTTTACGCACATTGACAGTGGACGAGTCCAATGTAAGGTACTGAGGGGATGGAAACTAACGGCCCACTACTTTGAGAACTATAAACATTTATCTCTGCACCCGGTCGAAAAGACCGTGACGCGCCCCCTCCAGGGTGACATAGTTTGAACGAGATTAGCTTGAATCATCATCTTACTATAATTTTGTAATGAAAAAGACATAACGGGAAAATATATGTCATAAACATTGGGGTCCTAATAATGAGATTGAACAAGTTCGGATTGTATTCTAAAACCTATCCGCAAATTTACTCCATACATTATCTGCAGCTAATCCGCTATCCGCACTGACATGCACACTATATCCGCATGGCGAATAATTTTGCGGATATCCGCGGGTTAATAATAATAATAATAATGATCGTGTGGCCTCCGGAGAGGCCTAGTACAGATCTTTCTAGTTGACGCCCGTATGCGACCTGCGCGCCGTAATGAGGATGAAGTGATGATGAAGACGGCACATACACCCAGTCCCCGAGCCACGGGAATTAACACTAGGAGATTAAAATCCCTGATGGTCCAGCCGGGAATCGAACCCGGGGCACTTTGGGCCAAATCCTAGCGCGCTAACCATTTATCCACAGAGCCTGGCATCCACAGGTTTATCCACGGATATTCGCATCGGCGCAGGGCTACGCTCCTTACCGATATGTCGCAACTTCTATCAGACAATACTGTGCCCAACTCTAGGAATGGGTATTCCAAGATTCAGACACCTAGATACCAAGGGAAAGGCTACAGCCGCTTTTGAAAGTTGAGATATTTGAATATCGCGCTACATTGCTTCTCGAAGCAATTGGAAAGAATATACCGATACTAGCATGTCAAGTGACGTAGCGAGTAATAGCAGAGGTCGAGGCTATTTATTGATTAAATAGTTAACCATGGAGTAGAGACTTAAGACTTGGATCAGATTACTGGCACGGCCAAATGAAAGAGAATGCACTTAGTATCAAGTAAATCGGACCAGGGATACTAGAGATATGAGGATTTCTAGATTTCAGCGTGATGACGCGTGACCCTGGCAGTTCTGAATAAAAGCCGGCCGGCCGAGGCATCGATAGCTCACTTCGACACAAGCACTTGCCTAGCAAGTTGCTGCTACGCTGAGCCAAGGCACATGGTTGCCGGATCTACGCAGAAGTTATTTTCAAAATTGTAATAGTCACAAAAGTGCTACGCTACGAGGTGGAACTTAGTAAGTTTCCGGCGAGGAGAATCACTGAGGTGATTGAATTTTTTTTCTATAGACATTAGTGGAAATATTTTATTTTCACATGGACATATGCTAGACTTTGTCTAGAATTAGTACTTTGTCACAGTCCAGTAATAACCTAATACTTGGATGTTTAAATCCATTTTAGTCAGTTTTCATGTTTGTAACTTAATAACCACTTCGATCTATCAGTACACTGAAGACCAGTCGATCACGGTGGTGTTCGTTAGTCTACGCAAGGGAAACTACAGGTTGCTTAGCGCATGGTAGATGGTGTGAAGCCATGCCCAGGGAACGATCTTCAGAACAGCCGTTGATTGGTTAGACTGTCAGTGTCTTCTTGTATTGATAAGATTACCGTGAGTTATGTTACAACTGACATATCTAGGAATAGATCACTTAGATCTGACCCCATTTAAACAAACTGTTATGGCTTTGATAGAAGCCCATATTAAAATGGAACAACAGTTAATTCAAACGTCAAGAGATACTACCACTATGTCTGACTAGACGGATTGTGGGTATATAATGGCGGCCGATACAAGGATTATACGTGCTTGTCGGATAGGGCATGTCTATGGATAAATCTGGTACAGACCAGGTTTACTACGCTTCAAGACCATCAAGAAATGTAAGCCTCATTTGAATTATATTATGCCTAGCTAATTGGAACAAACTATTTTTCGGCAGATGACCAACACATTTATTTTTCTTCGTATTTAAATCTTGCAATGATTTACGCAAGACTTATTAGAGTTATTTTGAGTATTTTCAGCACTCAGAACAGTTTAGGATCGATGACCGAGCATTTTGAGCATTTATTTCAATATTTCATATTTTAGGGATATCACGGAAAACCGTCGATGTAATGGTTGAGTTAAATTATTTTTGTTGAGGAATGGATATTTTTTCCATATTCGAAGATTCGAACATGTGGATTCTCACATAATGAGATGATAATTAAATATATTTAGAATAATATAACTAATAATAATAATAATAATCCACTAATAATAATAATAATAATTTTTATAACTTTTCTAAATAATTCTTGGACATTATATTTCCTAATAATCATATGTATTGAGAGAGAGCCTATGAAGTAGTTTAATCATTTCTAGTCTGGAACAGGAGATTTTCCGAAGGAGAGTGGTTAGCGCAAGCCCGCATTCAACCAACATTTCAGTTCTGGTTGAACAGTTGATATTTGCAATGAGCAAAGTATATTTTTCAGATAACACGGAGAGGCATGAAACGGGAAGCAAATGATATTTGTATCAAATAGGATATTTTTGTATTTATATAAAATCATGACGTAAATACACTCGAAAGTGAAATAAAGATTTTCATAAGTATGGTAAATTCACGGGTTGAATTGAATGGTAAAATAAAATAAACTTGTAAGTTTATTAATCTTCCAGTGTTGATAACAAGCAGAGGCTTGATTTATTGTATAAATTTTGGGAAGAAAATTTAAGTGTGGAGTAGTTGAAATGCCATTCCCAGGTGCGCATGTTTAAGTCGCAGGAATGAGGAGGTTTTTTCGAGCATCAATCAAATAGCAGGTTCGATGGCTCAGGTTTATAGTAGGAGTATTGGAACTACACATTTCGTCGTATGAATGACCTGAAGGTTATTTATTAGAAACCATCAGTTCTTATTTCAACCTTGTTTACGAATTCCATTTAGACTGTGATTTTGCTAGAACCCGGATTTGTCATGATAGTAGTTTATTCTTCTTCAGAGGAAGACCTTTGCCGCTGTTGTTGTAATATTGTGTTCTTACACAAATAATAGAATGGGCCACTGCCAATTAAAAATAATTCTTTAACCACGAATAATTTGAAGGATAATTTCAATCCTAGTGCCATGAACTAAATGAATTCATTATGAAACTACAATTCTTATTTCCGCATTCTGTCGAAGAATTGCAAGTTGTGAAAGTTGCTAAAAATGGCCATAAATATAAATATTTTTCTTAATGATGATTCCAAGTGGAAAATTGAATAGTTGAATGATTCAACAATTTATTAATCAAGTTGATGATTCAGAAATCATATATTTTGTTAGGAACTTGAAGTTCATAATCGAGTCACTTCTCGAAACATTTAATGTCAGAAGAACAATTAATTTTTGTTGTGCTTCGCACAGTTCTTCGATGCTATGCTCAAGGTCAAATACTTTTCAGATGTGATTAATATGTGTAAATAATTTGTGTTGATTCAATGATGATAATATTTTTTCGACAATATTTTTTGAAACTGGAAAAATAAGTGAAAGTTAAAAATTCTATGAACATTTATTCTACGAGTGTTAATATTATGTAAAAATTCAAACAGTGATCTACGATATTTCCAGTAGAGACAATTAAATTTGAACTGGATTTAATCATGAATAATAAATAATTTTGGAACACAGTCTACAGGACTAATAATCAGACTTGTGTTTCCAAAGATAATTGTCAAATGTGTTTGGAAAATTTCTGTATATTGTGTAAATAGGAGTGTGGGTCGCCACACGTGAGTGATGCTGCTTTGAGCATTTTTGCAGTCAATTTTAAATTCAAAATAAAATGAGATAATTTTACTGGATGTGTTATACCCAATTGAATCTCCTTCTATCCTTATTGTTGCATTGAGCCAAAAATCAGTAAAGCATTTTTTTCATTTTATGTCGTTTTTGCGATTTGCTTTAACCCATCTGGCGCCCCGGGATATTTTGACTCTCGTGCTGACTGATTATTGGTAAAATGCATATGTGGTCGTACGGACTACGGTCTAAACGGGCACATAAAATAAGATAGAGAGAGAAATGGCTTCGAACGTGGGTCTCGATTTAGACATGGTCAATCGCATGCCGATTTAAATTGTGATAATTTTTATAGAAATATTTTTGGAGTTGACAGATGTCTGGTTTGGATGAATAAATTAGTAGGAAACCCAATTAGAGGGGAACACTAAAAATTTAACTTGGTTAATAATTAGAATGGGTTTGATTATTTTTGATAATGGCTTAACCATTAGGGCGTCAAGTTAATTCAGTAGTAAACGTTCGATGACTGGACATACGCATTATTAGAATCCAGGTGGAGGATATTTTAGAACTTGCATATTTTTCTTGTGATATTGTGGTAAATGTAATTCGTAAAAGTAGAGAATTTTGTTTTTCCATCAAGTCGACATTAGAACAAATCTCATTTTATTAGAGTGTTCCAATTAGCTATTTATATTTCTTGTTCTTGTTATAAGCTTGTGTTTGCCAATATTGTATACCCCTAAGTTTTGAATAATAATTGAAAATTATGGAAGAAATGATGAGGATGATGAGGAGTTTGGAGGAGAGTTCAAAAGAAGCTGGACTGCGTGTAGCAGCCATTATGAAAGAAAATACTGAGGCTTTGGAAAGGAAACTTAAAGAAAATTCTGATGAACATAAAGAAAGTTTAAACGATAAACTTAAAGAAAATTCTGATTCTTTAGAAAATAAACTTAAAGAAAATTCTGATTCTTTAGAAAATAAACTTAAAGAAAATTTGAATGATAAACTTAGAGAAAATTCTGATTCTTTAGAAAATAAACTTAAAGAAAGTTCTGATTCTTTAGAAAATAAACTTAAAGAAAATTCTGTTTCTTTAGAAAGCAGGTTAAAAGGTAACTTGAAAGAAAATATAAATAGTAAATTTAATTCTATGGAGAATAAATTTAAAGAGAATTCCGAAATTTTGAAAATGTCACTTGAGAGTAAAATGTCTAAATTATGCGAAAAAACACATGAGCTCGAAACTTCATTAGCTACTAACGCAAGTTTAATGGACGATAAATTTCGGGATGCCGATCTTAGATCTCAAAGCTTAGCTGATAGGATAGAACATGGTCTTAGGAAAGTTGGTGAAGACATGATCAACCTAGAAGTCAGAGTGAAGAAGGAGAGTAATGAGATGGGAATTCTAGTTGTTCAACGGTTGACAGAACAATTCAAAGAACTTTTAATTGGAGAAATAAGAGAAGGTGTGATTAATGAATTGCAAACTGAAATTAAAACCACAGTTGGCAATGAAATTAAAGACACACTCAAGCTGGAGAACCAAGAGGGAATCAAGGAGATTAGGGAATCTTTGTCATCCCATATTCAAGTAATTTCCAAAGATATCCAAGCAACTCAGAAGGACATATCAGATATGACAGGGTCATTGAAAAGTCATGAGGCTGTTATGAACCAGATATCCATTGATGTTAAGGAGAATTGTAAAGAAACTGAAGCAATTAAGAAAATGGCAGAAGAAAACCAGAAGGAACTTGAGGCTATGAAAACTCAAATCAAGGACGAGAAACAGTCTGACCATCTGTTGAAAATGCTAAATGTAAGGGGAAAGGAACAGATACATATAAATCTAGGAGCAGCTAGAGAAACGGACAGTCAAAGACAGGACGAGGTCAGGACAGTATTTCAATCCAACCCCATAACTGTATTTAAGAATGTAGAAGATAAGCCTTCTAAATTTTCAGGGCGAGATTCTGTGACACCCGTAGAATTTTTGAGAGAAGCAGGTGATTACCTGAAAGATTCCAAGATCCCTAAAGAAAGACAGATCCGAGTGATAGGGAAGTTTTTGGAAGGTCCTGCACTTCTTTGGTTTAGAGCTTTTAGAACCACTCTAACCACTTTTGAGGAGTTTTCTCGTGGGTTATTGAAAAAGTTTTGGTCCCCGGAAACCCAACAGCAAGTCAGAGCAGAATTATATTCGAAGAGATTCTCGACGTCACAACCTACTCGATACTCTACGTACTTTTTCTGGACAGCTTTCTAAACTTCAACATTTAGATCCGCCGATGCCAGATAACGAATTAATTACTGCATTGATACGTCAGTTTCCAGCAGACGTCCAAAGGACCTTGATCGCTGCTGACATCTATAATATGGAGCAATTTGACGAGGTATTACAGAAGCTTGATCATACGAACGCTCAATTCTTCCATCAGAAGGGAGGAAAGAATAACAACGCTGTGTACGCTGTTATGGCTGATAATTATTCTCAAACACCTCGAGAGATTCGAGAGGGGCGAGAAGAGAAAACGCCGAGGGAAGATCCCAATAAGAGAGGATGGAATCAGTACAGTAACAGATACAGTTACAAGCCTTATGCGAGACCGGATGGTGGAAATCGATATAATACTCGATGGAGAAGGCCACGGGATAATCCAGGAAGGTACCAGGAAAGAAGATACTATGGTAGAAACAACTACAATAACAGAGGGAATGTGGATACTCGTCAGTCCAATGAAGAGTTCAGCAAGGAGACGAGGAAAAACTTGGAAGCAAGACACCAAGATAACTTGCAGTTTTTGGAGCAGAGGCCCAATGAACCAGGTCCATCGGGAACACAACAATCCCGGGGGAATGGTAACGAAAAAAAAACTTCGAATTCACAGTAGAAGATAGAATTTTGAACACTTTCACTTCCAGAATTATTAAATGGCAAGCAGAGGATGATGACTTAATTCAACAGAATGACGAACGGAAAGAAATGGGTACAAGAATTAGAATGCCAATCATATCATGCGAAGTATTCGGTATGCCTGTCGATACTTTGATTGATACTGGGGCTATGATTTGTCTTGTAAGTGAGAAGCTTTATATTCTGTGGAAGCTCAAAGAGAATTTAGAGGAGATTCCAGTATCAGGAATTAAAATCCAAGGAATAATACCCAACAAAATATCTCTGTGTAAAACACAATTATACTTATGTATTACGATTGGAGGACATGATTTCCGACATGTGTTTGTTGTAATGAAGGACATGGCTTTTGACATGATATTGGGAGCGGATTTCATTCAGAAATATCAAGCAGTGATAGACATGAAGACAGAGACGATCAGATTCAAGAATACCGAAGAGATTATCTTCGAGGGAAAAGAAGAGGAAGTCATCGAGGGAGATGCTCAATGGTCTCTGATTTTTCATGAAGCTGAAGGAAGAGAATACTACACTGAGGAGGAGTCTCAGAGCTAGGGAAAATTTTGGAAGAGTATCAAGATATTTTTGATATTAAACCTGGTGATATTAAAGATTTTGAATATCGCATTCGTGTAAATGATGATGCACCTTTTCATGCTAAATTGTATCCAGTTGCGGAAAAGCATCGAGAGAGGGTGAAAGTGCTTATCAAGGAGATGGAAAGCAACAATGTGATTGAAAAGTACACTACATCTTATGTCAATCCATTAGCAGTAGTGTCTAAGCAAGATGGAAGTCTGAGACTATGTTTAGACGCGCGAAATTTGAATTCAAGATTACTGCCAGAGTATGACAGACCACCAATCATTAGGGAACTGTTAAGGAAATTCCAAGGCAAGGTCTGGTTCTCTAATATTGATCTCACGTCGTCCTACCATCACATTAGGCTTAGTGAAGATTCCAAGAAGTTTACAGGATTTATGTTTGACCAGCAGACATATGTATTCCGCCGTCTACCATTTGGAGTCAAAACATCTGGATCTGTTTTGATCAGAGCACTGGAACAAAATTTGAGTCCTGAAGTAAAAGAGATAGCAATTCGTTACATAGATGATATCTTAATTGCATCTGAGACTAAGGAGGAACATTTGTTACATCTTCAGATGTTATTCGCAGATTTGAGAAAAGCGAACTTTAAAGTAAACCTTCGAAAATGTCAGTTCTTTCGAAAGGAAATAAAATTTTTGGGTCACATTTTGGATGGAGAAGGATACCGTCCCAATGAGACGAAGATACAGGCAATTGCAAATTTCCCTAGACCTACTAGAGTGAGGAATGTCCGCAGTTTTCTCGGGACATGCCAATTCTTTGCGGGGCATTGTCCAAACTTCACCAAGACGGTAGCTCCATTGCAGGAATTATTAAAGTAAGGAAACAAATGGAAATGGGATGAAGATTGTGAACAATCATTTCAAGATGCCAAGAGGTTATTGGTAAACAGCGTGAAATTGGAGTATCCTGACTTTACCAAGAATTTTATCATAGAATCTGATGCATCCACCGTAGGGATTGGAGCTATTCTACTTCAAGAAAATGAAGATCACAAGAGACGTTACCTGGCGTTCATTAGCAGGAAACTTCGTCCATCAGAAAGGAATTATTACACCACAGAGTTAGAAGCACTTGCTGTAATATTCGCGTTGGAGTCGTGGAAGAAAATGTTAATTGGACAATCAGTAATTGTGAGGACTGATCACCACGCATTGGAGTTCATCTTGAGAACAAACTTTGCCAGTGATAGGATAACTAGATGGTCGTTTTTTATTCAACAATTCAACCTAGTTATTGAACACACTCCTGGAAAGTTGAACGTGGGAGCTGATTTATTGAGTAGAGCAGTGGAGTCTACATCTAAGGTTTTTCAAGTTAACCTGACGCAGGAGGATGAAGATACCTTGAGAAGGTTAAGATTGTTGCATTTATCCCAGAGGAGAGACCGACGTTTTAGAAACATTTTTCGTTTTCTACAGGGAGACATGGATCCAAATGATGATGATTTTGTGGAAACTGAAAGAATTTCAAGAGATTTTATGATGTTAGATGGTTTAATCTACAAGTTTGCAAATCCTGACCATACGAAGCTGAGAGTAGTGATACCTCCACGATTGCAAAAACCCATTATCTGGATGGCACATCGAATCGCAGGTCATGCTGGAGTAGATAAGACGGTCAACATGATTCAAGAGAAATTTTCGTGGGAGCGAATGCGACAAACTGTCAGAAACACTATTCGAAAATGTGACTTATGCCAAAGGAGTAAACATAATTCTAGATTACTGAGAGAATTACCAAGGCCTATTATTCCTTCTAAGCCTTGTGAAATCTTCGCGACTGATCTTTATGGTCCTCTCCCAAAGTCTAAAAGAGGTAACCGATATATTCTGGTGACCATGGATGTATTCAGCAAATACACTATATTACACCCAGTTCAGAAGGCAAACGCAAAATATTGTGCGAAGAGAATTAGAGACAACGTAATTCCGGAGGCAGGCAAACCGGAATTCCTTTTATCAGATCGTGGATCTCAATTTACATCTTTAGAATTTAGAACCATCATGAATGATCTTGGGATTAGACAATTGTTTTGTTCTATCAGACATCCAGAGAGCAATCCAGCAGAACGCGTGATGGCTGAAATAGCAAAATTTTGCCGCCTCTATTGTCCAAATGAGCATTGGAAATGGATGGATGTTCTCTCTTTAGCATCCGAATCCATCAACTCTACAATTCGTGAGAATACTGGACAGATTCCCATGTTGCTTCATCATGGAATTAAACCAGCAAGATTATGGGATCGAATCATCTCTATTCCACCTGAGATTGAACCAAGTGGTCAGATGAGGGAAACTCTAGCTTTAGACAAGTTGAGGAGCCAAGCTGAGAAAAGAGAGCGCAGAGTGAGAGGAAAGCGTTTTCGCAGACCCTTGCGCGTAGGAACTCTAGTTTTAGTGAAAAGACCTACACCCTCTGACGTGCGAAATCGAGTGTACTCGAAATTTGCAAGCCTTTACGCTGGACCCTATCGTATTGTGGAAGTAATCAACAATGGAAGCTATGAAGTCGCTAATACACGAACTGATAACATCGTGGGAACTTATAATGCATCGAATTTGAAGATTTATTATTCAAGAACCAGATGATTTAATGTGTAGATAGGAAAAATAAAAAAAATTCAATTTTTATTTTTTTGCTAGGTGTGGGGTGGATGTGCCCAACTCTAGGAATGGGTATTCCAAGATTCAGACACCTAGATATCAAGGGAAAGGCTACAGCCGCTTTTGAAAGTTGAGATATTTGAATATCGCGCTACATTGTTTCTCGAAGCAATTGGAAAGAATATACCGATACTAGCATGTCAAGTGACGTAGCGAGTAATAGCAGAGGTCGAGGCTATTTATTGATTAAATAGTTAACCATGGAGTAGAGACTTGAGACTTGGATCAGATTACTGGCACGGCCAAATGAAAGAGAATGCACTTAGTATTAAGTAAATCGGACCAGGGATACTAGAGATATGAGGATTTCTAGATTTCAGCGTGATGACGCGTGACCCTGGCAGTTTTGAATAAAAGCCGGCCGGCCGAGACATCGATAGCTCGCTTCGACACAAGCACTTGCCTAGCAAGTTGCTGCTACGCTGAGCCAAGGCACATGGTTGCCGGATCTACGCAGAAGTTATTTTCAAAGTTGTGATAGTCACAAATGTGCTACGCTACGAGGTGGAACTTAGTAAGTTTCCGGCGAGGAGAATCACTGAGGTGATTGAATTTTTTTTCTACAGACATTAGTGGAAATATTTTATTTTCACATGGTCATATGCTAGACTTCGTCTAGAATTACTACTTTGCCACAGTCCAGTAATAACCTAATACTTGGATGTTTAAATCCATTTTAGTCAGTTTTCATGTTTGTAACTTAATAACCACTTCGATCTATCAGTACACTGAAGACCAGTCGATCACGGTGGTGTTCGTTAGTCTACGCAAGGGAAACTACAGGTTGCTTAGCGCATGGTAGATGGTGTGAAGCCATGCCCAGGGAAAGATCTTCAGAACAGCCGTTGATTGGTTAGACTGTCAGTGTCTTCTTGTATTGATAAGATTACCGTGAGTTATGTTACAACTGACATATCTAAGAATAGATCACTTAGATCTGACCCCATTTAAACAAACTGTTATGGCTTTGATAGAAGCCCATATTAAAATGGAACAACAGTTAATTCAAACGTCAAGAGATACTACCACTATGTCTGACTAGACGGATTGTGGGTATATAATGGCGGCCGATACAAGGATTATACGTGCTTGTCCGATAGGGCATGTCTATGGATAAATCTGGTACAGACCAGGTTTACTACGCTTCAAGACCATCAAGAAGTGTAAGCCACATTTGAATTATATTATGCCTAGCTAATTGGAACAAACTATTTTTCGGCAGATGACCAACACATTTATTTTTCTTCGTATTTAAATCTTGCAATGATTTACGCAAGACTTATTAGAGTTATTTTGAGTATTTTCAGCACTCAGAACAGTTTAGGATCGATGACCGAGCATTTCGAGCATTTATTTCAATATTTCATATTTTAGGGATATCACGGAAAACCGTCGATGTAATGGTTGAGTTAAATTATTTTTGTTGAGGAATGGATATTTTTTCCATATTCGAAGATTCGAACATGTGGATTCTCACATAATGAGATGATAATTAAATATATTTAGAATAATATAACTAATAATAATAATAATAATCCACTAATAATAATAATAATAATTTTTATAACTTTTCTAAATAATTCTTGGACATTATATTTCCTAATAATCATATGTATTGAGAGAGAGCCTATGAAGTAGTTTAATCATTTCTAGTCTGGAACAGGAGATTTTCCGAAGGAGAGTGGTTAGCGCAAGCCCGCATTCAACCAACATTTCAGTTCTGGTTGAACAGTTGATATTTGCAATGAGCAAAGTATATTTTTCAGATAACACGGAGAGGCATGAAACGGGAAGCAAATGATATTTGTATCAAATAGGATATTTTTGTATTTATATAAAATCATGACGTAAATACACTCGAAAGTGAAATAAAGATTTTCATAAGTATGGTAAATTCACGGGTTGAATTGAATGGTAAAATAAAATAAACTTGTAAGTTTATTAATCTTCCAGTGTTGATAACAAGCAGAGGCTTGATTTATTGTATAAATTTTGGGAAGAAAATTTAAGTGTGGAGTATTTGAAATGCCATTCCCAGGTGCGCATGTTTAAGTCGCAGGAATGAGGAGGTTTTTTCGAGCATCAATCAAATAGCAGGTTCGATGGCTCAGGTTTATAGTAGCAGTATTGGAACTACACATTTCGTCGTATGAATGACCTGAAGGTTATTTCTTAGAAACCATCAGTTCTTATTTCAACCTTGTTTACGAATTCCATTTAGACTGTGATTTTGCTAGAACCCGGATTTGTCATGATAGTAGTTTATTCTTCTTCAGAGGAAGACCTTTGCCGCTGTTGTTGTAATATTGTGTTCTTACACAAATAATAGAATGGGCCACTGCCAATTAAAAATAATTCTTTAACCACGAATAATTTGAAGGATAATTTCAATCCTAGTGCCATGAACTAAATGAATTCATTATGAAACTACAATTCTTATTTCCGCATTCTGTCGAAGAATTGCAAGTTGTGAAAGTTGCTAAAAATGGCCATAAATATAAATATTTTTCTTAATGATGATTCCAAGTGGAAAATTGAATAGTTGAATGATTCAACAATTTATTAATCAAGTTGATGATTCAGAAATCATATATTTTGTTAGGAACTTGAAGTTCATAATCGAGTCACTTCTCGAAACATTTAATGTCAGAAGAACAATTAATTTTTGTTGTGCTTCGCACAGTTCTTCGATGCTATGCTCAAGGTCAAATACTTTTCAGATGTGATTAATATGTGTAAATAATTTGTGTTGATTCAATGATGATAATATTTTTTCGACAATATTTTTTGAAACTGGAAAAATAAGTGAAAGTTAACAAGTAGTTCCGTGAAGATTTATACAGCCTATTTTCATATATCCTACCTATGTTAATTGCCACTATCAACATACACAATTTCTGTTTGATTGCTGTAATAGATTCGTAGATATTAAGAACTGACTAAACTTAAATATTTCGGATGGTCGCCATGTTGGATTTTATATATGTAGGTCCTAGAGTTATGTACTGTTACATGCAGATTATTGTGAATGTGTAGTATTCAAACTTCAATTGCATAATTAGGACACAAGAAAAAACAAGGAGATTTAAAATTTTTTCACAGCTGCCATCTTGAGGTTATGGAAACAATTGAAATAAATTAGATGCCAGTGGATTAACATTCGTATAAGGATTTACTGTACCAAGTTTCACTGCACTCGGATGGTTAAATTGCGAGAAACGTCCATGTGAATATTTATAATTCGCGTCACCGCCATGTTGGATTTGTGATCACCAGGTTATTTAAAGACCTATAGGTGAACATAAGTTCATAGCACCTATGAACATTAAAAATGCAGTTTGATTGCTAAAATAGATTCGTAGATATTCAGTATCGTCTAAATATTTCGGATGGTCGCCATGTTGGATTGTTAAATGTATAGGCCATAGAGTCATGTACCATTAAAGGAAAATTATTGCGTAGGTTCATTATTCAAACTTTCACTTCGATCGCATGACTACATCACAAGAAATAAAAACTTAATTTTAAAATTCGCACTGCCGCCAACTTGAGTTTATGTAAACAATTGAAATAAATTAGATACCAGTGGATTACAATGTGTATAAATATTTCCTGTACCAGGTTTCAGTGCGCTTGGAACATTAAATCGCGAGAAAGGTCTATTTAAAATTTTCAAATTCGCTTGGCCGCCATGTTCGTTATGTCGTTAACCGGTTTTTGAAAGTCTTATAGATGGACTTCCAGTAGTGCCCTTTATCTCCGTACAAAATTTTAGGGAGATACCGCTAATAGTTTCAGAGATATAGAATGCCGGTGAAATATTTCGCACATCCGCCATCTTGTGATTATGTAAACAATTGAACGAAGTTAGATGTCGGTGCATTACAATGTATATAAACATATACTGTACCAAGTTTCATTGCGTTTGGTTGGTCAAATCACGAGAAACGTCTATTTAAATGTCGCAAATTCGCTTGCCCTCCATGTTGGTTTTGTAGTTACCAGGTTTTCAAAAGTCACATAAGTGAACTTATAGTAGTTCCCTCTATCACCATAGAAAATGTCAGGGTAATATCGGTAATAGTTTCGGAGATATTGAATGCTGGTGAAATATTTCGCATAGCCGCCATGTTGGATTGGTGAGTCGTAACAAAATTTGAAGGGCACGGTCGAGGTCGCCGGGAATAGTGCTGTGAACTTTCCGAGTTTCATTGAAATCGCTCCTGCCGTTTAGATTTTATTAGGGGGGGGGACACACACACGAATCACACACACACACACACACACACACGCACACACACACGGACAAAAGGTGATCTCATAAGCCTATTTTTTCAAAATTGAAAATAGGCTAAAAATTCTATGAACATTTATTCTACGAGTGTTAATATTATGTAAAAATTCAAACAGTGATCTACGATATTTCCAGTAGAGACAATTAAATTTGAACTGGATTTAATCATGAATAATAAATAATTTTGGAACACAGTCTACAGGACTAATAATCAGACTTGTGTTTCCAAAGATAATTGTCAAATGTGTTTGGAAAATTTCTGTATATTGTGTAAATAGGAGTGTGGGTCGCCACACGTGAGTGATGCTGCTTTGAGCATTTTTGCAGTCAATTTTAAATTCAAAATAAAATGAGATAATTTTACTGGATGTGTTATACCCAATTGAATCTCCTTCTATCCTTATTGTTGCATTGAGCCAAAAATCAGTAAAGCGTTTTTTTCATTTGATGTCGTTTTTGCGATTTGCTTTAACCCATCTGGCGCCCCGGGATATTTTGACTCTCGTGCTGACTGATTATTGGTAAAATGCATATGTGGTCGTGCGGACTCCGGTCTAAACGGGCACAATACGTCAGAATGGGCCGAGGCCCCCACTGACCAAAATGTGCCGCTTCTCTTGACGCTTGCCTGTACAGTATTTACAGGTATACACCCCAGAGTTATATATTTTCGTCAGCTTTACCAGAGATGACACGTACGATGAGATGATCAATACTTTGGATAATTACTTACTAAGCTGTGACGTTTATAGTGACATTTTATTGAGTGTGAAGCTTCGTGTGACATTTCAATTAACTTTCAGCTGTTATCCTCATCAATTGGTGGCTGTCAAAATGTAGTACACTTCCGTTCTTTTTATTACCCGTAATGGCGTCTGGTTTGGAAGGGATGTAGACCTAGATATTTACAATAGGAGAGGAAGAACATATGGGCAAGTAGGTGAAGGTTATACACGCGTCTCTTGTTGGTAGGTAACATGTATACAATGGGGTGAATTATATACTGTGATACGTACCTGTCACGGATGATGTATGGACGTTGAAGCTTGATTGTTTGATGTACCACCTTGAATTTCCGCTATAATACTACTAATAATAATAATATCGTATGGCTTCGGGTGCATGCTTTGGTATTTAACGCCCAGAGGCCAACTTGCATGTCGAATTTCGTCGTTCCTTGAGACGCTCTGAAAGTCAAGGAGGTCAGATGTGTATGCTCCTTGACACTACAGCGCTTTCTAGTAGAGATTGGAGGAACTGTTTGTTGGCGGAAAATTCCGAGATTAATTTTGCCATTATGAACACGGCCTACTGAATTAAAATGGGTTCTTTAAAATCACTTACCATGGCCGGGAGCGGACTTGCAACCTTGGGGTTGGTAGTCCGACACGATAACCACTGACCTACCGTGGCAAGCTATGTAAAAGGATGTGGTCAAATGCCGATGCAGTCACACGTATGCGAGGTTAGTGCTAAGTTACGAATGTTTATGTATACATTCTAGTTGTTCATTCTAACCGAAAGGTTGCACCTCCCTCCTCTGAAGCCATTGGTCACTACTCGGTTAAATCACTGTGGATACTACTTTCCATGATATGGAGAACTTTTTCAGTCGGCCGTCAAAAAGAGTGCCCAACTACATTAGGTGGGTAAACAAGATAAACAACATAACCTGAAATAAATATTACACGACTTATTTATATTAGCCTATCGTGTTGGAAGCCATTTTTAGCTTACTTTTCACATTTTGCAAAACTGAGCAAAAAGTAGACTTATGAGATCGGGCAAATGTGTGTGTGTGTCTGTCTGTTTGTCCGTCTGTCTGGCTGTGTCTGTGTGTGTGTGTGTCCCTATCAACTCCTAAATGGCTGCAGCAATAGAAACAAAATTTTGTAGGAGTAAAGATCTATATCTGAATATCTCTCGGCCATATTTGAAAATGATATCAGTGCTACCAACTGATGAAAAATCGCAATTGAAATTTGAGCTCCATGCTGGATATCTTGGAAGGTATAAATGGGAGCTATTTCAAAATTGGCACACGTATAGATAATAACATTGCAGTTTAATTTCCAGGAGGCCATACATGGCAGTGTTGCCAAAATGATTATAAGCCTGCTGATGGGTCCAAGTTTTAAATGCATATAACTTCTACTTTATCAATTTGATTTCAACCAAATTTCGTATGTGCTATGTGTACATAAACAGATATGACTAAGCGTACTCTTAAGAGCCACCAGGGCTGCCAACTGTTAATGAATGCTCTCAATTTTTTTTTATCCAAATACCCATATATCAGAAAGTATGCAAGCCGACAGCTTTAAACTATGCACACATATAGTACCTGACATTCTATATTAATTTGGAGTAACTTATATACGTCAGTGCTACCAATATGATTCTAAGCCTGCTGAGAAGTCCAACTTTAAATACATGTAACTTCTATACTATAATTTGGATTTCAATCAAATTTCATGTGTGCTATGTGTACCATAACAGATATGACTATGCCGATTCTTAAGAGTAACCAGGGCTGCCAACTGTTAATAAATACTATCTCTATTTTTGTTAACCTAATATCAATATATCAGAAAGTATACAAGCAAATAGCTCTAAACTTTGCACACGTATAGTACCTGGCATTCTAGATTAATTTGGAGTAACTAATATAGGCCTACGCCAGTGCTGCCAACATGATTCTAAGCCTGCTGATAGGTCCAATTTTAAAATGCATGTCACTTCTGTACTAATGTAACTAATGAATTTCATTGAAAATTGACACAACAATAGATCATATTATTTCAGATTATTTCTGACCAATACATGTATGTCATTGTTGCCAACATGATTTTACGCGCGCTGTTAGATCCAATTTTTAACTGCTTGTAACGTCAATGCTATCCATTGGGCTTGGAACTAAGAATATGTTCAGTCACCAGGGCTGCCAATTTTAGTTATATATTAGGCTAGATTATACCAGGTATACAGTATTGCGAACTAATTAGAAATTTCGATATTACCAACTTAATTTCGTCATGATTCTAACTAGATCCATATAGATTAATCATTGGCATGAATCATAAATGTTGAGAAAAATAGGCTCTTTAGTTCGTCATGGAACTTCTTGTTAATAATCAAAATTTAATGTTTTTCAGTCGGTCAAAACGATTGTACCCAATTGTAATGAGTGATTTTCTAATCCTGAAAAATATTTACATAAGATTAACATTTGGTTGACCAGTTTCGATCGTCAAGCGATCATCATCAGATCTTTTACACTCATCACCATATCCTAAAGGCAAGGCCTTGTCGCTGCAATCACATTTGTCTCTCCTCTCCTGAGCGTTTCAATTCAGCATATTCCTGGAAATTTAGTCTGTCCAACACAGAATCCAGATATATATCTTCCTTGGTCTTCCTCTGCCCTTCTTTCCAAACACCTTTACTTCCAACACGATTTTTAGGAAATTGTTATGGCTTAGTGTGTTGCCAAGGAATTTTGTTTTTGTTTTTTCTATAGAGTTGATCAACTCCCTTGTTTCATCTTCTTCCTTAAGGACCTTTTGGTTTGACTTTTTCTCTATCCAGCTCTTTGGTCAGCATCCTCCTCCATATCCACATTTGCATTCCTTCCAGGCGGTTTATATCTTGTTTTGCAAATACCCGTGTTTCACAGCCATACGACAAAACACTCTACACAAACATTTTGAAAAAATCTTCCCTAATTTCAATGTTTATGTTTTTGTTTGGTCGCCTCCGTAGCGTAGCGGTCAGCATAGTTAGCTGCCGTCCCGGAGGTCCTGGGTTTGATTCCCGGCTATGCCACGAAATTTGAAAAGTGGTATGAGGACTGGAACGGGGTCTACTCAGCCTCGGGTGGCCCAAATGAGTAGAGGGGGTTCGATTCCCACCTCAGCCATCCTCGAAGTGGTTTTCCGTGGTTTCCCACTTCGTCTTCGGGCAAATGCCGGGATGGTTCCTGCTCTAAGGCCACGGCCGCCTCCTTCCCAATTTCTTGCCTAACCGTCCCACTCTTCCCATCCCTTCATCATGCCTCCTGTTCGCTTTGCAGGTGAAGCCGCCTGGAGTAGTGCTGGTCACACACCCCAGTTGTATCCCTGACTCAGAGTCTCAAGCTCCATGACACTGCCCTCAGTGGCGTTAGAGGTGGGATCCCTCGCTTAGTCCGTGGGAAAAGCCAACCCTGGAGGGTAAAACGATAGCGAAAAAAGCGAAATGTTTTTGTTTGTCAGTATATGTTTCTTGTTACTGAAAGCCTGTTTAGTTAGAGCAATCCACCTCTTGATTTATGAGGTGCACCTATTGTCGCGTGTGATTCGCAAGCAACTTAATTGATTGACTTGTAGTACGGTGTCTTCATTATCTTGATGTTTGTTGATACTTCTTTATTTGATTTCCTGACAACTAATACTTTTGTTTTCGACCTGTTCAGTTTCAATTTTGATTCTTGTAAGGTTGATATCAAAACTCGTCACTTTTTACATACTTCCCTCTCTGAATCTGGAATTAATGCATTGTCATCAGCAAACCTTATACAACGTATTTCTTGTCCATTAATTTTAATTCCTTTGGTCTTTTGTTTAAATTATGATGCGACTTTCTCAATGAACATATTGAACAAATATGGAGATACTGCACAAACTTGTATCACTCCCCTTCTAATGGATACTCTAATAACTTTCCCATTAATTTCTATCTCTGTGCTTTGATTTTTGTAAAAGAGAAAATTAAGTCTTCTGTCCCTCCAGTCCAGTCCTATATTCATCTTGGTCACAAAGAGCTGATTCCAGTTTACTTTATCAAAGGCTTTCTCTATATCTACAAATGCAATGTATGTTTTCCTGTTAATACTCAATCTTCTATCCAGAATAGCTCTTATTGCTAGGAGAGCTTCACTTGTTCCCTTCCCTGTTGTAAAACTGATCTGTTCCTGAGAAGTATGTTGTTTAATTTTGATTTTAGTTATATTCTTAATTATATTAAGTAGTATTTTGGATGCATGTGATAATAGTGATAGTGTTCTTCCTTTTTTTTGTATGGAACTGTCCTTTACACTTAGGCCATAAAATCTACTGTATCTCTACAAGCATGGATGATGGTACTTACTATATTTACACTTATTTAGTGGCAGTAGTAATTAGCACAACTAGCCAGAATTTATTAGGTGTATGTCTAAATATTATCGCACTCTTTTTCCACAGTCCCTGCAGTCAAATGCTGGGACGTTTCCTTACTTCAAGTCCCGGGGCATCTACCTCATCCCTGTCCCTAATACACACACAATCAATAGTGCAAACATCACAGAAATAAAGGCTATCAGACAAGTTCAACACACACGCAACTACACGGGACTGATGACCAAGATTTCCCAAGCCCCTACAATGAATTAAAAGCAAATTACAATAAAGTTTTATGGATTATTAGCCTATATTCAATTTTGAAACAAGACGTTCAGCAAAGAACATATAGCCTACTTTCTCCTAAATGTATGGGTATATTTATGACTCTTTGTCCTCATCCCTAACACAATCACCTCTACCATAATGTATTGTTTGTTTTCTTTTATATTGATAATTAGCCAGTAAGTGTCAAAATCAATATTATATACTTTATGATGATTGAATAACAAAACTACTAACTTATTGTAATGCATTCACGTCCGTTAATCTCTATATTAAGCCAGCCTGCTAAGTTAAGAATCTTTCGTTTTGGGTATCTTCCCCTTTAAAAATCCGCGCCGATCACAGTAGGTTGGTGCTGCGACCTATCAGTGAATTAATCTTTATGTTGTACGCCTATGCACTGCCATCGTATTGTACTACGATGGCAGTGGCCTATGGGTGTTGAATGAGTAGACAGTTTAAAGTAGCCAAGAGGGAGGCGATCCAGCTAGCAGTGTTTAAAGGTAATCGGAGCGCGATCGTGGCTAATAGTTGAACTACCAGTATTACAAAATTGCCATACTTCAGGAGGCCAGGTATTTACACAGCGGTATGTTTGGAACAATATTACCCACATAACCCACAAGAGGACAGCACCGTACAGAGGCATTAAGAAGGCTGTGGTTAATGACAACGTGTATCTAGTTCTTCTATTCTCCTTTTCCTAATGTCTTCTGTTTATGTGCGATGCTGGGGCTGTGATTTTATTAATAAACGAGTGTATACATTAGCCTCTCCTTTGAGCTAAATGACATCTTATTCAGTATATGTGGAAAGAGCTCGTGCACATCATTTGTAAAAGAATTCAAGAAAGAAAAAAGTTAACTGTAGCAGTACTCGATCCCCAGTCAACTGCGTGACAGACTAACACGCTAGCCCAGAGCTAATCCTATCCTTAAAAAATGGTGTTCTTAACTGACATATTAGATACAACCTGTTGGCAAATAATGACTTTAAATAAACGATTTCTTCACAGCAGTACATCTTTATAAAGGATAATTTCATACAAAGTTTATATTAGTGTATCAGTAGGGTATATCCCATGCAACATACTAAAACTATTGAAATATAAGACAGGCACATGCGGACAGCTGCCATCTTGTCGTGTGACACAGACGGCTCAGCTATTTTAAGCCACTCATACAGTATAATATTATAATAAATAACGGATCACGACCTTCAGGATAGCTTAAACCACCCTAGGCTCGATAATCGGAATTGGTGGGTCTTAAGCTATTGATTAAAATGGCTGAATAATTCACACGGCCGCCATCCTGAAATGGCACGGTCGATGACCTTGAATGTTGGGTGAAAGACGCGTCCTATATGAAGGTATGTTGTCACCAAATTTGGTAGAGATCGGATGATTAGTTTAGCCGTAATATGATTTTACGTTTTGATCGTTTGAGTGGCCGCCATTCTGTTTTGGTAAAGATGGCGGCGATATAAAGTATGACACTGAGGTGCCCTTTGCTAGTGCTACCTCTGTACCAAATTTCGTTCAATTCGGTTTCACTGTGTTCGAATTGATAGGGGGGACAGACATTCAGAGTACACACCCTCACACACACACACATACACACACAGACTCACACACACACATACACACACAGACAGACACACAATTTTTCGCCCTGTGTTGATCTCATAAGTCTACTTTCATTTTTTGCAAAAATCGAAAGTAGGCTAAAAATAGGCTTATGAGATCACCTTTTGTAAATGTGTGTGTGTGTGTGTGTGTGTGTGTGAGGAGTGTGTGAGTCCCCCCCCCCCCTAATAAATTATAAACGGCTGGAGCGATTTCAATGAAACTTCGTAAGTTCATAGCACTATTCCGGCCGACCCCGACCATGCCCTTCAAATTTTGTTACGTCTCACCAATCCAACATGGTGGCTGTGCGAAATACTTCACCAGCATTCACTATCTCCGAAACTATTCCCGATATCAGCCTGGAAATTTTTGCGGTGATAAAGGGAACTACTAGAAGTTCACCTATGTGACGTTTGATAAGCTGGTAACTACAAAACCAACATGGCGGCCACGCGAATTTGTGACTTTTAAATAGACGTTTCTCGTGATTTAACCAACCAAACGCAATAAAACTTGGTACAGTATCCGTTTATACACATTGTAATGCACCGTCATCTAACTTGGTTCAATTGTTTACATAACCATAAGATGCCGGATGTGCGAAATATTTCAGCGGCATTATATATCTCTGAAACTATTAGCGGTATCACCCTCACATTTTGTACGGAGATAAAGGGCACAACTGGAAGTTCATCTATAAGACATTAAAAACCGGTTAACTACAAAACGAACATGCTGGCCAAGCGAATTTGAAAATTTTAAATGGACCTTTCTCGCGGTTTGGTTGTTCCAAATGCAATGAAATCTGGTACAGGAAATGTTTATACACATTGTAATGCACTGGTAACTAATTTAGTTCAATTGTTTACATAACCTCAAGATGGCGGTTTTGCGAATTTTAAAATTAAGTTTTTATTTCTTGTGTCGTAGGCCTAATCATGCGACCGATGTGAAAATTTGAATAATGAAACTACGCAATAAATTTCCTTCAATGGTACATAACTCTATGACCTATACATTCAACAATCTAACATGGCGACCATCCGTAATATTTAGACGGCTCTGAATATCTACGAATCTAATATAGCAATCAAACTGATTTTTTTATGTTCATAGGGGCTATGAACTTAGGTTCACCTATAGGACTTAAAATAACCTGGTGATCACAAATCCAACATGGCGGCGATGCGAAAAATAAATATTCACTTGGACGCTTCTCGCAATTTAACCATCCGAGTGCAGTAAACCTTGGTGCAATAAATCCTTATACGAATGATAATCCACTGGCATCTAATTTATTTCAATTGTTTCCAAAACCACAAGATAGCAGCTGTGCGAAATTTTAAAATCTCCATGTTAATTCTTGTGTCCTAATCATGCGATTGAAGTTTGAATGCTGCACGTACACAATGATATTCATGTAACAATACAACACTGTAGGACCTAAATATATAAAATCAAACATGGCGACCATCCGAAATATTTAGTCGGTTCTCAATATCTACGAATCTATTACAGCAATCAAACTGAAATTTTGTATGTAGATAGAGGCAATTAATACAAGTAGGGTATGTGAAAATAGGCTGTATAGTTCTTCACGGAACTACTTGTTTCTAATATGTTTTGCATGAAAAGTTGGTTGTCATAAATCGTGTTAATGTAATATTGTCCTTGGAAAATATCAAATGATGTAATGTCAAAGTTTTTAGCCAATTTTCATTTTATGAAAAAATAGGCTTATGAGATCACCTTTTGTCCGTGTGTGTGTACAGTGTGCGTGTGTGTTTGTGTGTGTGAACCCCTAACAACTGTAACCTTCCCAAGTTACAAAGAGATCGAACCCTTACTCTGGGAAGTTACAATTTTATTTTTCATAGAGTATGTATATTTTTATTTGATGCTTTTTCATGTTTTAGAATGGTTTAGTAGAGTGTATAATATGACGCGATTGAGGTCCAATTAATTTGTTTAGATTTAAGTATTGTAATTTAGCAGGATCCGGATCTATGGAGTGACGAATATTTTAAAATTGGAGCAACATAAAGTTTTGAAACAGGAAAGTGTACGCGAACGAGGACATTGTCTTCTTGGTGAAGCCAGGTTTTTCCCGGGAGCCGAGTGCCTGGGAGGGTGATTCAGAGGTGAGACATGGCATCTATGTACGAGCGAGGGCGATGGAATATTTCCATATTTGGTAATGTTGAGAATCAAGCGTTGTGAATGGTTGGATCCCTGGGTCAACCCAGGTAAACCGATGTATTGGTGGGGGATGATGACGATACTTAGATTTTGTGGAAGCAAGTGGAGGACACTCAATTTTGGAACTCCGCGGAAGGAGGTCCACTCATTTTTGGACCACGGTGCGGTCGACTCAGTTTTCAGACCGCGTGTGAGCGGACGTTATTCTTCGGTACTCCATGGGAGTAAGACTTGTCTTTTGGTTTTGTGTGTTGAGGAAGAGACATTACAGCATAACACTAGTCGTGTTTGATACAATAACCAAGTTGCTGGCTATACGTTCTTGATTGAATGATGAGCCTAGTCTTAAGTATATCGCCAAAATTGCTTACTTCGAACAGCACTATTTATTGTGATCTGATATCTGTAAATCTGCATTTCACTATAGCGGCAATTTATTCGTACAGGAATGCTGGTCAAATATGCCAAGCATTATTAAATTCACAAGCGGAGTTAATGCGACGATCCAAAACGGATTCCAAGCATTTGTATGAGACTAGATCCACGACGCAAATTAAATCGTTGGATGCTAGTTACAAAAGTAACGAACATAATATTCATCATAACAGTAGAAACGGCGTGTGAAACAAAATTAATTGTGCTGCGAGTAATAGGACTAATTCTTTGGGAACAAATTACCCCAGAATTAGTAGAGATAGGTCACCACTACTGAAGCCAACATCTGTAAGTACCCGTCAACTTTATTCCTGAGGGTCATATATATCATGTCATATGTGTATCTGTGTAAATACGATAGGGAGTGCAATTATTCTGTACGAGGAGGATCCTGCGAAATGTGTGTTTTATGTCTGGTATAACAATATATTATCGATTTTACCAGAGGCTGAAGGGTTTTATTTATTATGTCACTTAGAAGTAGTTAGGTGTGAATGTATATTGCTGTTGGTATTATCGTACAGGTGTTTAGCCCCCACGCACCCCGTACATATAAAAGTATTGAGAGGCTGGCATATTACAATTGACGCCCAACTGTGGAGCTCGAAGTACGATATAACAACAACAATTAAATTCACGTGTACGCGTACGCTAATAAGCTTAGTAATGTTTATGCAGGATGAATGTTATGGGAGGATGGATTTGAGAAGTAAAATCAGTAGTAAAGTTAACGTTAAAATGTGGGAAAGAACTTGAGCATGGATATGGATAGGAGCGGGGTAGGTGGAGGCTTGATAGAGGAACCGTCGGGGAACTCGATCAATTCCGAGAAAGATCAGATCACTATGCAGGGGGGTAGTAAGAATAAAGGTAATGGAGGGGATGTGAACGATAGGATGCTCCAAATGCTTGTCGCTATGAATGAATCTTTGAGTAAGAAGGTGGAACAGCAAGGAGAGTCTTTAAGTACGAAAATGGAAGTTGTAAGTAAGGAAATAGGAGGTGTGAGAGAGTCTATGAGCAAGGAAATAGGGGAGGTGAGAGAGTCTATGGGCCAGAAAATAGAGTCTGTAGGTAAACAGGTGGAATCTGTGAAATTATATGTAGATGAGGCAGTGAAGAAACAGGCAGATGCCACTAATACTGAAATTGATTCTGTGAGTAAGGAGGTAAAAGAGTGGAATGAGTCTTTGGGTAAGGAGGTAGGAGAAGCTAGGCAGTGAGGAGGGTCTACGGTAGAAGTGGAGAAGCAGCAGGTAGAAGTGACGTTAGGTGAAAATAATTTAGATGAGAGTGAACAGCAGTTAGAGAGGACGTTATGTGATAGAAGCTTAGAGGAGGAGAAGCAGCAGGTGAAAGTGAAGTTAGATGAAAGTAGCTTAGATGAGAATAGTCAGCAGTTGGAGGGGACGTTAGGAGAAGGTAGAAGAGAAGAGGAGATGCAACAGGTGAAAATGACGTTAGGTGAAAGTAGCCTAGAGGAGGAGAAGCAGCATGTGAAAGTGAAGTTAGACGGAAGTAGCTTAGAGGAGAATAGGCAGAAGTTGGAGGGGACCTTAGGAGAAGGTAGAGGAGATAAAATGAGGCAGCAGGTGAAAGTGACGTTAGGAGAAAGTAGTTTAGATAAGATGAGGCAGCAGGTGAGGGTAACGTTAGGAGTAGGCAGAGGAGATGAGGAAAGGCAGCAGGTGAAAGTGACGTTAGGTGAGAGTAGCTTAGATAAGATGAGGCAGCAGGCGAGGGTGACGTTAGGAGAAGGTAGAGGAGATGAGGAGAGGCAGCAGGTGAAAGCGACGTTAGGTGAATATCAGCAGGGAGTTCCTAGTAGACAGAATGAACAGAATGTGGAAATCGAGAATTATAGGAGTAGAAAGAAACAGAGTAAACAGATGGTATTGCCTAGGAAGTTAGATTTGATTTATGAAGTAGTAGGCCTACTTGGTGATGACAAACTGAACAAGGAGAAGGTTAACATTGATTTTGAAAACGGAGGTTTATGTCTGGAGAGGTGCATTAAGTGTCAGGGAATTAAGAGGAGGTATGAATTAGTTGAGGAGATGGATGGTGCGTGTATTGGTAAGGGTTTGGAGGTGATGTCAGCAGAGGTGTCTGACGAGGAGGTACAGCTGGAGGCTGTAGGTCGTATTTTGGTTGAGGAACATAGGTGTGATCCACTTTGGGAAGCCGTGGACAGAAGTAAGTTGTGTGGTGAGAGTAAGGAAGAGTTATTGGAAGTGTTATTGAGTAACAAGGAAGTGTTGAGTGAGAAACCTAGATTAACGCACGTATACACCCGTCAATTCGAGCTGGTTGATAGTTCACCTATTTCAGGACCCAGATATGTCATTTTTTTCAGGTATGAAGCCACCGTGGAGGATGAAAGTAGCCATATGATAGATTTAGGGGTCATATAGCCAATTAAGGGTACTGGTGAGTATATCAAGGGACGGAGAGGTAAGTACTAGAGTTCGCCGGTAAGTATGGGTAAGTATGATGGCTCAGGGAGGTATTATTTTGAGGGAGTTCTATTGTTGGTGATGATGAACACAGGGCGGGAGAGAGACGAGAGCAAGGCTCAGATCTCTAGTTTGAATTTTGTAATGGTGATCAGGTTGTTCTCAGAATGCCGTGCACTTTTTCCGTTTTTGGCCAGGAAATGTAAAAGTTCTTTTAAATTGTCCAGGGGACCTTTCATAGTTGCTAAGCGTATTGGCAAGTGTGCGTGTAGCCTAACAGACCTCCAAGGTACCATTGAGGGTCATACAATGTCCATAACCTTAAGAAATATATTAGCTTGTAACGGTAGGACGGATCCTCTGAGACAGATTTAGCCGACATTGTGATGTATTGCACAGATACACTTCAAGAAATGACGAAGGGGCTACCATTAGCCAAGTGAAATAAAGCAGAGCAATTGAGTGAAAATGCATTGTAGCATGCATTTCGGCGTGTGCAACATGGTTCTGTGCCATATTGATCATGTTGGACACGGCAATCAGAGGGACACGTGAGGAATTTCCGTGTGAGTTAGTTTTAGGACACTTGAGCAAAGTCAGTGAGAGTTAGATTTTAAAGAATACAAAGACTTTTGAAAGAAAGAAATGTAGAAGCATGACATCAAGAAAATGATTGTATTGATGGTTATTTTGTATTTGAAGGGTAATTTGTGTATGTTGTCTATAGTGTATATTTTGTTTTAGGGTCATTTGTGTATTTCTGTGTTTTGTGATGGAGTCCCCATTCATATCTTCAAGGGAACTCCATGAAGGGGAATGTGTAACCTTCCCAAGTTACAAAGAGATCGAACCCTTACTCTGGGGAGTTACAATTTTATTTATCATATGCATATTTTTACTTGATGTTTTTTCACGTATCAGAATGATTTAGTAGAGTGTATAAATTGACGCGATTGAGGTCCAATTAATTTGTTTAGCTTTTAAGTATTGTAATTTAGCAGGATCCGGATCTAGGGAGTGACGAATATTTTAAAATTGGAGCAACATAAAGTTTTGAAACAGGAAAGTGTACGCGAACGAGGACATTGTCTTCTTGGTGAAGCCAGGTTTTTCCCGGGAGCCGAGTGCCAGGGAGGGTGATTCAGAGGTGAGACATGGCATCTATGTACGAGCGAGGACGATGGACTGTTTCCATATTTGGTAATGTTGAGAATCAAGCGTTGTGAATGGTTGGATGCTTGGGTCAACCCAGGTAAACCGATGTATTGGTGGGGGATGATGACGATACTTAGAGTTTGTGGAAGCAAGTGGAGGACACTCAATTTTGGAACTCCGCGGAAGGAGGTCCACTCATTTTTGGACCACGGTGCGGTCGACTCAGTTTTCAGACCGCGTGTGAGCGGACGTTATTCTTCGGTACTCCATGGGAGTAAGACTTGTCTTTTGGTTTTGTGTGTTGAGGAAGAGACATTACATCATAACACTAGTCGTGTTTGATACAATAACCAAGTTGCTGGCTATACGTTCTTGATTGAATGATGAGCCTAGTCTTAAGTATATCGCCAAAATTGCTTACTTCGAACAGCACTATTTATTGTGATCTGATATCTGTAAATCTGCATTTCACTATAGCGGCAATTTATTCGTACAGGAATGCTGGTCAAATATGCCAAGCATTATTAAATTCACAAGCGGAGTTAATGCGACGATCCAAAACGGATTCCAAGCATTTGTATGAGACTAGATCCACGACGCAAATTAAATCGTTGGATGCTAGTTACAAAAGTAACGAACATAATATTCATCATAACAGTAGAAACGGCGTGTGAAACAAAATTAATTGTGCTGCGAGTAATAGGACTAATTCTTTGGGAACAAATTACCCCAGAATTAGTAGAGATAGGTCACCACTACTGAAGCCAACATCTGTAAGTGCCCGTCAACTTTATTCCTGAGGGTCATCTATATCATGTCATATGTGAATCTGTGTAAATACGATAGGGAGTGCAATTATTCTGTGCGAGGAGGATCCTGCGAAATGTGTGTTTTATGTCTGGTATAACAATATATTATCGATTTTACCAGAGGCTGAAGGGTTTTATTTATTATGTCACTTAGAAGTAGTTAGGTGTGAATGTATATTGCTGTTGGTATTATCGTACAGGTGTTTAACCCCCACGCACCCCGTACATATTGAAGTATTGAGAGGCTGGCAAATTACATAACTTCTAAACGGCTGGAGCGATTTCAATGGAACTCGGAAAGGTCATACCAAAAATTTGGCCGACCCCGACCGTGCCCCTCAAATTTTATTACGTCTCTAATATGGCGGCTGTTCGAAATATTTCACCGGCATTCCACGTGTCCGAAACTATTACAGATATCACCCTGAAATTTTGTACGGTGATAAGGAGCACTACTACACGGTCACATATAAGACTTTCAAAAACCTGTTAGCTACAAAACGAACATGGCGGCCAAGTGAAATTAAACTTTTAAAAGGATTTTTCTCGCCATTTAACCATCCAAACGCAATGAAACTTGGTACAACAAATATTTATACTCATTGTAATGCACTGGCATCTAATTTATTTCAATTGTTTCATAACCTCAAGATGGCGGCTGTGCGAAGTATTTCACTGGCATTCTATGTCTCCGAAACTATTACTTATATCACCCTGAATATTTTTATGGTGGTAAAGGGCACTACTAAAAGTTCACCTATGTAACTTGCAAAAACCTGTACAAAACGAACATGGTGGCCAAGCGAAGTTGAAATATTTTAATAGACTTTTCTCACGATTTAACCATCTGAGGACAGTGAAATATGGTACAGTAAACGTTTATACACTATAATGCACTGGCATCTTATTTAATTCAATTGTTTACATAACCTCAAGGTGGCGTCTGTGCGAAATTTTAAAATTAAATTTTTATTTCTTGTGTCGTAATCATGTAATTGGAGGAAAGTTTGATTAATGAACCTACGCAATAATTTTCATTGAATGGTACATAACTCTATGGCCTATTCACATAACAATCTAACATGGCGACCTTCAGATATATTTAGACGGTTCTCAAAAACACGAATCTATTACAGCAATCAAACTGATTTTCTCTATGTTCATAGAGGCTATAAACATGAGTTAATCTGTCGGACTTTCAGTAACCTGGTGAGCATAAATCCAACATGGCGGTGACGAGAAATATAAATATTTAAATGAACGTTTCTCTTGATTTAACCATTCGAGTGCAGTGAAATTTGTTACGGTATATGTTTAAACAAATTTGAATCCACTGGCATCTAACTTATTTCAATTGTTTCCATAACAACAAGATGGCAGCTGTGCGAACTTTTAAAATCTCGTTTTTATTTCTTGTGTCCTAATCATGCGATTGAAGTTTGAATACTACACCTTCACAATAATGTTCATATAGGCTAATAGTACACAACTCTACACCAACATATATAAAAAACATGGGGACCATCCGAAATATTTAGACGGTTCTCCATATCTACGAATCTATCACCGCAATCAAACTGAAATTTTGTTTGTTGATAGAGGCAATTAACATAAGAAGGATATTTGAAAATAGGCTTTGGTTCTTCACGGAACTACTTGTTAATTTTGTTTCCTTTCTCCGTATACAAACCTTAACAACTTTTGTGTGAAGCACTATGTATTTGTTCGTACCCCAACGTGCATAATAACGTCAAGTGTGAACGAATTACATGACTGACCTGCTCTGGATGTTTTAAATAACAATTATCATGATCGTTAGTTAGGTCCAGTTAATTGACCTTACATCCCCGGACTTTATCTTATGAGGTTACCTGAAAGATCGATTGCATTGTGAACAAGAATTTCCGTGAAAAACTATACAGCCTACTTTTCATGCCAATAACTATTCTACAGTATATGAACCTATCTAGAATAATGACGAAATTAAGTTGGTAATATCGAAATATCTAATTAGTTCAAAATATACCTGGTAAAATGTAGCCTAATAGAGCACTACAGTTGGCAGCCCTGGTGACTGAATATATTCTTAGTTCCACCTCTTAAGGTATAGAATACAAAATTTGGTTGAAGTCCAATGGACGTTACATGCAGTTGGACACTGGATCTATCAGCACGCGTAAAAGCATGTTGCCAACAATACCATGCGTGTGCTGGTCAGAAATAATCTGAATTATTATGATATCTTGTTGTGCCAATTTTGGATGAAATCCATTTGTTAGTATAGGAGTTACATGTATTTTAAAATGTTACATATCAGCTGGCATAGAATCATGTTGGCAGCACTGCCTTGTATTAATTACTCCAAATTAATCTAGAATGTCAGGGGCTATACGTGTGAAAATTATAGTTCTGTTGGCTTGCATTCTTTCTGATATATTGATATTAGTGTAAAAAGAATATAGACAGCATTTATTAACAGTTGGCACCCCTAATTGCTCTTAACAATACTTATAGTCATATCTGTTACGGTACACATAGCACATACGAAATTTGGTTGAAATCCAACTGATAGTATAAAAGTTACATGTATTTACAAATTGGTACTATCAGCAGGCTTATAATCATGTTGGTAGACCTGACGTATATAAGTTACTCCAAATTAATCTAAAATGTCAGAATATACGTGTGCATAGTTTAAAGCTGTTGGCTTGCATACTTTCTGATATATTGCTATTTGGATAAAAAATAGAGAGAGCAATTATTAACAGTTGGCAGCCCTGGAGGCTCTTAAGAATACGCTCAGTCATATCTGTTTATGTACAGATATTACATACAAAATTTGGTTGAAATCCGATTGATAGTGTAGAAGTTATATGCATTTAAACATTGTACCTATCAGAAGGCTTAAAATTATTTTGGCAACACTGTCATGGTTGGCCTCCTGGAAATTAATCTGAAATCGTCTTATATACATGTGTGCCAATTTTGGAATAGCTCCCATGCATACCTTGCAAGATATCCAACATGGAGCTCAAATTTCTAGTGCGTTTTTTCAGCAGTTGGTAGCACTGATATCATTTTCAAATATGGTCGTGAGCTATTCCGGTGCACATCTTTACTCATACTAAATTTGGTTTTGATTGCTGCAGCCGTTTAGGAGTTGATAGGGGGGGACACACACACAGCCAGACAGACAGACAGAAGGACAGACAGACAGACAGACAGACAGAAACACATTTTCCCGGATCGATCTCATAAGTCTACTTTTTCCTCATTTTTGCAAAATGTGAAAAGTAGGCTAAAAACCAACGAATCCGGACAACATGAAGGCGCCGATACCAAATGCTTGTGCCAGTATTGACAGAGACATGTTATGACGGTCACATCAATCGTTCATTCACAGAGTTGAAAAATGCATTGAGGTAGAATTTCGTCATTTTGAACATTTATTAGGCTAAGGTCCAATGCGTTTGCAATAATTGGTTTTACGCAGTGTACCTAGAAAATGAAAATTGTTGGTTCCCATTAAAAGAACGTCACGTGATCATCAAATTACTAACCAACGTTCTCCAAATAAACTGTGGCATATGGCATGATCTTTCCTCCTTAATATAACTCAACTTATATTCCAGACAGTTCTTTATACAACTCATAGTTTTTGAGATATTGTACAGTCTCATCTTAAGTGGTCCACCCTGTATATAGGGGATTTCGAAATTTTGGGACCATATATTTGCTTTCATTGATTGTGCCTCAGTATATCCGAGTCTTCGCCCCCACCCCCACCCCCTCTCCCCCTTCTCCACTCAGTGTAATTTTGACTCAGCTCATGCCCCTCCAGAAGCAAATCCTAATAACGCCACTTGCCTGTTGTAGAGACAGGTAGATGGAGAGACTAGCAAATTACAAGCAGGCAAACGAGGAGGTTCCCGCTCACACACCACAGTTATCAATATTGGTTATGACCTATTTACGCAGTCGACCTTGGAAAGCGAAATATCGATGTTGCGAGCAATTATTTGCTCTAACGATACGCTATGATTACACAGCTATCAGCCATAATTTACGAGATAGCTAACTAAACGTGGTTAATGTTCTATCAATAATTATACTATACTGTTTACATTGTGGCCGGCCTCGAGGTGTTGGGGTAGTGCAGCTGCCACTCACCTGGAGGCCCCGGGTTTGACTCCCGGATCCGACAAGAATTTTAAAAACTGACGTGAGGTCTGGAATGGGGTGCACTCAGCCTCTCAGTCCTGATCATTAAAACTAAGATAACGGCCGAGGGAACCCAACGCGCTGACCACGTGTCATCCCACAATCTGCAGGCCAAATGACTGGGCAGCGGTCGCTTGGTAGGCTTAGACGCTTCATGGGCAGTTGTGCCACGGGGTTGGGGTTTTACTTTGCCCAGGTCTTGCAATTGAAACCCCAAGAAACCGGTCACGGTGGCCGAAAGAGCTAATGCACTAGCCCGATCCTTGATGACGTCCTAAGGATGATTTTTGTGGTATCCCATTTTCACCATCAGACAAATGCCTGGACGGTTCCTTCCAGCAGGTCCACGGCCAATATCCTACTAAAATTCCTTCCATGACCCTTCCTTTAATTAGACCCAAGTTAGTGGTCTGTCACCATCCCCAGTTATATCTGCTACCAAAGTGTGTTCCGCTCCAAGACACCGTCCTTGGGACGGTAGAGGAATGAACTCTCGCGGAGGGAGAAGCCGAAAAAAGCGCGTTGGTCTGAAAATCTTTACGAGTCAGTTGGGAGTAGGTACGTGAAAGCGTAGCACCTGTGCTCAAATAAATAACCATAAATACCAGGTGAATCAGCTGCCCCTAATAATATTGTTTTATGCAGCCCAAGTAACACGTGTTGGCTGGAAGGTCGATGTTGCTCTGCTTGCATCCCGTATAGAACGAAGGTGGATCAGAAAGTTAGTTACACTAACGCACTGCAGCAGCGCGCTGTGGGTCGCAAACTTGGGCACAGCGGAGAAAGGGACAGACACTGCCCACACGTCTGTTAGGTAGGTCGCTGAGGTGTCTCGTCTTGTATGGTGTGAATAACAGCCAAATGCAATGGCGCGTCGACTAGACGTTCAACCCAAATATGAGGTGCGTGCGACAATCCGATTCCTATGGGCGAAAAGGAAGAATTTCACGATTAAAGAGAAGCGCCGGGGGGAAATTGAGCGCCAGTGTGATTTTGTTGCACGATAGCGCAACACCTCACAAGGCCCGCCAAACGACCAAAATGCTGCAGCGTTCCAAGTGGGAGGTCTGGAAAAACCACCCTACAGTCCCGACCTAGAGCCTTGTGACTTTCATCTGTTCGGTAAGCTCAAAATGGAGCTCGGAGGTCGACGTTTCCAGACCGATGAGTAGGTGAAGGCCGCTGTCTCCGTGTGGTTACAGAACGCCGGGGGAACTTTCTATGCATCTGGCATCGACAAGTTGGTTGTGCGTTCGCAGAAATGTTTGGAGTCTCTTGGAAACTATGTGGAAAAGTGACGTTAGATTGTATGTCGTTATAGGCGTGTTGCTGTTGTATAGGTGGTGTAATAAATGGCCATAACTGGGAAGTGCAATTTATTTTTTGATCTGCCTTCGTACTAATGCACTTCAAGCATATCCCGCAAATTATACTGAATACTAGTCTGTTGTCACATCGAGTTAGCTAACTCGACACTTCCTGGTAACATCGCTAGTTGGGCTGCATAAAACAATATTATTAGGGGCAGCTAATTCAGCTGGTATATATTGTGACCGATCAGGGGGCTAGGGATCGATAGCATGCCGAGTTAACGGAGACCTCAGGATCGATCGAATACCGAGCATGCATGATTTGCGGTGTTCTCAGTGCCGAAATTGTGGGGGAGCCATATACAAGGAACACGATAGTGCCTAAACCGAAATGAATACGACATCTGAGATGCCAATCCAATATGATGTTAAGAACAATAATTACTCTACTGCCTATAGCACTAAGAAAAACACGGAGGTTTGGAATACGAGAAGCTTGACAGTAACGCCTGGCTGGGTGAGGCTCGCATTTCCAAGAAGCTTGTGGACGAGAGCTCCTATTGTTTAGCCAACACACTTATTGTGCAGCTGAAGTGCTGGATTTACGACACCCAAGCCTCGATAATCCTCCAGCACTAGAGCCCTCGGAATTAGACAATGTAAAGTAGCGCCGAGATGCTAATTTGAGATCCGCCTATGGAATAATTGTATAAAAAGGCCCAATCAGAGAAGAGGCTGAGAAATGCATTTCAGAACTTTAATCACGGCCCAAGCCCAAAAACTACCAGAGTTAAGGGGATATTACTGAGTCAGCCGCGGAGGAATATTTCCCCCCTCCACGACACTCAAGACATGGCGCCAAACGAGGATCTACCCTGTAGCGTCTTGATGCAATTTGATTTGAAGACGTTCCTCCCGATCGATTTCGAATTTAACCATATAAATATTGCCGGCCTAATCCTGACCTACAGGTTGAACCAAAATTTATTGCAGTGTGACGATTGCCATGGGAGCGCACTTGACAGAGGTCACAAGTCCATTGTTCCAAAGTTGAGGGTGGATATAGGCACAGAGCGCGGACACTAGTCAGTCAGTTTTGTGGCCACACCGGACATAGTCCACGCAGCTCGCGACTTTGATACCGCGTAGCCGAGTGAGAAAACGTTTTCTATGTGATAAACATTTACCGCCAATCATTCAAACTTGTGGCTAAAGACCCACAGCGGTCATGATAGTTATCGAAGGCGAACACTATTTTATACAAATCTATCCAGATGGGGTTTGCCACCCACGTCCATTAAAAACTTAACGCCACGCCATGTGGAGCCGAGAGCGCGGAGCGGCGACCAGCAGCCCATTCGAGACCCGAGCAGGGAACTTTGTGTTGAGCTAACGTGTTGCAAGCGAGATCGCTGAACCTATAGGCCTGTACTCATCTGTTTTGACGGTCTAGGCAATCGTAGAAAATACCAATCTAGGACTGAACGGGGTAGGTGTATGTCGGCCTACTGAGGACCTACAAGCCCGATTCGCAGTAACGGTACCGCCAGCCACATATAACGCTTCGCAGCGAATGAAGCCCGTGAATACAAGTGTAAAAAGTGTCATATGTGATAGGGTGTGCAAAATAAGTGCATCGAATAGTGTTAACAGTGTATTTGTGTATATGTCATCGTCTTGTAAGATGACCCAGTGGAACGACACCGGATTGATGATGGGCTAAGGGCCTTACGACCGGGTGTCGAAGTGGTGACCCAGCAGCCGTCATGGGCCTGTCTACTCCAGGGACAAGTGATGAGTATTAAACTTTCTATATTTGGGGACGTAATGTAGAAAAGGGGACGAGATATTTGTACAGTAGTATTAGCTTTGTTTTGACTTTTGATGTCAATATTTCGTTTTAGACAGGGGCTATTAGTTTTTTTTAGTCAGCATGCCAGTCCTTTTTATTATGATTTGTCCGTCAGTCCTTAAAAATAATGCATGTTTGTTGGTGGATGACGGAGGTGTCTGTAATTTTTATTTGCCAAAGACATCATAAGTTAAATTGCCGTGTGTTTTAGGATGGATTTGTTGTGGCTATATATTCATGTAAGACTAGCTGTAAGTTAAGTGTACGACCTGACAAGTAGATAGGGTAAGAATTTGTTTTTGTGACATTTAGTAACGCCCAGCTAGGTTGGACGAGTTTTGCCACTTTATGAAAATAGGTCAGATGGTTAGCGACCCAAGTCCCCCTTTTATTCTTCCCAGACCGGTTGCGAATTGACCAATGAATTCCCAGGAGCGGCAAGCAAGTCTATGTCTGTCATAGATTTTTAATGTGTGTGTGCTTCCATTTTTTCCGGCAAGGAGCCGTGAGGTTGTATTTGTGTGCATACCGGCCGAATTTTGAGCCCATAAGAGTTTCCGGATTGTATTTCCGAGATAAGTGTTTTTCCGGATTGTATTTCCGATGTAAGTGGTTTCCAGATGGTATTCCAAGGTAAGTGTTACCGGATTCTATTTCCGATGTAAGTTGTTTCTGGATCGTAGTCCGAGGTAAGTGTTTCCGCATTGTATATCCGATGTAAGTTGTCTCCGGATGGTAGTCCGAGGTAAGTATTTCCGGATTGTATTTCCGATGTAAGTTGTTTCCGGATGGAAGTCCGAGGTAAGTGTTTTCGGAGTGTATTTCCGATGTAAGTGTTTCCTGGTGGTATTCCGAGGTAAGTGTTTCCGGACAGCATAGTTCGAAGTAAATAGTATGCACACACTGTACGTTTTGGTTCATCATGTTTGTTTTGTGTACACACACACGCGATGGTTTTTTTTTTGTACAGGTTGGAGGAGTGCTGACGTCTCTGGTTTTTGATGCGCAACCCTGGTCTGATGTAAAATTTATTTTAAACCCTGTAAATGTCACAAATTGTAGCTTAGCCACTACGGCGTTTTTAGTAAGAGACCACATTTTAGAATGTGAAGTCATCTGTCCAGCTGTCTCGTGGAAGCGGCTCGCTACCCATTGGGAGTGTCACCCCGGCTGGTTGGTCAAGGTCGTTTAGTTTATCAACACACGGAAGATTGAAGTTAGATTTTATACAGGAGATGGGGTTTGTTTATTTGTAGTTAGGCATGCTGGCATTTTCTCTGTTTAAGTGAGCCATTTTCTTGGGCTATTTTCTTTATGTAAATTTCTGGTTCGAACCCAGAATGTTTTGTGTTGCATTTGGTGTAGTTACGCCCCTGTTAATTTGCGTTATCTCTTTGCCCCGAGATTTTCTATATTATTGTCCACCCGATAGGCTGAACGACCAAATGTCAGATGCCTATCAGAAAGAATACTCTCACACTATGTCCAAGCGTATTTACAGATGTGTGTGCCAGTAAGAGGAATCAGACCATTTTATTTAATTATTTTTAAGGCAACTGCACTTTGTTTGAGACCCTGAATTTGTCGTAGCAGTTGACATTCACCGTAGTAACTTTGCCACCCCTGGCTGTCAGCTGTTAAAGTAGTGATGTAATATTTGCTTGCTCACAGCTGGATTCAATTAATGTATTTTATTTTCGTTTCATTTTAAGCTGTATTGAGGCCGATGATGAGCTCTGGGAGAACCGTCATTTCTTTTACTATTTTGATTTTGTTATTTTAAACTTAATTGTTTGATTTTGTTTGCTTTTTCTTCTTGGGTTTAATTTGTAACGTTACTGTAACTTGTTTTTGTTGTTGCATTTATATTTTTAGCCTATTTTCAATTTTGAAAAAATAGGCTTATGAGATCACCTTTTGTCCGTGTGTGTGTGTGTGTGTGTGTGATACGTGTGTGTGTCCCCCCCTAATAAAATCTAAACGGCTAGAGCGATTTCAATGAAACTCGGAAAGTTCATAGCACTATTCCCGGCGACCTCGACCGTGCCCTTCAAATTTTGTTACGACTCACCAATCCAACATGGCGGCTGTGCGAAATATTTCACCAGCATTCAATATCTCCGAAACTATTACCGATATTACCCTGAGATTTTCTATGGTGATAGAGGGAACTACTATAAGTTCACTTATGTGACTTTTGGAAACCTGGTAACTACAAAACCAACATGGAGGCCAAGCGAATTTGCGACTTTTAAATAGACGTTTCTCGTGATTTGACCAACCAAACGCAATGAAGCTTGGTACAGTATATGTTTATATGCATTGTAATGCACCGACATCTAACTTCGTTCAATTGCTTACATAATCACAAGATGGCGGATGTGCGAAATATTTCACCGGCATTCTATATCTCTGAAACTATTAGCGGTATCTCCCTAACATTTTGTACGGAGATAAAGGGCTATACTGGAAGTCCATCTATAAGACTTTCAAAAACCGGTTAACTACAAAACGAACATGGCGGCCAAGCGATTTTGAAAATTTTAAATAGACCTTCCTCGCGATTTAATGTTCCAAGCGCACTGAAACCTGGCACAGGAAATATTTATACACATTGTAATGCACTGGTATCTAATTTAGTTCAATTGTTTACATAACCTCAAGATGGCGGCAGTGCGAATTTTAAAATTAAGATTTTATTTATTGTGATGTAGTCATGAGATCGAAGTAAAGTTTGAATAAAGAAAATACGCAATAATTTTCCTTTAATGGTACATGACTCTATGGCCTATACATTTAACAATCCAACATGGCGACCATCCGAAATATTTAGACGATACTGAATATCTACGAATCTATTTTAGCAATCAAACTGCATTTTTTAATGTTCATAGGGGCTATGAACTTAAGTTCACCTATAGGACTTTAAATAACCTGGTGATCACAAATCCAACATGGCAGTGACGCGAATTATAAATATTCACATGGACGTTTCTCGCAATTTAACCATCCGCGTGCAGTGAAACTTGGTACAGTAAATCCTTATAGGAATGTTAATCCACTGGCATCTAATTTATTTCAATTGTTTCCATTACCTCAAGATGGCAGCTGTGAAAAATTTTAAACTCTCCTTGTTTTTTCTTGTGTCCTAACTATGCGATTGAAGTTTGAATACTACACGTTCAAAATAATCTGCATGTAACAGTACATAACTCTAGGACCTACATATATAAAATCCAACATGGTGACCATCCGAAATATTTAGTCGGTTCTCAATATCTACGAATCTATTACAGCAATCAAACTGAAATTGTGTATGTTGATAGTGGCATATAACATAAGTAGGATATATGAAAATAGGCTGTATAGTTTTTCACGGAACTACTTGTTGTTCTTTTGAATTAATGTAATTTTTCATACCGGATTTTTGAGTTCAATAAATTAGATTTTACCTGTTAACTAGTGTACGCCATTTCAGCAATTTTAGCGAACCTGTTTCCTGTTGACCTAGGCCATTAGTGATCATTTAACGAACGCACCGCACCCGAGATTATTATTATTATTATTATTATTATTATTATTATTATTATTATTATTATTATTATTATTATTATTATTATTATTATTATTATTATTATTATTATTATTATTATTATTAAGTTTTAGGCCTAGAGATACCCAGTCGGGTACATAGCAAAGATTTAGGACCCATTTTCTATTTCAAATCAGAAACAGTGGCGTACACAAGGTTTGGTTTGTGGGAGAGGAGTTTGGCAACCGCTCCGTTTAAAGTACAGTAGTCTACAATTCCCCACATTTGTTTCCACTACCTTATACCTAGATCTACCGATGCGGTGATCTATTTCTCCTAGTACCCACCAGTGACGCTGGAAGTAATGAAGACAGATCTCAGAGGTGACTGAATATTCTACCAGGATGATTTAGAGACCCGTAGCATTTCATTGCACCACAGGACCACCCCACATTATATTATATTATATTATATTATATTATATTAAATTATATTATATTATATTATATTATATTATATTATATTATATTATATTATATTATATTATATTATATTATATTATATTATATTATATTATATTATATTATATTATATTATATTATATTATATTATATTATATTATATTATATTATATTCAAAATGGCGCCCATTGTAGAGGCTGGATCCATTGTGGAGGCTAGATCCATTGTGGAGGCTAGATCCATTGTGAAAGGCGGATCTATTGAAAAAGGCGAAGATCTATGATCTAGGATGAATAATCATGTAATTATCCCAGCCAAGGTAGGAGGAGTGAACCAATAAACGAGATTGCCTATACTGGAAAAAAATGTTTTTGTTTCTGGGTGAATAATTAAAATCACGCGTAGACGGCGTTGTTAAATTCACGGGTAAACCCAGAAAAATTAAATTTGAAATAATTTTGTTTGAAGGATAGCAGTCCAGAAAGGGGATGATTTGGTTAGGTAGCCCACGCTTGTAAGAGCTAACCCCGGATTCATTAATTCTCAATTAATGAACTGTGTAGTTGATTTTTGCGAACGGGTTAGGCATTTTATTAAGGCAACCCAGAGGAGTTTAAAATTGCTATATGTTATTGTATTTGGAGACCTGGATACTAGGAGGCCATTCAGGCAGGTTATGGTTGTTTTTGTTGTTGTTGTTAACGTAAATATTGTAACAGGTCCAAAATTATTCTGATTCCTACTACTACACAAGACAGGTGCATGATGGTGAATGGGGAACCTGGACATCCGTATTTTCAGTGATTATATTATTTTTGTGTGTGTTTCAATGGCTACTTCCGAGGAGTTGCAAGTTATGTTTGATGTACTTTGTAAAAAAATTGAGGAAAGCGCGGCAGCGAACATTGAGGAGCTCAGAGACACGTTAGAAGATAGTGACAGAAAGGCGGAGGAAAGGTCAGAAGCCACCGACAAGAAGCTTAAAGACACTTTAGAGGCTAGTATAGAAAATGGGAGCAAAGGTCGGAAGCCGCGGATAAGGAACTCAAAGATAGTTTACAGGCGGTTAAGGCAGAAATTAACTTAAAGACCGAGCAGCTAGGGCAAACTTGCATAGCGCAGGGCAAGGAGTTGAGGGCCGGAGTGGAGCATTTTACACGGTCCACTACAGAGCAGATCGATAAACTAACACACAAAACGGGGGAAATAGAGCGCAAAGCAGACAGAAATTATCAAGAATTGCTCACAGAAGTAAATAAGGTGGATAATACCGACAAAGCTATGGATAAGAATCTGGAAGAAATAACGGGCAATATGGAATCTATGGACATTAGAGTTACGAAACAGCTAGAGGAAGTCCAGGGGCAGATTAGCGCCGGAGCTGAACGCGTCATTGCTATGGAAGGTCTAGAACAAAATGTCATCGGACACATTAAAATGTTGCAAATTTGGATAAAGGAATTGAAGGAGGAAATCGATGGATTAACAGAGCGAAACGTGGAAGACGCCCACGAGAATAAGAAGGGAATGGAAAAAGAAATGGAGGCCAACCAAGAAAGAGTCCGGAATTTGGAAATGGAAATGATATCGAGAATTGAACGCCAGGAGGCAAAAATAATTAAAACAGACCTGAGAGGGCAGATTCAGGACGAGGCAATCCTCGAACTGCAAAGAGAAGCTGCACGGACGATGGACGACGCCCGGAGCAATAATAATAATAATAATAACCCCCGGAAGACAGGATGTCAGTCACAGACGACGCCAGAGCCGCCGTTAAATGGATTACTCGGATTTCCAACAAGCATAACATTCGGGACGCCGAAATCCAGAACGTCGACGCCGAACGACGCCGTGACGCCGACGCAGCTTGTACATATGATCAGGACCGGAGATGACCACCCAAAACGATAAAACGAGAATAGCGTCATGACCCCTAAACAATTCATTCGCGAACTGGACGCTTACATCTTGGACAACCGCATACCAGAGGAAAGGCACCTGCGCACGGTGGAGAAACTTTTGGAAGATGCCCCCTTACAATGGTTTCAGAGTTTTCGCTACACTTTTCAGTCCCTGGCAGAGTTCAAGGAGGCTTATCTAAAAACTTACTGGAGTCTCGAGCGGCATCAAAATTTGAGACTGGAGTTATATTCCCGTAAGTTCTCAACGCAAGGCCCGACAAAATACGCGGAGTATTTTATTGCGCAATTCGCCAAGATGAGAGAACTCGATGATCCCCTTTCCGAACGCTCTCTGGTAGCCGAAATAGGTAAACAGCTACCTGTTAAAGTCCAAGAGACGCTTATCGCCACAAAAGCCCAGACGGCAATACAAACGGAGGGAATTTTGAGACAGCTGGACCACACTAGCGCGCATTTACAGCGCATCAGGCCCACTGAACAAATTCACGCGGCGGAAGTCCAAGGAAGGCCAGCCACACGGGAGCAGGGGACCACTACAGCGAGCGCGCCCCGCGATAACAACTGGAGGAGATATGAGAACCGACCGCCGAGGGGTTATGAACCAAGGTACCAGGCAAGGGGAGAGCGAGGATGGAACAGGCAGTACCATCCTAGAAGACCCCGCGGACGTTGGGACCAAGGACGCCACGATTCAACGCCGTAACAACCACGAGAGGGAAGGCATGGAAGCTACAGGCCACGGCCGGCCCAACAGGGAGACAGGATTTCCAACGAACAGGCACGGACAGACCTCGAACAAAGATACGTGGAGTCTCAACAATATCTAAAAGAACTCCATAGTATGAACGGTAATGGACGGGCAAGGACCGAAGCCGACAAATGGAGAGAGGCTATCCAGCATCGTGAGGACCCAGACAGGCACTATCAGGGAGCCCAGAGCTTAGAACTCCAGCGGGAGAGAGAGGAGGCACCGCCCCGGAATAATGGGGCGAGCAACAAAAAAATATCACAGTTCTAGAGAGAGGAGATAGCCCCAGATTTGACCAAGATGGCGGGCACCAAGAATGGGTGGTAGCAAAAATCGAGAAATGGGTAGCGCAACCAGAGGACCACATTGAGGATAAGTACAAGTAAGAAAGCCCCACTATTAAGGAGTTACCTGTAATTTATTTACGCGTGGGAGGACTTATGGTCCGAAGTCTGGTCGACACGGGAGCCAGTATTTCGGTAGCGAGTGGTGCGCTAATGAAAGAACTGGAGAGGAAATTTAAAGTACCCGTAATTCCAGTAGCAAATGTCAGAGTGAAAGGCACAATCCCCGAACTACAGCGGAATGTAAATACCAAGCATATTTGGATTTTGAAATTGGCAATTATACTATATCGCACCCATTCTTAATTATGAATAAAATCAGCTCAATTTGATCCTCGGAGCGGATTTTATGAGAACCAATGGAGGCATCATTGACATGCGCGCAAACGAGACTAAATTTCGCACGCATGATAAAAGGGAGATTGACCTGCGATTGAATGAAGCGGAACCAAGGGATCAAGGTCAAATTTGGAGCATTGACATACAAGATGACGTCACGAGGAAAACTACGGTATTATTACATACAATAGGGGAGGAGTTCATTGAGGAAGAAGTCCTAAATATTACTACAAAGTTCGGCGCTATAATTCAAGAGAAGGTGGCTGAGGAAAAAATCAAACCCCATGAAAGAAGGAGCTGCGGACAATTTTAACGAAACACCAGGAAGCTTTCGATAATAAACCGGGGAAGATTAGAAATTTTAGCTACGCATTCCAAGTAAATGACTGGAGTCCATACAAGAAAAAGGTGTACCCCATAGCAGAGAGGCATCATGAGGAGGTAAAGAAAACAATTAAGGCCATGGAAGAGGCCGGAATAATTACGAAGAAATCATCCCCATTCGTGAATCCCATTGCAATTGTAGAGAAGGCGAACGGAAGCGTGAGATTGTGTCTCGATGCACGCAAAATCAACTCCAGGTTACTGCCCGAATTCGACCAAGCTCCACCGATTAGGGAAGTACTGAAGAAGTTCAGAAACAAGAACTATTTCTCGAGCATCGATTTAACGAGTAGTTTTCACCATGTGGAACTAGAGGAGAAATCCCAACTTATCACAGGATTCATTTTCGACCAGCACACGTACACCGATAATCGATTACCGTTCGGGAATCGAACCGCAAGTTGTGCACTTATCCGAGCCCTGGATCGCAACTTGACGGAAGAAGTTAAGGAATGAACAGTCTGCTATGTAGACGACATCTTACTTGCTTCAGAGACGCTACGAGAGCATGTTGGAAATTTAGAAAAACTTCTTTCGAATCTTCAGTCGGCCAACTTCAAAATTAACTTTAACAAGTCCCACTTCTGTCAAAAGGAAATTTTATATCTTGGGCACTTTTTCGACGGGGAAGGAATTCGTCTAATCCCACTAAAATTGCCGCCATTCGAAATTTTCCCACGCCTAGACGGATTAAGCACATCCGCATGTTTCTCTGCATGACTGGGTTTTTCTCAGAACATTATCCTAACTATACGGAGACGGTCGCGCCACTGCAAGACCTTTTAAAGAAGAATAACCGATGGTTATGGAGTAAAGAGGCCGAGGAAGCGTTCCAGCGAACCAAAGACCTTCTGTTAGAGAGCGTTAAACTGGGATAGCCAAATTTCAATTGGAAATTCGTGCTACAATCGGATGCATCGAAAGTAGGGATCGGAGCAATGTTGTACCAAGAAGACCCTGAAAACCCAGAGAAGAGAATATATTTAGGATTTTTGAGCCGAAAATTGAGGAATCACGAAATGAATTATACTGTCACTGAAATTGAAATGCTCTCAGTACTCCACACATTGCAGCACTGGCGAAAGATTATATATGGTTTCCCGATCCTTTTGAGAACAGACCACAAGGCACTCACCTTCATGTTGAAAACCAGCTTAGCTAGCGAGAGAGTAAATCGTTGGGCTCTCTATGCACAACAGTTTGGCATGCAGATCGAACATTGCCCCGGTAAACAGAATGTCATCCCGGACATTTTATCCCGGAACCCGGAGGAGGATGAAGAAGGGGAAATACATCACGCCGCGCTTCAGCAGGAAGACCATGATTTTCTCGCAGACTTACCGCAACTTGGGATGGAACAAGAGGCCGACCCTTGGGCTCAGCTAATGAGAGATTATCTCAGGGGATTACTTCCGGAAGATTCACCAGCCAAGGCCGAGATGGAGAAACTCGCGCCAAAATACAATTTCATGAATGGATTTCTACATCAGTTTATCGATGAGGAGCACACCAAGCTTCGCATTTTAGTTCCACCGATATTCCAGCGCCGAATAGTCTGGCATGTTCACCGTGTCTATGGACATGTGGGCTGTGATAAGACATTCGCTGTGATTCGGGAGGCATTCACATGGCCACGTCTCCGAATTACGATCCGAGAGGCATTGAGGACATGCGATACTTGCCAACGCATAAAGCACAATACATTTTGGATGAAGCAGCTACCTCGACCGATCTTACCATCGAAGCCGAGAGAGATTCACGCCATTGATTTTTATGGGACCCTCCCAGCCGCCAGAAGAGGCATGAGGCACATACTAGTATGCCTAGATGTGTTTTCAAAGATTGTGAAACTGTGTGCGGTAAAAAAGACAACCTCAAAACAGTTGGTAAATAAAATCCGAAACCAAATTGTACCGGAAATGGGAAAACCAGAATTTATATTATCCGACCATGGGTCTTGTTTCACAAGGGGACTTTTCAAGAGAGAGCTAGAAGGAATGGGAATTCGGCATATACTTAGTTCTATACGCCATCCTGAGAGCAATCCTTCAGAAAGCCTGATGCGGGAAATTGCAAAATTTTGCCGGATTTATTGCCTGGACTCGCATTATCGTTGGATAGATGTCCTGGACACCATAGAGACGTGCATAAACACCACAGTGCACGAATCTACATCGGAGGTGCCAACGGTAGTCCACTTCGATCAGTATCCCGAGAGACCATGGAACAGGTTCATAAGTTGCCCAGTAGACGTGAGGCCCGCGCTACCGCTAAAAATTGAGCAAACTAAAGCAAGCCTGCGCGAACAAGCCAAGAAGAGACTGAAGCGAGTGAGAGGGAAAAGATACCACCAACCCCTGAGATTGGGAGAGTACGTTTTGGTGAAGAAACCTGCCGTATCAAACCCTTCAGCGCGATTCTACGCAAAATTTGCCGCCATTTACGAGGGACCTTACGAAATTATTCAATGTTTGGGAAACAACGCTTACAAAATTCGAGAATTAGGAGGACAGAACGAGGTCACCCACAACGCGCAAAATTTGAAAGTATACTACCCCAGCAATGTATTAGACGAAACGCCGCCGGCCCAAGTGAATGCCATTACGGACGAAAGAAACAACACAGAAGAGCGACCCCACATATGTGAGCTAGTTACGCTGAGGGATGAACTGGGAAGGTTACTCAGCGCAGCCTTGAAGACCAACGGGGATTTGCGAAAAGAACAGCGCGAACTGTTACAACTCCGAGAACTAGATAGAGAGAACCCCGCTGAGGAGGAAGAGAGAGCGTTGAACTCGGTATTATAATACAAAATGACCATGGTATTAGGATTGAAAAATTATACTGTTTCCGATCGTACACATTTTTCAAACTGAGAAGGGAGAAATTGTGACCGATCAGGGGGCTAGGGATCAATTGCATGTCGAGTTATCGGAGACCTCAGGATCGATCGCTTACCGAGCACGCATAATTTGCGGTGTTCTCAGTGCCGAAATTGTGGGGGAGCCATATACAAGGAACACGATAGTGCCAGAACCGAAATGAATACGACATCTGAGTTGTCAATCAAATATGATGTTAAGAACAATAATTACTCTACTGCCAATAGCACTAAGAAAAACACGGAGGTTTGGAATACGAGAAGCTTGACAGTAACGTAGCCTGGATGGGTGAGGCTCGCATTTCCAAGAAGCTTGTGGACGAGAGCTCATATTGTTTAGCCAACATACTTATTGTGCAGCTGAAGTGCTGGATTTACGACACCCAAGCCTCCATAATCCTCCAGCACTAGAGCCCTCGGAATTAGACAATGTAAAGTAGCGCCGAGATGCTAATTTGAGATCCGCCTATGGAATAATTGTATAAAAAGGCCCAATCAGAGAAGAGGCTGAGAAATGCATTTCAGAACTTTAATCACGGCCCAAGCCCAAAAACTACCAGAGTTACGGGGATATTACTGAGTCAGCAGTGGAGGAATATTTCCCCGCTCCACGACACTCAAGACATGGCGCCAACGAGGATCTACCCTGTAGCGTCATGTTGCAATTTGAATTGAAGACGTTCCATTGTTCCAAAGCTGAGGGCGGATATAGGCACTGAGCGCGGACACTAGTCAGTCAGTTTTGCGGCCACACTGGACATAGTCCACGCTGCACGCAACTTTGATACCGCGTAGCCGAGTGGGAAGTCTTTTTCCATGTGATAAACATTTACCACCAATCACGCAAACTTGTGGCTAAAGACCCACAGCGGTCATGATAGTTATCGAAGGCGAACACTATTTTATACAAATCTATCCAGATGGGGTTTGCCACCCACGTCCATTAAAAACTTAACCCCACGCCGTGTGGAGCCGAGATCGCGGAGCGGCGACCAGCAGCCCATTCGATACCCGAGCAGGGAACTTTGTGTTGAGCTAACGAGTTGCAAGCGAGATCGCTGAACCTATAGGCCTGTACTCATCTGTTTTGACGGTCTAGGCAATCGTAGAAAATACCAATCTAGGACTGAACGGGTTAGGTGTATGTCGGCCTTCTGAGGACCTACAAGCCCGATTCGCAGTAACGGTACCGCCAGCCACATATAACGCTTTGCAGCGAATGAAGCCCGTGAATACAAGTGTAAAAAGTGTCTTATGTGATTGGGTGTGCAAAATAAGTGCATCGATTAGTGTTAACAGTTTATTTGTGTGTATGTCATCGTCTTGTAAGATGACCCAGTGGAACGACACCGGATTGATGATGGGCTAAGGGCCTTACGTCCGGGTGTCGAAGTGGTGACCCAGCAGCCATCATGGGCCTGTCTACTCCAGGGACAAGTGACGAGTATTAAACTTTCTATATTTGGGGACGTAATGTAGAAAAGTGGACGAGATATTTGTACAGTAGTATTAGCTTTGTTTTGATTTTTGATATCAATATTTCGTTTATAACAGGGACTATTTTTTTCAGTCAGCATGCCAGTCCATTTTATTTTGTTTTGTCCGTCAGTCCTTAAAAATAATGCATGTTTGTTGGTGGATGACGGAGGTGTCTGTAATTTTTATTTGCCAAAGACATCATAAGTTAAATTGCCGTGTGTTTTAGGATGGATTTGTTGTGACTATATATTCATGTAAGAATAGCTGTAAGTTAAGTGTATGACCTGACAAGTAGATAGGGTAATAATTTGTTTTTGTGACATTTAGTAACGCCCAGCTAGGTTGGACTAGTTTTGCCACTTTATGAAAATAGGTCAGATGGTTAGCGACCCAGGTCCCCCTTTTCTTTTTCCCAGACCGGTTACGAATTGACCAGTGAATTCCCAGGAGCGGCAGCAAGACTATGTCTGTCATAGATTTTTTTATGTGTGTGTGCTTCCATTTTTTCCGGCAAGGAGCCGTGAGGTTGTATTTGTGAGCATACCGGCCGAATTTTGAGCCCATAAGTGTTTCCGGTTTGTATTTCCGAGGTAAGTGTTTTTCCGGATTGTATTTCCGATCTAAGTTGTTTCCAGATGGTAGTCCAAGGTAAGTGTTTCCCGATTGTATTTCCGATGTAAGTTGTTTCCGGATGGTAGACCGAGGTAAGTGTTTCCGGAGTGTATTTCCGATGTAAGTGTTTCCGGATGGTATTCCGAGGTAAGTGTTTCCGGACAGCATAGTCCGAAGTAATTAGTATGCACACACAGTACTTTTTGGTTTATCATGTTTGTTTTGTGTACACACACACGCGATGTGTTTTTTTTTTCACAGGTTGGAGGAGTGCTGAGGTCTCTGGTTTTTGATGCGCAACCCTGGTCTGATGTAAAATTTATTTAAAACCCTGTAAACGTCACAAATTGTAGCTGAGCCACTAAGGCGTTTTTAGTAAGAGACCACATTTTAGAATGTGAAGTCATCTGTCCAGCTGTCTCGTGGAAGCGTGCTCGCTACCCATGGGGTGTGTCACCCCGGCTGGTTGGTCAAGGTCGTTTAGTTTATCAACACAAGGAGGATTGAGGTTAGAATTTAGACAGGAGATGGGGTTTGTTTATTTGTAGTTAGGCATGCTGTCATTTTCTCTGTTTAAGTGAGCCATTTTGTTGGACTATTTTCTTTATGTAAATTTCTGGTTCGAATCCAGAATGTTTTGTGTTGCATTTGGTGTAGTTACGCCTCTGTTAATTTGCGTTATCTCGTTGCCCCGATATTTTCTATAATATTGTCCACCCGATAGGCTGAACGACCAAATGTCAGATGCCTATCAAAAGAATACTCTCATACTATGTCCAAGAGTATTTACAGATGTGTGTGCCAGCAAGAGGAATCAGATCATTTTATTTAAGTATTTTTAGGGCACTGCACTTTGTTTGAGACCCTGAATTTGTCGTAGCAGTTGACATTCACCGTAGTAACTTTGCCACCCCTGGCTGTCAGCTGTTAACGTAGTGATGTAATCTTTGCTTGCTCACAGCTGGATTCAATTAATGTATTTTATTTTCGTTTCATTTTAAGCTGTATTGAGGCCGATGATGAGCTTTGGGAGAACCGTCATTTCTTTTACTATTTTGATTTTGTTATTTTAAACTTAATTGTTTGATTTTGTTTGTTTTTTTCTTCTTGGGTTTAATTTGTAACGTTACTGTAACTTGTTTTTTCTGTTGCCTTTATCATTTTTGTTCTTTTGAGTTAATGTAATTCTTCAAACCGTATTTTTGAGTTCAATAAATTAGATTTTACCTGTTAACTAGTGTACGCCATTTCAGTAGTTTTAGCGAACCTGTTTCCCGTTGACCTAGGCCATTAGTGATCATTTAACGAACGCACCGCACCCGAGTTTATTAATATTATTATTATTATTATTAATTTTTAGGCCTTGAGATACCCAGTCGGGTACAATATGAATAATAGATTTCAAGTGCTTGTCTAATTTAATTTTATTTATTTTATTGTGTTGTTCTAACTGAATACACGTGCATATAGATCAGCATATTCACCTGAAGCCCTGAGTGAGGGCGCTGTTGTCGCAGGGGAGCGGGAGGGAGCAAGAGGAGGTCTAATAGGTCGCATATTTTCCGGGGCTTCAGATGAACCTGTTGCACTGTAACATGTTAGTTCTCAAACCTATAGAAAATTAATCAACCATATAGTGTATATAACGAGATTCAAATGTGAATCGTAAGATAAACACCAACTTAACACACTACACTTACTGTAGTCAAGTAATATTGATACATAGGGTCTAAACCTCAACCCAGTGATTAGGATCTGATCAAGACAGCTTGACGGTTGGAACGCGTAATCTTAAAAAATGCCGCAATATAGTATATTATATTTCCGTATTCAGATACATTGTTAAATAATGTTCATCCAATGTTCAGCTCTAAGGACAGCTTTATCATTGGCCTGCAAAACATTTTCTTTTGAGTTCTCCAACGACTGTTTTTATTTTGGAGAGAGACGAAGCGTCGATTTTGAAGGATGCATTCAACAAATATTGTTAAACCGTAATCCCTTGTGGTTTAGTGCACTTTATACATCAGTCACTTATGATTGATGGTATCATAAGCTGCGCTATGGTCTATAAATGCACCACCAGTCACTTGTCCCATCATATCCATCCTCTATATACTTTGTCATATTGAGAACTTACCCACAGCATGATGTTCTTAACTATTAGATGTAATTTTTTCACGGCTGGCTGCGTGACTCAGCGGTAACGTTCTCGCTTGTTGTGCCCAAGGTTGCAGGATCGAATCCTGGTGCAGTCAGCTGACATTTGAGGGTGCGCAAATGTGAGGGAGCCGTTCAGTAGATTCAATGACACGTTAAAGATCCCATTCAAGGCAAAATTCCGGCATCCCGGCGTCTCTAAAAGCCGCAGTAGTTAAAAGGGACGTAGAAAAAATAACATTAAAACTCTGCAATTTTTCTATGTTTCTATGTCTTGTGTAGAGTTTCACTAAGCTGGCTCATCGGCGAGCTCTTAGTGTTCCGCGCCCCCACCCCCACAGGAGTAGCGAAATGTACACTACCTCTCTTCTTATAAAGCTCACGTCCATCTCTTAACTGCGAGAGCTAAAATCTCACGCAGTCTTTCCCCTCACTATAAAGGGAGGTAGTGCACATTTCGCTACTCCAGTGGGGCTCCGGGCGAGGACACCAAGAGCCCGCTGATGAGCCAGCTTGGAGTCCCTGGGAGAAACCCCACACAAGACACGGCATAAACCTAGAAAAATTGCTGAGTTTCAATTCACGGGCCGTGAAAGCTAAATATACCATCTTTTGGAAGCCTTTATTGGGAGGTGAAAGGCTGAGCTATTAGCTATTAGCTATTAGCTCTCGCAGTTAAGAGGCGTACGTGCGCTTCATTAGTAGGGAGGTAGTGCATAGTTCACCACTCCTGTGGGGGTCCGGGCGTGGAACACCAAGAGCTCACTGATGAGCCAGGTTTGGTTCCTGGGTGAAACCACACACAAGACACGGCATAAACCTACAGAAATTGCTGAGTTTTAATTCACTAGCCGTGAAAGCCAATATACAAATAACATTATTATATTAATTTTTCTAGGAGTGTTATTTACTTATTATTCATATATTACATACACCCTCGGTCTGGGCTATATTACGAACGGATTGTTGGCTTACCTGAAACAGCCGTTACTGTCCTTCGAAGTAACCCCCGTGAATGGTTATGCACTTTTTAGAAAGACTGAACAAGTCCTGGAAACTCCTGGCGTAGTCTTCTTTAAGAATAGACTTCAGTTTGGGTCGTCAGAACTCTAAATTGAAATCAAGGGAGAAGCGTGAATTTATGCATTCTGCCTTGCACACCTGATAGACGGGCGGCAGTTAGAACATGCAACTTAACGTGCACACCTGTTTGACGGGTGGCAGTGAGAAGGGTGAATGTTCCGTGGAATGGAATGGACCTGAAAAACATCGTCACGGGTTACGAGACCTTGTGCCTGAGGTACGACCTCGAAGGCAAGCGTCAAAGTAAGTAGTATCGGAGTCCAGGGTCGCCAAAAAACCATGAAGGGCCAGAGATTTTCGGACATTTTGGACATCTAACGTAATGTGATAACCCAACTGAAGGCTATCCCTCAGGAAGAATATGTCAGGACTTGTACAGCCGTTCTAAGAAGTGCATAACCATACACGGGGATTACTTCGAAGGATAGTAACGGCTGTTTCAGGTAAGCCAAAAATCCGTTCGTAATATAGACCCATTCACTGAACTTTTCAGACAGAAGGTGTATATTTTACCCCACCCAATCTTTGAGCAAATTCGTTTTTACCGACTGAAGACTTACAACTGACTGTGTGAGTTTCAGTGTTAGAAACAGCGATAGGGTAGGTGCCCCGCGACTGGAAATAAGGTATAATCACGGCATTTGCCTGGATGATGTGTGGAAAAATCCGGGAAAACAAGATTCAGGATATCACTGTGAGCGCCGGTATCGAAATATCCGCTCTCCGGACTTGCTGCAGCACTCCATTGTGGTCGTGCTGCACGGTTATGTCTCGGGGTAAAACTTGGAATCCAAATGTAATCGCTTCCAAGTTACTGTACTACTCTACAATCCTGTATTCCTATGGAGGGAGCTGAGGAAATTATTCAGAATGGAGAATATCCTACAATCTCAAGATCTACCAGCGTATTCTATAGGGATCCGACCCAATAAATTGCTAACCACTTCTAAATTAAGGTACGCTTGGAAGAAGAAAGCCGGAAATAACAGACAAGTAAGTTTCTTCCTCAAGCAACTCCCCCAAGAAAATAGCTCATTCACACTTTATTTTTCTTTTACAGCTTATCGACGAACGATAATTGACATCTGCTCAGACCCGATACATTCAATTATAGATAGCTCCGTACGTGCTGCCAATAGTTTGGTGGAGATTACTCGGCCATGAGATATTGATCTTCCTCTTTTGTGACTTCTACGCTTCATACTTAACTTAATACACAAACACTCAATGAAATTTGTTGAAGCTCCTGTGTTGACGGTATAACGCACTTGATCGAACTTCTGTTTATGAAGTCATGATGTGGTGGTGATGCCAGTTGGTAATGGTTTGACTGGGGGGTGTGGTAGCTTAGTGGTCAATATGTTTGCCTCTCCCCAAGGGGGACATGGCTCGATACCCGGTCAATGCATGTGAGATTTTCGAAGTGGAATGACATATCCTGTGGTTCGGATTGCACGTATAAATGACGTGTATCATGATCGCGAGAATAACGGCTACGTTAAACTACAAACTTCCTTGCTTTAGTGACTTAACGTATATACATTCTAAGTTGTATTAGAGGTTCTCAAGGGAACAGCGAGCGCTTCAATCTCCCAGTCTCGGTGAGGCTATGCTGATTTGACCAGGACAGATGGAAAACAACTGTTATGTTGATTTTGATTCTTTAGGGTCTTTGCGACATCCTGATCATTTAGTCCCGTGTACTTGGGAGTGGGTACACTTTGTCTGATAATCTGTGTCACTGTGGTGTCTGCACTAGTGTGTGTATTTGTAATTGATGAAGGATTTGGGTAGGAAGTGACCATTAAGTACCATCCCGACATTTGCCTGGAGTGGAAGTAAGAAATCACGGAAAACCACTTCCACGATCGATTAGGTAGGAATCGAACCCGCCTCTCCTCAGTTTTTCCTCACGAGGCTGAGTGTCCCCCATTCCAGCCTTCAGACTAGAATTACATTTCTTGGCATAGTCGGGAATTGAACCTGGGGATCTACGATGACAGTCAAAAATGACATCCAAAACAACTGTGATTGTAACTCCAAAAAATGTTCAACTTTTTTGACGTCTCTTGCGGGGTTCCTTTCGCCTAGGTGTACCAAGACAGGCTCATCAGAATATAGTCTATTTGGTACACCCTGCCTGGATCACTGAAGGGTGGGGTATTACCAGGCGGCTTAGAACATACAATTTCCCTCGCCAAGAAGCACCGAAATGTATGAAAAATTAAAATAAAAGGTGCGTAGTTTCGTAGAAGACAGAATAAAACGTTCGCGACACTCGACAACACCGCTTGTGGAAGTACATTACTGTGCGTAAGACCGGATCCAGGAGAGCATCTTGGAGATGAGTCAGCGTTTACCACATGTTTTTTACTGTTGTTGAATCATTTAGGGGCTTTAAAACATCCTGGTCATCTTGTCTCGTGTACTTGGATGTGTGTCTGATAACCTGTATTAGTGTGTGTGTAATAGTGTGTGTGTGTATTTGCACTTAGAGCCATGATTGGTTAGGAGGTGACTGTGGTATTTAGGGAGGTAACACACTGGCATTTTTAGAATGACTGAAGTGGAAATCGAACCCATCCCTTCTCAGTTCGGCTTCACCAGGTTGAGCGTACCCCGGTCCAACCCTCAGATCATTTATTGCCTACTTTGATTTTTGCAAAAGAAAAAAATGAAAGTAGACTTATGAGATCAAGACAGGGCAAAAAGTGTATGCCTGTCTGTGTGTGTGTGTGAGTGTGTGTGTGTGTGTACCCTGCATGACTGTCCCCCTATCAATTCGAACACAGTGATAGTGAATTGAACGAAATTTGGTACAGAGGTAGCACTAGAAAAGGGCACCTCTGTGTCATGTTTTATAACACCGCCATCTTTACCAAAACTGAATGGCGGCCACTCAAACGTTCAAAACGCAAAATCAAATAACGACTAAATTAATCATCCGATCTCTACCAAATTTGTTAACAAGATACCTTCGTATGGGACGCATCTTGTGCACAAACTACAAGGTCATCGGCTGAACTATTTCAGGAAGACGGCCGTGTGAATTATGCAAACTTCATAATACATAACATGAGACCCACCAGTTCCGATTATCGGACCAATAATCGTTTAAACTGCTCTAAAGGTCGTGGCACATTCGAAATTGAAAATTTATATCGTAATATTTTAGAGCGGGAGTGTCTTTAAAAATCTGAGCCGCGTCAGTTAGCAAGATAAGATGCCAACTGATCTCTCGTTCTGACCTACATTTCACTAATTTGAGTATGTTGCATGCAATATAGCCTACAGATTGAATTAATATAAACTTTGTATGAAATGGATTATGATGAATATATACTCCAGTGAAGAAATCGTTTGGTCGATGTCATTATTTGCTAAGACGTTGTATGTATATTGATTCATAAAGACTGATATCCGTGTGCTCATCTGGCTCTATGCTAGCGACTCAGCCTTGTTACCCGGAGGTGCATGGATCTAATCCCATCAAGAACACCTTATTTATTTATTTATTTATTTATTTATTTTTGTATTTATTGCTTTATAACTACTCAGACGATATAATGTTAAGCATATCTAGTGTGTATTTGCGATCGAAATTATTATATTTATACTTAGCCCCACATATTTCAACACACGACTACATCGATTAAAATTCGTTTTCCTCGATCCGCGGTAGAGTCTATGGTTGTGTTGTTGTTTTTGCTGTTGATCTCTTTAGGGGTTTTGCAGCATCATGGTCTTGTAGCCCCATTTACTTGGGTGTGTGTAGAAGATGTAAGATAACCTGTGCCAACTTGATGTCTGTAGGCTTACTAATGTGTGTACTCTTATACGAGGAAGGATTTGGGTAGGAAGCTGTTGTTGTTGTTTCATTTGAGATTCATGGACATCATGGTCATTTTAGCCCAATGTACTTGGATGAGAGTTGCATTTTGTCTGATAACCTGTGTTATTGCGATGGCTGTATTAGTGTGTGTATATATAATTAGGTGCGGATTCAATCAATCAACGTATAATATCCGTATAGCACGTTGTATTTCAACAAGCTACTACAACCAACATTCAATTATACTCCTTGAAAAGGACAAAGAGTTATAACTATACCCATGCATTGTTTTCTTTTGCAGAGCTAGGAATTAAAACAGGATCTCAGAGAAGGTGCCCAAAGATGATAGCCACTTTGACGCGAAGTAGAGTAACTCATGGTTGGTTGTCAAGAGATAACGAGCATGAAGAACTGGTTTTGTCCGTAAACATTTAATATACGCATCTTCGTATCTAAGGAACGTAAACGTGACGTATGTAGCCACCTCTTAAATTTCGGATGAAGTACATGCAGACTGCTATGTGAAGGCTGGTTTTATGGACTGGGAGGGAACCTGTCCAATAGCATGCCCATCCTTTCCCTTCTAGCACACGTGACATTTCTAGGCTGTTTTCAGACTTCTTGCGTTGAAGTGATTGAAGTAACATGGATTCTTGCAAGAACCACTCCAATCCGTACAGCATTTATTCGTTTAGTTGTGCTGGAAACCCGGAGTCTATAGGACGAACGATGGGGCAGACAACCTCGCTGACCCGTCCCTTAAAACAGCAACTCACTAGGACGAACGATGAATTTAAATATCATAACGAAACCATTGCCTTTCAGCGATTACTGTTTTAGAGGAATAGATAAGGGATTATATTAATCTACTCAGGTAGTGTGTGCGTGGGTGGTCGGTACTAATGTTCGCGTTCTCCCCAGGGAGGAGAATTGTGACAGCACACATTACCAGCAATCGGTGGTGGCGACAGCTGAATCAAGATGGATGGGGTCAGCCAGGCAAGAGAGATGTGGCGGAAGAGATCAGTGACGGACATAGCAGAGATAAATCCTCAACATAGCTACTTTGTTCTCAGAATGCTTGACATGAAGAAGAATGATTTCCTGGCAGATACATGCGAGCAAATACAAGAAGAGACAGGGAAGATGTGAACAAATACGTGAAAGTGGGAAGTTTATCGCTTGGTATCTGCTCACCAGGTGAAGATGCTTGTCAATATGTATTGTTTGTTGTTGTTGTTGTTGAATCATTGCGGGGCTTCGAAACATCGTGGTCATGTAGCCCCATGTACTTGGGTGTGTGTGGAATTTGACTGATAACCTATCTTATTGTGATGGCTGTATTAATTATGTTATTTGTAATTAAGATGAGGATTGAGAAGGAGGCAGTCGTGGCATTAACCCTTTAGAGGGCAAAACTTTTTTTTTTACTTTTATGTGTTCCTACATTTAAATTTATTTTAATTCTTATAATTATAAATCATGTTATTTTTGTTTTTCTAATGTCAATGTTTATATATTTACTTTTAAATTTCAACTTATGTTCTTATAGATTTAATTTTGATATCATGAATGAATTAACTAATTTCGAATTGATTTTTAGAATTATTTTCATATTTTTATAGTTAGGATTACTATTTTAATTTTTATATTCGGTTTATTATAGTAATTTTATTTTTATGATCTTTATTTCTATATTTATATTTCACTAGCAGGTACCCGCGGCTTCGCTCGAGATCAAGACAATGGGGACGATGCATTATTGCTGATAATTGGTCTATTCTATTACAGCAATCGCGGCTACAGGTGGGCCCATTCTAATTCTGAATATTCTGATACATACAGTATATTGATATGAGCAGCAAAGTGGGAATTGTATAGAGTTGTGAAAGTCTGCAGGGTACGATGTTACATTATGTGAACACATTTTAGAATTAGGTTTTTGGTTTTGCCATCTTCTGCTGAGAAATAACGATTTTGTTGTCCGGATACTCGTGAGCACGCCACATACTTTTGTCTAAATGTTCACCTGCCGCTGTTAAGTGTGTGTCATTGCGCTTTGTTAATAGAAATTGCGAATATTGTTTGAAGAGGGAACTGCACTCTTGCACACTGGAATGGCAAATCTATCGGAATATGGGGAATTAAAAGTATTTTTCCTTAAGCTATTCTGGGTGTAATTTTGCCACACTCATTGATGATTTGAACGTCAACATGTCGCTATTAATAGACCTATAGTAAAATATCTCTCACCTTGGCCGCTGATATACATTATGCAGTCTCTTCCAGTGTTACATCCCAGGGATTGAAATTCTCCAACAACCCTTTTGCCTCACATGCCTCTCTAAGTAATTAAAATTCCCGATTGTTGCTGTTTGAGTCTTCTGTTTTTTGACAGGTTTGATGCAGCACTCCATGCCTCTCTCTCCTGAGCTAATCGTTTCATCTCTACATAGCTACCACACCCTACATCCGAGGCAATCTGTTTAACCCTGGTCTACCCCTACAGTACTTGTCCTCGACCCTCCCATCCAAAACTAAGCTTGCTATTCCTGGGTGTCTTAATATGTGTCGTACCAACCTATCTCTTCTCTTCATTAGCAGTCGCCAGAAACATCTCTCCTCTCCCAATCGACTTAATAGCTCTTCATTTGATACCCTATCTACCCATCTGATCTTCATCATTCTCCTGTAACACCACATTTCAAACGCTTTAATTGTCCTCTTTTCCGCTGCGCCATTAGTCCAAGTTTCACTTCCTTATAGTGTCACGCTCCAGACAAAAGGTTTCAACAATGACTTCCTAATACCTAAATGTATATTCGATATCAACAGATTCATTTTCTGTAGAAATGCTGTCCTTGCCTGAGCCAACCTGCCAACCCCTTTGCTTCGTCCATCACTGGTTATTTTGCTTCCTAAATGACAGAAGTCTCCTACTTCCCGTAGCGTTTCACCTGCCAATTTGATGTCCATAGAGTTTTCTGATTTATTTCGGCTACATTCCAATAACTTTGTTTTACATTTATTGATTTTCATCCTGAATTCTTTCCTCAAGACGGAGTCCATACCATTCAAAAACTCGTTCAATTCCTCTGGCGTATCGGTTAAGATGACGATGTCATCAGCAAATCTCAAAGATGAAATTATTACTCCTTGAATCTTCGCTCCCACTTTAAATTTTCTCCAATTTCCTGATTATTGTGTTTTTAGAGATCTTTGAAATGCGTAGCCCTCGCCCATGGTGTAGATGCGTTGTCAAAGGAAACAATCCCATGTTACGAACATGGGCCGCTTAACCTGTACCGAAAGTCTATTCTGAACAGGAGTTCCTTGAACTCAGATTTGCCAACATTTTATTGTATCGTTCCATCAGAAGTTATCAGTTGGCAGTCAAAGTGAAAGGTCGTGTTTTTCCCGAGCTCTCAGGTGTGCTGAAATGGGGTGTTCTCTGGAGTGTTATCGGGCGAGGATCGGGCTGTGGTATGCGAAGGGTAGTCGGGATTTCCGGTGTTTGTGTGTGCGTACGGGACCTAGTAACTTGTGGTTTATAGCCCTAGTGATAGCTGCGTTGTTAGTTATTGGTGGAGTGGAAGTGAATCCAGGGCCTGTTACTCCAAATGTGAATCAGGCAAATGATCCAGTGGCATCTTTAAAGTGTTCGACGTGCAGTAAAACATTGAAGAATGGTGTTGAGTGTGGACTATGTGAGAAATGGTTTCACTTCGGCTGTATTAAGGTCAAGAAGGAGGATTGTGATGTCGGAAATTGATTTTGTAAAGTATGTGATACGCCGGACAGTTTGAGGGTGCAAATCAAAGCAAGGGATCAAATAATACAGGAACTTAGAGCAAAGCTTCGTGAATCAGAAGAAACGGTGAAGGATGTGACTGAACGGCTTTCTACTGGGATCAGTGTGGAAGAGGGCGTGCAGGAGCAAACTGAGGATGACGTTATCATAATGGGTGATTCTATGATACGATGGAGTGCGAATATCTAGAGGAAATCAGGTGCGAAAGTGCGGTGTTACCCGGGGATTAAGATTGACCAGCTTGCCCAACAAGTGGAAGAAGCAAATGTAGAGGACTGTGACAAAGTTAAAGTGTTGTTGCTCCATGTTGGGACGAACGATTTGAAGAAGAGAGCTACAGCTGATTACATCATGGGGGAGCTCTACGAACTAGGCAGAAAAGCTAAAAGCAAGTTTAGAAATGCAAAAATTATAATGAGTGGCATTGTTCGGCGGGGAGATGTTCCGTTGAGGCGAGTTAAGACTGTAAATGACCGCATGGACTGGGTATGTACACAACTGGGATTAGTGTACGTAGAAGCTGACTGCTGGATTGGTGGCCGTGACTTCGCCCGAGACGGGCTGCATCTAAATCGACGGGGCGCTTTCAATCTAGGGAGCCTACATGACAGGGTCATCGGTTCGTGCCGGGTTTGTGAGGAGGAGCAGGTCCAGAGGTTGCCAGCCGATGGGAACAGAAGGAGCTATTTCGAGATATTTGCTGCGGAGGTAAGACTCTAAGATTACTGCAGGTTAATTGTCAGAGTTTAGGAAATAAATTAATTGAATTTTGGAATCTTGTAGAGACGTATTCTCCGGATATTGTCATTGCAACTGAATCTTGGTTATATGAGGGCATAAATAGTAGCGAAATAATTCAAGGGACCTACGAGATGTACAGAAGGGATCGGGGGAAGCGAGGAGGTGGGCTATTTATTTGTGTGCGCAAAAATATAGCTAGTTTCTTAAAGTGGGCTGATATGGATCATGAAATGTTATGTGTACAAATTTCGGATAGAGGAAATAAATTCCCTCTTCAGGTGATAGGGGCGTATAGAGCACCGGAAGATAACTTTTCTCTCCTCGAAACACTGTATGATAAAACTTGTACGGGTAATGCTATGAAAAAGAGCATATTAATTGCTGGAGATTTAAACCTCCCCAAAGTAGACTGGTCTGGTGAGTCAACTAGCTGTGGTCAGGCTCAGAGCGCTGCAAATAAATTCTTAAGGAAGGGGGGATTTTCCCAAGTAGTTGACTTCCCAACTAGAGACAATAATACCTTAGATGTTTATCTCGTAAGGCCTGTAGAGCTGTATATTAACTGTCTGAAAGTACCAGGAATTAGTGACCATTCTGGGGTTGAATTAAATATTAGATATGGTGACATTACAAAATTAGACTCTGATGTAGCAAAAAAGATCATATTCCAGTATCGCAGGGCGGATCAAGGCAAGTTTCAGGGGTATTTGAATGAGCTATTTGTAGGATGGGCATCGGAAGGAAATCACATTAATATCCTGTGGACTAACTTTTTGAAAATTTTAAATAGCGCTGTTGATAAATTTGTCCCATTTAAATTGCTGAAACAAAACCCAGATCCTGAGTATTACACACGAGAAATTAGGAGTCTAAAACGGAAAATTAGGAAATTATACAATAAAAGACATGATAGTGACAAGTATATGTTGAAATTTAAGTCCTTATCAAGAGAGCTCGTCTTAAAAAAAGAGGGCTGCTCATGACAGTTATATGCAAGGTTTACTTGGTTCGGGAGGTGATGGGTGGAAAAAAATTTACAGTTATGTTAGGAGAAGAAAGGGAAATTCAAATAATTTGTCGATGATAAAGTCCGGTGACTGTAAATTAATTACTGAGAAACAGGCCATTGCTAATGAATTAAATGTCTTTTACGGTAGTGTGTTCAATAAATCCAATAGCTGTTGTTGGACCTTAACGACGAATCAGGGGCTCCCCTGTTCCAAATAAACCAGTCAGCAATTGTAAAGCTAATACAAAAACTACGTTTCAATGTATCAAAGGGTCCTGATAATATTGTTAGTGAAGTACTTAAACTAGGAGGTAGGGCCGTGGCACGATACTTGGAGGTGATGTTTAATGTGTCCATAAACAATGCGCAAATCCCAGATGACTGGAAAAGAGCTACGGTAGTCCCAATATTTAAGGGAGGGATCAGACTTGAATTGGGCAACTACAGGCCGGTTAGCCTTACGTCCGTCGTTTGTAAACAGATGGGGCATCTCATTTGCGACTACTTGAGGGAACAGTGGGAAACATTATCATGGTTTAATGATAGGCAACATGGATTTCGGAAAGGTTACTCATGCGAGAGTCAGATGCTATCACTTTTTCAAGACATTAGCGAATCGTTAGACCATGGAGTTTCAGTCGACGCCGTGGTTATAGATTTTGCGAAGGCATTTGATGTCGTTCCGCATGGCATGCTACTCCATAAATTAGCTTCAACGAAGATTGATAGAAGAGTAATTTTATGGATCCAAGAATTTTTGACGGGTCGTTCTCAGAAAGTGAAAGTCGAAGGCATATTCTTGGATGAAATTACCGTAACGTCGGGTATCCCTCAGGGCAGCGTAATCGGAACTTTGTTATTTTTGGCGTTTATAAATGACTTACCAAATGGGATTCGCAGTGACTGTCGATTGTTTGCGGATGATTGTGTAATATATCGAAAGATACATGACTCACAAGACAATGCAGTGCTTCAAGAGGACCTGAACCTGGTCTATAAGTGGGCGATTGTAAATAAAATGAAAATAAACACAAGAAAATGTACTCTCTTAAAAATAGGGAAAGTGCGAAGGCAGGATTTTCAATATAACATTGGCTCGGGAATACTTGTAGAAGAAGATTCTTGCAAATATTTGGGCGTTCACGTAAGGAATGATATGAAGTGGAGTAGTCATGTAGGATGTGTAGTTTCAAAAGCTTACAAATCCCTGCACTTTGTAATGAGGGTATTAAAAGGAAGTAGTACCTCTGCTAAAGAATTAGGCTATTTGTCACTTGTAAGACATATTCTGGAATATGCCTCGGCGGTTTGGGATCCATATCAAGTAGGGCTCATCAATGAGTTGGAAATGGTACAAAGAAAGGCCGCTAGATTTGTGCTCAGTGACTTTAATCCCAGGAGCAGTGTGAGCCGTATGTTAAAGAAACTTGGGTGGGAATCACTGGAGGCTAGGAGGATGAAATCTAGACTCTGCGCTATGTACAACACGTTTACAAATCAACCAGCATGGTGTGAGCTTAGCAAACGATTGGGAAAGCCCACTTACATGGGTAGGAGCGATCATCCTTTCAAAGTTAAGGGCCGACCACAGCGAACAAATTATGGTAAATATTCTTTTGTAAACCGAGCCATTGATAACTGGAACTCTCTACCTGCCGCAGTCTTAGAGCCTTTTCCCAAACATATAGGTGTGTTTAAGAAAAGACTGACTATTTGTGTAAATACTCCAGTTTAATTGTTGTATAATTGTTATTGAATTGTTATGTATAATTATTTATTTGTTATGTATATACAATTTGCCACCGGGGGACACACCCCCCATTGCAAATAAATGAATGAATATGAATATGAATATGTGGTATATCTCTGTACCTCAACATACAGAAGAGTGCTATAAAAATCATGTCTTGTGTAAATTTTGGAAAAGGTAGTGAGTGTGGTTCTTGCCGGAGTGGATACTCGCTCGTAGAAATTATTTTCAGTAAAATAGACTGGTTCACAATTTTGTAAGTGCACATTGAGGTATGTGAGGGCGGGATGCCTTAAGTGTCACGGAAACGGCAATAGCCGCCTCAGAGCTTCGTTGCTACTGAAATAACGACCAGACTGATACTTGTACATAACTATACGGGTTTGTGAGCCCAGTGTTGATGAAATTGAACGAAGCTATATCGCTACCCTTATTAAGTAGCCGCTACTGTATTGTTTAAAAATTAAAAGTGGTATTAGAAGGCGATTTCCCTAATTGTTTCCCCCTGGCACTACAGCCCATGAAGGGCCTAGGCCTATCATGCGACCGCTTCCCAGCCATTTGGCCTGCATCGTGTCCCCTCGGCCGTTAATCTTGTTCTTCGTGACCGGAGCGCTGCCTCGCTATCAGACAGCTACTCAATTGTCCTCACGAAGCTGAGTTCACACCATTGCAGCCCTCACGTCAGTGTCTAAAATCTCTGACGGAGCCGGGAATCGAACTCGGGGCCTCCGGATGAGAGGCAGGCGCGCTACCCTGTTCTTATTGTGTTTATATATATCTTGAAAAAGATAATAAATGGATTGGCATTGCCTCCTACATGGATATAAAGAAAATCGGATGTCATATCTCGAGGTTCAGTTGCCATGGAAACAGACTTGCCCTTAGTTCACCAGTTTATCAGAGTGAAGATAGTTTTCTGCGAATATCTTTGAAACTGTTGGTTTTAGGGCCTTAAAATGTGGTTTTCGGAGTCCCGTAGGAACATACAGAGTATTGTTTCTTGCATCGAGGGGCGTAAAATGAGCTTTGTCCGGTCTTTATGCGACAACTTCGTTTTTTTTGTCCCAGTTGAGTATTTTTGGTGACTTTTCAGGTATGTTCCACGGGAACAATGATTTATTTCCGGATGAAAGGCAGCATATATGTTATCCCAGGGTATAAGGTGTCTCCATTTCAAATTTTATCCAAATCCGTCCAGCCGTTTTAGTGTCAAGGGGTAACAAACTAACACACAGACACACACTCAGATTTTCACAATTATAATATACTAGCAGGTACCCGCGGCTTCGCTCGCGATCAAGACAATGGGGACGATGCATTATTGCTGATAATTGGTTTATTCTATTACAGCAATCGCGGATACAGGTGGGTCGATTCTAATTCTGAAAATTCTGATAAATACAGTATTTGATATGAGCAGCAAAAGTGAGAATTTTATAGAGTTGTGAAAGTCTGCAGGGTACGATGTTACATTATGTGAACACATTTGAAAATTTTGGTTTTGGTTTTGCCATCTTCTGCTGAGACATAACGATTTTGTTGTCCGGATAATCGCGAGCACGCCACATACCGTTGCGCATGGGAAAAAATGGTTTTATCTAAACGTACACCTGGAATGGCAAATCTATCGCAATATGAGGAATTAAAAGTATTTTTCCTTAAGCTATTCTGGGTATAATTTTGCCACACTTATTGATGATTTGAACGTCAACGTGTCGCTATTAATAGACCTATAGTAAAATATCTCTCACCTTGGCCGCTGATGTACAATATGCAGTCTCTTCCCGTGTTACATCCCAGGGATTGAAATTCTCCAACAACCCTTTTGCCTCACATGCCTGTCTAAGTAATTAAAATTCCCGATTGTTGTTGTTTGAGTCTTCAGTTTTTTGACTGGTTTGATGCAGCCCTCCATGCCTCACTCTCCTGAGCTAATCGTTTCATCTCTACATAGCTACCGCACCCTACATCTGTGGCAATCTGTATAACCCTGGTCTACCCCTACAGTTCTTGTCCTTGACCCTCCCATCCATAACTAAGCTTGCTATTCCTGGGTGTCTTAATATGTGTCGTACCAACCTATCTCTTCTCTTCATTAGCAGTCGCCAGAAACATCTCTCCTCTCCCACTCGTCTTAATAGCTCTTTATTTTACCCTATCTACCCATCTGATCTTCATCATTCTCCCGTAACACCACATTTCAAACGCTTCAATTCTCCTCTTTTCTGCAGCACTATTAGTCCAAGTTTCACTTCATTATAGTATCTCGCTCCTGACAAAAGCTTTCAAACATGTATATTCGATGTCAACAGATTCCTTTTCTGTAGAAATGCTTTCCTTGCCTGAGCCAACCTGCTTTTTATATCCTCTTTGCTCCGTCCATTACTGGTTATTTTGCTTCTTAAGTACCGGTAACAGAAGTCTCCTACTTCCCGTAGCGTTTCACCTGCCAATTTGATGTCCATAGAGGTTTCTGATTTATTTCGGCTGCATTCCAATAATTTTGTTTTACATTTATTGGTTTTCATCATGAATTCATTCGTCAAAACGGAGTCCATACCATTCAAAAGCTCGTTCAAATCTTCTGGCGTATTGGCCAAGATGACGAAGTCATCAGCAAATCTCATAGATGAAATTATTTCTCCTTGAATCTTTACTCCGACTTTAAATTGTTCTCCGATTTCCTGATTATTGTGTTTTTAGAGGTCTTTGAAATGCGTTGCCCTCGCACATGGTGCAGATGCTATGTCAAAGGAAAACATTCTATGTTACGAACGTGGGCCGCATAACCTGTACCGAAAGGCTATTCTGGACAGCAGTTCCTTGAACTCAGATTTGCCAACATTTAATTGTATCTTTCCATGTGGTATGTCTCTGTACCTCAACATACAGAAGAGTGCTTTAAAAATCATGTCTTGGGTAAATTTTGGAAAAGGGATTGAGTGTGTTTTTTGCCGGAGTGGATACTCGCTAGTAGAAATTCTTTTCAGTAAAATAGACTGGTTCACAATTTGGTAAGTGCACATTGAGGTATATGACGGCGGGATGCCTTAAGTGTAAAGGAAACGGCAATAGCCGCCTCAGAGCTTCGTTGCTACTGAAATAATGACCAGACTGATATTTGTACTTACCTATACGGGATTTGTGAGCCCAGTGTTTATGAAATTGAACGTAGCTATATCGCTACCATTATTTAATAGCCACTACTGTAGTGTTTAAAAATTAAAGGTGGTATTAGAAGGTGCTTCCCCTAAATTTTTACCCCTGGCACTACAGCCCATGAAGGGCCTAGGCCTATCATGCGACCGCTTCCCAGCCATTTGGCCTGCAGATATTGTGGTGACGCGTGGTCAGTGCATAGTGTCCCCTCAGCCGTTAATCTTGTTCTTCATGACCGGGGCGCTGCCTCACAGCTACTCAATTGTCCTCACGAATCTGAGTGCAGACCGTTGCAACCCTCACGTCAGTGTCTAAAATCTCTGACGGAGCCGGGAATCGAACCCGGGGCCTCCGGACGAGAGGCAGGCGCGCTACACTGTTCTTATTGCGTTTATATATATCTTAAAAAAGATAATAAATGGATTGGCATTGCCTCCTACAGGGATATATAGAAAATCGGATGGCATAACTTGAGGTAGTGTTGCCATGGAAACGGACTTGCGATTAGTTCATCAATCAGAGCGAAGATAGTTTTCTGCGAATATCTTTGAAACTGTTGGTTTTAGAGCCTTAAAATGTAGTTTTCCGTGTCCCGTAGGGACATACCGAGTATTGTTTCTTGCATCGAGGGGATTAAAATGAGCTTTGTCCGGTCTTTGTGCGACAACTTCGATATTTTGTCCTGTTTGAGTATTTTTGGTGACTTTTCAGTTATGTTGCCCGTTCCACGGGAACAATGATTTATTTCCGGACGAAAGGCAGCCTATATGTTATCCCATGGTATAAGCTGTCTCCATTTCAAATTTCATCCAAATCCGTCCAGCCGTTTTAGTGTCAAGAGGTAACAAACTAACACACACACTCACACACACACACACACACGGGCACTCAGATTTTCACAATTATAATATATATAGGGATATAGGGAGTGTTTAAAATTTAAAAGTGGTATTAGAAGGCGCTATCCCTAATTTTTTTTACCCCTGGCACTACAGACCACGAAGGACCTAGGCCTATCATGCGACCGCTTCCCGGCCATTTGGCCTGCAGATATTGTGGTGACGCGTGGTCAGTGCATCGTGTTCACTTGGCCGTTTATCTTGTTCTTCGTGACCGGGGCGCTGCCTCTCTATCAGACAGCTACTCAATTGTCCTCACGAAGCTGAGTGCACTCCGTTGCAGCCCTCACGCCAGTGTCTAAAATCTCTGACGGTGCCGGGAATCGAACCCAGGGCCTCCGGATGGGAGGCAGGCACGCTACCCTGTTCTTGTGTTTATATATCTCTTGAAAAAGATAATAAATGGATTGGCACTGCCTCCTACAGGGATATATAGAAAATCGGATGTCATACCTTGAGGTTCAGTTGCCATGGAAACGGACTTGCCATTAGTTCATCAGTTTACCAGGGTGAAGATAGTTTTCCTCGAATATCTTTGAAACTGTTGGTTTTAGGGCCTTAAAATGTGGTTTTCGGTGTCCCGTAGGGACCCACCGAGTATTGTTTCTCGCATTGAGGGGCGTAAAATGAGCTTTGTCCGGTCCATATGCGACAACTTCGATATTTTGTCCCGGCTGAGTATTTTTGGTGACTTTTCAGTTATGTTGCCCGTTCGACGGGAACAATGATTTATTTCCGGATGAAAGGCAGTCTATATGTTATCCTAGGGTATAAGCTGTCTCCATTTCAAATTTCATCCAAATACGTCCAGCCGTTTTAGTGTCAAGAGGTAACAAACTAACACACACACGGACACACAGACTTTCACAATTATAATATATATAGGGACTAGCTGAAGTACCCGTGCTTCGCTACGCGTCATAAATAAATTAAAATATGAAGGTGACAGTTAAACAGGGGATAGGCGAGGTGCTGCTCAGAGGGAGATTAAGGATGGAACATTTTGTCCAACTACACCGCTCGGCGTTGACCGTGTTTTATAGCACAAATTTAGGTTTTACTCGCTAACGGTTGGAGATACCTTTCGGATAGAACATGTAATTTTTAACCTCGTACATACCATCAAAAGTTTGCTATTTCTTAGCGTTCTCTTGGTATTTGAAATGGAAATATGAAAGTTTTAATCCAAAGGGTGTAGTGAAGTCACTAAAATGGTCGCCATCTTTAAATAGTACAAAGTATTGAAATCAAAAGTAACCTATATGTTAACCAGGTAAATCAGCTACTTCCATGTAAAATTCATGTAAATCGGACCAGTGGTACTTGCATGATTGAGTAATACATAGACGCACATCATCTCATTTTTAGCCTCGCTTCGCTCGCGTCATAGTCATGTCATATTGTTATTCAATGAAATGCAGGTTTAACCCCATTAACACCCCTTTAGAACCTGAATATCCAAAAATCCCTCCTGGGTAGACGTTTTCGACACACAACAAACATATCCCCAAAATATCATTCTTCTAACTTTAATCGTTTGGGTTGGTCGATGAGAGTGAACATCCAAAAATCCTTCCTTAGGGGACGTTTTTCTTCCAGAATTTCACCCCTACCCATAGGCCCCTTAAATTGGATTTATGAAAAAACGGTCGAACACATATTTATTTAATTTATTTATTTACTTATTTTTAAGCTGATTGATTTCCTCCGAGTTTCAAACTCCTCGCCTATGTCGTTTAAGAGATACAGGGTCCGTTAGGAATCTTTCAACCCCCACTATTCATCCCTTTCACCTCATAATATACACTACATCGAAAAACCATTAGACATGTGTCAGCTTATTTTTAATGATTAGTAGGCCTATATATGCCAAGTATCACATCCCCAAATGAAACCACTCGTGAGATATTGTTATTCAATGAAATGCACGTTTACCCCCCTTAACACCTATTTAGAACCTGAATATTCAAAACTCTTTCCTTAGTGGACGTTTTCGACATACAACGAACATATCCCCAAAATTTCATGTTTCTAACTTTAATAATTTTGGCTGGGCTATGATGAGTGAGTGAGTCAGTCAGAACATTTCCTTTCATTTATTTTTGATAATTTCACCCCTCCCCATGAACCCCTTAAATTGGATTTATGAAACAAACGGTCGAACACCTATTTACGTATTTAAAGCTGTTTTCCCCCTGAGTTGGATGAGTGAGTAAGTGAGTCAATTTACTTTCTTTCCTGTCCCCCCCCCCCAGAATTTCACCTCTCTCCAAGGGCCCCTTAAATTGGATTTATGAAAAAAAAACAGTCGAACACCTATTTACTTGTATTTTAAGCTGTTCTTTTTCCGCCGAATTTCAAACTTCTCGCCTATGTCCTTTAAGAGATACACGCTCCGTCAAGAATCCCTCAACCCCCAATTTTCACCCCTAACACCTCATAATATACACCACATCGATAAACCCTTAGACATATGTCTGATTATTTTTAATGATTAGTTTATATACCGAATATCGCATCCCCTAAGAAACAACTCATGACATATCGTTATTCATTGAAATGCACGTTTACCCCCTTAACATCTCTTTAAAACCCGAATAAACAAAAATCATTCCTTAGTTGACGTTTTCGACATAGAGCGAACATATTCCCAAAATTTCATTTTTCCAACTTAAATAGTTTTCGCTGGGCGTGATGAGTGAGTGAGTCAGACAGGACATTTTCTTTCAATTATTTTTACCAGAATTTCACCCCTCCCCATGGGCCCCTTAAATTGGATTGATGAAAAAACGCTTGTACACCTATTCACTTATTTTTAAAGCAGTTTTCCCCCCTGAGTTTGATGAGTGAGTCAGTCAGTCAATCAGTTAGGACATTTTCTTTCCTGTCCCCCCCCCACAGAATTTCACCCCTCCCAATGGGCCTCTTAAATTGGATTTATGAAAAAACGGTCAAACACATATTTACTTATTTTTATGCTGATTTTTTCCCGCTGAGTTTCAAACTCCTCGCCTATGTCGTTTAAGACATACACGCTCCGTTAAGAATCTTTCAATCCCTACTTTTCACCCCTTTCACCTCATAATATACACCACATCGAAAATCCCTCAGACACGTGTCTTACTTTTTAATGATGAGTTTATATGCCGTGTATCACATCCCCCAATGAAACCAATCGGGAGATATTGTTATTCAATGATATGCAGGTTTAACCCCATTAAGACCCCTTTAGAACCTGAATATCCGAAAATCCTCCCTTAGTAGACTGTTTTGAAATACAATGAACATATCCCCAAACTGTCATGCTTCTAACTTCAATAATTATGGCTGGGCGATGATGAGTGAGTGAGTGAGTGAGTGAGTGAGTCGGGACATTTTCTTTCAATTTTCTTTTTTCAGAATTTCACCCCTCCCCATGAACCCCTTAAATTTGATTTATGAAAAAAACTGTCGAACAGCTATTTACTTACTTTAAAGCAGTTTTTCCCCCTGAGTTTGATGAGTGAGTCAGTCAGTCAATCAGTTAGGACACTTTCTTTCCTGTTCCCCCCCCCTTCCAGAATTTCACCCCTCCCCATGGGCCCCTTAAATTGGATTTATGATAAAACGGTCAAACACATATTTACTTATTTTTATGCTGATTTTTTCCCGCTGAGTTTCAAACTCCTCGCCTATGTCGTTTAAGAGATACACGCTCCGTTAGGAATCTTTCAATCCCCACTTTTCACCCCTTTCACCTCATAATATACACCACATCGAAAAACCCTCCGACTCGTGTCTTCTTATTTTTAATGATGAGTTTATGTGCCGAGTATCACATCCCCCAATTAAACCAATCGGGAGATATTGCTGTTCAATGAAATGCAGGTCTACCCCCTTAACACCCCTTTAGAACCAGAATATCCAACAATCCTCTCTTAGCGGGCATTTGCGGCCCTTGGGGAAGCTGCATACCAAATTTCATTCCAATCCGTTTGATGGTTTCAGAGATTTCGTGATGAATGAATGAGTGAGTGAGTGGTATTTGACAAATATATAGTAGATAGTGTCAAGTCTTTGTTATGCTAAACTCGGTTGACAGTGCTTTGTGAGCAGTTGAGTAACTAACGTGATTTCAAGTAAAGATCCTCATTTTCTATACCGGTAGTGCAGAGCGCAAATGGCATCCAGTCGGCCGTGTCTCGACTTGAGCTATGTTGCCATGGAAACTATCCGCCTTGCCATTCCTTCATGAGTATATTTTATGATTTGATTAGCATGTGCTGGAGTGCAAAAGGGTCGAAATCAGAAGAATGAGAAAGACTATCGTAAATTCATGTAGCCAGCGGTTCCTTCTGGGTCCTAAACTATGTGTATGCAAAATTCGGTTGAGATTGGTGTAACGGTGTAGATTTGTATACGGAACAGACCCACCCACATACATACCCACATACAGACTTTCACTTTTATATATAAGATATAGGGATATAGGGATATATAGGGATTTTTACACTTTAATTGTTAGTGTTTTAGGTTTTAAATTCTTTTAAATGTTATCCAACACATTGCGTCAAGTCGATACGTACCGGTATATAATATTTGATATTTAGAAATACTAGCACTTCGGTTTGAAAATGCACCGAAATTTGGATTAAAGATTCAACTATCAGCATCTTTGAAAGCATAAACTTCCCTTATGACAGGTTGTTAATAAAGAGACCACTGTCCCGTAAAGGGTTTATTTAAAAACCATCCCAGCATTTACCTGGAGTAGAGGTGGAAAACCACTTTAAGAATCGCTGAAATGAGAATCGAACCCACCACTTCTCAGTTTTGCCACACGAGGTTGAGTGTAGGCTACCCCGTTTCAGCCCTCAGACCAGAATTACATTTCTTGGCAGAGCTGGGAATCGAACCTAGGATCATCAGATCTGGAGGCCCAATACGTACGCGAAGGCCACAGAAGGCGGCTCACTTTGAATTCTTTCTTGCAGTATCAGAATAATATTACGATAACTTAACATTTTATTTCCAGTCTCTGGTTGTCCGATATTGGGATAAAAGTGTCTCCTAAGGACAGGAATATGTCTAGTGCCTTGTAATACTTTTCAATGACATCCGCCGCAGAGCTTACAAAGGGCTTCCATTTCATCAACCGTTAGCTCCGCTTGAGTGGACAGCATCACTGGATTTATTGATTTCCATGGTCGGAAGATGTACGTAGATAGCGGTCTAGGTTCACAACAAGACGCTCTGAGATTAATATCGCATCCGCTACTCAAGCAGGTACTGGAGCAGAAGATATTGGACCCCGCGGCGTACACATGCTCGTTAAAGCATGCACCGTGGCCGCACGGGCATTTGTAAGCAAGTCTGGAGGTCGTAGGTTCAAATCCCGTCGCTGAGAGCGGAGTAGAATGATCAGGAGGATCGTGACTCAGGGGCTAATCCACAAGTTCGACGCCATTAGTTTGAGTTAAGTGACTTCGTCTTAAGGGGGGATGTAACCGATGAGGGGTCAACATATCAACATTTTGAAATATGTGTTTTTAGCCTACTTTCATTAATGAAAAAGAAATAGGCTTATGAGATCACCTTTTGTCCGTGTGTCTGTCTGTGTGTGCGTGTGTGTGAGGATTTTTGTGTGTCCCCCTAATAACTTCTAAACGGCTGGAGCCATTTTGATGAAACTCGGAAAGTTCATAGCACTGTTTTGCGCGACCCCGAACGTGCCCTTTAAATTTTGTTATGTCTCACCAATCCAACATGGCGGCTGTGCGAAATATTTCACCAGCATTCAATATCTCCGAAGCTATCACCGATATCACCCTAGAATTTTGAACGGTGATAAAGAGAACTACTAGAAGTTCACCTATGTGACGTTTGAAAACCTGGTAACTACAAATCAAACATGGCGGCCAAGCGAATTTGCGATTTTTAAGTAGACGTTTCTCGCGATTTAGCAAACCAAACGCAATGAAACATGGTACAGTATATGTTTATACACATTGTAACGTATCGACATCTAACTTCGTTCAATTGTTTACATAACCTCAAGATGGCAGCTGTGCGAAATATTTCACCGGCATTCTATATCTCTGAAACTATTACCGCTATCACCATGAAATTTTGTAATGAGATAAAGGGCACTACTGTAAGTTCATCTATGTGACTTTCATAAACCGGTTAACTACAAAACAAACATGGCTGACAAGCGAATTTGAAAGTTTAAATAGACTTTTCTCGCGATTTAATGATCAAAACGCAATGAAACGTCGTACAGCAAATGTTTATACACATTGTGATGCATTGGTATGTAATTTAGTTCAATTGTTTATATAACCTCAAGATGGCGGCTTTGCGAATTTTTAAATTAATTTTTTATATCTTGTGTTCTAATCATGCGATCGAAATCAACATTTGCATAATGAACGTACACAATAATCATCATCTAATAGTATATAACTCTATGGCCTACATATATTAAAATTCAACATGGCAACCATCCGAAATATTTAGAAGGGTCTCAATATCTATTAATCTACAACAGTAAGTGTATAGAGGCTATAAGCTAAAGTTCACCTATGGAACGTTCAATAACCGGGCGAGCACAAATCCAACATGGCGGCGACGCGAAATTTAAATATTCAAATGATCGTTTCTTGCGTTTTAACCATTCGAACGCAGTGACACTTGATAAGATATATGCTTATACACATTTTAATCGACTGGCATCTAATTCATTTCAATTATTTTCTTAACCACAAGATGGCGGCTGAGCAAAACTTTAAAATCTCGTTTTTATTTCTTGTGTCCTAATCATGCGATTGAAGTTTGAATAAAACACCTACACAATAATCTTCATATAATCTCTCTATATATAACAATGAAAGTTTGTCTGTTTTTTCTGAATTTCTACGGAAATTTGCGTTATTTACGCGTTTCAGACTGTTTTATGATGGATGCGCGCGAAAATAATTTTTTTGTCTGTCTGTCTGTCTGTCTGTCTGTATGTATGTCTATCTGCCTGTCTGTCTGTTTGTCTGTGGACAAGTATGTTCCCTTGTAACTCGAGAACGGCTGGGTGGATCAACGTAAAATTTGGTACAGATATCCTTCAGAGGCACGACACTAATCATTGATGTAACTCTTCTCTGTAGCTCCAATAAAAGGGGGCCTACCCCCTTAAGACACTTGCTGAAATAGGCGTAGAAGGGCGAGACAAAGCTCATTTTCAGCCCCTCAGTGTGAGAAACGAAACTCGCACCTTTTTAGGCCCTATAACCAACTGATTTTGAGATATTCCCAGAAAACTAATTTCATTTAATACAATAATGAAAGAATGCAATCCGGTAACCATGGCAACAGTAACTCACAGGTCCATCTATTGCTGTAAGACGCAATACAATTCCATTTATTACATTACTGAGATAGTTTGCAAACGGTTTTAAGGTTATAACGGAACGAAATCAAGCTGTAAAATTCATCAATACATATAATGCGCTTAAGGGGGTCAAGGGGTACTCTAGATTTTTTTCACGCGATTTACACGTGCGGGTGTGGTACGGAAGGTCTATTACGTCCCTATCTCTATATTGTTATATTATTATTATAATTATGTGTGTTATCCCCATTACTCTTCAACATTTATACAAATGACCAGCCAGAATATTTAGAAGCCAGGCGATTTATTTATGCGGATGACACCGCTATTGCTGTACAGGGTAGGAGCTTTGAGGAGGTGGAGGGAAATCTGTCCAATGCTTTTGAGAGATTAGACAAATATTACACCCAGAATCACCTGAAACCTAACCCAGGAAAGACACAAGTATGCGCATTTCATCTTCGCAACAAAGAGGCCCGGAAAAAGTTGAATGTTGTCTGGAAAGGAGTGACACTCGAAAACTGTGAAACGCTTCGATATTTGGGAATCAAGCTTGATCGTACCCTGAGCTTCAGGAAACATTGTAGAGAATTGAAGTGCAAGATCAGCTCAAGAAATTGCATAGTGTGGAAGTTGATAGGTTCAACATGGGGAGCGAACCCTCAGGTTCTACGCTCAACAGCATTGGGACTTTGCTTCGCAGCAGGAGAGTACTGATCATCAGTGTGGGGAGCATCTGCCCATACCAAGCAAGTGGACATATCTCTTAACGAGTCGACTTGTATTGTCACTGGATGTATGAGACCTACTCCAGTGCAGAAGATCTACCCTCTCGCTGGCATTGCACCTCCAGTTATTCGACGCAGGGTGGCAGCAGAGAAAGAGAGACAAAAGCTTGAAACAGATCCCAGACATTCTATGTTCAACCACAAGGTGACCACTCGTCGCCTAAGATCCAGAGTTTTATTAAGAGAACAGTACCCCTCATACCACGCCAGACGTCCGGCGTGTGCCACTCTGGAAACAAATAGTACCAGAGGGGTTTACCACTAAAGAAGAACTGAGCAGTGGTAGTCATTTGCCTTATACCACCTGGAGGTCCTTAAACCGGATGAGAACAGGAGTGCCTAAGTGTCGTAGCAACCTTGTGAAGTGGGGTTATGCAGAAGATCCACGATGTGCCTGTGGAGAAATCCAGACTCCACAACACCTGCTCACGTGCAAAGATCTTAATGAAACTTGCAGCCAGGAAGACCTTATGTTGGCCACAGACCGAGGGATAAGAGCTGCAGAGTTCTGGAAAGGAAGAATTTAGTGTGTCTCCCGGACACGGAAAGTAAGTAAGTATTATAATTATAATAATAATAATAATTATTATTATTATACAAAGGACCCGACGCGCTGACCACGCGTCACCCCAATATCTGCAGACCGATTGGCTGGGCAGCGGTCGCTTGGTAGGCCTAGGCCCTTCAAGGGCTGTAGTGCCACGGGGGGGGGGGGGGGGTTACGGCCTACAACGACGAGACAAAGCTTATTTTCTGCCCCTTGGTGTCAAAAAAAACTTGGGGACCCTAAATACCCGTAAAGGGTCCTCGAAAACTACATTTTAAGCCTCTAATACCAACAGTTTCTGATATTCCAAGAAAACTAATTTCATTTAATAAACTATTGAAGGAATGCACGCCAATTGCCATGACAAAAGCATCTCAAAAGGTGACATCCAACTTTCCATCTATTTCTGCAAGAAGTAATGCCACTCCATTTATTAAATTTCTGTGAACGTTTGCAAATGGCAATACGGTTATCACGGAACCAACTAAAACTGTAAAATTCATCACTGCGCTTAAGGGGGTCAGGGGTTACCATATATTTTTTTTCACACGACTTAAACGTGCGATATGTCGTACAGAAGGTCTACTCCAAACAGCAACATGACGTGTATTGCGTTTCGTCTACGAGGTTTTCAATTTTATTTTCATGTCAGGAAGTACACTTTAGGTAGGCTAAATTTATTTTCTGAGCATATTTTAACTAATCATTTATCTTTGTCGACAAACAGGTTCCAAGCCTCTAACCATTGCAACAGTAGCTCAATTGATTGATTACGTCTGGCTATTAATACCAAAGACCGTTCGAAGAATGGGTACTTCTGCTAGTAGTACATAAACCTAAGGACTATAATATAAAAATCCAACATGGTGACTATCCAAAATATTTAGACGGTTCTCAATATATACGAATCTATTACAGCAATAAAACTGACAATTTGTGTATTGATTGAGGCAATTAATATTAGTATGATATATGAAAATAGGCTATTTAGTTCTTCACGGAACTACTTGTTGTATTTATGGTCTCTTTTATACTTTGTGTAATCATTTCAAGTGGAAGTATTTTTAAAATAAATGTATATCTGATGCTGCATGTCTATAGAAAGTTACTTAAATGTGAGTAAAATAACATATCTAACTTTCAAATGTTGTTTTCTCAATATCAATTTTTCCACCACATAGGTACACTTTTCTCTGAAACCCTAAATGCTACATAGTGATATTTTCAGGGATTGTTTATTGAGTGATTATACACATATTTATTTAAAAAAAAAGTTTGGTGCTTGTCAGTCGGTCAGCACGAATGTACCTGGGTTATGCCTGAAATAAATGACTTGAGATTAATAAATACACTAGTATGACCAGTTTCGATCGTCAAGCGATCATCATCAGACCCATTACACATAGACTATAACATATATGTTTGAGAATACAGGTGAAAAATATTTACAATATGTACAATTATTTAGTTGCAGTATTGGTAATGCAACTGTCAGTGTATGCTAAATGTAGTATATCTGAAGTTAGGTGAAATGCTAAAATGGTGATAGAAATCCGGAGTTTGTCTGTTTGGGGTGACTATATGGTTGTAAAAGTTCAACTATGGTTATAATGTAATATTACAGGCTACTGCTTATCTGGTTGTCTTCATGGCTGGAGCTTTGAGAAGTTTCGTGTTCACTCTTGCGCCAGTTGAGGTCGACTGAACCGGGGTGTTAGCTCGATGAAACTGGTTTTTCCTCCCTCCCCCCCCCCTTGTTCCTATGTGCTGTCAGAGGTCAGTGTAATGTGTATTTGTGTGACGTTGCCAAATCTAGATACGATGTATGTTATTGAATACAGGAAGGTCTACAACTATTAAAGACCGTGGAACTGTCTACGCCACGCGTGGACTAAAAAGCCATTTGTACTAAGCGCTGCCAGGGTACATTCGTGTTGACCGACTGAAAAGCACCAAACTTTTGTTTAATTAGGCAACACTGAAAAATGGCTTCAAACCCAACAAACACATATTTATGAAGAATTATGCTTATATTTAACCATGTGTAGAATTTGCATCCATTTTCATTAATATTTTCACTGAGGTTTATAGAAATCAAAATTCAAATAACTTTAAATCAGAAACTTTTCGCGGTATTCGGATAATTCTTCATAAAGTTGGAGATAGTGACATACATTTAAACTAGTTAAAAACTCAGGATCTTTTATAGTTATGTTGTAAAATGTACCTAAATAAGAGGATGTATCAAACTTTTTGCAGTGACTGTATTGGTGCCTGCCATATTGCCACCAAAGATAGCTGTTGCCGCGTAGTAGATCAAACACCATTAGACAACTGTACAACGTTTCACTGCTCTGTGTTTTATATTATGAACTCAGTGAACTTTTAAAGCCAGCTATGCATTTTCGGTTACATCCCCCCTAAGGGGGCACATACAGCTCAAGGAGCCACATCAATAACGATTTTAACATTATAACTGTGCCTGCCACAAATCTTGTACAACAATGATATACATATCCAAGGAAACACACACACCTTGCTATTAGAAGCAAAGTTAAAAATTTTCAAAATTCAAATGATAATTATTTTTATCAATTTTTTTCAAAATTGGTTCTTGTTTTGTGCTGACCTTCACCGTTTCCCTGATATCTCCCGTGTTTGTAGGGATTTTTCGAGTTTTCTTTTTTTTAATGTGGGTGTTAAACCTTCTGCTACAAAATGAATCTCACTCAAAACCGTTGTGACTTTAATTAGTCTTTCTATGAAACTTTAACATTTATTTTGAGTTTGCTCAGATTAAAAATGGAAATAATGACGCTGAATTAAGTATTTAATAATGTGAAAATATGCGAGATTCATTTTGTAGCAGAAGGTTTTACACCCACTTTAAAAAAGAAAACTCCAAAAATCCCTATAAACACGGGAGATATCAGGGAAACGGTGAAGGTCAGCACAAAACAAGAACCAATTTTGAAAAAATGATAAAAATAATTATCATTTGAATTTTGAAAATTTGTAACTTTGTTTATGGGGCAGATGACCTCGTAGTTCCGCCCCTTAAAACAACAATAACTAACTAACTAACTAACTAAACGTTGCTTCTAATAGCAAGGTGTGTGTGTTTCCTTGGATATGTATATCATTGTGGTACAAGATTTGTGGCAGGCACAGTTATAATATTCAATTCGTTATTGTTGTGGCTCCTTGAGCGCAAATTGTTCATGTTAAGTTGTTGATTCTTTAGGGCTTTGTATCTCCGTGTACTTGGGTGCATGAAGAATTTGGCTGATAACTCGTGTTATTGTGATGGCAGTATTAGTGTGTGTATTTGTAGTTCAGGTCAGGATTGGGAAGGAGGCCATCGTGGTCTTTAGGTACGCACCACCCAGGCATTAGCTTGGAGTAGAAGACGAAAACCAAGGAAAACCTTTTACAGAATGTGTGAGGTAGGAATCGAACCCGCCTCTTCTCAGTTATGCGTCAAGAGACTGAGTGTACCCCGTACCAGACCTCAGACCAGGCTTAAATTTCTTGACAGAACCGGGAATCGAACCTAAAACCTCCGCAGTGACAGCCAAGTATGCTAGCCACTACGCAAGTTCTTGCTAAGGGAGTTAGTGCTAACCAGAGTCTGTGTTAAGCGATTTCCATCACTACCCTAGCGGGATTTTAAGCAAACTGTCACTTAACACAAACGAATGGTGACCATCTTGCGCATTAGCCCCTGCACCACGATCTCCCTATTCATTCTACTCAGTGGCTATCCTGATAATGGTTTTTCTCCGGGTTTTCCTTAACCCTCTTAGTGCCAGAGTCGCTGTGAGCGATCCTCATAAAATGAACGAAACTTGCCAGCGTCGCTCTGAGAGACGCTTCGTTTTTGTATTCTTAGAGGGGCTTATAGACCGAAAATGACGTCTAAACTTGACGTGACCATTAAATGGAGTTCTAGCAACCATTTCCTGGCAAACATCTTTTGTTTTCTGTCTAACGATATACTCGAGCGATATTTGAAATTCATTGACTTGTTTACGCGCGACTCGTAAAAGCATGGCGTCCAAGGGAAGGAAGCATTGTTTGAGAGAGGAAGAAATTGAAGAATTAATGATTGATGAGTCAAGTGGTGAACTCTTGGACTTCGTGGACAGTGATTGCGATCATGTGTGTGATGAATCAAGTGACGATTCCGCTTCGGACAATGAATTACCTGCGCTGAATGCGATCGTACATAACCAAACAAGTGATAGTGATGGTAATGATGTTGATAGTAATAGTGAGTGGGAAGAAATGAATGTTGACCAGGACAATCCTCCACAGGCTACACAACCACAAATGTGAAAGATAAAACTACAAGGTGCCCTTCTGTTTATTTATTTTCACTGTAATTATTTTTATTTTATTTATATCAAAAATGCCATTGTTGGTGTACGGTAATTTATGAATATGCTAGATTTTAGAATTTCGGATTATTGACAGCCCTGCTGATATTTTAAAACTAAAAAACTGCATTCCCTGGTTCCTTTGTTAAGTATTGTATCCAATCGTCATCATATGGAACATGTGTTCGTATCCCAGGTAACTCACGATCTTTCGAGGTATGGGACATTCATGCCCACCATACGATCACATGCTCAGGATTTGAGTCTGTCAGGTGACTACTCTACTTGAAAGAAACAACATATTCGTAAATATAACATTTAATGATAGAAAATCATGGCTATACAGTATAAAACACAAACAAAGGATAGTTTACATTTACTTCCCACAACAAAAATCAAAGTTATCTGTGAGTCTCTCCTTAAAATTAGTGCTTCACCGTACTCAAGTCTATTCCTAGCATCCTATCATTGATACTCTCTGACATTTGCGAGTGTCCATAGTTCTTCACGTGGCACAATTTAACACAAACTGGAATATCACAACACAATAATCTCAATTTATCTTTACATGACATTAATCTGCAATTATTAAACATTTATCCGTTTTACACGGGGCATTTACTTTCAGTAACATTAATTCATTATCTTATGCCTTAATTAATAAGTGTTGTGTCGTGTAACTCGTATACTTTTTTCCCATCAATTAGAAACGCTGAAGTGGTACGTTTTCCCTTCCAAAATACACATGGATAGAAATGTTTATAGCTTCACCATTCAACGGTTTTCTGGGTCTGGTCAAAACATTATCGTTACAAACGTGTCATGTCATTGAAATTACTCTACCCGTATGAATAAATTAGTATAAACTGGGCAAAATACACTTTACAAAGATGCCTATATTTATTTGGTGCAGTATTCCTCCTCAGAGAATAACGTGGCCAAATATTATCCGATCACAGCGATCCAACATGGTATGTGTGTGGAAATAAAGCATTTAATTCAATTGGCATAATCACATCAATCATATCTTAATTACTTTTCGAAATATCGAGATTCTTCAGTGCCCCACTACGCTTTTAAAATAAAAGGATCAGGTCACCAGACCTCCTTTCCAAGCGGGCAATAAATTAGTTTCGGCTGACTGAGAAAGATGGCCGCCGATCTGTTGGCCTGCTACCACCCCATCTGGCTCTCACAAGGTCAAGTTTGTTTACTGGTGCAGTATGCTGGAGGTACCCTGAGTGTTGTGTCCCTAGTAATTGAGTCATTCTAATTATTTAACACCTACATTTAGAGTATAATGGGCTCAACTCGGCTCCTAATAAATATTCATGGCAGGGGATGGATCATGTATAGCTTTGCCGTTCTGTGGCGACATTAGTGGCTTCTGGCGCGCATCTCGAGTGAGTGTCCAAGTTTTCTCACCGGTGCAGCTGCCTATAATAAGGAAATCGGCGTTTCCTATACGACGAACCATTAGTCTTACCTCTAAGGGCAGATCAATTAATACATGGGCTCACACAGGGTCTCGAACAGTTATCCCTGCTGGCACAATTCTGCAAGCGGTGGATACAGACAGTCTTCGTCCCACTTCGCTGCAATAATACAAGTATGCTCCAAGGCGATAATATCTCGTAGATTAGCCGACTTTTCGCCTAACGCGCAAGCTATGTTTGGATGATCCCCGCAACTTATTGACGTAAATCTCTTGATTCTACGTTACTTGCTCGCTGTACGCGGCTCAAACAATACTTCTCATAGATGACTCAATTATTAAAGCACTCGCGTCCTCTCTGCAATTACTCTTAATCCAAAGCTTTATGCAGCTCCCAAAACAAGCATAAGTTTACTGACTTACATTAACTACCTTAATGGTTCTCAAATACAACCCTGTAGAGTTTACCATATTAAATATTCATTCAACAATTCAATGACACTGAAAAACTCCCATTATCTCGACATATTACGTTACTTTCCTACTGTTTACAATAATACAGTATTTTTACATTAGACATGACACACTTTGCACGTACTCTAGGCCTGACATGCCTATTATTTTATTCATTACTGTTACCGACCCCAGATTATTATTATTATTATTATTATTATTATTATTATTTAACGTTACCGTTACTTTCATCAATATCTTAGGCCTAAATGGCCGTAAAAAAATCATCCTCCAAGCCATATTTTACCACTATACGAGGGAGGTAAGCTCGTACATAAATGAATGTTACCTCTTAGTCTTAGAGTGATGCTTCGTTGTATGGTGAACTATTTAATCATATCAACCTATAAAATTTGTACTCACTTTTCATTTTTGCTGGGTTAATCCAGCACGCCAGCCACAAACCTACCATGATGCTTGGTTTAAGCCATCATGATAGTTATCACACGACACATGGTATACACTTCACACATGATAATCATATTTTCATCAGTGGCTTTTCTCACTTTGACACAATACATATTATTTTACCATTCACATAAACACTTTTAAAAATCACTGTATATTAACTTATATACAATTCCGGCACTATTTCACATGCGGATCCTTAATTGGGACTCCTACTAACGCCTGACCTCAGAGATGCGATGCAGCTAACTTCTGACAACCACTGGTCTCCATGAAAGTCTATCCTGCGTGTGCGTGCGTTCGATTACCGTCACCTACAGTTCATATCACCTCTACTGCAATTCTGATCAGTCCTCTGTCACGACTATTTGTGACGCCTTCCAGGCTCCCATAACTGTAGTGATCCTGACAAGAATGTGTCACTTTTAACTATGACAATACCTCCTGGTATGTTCACTGTCTATAAACATCCTAAATTATCCCTACGATGTATAGAATTTATACTTGCGTATGTTACTGGTTATATATCTGCTGTAGACTACATCTTACACGATGCATAATTACTATGGTGAAGCTGCATGATGCGCTTCCATTGTTCTCCAAATATACTTGAGCGTCGATACTTTATAAATTCGCGCACTTTCTTGCGTGATCTGCCAGCGTGTGAGTTCACGTGTTGAGTCAAGACGAACTGAAGACGAACTAAAGACGGACTAACTCTCCTGCGAAGCTTCCCCCTATATAAAGCTTTCTTGTGAAACATAGTCCACTGGACACTCAGGACCGACTCCCTTCCTGGAATAATACATTTCCAGACAAAGTGAAGTATAATCCCGGTTTATCTAGGTGTGGAGGTCCCAAAATCACTCGCGTGCAAGCGATCGCTTCGGCCAATTAATTACAATTAATTGCCTTCTACCATGGCGTCATAACGCAATCCTGGTACTTCCCCTTCTGCTGGTCTCCAAAACCTTCCTCTCGAGCGGAAGCAGTGTGTTCAGAGGCTCATTTATAGCTGTAGGCTTTAATTTAGGCGTGAGAAAACTCCTAAATTATCTTTCCTAGAATATATTCACCTGGGTGTAGATTTTATTTCATTTCAATGCTCCAATTGGCTGAAATCAATTAATGTCCGTGGGCGGCTACCCCCTCTCTACTCTCAGGCCTTGTGAACTGGTTAATCCCAGAGTCATTAATCTTGAGCTGTTCGTGTGGTCCAGGCCAAAATGAATTCCCTGGCGTCACATAAATACGCCCCTTCGCTAGCTCCAATTTGTCAACTGTCAAGCTGGTTTGCTTTCATGCATTCGGCTTCTAAAACGTACATAGGCCTCGATTCTCTTGTAATTATCCACCTTAAAAAGCTATGATATTCCGATTCTAGCCGTGAAATACTGCTATATGATTATATGCAGATATAACTCATTGCTCTTCGGGTTCCCTGTAGCTGTTCCCCCTCAGAGATCAATGGTTCGATTCTGGGCAGAATCATGGGCCTGGTCTTCGTTTATAAGACCCGAGTTCGATGCCAGACTGCTGTGTCTAATTGGGCACATCTTTCCCTTGCTAAGCTCGGAAAATTCATTTTACAAGTGAATTCTTTCGGGCCTCCAAATGGCATCGACATCTTACAGTGTTTATTTTAAGCGGTCAGTGCTCCCCGGCAATGGGATGTCTCGTTCCCCCACTCCACTACGTCTGCCGTCTCGTATTTCCTCGTTCCGCACCCTTCGCTGTTCATTCATTTCTTGGAGCTCTCCTGCGGCCTCACACAACTGGTTGAAAAATTCTTCCAACTGACAGCTGCATTCAACCCTCGTCTCCTTTGGGTCTACGAGCCGGTTGTCTCGCTTTCTTTCTCCCTGGTGCGGGCTTTTCTCAGGACTCTCTGCGTGCATTATAATGATTCCCTGTCCATTTGGGTGTGAATGGCTTGCTATTCTATTGTTTCAAATTCCTCTGGCGGACTATATAAGTTTAAATTAGCAGTGTTTACAACAACTTCTCTGCCTGTTTCTCCATCTTTGATTCTGTAGGCATTATTTTGCAAGTCCCTTATCATCAGGTAGAGTTCGTGATAATTATGTTGGAACTTTTTGTATTTCCTGCTCTCTGGATCTGAACTAGCTTACGAGTAGTGGCCTGTGGTTGCGTTTCCTTCTATTCCTTCGCTGCCGTCTGTCCGCTTGTTTCTTGAGATACTCGAATGTTTTCTGGATCCTCAACTCGCGTCCAGGCTGTGCGTCTACAGGTGTCCGACTGACGTTGTTCCATGGCCTCTCCGGTCTTCTATCAAGATGTAGGCTCACGGGCACTTCTCCTGTCGCTTCATGCACTGAAATGTTAATACAATACTCGATAATTTCTAGTACGTCTATCCACCTCCAGTTTTCTGTAGAGCAGTATATTTTCATGTACTTCTGCAGTTCTCTCATCACTCTATCAGCGGAGTTAGCCTCCGGGTGTCGAACTGTGGACAAAATCTGTCTTATTCCCAGATTTTCCAACTCCCTGCGAAATTCTACGCTGGTAAAACAGCTCCCATGATCAGACAATATGTTCTCCGGCTGCCCTAGTATAGGAATGATTCTTTCCTTCAGCCTCTTAAGTACCTGTTTCGTACTGGTTTTCTGAATTGGAAATAGGACTACCATTTTAGAAAACACGTCTAGTGCAACTAGGATGTGTCTATTTCCCCTTCTAGCTCTCGGAAGCGGGCCGAAATTATCCAGTGCCAGAAGCTTACATGGCTTCTCTGGCAGGAGTGGTATCGGTTTTTGCCTCATTAAATACGAGTTAGGCTTTACTCGTTGGCAAATATCGCATGTCCTGATTGTATTCCTGACTCTATCTCTAAGTTTTGGCCAAATGAATGCTTCTTTCAGCAGGGCAACAGATTTGTCTACGTCGGGGTGGCCTAAAGCTCTGTGTGCTAACCATACTAGCCCTCTCTGTAATGCTGGGTCGAGTGTGGTCTGCATCGCTCCATTTGTGTAGCATCTGGTTAAACCATAAATATTCTGTTGATAGTGCCTCGGCTTCTATATACATCGGGGTTCCTCTGACAAGCTTTCCCTCGAAGTAATTAATCATTAACCGTATCCAGGGATCTTCACGTTGAAATACGGTGATGTTCCTTAGATCATCGAAGGTCTTCTGGTCTCTATCTTCTATGTCGATACCTAGAGCTTCCTCTTCATCAGCTGTCGGGTATCTGCTTAGCAAGTCAGGTATAATATTGTCCTTCCCCGGGCAATACTCGATTTCCACTTGAAATTGCTGTATATACAAGGACCACCTCGTCAGTCTTTGACTTGACAAGTCAGTTTTCAACAGGCATGTTAGGGCTTTATGGTTCGTTCTCAATACAATTCTGAACCCATAAATCACTTTTCGCCAATACTGTAAGGCATACAGTATTACGAGTAATTCGATCTCCGTGACCGTATAATTCTTTTCATTAGGTTTCAACCTTCTGCTTATGAATGCAATATAAGTTTTCTCCTCTGGCCTGTCCACATTTTCCTGGTAAAGCAACGCCCCAATGCCTATAAGTGATGCGTCAGTTTGGATAATAAATTTCTGGGTGTAATCTGGATATCCTAATTTAACATAATCTAAAAGCATCTGTTTAGATTTCACGAAGGCTTCATCTCATTTTTCCGTCCATCGCCACCTTCCCCCTTCCTTCAGTAAATCTTGGAGTGGTGCCACGGTCTCGGTATACTTCGGGCAATGGCTCGAAAAGAATCCAATAACGCCTAGATATTGCCTGACGTTCTTCACCTTCGTTGGTCTCGGGAAATGTTTAATGACCTCCAATTTGCCCGGATTTGGCCTAACTCCTTGCGCATCTATTACATGGCCTAGGAATTTAACTTCTCTCTGACCAAAGTTAGATTTCTTTAGGTTGACCTTAAAGTTAGCCTGACTTAGGTCATCCAACAGCTCGCGTAGATCTCTGATGTGTTCTTCGACTGTTTCAGATGTCAGCAGTAAATCATCTACATAGCTTATGGTTGTTGCTTTTACTTCTTCAGACAGGTTTCGATCAAGCGCTCGTATCAACGCTGAACCCGCTGTTTTCAGGCCAAATGGGAGACGCACGAATGAGTATGTATGCTGATCGAATAAAAACCCAGTTAACAAGCTTGTTTTCTCCTCCAGTGCAAGATGGTGAAAACTTGCAGTGATGTCAAGATTTGAGAATACAGTCTTTCTTTTGAACCTTCTGAGGATCTCCTTTATGGGTGGCACTTGGTCAAATTCTGGTATGACCTTGGAATTCAAATTCCGCAGGTACAGGCATATCCTTACACTTCCGTCCTGTTTAGGTACAACTACCAGTGGGCTGACATAAGGTGTGGCTGTCTTTACAATGATGCCCGCCTCCACCATCTCCTGTATTGCTTCCTTGACATTTAAATAATGTTTCTCGGCTACAGGATAAGGCTTTTGTCTGAATGGTGTCCAGTCACTAACTTGGAACGCATATTGGAAATTCTTGATCCGGCCAGGTCTCGAATCGAAGACTCCTTTGTATTCAAATAGCAGTTCCCTCAACATTTGCTTATGCTCTGGACCAATCTTAGCTTCCTCTATCTTTTCTCTCAGGCATTCTTCGAATTGTGGTTCGAGGTCCTTTTCAATGTCTGCGGCCAGTGTTGCCAACTCTCCCTCGATGTCTTCTGTTGTCAATACTGCATCCCCAGTCATATCTCCGTATGTATGCCATACGTATTCTTCTGGTCTCGTTTCACTGTGTTTTAATGAGAGCTCTAAATATTCTTTTTCCTCACTTGCGCGAAACATAACAATGTCTTGTGAGAGATCTATTTTGATCTTATATTCCCTTATGAAATCCATGCCAACAATGATGTTAAAAGGCAGCTTATTCACTAGTAGGAAGCTTTGTGAAAATGTAGAGTTCCCTATCTGTAAATCTAAAATACTTGGTATCTGCATATCATTACTTTATCTGGTATCACGCCTTTTATCTTCACGCTTGAAATAGGTATTTTCAATACGTGGATTTTACTCTGGATTTCATTATATAACGCCTGGGTAATTAGACATACCGTTGAGCCTGTGTCTAGAAGACTCCTTATCTTCATGCCTGCGATGTTGACAATTATAATGGGTAGTTCCCTTCTTACATTGACCGGCCCTTCATCTTGGTCTTCAATGAGGTCCTCAGGTTTAGCAATCCAGTTAACCACATTCACTGTATTCCATCCTGCATTTATCTCTCCTATTTGGTCATTTAATTTTGGTGTTTCTTTTTTATATTGCTCCATTCTTTGTGGAGTTCTTCTGTCTGTCTTCGTACTGCTGAAGTTCCAGACTCTTGGCTCCGTCATCATTCTTATAGATGTCGGGTGATCTTCTATTCTTAATCGCTTCATCCGAATGCACTTGCGATTTTCTATTGTCGTCTCCACGCTCCTCCATATATCTTAGTGTTGCGTGATAACGTTCTTCTGCTTCTTCGTCGAACCCGCGACTCTGTTCTTGGGATCTCCATTCTCGGTTATTCCCATTTCGGCCGTAATTTCTCCTGTTATCAGGCTGTTGGTCTCTTGTATCGCGCTGATTCCAAGTGTTTCTTCCTCGGTATCCGCGGTTCGATCTTCCTCAGTATGCTGGCCTCCAATTCTGGTTTTCCCTTTCTTCTCGTTGCCAGTCTGACTTCTCCGTTTCTGTGCTAGTAGACTTACTTTTAGTCTGCACCCTAGCCGATTCAGTTGGTGTACTAGTCATGTGGACTTGATCCGTATTCCGACTTTGCCTTGTGTGTTGCGCTGTGGTGAGATCAAGTTGTCTCAGCACATCCTCCATTTCAGTCGCTGTCTTGGCATTTGCCGAGATTAATAGACGTTGTATTTCATATGGTAATTGCTTGGCTATCGCTATACACAGATCCGACTCTCTAGGGCCTTCATCAAGCTCCCGAAAACGGCATAATTGAGCTATGAAGAATTCAGCATATTTCGTTGGATTATTTTGTACTATAGCGTCTGGAGTACAAGTCCAATCTGAGATTCTGTTGTATATTTGCATTCCAGTACCTGCTTAAAAATGCCTGGCGAAATTCGTCAACGGTGTCAAACGTGTAACGAAAACTTCTAAACCATAAGGCGCATTCGCCCTCAGTCAGTTTTTCGATAGCTCTCAATCTACGCTCTGGCGGTACCTTCGCGTCATTCAAGTACTCGGAAACCTCTCTGAGCCAGTATTTAGGTGTCATATTTGAGTTACTACCAGAATATTTTTTCGGTTTCTCGTCACTAGCCCTCACAACAGTGACTATCTGATTTTGTACAGCATTTTCATGCGGTGTGGACATAGCAATAGGTATACCAGGCGTGGTATACGGCCTGTCACTTGGCATGGCTGTATTCTTCGGAGTGGGCTGTATCTCTATCTCTGCCCATCTATTTCTCCTATTTCCATCTATGCTTCCTTCGTTGGATCTAGGATTTCGCAATATGGACTCCTCCTGTGCGATCATTCTAGTTTCCATTTGGCTGTGTCTGTTTTCCGCCCTTTCTAAACGAGCTAATACCTCTCGTTCTATTTTGTCAAAGCGATCCCGGTTTTTCTCTGCCATAGAGAAGACTTTCTCCTTGTCATCCTTAAGGCTCTCTTTCGTATGAGAAATTTCCCCCGCCAGACTTTGCCTTACCTCGGCAAGCGTTTTATCGCTGGCTTCAGTCTTCAAGCCCTCTCGAATTTCCAATTCTTCTCGTAAGCCTGTAACCTCTTTCTGGATGTGACCATGCATATTGGAGATTTCGGTCCTTATTATGGTAATTTCTCCCTGGTCCTCATCTTGCCTTTTATAAATGACTGCTAGATCGTTTTGAGTTTGTTCTAACTCTTTTTGAACCTTTCCAACCTGCAATTTCATGTTTGAGATTATTCCCTTATTTTCTTGAGCGCAAGTTTTTATTTCACTGATCTCCTTGCATTGATCAAGGATATTCTGATCCTGCTTCCTTAATGCTTCGTCTACAGCATTTGCTTAGCCTGCCATACGATTATTCCATTTCCCGTCGCTGTCTTCAAGCCTTTGATCCACGGTCTGAGTGAACGTATTAAATTGCCCTTGCTGTCGCTTAGTATTCGCTTCGTTCTGATTTTGAATATCTTTAAGCTCTACGGACATATTGTTTAAGCTATCATTAATCTCACGTTGTGATTCTCTGCACGCTTGCAGGTTATTCTCAAGTTTTACCTCTATTGACTCAAAGCGTTTGTCGTTATTTGCTTGCATCTATGAAACCACGCTAACAATCTTCTTAATTACATCTTGCTTAATAGATACTTTAACATCATCAATTTTTTTATTGACCTATAATAAGTTTGAATCTAATCTTTGACTGGCCTCTAACTGATTGGTCTCTTATCTAGTGTTCATTTCATTTTGATTAGTTTCTAACTGAGTATTTACTGTAGCCAACATCTGGCTCATTTCAGTTTGATTGGCATCCAATCTACCCGTTATTTCATCTTGAAATGCTTTAGCGTCTTCCCTACTCTTGGCATGAGTAGCATCAAAATGTTCCTTTAACTCCGCGATACACTTGAGTACCCCCTCAGTACCAGCCATCCTACATTTCTTATCTTGAGATTTAGGCAGGCCGTAGCTGAGCTTGCTGGTGCGTTATATTGGGAAAAAGAATTCCGATTTCGCGACAACAACAAAAACATTCATATTACACAGTGCTGTAACCACCTATGGAATGGGTTTAGACCCTCGTACCCGTCTGACAACAGTGTCTAATGTCGGAGTATCACCTAAAAATACTCACAATCGCTCAAACACAGTTTGAGGAAAAAAACACTATTATGGTTTTTCCCATGGAAACCATACTATTATTATGGGGTTTTCTGAATCCCATAAGCCATCACGTATCTGGGCGCCATGATAATGTAAAAGGGAGGGGTTATGAATGGTTGCCCCATTGTAAGACATCGGCCATATTCTGATTTATTAGTAAAACTGTCCAGGGAGTGTTTTTTTTTGCCGAATGCACCACGCTGGGCCATGCCATGATAATGTAAAGGTAGGACCTACCATGCTTTGCCCACACACGGGCGACATGATAAACCAATGGGAAAGACACACACACCTATGGTGACATGTGTTTTAAATTGGCCCCATGTATCAGTGTCATGATAAATAAGTAGGTGGGTGCTCAATGCTAACAGGTTACATTTAAGCATGTCTTATGGACGATTATCAACATTTATTTTAACGTGAAGGCTTGTTAACAAATGGGATGCGGCCTTTTCCTAATACATCCTAATTTTTCTGCTATACTTGCCTCTACCATTAATATCTTGGCAGACTTTTAGTAGTACCTGTGACTCAATCCTAGTACAATAACATGTCCTTCATGTACCCAATCGTCATCATATGGAACATGTGTTCGTATCCCAGCTAACTCACGGTCTTTCGAGGTATGGGACATTCATGCCCACCATACGATCACATGCTCAGGATTTGAGTCTGTCAGGTGACTACTCTACTTGAAAGAAACAACATATTCCTAATTATAACATTTAATGATAGAAAATCATGGCTATACAACATAAAACACAAACAAAGGATAGTTTACATTTACTTCCCACAACAAAAATCAAAGTTATCTGTGAGTCTCTCCTTAAAATTAGTGCTACACCGCACTCAAGTCTATTCCTAGCATCCTATCATTGATACTCTCTGACATTTGCGAGTGTCCATAGTTCTTCACGTGGCACAATTTAACACAAACTGGAATATCACAACACAATAATCTCAATTTATCATTACATGACATTAATCTGCAATTATTAAACATTTATCCGTTTTACACGGGGCATTTACTTTCAGTAACATTAATTCATTATCTTATGCCTTAATTAATAAGTGTTGTGTCGTGCAACTCGTATTCTTTTTTCCCATCAATTTGAAACGCTGAAGTGGTACGTTTTCCCTTCCAAAATACACATGGATAGAAATGTTTATAGCTTCACCATTCAACGGTTTTCTGGGTCTGGTCAAAACATTATCGTTACAAACGTGTCATGTCATTGAAATTACTCTACCCGTATGAATAAATTAGTATAAACTGGGCAAAATACACTTTACAAAGATGCCTATATTTATTTGGTGCAGTATTCCTCCTCAGAGAATAACGTGGCCAAATATTATCCGATCACAGCGATCCAACATGGTATGTGTGTGGAAATAAAGCATTTAATTCAATTGGCATAATCACATCAATCATATCTTAATTACTTTTCGAAATATCGAGATTCTTCAGTGCCCCACTACGCTTTTAAAATAAAAGGATCAGGTCACCAGACCTCCTTTCCAAGCGGGCAATAAATTAGTTTCGGCTGACTGAGAAAGATGGCCGCCGGTCTATTGGCCTGCTACCACCCCATCTGGCTCTCACAAGGTCAAGTTTGTTTACTGGTGCAGTATGCTGGAGGTACCCTGAGTGTTGTGTCCCTAGTAATTGAGTCATTCTAATTATTTAACACCTACATTTAGAGTATAATGGGCTCAACTCGGCTCCTAATAAATATTCATGGCAGGGGATGGATCATGTATAGCTTTGCCGTTCTGTGGCGACATTAGTGGCTTCTGGCGCGCATCTCGAGTGAGTGTCCAAGTTTTCTCACCGGTGCAGCTGCCTATAATAAGGAAATCGGCGTTTCCTATACGACGAACCATTAGTCTTACCTCTAAGGGCAGATCAATTAATACATGGGCTCACACAGGGTCTCGAACAATAATCCCTGCTGGCACAATTCTGCAAGCGGTGGATACAGACAGTCTCCGTCCCACTTCGCTGCAATAATACAAGTATGCTCCAAGGCGATACTATCTCGTAGATTAGCCGACTTTTCGCCTAACGCGCAAGCTATGTTTGGATGATCCCCGCAACTTATTGACGTAAATCTCTTGATTCTACGTTACTTGCTCGCTGTACGCGGCTCAAACAATACTTCTCATAGATGACTCAATTATTAAAGCACTCGCGTCCTCTCTGCAATTACCCTTAATCCAAATCTTTATGTAGCTCCCAAAACAAGCATAAGTTTACTGACTTACATTAACTACCTTAATGGTTCTCAAATACAACCCTGTAGAATTTACCATATTAAATATTCATTCAATAATTCAATGACACTGAAAAACTCCCATTATCTCGACATATTACGTTACTTTCCTACTGTTTACAATAATACAGTATTTTTACTTTAGACATGACACACTTTTCACGTACTCTAGGCCTGACATGCCTATTATTTTATTCATTACTGTTACCGACCCCAGATTATTATTATTATTATTATTATTATTATTATTATTTAACGTTACCGTTACTTTCATCAATATCTTAGGCCTAAATGGCCGTAAACAAATCATCCTCCAAGCCATATTTTACCACAATACGAGGGAGGTAAGCTCGTACATAAATGAATGTTACTTCTTAGTCTTAGAGTGATGCTTCGTTGTATGGTGAACTATTTAATCATATCAACATACAAAATTTGTACTCACTTTTCATTTTTGCTGGGTTAATCCAGCACGCCAGCCACGAACCTACCATGATGCTTGGTTTAAGCCATCATGATAGTTATCACACGACACATGGTATACACTTCACACATGATAATCATATTTTCATCAGTGGCTTTTCTCACTTTGACACAATACATATTATTTTACCATTCACATAAACACTTTTAAAAATCACTGTAATTTAACTTATATACAATTCCCGCACTATTTCACATGTGGATCCTTAATTGGACTCTTAATAACGCCTGACCTCAGAGATGCGATGCAGCTAACTTCTGACAACCACTGGTCTCCATGAAAGTCTATCCTGCGTATGCGTGCGTTCAATTACCGTCACCTACAGTTCATATCACCTCTACTGCAATTCTGATCAGTCCTCTGTCATGATTATTTGTGACGCCTTCCAGGCTCCCATAACTGTAGTGATCCTGACAAGAATGTGTCATTTTTAACTGTGACAATACCTCCTTGTATGTTCACTGTCTATAAACATCCTAAATTATCCCTACGCTGTATAGAATTTATACTTGCGTATGTTAATGGTTAAATATCTACTGTAGACTACATCTTACACGATGCATAAATACTATGGTGAAGCTGCATGATGCGCTTCCATTGTTCTCCAAATATACTTGAGCGTCGATACTTTATAAATTCGCGCACTTTCTTGCGTGATCTGGCAGCGTGTGATTTCACGTGTTGAGTCAAGACGAACTGAAGACGAACTAAAAACGGACTAACTCTCCTGCGAAGCTTCCCCCTATATAAAGCTTTCTTGTGAAACATAGTCCACTGGACACTCAGGACCGACTCCCTTCCTGGAATAATACATTTCCAGACAAAGTGAAGTATAATCCCGGTTTATCTAGGTGTGGAGGTCCCAAAATCACTCGCGTGCAAGCGATCGCTTCGGCCAATTAATTACAATTAATTGCATTCTACCATGGCGTCATAACGCTATCCGGGTACTTCCCCTTCTGCTGGTCTCCAAAACCTTCCTCTCGAGCGGAAGCAGTGTGTTCAGAGGCTCATTTATAGCTGTAGGTTTTAATTTAGGCGTGAGAACACTCCTAAATTATCTTTCCTAGAATATATTCACCTGGGTGTAGATTTTATTTCATTTCAATGCTCCAATTGGCTGTAATCAATTAATTTCCGTGGGCGGCTACCCCCTCTCTACTCTCAGGCCTTGTGAACTGGTGAATCCCAGAGTCATTAATCTTGAGCTATTCGTGTGGTTTAGCCGAAAATGAGTTCCCTGGCGTCGCTTAAATACGCCCCTTCGCTAGCTCCGATTTGTCAACTGTCAAGCTGGTTTGCTTTCATGCATTCGGCTTCTAAAACGTACATAGGCCTGGATTTTCTTGTAATTATCCACCTTAAAAAGCTATAATATTCCCATTCTAGCCGTGAAATCCTGCTATATGATTATATGCAGATATAACTCATTGCTCTTCGGGTTCCCTGTAGCTGTTCCCCCTCAGAGATCAATGGTTCGATTCTGGGCAGAATCATGGGCCTGGTCTTCTTTTATAAGACCCGAGTTCGATGCCAGACTGTTGTGTCTAATTGGGCACAGTATGTGTGCTCTCCAGTGTTCATTTTACTCCATTTATAAGTGTGGTGTAGTAGGAATAATCAAACTTTCTAATTTTTATTTTACAGAAGAAATTATTTTAATTAAATAATTAATAAAGAAAGAAAAAATTTCATAATGATTTGATAATTTCCCTGAATTTAGATAGCTATGTTTTCCACTCCCTGACTAAATTTCGCCTTCGTATCTTTCAAAACAGGGGATATACCGTACATATTTTTCTCTGAAAGCCTACATTTTCCATTAAAACAGCCTGGCACTTTTAGACTTCACCTTTACTTTTTCGCCTGGCACAAAGAGGGCATAACAGAAATTCAGGTTATCCGGCAATTATGAAACACATCCAAGTGCACGGGGCTGATAACCAAGATATCCCAAATCCCTCAAATGAATTAATGATAACACTAACGGACGACAATGAGGTGAGGGTTATCTAGGAGATCTACTGAGATCACCGAGGTTACATCGAGACAAAATATTATACATGAATTGCAGGCAATGGCCAGAGCTGGGTATTTTTATTGAACGCCTGAGGGCTTCCAACATGTTCAATTTTTAGTAGTTCCAACTTTGGCTACTATATGCTACTGTCAGTAACACCTAGCGGCGAACGTTGGAAATTGATAGAGCGTTTCTTACTAGCCAAATTTAACCTAATTCTTTTATACACACTACCAATTGCAGTGGTGGTTCTTTTACGTGCCATAAATCTATGACAGGGGCCCACCGGCTTTACTACCCCTCCAAAGGAAGGCATACTGAATGATTTTAACGCTCTTAAAAATTCGACGAATTCGACCGGGTTTGAACCCGCGAACTTGGGCATTTTTTTTGCTCGGCACTTCAACGCTTTTTTGTTGTCATTTTTAAGAGGCTAAGATCTAGGTTATTGGCCTCTAATGGTTTTGGTGACAATGAAATAAGGTGATAAATATGAAAAGCGTGAGCTAATGACAAACATACACAACTTACTGACTAGAAGGGAAGGAAAATAAAAGGAATATCTTAATGACAAGGAAAAAAACCTTTGAAGAATGATGAATAATAGACTCGGAAAGAAGTAAAGACATGAAGGGCAAATAGGAAAGGGAAGGATGGCGGAATGCGCCCCAAAGACGATGGAAAAAGGGGAAAACGGGACCAGCTAAGGAATCGCTCGGGGTCGCCAACTCCTGAGCTTATAAGCCAACAGTCCTTGAGGGTTTAGCACTATCCAGGGTGCACCATTAAGTGGTGGGGCTACACACACCCTGCCTCCTTTAGGGTCTTGTGCAGAGGACAGAAGTGAGCATGAAAAGAATAGCTTAAATTGTAGCCAGACTTGGAAATAAAGCAACGCAAATGCTGGAAAATAATGAGAGCAAATTCGTGTAATTCAATTTCATGAACGCGATGACACAACAATCGCCAATGTATCCAAGAAACGAGGCAATAACATATTATTCACAACAAACAACACAACTGGCAAGCATCTGCACAACATTATTATAAATAAACAAGACCTGTATTCAAAGTCAGGGGGAGAACTGCACTGAATATTGTGCCAAGCACACTCTGCCGTATGCGAACATATGTACGACGCGAGAAAGATATTCATAAATATTGAAACATACATCACGAACCGAAATGAATTACCATCGACACAAAGGAAGCAATCTGGACGCACTTGGCTTAAATAAACAACGTTAATGCAATCTAAACGAACAAACATTTTGGAAAATTCATCCCTCTTTATACTACTAGAAAGTACTGTACCCGTTCGTCCTGGGGATGTGATGACCCATCTGCTATAACATCACATCCCTGGAGTTCCAGGACAGAGCGGAGTTAAATGAACCTCTAGTCAAATAAGGAATGTGTCGGAAATTCAGCTGAGTTCTTGAAAAAGCAGTGGGTTTCACGAGACAAAGTATCTCTAGGGTCGTTACGGGCTTAAGTTAATAAAAATAATTCAAATATAAATGGGCGCCATCAACTGAATTCCTAGCAAAACCACTTCCTTTCCGGATAAGCCTTACTCAAGACAAGGAAAGAAAAAGGAACATCACACCATCATCAGATCACAACTAAGATAAAAACAAATTTATTTTACTTTGAAAGTCAGACAGACATTTTAAATATAATTCCTACCTAAGAGTATGGTCGAATGCAAAGTTAAATTGTCATTGTCCAAAAAATCGAACCATCTCCTTTCTAATGCAAAATTATTTCAATCCACTTATCAAGAAAAATGTATAAAGTTCTCTTGGGTTCTCAGGATCACTGTCGCACTATGTCTTTCGTCACTGACATTTGTGAAACCTGAGACCTAATTCTCTTTAATTTAACATCAATGTGGATTTAATTAAGTTACTAATCTGCCTAAACATACACATATAATAATCACTCATGTTAAATATCACATAAATTATGGTTTGCATGGTATAATTTGAACGTAGAACATGTTAATCAAATGTTCCTAAGCATTGACTAATTAATTTACATTATTTACATCGTCATTAATCTCTTATCTGTGAATTACATAAAATTCAAATTCTCATTGGTCATCCTCATCATTATTATCAAAATTAAATATTTCTCACATTAATTCTCACTTCAAAATTCCAAATATTCCTGTCAGAATCGTTAATTCATCACCATTACATCATTTAAATTCACATTTCAAGTTGCAATTCCTTCGAATTATCTCTCAATTAAATTTATTTAATTGCATATAAATTCATTAATCATCAGCTTCTTTAATTAATCATCACCTTCTAATTCAGTTATTCATCATCATTACAATCGTCTAATAATTTATTTCAATCAGTTTAATTAATTCAATCTTTAATTCATCCACTTATTTAATTCATCGATTTATTTCAAAATTTAATTTATCAACTTATTTAAATTTCAATCATCTGGTTATTTAGTTTTATTATTTCATCTAGTCATTCTGATTTTTATTTCATTAGGTCAGATCGTTAATATGCTTAAATCTCAGATTATTATTTCATTAATTATTATTTTCAGAAAATCTTGTATTATAAACTTCATTTATTTGTTTAATTTCCTAACAAATTGTTTAATAAGGTTTATAGAACGTTGTCTTACAGTTTTATTACTTCCAAGTTATATCTCGTATTTAATTATCATGCCAAAAATATTATTGTCTCCACGACATCACGTTGGATCTAACTATCCACAACGACATTATATTTCTTCAATATTCCAAATATCACATTTGAATATAAGAATTACTACAAAACTCCATAAATATTCAGCACATACAGCATGAATCTCAACAAATACGCTAGACTGGGTACAACGACCTCATGTCCGCTTCAAAATACATTATCAACGTTGCAACTACCAAATGGCAAATTCCACAAAATGCCTATCACAAACTTCATTTAACCACGTTGCATGATCTACAAAAATATATAAATGGCTTCAAATTATTAACGCACATAATCTCCAATGACTGTAATTACTCTGATCACTTCTAGACAACTTCTTAAACAATTGGAAAAACATTACTTCAGTAATTTAATATTTGCTTTCAAATAGCATAAATTCTCTTTCACAAGTTTCATAATTCACATCGTAGAAAAACACCAATGTGCTATAATCTCTCACATCAAAATCTGCAATACTGATCTGCCTTAAAATAATTATGACCATTAATGATTAATCTTACAAGATTAAATTACTTTAAATCCTTCTCAAAGGTATCAAACACAATTATAAAAATCATCAAAGCATCAGCTGTAATAGCTGTTAAACTGAAATTACTCTCAAAAGAGTATAGCAACAAAATATTGGATTGGCAAACAAGAATTACTAAATGCAATCCTGTTGACATTTATCGTTACTTTATTTAACAAAATTTCGACTGATATGTGACTAGTAGTTCCTTGTTTAATTCACTTACATCTCGTGTACATTCGGATGATAAAATGAGTTCCTCAATGGCGAGTAAGATGTGTAACCACCGTGCAATCGTATAAATACGAAGGACCTCGCCCCGTCGACTTGGATGATAGTTCCCTAAACGGTGGGTAAGGTGAGTAGCCACCATACAATCGTATAAATACGAAGGACCCCACCTCGTAGGCTATATGAGTGAATGTACTAGAAAGGAATCAACAAGTTTCTAGTTGTCATATAAAAGCGACGTTCATTCACTAAAGTGAATAACTTCTTAATATCTCCAAACAATCCAATGGAAAAATCCCTACTGATGAATAATACACACTCGCTAGTATGCAATGAACTGACGAAGTAGTTTCTGATAATCAATTGCAGATCACGAGTTCGAAATACTCGTTACTCAAAAAAAAACTATTCATGAAAAATATCCTAGCTGGAAAAATGTCTATAAGACCAAACATCTTCTTAATAAAGCCAAACAACGGTGAGAATATCGATTAATGATGCCTGCCATATCATATGGTCACTCCATATTCTAGCAAATTCGAAGTATATAAATTCAAACCATGTCTTAATAATCAAATCACTCCTATTAGAAAAATATACATGTGTGCCCAGTATTCATGAAAATAATCGAATCAGGTAGATAGAACTCTTACAATACCTTTCATTATCAGTTGTAATATAATTTCCAAGATCGTCGATTTTCCCTACCTAAAGATTTCTCGTAAGATCGGCGTGAATATCATTTCATCCATGAAATGACGATTTCCTTCGAAATCCCTAGCGAATCAGCTGTTGGACTCCTCTCGTCAGGAACCGAATCCATCGCTCTGTGGTGCCATCTTGTCTCTATTCACGTTTACTCGATCATGTTGAACCTCGAATTACCCATAGCGGATATCGTCCAACTCCTTCTCGAAAAGTTCATGGAAACAGCGGACCCCCTACTCTTCTTCTAATATACGCCACTGTTCCGATAAATGTTCAGTTTGAGAATTGTAAGTCCTCTCTCAACTTACTGCAAAGTTCTACTTGAGTAAAATAAAAATTTTACTAGATAGTGTTCATGATTACGATACACCCTGTATCTGTCTGTAATTTGTAATCCATGAAAATGGCATAAGATAAAAATCTTATAAATGCACGCTGTAATGTTCATCAGAGCCTATGCTAAACATTCAGTTTACTTGAAATAGTAAAAAGTCGTTTGAATGTATTATATAACAGCATGGTTATAAGGTTGTATGTGAAAGCCTGTGTTCGAACAACGTCGAAATGAAGCTTGAAATAAAGTCTTCATATGCGATCAGTGTGGTTTTGAAATACCCCGGCTATCTATAATTGTCTTCTCGGCTAGGTCGCCTGTATCAACGACCCGCGCGGCCTCTGTTGCTCGGTGATGCGAGAAATGTCGCCTACACTTGCCGTGACGGTTTACGTGTGTTGCGTGACCTTCAATGCCCGTCTCGCTGTGCTATAGAGCTGCTCTGTACTGCTCGCCTCATTGAGCCCAACTGAACTGCTCAGCGCTGTGTTCCAGCTTATGAGCTCCGTGCGGCACGTGGCTAATTCTCCCCACCACGGTGCTCCTACGTCACGAAGATAGTCTCGAACCCGACTCCTCTCGGCTGTTCTGTTATACAATAACTTATTTCCATAAAATTATTTCCACATATAATGCATGTCATATATACTCTTCTAAGTTGTTTTAACTTATTATAATCCCATATATATTTCAATAAAGTTTCACATCTTTATTAATAATTCTATCTTCTTACAGATTTCAATGCCTCCTTGATTCTTGACCTCCTACGTCATCTTGGCTTTCTTCTTGACGCGATCGATGCGCTATCTTATCTGAATGCTTCCCAAAACCTCAACTACAGCTTAATGTCAGCTGGCGTAGCCGATAGCCTAAAATAGGTATCGGGTACATCTCTCCCGTACATCTCCTATTTTTTTTTATCAGGATTGAGAAAAAAAAATACACTCTCAGGCATTCAACATATTATACATGTACACGATAGCTCTACAATTTCCTTTACTCAGCATGATGGTATTTCCTGATGCTAGCTGCATTAAAAGTTCCTACAACTTCATCAGTATCCATTCTGACAATCTTATAGCTATTATTCTGGTATGTTTGTTCAATACGGAACGGTCCAGCGTACAATGGAGCGAATTTATGGTAGATCTTTAGCTGTAGGTTCGAAGTGACTGGCTTCCTAATCAGCACCTCATCATTTTCTTGAAATGGCTCGTGGAACCTCCTTCCTGCCTGTCTCCTGGCTCTCTTCTCCGCCTGTCTTCTGAGCCTCTCTCCTGCCATCTCGACTCTTCTTTCTTGTGTGGGTTGAGGATCTACTGGTGCCCTCACGACTCTATCCCATGGTCTATCTGGTTTCAATCCATGATGAAGCATGGACGGAATCTGTCCTGTGCTTTCATGTACTGTGGAATTCAAGCATTGGCTAATGATGGGTATCACTTCCATCCATCTATGGTGTTGCCTTGACACATATAAGCGACACAGCTTACTTATCTCCGGCATAATTCTTTCGGCGGGATTTCCCTCTGGATACCGTACAGAATTAAACACATGCCTGACTCCTAAACGTTCCATAGCAGTAGAAAATTCCATGCTAGTAAATTGCGATCCATGGTCACTCAACAAAACTTCAGGTTTCCCCATGCTCGGAATGACTGTTTTCTCAAGTCGATTTATTACGTACTTGGATGTAGCTTTCTGTATAGGGCATAGAGATACGTACTTCGAAAATACATCGACTGTTACTAAAACGAATTGATTGCCTTTCGTCGAACGAGGAATCGGACCAAAAATGTCCGTCGCGAAAAGTTCTCTTGGCTTGCTGGGTAATATTGATCTGGGAATTTCTTTCATTAACTTAGATGAGTATTTACTTCGCTGACAACTGTCACAGGTCTTTATGACGTCGCGAATCGTTTGTCCCATTTGTTTCCAAACAAAAGTTTCTTGAGCGAGAGCCAAAGTCTTGTCTACACCTACATGAGCTGCAGTTCGGTGTATCATCCAAATAACTGGTTTGACAAGCTTGGGTGGGATCACTACTCTAAGTCTAGTATGATCCTGGTCAATATATTGGCATATAACACCTCCCATAATATGATGTCTTCTAGCCTCTATCTCAGTTCTTTGAAAATCTGGATCAGTGTTATCCATCCTACGTGTCAGAAAACGGTAAATTCTTCGCAAAGGTGCATATCTCTTCTGAGTTTGCGATAACAACTTCAACTTTTCTAGAGTACCACTATCCTCTTGAATCAAATTTATATGGTTGACTATTGCTTCTTCACAAGGGTTTCTGCTCAGCACATCTGCTAACAGATTTAACTTCCCCGGTCTATGTACAACAGTTGGGTTAAATTGCTGTAAGAACAGAGCCCATCTGGTGATGCGGTCACTCGCTAAGTCTGTCTTCATAATAAATTGGAGAGCTTTATGATCTGTGATCACTGTTATGTCATGTCCAAACAACACCTTCTTCCACGTTTTGAGAGCATGAACCACTGCTAATGCCTCTAACTCAGTTGCATAGTAATTCTTCTCACAATTCCTAAGCTTGCGACTGGTGAAAGCTAAATATCTATGTTTCTTGTCATCATCCAGCTGATATAGGATTCCACTAATACCTATTTTGGATGCGTCTGTCTCTACAAAGAATCGTCTTGTAAAATCAGGATACTCAAGCTTGATATTTTGGATTAGCATTTTCTTGGCCGCTAAAAACGCTTGATTGCATCTATCGTCCCATTTCCATCGATTTCCCTTCCTTAATAAATCCTGCAGAGGTGCCATTGTCTCAGTATATCCAGGACAATGTGTTGAAAAGAACTGACACATGCCTAAAAACTGCCGTACCTCTTTAATCTTTCGTGGTGTTGGAAACTCTGAAATTGCCATTATCTTCTTTGGATTGGGCCTATAACCATCTCCATCGATTCTATGTCCAAGAAATTCAATTTCTTCATGAAAGAATTGACATTTATTGAAGTTCACCTTGAAGTTCGTTCTTCTAAGATCTTCAAAAAGCATTTGAAGGTGTCTGATATGTTCTTCCGCTGTCTCAGACGCTATAATCAGGTCATCAATATAGCTTACAACATGCTCTTTAACTGCATCTGACAAATTTTGATCTAGTGCTCGGATCATCACCGGACCACTATTTTTCACACCAAAAGGTAACCTATTGAATACGTATGTTTTATGGTCAAACAAGAACCCTGTGTACTGTTTGCACTCTTCTGCTAGCTCAACATGATAATATGAACTAGTCAGATCGATTGTCGAGAAGACACTCTTTCCTCTAAATCGGCGTAACAATTCACGAATAACAGGTGGTCTATCGTGTTCAGGAAGAACTCTTTCGTTAAGGGATCTGGCATCTAAACATATCCTCAGCTTACCGTTAGGTTTCATGACAACAGCTAAAGGATTCAAATAAGCAGTTGGCATTTTCTTAATTATTCCATCTGTTTCCATGTCGCTTATCATTATGCTAACTTCCTCCTTCCATTTATCCGGAATGGGATATAAATTTTTATGGTATGGTTTGTCATCCATCAACTTGATGCTGTATGTAAAATTTTCTATGAGACCTGGTTTGTCATTGAATATATCCTCGTATTCTGAAATTACTTGATCAAACCGCCCCTTAATTTCTGGATTTATTTTACTAGTTATGCCAATTTTATCTTCTATAGACCTTTCAACGCTGCATACAATTTCATCCAATATATCCTCTCTAAAGAATGTCATCTCTGATTCTTGATTTTCCATGACCCCTTCTTGAAAGTACATGCGCCTACTCTGCATATCTATGATCAGGCCACTCTCACTTAGGAAATCCACTCCTAGGATCATGTCAAAATGTAGTTGACCCACTACTAGGAACATCTGTTCAAAACTTCTGGTTCCAATCCCAACATCTAAAAGTACCTGACTTTTACATTTCATACTCTTGTCTGGAATCACCCCTTGAATTTTGCTAACAACAGTTGGCAACATTGTAATTCTTCCTAATAATTTCAATTCATCCAGGCAACCTATGGATATCAAGCTCACCATAGCCCCTGTGTCTACAAGTGTCTTTATTTCTTTTCCCATGACTTCCACACTAATAACTGGCAATTCATGTCTAATTTCCCGTTGTACTATGTCTTCTTCCTCGATTAAATCCTCGTCCTTGACCTGATATGTTTCTACGATGACGATTGATTCCCAATGATTTTCATTTTCTTCTGGAGTTAATTTGACGTTTTTTTTTTCATTGCCACTCGTGCTGGCTCGATTGACATCTCTCATTGTCTCCTCGAGTGGTGCACTAGGCTGTCTATCCTCTTGTCTTGACCTTTCATGTCCACGATTGTCCCGTCTGTCCTTAGGATCGTTTCTTCGGCCATCCTGTCGGTCGTTTCCATTAAACTGTTGCCCTTGGTTCCAGTTATTCCTTCCCCGATATCTGTTATTATACCGATTCCTGTCCTGATACCTGGAATTTTGGTTATAATTCCTATACCGGCTATCTCTCGCTTCTTGATCGTATGGCCTTTCATATGGTCCTCTATATCGATCATTTCCTCTTGCGTTACGGATATTTCCTCGATTCCCATCGTTCCGTCGGTTTTCCCAGGAATCCCTTCTGTCCGTTTGAGCTGCATTGTCCACGACTACCGCATTTACTTCTTGCGTGTTTCTGTTGTCGTTCCTATTACTTCTCGGTGTAACCTGTGCGCTCGTATAATCCAACCGCCGCAATATGTCATCATAATGTTCCAGCGTATTGGCTCCTGATGCTATCAAAGATCGCTGTACCTCTATCGGTAACTGTCGCGCTATAGCTTGCAAAAGCTCTTCTTCTGGCAATGGAGGAATAAGGAACTGTAATTTAGCCAGCTGTGACGTGAAGTAGTTGGCGTAATGCGTCGGATGTGACGTAGAATAGCGTTTAGAGTACATCTCCGCTCTTACGTTGAGTTGATCCTCGGCACTCCAGAATCTCCTCAAGAAAGCCATGGCAAATTGCTCCATGTTCGCAAAGTTGCTTCTGAACGCTCTAAACCACGTAAGTGCAGATCCATCTAAGGCGCGTTCTACTATCCTTAGCTCTCTTTCTTTGGCTACCCTGTGTTCCGCCATGTAGTCTCGAATATCTCGCAGAAATTCTACTGGTGTAACTCCTGTATTTCCCGAAAACTTTCTCGGTTTGTCATCTAGGTTCCTTATAATTGTGACTGGACCTGAGTATCGTTCACTTGGACCTAACGTACTCCTACTCGAACTTGGATTCTCCTGAGGGGTTGAACTGACCCTTTCGAATGTCACATTCGGTTGCATTTGACGGTCTTCTACCATGCTCGTGTCTTGATTTGTCATACTGCGGTCTATCGCTGTCTGATTCATCAATGTTTCCCCTGATGTTACATTATGACTGGTAAAACTGTTAACTATGGATTCTAGTTTCGTCATCCTGTCTTCTGCTAATCTCTTGACCTGAGTCTTCAGCTCATCTAACGATGTAACATCCTGCGTCTTGTTACTTTCGTCTAGATCGTTCCTCAACTTGTCAATCTTTCCTTCGCACGTGTTCTTCACTAACGCGACTTGTTCTTTCAACAGATCAACATCTGTTCTAAATAGTGTTGAATCTAATTTCATCGCTTCCTTGCTTTCCGTAAACCTAACTTCTAAGTTTGCCATACCTGCGATTAATTTTTCATCTAACCCGTCACGTTTCTCTTTTGCTTCGGCATCGACCTCATTATATCGTTCTTCAACAATTGCTCCGACTCTATTTTTAAATAAAGTTAAGTTTTCGTTAACCTTTTGCTCTATATCGTCGTCTATCTTTCTAATATCCTTCTGCAATTGATTTTCTAACGACTTTATATTAGAATTGACCTCTCCCAAGACTTCATCTTTAATGGTCCCAATTACTGTCTTCAAATCTTTTATTTCGTTACCTAGATTCGTTTCTAGACTCTTAATCTTAGTCTCGAAAGATACTTCGGTAGACCAATCTTGAATTTTTCCTACATCTGCCACTAAACCATCGATGTCGAATCTCAACTTCGATACATCTGACTTAATGTCTTTCTGTATGGTCATAACGTCTGTTCTTAAAGTAAAAATATTTTCTTCTCCTCTACTTTCCAACTCGATAATATTTTTCCTTAATATCTGAACATTTTCCTCTCGTTTCATGTTTACTGCAATGATGTCCAATTGTAAAGTCTTTAGCATCTCATTATTCTTTAAAGTTAAACTATTCTCTAATCTGGTTAACTTATTTTCTAATTCAGTATTAGTTTCTTCACTACGAGACTGTAATTTCTCTTCCAACGATTTGAAATTGTCCTCACTATTTGACTGTAATAGTTTTAAATTTTCTTCACTAGTTTGCAATGCTTGTACATTCTCTTTACATTTAGCTTCTAATCTAGCTTCTGAATTATTAATTTGCTCTTTAACTTCAGTTTCCATCTTAGAAATGGTTTCTGCAATTCCAGACATACCCGTCTGTAACTCTCCTAACACCTTCGCTAAATCCTCCGGCAACATAATTATATTTCAATATAGAATTATATAGAGACGTTAGACAACAACACATCACAATGTCTCAATTCCTGCATTCACTTGGGTATAGGGAAAAATATCTTATAACTAACATGATATTACTAATACGATTAACATGAACACTGGATTGGGCACACAAGTACATTGTCTGACTAAGTATAATAAATTTTGTAACATACTTAAATGAACTTGAGATCAATCTCTCAGTAATCTAAATCTGATGTGATTCCATCGAATTAACAAAATCGAAAAGCCCCACTAGTTGGATAAAGCCAATTCTCCCTCTCTCTCTGTACCCGTTCGTCCTGGGGATGTGATGACCCATCTGCTATAACATCACATCCCTGGAGTTCCAGGACAGAGCGGAGTTAAATGAACCTCTAGTCAAATAAGGAATGTGTCGGAAATTCAGCTGAGTTCTTGAAAAAGCAGTGGGTTTCACGAGACAAAGTATCTCTAGGGTCGTTACGGGCTTAAGTTAATAAAAATAATTCAAATATAAATGGGCGCCATCAACTGAATTCCTAGCAAAACCACTTCCTTTCCGGATAAGCCTTACTCAAGACAAGGAAAGAAAAAGGAACATCACACCATCATCAGATCACAACTAAGATAAAAACAAATTTATTTTACTTTGAAAGTCAGACAGACATTTTAAATATAATTCCTACCTAAGAGTATGGTCGAATGCAAAGTTAAATTGTCATTGTCCAAAAAATCGAACCATCTCCTTTCTAATGCAAAATTATTTCAATCCACTTATCAAGAAAAATGTATAAAGTTCTCTTGGGTTCTCAGGATCACTGTCGCACTATGTCTTTCGTCACTGACATTTGTGAAACCTGAGACCTAATTCTCTTTAATTTAACATCAATGTGGATTTAATTAAGTTACTAATCTGCCTAAACATACACATATAATAATCACTCATGTTAAATATCACATAAATTATGGTTTGCATGGTATAATTTGAACGTAGAACATGTTAATCAAATGTTCCTAAGCATTGACTAATTAATTTACATTATTTACATCGTCATTAATCTCTTATCTGTGAATTACATAAAATTCAAATTCTCATTGGTCATCCTCATCATTATTATCAAAATTAAATATTTCTCACATTAATTCTCACTTCAAAATTCCAAATATTCCTGTCAGAATCGTTAATTCATCACCATTACATCATTTAAATTCACATTTCAAGTTGCAATTCCTTCGAATTATCTCTCAATTAAATTTATTTAATTGCATATAAATTCATTAATCATCAGCTTCTTTAATTAATCATCACCTTCTAATTCAGTTATTCATCATCATTACAATCGTCTAATAATTTATTTCAATCAGTTTAATTAATTCAATCTTTAATTCATCCACTTATTTAATTCATCGATTTATTTCAAAATTTAATTTATCAACTTATTTAAATTTCAATCATCTGGTTATTTAGTTTTATTATTTCATCTAGTCATTCTGATTTTTATTTCATTAGGTCAGATCGTTAATATGCTTAAATCTCAGATTATTATTTCATTAATTATTATTTTCAGAAAATCTTGTATTATAAACTTCATTTATTTGTTTAATTTCCTAACAAATTGTTTAATAAGGTTTATAGAACGTTGTCTTACAGTTTTATTACTTCCAAGTTATATCTCGTATTTAATTATCATGCCAAAAATATTATTGTCTCCACGACATCACGTTGGATCTAACTATCCACAACGACATTATATTTCTTCAATATTCCAAATATCACATTTGAATATAAGAATTACTACAAAACTCCATAAATATTCAGCACATACAGCATGAATCTCAACAAATACGCTAGACTGGGTACAACGACCTCATGTCCGCTTCAAAATACATTATCAACGTTGCAACTACCAAATGGCAAATTCCACAAAATGCCTATCACAAACTTCATTTAACCACGTTGCATGATCTACAAAAATATATAAATGGCTTCAAATTATTAACGCACATAATCTCCAATGACTGTAATTACTCTGATCACTTCTAGACAACTTCTTAAACAATTGGAAAAACATTACTTCAGTAATTTAATATTTGCTTTCAAATAGCATAAATTCTCTTTCACAAGTTTCATAATTCACATCGTAGAAAAACACCAATGTGCTATAATCTCTCACATCAAAATCTGCAATACTGATCTGCCTTAAAATAATTATGACCATTAATGATTAATCTTACAAGATTAAATTACTTTAAATCCTTCTCAAAGGTATCAAACACAATTATAAAAATCATCAAAGCATCAGCTGTAATAGCTGTTAAACTGAAATTACTCTCAAAAGAGTATAGCAACAAAATATTGGATTGGCAAACAAGAATTACTAAATGCAATCCTGTTGACATTTATCGTTACGTTATTTAACAAAATTTCGACTGATATGTGACTAGTAGTTCCTTGTTTAATTCACTTACATCTCGTGTACATTCGGATGATAAAATGAGTTCCTCAATGGCGAGTAAGATGTGTAACCACCGTGCAATCGTATAAATACGAAGGACCTCGCCCCGTCGACTTGGATGATAGTTCCCTAAACGGTGGGTAAGGTGAGTAGCCACCATACAATCGTATAAATACGAAGGACCCCACCTCGTAGGCTATATGAGTGAATGTACTAGAAAGGAATCAACAAGTTTCTAGTTGTCATATAAAAGCGACGTTCATTCACTAAAGTGAATAACTTCTTAATATCTCCAAACAATCCAATGGAAAAATCCCTACTGATGAATAATACACACTCGCTAGTATGCAATGAACTGACGAAGTAGTTTCTGATAATCAATTGCAGATCACGAGTTCGAAATACTCGTTACTCAAAAAAAAACTATTCATGAAAAATATCCTAGCTGGAAAAATGTCTATAAGACCAAACATCTTCTTAATAAAGCCAAACAACGGTGAGAATATCGATTAATGATGCCTGCCATATCATATGGTCACTCCATATTCTAGCAAATTCGAAGTATATAAATTCAAACCATGTCTTAATAATCAAATCACTCCTATTAGAAAAATATACATGTGTGCCCAGTATTCATGAAAATAATCGAATCAGGTAGATAGAACTCTTACAATACCTTTCATTATCAGTTGTAATATAATTTCCAAGATCGTCGATTTTCCCTACCTAAAGATTTCTCGTAAGATCGGCGTGAATATCATTTCATCCATGAAATGACGATTTCCTTCGAAATCCCTAGCGAATCAGCTGTTGGACTCCTCTCGTCAGGAACCGAATCCATCGCTCTGTGGTGCCATCTTGTCTCTATTCACGTTTACTCGATCATGTTGAACCTCGAATTACCCATAGCGGATATCGTCCAACTCCTTCTCGAAAAGTTCATGGAAACAGCGGACCCCCTACTCTTCTTCTAATATACGCCACTGTTCCGATAAATGTTCAGTTTGAGAATTGTAAGTCCTCTCTCAACTTACTGCAAAGTTCTACTTGAGTAAAATAAAAATTTTACTAGATAGTGTTCATGATTACGATACACCCTGTATCTGTCTGTAATTTGTAATCCATGAAAATGGCATAAGATAAAAATCTTATAAATGCACGCTGTAATGTTCATCAGAGCCTATGCTAAACATTCAGTTTACTTGAAATAGTAAAAAGTCGTTTGAATGTATTATATAACAGCATGGTTATAAGGTTGTATGTGAAAGCCTGTGTTCGAACAACGTCGAAATGAAGCTTGAAATAAAGTCTTCATATGCGATCAGTGTGGTTTTGAAATACCCCGGCTATCTATAATTGTCTTCTCGGCTAGGTCGCCTGTATCAACGACCCACGCGGCCTCTGTTGCTCGGTGATGCGAGAAATGTCGCCTACACTTGCCGTGACGGTTTACGTGTGTTGCGTGACCTTCAATGCCCGTCTCGCTGTGCTATAGAGCTGCTCTGTACTGCTCGCCTCATTGAGCCCAACTGAACTGCTCAGCGCTGTGTTCCAGCTTATGAGCTCCGTGCGGCACGTGGCTAATTCTCCCCACCACGGTGCTCCTACGTCACGAAGATAGTCTCGAACCCGACTCCTCTCGGCTGTTCTGTTATACAATAACTTATTTCCATAAAATTATTTCCACATATAATGCATGTCATATATACTCTTCTAAGTTGTTTTAACTTATTATAATCCCATATATATTTCAATAAAGTTTCACATCTTTATTAATAATTCTATCTTCTTACAGATTTCAATGCCTCCTTGATTCTTGACCTCCTACGTCATCTTGGCTTTCTTCTTGACGCGATCGATGCGCTATCTTATCTGAATGCTTCCCAAAACCTCAACTACAGCTTAATGTCAGCTGGCGTAGCCGATAGCCTAAAATAGGTATCGGGTACAGTACCCCACGTAAGAAACGAGAAACAACATATCGTTGTAGCCAGGCTAGGTAAGGGGGCATAAGGGGGAAACATGTTAATGGATTAGGTCTTCACAAAACCTAGGCCGGCATTAACGGTAGTATTAAAGAATCCACGATATTCTCAATAGTCCCGGTACGCTTAAAGAGGGCTGTTTAGCTTACTTGTTGCGAGAATGAAAATTGGTCTTTAATAGCTGAAGATGTCCAGAACACAGTAACGTACACCATGTTAGGAATATCTAAACTTGGCCAGCAAAAAAATATGATACATTGCGAGACGAACATAGACAGGTGAGAATGCGGGAAAAGGTCAAGGAGGTGAACGATGTAACGAGATAGCAGCCTCCGTAAGGAATTTCCTTCCCGTTCAGTGTATGCAGTGGAAGTGCTAAGTTCGCATTCAATTCCAAGCTGGCCATTCGCTAACAATCCCAGGTTAATAACCACCAACTATATCTTAATAAACAAGTAGTTCCGTGAAGAACTGAAGCCTATTTTCATATATCCTACTTATGTACTTATGTTAATAACTTCTATCAACATAATAAATGTCAGTTTGATTGCTGTAATAGATTCGTAGATATTGAGAACCGTCTAAATATTTCGGATGGTCGCCATATTGGATTTGTATGTATTTAGATCCTAGAGTTATATATTATTACGCGAAGATTATTGTGTACGTGTGGTATTCACACTTCAATCGCATGATTAGTACACAAGAAGTAAAGACAGATTTTAAAATTTCCCACAGCTGCCATCTTGTGGTTATGAAAATGATTGAAATAAATTAGATGCCTGTGGATTAACATTATTGTATAAGCATTTATCGTAACAAGTTTCACTGCACTCGGATGGTTAAATCGCGAGAAACGTCCATTTAAATATTTATACTCCACGTCGCCACCATGTTGGATTTGTGCTCATCAGATTATTGAAAGTCCTATAGGTGAACCTATGTTCATAGACTCTATGAACATTAAGAAATTCAGTTTGATTGCTGTAAAAGATTCGTAGATATTATGAACCGTCTATATACTTCGAAAGGTCGCTATTTTGGATTGTTATAGGCCATAGAGATATGCACCATTAAAAGGAAATTATTGCATAGATTCATTATTCAAACTTTCACTTCATTCGCATGATTACTACAAAAGAAATAAAAACTTAATTTTTAGCCTATTTTCAATTTTGAAAAAATAGGCTTATGAGATCACCTTTTGTCCGTGTGTGTGTGCGTGTGTGTGTGTTAGTGTGTGTGTGTGTGTGTGAGGTGTGTGTACCCCCCCCTAATAAAATCTAAACGGCTGGAGCGATTTCAATGAAACTCGGTATGTTCATAGCACTATTCTCGGCGACCTCGACCGTGCCCTTCAAATTTTGGTACGTCTCACCAATCCAACATGGCGGCTGTGCGAAATATTTCACTAGCATTCAATATCTCCGAAACTATTACCGATATCGCCTTGAAATTGTGTACGGTGATAAAGAGCACTACTAGAAGTTCATCAATGAGACTTTCAAATACCGGGAGACTACAAAACCAACATGGCGGCCAAGCGAATTTGAGACTTTTAAATAGACTTTTCTCGCGATTTAACTATCCAAACGTAATGAAACATGGTACAGCAAATGGTTATACACATTGTAATGCACTGATGCGTAATTTAGTTCAATTGTTTACATAACCTCAAAATGGCGGCTGTGCGAAATATTTCACTGACATTCTATATCTCCGAAACTATTACAGATATCACCCTGCAATTTCGTACGGTGGTAAAGGGTAGTGATACAATTTCATCCATGTATATTTCATAAACCTGTAAAGTACAAAAGAACATGGCGACCAAGCGAATTTGAAATATTTTAATAGAATTTTCTCATGATTTAACTCTCTGAGCGCTGTGAAATGTGGTACAGTAAATGATTTTGCAGATTGTAATGCACTGCCATTTAATTTAATTCAATTGTTTACATAACCTCAAGATGGCGGCTGTGCGAAATTCTAAAATTAAGTTTTTATTTCTTGTGTCGTAATCATGCGATCGAAGTGAAAGTTTGAATAATGAACCTAGGCAATAATTGTCATTGAATGGTACATAACTCTATGGCATATACATATAACAATCCTAAATGGCGAGCTTCCGAAATATTTCGACGGTTCTCAATATCTATGAATCTTTTACAGCAACCAAACTGATTTTTTTATGTTCATGGAGACTATGAACATATGTTCACCTATAGGACTTTCAGTAACCTGGTGAGCACAAATCCAACATGGCGGCGACGCGAAGTATAAATATTTAAATGGACGTTTCTCGTGAATTAACTATCCGGGTGCCATGAAACGTTGCACGTTAAATGCTTATACAAATGTTGATCCACTGGCATCTAATTTATTTCAATTGTTTGCATAATCACAAGATGGCTGCTGTGCGTAATTTTAGAATCTCGTTTTTACTTCTTGTGTTCTAATCATGCGATTGCAGTTTGAATACCACACGTGCACAATAATCTTAATGTAATAGTACGAAAATAAAAATCCAACCTGGCGACCATCTGAAATATTTAGACGGTTCTCAATATCTACGAATCTATTACAGCAATTAAACTGAAATATTGTATGTTGATAGGGGCAATTAACATGAGCAGGATATATGAAAATAGGCTGTATATTTCTTCACGGAACTACTTGTTAAATTTCGCATAGCCGTCATCTTGAGGTTATATAAACAATTTAACTAAATTAGATGTCAATGATTTAAATATGTATAATCATTTACTGTGCCATGTTTCACTGCGCTCAGAGGGTTAAATCGCGCAAAAAGTCTATTAAAATATTTCAAGTTTGCTTGGCCACCATGTTCGATTTGTACTTTACAGGTTTTTGAAAGTTACGTAGATAAACTTGTTGTAGTGCTCTTTATCACCGTACAAAATGTCAGGGTGATATCAGTAATACTGTCGGGGATATTTAATATGCCAGTGAAATATTTTGCACAACCGCCATCTTGAGGTTATGTAAACAATTGAACTAAATTAGATACCAGTGCTTTGCAATGTGTATAAACATTTGCTATAGTAAGCTTGATTGCGTTTGGATGGTTAACGCGAGAAAGGTCTATTTAAAAGTCTCAAATTTGCTTGGCCGTCATGTTGGTTTTGTAGTTACCAGGATTTTGAAATTCCCATAGGTGAACTTCTAGTAGTGCCTTCTATCACCGTACAAAATATCAAGTTGATATCGGTAATTATTTCGGAGATATTGAATGCTGGTTAAATATTTCGCACAGCCGCCATGTTGAATTGGTGAGACGTAATAAAATTTGAATGGCACGATCGGGGTTGGCGAAAAATAATACTATGACGTAACCGAGTTTGATGGAAATCTCCCCAGCCGTTTAGAAGTTATTAAGAGGGGGACCCAGACACAGCACACACATACACGCACACGGACAATAGGTGATCTCATTAGCCTATTTTTTCGTAAAATGAAAATAGGCTAAAAATCACATGTAACCAACCAATCCTGGGAAGTTTTGCTAGTTTATGATAACGACTGCAACTAAATAAATGGATAAAATTATTGTAAATACATTTCTTAGCATGGATTTAACGGCCTAAGTAAAGTGCACTGGATCTGAAGATGATCGCTTGGCGATAGAAACTGGCTATCCAAGTGAATTTATTAATCTTACGAATTATTTTTCAAGTTTAGGGAAACATGCAATACAAATTGAAGGGTTTATTTCAAGAACCAGACAAGCCCAAAAATGAAATTTCTCAGAAACTAAAAGAAACAGTAGCCTATACAGTCGACTCCCGCTATTCCGAAAATCCTCCTATTCCGAACTGAGTTCAGAAAAATACCGATTGTTCTTTTTTACTTTCTTACTCTTTCTTTTTTACTTAAAACAGGAGAAATCAGAAAACGTTCTTTTTTCGTGTTGAAACGTACATGTATTGTTATACTGTACAAGGAAGTTAAATAATGCTATTAGTGATTACAGTACAACAAATTTGCAATGACGCAGTTCATCAAACTTTGCTGGAGTAAACACTGACCAGATAGATTGGACTAGACAGAGCGCAGTGCAGTGAGTCGTGTGCATGGAATGCGGGTCGAGACTGATAGGTAGAGTGGGGGTGGGGTGACGAGCATATATTTACAACACAATCGATTGTGAAACTATAATAAAACTTACCACCTCAGGGTATTGGGGCTATAAAACTAGCTTTTAAAAGAATTCACAAAGAACAGGACTCTGCATTCGCAAAATCCACTATTTATTAAGAAGGGCAAGCTTCCATTACCTTGCCTGGCATCCCACAAAATCAACACTCCACACTAAAAGTAATTCAATCCTTCATTTACAAAAAAATATGTTTCATTCAAAATTATTTTATCACCAACTGGCCACCATCTAGCCTCAAATCCACTACACAAAACAGCCCATTCCCATGGCAACCATCATGACCTCACACCTAGATCAAGGAACCTTTTACATGTCAAGGCCATCTGGTGCCACCAGCCAAGGCCACCAATCCGTAGACCACCAAAAGAAGAATCCAATGGGCACTGACCACACAAGACTCTCCATGACGCTCCACGAACAGGCAGCCATGTCTGGCAACCAGATAAAAACAAATAACCAAATAAACTAATTGAAAAGAAACAAGGAGGAGCCTCTGTATCCCACAAATATCAGGTTACAGACGCCCCCATGAGAGAGTCTTTCTAACAGCAGGTTAGAAATTCACTCTCAACCCTCGAAACATGAACAAAATACATGAAACAAACACTAACCAAAACAAAATCACATACAGAAAAGAAATCACACATCAAAGTCAGAAAAACCATTGGCACAATCATCGCAGAATCAACCATTCCACGGTCACCAGAATCACCAGCATTTATATATATTCTACTGACAGAGTAGCCGAGTCTCTCAGGCATTTCTGCACCATCGGAAAAATCCGACAACAATATCGTAGTCAGAAGGAACGGCAGAATCATCATCAGACCTGTCTGTGCCGTTTTCATAAACATCTTCGTCTACATCATCATCAAATCTTTCCCATTCTTTTGCTTCTCCTTCTTCTTCTTCTCCTTCTGGTCTGTCTCCTTCCACATCGTCTTCTTCTGCAGGTGCCTGCTTCAATCTTGGCTGCCTCTTTCTTCTGTTCCAGTTTCTTCTGCTTCTTCCTTTCCTTCTTGTGTTCCATGCTGACCTCTGACGGCAGGGGGACCTGGTCCACAATCTCCACCTCCATCTTTCGTTCTTCTTGGTGGGCAGTAGCTAGCTATCTGCTGCTTGGTATTGTTGGACCGTATCCTGGTGCCGGGTCGAGGAAACTTGCGGTCGTCCGCCGCAGGCACCTCCATGCCTTGGGCCATGCGAGCCTGCAGCAAGGCCTGAGCACGCGCACGGTCTGCTTTTTGCTTGAGCGTCAGCAACTTGCTTTCCGCCTTCAGTCTCTCCTTCTTCTCCTTTCCCTTCTTTTTCATCATCTGCCTTATCTTGCTAAGCAATTCTTTTCTTCTCATCTTTTCTTTTCTCTTTGCCTTTATCCCGTTTAACTTCTCATTTTTCTTCTTCTGATCCTTCACTCTCTTATCTCGATCTGCCTGACATCTCTTCCTCTTCTTACTCCGTCTCTTTGCCTTCCATCTGGTCCATTTCTTCCTCCAACTTGTTCTCCTGCGTATCCTCATCTTTCTCCTCCTATGCTTCTTCACGTTATTTTCTATCTTATCTTACTCCTTGTCTTCAGTTTTATTCTTCTCCTCCATTCGACGTTCTCTTCTGTTACGACGGCGGCGACCTCTGTGTCTACCCACACAACTGCTCTCTCTCTTCTTCGCCTGCTATGGTCTCTCCGATATATACTTCTACAACCTCGTCTTATCTTTTTCATTTCTTGATTATATTTCTTACGCCCCCTATCATCAAGTACTTCATAGATTTTCTCCTCTTCCTCAACAGACACACTCACAGATTCTACTACTTCAACTTTCTCTTCCACAATGCATATGACCTCCACTCTCTGTTCTTCCAACTTCCCTTTTTCTTCCTCCTGCTTCTTCTTCTCATTCGTCTCCTCCACAAACACAGGTTCTACCATCTCAACTTTCTCTTCTACGATGCATAAGCTAGCCACCTGCTCTTTGACCTTGTCAAGCTTCTCAGACATTCTCGCCTCCATACCATCCATCCGGCTGCACATCCTCTCTTCCATGCTATTCATCCGGATGGTCATCGTCTCCTCCATACCATCCATCTGGCTTGTAATCCTCTCCTCCATCTTATTCCTCCTCTCATATCGGACCAGAAGCGTCTCCAACATGGCCATCATTGAAACTTCAATCTATTTGTTTTCCCCCATCCCTATTCCTGTCTTTGTGTGATTCATTTTATTCTTGCTCAAACGTTGGGCGCCTTTGTAATATTCAAATAACTTGTCTCCTCAGGGTAGTGAGGCAATATACTTGCTTAAAATGAATCATACAAAGAACAGGACACAGAATTCACAAAATCCACTATTTATTAAGAAGGGCAAGCTTCCATTACCTTGCCTGGCATCCCACAAAAATCAACACCCCACACTAAGAGTAATTCAATCCTTCATTTACAAAAAAAATCCTATGTTTCATACACAATTATTTTATCGCCAACTGGCCTCCATCTTGCCTCAAATCCACTACACAAAACAGCCCATTTCCATGGCAACCATCATGACCTCACACCTAGATCTAGGAACTTTTGACCTGTCAAGGCCATCTGGTGCCACCAGCCAAGGCCACCAATCCGTAGACCACCAAAAACAGAAACCAATGGGCACTGACCACACAAGACTCACCATGGCGCTCCACGAACAGGCAGCCATATCTGGAAACCAGATAAAAACAAAACAACCAAATAAACTAATTGAAAAGAAACAAGGAGGAGCCTCTGTAACCACAAATGTTAGGTTACAATTGTCTGCGCTATGAGTAGTCGAAGGTCACTGTCCTTCCCTTGCGACTTTCACTGAATCTGTTCTCGGGCTGATCAATACCGTTTTAAAGCTGACACTAGCAGCAGATGTCCCAACACTTTTACGCTTTAACAAGTCAACTCGTTAATAATATTAATGAAAAACGTCTACTCTGAAATTCCCGCTAAACCAAACAGCGTTCGGTCCCAATTAGTTCAGAATAGCGGGACTCAACTGCTTCATGAAATTAAAATTGCATTTAGACCTACTTTTGTCTCAATAACAGCTTTACATTACACATAAAGGAAATATATTTTTACGAGGATAGTTGAGGAAACTTTAAAGGAAACCTTGCGAGCCTTACAGTAGTCGCATATTCATTCATTCGTTTATTTGCAATTGGGGGTGTGTCCCCCGGTGGCAAATTAGATATACATGTATGTATGTCTACCCCTTATTATTCCCGTTTTCCAACGGGGTCGGGGATGAGATGCGATGGAAATCTTTGTGGCGATGGTTTTTACGGCCGGATGCCCTTCCTGACACCTACCTCATGAGAGGAGTTAATGAGAGATGAAATGAATGATGGTGAATGAAACTGGGCAAGGATGTGGAAGGAAGCGGCCGTGGCCAGTCAGAAAGTACCGTCCCAGCATTTGCCTGGTGTTGAAAATGGGAAACCACGGAAAACTATTTCAAGGACGGCTCGAACCCACGCGTCTACCGAGTCAGCAGAGAGCTTGGCCCCATGACATAATGCTGCGCTTTAGCCAGCGTAGCCACTACTGTCGGTGGCAAATTAGATATACATAACAAATACATAATTGTACATAACAATTCACTAACAATTAAACTGGAGTATTTACACAAATAGTCAGTCTTTTCTTAAACACACCTATATGTTAGGGAAAAGGCTCTAAGACTGCAGCAGGTAGAGAGTTTCAATTATCAATGGCACGGTTTACGAAAGAATATTTACCATAATTTGTTCGCTGTGGTCGGCCCTTAACTTTGAAAGGGTGATCGCTCCTACTCATGTAAGTGGGCTTTTCCATACGTTTGCTAAGCTCACCACATGCTGGTTGATTTGTATACATGTTGTACATAGCGCAGAGTCTAGATTTCATCCTCCTAGCCTCAAGTGATTCCCACCCAAGTTTCTTTAACATACGGCTCACACTGCTCCTGGGATTAAAGTCACTGAGCGCAAATCTAGCGGCCTTTCTTAGTATCATTTCCAACTCATTTATGAGCCCTACTTGATATGGATCCCAAACCGCCGAGGCGTATTCCAGAATAGGTCTTACAAGTGACAAATATGCTAATTCTTTAGCAGAGGTACTACTTCCTTTTAATACCCTCATTACTAAGTGCAGGGATTTGTAAGCTTTAGAAACTACACATCCTATATGACTACTCCATATGATGTGTAACATCTGACATAGAAAAACCTCACATGAAATTGTTGATACACCGGTATTGTATGTCTACCCCTTATTATTCCCGTTTTCCTACGGGCTCAGGGATGAGATGCGATGGAAGTATTGGTGTCGGATGGTTTTTACGGCCGGATGCCCTTCCTGACTCAAACCTCAAGAGAGGAGTTAATGAGAGATGAAATGAATGATGGTGAATGAAACTGGGTAAGGATGTGGAAGGAAGTGGCCGTGGCCAGTCAGGAGGTACCGTCCCAGCATTTGATTTGAGTTGAAAATGGGAAACCACGGAAAACCATTTCAAGGACGGCAAATTGTTGATGACACCCCCGCGGAAGGCAAGCGGCTCGACCCTTAAAAAACACACCCAAAGGCTATCTACTTGGAGCTGATAACTATTATCTACGACTAGGAAATGAAACACGTATTACCTTTTTACACATCTAACGTCTATTAACAAAAGTCAAATACAAAGCAAATTTTAAAACAGGATAACATGCATAACTAAAATATCACACTTACAGATGTGGCTTCCAACATACCATGAGGGTTCAGTAAATTATCTACAGTCACTGTATCGTCATATCCCCCATATCCAATGCTTTATCGTTAGAATAATGAAACTGATATCATAACCTTTAATCAAAAGAGAATCATTCGACGTACTCAAAAAAAAAAAAAAAACAAGAAAAAGGACCCTTATCATAGTCATGAAAGTTTAATATGCTTCAGTAATTAGCATAATGTCGAAAAGACATAAAACCCATTTAAATAATAATTAAGTCCAATCATAAGCTCTCGAGTACGACGTTTCTTTAAATCTTTCTTCCAAATAACATGGCTCCACAAGCCTTCTTCTTTCTTTCCCAGCTGATTGTCAAAACAACCATTACAATCAAACAAAACAAAAGCGAACAGCGGGATATTCTAGATCAGGTTACGAGCTTCTCCCCCATGATTAACATTCAAATAAATACCTTTAAACAGATTCATACGAATATACTACAGTGAATAAATGACGGCAAATAATTAACCAACCCAACATTAAAACATTTATCCACTCATCAACTTGAAGGTCGCCTGGCATGAGAAATCACACGACAACAATAGTTTAAATCCATTACCTAAATCAAGACATGCCAACATATAAAGATTTACTTACTTCTTTCAGAAATATCGCACCTTTTACCTTCATAGGCCTAAATACTTAAATAATTCTTCCCATATCATACCTGACCTTTCAATAATAATCACGATCATATACTTTGAAGGTCATACTTCGTCACACAGCAACGTCTAAATATCGATACAAGAAATATTTCTTCGTGTAAGTATCTCCACAGGAGGTGTCCTTTCCAATACGCAGTTTTAAATCTTTACACAACTGACTCGATCATGATCCGAGCCACAAGTTGGCATATTCGAAGATATAAAATTAAATTGACGATTCCATAAGCTTTTAAACAAGTCTTTGCGTAGACCATTTGCTGATATATTTCAAGTCACAACAACATCCAGGTAAATAATAAATATTGTTTCCCGTAGAAGTAATCCAGCTCCGATCACTACATCAGATCTCTTGCAACTTCTTTTTAGACCTTCTTCAAACTTATCTTTTTCACGACAAAGGTAACTATGACATCGAGTCAAGACAAAAGATATACATTTGATTCCAGGCATCTTCCGCTACACCTTTCTTTGTCCGTCAAGGAACAAGCATCATATCAGGCCCGTGAGCTGCTACCATCTAGTGGCGATTTCTAGAACTAATTGATCCGACGTGAGCACTGAGTAGGAAGACCATTCAAATCGTGAACTTACCATCATGTGTGACGATAGATTCGTTACAGTTGATATACCGGTACCGGTATTTAAAAATATTTTTGGCACAAATATTAATCTATTGTAAAAGGGAGTGTTTTACAGATATTGTAGTTTATAATTTGGAACTCATTTTATTAGAGGTTTTGTATCTTCCACCAGCACTAGCTTAAATAAAGAATACGATATGGATCAACTAGGTTAACAGACGCGACACCGCTCATTACCTTAAATTCCCTAAAAATAGGCCAACTTGCGAGTAAATGCAATGTGCACAGCAGTAGATCATGAGAGGCTTGCCCAGTCCCGGATCTCTTGATTCACAGACCAACACGTAATTTCATATGGATTGTGTTAAAATGAGTCATATTGACATGATAAGTATAGTTTAAAACGACAATCTTTTAGCAAAAATAACTAACCCATCCGGGATTCGAACCCGAGATCTCTAGATTCACAGTCAATGACACTAACCCCACGGCTATTTCGACCAAACGAATGTTAGGTACAAGATGGTGACTTATTTTCACGTATCAATAATACTGCATCACAGAATTAAGTTTCATTTAGCCTATACGAAGTACGTCCAGAAAGTAAGATCCGTTTGGTAATAACATTAAATTGTGTAGAGATACAGAAAAAATAATTTATTATACAAAATTCTACAACCCTTAAACTACTTTTCCACATAACTGCCGAAAAGTTGCAGGCATTTGTCGTAGCATGGCACGAGTTTTTGTATACCTTCTTCATAGACGTGTGCCGCCTGTGTCTTCAACTAGTTGTACGTTCCGCTGCAGCGCAGTTCCGCATATGCGCGGTAGACGCTCTGTATCAAGGAGAAGAAACGTGCGCCATTTGGAGAGCGCTGTCAGCCACGTACGCGTTGGTGTGCATGTTTACTCGTACAATGTCGGTGTTGATTGAAAATCCCGCCGCTTTTGAAATCAGATCTGTGATTCGTTTTCTGAATGCTAGGAAAGTGAAACCAATTGAAATTTATCGGCAAATTTGCGAAGTGTATGGACAAAATGCGATGAGAGATTCAATGGTGAGAAGATGGGCCCGACAGTTCAATGAAGGACGTAGTGAAGTGCACGATGAAAAACGAAGTGGGCGTCCATCTTTGGTTACAGAAGAACTGGTTCACCCGATTGATGACAAGATCCGGGAAAACCACAGGAATTTCCCCAAGTCTCACGATCACTAATTCGTGAAATTGTTACCGAAAAACTGAACTTTCGTAAACTTTGCCGACGTTGGGTACCAAAGATTCTTACGGAGCATTACAAAACAAAACGGATGGGTAGTGCACTTCAGTTTTTGACCCGTTACAATGAAGGCGGCGAAGAATTTCTGACACTGATAGTCACAGGAGATGAAACTAGGGTTTCTTACGACACCCCTGAAAGTAAGCGGCAATCAATGGAATGGAGGCACACTTCATCCCCAGCAAAGGTTAAGCCGAAACAAATCTTGACACCTCGGAAAATGACGTGCACAGTGTTCTGGGACTGGAAAGGCATCTTACTCATTGATTTCTTACCGCGTGGTCAAATAATAAAAGCAGATGCTTACTGCGAGACACTTAGGAAATTGCGCTGCGCAATACAGAATAAGTGCCGAGGGTTGCTGTCAAAAGGTGTTGTTTTTCTTCACGACAACGCACGACCACACACTGCAAATGTGACGAAAAAGCTCCTACAGGGATTTGGCTGGGACGTGTTTGACCACCGTCCGTACAGCCCTAACCTCACTCCTAGCGACTTTCATCTGTTCACACATCTCAAGTCTTTCCTTGGTGGTCAAAACTTCAACAATGTCGACGAGCTGAAAGAAGATGTTTCCAACTGGTTGAAGACACAGGCGGCAAACTTCTATGAAGAAGGTATCCAAAAACTGGTGCCACGCTATGACAAATGCCTGCAAAAAATCGGCAGTTATGTGGAAAAGTAGTTTAAGAGGTGTAGAATGTTGTGCAATAAATAATTTTTCTGTATCTGTTCACAATTTAATTTTATTACCAAGCGGAACTTACTTTCTGGACGTGCCTCATATGTTGCTTGTTTGGATAATGTTCCTGCGTGAAATTGAGTTTAAAATGCCTTATGAATAGGCCCTCTTGTGAGTCAAGAGAATGTATTCAGCAATAGTTCATGAAGGTTTGCTCAGCTCTCTTATAAACACAACGATTATATTATGTTGATGACTGCATTACCGTTATGTGGGTTAATATTTGAATAGCCATTGTGCAGAAACATAATACCGGCAATGCCGACTACTTACAATGTTTGTTATTAAAGCATTTTATCATTTAAATACTTATACGAAGACTTCGAACATGTGCCATGTGTTTTGTTTCAATAATTTGACACCAGAGTTTGCATGAGCGTTTACCGTCAGAATGAAAGTGTTCTGCAATGCGATACAGCTGGCAGTGTGTCTTACACACTTTCGTTCGATCCACCACTGCCAGCTGGATCGTCCGACCCACTTCCGTTCCATTTTTCAAAATCTCTTCCGCAAATATCCAGCAACCGAATAGAATGATGTTACACATCAAGAAAACCTTTGGACTAGTCTGGTTTTGCCAAAATCTTAGTTGAATACAGAACATGAAATATATTTTATCCTGAAATATTATTATTATTTATTACTAGCAGGTACCCGCGGCTTAGCTCGCGTCATAGTAGTGTCATATTGTTATTCAATTAAATGCAGGTTTAACCCCGTTAACACCCCTTTAGAACCTGAATATCCAAAAATCCCTCCTTAGTAGACGTTTTCGACACACAAAAAACATATCCCCAAAATGGCATACTTCTAACTGTAATAGTTTTGGTTGGTCGATGAGAGTGAATATCCAAAAAACCTTCTTTAGTGGACGTTTTTCATCCAGAATTTCACCTCTCCCCATGGGCCACTTAAATTGTATTTATGAAAAAAAAAACGATCGAACGCCTATATATTTATTTATTTACAAGCTGTACCCGGCATGCGTTGCAATGCCAATCAAAAGAAGTGTTGACATTGTAATTTTGTTTCTTGAGGTGCTTTTGGATACACAATATTTTCTTCAATTTCCGTTTACTGCCTCTACGCTATCGTAAAATGGATTTACTAATTTAGAAATATTTGTGGGAGCGTACGCAACAACTCACCAAAGTTTCATCGCAATCGGATAAATTGTATATGAACCCAGAAGGAACTTTGTTGGAACGCTTCGCGCGTCGTCACTCATTTGTTGCATCTACTCGTGCGCTACCTATTGTAAAATGTATTTACTATGTCGAAAACCTTCCTTGGCGTACACACAACAAATCTTCAATGTTTCATCGCAATCGGATTAATGGCATATGCACGCATACGGGATTTTGTTTAAACGATTCGCGCGCCGTCACTCATTTGTTGAATCAACTCGTGCGCTACCAATTGTACAATGCATTTACTAATTCAGACCCCCTTACCTGTAGTGTGCACAACAACTCACCCTAGTTTCATCACAATCGGAGGAATTGTATATGAACGCAGATAGAACTTTGTTGAAATGATTCGCGCGCCGTCACCCATTTGTTGAAACTACTCGTGTGCTACCTGTTATACAATAGACTTACTAAATTAGAAACGTTCCCTGCAATGTACACAATAATTTACTAAAGTTTCATCGCATTCGGATGAATGGTATATGAACACATAAGGGATTTTATTTACACGATTTGAGTGCCGTCACACATTTGTTTAATCTAACCGTGCGCTACCTATTGTACAATGGATTCACTAAGTCAAAAACCTTCCCTGCTGTGTGCACAAAAATCTCACCCAAGTTTCATCGCAATTGGATGAATTGTATATGAACGCATACGGGACTTGGTTGAAACGCTTCGGGCGTCATCACTCATTTGTTGATTCTACTCGCGCGCTATCAATTGTAAAATGGATTTACTAAGCCAGAAACCTTCCATGGAGTGTACACAACATTTCACCCAAGTTTCATCGCTATCGGACGAATGGTATATGAATGCATAGGGGACTTTGTTAACGCTTTGCGTGTCGTCACTCATTTGTTGAATCCACTCGTGCGCCATCTACTGTGAAATGTATTTACTAAGTTAGAAAGCTTCACATAACTGTACACAACGTCTCACCCAAATTTTATCGCTATCCGACGAAAGGTATATGAACACGTACGGGACTTTGCTGAAATGCTTCGCGCGTCGTCGTTCATTTGTTGAATCTACTCCTGCGCTACCTATTGTTAAATGGATTTACTAAGCCAGAAACCTTCCATGGAGTGTACACAACATTTCACCCAAGTTTCATCGCTATCGGACGAATGGTATATGAATTCATACGGGACTTTGTTAACGCTTTGCGTGTCGTCACTCATTTGTTGAATCTACTCGTGCGCCATCTACTGTGAAATGTATTTACTAAGTTAGAAAGCTTCACGTAACTGTACACAACGTCTCATCCTAGTTTTATCGCTATCGGACGCATGGTATATGAACACATACGGGACTTTGTTGAAATGCTTCGCGCGTCGTCGTTCATTTGTAGAATCTACTCCTGCGCTACCTATTGTAAAATGGATTTACTAAGCCAGAAACGATCCTTGGAGTGTACTCAACATTTCACCCAAGTTTCAGCGCTATCGGATGAGTGGTATATGAACGCATAGGAGACATACCCACAGACAGACAGACAAACTATCACGTAACATTGATTTTTTAGCCTACTTTTCACATTTTGCAAAAATGAGGAAAGAGTAGACTTATGAGATCGGGCAAATGTGTGTCTGTCTGTCTGTCTGTCTGTCCGTCTGTCTGTCTGTCTGTCTGTCTGTCTGTCCTTCTGTCTGTCTGTCTGGCTGTGTGTGTGTCCCCCCCTATCAACTCCTAAACGGCTGCAGCAATTGAAACAAAATTTGGTAGGAGTAAAGATCTATACCTGAATATCTCACGGCCATATTTGAAAATGATGTCAGTGCTACCAACTGCTAAAAAATCGCAATTGAAATTTGAGCTCCATGTTGGATATCTTGGAAAGTATGAATGGGAGCTATTTCAAAATTGGCACACGTACAGATCATAATATTTTGGTTTAATTTCCAGGAGGCCAAACATGGCAGTGTTGCCAAAATGATTATAAGCCTCCTGATAGGTCCAATTTTTAAATGCATATAACTTCTACACTATCAATTAGAATTCAACCAAATTTCGTATGTTGTATATGTACATAACCAGATATGACTGAGCGTATTCTTAAGACCTACCAGGGCTGCCAACATTTAATAAATGCTCCTAATTTATTTTATCCAAATACCAATATATCAGAAAATATGCAAGCCGACAGCTTTAAACTATGCACACGTATAGTACCTGACATTCTATATTAATTTGGAGTAACTTATAAACGTCAGTGCTACCAACATGATTCTAAGCCTGCTGACAGGTCCAACTTTAAATACATGTAACTTCCATACTGTCATTTGGATTTCAACCAAATTTCGTATGTGCTATGTGTACCATAACAGATATGACTATGCGTATTCTAAGGAGCAACCAGGGCTGCCAACTGTTAATATGTGCTGTCCCTATTTTTATTCCCCTAATATCAATATATCAGAAAGTATGCAAGCCAATAGCTCTAAACTTTGCACACGTATAGTACCTGGCATTCTAGACGAATTTGGAGTAACTAATAAACGTCAGTGCTGCCAACATGATTCTAAGCCTGCTGATAGGTCCAATTTTAAAATGCATGTAACTTCTATACTAACTAATGGATTTCATTCAAAATTGGCACAACAATAGATCATATTATATCAGATTATTTCTGACCAATACATGCATGACATTGTTGCCAACATGATTTTACGCGCGCTGTTAGATCCAATGTTTAACTGCATGTAACGTCCAGGCTATTCATTGGACTTCAACCAAATTTTGTATTTTGTACCTTAAGAGATGGAACCAAGAATATATTCAGTCATCAGGGCTGCCAACTGTAGTGCTCTATTAGGATACATTATGCCAGGTATACAGTATTTCGAACTAATTGGAAATTTCGATATTAGCAACTTAATTTCGTCATTATTCTAGATAGGTTCATATTCTGTAGAATAATCATTGGCATGAAAAGTAGGCTGTATAGTTCTTCACGGAACTTCTTGTATATATATATAGATTTATTTATTTATTTATTTATTCATTTATTTATTTATTTATTTATTTATTTATTTATTTATTTATTTATTTTCAACCAGATTTCTTCCTCTGAGTTTCAAACTCCTCGCCTATGTCAATTAGAGATACTTGCTCCGTTAGGAATCCTTTAAACCCCAATTTTCACCCCTTCCACCTCATAATATACACCACATCGAAAAACCCTCAGACACGTGTGTTCTTATTCTTAATGATGAGTTTATAAGCCGAGTATCATATTCCCCAATTAAACCAAACGGGAGATATTGTTATACAATGAAATGCAGGTCTTCCCCCTTAACACCACTTTAGAACCTGAATATCCAAAAATCCTTCCTTAGTGGACGTTTTCGACATACAACGAACATAACCCCAAACCCCATTGGCCCCCCTAAATCGATTTTATGAAAACAAAACGGTCGAACACCTATTTACTTATTTTTAGGATGATTTTTTTCCGCAGAGTTTCAAACTTATCGCCTATATCGTTTAAGATATACATGCTCCGTTAGGAATCCTTCAATTCCCACTTTTTACCCCTTTCTCCTTATAATATTCACCACATCGAAAAGCCCTTAGACACATGTCTGCTCATTTTTTATGATTAGTTTATATGCCGAGTATCACATCCACAAATGAAATCATTCGTGAGATATTGTTATTTAATGAAATGCAGGTTTAACCCCCTTAAGACCCCTTTAGAACCTGAATATCAAACATCCTTCCTTAGTGGACATTTTTGACATAAAACGAACATAACCCCAAATTGTCATGTTACTAACTTCAATAATTTTGGCTGGGCGATGATGAGTGAGTGAATGAGTCAGTACATTTTCTTTCATTTATTTTTCAGAATTTCACCCCTCACCATGAACCCCTTAAATTGGATTTATGAAAAAATGTCTAACACCTATTTACTTATTTTTAGCAGTTTTTACCCCCAGAGTTTGATGAGTGGGTGAGTCAGTCAACCAGTTAGGACACTTCCCTTCCTGTTTTCTTCTCCCCAGAATTTCACCCCTGCCCATGGGCCCATTAAATTGGATTTATGATAAACGGTCGAACACCTATTTACTCATATTTAAGCTGATTTTTTCCGCTGAGTTTCAAACTCCTCGCTTATGTCGTTAAAGAGATACACGCTCTGTTAAGAATCCTTCAACCCCCAGTTTTCACCCCTTTCACCTCATAATATACACCACATTGAAAAACCCTCAGACATGTGTCTTCTTATTATTAGCCTATTTTCAATTTTGAAAAAATAGGCTTATGAGATCACCTGTTGTCCGTGTGTGTGTGTGTGTGTGTGTGTGTGAGGTGTGTATGTGTCCGTAATAAAATCTAAACGGCTGGAGCGATTTCAATGAAACTCAGTAAGTTCATAGCACTATTCCCGGCGACCTCGACCAAGCCCTTCAAATTTTGTTACGTCTCACCAATCCAACATGGCGGCTGTGCGAAATATTTCACTAGCATTCAATATCTCCGAAACTATTACCGATATCGCCCTGAAATTGTGTACCGGTGATAAAGGGCACTACTAGAAGTTCACCTATGAGACTTTCAAAAACCTGGTGACTACAAAACCAACATGGCGGTGAAGCGAAATTGAGACTTTAAAATTGACATCTCTCGCGATTAACTATCCAAACGTAATGAAACTTGGTACAGAAAATGTTTGTACACATTGTAATGCACTGGAGTCTAATTTAGTTCAATTGTTTACATAACCTCAAAATGGCGGCCGTGCGAAATATTTCACTGACATTCTATATCTCCGAAACTATTACAGATATCAACATGCAATTTTGTACGGTGATAAAGGGTAATGATACAAGTTTACCTATGTATATTTCATAAGCCTGTAAAGTACAAAACGAACATGGCGATCAAGCGAATTTGAAATATTTTAATAGACTTTTCTCGTGATTTAACTCCCTGATTGCAGTGAAATGTGGTACAGTAAATGATTTTGCAGATTGTAATGCACTGTCATCTAATTTAATTCAATTGTTTGCATAACCTCAAGATGGCGGCTGTGCGAAATTTTAAATTTAAGTTTTTATTCTTGTGTCGTAATCATGCGATCGAAGTGAAAGTTTGAATAATGAAGCTAGGCAATGATTGTCCTTGAATGGTACATAACTCTATGGCCTATACATATAACAATCCTAAATGGCGAGCATCCGAAATATTTAGACGGTTCTCAATATCTATGAATCTTTTACAGCAACCAAACTGATTTTTTTTATGTTCATGGAGACTATGAACATATGTTCACCTATAGGACTTTCAGTAACCTGGTGGGCACAAATCCAACATGGCGGCGACGCGATGTATAAATATTTAAATGGACGTTTCTCGCGAATTATCTATCCGAGTGCCGTGAAAATGTTGCACGTTAAATGCTTATACAAATGTTGATCCGCTGGCTTGTAATTTATTTCAATTGTTTGCATAATCACAAGATGGCTGGTGTGCATACTTTTAAAATATCGTTTTTACTTCTTGGGTTCTAATCATGCGATTGAAGTTTGAATACCACACGTACGCAATAATCTTAATGTAATAGTACAAAGATAAAAATCCATCCTGGCGACCATATTGAACCCATGTACCATGGGGTCAAAGGGGTCGAATCCATGTATTTTTGGTGAAAGGAAGGAAAGAAATATACAGTCATCAGTGGAAACATAGAAAGATTTTATACAAGAGAGCAGGCACAACGTTGTGAAATAAACAGAAGCCAGATGGCTGGGAGATGAGATCACGCCTGACGCATCGCTCGTAGCCTATCATAGTTATATTTAGAACGAGTGGAAGTTTCCGTCGGTTAGACTGAGAGCACGTTTCGGAAATCGCCCTTACCTTGAAGTAAAACGGCAACAGCGCAGCTGTGCCAGAAGAAGAATAATTAAATTTAACCCATTTGCAAGAATAAAATTAACTAAAGAAATACATCGTTGTGAATCATTTCGCATTAGAGATTTTTGTGTGGAGAAAGATGTTATAATAATTGCCCAGGAGAGAAGTGCAAACGTGGCCATACGTCATAGGGGGTTTCCCGAGACCCAAGGAGTGGGGAATTAAAAATCAAATGCAACACCCACACAGCTGAGGAACAAATTTTATTTAATATCTCAGAACTACACGATCGATTTTCAGGTGCAGAGAGGTCATTTTACGTTTAGAAAACAAGCTTTCCAGAGGTATAATTTTTATATGTGTGCGACCATTATTTCAGAAGTTGGATCTGGAAACTACGTGGATTTTATCTTTTTGTAGCCAAAGAGTATATAAATCCTGGCAGAACCAAGCCAATCATGCAGTTTCCGATAGCCCAGGGGGGCGTCAGGCTACATCACATCGAAGGCAGTTTAGAACAGACCTGGTACAGAGAGGTGCTACATCATGCAGTATTAGTCCGTCCAGGGGGCGTGACGCTACATCACCGAATGCAGTCTACGATCATCCCTTGAGGGGAAATGCTACATCACATCGTATAGACAGTATCCGACAGTCAGAGGGCGTCGCTGTATAGACAACCAACGTGCACCCGTAAGGAGTGGCCGATAAGTATTATTATAGTATCGCCGTGTGGAGAATTAGGAAAATCCTAAATACAGGATCTAGTTCTGCCAGTATAAATTTTACAGTGAAAAGTTCAGTAATTACAGTCTGAGTAGGCTGCGAACTTAAAGAACAGGCGATAGGTCTTCAAAAATACAGTCAAATTAAACGACCTAAAATATCGTAACGTTTTGAAGTACCATAACTGCGAGATAAACATTCTATCAACGTATAAGAACCCGATCAGGGTCGAACAAAATAAGGTTCGCATAGGGTTCTGAAAAAATAGGAATTCGAGGACAGAATACGCAGAAAAGAGAAGTAAATTCTAGACATTGTTTCAAGGAAACAAACGAACTATAAAAAGCACTAAGTTACGAGGAGTATTAGATGCGAGAAAATAATAGGTCACCGATAGATTATCTGGGAGACCGTGAATAAGACAGACTTTCACTAGACAACTAATAGGGTCTAGAAAGAAGCAGTTCGAGCTAAATAATAATAATAGCCGATCGTCAGGAAACCGGATTCGAAGAAGTACCAGTCCAGGAGGAGGTAGATGGTTCGAGACTTTCATATTGGTTAGAGAGGAAGCCGACATTTACGAATTTCACCCTTGGAGACGGGAAGTAAAGAAATCACGTGTGGAAGGCATAATAAAAGCCTTAGTGATTAGAATCTGTGTAGTGTAAATATATCAAATTTGTGTTAAATAGTAATGTTTTAGTGATTTTATTGTGTATCATAGAAGAATACACCAGTGTAATTTAAAATGTTATCAGTGTTTAATGTATATGAGTTATATGTGTATCAAGATATGTCAGTGTATGAAATGAATTTGTGCAATATGGATTAATTACACATTGTGGGCGAGATGAAACATCGTTGGAAAGCACGGTATTGGACCGTCTGAGCATGTAAGTGGATATTTTCATTATGTTTTGTGTTGGGAATTTGTTTGTGTACAATCCACCTGAGTTTGAGAAATAGGGATGTTTTTGGAATAACAATTAACAGAATAGGAGCGCGGTCTGAACAAGTAGAAATTGAGAAATTATAAAATAATTATGAGAAATGAATAAATCCTTTAGAGGAAAAGTATGAAATAAAATATCAGGGTATTTGATAAAGCAAGCGTAATAATAATAATAATGAAAAGTATATAAATGAAGGTTAATTTGAATTATATGAAAGTAATAGCTTTTGAATTTTTGTGAAACGAATAACGACATGGTAAATACATGTTCTTAAAGTATAACGATTATTGTCACGGGAGAGGATTAATATATAAAAATTTGAGATATAGATCAATTGTTGTTGATGAATTTATCAGTTCTCTGGAAGACGCTAGGCTTTAAAGTAATGTATAGTGCATTGTCGCGTAGTAAAAGTAAATTGTCACGCCAGGAAGGTGTTGAATATAAATATACATGGTAAATTAATTGTGAGGGACAGTTGATTGCGGTAATTGAGCTATGATAAGTCCTCCAGTATGGGATTGGTTCCCGAGGCCATGTGTGTTATATTGTATTGAATAATAGGGAGCGTATTTATTGTATTGACGAGCGCAGATTAGACCGAGGTCATCCTAAGACGCTGAATTGTTGTAAGTCCTCCAGTATGGGATTGGTTCCCGAGGCAGTTGAGAGAGTCGAACCTAGACTCGTATAGTTGTGGAAGCCCCTAAATATCGTTGTTGTATTGAATTATTCTTACCCATCAATGATGACCCTTTATAATTAATTAATGCCAAGGTTACGAAAGTGGTCTATGAACCTAAATAATGTTGTAGAAATAATGAAAGAAACGCCAGGTCTGTTCAGAGAACTGTGGAGAAGGAATCACTGTTTTAAAAGCATGAATGTAGCTGTCCCGTGGGGACGAGACATAGAGCCTCCCCTCCCTGGCCATAAATCAAGTCAAGTGTACGGTCTGACCGCTCGCTATTGAAAGGCGGTAGGGTCGGAGAAGACCGTCTGTGGAAGTAATAATATACCATGAGTGTTTAGAGTTTGTTAATGACCTGGGATTCGAACCGAGGTCCTTGAAGATTAAATTACCGCTTGCCAGTTCAGATCGTGGCTTTCTTATATGATAATGGTCGTTTAAGACAAATAAATAAATAAATAAAATCCCTAATGTAATGTTGTATTGATGTAGGATGTCACGAGTTCAATGAGGACAATTAGATTTCGGGAGTGATCTTAATCTTTGACTTTGTTCAAGTAGTCTTCGGTGAGTCTGGAGTGCACAAGTATTTTCCCGATCACTGTAGTGAATTTATTAACTTGAGAGAAATGGTAACGTTGAGAACATTGTGGAATGCCCAAAAATTTAAGTGAAGGAATAATATGTACTGTAAATACGATTATATATTGTTTTTATTATAAGAAACTCATAAAATAAATATTGAGGTGTGTAAAAGAATGACACCGTTCTTATATTGGAAAGTATCGAGCCATGGGAGCTCGTGTTTGTATTGAACTTTAAAGTGACACTTTATGGAAGTGAAACGAATTAATAAGTTTGGGTTGTTTGTAGAAACCCACCTAATAATATAACATATGTTGGATTCTATGGACTCCGTGTTCCACTTGGAACCGGAGTATTTTAATTTGTTTAGTGGCTTCAACGTGGGGCTTGTATGATTTTATCATACACGTAATAAAAACACTTTCATGGCGCCCAGTACGCAGGGCTGAGTTTTCCTAGGGAAAACCCGAGTTTTCTCGAAAAATCAAAATTTTCATTTTTTTGGAAAAAATGGTTTTTCGAAATTTTGAATTTTTAAATACTTCCATAAAGCTTTTGACATTGAACGAGTATATCAAAAGGGTACGTTTTGGTAAACACCCGTACCAAGGTAAATTTTTTGATAATTGGGACACGAGAGTTCAGATTACCATCTCTCAAGCATGTACCAGCGATGTGGCATAGTAGCCCACTGTATTCCTATATTGTGAATAAGATGTTGACGATGATGGAGCTAAAGGAGTGTTTGGATGAGCATTTCCAAAAGAATAGGGAGGAGATGGTAAAAATAAGTACGGAAAGTAACAAAGCTTCAAAAGAAGAGAATAGGGAAGAGAGGCAGGAGTTTTTGGACGCTATAAAAGCCGATAGCAAGGAGAAGTTGGAGGCTATAAACAATAAATTTGAAACGATAGACAATACATTGGGCCTCCAACAGGATGAAAATAACAAAAAGCTAGAATCCATAAATCAGAAGTTAGGATCTATCCAAGCCGATTGTATCAACATGAATAGTACATTGAAGGCTGAGATAGAAAGTAAGTTGGATAGTATAAAAACAGAGAATTCAGATCAATTTTCAGCACAATCCAGGGTTTTGGAGGATAAACTAGGAGTAATGGAAGTGAAACTTGAAAATAAATTACCTTCATTTCAGGAGAATATGATAGCTGATAATTCTCTGAAAAGTCAAGCCATGAACACCAAACTAGAGGTCATGGAGGCTAAAATACAAAGTAATATAAATGAGAAATTAGAAGAGACAATGAATAACACATTTCAAGGTTTTAAAACTGAGTTTGGGATTAAGTTAACTGAGTTAAAAGGGGAAATCACAAGTAAAATTGAAAGGGAGAATGTGGCACTTCAGTCAGGATTGCAAGATAAAATAAAGACCTTAGAGGAAAGTATGGTAAGTTCCCAAGCTAAATGTCAAGAAAATTTTAAAAATTTAGAAGATAATTTTGGTTCTATAGAAACTAAATTAAGTAACATGGAAAAAACTTGTAAGGAGAATGTAGACGGATGTAAAGATGAACTTGTAACCCAGATCCAAGGTGTGCAGGAAAAGATAAAAGATGAGTTAGAATCAAGTAGGGAAATGTATCAGACATCCCGGGATGATATTAAAAGGGGTATTGAGGCATTAGAAAATAGGTTCATTCGATTCACGGAAAATAAAGATAGGGGAGATATCTTAGCACAGAACCATCGGTCAAATGAAAGATTTGTGAAGACTGAAAATCAGATAGAAATTGCAGAAGAAAAAGAGATAACGGTGCCGGAAGAGCCCGAAATTGATATTCAAAAAGAAAATGAAGAAACAGAAATAGAAATTATGGTAACTCCAGTGGAAGCTGAGAAAAACTTTGAGATGTCTCCAGAGAAAACAATGGAAATTCAGGAGGAAATAGTAACTCCAGACCAGGAGGACAGCCGAAATGAAAAGGAGCTGCAAAGTGAAGAAGAACATTTTTATGAAAAGGGTGAGCTTGAAGAACAAGAGAAAACCCCAAAACAGGAAATAACAAAAGAATTGGAAGTTGGAGGGATGGAAATAATAACTCCGGAGGAGATGAAGAAATCTAATGGAATCATAAGAGAGAATATTGTCGAGGCAAGAAACGAAGTAGACGTTCAAGATTCAACGGAAATTAAAAAGGAAAACCCAGAAGAAATTAATGAGGATAAGGAAGATAAGATACAAGGGAAAGAAGAAAAATTGAAAGCCCAGATCCTTAAATTAATAAGAGAATATCAGGGATGTCAAAGAAAGAAAAGAGAATTGGAAACAGATCCAAATGAGTGCAAAGACAACCTTCAAGGAAAAGAAGAGACTAAGAGAGTTATTGGAGAAAAGAGAAGAAGGAGCTTCGAAGAAAATCAGGAAAGAGGAAGACCACCGCAAAATGCATTAGGTCTACACGAGAATGGATACACCATGGAAATTAGGAGAGGAGGAGAGTCGACGTACTATGCCTTGGAAAAAGAGGACGCACAAGCGTATTTCAGTTGGAAACTTCGTAAAAAGAAATGGAATAATAGAAGGAAGAGACGGGAAGAAGACCTGAAGGATCTATGGAATTGGAAGAGTAGGAAAAAGAAATAATCTTTGAAAATGCCATCTCGATGCGAGATGAAGGAAAAGAAATACTCTAGCATAGCTAACGGGTTAAGCCGCATGCACCCGTTAAAGAGTAAGAGAATAAAGGGAGTTTTTTTGAAAAGGCCATCTCGAGAAGAGATGAGGAAAACGGAAGAAAACCAAGAAGAGTCGGGAGAGGATAGACCGAGCTCTTAAAAACCAAATTAAATTTTACAGACCTGGAGTCTGAAAACAATAATGAAGAAGTAAAGGGTAAAGCCGTATGCACCCGTAAGGTATTCAAAGAATGTCAATAGGTTGACAGTACATAATGAGAAAGGAGAAATAGACCAGCAAAAAAGCCCGTCTTATGAAACAAGTAAGGAAACAAAACTGTTTGACCCAAGTGTGGAGAGCTTGCGCCAGACTAGGGGAAGAATCATAAACACCCGACCGAGACGAGTAATTTATAGCCCTGAGTGTAGACAACCGCTAAGGGAAGTGAATGAATGGGGACTTGTAAAGACCCAAAATGAGCTAGAGGAAGAGGGTGTTAAAGGAATAAAGAACAAAAGGTACTAAGAAATGTTAAGATGGCTTCGACAATTAGAGAAAATAAGATCTTATGATTAATTGAAATAAATTTCCTCAAATTTTTCGAAAATTTATTTACCCAAGGAAGGGAGAGATGAATCCATGTACCATGGGGTCAAAGGGGTCGAATCCATGTATTTTTGGTGAAAGGAAGGAACGAAATATACAGTCTTCAGAGGAAACATAGAAAGATTTTATACAAGAGAGCAGGCACAACGTTGTGAAATAAACAGAAGCCAGATGGCTGGGAGATGGGATCACGCCTAACGCATCGCTCGTAGCCTATCATAGTTATATTTAGAACGAGTGGAAGTTTCCGTCGGTTACACTGAGAGCACGTTTCGGAAATCGCCCTTACCCTGCAGGAAAACGGCAACAGCGCAGCTGTGCCAGAATAAGAATAATTAAATTTAACCCATTTGCAAGAATAAAATTAACTAAAGAAATACATCATTGTGAATCATTTCGCATTAGAGATTTTTGTGTGGAGAAAGATGTTATAATAATTGTCCAGGAGAGAAGTGCAAACGTGGCCATACGTCATATGGGGTTTCCCGAGACCCAAGGAGTGGGGAATTAGAAATCAACTGCAACACCCACACAGCTGAGGAACAAATTTTATTTAATATCTCAGAACTACACGATCGATTTTCAGGTGCAGAGAGGTCATTTTACGTTTAGAAAACAAGCTTTCCAGAGGTATAATTTTTATATGTGTGCGACCATTATTTCAGAAGTTGGATCTGGAAACTACGTGGATTTTATCTTTTTGTAGCCAAAGAGTATATAAATCCTGGCAGAACCAAGCCAATCATGCAGTTTCCGATAGCCCAGGGGGGCGTCAGGCTACATCACATCGAAGGCAGTTTAGAACAGACCTGGTACAGAGAGGTGCTACATCATGCAGTATTAGTCCGTCCAGGGGGCGTGACGCTACATCACCGAATGCAGTCTACGATCATCCCTTGAGGGGAAATGCTACATCACATCGTATAGACAGTATCCGACAGTCAGAGGGCGTCGCTGTATAGACAACCAACGTGCACCCGTAAGGAGTGGCCGATAAGTATTATTATAGTATCGCCGTGTGGAGAATTAGGAAAATCCTAAATACAGGATCTAGTTCTGCCAGTATAAATTTTACAGTGAAAAGTTCAGTAATTACAGTCTGAGTAGGCTGCGAACTTAAAGAACAGGCGATAGGTCTTCAAAAATACAGTCAAATTAAACGACCTAAAATATCGTAACGTTTTGAAGTACCATAACTGCGAGATAAACATTCTATCAACGTATAAGAACCCGATCAGGGTCGAACAAAATAAGGTTCGCATAGGGTTCTGAAAAAATAGGAATTCGAGGACAGAATACGCAGAAAAGAGAAGTAAATTCTAGACATTGTTTCAAGGAAACAAACGAACTATAAAAAGCACTAAGTTACGAGGAGTATTAGATGCGAGAAAATAATAGGTCACCGATAGATTATCTGGGAGACCGTGAATAAGACAGACTTTCACTAGACAACTAATAGGGTCTAGAAAGAAGCAGTTCGAGCTAAATAATAATAATAGCCGATCGTCAGGAAACCGGATTCGAAGAAGTACCAGTCCAGGAGGAGGTAGATGGTTCGAGACTTTCATATTGGTTAGAGAGGAAGCCGACATTTACGAATTTCACCCTTGGAGACGGGAAGTAAAGAAATCACGTGTGGAAGGCATAATAAAAGCCTTAGTGATTAGAATCTGTGTAGTGTAAATATATCAAATTTGTGTTAAATAGTAATGTTTTAGTGATTTTATTGTGTATCATAGAAGAATACACCAGTGTAATTTAAAATGTTATCAGTGTTTAATGTATATGAGTTATATGTGTATCAAGATATGTCAGTGTATGAAATGAATTTGTGCAATATGGATTAATTACACATTGTGGGCGAGATGAAACATCGTTGGAAAGCACGGTATTGGACCGTCTGAGCATGTAAGTGGATATTTTCATTATGTTTTGTGTTGGGAATTTGTTTGTGTACAATCCACCTGAGTTTGAGAAATAGGGATGTTTTTGGAATAACAATTAACAGAATAGGAGCGCGGTCTGAACAAGTAGAAATTGAGAAATTATAAAATAATTATGAGAAATGAATAAATCCTTTAGAGGAAAAGTATGAAATAAAATATCAGGGTATTTGATAAAGCAAGCGTAATAATAATAATAATGAAAAGTATATAAATGAAGGTTAATTTGAATTATATGAAAGTAATAGCTTTTGAATTTTTGTGAAACGAATAACGACATGGTAAATACATGTTCTTAAAGTATAACGATTATTGTCACGGGAGAGGATTAATATATAAAAATTTGAGATATAGATCAATTGTTGTTGATGAATTTATCAGTTCTCTGGAAGACGCTAGGCTTTAAAGTAATGTATAGTGCATTGTCGCGTAGTAAAAGTAAATTGTCACGCCAGGAAGGTGTTGAATATAAATATACATGGTAAATTAATTGTGAGGGACAGTTGATTGCGGTAATTGAGCTATGATAAGTCCTCCAGTATGGGATTGGTTCCCGAGGCCATGTGTGTTATATCGTATTGAATAATAGGGAGCGTATTTATTGTATTGACGAGCGCAGATTAGACCGAGGTCATCCTAAGACGCTGAATTGTTGTAAGTCCTCCAGTATGGGATTGGTTCCCGAGGCAGTTGAGAGAGTCGAACCTAGACTCGTATAGTTGTGGAAGCCCCTAAATATCGTTGTTGTATTGAATTATTCTTACCCATCAATGATGACCCTTTATAATTAATAAATGCCAAGGTTACGAAAGTGGTCTATGAACCTAAATAATGTTGTAGAAATAATGAAAGAAACGCCAGGTCTGTTCAGAGAACTGTGGAGAAGGAATCACTGTTTTAAAAGCATGAATGTAGCTGTCCCGTGGGGACGAGACATAGAGCCTCCCCTCCCTGGCCATAAATCAAGTCAAGTGTACGGTCTGACCGCTCGCTATTGAAAGGCGGTAGGGTCGGAGAAGACCGTCTGTGGAAGTAATAATATACCATGAGTGTTTAGAGTTTGTTAATGACCTGGGATTCGAACCGAGGTCCTTGAAGATTAAATTACCGCTTGCCAGTTCAGATCGTGGCTTTCTTATATGATAATGGTCGTTTAAGACAAATAAATAAATAAATAAAATCCCTAATGTAATGTTGTATTGATGTAGGATGTCACGAGTTCAATGAGGACAATTAGATTTCGGGAGTGATCTTAATCTTTGACTTTGTTCAAGTAGTCTTCGGTGAGTCTGGAGTGCACAAGTATTTTCCCGATCACTGTAGTGAATTTATTAACTTGAGAGAAATGGTAACGTTGAGAACATTGTGGAATGCCCAAAAATTTAAGTGAAGGAATAATATGTACTGTAAATACGATTATATATTGTTTTTATTATAAGAAACTCATAAAATAAATATTGAGGTGTGTAAAAGAATGACACCGTTCTTATATTGGAAAGTATCGAGCCATGGGAGCTCGTGTTTGTATTGAACTTTAAAGTGACACTTTATGGAAGTGAAACGAATTAATAAGTTTGGGTTGTTTGTAGAAACCCACCTAATAATATAACATATGTTGGATTCTATGGACTCCGTGTTCCACTTGGAACCGGAGTATTTTAATTTGTTTAGTGGCTTCAACGTGGGGCTTGTATGATTTTATCATACACGTAATAAAAACACTTTCATGGCGCCCAGTACGCAGGGCTGAGTTTTCCTAGGGAAAACCCGAGTTTTCTCGAAAAATCAAAATTTTCATTTTTTTGGAAAAAATGGTTTTTCGAAATTTTGAATTTTTAAATACTTCCATAAAGCTTTTGACATTGAACGAGTATATCAAAAGGGTACGTTTTAGTAAACACCCGTACCAAGGTAAATTTTTTGATAATTGGGACACGAGAGTTCAGATTACCATCTCTCAAGCATGTACCAGCGATGTGGCATAGTAGCCCACTGTATTCCTATATTGTGAATAAGATGTTGACGATGATGGAGCTAAAGGAGTGTTTGGATGAGCATTTCCAAAAGAATAGGGAGGAGATGGTAAAAAATAAGTACGGAAAGTAACAAGCTTCAAAAGAAGAGAATAGGGAAGAGAGGCAGGAGTTTTTGGACGCTATAAAAGCCGATAGCAAGGAGAAGTTGGAGGCTATAAACAATAAATTTGAAACGATAGACAATACATTGGGCCTCCAACAGGATGAAAATAACAAAAAGCTAGAATCCATAAATCAGAAGTTAGGATCTATCCAAGCCGATTGTATCAACATGAATAGTACATTGAAGGCTGAGATAGAAAGTAAGTTGGATAGTATAAAAACAGAGAATTCAGATCAATTTTCAGCACAATCCAGGGTTTTGGAGGATAAACTAGGAGTAATGGAAGTGAAACTTGAAAATAAATTACCTTCATTTCAGGAGAATATGATAGCTGATAATTCTCTGAAAAGTCAAGCCATGAACACCAAACTAGAGGTCATGGAGGCTAAAATACAAAGTAATATAAATGAGAAATTAGAAGAGACAATGAATAACACATTTCAAGGTTTTAAAACTGAGTTTGGGATTAAGTTAACTGAGTTAAAAGGGGAAATCACAAGTAAAATTGAAAGGGAGAATGTGGCACTTCAGTCAGGATTGCAAGATAAAATAAAGACCTTAGAGGAAAGTATGGTAAGTTCCCAAGCTAAATGTCAAGAAAATTTTAAAAATTTAGAAGATAATTTTGGTTCTATAGAAACTAAATTAAGTAACATGGAAAAAACTTGTAAGGAGAATGTAGACGGATGTAAAGATGAACTTGTAACCCAGATCCAAGGTGTGCAGGAAAAGATAAAAGATGAGTTAGAATCAAGTAGGGAAATGTATCAGACATCCCGGGATGATATTAAAAGGGGTATTGAGGCATTAGAAAATAGGTTCATTCGATTCACGGAAAATAAAGATAGGGGAGATATCTTAGCACAGAACCATCGGTCCAATGAAAGAGTTGTGAAGACTGAAAATCAGATAGAAGTTGCAGAAGAAAAAGAGATAACGGTGCCGGAAGAGCCCGAAATTGATATTCAAAAAGAAAATGAAGAAACAGAAATAGAAATTATGGTAACTCCAGTGGAAGCTGAGAAAAACTTTGAGATGTCTCCAGAGAAAACAATGGAAATTCAGGAGGAAATAGTAACTCCAGACCAGGAGGACAGCCGAAATGAAAAGGAGCTGCAAAGTGAAGAAGAACATTTTTATGAAAAGGGTGAGCTTGAAGAACAAGAGAAAACCCCAAAACAGGAAATAACAAAAGAATTGGAAGTTGGAGGGATGGAAATAATAACTCCGGAGGAGATGAAGAAATCTAATGGAATCATAAGAGAGAATATTGTCGAGGCAAGAAACGAAGTAGACGTTCAAGATTCAACGGAAATTAAAAAGGAAAACCCAGAAGAAATTAATGAGGATAAGGAAGATAAGATACAAGGGAAAGAAGAAAAATTGAAAGCCCAGATCCTTAAATTAATAAGAGAATATCAGGGATGTCAAAGAAAGAAAAGAGAATTGGAAACAGATCCAAATGAGTGCAAAGACAACCTTCAAGGAAAAGAAGAGACTAAGAGAGTTATTGGAGAAAAGAGAAGAAGGAGCTTCGAAGAAAATCAGGAAAGAGGAAGACCACCGCAAAATGCATTAGGTCTACACGAGAATGGATACACCATGGAAATTAGGAGAGGAGGAGAGTCGACGTACTATGCCTTGGAAAAAGAGGACGCACAAGCGTATTTCAGTTGGAAACTTCGTAAAAAGAAATGGAATAATAGAAGGAAGAGACGGGAAGAAGACCTGAAGGATCTATGGAATTGGAAGAGTAGGAAAAAGAAATAATCTTTGAAAATGCCATCTCGATGCGAGATGAAGGAAAAGAAATACTCTAGCATAGCTAACGGGTTAAGCCGCATGCACCCGTTAAAGAGTAAGAGAATAAAGGGAGTTTTTTTGAAAAGGCCATCTCGAGAAGAGATGAGGAAAACGGAAGAAAACCAAGAAGAGTCGGGAGAGGATAGACCGAGCTCTTAAAAACCAAATTAAATTTTACAGACCTGGAGTCTGAAAACAATAATGAAGAAGTAAAGGGTAAAGCCGTATGCACCCGTAAGGTATTCAAAGAATGTCAATAGGTTGACAGTACATAATGAGAAAGGAGAAATAGACCAGCAAAAAAGCCCGTCTTATGAAACAAGTAAGGAAACAAAACTGTTTGACCCAAGTGTGGAGAGCTTGCGCCAGACTAGGGAAAGAATCATAAACACCCGACCGAGACGAGTAATTTATAGCCCTGAGTGTAGACAATCGCTAAGGGAAGTGAATGAATGGGGACTTGTAAAGACCCAAAATGAGCTAGAGGAAGAGGGTGTTAAAGGAATAAAGAACAAAAGGTACTAAGAAATGTTAAGATGGCTTCGACAATTAGAGAAAATAAGATCTTATGATTAATTGAAATAAATTTCCTCAAATTTTTCGAAAATTTATTTACCCAAGGAAGGGAGAGATGAATCCATGTACCATGGGGTCAAAGGGGTCGAATCCATGTATTTTTGGTGAAAGGAAGGAACGAAATATACAGTCTTCAGAGGAAACATAGAAAGATTTTATACAAGAGAGCAGGCACAACGTTGTGAAATAAACAGAAGCCAGATGGCTGGGAGATGGGATCACGCCTAACGCATCGCTCGTAGCCTATCATAGTTATATTTAGAACGAGTGGAAGTTTCCGTCGGTTACACTGAGAGCACGTTTCGGAAATCGCCCTTACCCTGCAGGAAAACGGCAACAGCGCAGCTGTGCCAGAATAAGAATAATTAAATTTAACCCATTTGCAAGAATAAAATTAACTAAAGAAATACATCATTGTGAATCATTTCGCATTAGAGATTTTTGTGTGGAGAAAGATGTTATAATAATTGTCCAGGAGAGAAGTGCAAACGTGGCCATACGTCATATGGGGTTTCCCGAGACCCAAGGAGTGGGGAATTAGAAATCAACTGCAACACCCACACAGCTGAGGAACAAATTTTATTTAATATCTCAGAACTACACGATCGATTTTCAGGTGCAGAGAGGTCATTTTACGTTTAGAAAACAAGCTTTCCAGAGGTATAATTTTTATATGTGTGCGACCATTATTTCAGAAGTTGGATCTGGAAACTACGTGGATTTTATCTTTTTGTAGCCAAAGAGTATATAAATCCTGGCAGAACCAAGCCAATCATGCAGTTTCCGATAGCCCAGGGGGGCGTCAGGCTACATCACATCGAAGGCAGTTTAGAACAGACCTGGTACAGAGAGGTGCTACATCATGCAGAATTAGTCCGTCCAGGGGGCGTGACGCTACAACACCGAATGCAGTCTACGATCATCCCTTGAGGGGAAATGCTACATCACATCGTATAGACAGTATTCGACAGTCAGAGGGCGTCGCTGTATAGACAACCAACGTGCACCCGTAAGGAGTGGCCGATAAGTATTATTATAGTATCGCCGTGTGGAGAATTAGGAAAATCCTAAATACAGGATCTAGTTCTGCCAGTATAAATTTTACAGTGAAAAGTTCAGTAATTACAGTCTGAGTAGGCTGCGAACTTAAAGAACAGGCGATAGGTCTTCAAAAATACAGTCAAATTAAACGACCTAAAATATCGTAACGTTTTGAAGTACCATAACTGCGAGATAAACATTCTATCAACGTATAAGAACCCGATCAGGGTCGAACAAATTAAGGTTCGCATAGGGTTCTGAAAAAATAGGAATTCTAGGACAGAATACGCAGAAAAGAGAAGTAAATTCTAGACATTGTTTCAAGGAAACAAACGAACTATAAAAAGCACTTAGTTACGAGGAGTATTAGATGCGAGAAAATAATAGGTCACCGATAGATTATCTGGGAGACCGTGAATAAGACAGACTTTCACTAGACAACTAATAGGGTCTAGAAAGAAGCAGTTCGAGCTAAATAATAATAATAGCCGATCGTCAGGAAACCGGATTCGAAGAAGTACCAGTCCAGGAGGAGGTAGATGGTTCGAGACTTTCATATTGGTTAGAGAGGAAGCCGACATTTACGAATTTCACCCTTGGAGACGGGAAGTAAAGAAATCACGTGTGGAAGGCATAATAAAAGCCTTAGTGATTAGAATCTGTGTAGTGTAAATATATCAAATTTGTGTTAAATAGTAATGTTTTAGTGATTTTATTGTGTATCATAGAAGAATACACCAGTGTAATTTAAAATGTTATCAGTGTTTAATGTATATGAGTTATATGTGTATCAAGATATGTCAGTGTATGAAATGAATTTGTGCAATATGGATTAATTACACATTGTGGGCGAGATGAAACATCGTTGGAAAGCACGGTATTGGACCGTCTGAACATGTAAGTGGATATTTTCATTATGTTTTGTGTTGGGAATTTGTTTGTGTACAATCCACCTGAGTTTGAGAAATAGGGATGTTTTTGGAATAACAATTAACAGAATAGGAGCGCGGTCTGAACAAGTAGAAATTGAGAAATTATAAAATAATTATGAGAAATGAATAAATCCTTTAGAGGAAAAGTATGAAATAAAATATCAGGGTATTTGATAAAGCAAGCGTAATAATAATAATAATGAAAAGTATATAAATGAAGGTTAATTTGAATTATATGAAAGTAATAGCTTTTGAATTTTTGTGAAACGAATAACGACATGGTAAATACATGTTCTTAAAGTATAACGATTATTGTCACGGGAGAGGATTAATATATAAAAATTTGAGATATAGATCAATTGTTGTTGATGAATTTATCAGTTCTCTGGAAGACGCTAGGCTTTAAAGTAATGTATAGTGCATTGTCGCGTAGTAAAAGTAAATTGTCACGCCAGGAAGGTGTTGAATATAAATATACATGGTAAATTAATTGTGAGGGACAGTTGATTGCGGTAATTGAGCTATGATAAGTCCTCCAGTATGGGATTGGTTCCCGAGGCCATGTGTGTTATATTGTATTGAATAATAGGGAGCGTATTTATTGTATTGACGAGCGCAGATTAGACCGAGGTCATCCTAAGACGCTGAATTGTTGTAAGTCCTCCAGTATGGGATTGGTTCCCGAGGCAGTTGAGAGAGTCGAACCTAGACTCGTATAGTTGTGGAAGCCCCTAAATATCGTTGTTGTATTGAATTATTCTTACCCATCAATGATGACCCTTTATAATTAATAAATGCCAAGGTTACGAAAGTGGTCTATGAACCTAAATAATGTTGCAGAAATAATGAAAGAAACGCCAGGTCTGTTCAGAGAACTGTGGAGAAGGAATCACTGTTTTAAAAGCATGAATGTAGCTGTCCCGTGGGGACGAGACATAGAGCCTCCCCTCCCTGGCCATAAATCAAGTCAAGTGTACGGTCTGACCGCTCGCTATTGAAAGGCGGTAGGGTCGGAGAAGACCGTCTGTGGAAGTAATAATATACCATGAGTGTTTAGAGTTTGTTAATGACCTGGGATTCGAACCGAGGTCCTTGAAGATTAAATTACCGCTTGCCAGTTCAGATCGTGGCTTTCTTATATGATAATGGTCGTTTAAGACAAATAAATAAATAAATAAAATCCCTAATGTAATGTTGTATTGATGTAGGATGTCACGAGTTCAATGAGGACAATTAGATTTCGGGAGTGATCTTAATCTTTGACTTTGTTCAAGTAGTCTTCGGTGAGTCTGGAGTGCACAAGTATTTTCCCGATCACTGTAGTGAATTTATTAACTTGAGAGAAATGGTAACGTTGAGAACATTGTGGAATGCCCAAAAATTTAAGTGAAGGAATAATATGTACTGTAAATACGATTATATATTGTTTTTATTATAAGAAACTCATAAAATAAATATTGAGGTGTGTAAAAGAATGACACCGTTCTTATATTGGAAAGTATCGAGCCATGGGAGCTCGTGTTTGTATTGAACTTTAAAGTGACACTTTATGGAAGTGAAACGAATTAATAAGTTTGGGTTGTTTGTAGAAACCCACCTAATAATATAACATATGTTGGATTCTATGGACTCCGTGTTCCACTTGGAACCGGAGTATTTTAATTTGTTTAGTGGCTTCAACGTGGGACTTGTATGATTTTATCATACACGTAATAAAAACACTTTCATGGCGCCCAGTACGCAGGGCTGAGTTTTCCTAGGGAAAACCCGAGTTTTCTCGAAAAATCAAAATTTTCATTTTTTTGGAAAAAATGGTTTTTCGAAATTTTGAATTTTTAAATACTTCCATAAAGCTTTTGACATTGAACGAGTATATCAAAAGGGTACGTTTTAGTAAACACCCGTACCAAGGTAAATTTTTTGATAATTGGGACACGAGAGTTCAGATTACCATCTCTCAAGCATGTACCAGCGATGTGGCATAGTAGCCCACTGTATTCCTATATTGTGAATAAGATGTTGACGATGATGGAGCTAAAGGAGTGTTTGGATGAGCATTTCCAAAAGAATAGGGAGGAGATGGTAAAAATAAGTACGGAAAGTAACAAAGCTTCAAAAGAAGAGAATAGGGAAGAGAGGCAGGAGTTTTTGGACGCTATAAAAGCCGATAGCAAGGAGAAGTTGGAGGCTATAAACAATAAATTTGAAACGATAGACAATACATTGGGCCTCCAACAGGATGAAAATAACAAAAAGCTAGAATCCATAAATCAGAAGTTAGGATCTATCCAAGCCGATTGTATCAACATGAATAGTACATTGAAGGCTGAGATAGAAAGTAAGTTGGATAGTATAAAAACAGAGAATTCAGATCAATTTTCAGCACAATCCAGGGTTTTGGAGGATAAACTAGGAGTAATGGAAGTGAAACTTGAAAATAAATTACCTTCATTTCAGGAGAATATGATAGCTGATAATTCTCTGAAAAGTCAAGCCATGAACACCAAACTAGAGGTCATGGAGGCTAAAATACAAAGTAATATAAATGAGAAATTAGAAGAGACAATGAATAACACATTTCAAGGTTTTAAAACTGAGTTTGGGATTAAGTTAACTGAGTTAAAAGGGGAAATCACAAGTAAAATTGAAAGGGAGAATGTGGCACTTCAGTCAGGATTGCAAGATAAAATAAAGACCTTAGAGGAAAGTATGGTAAGTTCCCAAGCTAAATGTCAAGAAAATTTTAAAAATTTAGAAGATAATTTTGGTTCTATAGAAACTAAATTAAGTAACATGGAAAAAACTTGTAAGGAGAATGTAGACGGATGTAAAGATGAACTTGTAACCCAGATCCAAGGTGTGCAGGAAAAGATAAAAGATGAGTTAGAATCAAGTAGGGAAATGTATCAGACATCCCGGGATGATATTAAAAGGGGTATTGAGGCATTAGAAAATAGGTTCATTCGATTCACGGAAAATAAAGATAGGGGAGATATCTTAGCACAGAACCATCGGTCCAATGAAAGAGTTGTGAAGACTGAAAATCAGATAGAAGTTGCAGAAGAAAAAGAGATAACGGTGCCGGAAGAGCCCGAAATTGATATTCAAAAAGAAAATGAAGAAACAGAAATAGAAATTATGGTAACTCCAGTGGAAGCTGAGAAAAACTTTGAGATGTCTCCAGAGAAAACAATGGAAATTCAGGAGGAAATAGTAACTCCAGACCAGGAGGACAGCCGAAATGAAAAGGAGCTGCAAAGTGAAGAAGAACATTTTTATGAAAAGGGTGAGCTTGAAGAACAAGAGAAAACCCCAAAACAGGAAATAACAAAAGAATTGGAAGTTGGAGGGATGGAAATAATAACTCCGGAGGAGATGAAGAAATCTAATGGAATCATAAGAGAGAATATTGTCGAGGCAAGAAACGAAGTAGACGTTCAAGATTCAACGGAAATTAAAAAGGAAAACCCAGAAGAAATTAATGAGGATAAGGAAGATAAGATACAAGGGAAAGAAGAAAAATTGAAAGCCCAGATCCTTAAATTAATAAGAGAATATCAGGGATGTCAAAGAAAGAAAAGAGAATTGGAAACAGATCCAAATGAGTGCAAAGACAACCTTCAAGGAAAAGAAGAGACTAAGAGAGTTATTGGAGAAAAGAGAAGAAGGAGCTTCGAAGAAAATCAGGAAAGAGGAAGACCACCGCAAAATGCATTAGGTCTACACGAGAATGGATACACCATGGAAATTAGGAGAGGAGGAGAGTCGACGTACTATGCCTTGGAAAAAGAGGACGCACAAGCGTATTTCAGTTGGAAACTTCGTAAAAAGAAATGGAATAATAGAAGGAAGAGACGGGAAGAAGACCTGAAGGATCTATGGAATTGGAAGAGTAGGAAAAAGAAATAATCTTTGAAAATGCCATCTCGATGCGAGATGAAGGAAAAGAAATACTCTAGCATAGCTAACGGGTTAAGCCGCATGCACCCGTTAAAGAGTAAGAGAATAAAGGGAGTTTTTTTGAAAAGGCCATCTCGAGAAGAGATGAGGAAAACGGAAGAAAACCAAGAAGAGTCGGGAGAGGATAGACCGAGCTCTTAAAAACCAAATTAAATTTTACAGACCTGGAGTCTGAAAACAATAATGAAGAAGTAAAGGGTAAAGCCGTATGCACCCGTAAGGTATTCAAAGAATGTCAATAGGTTGACAGTACATAATGAGAAAGGAGAAATAGACCAGCAAAAAAGCCCGTCTTATGAAACAAGTAAGGAAACAAAACTGTTTGACCCAAGTGTGGAGAGCTTGCGCCAGACTAGGGAAAGAATCATAAACACCCGACCGAGACGAGTAATTTATAGCCCTGAGTGTAGACAATCGCTAAGGGAAGTGAATGAATGGGGACTTGTAAAGACCCAAAATGAGCTAGAGGAAGAGGGTGTTAAAGGAATAAAGAACAAAAGGTACTAAGAAATGTTAAGATGGCTTCGACAATTAGAGAAAATAAGATCTTATGATTAATTGAAATAAATTTCCTCAAATTTTTCGAAAATTTATTTACCCAAGGAAGGGAGAGATGAATCCATGTACCATGGGGTCAAAGGGGTCGAATCCATGTATTTTTGGTGAAAGGAAGGAACGAAATATACAGTCTTCAGAGGAAACATAGAAAGATTTTATACAAGAGAGCAGGCACAACGTTGTGAAATAAACAGAAGCCAGATGGCTGGGAGATGGGATCACGCCTAACGCATCGCTCGTAGCCTATCATAGTTATATTTAGAACGAGTGGAAGTTTCCGTCGGTTACACTGAGAGCACGTTTCGGAAATCGCCCTTACCCTGCAGGAAAACGGCAACAGCGCAGCTGTGCCAGAATAAGAATAATTAAATTTAACCCATTTGCAAGAATAAAATTAACTAAAGAAATACATCATTGTGAATCATTTCGCATTAGAGATTTTTGTGTGGAGAAAGATGTTATAATAATTGTCCAGGAGAGAAGTGCAAACGTGGCCATACGTCATATGGGGTTTCCCGAGACCCAAGGAGTGGGGAATTAGAAATCAACTGCAACACCCACACAGCTGAGGAACAAATTTTATTTAATATCTCAGAACTACACGATCGATTTTCAGGTGCAGAGAGGTCATTTTACGTTTAGAAAACAAGCTTTCCAGAGGTATAATTTTTATATGTGTGCGACCATTATTTCAGAAGTTGGATCTGGAAACTACGTGGATTTTATCTTTTTGTAGCCAAAGAGTATATAAATCCTGGCAGAACCAAGCCAATCATGCAGTTTCCGATAGCCCAGGGGGGCGTCAGGCTACATCACATCGAAGGCAGTTTAGAACAGACCTGGTACAGAGAGGTGCTACATCATGCAGAATTAGTCCGTCCAGGGGGCGTGACGCTACAACACCGAATGCAGTCTACGATCATCCCTTGAGGGGAAATGCTACATCACATCGTATAGACAGTATTCGACAGTCAGAGGGCGTCGCTGTATAGACAACCAACGTGCACCCGTAAGGAGTGGCCGATAAGTATTATTATAGTATCGCCGTGTGGAGAATTAGGAAAATCCTAAATACAGGATCTAGTTCTGCCAGTATAAATTTTACAGTGAAAAGTTCAGTAATTACAGTCTGAGTAGGCTGCGAACTTAAAGAACAGGCGATAGGTCTTCAAAAATACAGTCAAATTAAACGACCTAAAATATCGTAACGTTTTGAAGTACCATAACTGCGAGATAAACATTCTATCAACGTATAAGAACCCGATCAGGGTCGAACAAATTAAGGTTCGCATAGGGTTCTGAAAAAATAGGAATTCTAGGACAGAATACGCAGAAAAGAGAAGTAAATTCTAGACATTGTTTCAAGGAAACAAACGAACTATAAAAAGCACTAAGTTACGAGGAGTATTAGATGCGAGAAAATAATAGGTCACCGATAGATTATCTGGGAGACCGTGAATAAGACAGACTTTCACTAGACAACTAATAGGGTCTAGAAAGAAGCAGTTCGAGCTAAATAATAATAATAGCCGATCGTCAGGAAACCGGATTCGAAGAAGTACCAGTCCAGGAGGAGGTAGATGGTTCGAGACTTTCATATTGGTTAGAGAGGAAGCCGACATTTACGAATTTCACCCTTGGAGACGGGAAGTAAAGAAATCACGTGTGGAAGGCATAATAAAAGCCTTAGTGATTAGAATCTGTGTAGTGTAAATATATCAAATTTGTGTTAAATAGTAATGTTTTAGTGATTTTATTGTGTATCATAGAAGAATACACCAGTGTAATTTAAAATGTTATCAGTGTTTAATATATATGAGTTATATGTGTATCAAGATATGTCAGTGTATGAAATGAATTTGTGCAATATGGATTAATTACACATTGTGGGCGAGATGAAACATCGTTGGAAAGCACGGTATTGGACCGTCTGAACATGTAAGTGGATATTTTCATTATGTTTTGTGTTGGGAATTTGTTTGTGTACAATCCACCTGAGTTTGAGAAATAGGGATGTTTTTGGAATAACAATTAACAGAATAGGAGCGCGGTCTGAACAAGTAGAAATTGAGAAATTATAAAATAATTATGAGAAATGAATAAATCCTTTAGAGGAAAAGTATGAAATAAAATATCAGGGTATTTGATAAAGCAAGCGTAATAATAATAATAATGAAAAGTATATAAATGAAGGTTAATTTGAATTATATGAAAGTAATAGCTTTTGAATTTTTGTGAAACGAATAACGACATGGTAAATACATGTTCTTAAAGTATAACGATTATTGTCACGGGAGAGGATTAATATATAAAAATTTGAGATATAGATCAATTGTTGTTGATGAATTTATCAGTTCTCTGGAAGACGCTAGGCTTTAAAGTAATGTATAGTGCATTGTCGCGTAGTAAAAGTAAATTGTCACGCCAGGAAGGTGTTGAATATAAATATACATGGTAAATTAATTGTGAGGGACAGTTGATTGCGGTAATTGAGCTATGATAAGTCCTCCAGTATGGGATTGGTTCCCGAGGCCATGTGTGTTATATTGTATTGAATAATAGGGAGCGTATTTATTGTATTGACGAGCGCAGATTAGACCGAGGTCATCCTAAGACGCTGAATTGTTGTAAGTCCTCCAGTATGGGATTGGTTCCCGAGGCAGTTGAGAGAGTCGAACCTAGACTCGTATAGTTGTGGAAGCCCCTAAATATCGTTATTGTATTGAATTATTCTTACCCATCAATGATGACCCTTTATAATTAATAAATGCCAAGGTTACGAAAGTGGTCTATGAACCTAAATAATGTTGTAGAAATAATGAAAGAAACGCCAGGTCTGTTCAGAGAACTGTGGAGAAGGAATCACTGTTTTAAAAGCATGAATGTAGCTGTCCCGTGGGGACGAGACATAGAGCCTCCCCTCCCTGGCCATAAATCAAGTCAAGTGTACGGTCTGACCGCTCGCTATTGAAAGGCGGTAGGGTCGGAGAAGACCGTCTGTGGAAGTAATAATATACCATGAGTGTTTAGAGTTTGTTAATGACCTGGGATTCGAACCGAGGTCCTTGAAGATTAAATTACCGCTTGCCAGTTCAGATCGTGGCTTTCTTATATGATAATGGTCGTTTAAGACAAATAAATAAATAAATAAAATCCCTAATGTAATGTTGTATTGATGTAGGATGTCACGAGTTCAATGAGGACAATTAGATTTCGGGAGTGATCTTAATCTTTGACTTTGTTCAAGTAGTCTTCGGTGAGTCTGGAGTGCACAAGTATTTTCCCGATCACTGTAGTGAATTTATTAACTTGAGAGAAATGGTAACGTTGAGAACATTGTGGAATGCCCAAAAATTTAAGTGAAGGAATAATATGTACTGTAAATACGATTATATATTGTTTTTATTATAAGAAACTCATAAAATAAATATTGAGGTGTGTAAAAGAATGACACCGTTCTTATATTGGAAAGTATCGAGCCATGGGAGCTCGTGTTTGTATTGAACTTTAAAGTGACACTTTATGGAAGTGAAACGAATTAATAAGTTTGGGTTGTTTGTAGAAACCCACCTAATAATATAACATATGTTGGATTCTATGGACTCCGTGTTCCACTTGGAACCGGAGTATTTTAATTTGTTTAGTGGCTTCAACGTGGGGCTTGTATGATTTTATCATACACGTAATAAAAACACTTTCATGGCGCCCAGTACGCAGGGCTGAGTTTTCCTAGGGAAAACCCGAGTTTTCTCGAAAAATCAAAATTTTCATTTTTTTTGGAAAAAATGGTTTTTCGAAATTTTGAATTTTTAAATACTTCCATAAAGCTTTTGACATTGAACGAGTATATCAAAAGGGTACGTTTTAGTAAACACCCGTACCAAGGTAAATTTTTTGATAATTGGGACACGAGAGTTCAGATTACCATCTCTCAAGCATGTACCAGCGATGTGGCATAGTAGCCCACTGTATTCCTATATTGTGAATAAGATGTTGACGATGATGGAGCTAAAGGAGTGTTTGGATGAGCATTTCCAAAAGAATAGGGAGGAGATGGTAAAAATAAGTACGGAAAGTAACAAAGCTTCAAAAGAAGAGAATAGGGAAGAGAGGCAGGAGTTTTTGGACGCTATAAAAGCCGATAGCAAGGAGAAGTTGGAGGCTATAAACAATAAATTTGAAACGATAGACAATACATTGGGCCTCCAACAGGATGAAAATAACAAAAAGCTAGAATCCATAAATCAGAAGTTAGGATCTATCCAAGCCGATTGTATCAACATGAATAGTACATTGAAGGCTGAGATAGAAAGTAAGTTGGATAGTATAAAAACAGAGAATTCAGATCAATTTCCAGCACAATCCAGGGTTTTGGAGGATAAACTAGGAGTAATGGAAGTGAAACTTGAAAATAAATTACCTTCATTTCAGGAGAATATGATAGCTGATAATTCTCTGAAAAGTCAAGCCATGAACACCAAACTAGAGGTCATGGAGGCTAAAATACAAAGTAATATAAATGAGAAATTAGAAGAGACAATGAATAACACATTTCAAGGTTTTAAAACTGAGTTTGGGATTAAGTTAACTGAGTTAAAAGGGGAAATCACAAGTAAAATTGAAAGGGAGAATGTGGCACTTCAGTCAGGATTGCAAGATAAAATAAAGACCTTAGAGGAAAGTATGGTAAGTTCCCAAGCTAAATGTCAAGAAAATTTTAAAAATTTAGAAGATAATTTTGGTTCTATAGAAACTAAATTAAGTAACATGGAAAAAACTTGTAAGGAGAATGTAGACGGATGTAAAGATGAACTTGTAACCCAGATCCAAGGTGTGCAGGAAAAGATAAAAGATGAGTTAGAATCAAGTAGGGAAATGTATCAGACATCCCGGGATGATATTAAAAGGGGTATTGAGGCATTAGAAAATAGGTTCATTCGATTCACGGAAAATAAAGATAGGGGAGATATCTTAGCACAGAACCATCGGTCCAATGAAAGAGTTGTGAAGACTGAAAATCAGATAGAAGTTGCAGAAGAAAAAGAGATAACGGTGCCGGAAGAGCCCGAAATTGATATTCAAAAAGAAAATGAAGAAACAGAAATAGAAATTATGGTAACTCCAGTGGAAGCTGAGAAAAACTTTGAGATGTCTCCAGAGAAAACAATGGAAATTCAGGAGGAAATAGTAACTCCAGACCAGGAGGACAGCCGAAATGAAAAGGAGCTGCAAAGTGAAGAAGAACATTTTTATGAAAAGGGTGAGCTTGAAGAACAAGAGAAAACCCCAAAACAGGAAATAACAAAAGAATTGGAAGTTGGAGGGATGGAAATAATAACTCCGGAGGAGATGAAGAAATCTAATGGAATCATAAGAGAGAATATTGTCGAGGCAAGAAACGAAGTAGACGTTCAAGATTCAACGGAAATTAAAAAGGAAAACCCAGAAGAAATTAATGAGGATAAGGAAGATAAGATACAAGGGAAAGAAGGAAAATTGAAAGCCCAGATCCTTAAATTAATAAGAGAATATCAGGGATGTCAAAGAAAAAAAAGAGAATTGGAAACAGATCCAAATGAGTGCAAAGACAACCTTCAAGGAAAAGAAGAGACTAAGAGAGTTATTGAAGAAAAGAGAAGAAGGAGCTTCGAAGAAAATCAGGAAAGAGGAAGACCACCGCAAAATGCATTAGGTCTACACGAGAATGGATACACCATGGAAATTAGGAGAGGAGGAGAGTCGACGTACTATGCCTTGGAAAAAGAGGACGCACAAGCGTATTTCAGTTGGAAACTTCGTAAAAAGAAATGGAATAATAGAAGGAAGAGACGGGAAGAAGACCTGAAGGATCTATGGAATTGGAAGAGTAGGAAAAAGAAATAATCTTTGAAAATGCCATCTCGATACGAGATGAAGGAAAAGAAATACTCTAGCATAGCTAACGGGTTAAGCCGCATGCACCCGTTAAAGAGTAAGAGAATAAAGGGAGTTTTTTTGAAAAGGCCATCTCGAGAAGAGATGAGGAAAACGGAAGAAAACCAAGAAGAGTCGGGAGAGGATAGACCGAGCTCTTAAAAACCAAATTAAATTTTACAGACCTGGAGTCTGAAAACAATAATGAAGAAGTAAAGGGTAAAGCCGTATGCACCCGTAAGGTATTCAAAGAATGTCAATAGGTTGACAGTACATAATGAGAAAGGAGAAACAGACCAGCAAAAAAGCCCGTCTTATGAAACAAGTAAGGAAACAAAACTGTTTGACCCAAGTGTGGAGAGCTTGCGCCAGACTAGGGGAAGAATCATAAACACCCGACCGAGACGAGTAATTTATAGCCCTGAGTGTAGACAACCGCTAAGGGAAGTGAATGAATCGGGACTTGTAAAGACCCAAAATGAGCTAGAGGAAGAGGGTGTTAAAGGAATAAAGAACAAAAGGTACTAAGAAATGTTAAGATGGCTTCGACAATTAGAGAAAATAAGATCTTATGATTAATTGAAATAAATTTCCTCAAATTTTTCGAAAATTTATTTACCCAAGGAAGGGAGAGATGAATCCATGTACCATGGGGTCAAAGGGGTCGAATCCATGTATTTTTGGTGAAAGGAAGGAACGAAATATACAGTCTTCAGAGGAAACATAGAAGGATTTTATACAAGAGAGCAGGCACAACGTTGTGATATAAACAGAAGCCAGATGGCTGGGAGATGGGATCACGCCTAACGCATCGCTCGTAGCCTATCATAGTTATATTTAGAACGAGTGGAAGTTTCCGTCGGTTACACTGAGAGCACGTTTCGGAAATCGCCCTACCTTGCAGGAAAACGGCAACAGCGCAGCTGTGCCAGAATAAGAATAATTAAATTTAACCCATTTGCAAGAATAAAATTAACTAAAGAAATACATCATTGTGAATCATTTCGCATTAGAGATTTTTGTGTGGAGAAAGATGTTATAATAATTGTCCAGGAGAGAAGTGCAAACGTGGCCATACGTCATATGGAGTTTCCCGAGACCCAAGGAGTGGGGAATTAGAAATCAACTGCAACACCCACACAGCTGAGGAACAAATTTTATTTAATATCTCAGAACTACACGATCGATTTTCAGGTGCAGATAGGTCATTTTACGTTTAGAAAACAAGCTTTCCAGAGGTATAATTTTTATATGTGTGCGACCATTATTTCAGAAGTTGGATCTGGAAACTAAGTGGATTTTATCTTTTTGTAGCCAAAGAGTATATAAATCCTGGCAGAACCAAGCCAATCATGCAGTTTCCGATAGCCCAGGGGGGCGTCAGGCTACATCACATCGAAGGCAGTTTAGAACAGACCTGGTACAGAGAGGTGCTACATCATGCAGTATTAGTCCGTCCAGGGGGCGTGACGCTACATCACCGAATGCAGTCTACGATCATCCCTTGAGGGGAAATGCTACATCACATCGTATAGACAGTATCCGACAGTCAGAGGGCGTCGCTGTATAGACAACCAACGTGCACCCGTAAGGAGTGGCCGATAAGTATTATTATAGTATCGCCGTGTGGAGAATTAGGAAAATCCTAAATACAGGATCTAGTTCTGCCAGTATAAATTTTACAGTGAAAAGTTCAGTAATTACAGTCTGAGTAGGCTGCGAACTTAAAGAACAGGCGATAGGTCTTCAAAAATACAGTCAAATTAAACGACCTAAAATATCGTAACGTTTTGAAGTACCATAACTGCGAGATAAACATTCTATCAACGTATAAGAACCCGATCAGGGTCGAACAAAATAAGGTTCGCATAGGGTTCTGAAAAAATAGGAATTCGAGGACAGAATACGCAGAAAAGAGAAGTAAATTCTAGACATTGTTTCAAGGAAACAAACGAACTATAAAAAGCACTTAGTTACGAGGAGTATTAGATGCGAGAAAATAATAGGTCACCGATAGATTTTCTGGGAGACCGTGAATAAGACAGACTTTCACTAGACAACTAATAGGGTCTAGAAAGAAGCAGTTCGAGCTAAATAATAATAATAGCCGATCGTCAGGAAACCGGATTCGAAGAAGTACCAGTCCAGGAGGAGGTAGATGGTTCGAGACTTTCATATTGGTTAGAGAGGAAGCCGACATTTACGAATTTCACCCTTGGAGACGGGAAGTAAAGAAATCACGTGTGGAAGGCATAATAAAAGCCTTAGTGATTAGAATCTGTGTAGTGTAAATATATCAAATTTGTGTTAAATAGTAATGTTTTAGTGATTTTATTGTGTATCATAGAAGAATACACCAGTGTAATTTAAAATGTTATCAGTGTTTAATGTATATGAGTTATATGTGTATCAAGATATGTCAGTGTATGAAATGAATTTGTGCAATATGGATTAATTACACATTGTGGGCGAGATGAAACATCGTTGGAAAGCACGGTATTGGACCGTCTGAGCATGTAAGTGGATATTTTCATTATGTTTTGTGTTGGGAATTTGTTTGTGTACAATCCACCTGAGTTTGAGAAATAGGGATGTTTTTGGAATAACAATTAACAGAATAGGAGTGCGGTCTGAACAAGTAGAAATTGAGAAATTATAAAATAATTATGAGAAATGAATAAATCCTTTAGAGGAAAAGTATGAAATAAAATATCAGGGTATTTGATAAAGCAAGCGTAATAATAATAATAATGAAAAGTATATAAATGAAGGTTAATTTGAATCATATGAAAGTAATAGCTTTTGAGCTTTTGTGAAAGGAATAACGACATGGTAAATACATGTTCTTAAAGTATAACGATTATTGTCACGGGAGAGGATTAATATATAAAAATTTGAGATATAGATCAATTGTTGTTGATGAATTTATCAGTTCTCTGGAAGACGCTAGGCTTTAAAGTAATGTATAGTGCATTGTCGCGTAGTAAAAGTAAATTGTCACGCCAGGAAGGTGTTGAATATAAATATACATGGTAAATTAATTGTGAGGGACAGTTGATTGCGGTAATTGAGCTATGATAAGTCCTCCAGTATGGGATTGGTTCCCGAGGCCATGTGTGTTATATTGTATTGAATAATAGGGAGCGTATTTATTGTATTGACGAGCGCAGATTAGACCGAGGTCATCCTAAGACGCTGAATTGTTGTAAGTCCTCCAGTATGGGATTGGTTCCCGAGGCAGTTGAGAGAGTCGAACCTAGACTCGTATAGTTGTGGAAGCCCCTAAATATCGTTGTTGTATTGAATTATTCTTACCCATCAATGATGACCCTTTATAATTAATAAATGCCAAGGTTACGAAAGTGGTCTATGAACCTAAATAATGTTGTAGAAATAATGAAAGAAACGCCAGGTCTGTTCAGAGAACTGTGGAGAAGGAATCACTGTTTTAAAAGCATGAATGTAGCTGTCCCGTGGGGACGAGACATAGAGCCTCCCCTCCCTGGCCATAAATCAAGTCAAGTGTACGGTCTGACCGCTCGCTATTGAAAGGCGGTAGGGTCGGAGAAGACCGTCTGTGGAAGTAATAATATACCATGAGTGTTTAGAGTTTGTTAATGACCTGGGATTCGAACCGAGGTCCTTGAAGATTAAATTACCGCTTGCCAGTTCAGATCGTGGCTTTCTTATATGATAATGGTCGTTTAAGACAAATAAATAAATAAATAAAATCCCTAATGTAATGTTGTATTGATGTAGGATGTCACGAGTTCAATGAGGACAATTAGATTTCGGGAGTGATCTTAATCTTTGACTTTGTTCAAGTAGTCTTCGGTGAGTCTGGAGTGCACAAGTATTTTCCCGATCACTGTAGTGAATTTATTAACTTGAGAGAAATGGTAACGTTGAGAACATTGTGGAATGCCCAAAAATTTAAGTGAAGGAATAATATGTACTGTAAATACGATTATATATTGTTTTTATTATAAGAAACTCATAAAATAAATATTGAGGTGTGTAAAAGAATGACACCGTTCTTATATTGGAAAGTATCGAGCCATGGGAGCTCGTGTTTGTATTGAACTTTAAAGTGACACTTTATGGAAGTGAAACGAATTAATAAGTTTGGGTTGTTTGTAGAAACCCACCTAATAATATAACATATGTTGGATTCTATGGACTCCGTGTTCCACTTGGAACCGGAGTATTTTAATTTGTTTAGTGGCTTCAACGTGGGGCTTGTATGATTTTATCATACACGTAATAAAAACACTTTCATGGCGCCCAGTACGCAGGGCTGAGTTTTCCTAGGGAAAACCCGAGTTTTCTCGAAAAATCAAAATTTTCATTTTTTTTGGAAAAAATGGTTTTTCGAAATTTTGAATTTTTAAATACTTCCATAAAGCTTTTGACATTGAACGAGTATATCAAAAGGGTACGTTTTAGTAAACACCCGTACCAAGGTAAATTTTTTGATAATTGGGACACGAGAGTTCAGATTACCATCTCTCAAGCATGTACCAGCGATGTGGCATAGTAGCCCACTGTATTCCTATATTGTGAATAAGATGTTGACGATGATGGAGCTAAAGGAGTGTTTGGATGAGCATTTCCAAAAGAATAGGGAGGAGATGGTAAAAATAAGTACGGAAAGTAACAAAGCTTCAAAAGAAGAGAATAGGGAAGAGAGGCAGGAGTTTTTGGACGCTATAAAAGCCGATAGCAAGGAGAAGTTGGAGGCTATAAACAATAAATTTGAAACGATAGACAATACATTGGGCCTCCAACAGGATGAAAATAACAAAAAGCTAGAATCCATAAATCAGAAGTTAGGATCTATCCAAGCCGATTGTATCAACATGAATAGTACATTGAAGGCTGAGATAGAAAGTAAGTTGGATAGTATAAAAACAGAGAATTCAGATCAATTTCCAGCACAATCCAGGGTTTTGGAGGATAAACTAGGAGTAATGGAAGTGAAACTTGAAAATAAATTACCTTCATTTCAGGAGAATATGATAGCTGATAATTCTCTGAAAAGTCAAGCCATGAACACCAAACTAGAGGTCATGGAGGCTAAAATACAAAGTAATATAAATGAGAAATTAGAAGAGACAATGAATAACACATTTCAAGGTTTTAAAACTGAGTTTGGGATTAAGTTAACTGAGTTAAAAGGGGAAATCACAAGTAAAATTGAAAGGGAGAATGAGGCACTTCAGTCAGGATTGCAAGATAAAATAAAGACCTTAGAGGAAAGTATGGTAAGTTCCCAAGCTAAATGTCAAGAAAATTTTAAAAATTTAGAAGATAATTTTGGTTCTATAGAAACTAAATTAAGTAACATGGAAAAAACTTGTAAGGAGAATGTAGACGGATGTAAAGATGAACTTGTAACCCAGATCCAAGGTGTGCAGGAAAAGATAAAAGATGAGTTAGAATCAAGTAGGGAAATGTATCAGACATCCCGGGATGATATTAAAAGGGGTATTGAGGCATTAGAAAATAGGTTCATTCGATTCACGGAAAATAAAGATAGGGGAGATATCTTAGCACAGAACCATCGGTCCAATGAAAGAGTTGTGAAGACTGAAAATCAGATAGAAGTTGCAGAAGAAAAGGGATAACGGTGCCGGAAGAGCCCGAAATTGATATTCAAAAAGAAAATGAAGAAACAGAAATAGAAATTATGGTAACTCCAGTGGAAGCTGAGAAAAACTTTGAGATGTCTCCAGAGAAAACAATGGAAATTCAGGAGGAAATAGTAACTCCAGACCAGGAGGACAGCCGAAATGAAAAGGAGCTGCAAAGTGAAGAAGAACATTTTTATGAAAAGGGTGAGCTTGAAGAACAAGAGAAAACCCCAAAACAGGAAATAACAAAAGAATTGGAAGTTGGAGGGATGGAAATAATAACTCCGGAGGAGATGAAGAAATCTAATGGAATCATAAGAGAGAATATTGTCGAGGCAAGAAACGAAGTAGACGTTCAAGATTCAACGGAAATTAAAAAGGAAAACCCAGAAGAAATTAATGAGGATAAGGAAGATAAGATACAAGGGAAAGAAGAAAAATTGAAAGCCCAGATCCTTAAATTAATAATAGAATATCAGGGATGTCAAAGAAAGAAAAGAGAATTGGAAACAGATCCAAATGAGTGCAAAGACAACCTTCAAGGAAAAGAAGAGACTAAGAGAGTTATTGGAGAAAAGAGAAGAAGGAGCTTCGAAGAAAATCAGGAAAGAGGAAGACCACCGCAAAATGCATTAGGTCTACACGAGAATGGATACACCATGGAAATTAGGAGAGGAGGAGAGTCGACGTACTATGCCTTGGAAAAAGAGGACGCACAAGCGTATTTCAGTTGGAAACTTCGTAAAAAGAAATGGAATAATAGAAGGAAGAGACGGGAAGAAGACCTGAAGGATCTATGGAATTGGAAGAGTAGGAAAAAGAAATAATCTTTGAAAATGCCATCTCGATGCGAGATGAAGGAAAAGAAATACTCTAGCATAGCTAACGGGTTAAGCCGCATACACCCGTTAAAGAGTAAGAGAATAAAGGGAGTTTTTTTTAAAAGGCCATCTCGAGAAGAGATGAGGAAAACGGAAGAAAACCAAGAAGAGTCGGGAGAGGATAGACCGAGCTCTTAAAAACCAAATTAAATTTTACAGACCTGGAGTCTGAAAACAATAATGAAGAAGTAAAGGGTAAAGCCGTATGCACCCGTAAGGTATTCAAAGAATGTCAATAGGTTGACAGTACATAATGAGAAAGGAGAAACAGACCAGCAAAAAGCCCGTCTTATGAAACAAGTAAGGAAACAAAACTGTTTGACCCAAGTGTGGAGAGCTTGCGCCAGACTAGGGGAAGAATCATAAACACCCGACCGAGACGAGTAATTTATAGCCCTGAGTGTAGACAACCGCTAAGGGAAGTGAATGAATGGGGACTTGTAAAGACCCAAAATGAGCTAGAGGAAGAGGGTGTTAAAGGAATAAAGAACAAAAGGTACTAAGAAATGTTAAGATGGCTTCGACAATTAGAGAAAATAAGATCTTATGATTAATTGAAATAAATTTCCTCAAATTTTTCGAAAATTTATTTACCCAAGGAAGGGAGAGATGAATCCATGTACCATGGGGTCAAAGGGGTTGAATCCATGTATTTTTGGTGAAAGGAAGGAACGAAATATACAGTCTTCAGAGGAAACATAGAAAGATTTTATACAAGAGAGCAGGCACAACGTTGTGAAATAAACAGAAGCCAGATGGCTGGGAGATGGGATCACGCCTAACGCATCGCTCGTAGCCTATCATAGTTATATTTAGAACGAGTGGAAGTTTCCGTCGGTTACACTGAGAGCACGTTTCGGAAATCGCCCTTACCTTGCAGGAAAACGGCAACAGCGCAGCTGTGCCAGAATAAGAATAATTAAATTTAACCCATTTGCAAGAATAAAATTAACTAAAGAAATACATCATTGTGAATCATTTCGCATTAGAGATTTTTGTGTGGAGAAAGATGTTATAATAATTGTCCAGGAGAGAAGTGCAAACGTGGCCATACGTCATATGGGGTTTCCCGAGACCCAAGGAGTGGGGAATTAGAAATCAACTGCAACACCCACACAGCTGAGGAACAAATTTTATTTAATATCTCAGAACTACACGATCGATTTTCAGGTGCAGAGAGGTCATTTTACGTTTAGAAAACAAGCTTTCCAGAGGTATAATTTTTATATGTGTGCGACCATTATTTCAGAAGTTGGATCTGGAAACTACGTGGATTTTATCTTTTTGTAGCCAAAGAGTATATAAATCCTGGCAGAACCAAGCCAATCATGCAGTTTCCGATAGCCCAGGGGGGCGTCAGGCTACATCACATCGAAGGCAGTTTAGAACAGACCTGGTACAGAGAGGTGCTACATCATGCAGTATTAGTCCGTCCAGGGGGCGTGACGCTACATCACCGAATGCAGTCTACGATCATCCCTTGAGGGGAAATGCTACATCACATTGTATAGACAGTATCCGACAGTCAGAGGGCGTCGCTGTATAGACAACCAACGTGCACCCGTAAGGAGTGGCCGATAAGTATTATTATAGTATCGCCGTGTGGAGAATTAGGAAAATCCTAAATACAGGATCTAGTTCCGCCAGTATAAATTTTACAGTGAAAAGTTCAGTAATTACAGTCAGAGTAGGCTGCGAACTTAGAGAACAGTTGATAGGTCTTCAAAAATACAGTCAAATTAAACGACCTAAAATATCGTAACGTTTTGAAGTACCATAACAGCGAGATAAACATTCTATCAACGTATAAGAACCCGATCAGGGTCGAACAAAATGAGGTTCGCATAGGGTTCTGAAAAAATAGGAATTCGAGGACAGAATACGCAGAAAAGAGAAGTAAATTCTAGACATTGTTTCAAGGAAACAAACGAACTATAAAAAGCACTAAGTTACGAGGAGTATTAGATGCGAGAAAATAATAGGTCACCGATAGATTATCTGGGAGACCGTGAATAAGACAGACTTTCACTAGACAACTAATAGGGTCTAGAAAGAAGCAGTTCGAGCTAAATAATAATAATAGCCGATCGTCAGGAAACCGGATTCGAAGAAGTACCAGTCCAGGAGGAGGTAGATGGTTCGAGACTTTCATATTGGTTAGAGAGGAAGCCGACATTTACGAATTTTACCTTTGGAGACGGGAAGTAAAGAAATCACGTGTGGAAGGCATAATAAAAGCCTTAGTGATTAGAATCTGTGTAGTGTAAATATATCAAATTTGTGTTAAATAGTAATGTTTTAGTGATTTTATTGTGTATCATAGAAGAATACACCAGTGTAATTTAAAATGTTATCAGTGTTTAATGTATATGAGTTATATGTGTATCAAGATATGTCAGTGTATGAAATGAATTTGTGCAATATGGATTAATTACACATTGTGGGCGAGATGAAACATCGTTGGAAAGCACGGTATTGGGCCGTCTGAGCATGTAAGTGGATATTTTCATTATGTTTTGTGTTGGGAATTTGCTTGTGTAAAATCCACCTGAGTTTGAGAAATAAGGATGTTTTTGGAATAACAATTAACAGAATAGGAGCGCGGTCTGAACAAATAGAAATTGAGAAATTATAAAATAATTATGAGAAATGAATAAATCCTTTAGAGGAAAAGTATGAAATAAAATATCAGGGTATTTGATAATGCAAGCGTAATAATAATAATAATGAAATGTATAAAAATGAAGGTTAATTTGAATTATATGAAAGTAATAGCTTTTGAGCTTTTGTAAAAGGAATAAAGACATGGTAAATACATGTTCTTAAAGTATAACGATTATCGTCACGGGAGAGGATTAATATATAAAAATTTGAGATATAGATCAATTGTTGTTGATGAATTTATCAGTTCTCTGGAGGACGCTAGGCTTTAAAGTAATGTATAGCGCATTGTCGCGTAGTAAAAGTAAATTGTCACGCCAGGAAGGTGTTGAATCTAAATATACTTGGTAAATTAATTGTGAGGGACAGTTGATTGCGGTAATTGAGCTATGATAAGTCCTCCAGTATGGGATTGGATCCCGAGGCCATGTGTGTTATATTGTATTGAATAATAGGGAGCGTATTTATTGTATTGACGAGCGCAGATTAGACCGAGGTCATCCTTAGACGCTGAATTGTTGTAAGTCCTCCAGTATGGGATTGGTTCCCGAGGCAGTTGAGAGAGTCGAACCTAGACTCGTATAGTTGTGGAAGCCCCTAAATATCGTTATTGTATTGAATTATTCTTACCCATCAATGATGACCCTTCATAATTAATAAATGCCAAGGTTACGAAAGTGGTCTATGAACCTAAATAATGTGTAGAAATAATGAAAGAAACCCCAGGTCTGTTCAGAGAACTGTGGAGAAGGAATCACTGTTTTAAAAGCATGAATGTAGCTGTCCCGTGGGGACGAGACATAGAGCCTCCCCTCCCTGGCCATAAATCAAGTCAAGTGTACGGTCTGACCGCTCGCTATTGAAAGGCGGTAGGGTCGGAGAAGACCGTCTGTGGAAGTAATAATATACCATGAGTGTTTAGAGTTTGTTAATGACCCGGGATTCGAACCGAGATTCTTGAAGATTAAATTACCGCTTGCCAGTTCAGATCGTGGCTTTCTTATATGATAATGGTCTTCTAAGACAAATAAATAAATAAATAAATAAATAACATCCCTAATGTAATGTTGTATTGATGTAGGATGTCACGAGTTCAACGAGGACAATTAGATTTCGGGAGTGATCTTAATCTTTGACTTTGTTCAAGTAGTCTTCGGTGACTCTGGAGTGCACAAGTATTTTCCCGATCACTGTAGTGAATTTGTTAACTTGAGAGAGATGGTAACGTGAGAACATTGTGGAATGCCCAAAAATTTAAGTGAAGGAATAATATGTATTGTAAATACGATTATATATAGTTTTTATTATAAGAAACTCATAAAATAAATATTGAGGTGTGTAAAAGAATGACATCGTTCTTATATTGGAAAGTATCGAGCCATGGGAGCTCGTGTCTGTATTGAACTTTATAGTGACACGTTATGGAAGTGAAAATAAGTATAATTTTGTTGGTTTGAAGGAAACCATGTGTTTTAATATAATATTTGTTTGATTTTATGTGTTCCTTGTTCACTTTGAACAAGTTAGAAGGATTGGTCAGTAGTTAATTTGTTTAATTTGTTTGTAGCGCCATAATTTTGGTAAATTAAATGTTTTATACTAGGAGTTGATTTTGTTTTTATTTTTGGAAGTGTATCCTCTATTTAATGCAAAATGTGTAAGTCACAGAGTGGGAGAACGTACCAAAACCCCGAAAATCCCAATTTGAGCATTGCTGGCAGACTGTGATTTGCATATTTCTTACTAAAAGGGCACAATATGAAATATTTAGACGGTTCTCAATATCTACGAATCTGTTACAGCAATTACACTGAAATTTTGTATGTTGATAGAGACAATTAACATGAGCAGGATATATGAAAATAGGCTGTATAGTTCTTCACGGAACTACTTGTTAATGATGAGTGTATATGCCGACTACCACATCTCCCAATGAAACCAATTGGGAGATATTGTTTTTCAATGAAATGCAGGTCTACCCCCTTAACACCCCCATTAGAACCTGAGTATCCAAAAATCCGTCCTTAGTGGGCGTTTTCGACTTACAACGAACATATCACCAAAATTTCATGTTTCTAACTTTAATAGTTTTGGCTGAGCGATGATGGGTCAGTGAGTCAGTGAATCAGTCAGTCAGTTAGTCAGTCAGTCAGTCAGGACACTTCGTTTTATATAAGTGACCAGCAGGTACCCGCGGATTCGTTCGCGTCATAGTCGTGTCATATTGTTATTCAATGAAATGCAGGTTTAACCCCGTTAACACCCCTTTATAACCTGAATATCCAAAAATCCCGGCTTATTGGCATTTTTCGACACACAACAAACATATCCCCAAAAATCATTCTTCTAACTTTAATACTTTTGGATGGTAGATGAGAGTGAATATCCAAAAATCCTTCCTTAGTGAAAGTTTTTTTTCAGAATTTCACCCCTCCCCATGGGCCCCTTAAATTTGATTTATGAAAAAACGGTCGAACAGCTATTTACTTAATTATTTGTTCATTTATTATTAAGCTAATTGGTTTCCTCTGAGTTTCAAACTCCTTGCCTATGTCGGTTAAAAGATGCACGCTCCGTTAGGAATCCTTCAACACCCACTTTTCACCCCTTTCACCTCATAATATTGTGCCCATTCAACAATGAAATATGTAAATCACAGTTTGCCAGCAATGCTCAATCGGGAGTATCGGGGTTCATGGTTTGTTCTCCCAATCTGTGACTTACACACTTTGGATTAAGCAGAGGATACACTTCCAAAAATAAACAAAAATCAAATCCTACTATTAAAACATTTAATTATCCAAAAATATGGCGCCACACAAATTAATCCAATAAAAATACTGACACTCCACTTCACACTTGTCAAAAGTTGAACAAGGAACTCATATTAAACAATTATAAGATCATAATGACTGGTTTTCCAAAAACCAACAAACTTCAACTAAGTTTCACTTCCATATGGTGTCAATTCAATTTCTTTAAAATAGCGAGCTCTAAACGGCTCGGTAATGTTTACATACACTGTGTTATCAATTTAATGCACATCAATTACTATTTACATGAGTATACCTTTTAATCCTAATTATCAAAGTATGGCTAATCATCAATTAATTTTTTTTGGCTTTCACAATGCTCATATGTTACCATCCCTCTCTCTCAAGCTAACAACTCACTACCGTGATTGGGAAAAATCTGCGTACTCCCGAGCCTTAGAAGGCTACTGAACAAGTTAAACATAACATTACTCCCGGAATCTAATGTCTTCAATAGAACTCGTGATTCACTGAATCATTGAACAATAAAAGTTAGGGATTTATCATTCTGTCTTAAAAGACCATTATACCTTAAGAAAGCAACGATCTGAACTCTGCAAGCGATAATAATGGACATAAAGGGACCTCGGTTCAAAGACCAGGCCGTTAAAACAATCTTTAAACACTTCTGTGTATTATGACTCAGACAATCCTTCCTAACCTAACGCATTACCAGAGGGTAAGGGTCTAATCTTAACTTCTTGGCGTGATTTATTGCACAGAGGGAAGAGAGCTCACAGTCTCGCTTTCACAAGGGACTGGCTACAACAGTTTTCCACACAGCTGTTTCAAATGCAATTCTCTGAATGACAAGGCTTCTAATACAAATTCATAAAACAACATATTTAGGTTCAACAGACCCATTCTCTTAGCTTCGATACATAATAATTATGAAGTGTCCTCATTAGCGGGTAAAAAATCAATAATACAACCAATATTTAAGGGGCTTCAACACGGACGACTCTGAGTTCGATCCTTTCAAATGCCTCGGGAGCAGTATCCCAATTTGGGGGACTTATAACATTAGCGACTTAGGGCAGGCCTCGCCTTTTACCAGCGCTCATAATACAACATAAATAGCACCCTTCTTTAACATACAACACACAATGCCTCGTGATCACTATCAAAACTTTGAGGACTTATTACAATTCATTCACCACGACTAACTGTCCCTCATAATTACTTTTACCGAGCATTTCAACGCATTCCTAGCGTGATAAATTACTTCAATGCGCTACATGGCGCTTATACATTAATTAGCCAAGTTGCCTTCAAAGAACTAAATAAATTCAAAATCAACGTTTGATCTACATCTCACAATATATATTTTATACTCTCCCTCCCTTAACAATAATCATTTTGACCATAAAGAACATGTATTCATTACATGTATTAATTCATCTAAAGGAGCTCGGAAACTACCACTTTCAATATAAAATTCATTACCGTACAATATTCATTCATTTATATAATTATTATTATTATTATTACGCTTGCTTTCTCATATTTATATCATTTATCAATTACACTGATATTTTACTGAATATTTTTCACTAGGGATTCATTTATTTTTCACATATTTATTATAGTTCTCTCAAATTAATCGTTCAGATCGCGCAATCATTCTTTCACCTGTTATTAAGCATCCCTATTCTCTCTCTCATGAGGATTATACGCAAATCTTCCCAAACACATAGTAATGAAATAGTTACTCACATGACTGTACGGTAAGCAACCGAATTCTCCAGCGATGGAACATTTTCGCCCACCAACTTTTACTTAAGCCATTTTCATGGTTATATTTACACTCAATGACACTTTTTTAACACCACATAAAATATATACCTTGATCACTTGGAATATAACGAATACCATTTTGTATTCGTTGTCACTTAACACAATACAGTTCACTAAAAATATTACACTCAAAAATTTCACTATATTTACATTACATAACAATTTTATCACTTTGGCGTAAATTATTCGCCTTACACACGTGATTTCTTTTCTTTTCTTTTCCCGTTTCCAAGGGTTGCACTATAGCACGTCGGCTTCCTAATCTGACGAGATGATGGAAAGTTTCGATCCAACTAAACCACGCTGGAACGGCTGATCTTCTAATCCTGGGTTTGACTATCGGCTTCTATAACATTACTGCACGATGTCGTATCTTGCTAGACGCTACTTGTTCGACTAAATAAAAGTCTGTCCTTGATGTATTACTTTTTCGATCGCTCGAACCGTTTATCGGTGACCTATTAATTTCCTTGTACTTTCTGTTACTTTTATTTGTAGCTTATTGGAGTACTTCCCAATGTTTACTGTTCATTTGTCTACCTAGACAAAACCTGGAACTACAATTCCTAATTTTTATCGTCCTGCGTTCTAGTCCCTAAATTCATGAACACTAGGCGTTACTATTTCGTTCTACCCTGATCTGGTTCCTTAACGTAGATAGAACTGTCTATTTCACTATCCTTGGGTACTTCGAAACCTTATGATGCGTCGGTTCTTTAACTGAACTATTATATTCGAGTACCTATCGCCTGTTATTTCTCAAGTCCACAGCCTAAACTTTGACTATACTGGTGAACTTGAACGATAATTGTTTCTACGTGCAGCGTCTAAGCGCTCACTAAAATAACTTTTTATACTTTGCGACACAGTATCACGCTCTCTGTCTTCTTTTATAACTGAATGTACTTTGATGCTGCACTCCTACACTAGGAGTTTACTTGTAGCTTGTCTTGTAGTTGATGCTTCCTCGTGCAGCGCCTCTGCGCTCACGGTACTGAATGATTGTGACACAGTGACGCCCCCTCGGGCTGTCTGAAACTGCATGCTCCTCCTGGCACCTCCAGGGTTTATATCCTAATCGGCGGCAAAAAGATAAAATCCGCGTCTTCTCCAGCACTAACTTCTGAAGTAATAGTAGTAGTAAGCGTTTGCTACACTCCAAATATTGCATCATCATGACCAGAAATTGCGTAATCCTGATGACGTCGTGGGTCCTTTGAGCGACCACGTGGTCCAGGAGCGGGGCATGTGCACTGCACGTGTTAGCGTGGGAAGGGGTTGACCTTTTGGCTTATTTGTGCGATGTTGATAAAAAGTTAATGGGTGTTGACGGCATGGGGGTTGTTTATTAGGATGGTAACTCGAAATTCAGACTCCTCTTCCACTCCTACAGGGGAGTTTCTTGGTTCGATTCTGTGTTTTGTTATTTAATTCCCGGGACAGCCTGTGTATCATGGTTATTAAGTATTGATTGATTATTGAATTATATTTTGGTAATTTTCCAAGGAAGTGTAGAGAGTCTTGGGTGTCATAACTTTTGAATGAGAGTGTACGGTGAGGCACTCGACATAGCCGGATCGCTACCAGACATGTGGTGTGCAGCTGTTCCGTTTTTGCTCGCGCCGTGCGGCAAGCCATGAGAGCAGCCAGCGCATGTAGTGCATGGTTGTCGTTAAAGTTTTTGCTCGCGCAAGCTAAATAAGTAATCCGATGTTGTAATGCCACACTCTGTTTAAGTACGACATATATTACCACAGCGTGGGAGTGGAGTTGTGTTACTCCTTCTCGCTATGTTATGTCTGTTTAATTTAAATGATGTTAACATTTTTTGTGTTCTGGCTTGCTTCATGATCTCAATCTGGTTAAAGTGTTTTATATGACATGTATAACTTTGAGTGTGTGAAATGAATTTCGATCTGTTTGTTTTTAGATTCACAGACGTCATTAGTCAAGTCTGTAATTTTTAATGCGAGAACGAGATTGGATGTCGGTTCCCAGAGCTCCATGTGAAAATGTTTAAAATAGCTTTTTGCAGTTTGATATTCGCAATATATAAGAGCACATAGCTATGAAGTAACACTTAGTTTCAAAGCAACTCAGTTAACAATCAACATGACCATGTATGGAAATCTTTTAGTTAAGCTCCAGCAGCTCTATGAGATAAAATCTCTGAGAGAACAATCAGAGAGGCTGGGGCTAAACTTCGCAGTGAGCGCGTTCAAAGTGGAAGAGGACGTTTGGTTCAACGGGCTTAGCAATCTTCAGCAGGACATGTATAATTGCGAGTTATTGGAAATAATTCGAGACCGCCAGCATTGCAGAGAGTTGACGGCGGATGGCGTAACCCCCCACATATTGGGGGTGATCATTCAGCGGCTGGAATCAATCGACTCCGACAGTATCGAGCTGCTCGATTTTCCACCGCTGGAGGAAGAGAGTGTGGGGGGTGAAGATCGTATGGATGCCGAAGAAGGTGGAGAAGAAGAAGAAGAAGAAGAAGAAGAAGAAGTCCAAATGATTAATTAAATGGACGTTGGACAGTGGGTGTTTAAAAAAAAAAAAAAATAATAATAATAATAATAATAATAATTTGTGTGGTGTAAATCTTTTTTAAAAATATATTTATTTGATCATTTGTGGTTTACATTAATTATATAATATGAATTAGTGAAAAATGATATGATCTTCGTTCTTAAAGTGGTAAGTAGTTCTTTTTCCAACAAGCTGCAGAGAGAATTGAAGATGCTGTGTTGTTTGCAGAGTGGAATATGCTGGTCTTGTGCACGGGGTAAGTACAATCATTCTTTTCTTTCTTGCGTGTGTTGGTTTTAGTGAGCTGAAAAATATATATAGAGACACATTAATAATAATAATAATAATAATAATAATAATAATAATAATAATAATAATAATAATAATAATAATAATATCTTTTGTGAGGAATAAAAAATAAAAATAAAAAAAACTTACACTGTTCTAATTATAAGATATTTTTGTTGGGGATCCAAGAGTTGTGAGTTGAATCGAATCCAAGCCAAGATACGAAGGCTCGGGTTCCTTTTCTACGTAGTACTTTGTCGACTAAGTAAATATTAGGATGTTTTGTTCGTTGTAACTCTGCTTCGTAGAACGCACCAAATATTGGGATATTTTTATTATCTTTTAAAAGATATGTTCGTGGATTAGTATTTTGAACTTTATAAATTGTAAATAATTCTGTTGTCCAATTAGCTTCGTACCCTTTACTGAAGTGTTTCTTGATTTTTGATATTCTTACAATGTCGCCGATTTTATATTTTGGTTTTCTTAAAGTTTCATTATATTGTGTTGGCAAGCGGGGTGGATTGTTTCTTTTCACATCATTAGGTTTCATGCCAATGCTGCGATGTATTTTGTGATTATACTTTACTAGTAACTCAGGCAAAATATGTACCCATCGGTAAGAACCTCGTGTTGTGAATTCTTTCCACATCGATTCCTTAAGAGTTCGATTAAATCTTTCTATCACACTCGCTTTAATGGAGCTGCCAGTGGAATAATGCTTTAGATTTTGTTTCTGAGACCATGTTTTGAATTCACTGTTATAAAATTCCGTTCCTCGATCGGTGTGAAAATAATTGGGCAATCTTTTACTTTGAGAATAAACAAATTTTAAGCTTTTCACAATCTCACTTCCTTTTTTGGTTTTAAGAGGAATTGCCCATGCATATTTCGAGTAAACGTCAATAATGGTTAATAAATATTTAAATCCATTATTCCATTTTGCAAGTTTGGACATGTCCACAAGGTCAGCTTCATGGAGGTCATCGATTCCTTTGCTAATAACACGTCGTCTTTTAAACTTTTTTCTAAGCGGTGCGTGAAGTTCTTTTGCAATTTCTCGTCTGATTTCGTTCATAGTTATTTTCCAAACAATGTTTTATAACATACTGTGCATTGTTTTACAAACGTTGGAATTTTTATTCAATATATCCAGCATTTCTTAGTTCTTCTTCTATTGCAAAGATTTCGCTGTCTAGTCCTGTGTGACCTGCAGCTTTCGATGCAATTAATTTTTTAAGTCTTGATACCAATTTGTTTGGTTCATTCCAGTGAACGAATTCAATATTGTTTCCGCCTTCAAATTTCCAAATGGCTTGTGGCGCGATGTGTTTTTTTTGACCATATCCAGTATGCATTGTAGTATTTGCTTCTTCATTTTCATCTGCTGTTTTTATAATTCTATCTATGTCTTCAGTGAGAAGGGGTTCAATTATATGTCTATACTTATAAGATTGCGTTCCTCTTGGAGCTGCATTGCTTGTATAATTTCTTTTGTGCACGTTTGAAACATTTAATAATTTCAAATATGAACTTAAATCACTCCTATCTATTAGAGTGGGGTCTGGTACTTTCCTTTGAATCAATTCAAGTAGACCTTCTGTAATAGGAAATTTTTCACCGCCAACTTTTATCCACTTTTTATCGAAGAAAACTCGTTCGCGTCCCAAGTATTGTTTATCATTTCTTATCGTTATACCAAATGTTCTATCCACGTTTTGTTTAATGAACGGATCAAAGTAGCGGTTAAGTAGTGAAATTATTTTGATGCTATCTCCATCTTCTTCGTCTGAAGTAGCAGTGGATTCAGAATCGTTATATTTTCCTTTTCTTTTTCGATTTTCTTTATTTTGAGTCGACGTATTAGCAATAGCTACAAGTTGATTTAATGAACTTGTTACTGGTTTAAAGTTAGTCTCTATATCTAATTCTTTTCGTCTAACATCATCTTGAAGTGAAAGATACTTGTCTTTAACATCTTTTTTTAAGCGAGAAAGTTTATCCTTTACTCGACTTTCAGCTTTAATCTTTGAGCTCTTCTCCATGACTAAACGGAAATTGTGGTTGTTTTACTTATTTATAGTATATTCAAAATCGATTTGAAGAGGAAGATCATCAGTTTTATGTTTTTTCGGGTCTCTAAGTCGAAACTGAATTTCATCTTGCTCTTCAACGACAATATCACTGCCATCCAGTTCAATCTCTTGACGTATATTTAAAATTGCATACACAATTGGAGATCTTGGTGAAACAAAAATTGGTTTTAATACACCTTTGTAGGGAAGTTGGTACTGTATGTTATGATTATGAAGCGTGTATACTGGTGAATGGATTGATGGTGTGTTGGAGAATTTCAGAATAAATTTCGATAAGTTCTTTTTCTTTACTTCATCTTTTAATATACCATATTCTTCTTTGGATGCAGTAAAACTTTCGAGTGGTTCTTTGTTAACCATTTGCTCAATTTTTTCCAGTTCAGTTTTTAACTTGTTATATTCTTCTTTGGATTCAGCAGCATAACTTTCAAGATCTTCTTTTTTAACAATATTGAGATTGTTAGCAACACCCTCAATACGAGTTTGTAAATTGCTTAAAATTTCTTTTAGTTGATTAACTTCAGTTCGTGACGCAGCATAGTGTTCTACAAACCGTTTATTTGTCACGTCTTGGTCGTTAACAGGGAACTCAACATTTGTTTGTTTTTGATGTTGTAGATTGTTTACAGTTTGTTTCAATTGATCAAATTCACGTTGGGAAGCGGCATATTGTTCAACAAACGTCTTATTTGCAACATCGTTATCGTATATGGGATTGTTTACGTGAGTAATTCGTCTACTCATCATATTTAAAGTTCCACCATCGTCTACGTTTAAAACGTTTTGTTTATTAAATTTAGCGATTAAGTCTTCTAGATCTTTTCGAGAGGCAGCAAAGTTTTCTAAGTAATATTTGTTTATTGCATCTAACGAATCGATTGGTTGAGATATGTTTGTTATTCTTCTATTTAACATATCTACAGTTTCATTATCTCTGTTTATATTCAAAAGAGATTTTCTAATTTCATCGAGTTCATTTGTTACATGAGTTTTAAGAAAAGAATACGTTACCGCATCTTGATTTTGAATTGGATCTTTAACATTTCTTATTCTTTTGTTACCCAAGTCGAGAGTATCTTGATCATACGGAAAGTGATCTTCTGAAAATTCTCGCACTAAACCATGAATGAATTCTACTCGTTGTAACACTTCGGTTATTCGGGTCTCAAGATATTTTTTTATATTCGATGTATGTTGCTGCATTGCAATAAGGTTTACTGCATCATTTGCAGATGATGGTAAAGCTAAGCCCGCGAGACGTTTGTTTTGAAAGTCAAGTTCTTTTTTCTCTATTTTACAAATTGAAAAAATTAAACCTTTAAGCTCGTTAAAGTTTCGTTGTATGTCTTCTTTAGACTCGATTTTATTTAGCTCATTTAATAACTTCACTACATAACCTTTGTTGCATGCATCTTCAACATGTATTGGCATTCCAACATTTTTTAACCGTTTGCCGTTAATACTTAGATGTCCGTCGCTTGTTGTTGTTGTTAGTTGATTTCCATATTGCACTAGCTTATCATCAACATATGATTTAGTTGCAATATCATGTCGGGAAGTCGGTCGTCCGATAGACACATTATTGGTTTTGTTAAACGATGTCATAGTTAAGTTGTTAACCACGCAAAAGCTATAACACGAATGGCCATTTACCTCTTTTTGAAGTCATATTTATAACTGAAAATAAACATCAAAACCATTGCGATATCGACCATTTTGTAAATCGCTATCTTTATCGATAACCAAAAAACCAAACTTAGAGTTTTGCCAACAATACGAACAAATATCAAAGAACTGTTCATAGCTCATATCTGTATTTACATGATCGTTATATACGTGACGCAAGTTTGTTCCGTCTTGTTTAAAAAGAATTAAAAAATTAGCGTTATCTCTAATTAGATGTTTAGGTATACAAGAATATGTTTGACAAAGATAAAATACGTCAACGTCGTGATGACGACCTCTACTGAAATAATCTTTCATGTGTTGTTGTTTATTGCTGGCTACATCATCAAAAACAAATATAGAGTTTTTTCTAGCCATTTCTGGAGGCATTACTTCATCATTATCGGAAAAAAAATCACTTTTTATTTCTTTTATGGAGTCCAAAAACTTTTTTAATTCAACATATTTACTTTGAGCAAGTGATTTAGAATAAATATAAACGTTTTCAAAACGAACTCCATTTTTGTGGCATAATAAATTTAGCATTACGTTTGTTTTGCCACAGTTCGATGGACCGCAAATGATACATCGAATTGTGTTCGGTAGTAAAACACCATGCTTTCTTTTTTCACTTTTACTCTGGTTTTCAGCATTAGTAAATGAAATTACTGGTAGAGTGTTTGACTGCTTAACAAACTTCAACATGTCTACGTTTACGTCTGAGAATGCACACTGCACAAAAAATCACATCACATCAACATATATTGCTTCCACACGTATCATAACTTGTATTATGTGGAATAATAGTAGGATTTTCAGGATTTAAATCAACGTTGCCGACGTAAAACCCTCTTATATATGGACAATATGGCGCCCATTTTTCATGATCATTTAAAGGATTATCGTTTTCCCTCCAATTTTCAATTTCAATCTTACAGAATATACATTTCACCTTATCACCATGTCCAGTATAATAAAACCCTGCTGGTGCTAAACAAAATTCGTTTGGACAGGGAAGAGGCCAATTTTGAAAAGTTTTAAGTCTTTCATATTCGCATTTCAATTCTATGCTAGGAGAAATATTGTTTACGTAGGGGCAAGAAAAAGCCCATTTCTTATGTTCTTCAAACGGATCATCATCTTCTTCCCAATAACTAAGTTGCAGATTACAGAAAGCACACCTAACCATATCCTTATATCCAAAATAGAAAAATCCTGCAGCTGCTAACCATGCAGTGTTCGTAAAACTGTCTGAAGACCAGGTCTTAAATGTTTTTAGCCGATCTCTTTCAGATTTTAAATTCATTTCTTTTTGACTCAATATCATTTGCATTAACTGTTTTTTGGAATACTTTACACAATTAAAATACTTCATGATGCTGGTTTACTTCACAAAGAAAAGATGTTCACCACACAAAGCTAAATGCGAACTGACATGAATCAACAAAACACGTTGGCTAATATGCACGTGTTGGGTTGGCCGAGCGGTCTAAGGCGTTAGACTTAAGATCTAATTTTCAGAAATTGAAAGCGAGGGTTCGAATCCCTCACCTGACAATATTATTATTATTATTATTATTATTATTATTATTATTATTATTATTATTATTATTATTATTATTTTATTTACATGTAGAGTGAGGAGGTAATTGATCATTAATAAGAACTTTCATATGAAATGGTACAAAAGACATTTTTTTTTTCTTCTTTATTCATTTAGAATTACAATTAATACAATTTTATTTCTCTTGAAGTAATCTCATTCTTTTTTAGTTGTCCAGATGAGTGTGGCTGTGTTGAGATGATCTTCTTCTTTTTAGTTGTCCAGATGATAATTTTCTGTAGACAAAAAAAAGATACACTGTGTTAAAAAGCAAACTAAAAACAAAATATGTATAGCTGTCAACTACAGTAGTAGATCTAAATTAATCACCTTTTATAGATAGCGATTACAGTTGTCACATTTGCAGCGAAGATGAAACAGTTGAAATTTCCTCTTTAGATGATCTGGTAGATGTTCCCACTCTAGACGAATTCGTTGTGGTTCATATATAGTCAGCACGTTTATAGGAAAGTAGTTCCAATCAAACTTATTAAAACCTCGAAGTCCACTGTTTCGAAACTTGTTTATTATCGAACACACGATTTTCATGATGCCATCAGAAGAATTTAACCAATGTTGAACAGCATTGACGTTGAATTTAGCACAACTATTGCTTCCCATTGCTAGAGATGGTAAATGTTTTGGACAATCTGTAGGTAAACGATGGCTATGCCTCAACATTAGGTCTGACATTCCATCAATCGTATTAAGATCGAATAATGAGTCTGGGGAAAGTGCTTTTAGTGCAAACAAAGAAAATTCCTGTGGCAAATTATATACAACTAAATAATCATATTTATTCTTAATAGACTCAAAAAAAGAAGAAAGAGTTTTTTCACAATATGCTGCAACCCATGTGATCACGGGGCTGAATGAAGGTATATTGCCGTTATTTAACATACAGTAAGCAAGTTCCAAACTGCCGTTTGGTAGCTTGCGAATGTCTGCAACTATTGGTTGCTTCTTATTCCACGTGCCAGCATCAGTAGAAGGAGAGTTTGTTGTTGTCAATTCCATGATTGCAACTAAAGTGAGAATACTTGTTTACTTGCTTGCTTATAACTTAGCAAATATTGGTTTAGATAATTACTTCATTCGTTAATGGTCTGTAAGATATTTGACGATCATGAATAAGAACACAATAAAGAGTTGTATCTTCAGGTATATTCTCACTTGTCTCGATTTCAATTCGCACATCGACTGAAGATGTCTTCACTGCTTCCACTTGTTCGAGACAATTAATTACAATAATAGGACAAAGAGACTTAAATTCATCTCGTGAAACCAGAGTCTCTGAACGAACATCATCGATCTGATAATATACATTACGAAATTTAACAAACATGTCATACAACTCGCTGTAGTCATTTATGGCAATTTCAGAAGTTGGCATTTCATAGGGATAAAAAATTGAATTTAAAAAAACTCTTATAGATTTAATGTTGCAATGGTCGAAATAGGAAGAGCATGTGTTTAGTAAATTTCTTCTAGTTTGAAAACCTAATAAAAATTGACGCGGTTTTTGAGTTTCAGAAGTTGTCATTACAGTCCAACTATATTTAGTTGTTCTAGGAAGAGAAGGCAAGACGTGAACATCCCACGATCGATAACCAACCTGAATGGGAATATTTTTCTGCATTAGTTTTAATCTTTTAATTTGTTCTTCGTCTGATAATAATAAAACAGGAATTTTTAGATAAACTTTAAATAACTTGACCTTAGAAAGATCGTTTTCGGTTGTCGATTGCAACGCACGTGCGTCACTTGACGATCGGAGAAGTATTACCTCATGCTTGCAGTTTAAAATCGGCTTTCTGTAATCCTCTGCTATTCCTAACAGGTTGCTTAAAGGAAGTATTATATGAAAACGTTTTGTGTTACTATCAACAATATTTGCTTCACTTGCTGGCGTTGTTAAAGAGGGAAAATAACCAGCATTTTGTAAAGCTGTATATTCGTTTTTTGAATATGATGCAAAGGTTTTTATAGAACTTGTTATACCTAGATGGCGTGTACGATCAATTTCTTTACCATTTAACGTGATGCGAATTTCGCTAAAAAGATTAGCCCCAAAATTTTGGTCAGGATGCGCTGTAGTAGAAGCAGCTGGATTTATGTTAGAAGTAATAATTTGACCTTCTAAGTGAAGAACACCTTCTGATAATAAAACTATGTTTTCTTCATTTTGAATCGGTATTCGAATTTCATCATTATTTTCGAATTTATTAGCTGAATAAGGTTGATAAACTCTTTCTTCTCGTCGCACAACTCTGTTGTCAACCTCTCTTTTATCTGTTATGTTAAACATGCTAAACATGTTAACAGCTTCAACTATAGATAGAAACTAAATAAGATTAACAATTGCATATATATTTATATTGAAATTAAAGTACGCGATAGCCTAAAGACTGTAAGAATTGTTTGTTGTTACTCGATAACTGTTTCTTAGATTTCAAGGTGCGATGTCGTTGTTTGTTTTTTTTACAAATTTTAGCTGATTGATTTATATTATTTTTTCGAATCAGAGTCGACTTCTTTTTTTTCAAACTTTGAGTATTATATAGTATAACCATATTTGTGATTGTTTTCTAGTATGCTTACTCAAGTAGAATGAAAACATAACAGTATTTCATTACTTTATATAGCAAGATATCGTGCTGGACGAATAATTAATTCTACAGTTAAATCTTCATCTTGCAAATCAATGAGCTGTTGAAGATGATCTTCAAGTTGCACAGATACATGTTGAATAAGCTTGGTGTTCATGGGCAAAAAATTAATCGTTGTTGGTTGTACAACAATCGGGTAACCAGCAGGAACATGAGCTTTAAAATTATATAAAGAGTGTGTTGGTTTATGGTTCAAATAAGAACTCGTACCAAGCACAAGGTTGCAACATACTCGAATACTATTAACAGTGTTAATTTTAATCATATATTCAGAATGATGAGTTGTGTTTGCCTTGAACTTTCTATGAGAAAAGCCTAACAAATCTGCAATAGAATCTGCAACACCAAAATCTATAGCAAACACTTTCGAATGTAGTTTACAATGATAAAAGACTTTATCATAATTAATATAAAATGATGGGAATTTGTCTTTGTCGCCTAATAAATGTTCAACTAATAATTCATTAATCTTTTCACTTAATTGTTTTAACGTATAGCTAGCATTGGGTATTATTAAAATCGCTCTATCCGCTTCGTTCAACTTTATAGCCAAAATGTTATTATTCTCGTTAATTGCAACTTCATTATTTCGATGAATTTCAATTTCTCTTTTATTCTCTTTAGGGTAAACTTTCTTTTTAATACCTAAAGGCCCTGCTACACTGTTGGCTACAGTGAAATCAATATTAAACGGGGAAGACAAAACGAGACGGTTGTCTCTTTTTCCATCTATATCCTCTTCCACATACAATTTTGTTTTTTCTAAATGTTCTGGTATAAGTTTCGACAATGAGTGATAACTAAGTAAATCATCAAAAGCTGAGGCTAGATCTTCAAATTCATAAATACCCGGTGGTACCACTAAATCAATTGATAAAAAATTAGTAAAATGAATGCGAAATTTATTATTTCTGTTGGTAACATTTCGAATAGAATTAGATGTATACAATCCTGCAAGTCCTATTTCAAAAAACTCTGCTCCTACAAGATGAATCGGGTTCTCCAATGTAACATCAATCTTCGAGCCTTTACCTTCAAGAGTTATCCGTCTTTCGAAAGCCATCTTTGAAATGTTTAAAGACGGTCTGTGTTTCCCTTATTTATACAATACAAGAAGACTAAACATAAATGTCCACAAATCGAAGAAGTAATCGATTGATATGAATGAAAATTATATTGTAGATAGCAATTTTTAAGATATGTTAAAATTTCTAATGGTGGTCTTAAATTACCAATACTATCAAAATAATGCACATATTTACCATGTTTACTGAAAGCTACCCAATGTGAACCGGATTTATCCATCGGTTCAAGGTTAACAATACAGTTTTCATTTTTTCGAGGATATCTTGGTAACGTATCTCGCATAAAGACTCCTCTAAAATTTGGAATCTTTAATTGATGTGCGTATTTAGCTAAATCGAAATTACTTAATGCTTTATTTGGTATTTGGTTAATTATCTTTTGTATGCAGGAGGATTTAAATAAATGCCTTGACCTCCTTTTCCTCGCATTGCTTCTATCATTCGATTGTGTCTTTTCATTTCTTTTAGTTCTTCTTGAGCAGCTTTCGCCTTGTTTATAGCAGACGCCACCCCTGCTGCTCCGCCTGCTAGACCCCCCAAGCCCGACAAGGCTGCAAATATCGGAAGTAGGGGTAAAATACCACCTTGCTTTTTCGATGTTCTTCTTTTTTTTAATCTTTTCTTGTTTTTTTTTTTATTATTTAAGTTTCGCTTACCTCCTCCAATCTTAGACTTAGCTTTCATGATGCCACCCACTGTTAGTGCAGCCGCTCTCTCTCCAAATGATGCGTCACGGGATTTTACACGAGACCAAGCTTTTGAAGCTAAAATTTCATCAGCCTCTCTTCTTTTGTTTGAATCTTTATGCTTTGCGTAAGCAATGTCGTGCTCTTTGCACGCTTTATCTAATATATTTATTCCTGGATCACCACGGCTCAATCGCTTTTCTAATTTTGTTCCTGGTCCACAATATTCATATCCCGGGATGTGTAATTCCACGGGTAAATTATCAATAGTTTTATTAAGTACACGACTGATTAATGATCCACTTCCTGTTCGTTTATATTGAGTGGTAGAGTTGCTCCTCTTACAACGCACCATTACTAAATGATATGTAATATAAAGTAATTATACATATATAATTATATTTCTGGAAAATGGGAATGGTGGGGGGAGGTGTTTTTTTTTTTTTTAAATAATACACACAAAATTTGGGTTATTATTTATTCTTTTTTCATAAGCAAAGGAACACACAAAAATTAGTATTATTACCAGCATAAAAGTGTGTGTGTGAAAGAAATAAAGTAAGTGAGATGAACTGCTTTAATCTCAATTTGTTTCTAATCATTTTTCAGAGAAAAATGACCAAACGGTAAAGTATCAATTCCGTTTTCAGTTATGTGTCTTTTATCTTCGTTTGATGAAATTGCCAACTTATTTTGCCGAACAGTAAATACAGAATGAGATTTTGAAATTATACAAACTTGAACTTTGTTGACTTTTTCTCTGTTATAAAGACACTTTCGATACTCATCAATATTCATACTTTTACTCACACTCTTCTTAATGCCTTTAGCCTTACACAAGCTATTCATTTCATCACACAATTTTATTGCATACATTTTGGGTCGTAACCCCACAAATTCTTCAACAATCCTTCCAGCATTTTCATCTTTCATTAAACCAATTTCACCTTTATTTTGTCTCACAATGCCAAAAGGATTGTTTGTTTCATAGTTTCCAGTATCAAACAAATTTGAATGTTGTTTCATGAACTCATAAATATCATAATAGAATATATACATAAAACTATCGGTGTCTGTGTATAACAACCTCACATTTGATTCAGGATTTGCTAAAATAACATTGTAATGAAAGTCATTCATTTTACATTTAGACAAATCTAATATAGATGCACCAACATATACTGGTTGATTGTGAAAAATCTTTAGTCTACTCATCTCGATGACCATACATTGTTCATCGAATATAATTCTATGTTTAAAATTAGCCTTAGCTATTAAAGACCTAGCACCACGAGCTCCATGCCATTTGGTGACCCATTTGATGTCCCTTAACTTCCTCACATTCATCAGTGAACGACCAAAAATTGCATTATTCATCAATTTATAAAAATTCTTTTCAAAATCATTTTTGGCTTGTTTTCGTTTCTCTGTGTTCACATCAATATATGGTTTTAGCCATTGGCTCTGATTGAATTCAATTATTCTGTGAATACGATCTAATTTCATTCCTAGTTGAATACATTGCTTTAACAATCTATAATGCAAAACATAACGTTCTTTATTATCTAGGGTAGCCATTAGCTTTGTCAACTTTTCGGGACATAGAGGGTAATCTGAATGTTTGTCATGTAACTCTTGAGGATAAGTCAAATCTACTTCCAAAATATATCCAATTTCTGAAGTATCATCAATAGTTAAAACATCAAAGCCTTCAACATTTGCAATCCATTTAAAGCCACCCGTTGGAAGATATTCCATCATCGCATATCCATACAAATTATTAACGTCAAAGTACATTATGTAGGACTCTTGCTTTTTCTCATCATAAGTTTTCATATACTTATTATTAGCAATCGCATGTCGTGTTATACACTGAACATTTCCTCCTCGAATAGATCGTTCAAAAAAGTGTAACATATCAATATCTTGAAGCAATTCAAGTTGAACGTTGGTTATCTTTTTCATAGCACACCAAGACATAGATGGAGCAGTGTAAAAATGAGCTGCATCAATGCCATAAGTTTCCATGCCATTCGATCTAAAATTTTCAAAGACATCCGCCAAAAGAAGTGTGTCAACTTTTAAATACAAATCGGCGTATTCTCCTAATGTTTGACAGGAAAACGTTTCCCACACCGATTGAGCAAACTCATACTCTTCATTCGATATTGTTTGATCATTAAGGCTGCTATAAAACTTGGATATTTCAGGTAATTTAGTTTCGTTAAGAACATCCATACTCGTGACGTATTCATAGGGAAACACACCTTTTCTCGCAGTAAGTCGAAACTGTGCATCATCATTAAAATAACGTCGTGTTATTTGCTTTGAATCTTCGCTTAACGAAGATGAACATTGATCTAGTGAACAGGACAAGAAATTATATGTATCGAAAAATCTTAACTGAATGAATCCATTCTTAGCCCGTACATACTTTGTAAACCCTTTGTAACGTTCCATATTCATCGCTAACAATTTTATATGACCAGGATTATGTAACACCTCTCCATCACGTTTCTCGCAAATTTCTTTAATTATAAAATGTCCATCATAGGCTGTTAGATTATGAAATGCTATAGGCAAAACCTTTGTTACTTTGTAATTTAAATTACAACTATTGTGTGCGCTTCCTCTATATTTTCCAGTTAAGTGACAATGATCGCGTACTTTGAGTTCATTAACTGCAATCGGTTTCTCGCAAATGTGACACATTTTACTTGACAAAAATAATCTTTCTTCATTTTCGGTCATCTTTAACATTGGCTTAACCGATAAGTAATATGTTTGAAGTTTATCCACAATACTATAAAGTTCCTTTACAAACAATTCAATGCAATTATTTCCCCTAAAGAGCTTGAAACTGCACAATTCACTATCGAAATTACAATGAAGGTATAAAGAAATGCTGTAAGGAATATGTTTATGTGTTAAAGTAGAGTTATGATTGTCACTATTTGGAAAACATGAGGAAATTGGAGACAAGAGGCATTGAGTGTCTGCATATATTAAAAATGGAACTGTATCTTTAACTCGGAATTCTGTAAAATTAACAAATCTTTGTTCATCACTCGGCATTATGCTTTTTGCAACAGGAAAATGTTTACAGTCTGCAAAGTGAACATTTAACTCATCCTCAAGAAAATAATATGACAAACAACGTCTACATATATAAATCCTTCTGTGAGTGCTAGTGAGGCTTGAACGCACAAGGCGAGCAAGATTTCTAATTAAACAAAAGTGATAACTTTCACTGTTTCCAATCTGCAACATCAATAAGTCTACACTCCTTTCATATACTTTATCTGATACATACAAAGGTACAATAGTAAAAGTTTTTTTTCCTTTTACTTCGTTTGTTCCCATACATACCCAATTGTTTTCATCATATTGTGCTCCAAACACATTTACAGAAATATTGTTTTGGTTTTCAAACTTGTTTAAATATTTCATTTCCATCGGAATTGGAATACCATCTAAATTTAAAACATCTCTGTAATTAGGATAGGAAGAAAGATGATTCACGTTTCGAGTTTTTGGATACAAACCAGCAACCACACTCCACGCAAAACAAGCTTCCTTTGTATCATACAAATTTAGCACTGCATTTTTATTGACTATTACATCAGGCAATCGACTAGTATTGGACATTCCTACTCGAAATCCAACATATTTATTTATATTAATTCTCAAACTATGAATTTTTTCTAAAGCCCACCCGGAACCATTTGCTTCAAATTCGCTCATTTTTGTCAATGTACCTTCAATGATATTCTTATTATAAAATTCATTTAAATCAGTATACTCGAAAACTACCTCATTTTTGATAGCAAAATATTTTGTTTCTGATATGTCGCGAAGCACGTATTGTGCACACAAAACTGAATTCACCTTTAAAGCTTGTACAGTTAACGCTTTCTTAACATACTTTGTAAACCAAATATTAGCATTCGCTAAAAATTCGCGAGGATCCAAAAACTCATTCTTAACATTTGATACTGCAAGTGTGTACACTCTAGAATTGAATGCCGTTTCAATTAACTCACAGCTCAAGAAAGATTCATCCTTTATTTGAATTGTAATTTCTTTGAAATTCACAGCTTGTTGCAATATATGCTCACTAATAACTCTCCAACATTCAATCAACTCATCACTGTTCTCAATCAACTCGGTTTGAGTGTTTTCCCCGATTTGGTATGATACTGAAATAGCACCGTTTAGTTCACTTCGAAAATTAGAAACACTTTCAAATGCATTGTCCAATTGGTTTCTTATATTTTCACTGTTATTATTATGTATTACAATATCGACCTTTCTACGTTTGCTAGGAGGCGAGGTCATTGTTGCTGTTGTCTAAGCAAATGTCCAATTTGCACTAAAGTTAATACACCACCAACACTTGGTGTACCATCACTGATGTCTAAGCATACGTCCAATTTGCACTATTGTTAATACACCACCAGCAGTTGCTGTAACATCGGTTTACCATAAACCTATAATCTTTTAAAGTATATTCAAGCCATTGTGATAAATTACTGCCTGTAATCTCCAATGAACAATGAACAGCCTCAAAAGGAAATTCATCCTGAAGTTTACCAAGCAAATTGTTTCTATACACATTCAATTTTGTTACATCGTAACACGTCATGGAAAATTCGATTTTGAAAACTTCATCAAATGTATTGTATCCGAAGAAACAAATAAAATGTTCATCTTCACATAATTCTTTCAATAGATATCTTAGAACTGTTTCTGTCACCTCTCGCTGACTATCCTCTGATTTGCTAACATTGGTAACGTAGACTGAAAATGTTGAAATTCCACTCGAAGATGTCCATTTGTTAAAACAAGCTTCTTTCTCATTACGACTCACCTCGTTATCATCTTCTTCCTCTTCTTCCGGTTGTTGAAAGCATACACGATGATACTCTATTAGCGGGTGCGATCGATGATCAGTTCCACTCAGGAAATTAACAGTTTTCCACTTCATTATGCTGGTTGTTTTATTAGTTTTTTAGATAATCTGAAAAATTAAACAAATTAAGAAATAATTAGCAACTAAATATATCAATCGTTATATCAATCAATACATAATATATATAATCCAATACTCACCAAAACATGTTGATGTGAGCGGTTCTTCAACCCAAAATACACCGTCATCAGTTTGCCTTCGAGTACTGTTTCAAAATGACTTGATGTGAGCGGTTCTTCACCCCTAAATACACCAGCATCAGTGTGCCTCCCATTGAGTTTAGTTCATCGATCTCTGATGTGCTTAATTTTGAAAATACTGCTGGTAGAAATACACTTGTTACTTCATCTTCAATGTTAATATCCACAACTATTTTTCTTCCAAACCTCGTCTGTACGGGGCGAATAATTTGGACCACATATGGTAAATCAATGACTAGTTCAGCTAGTTTCTTATTAGAATACTCAGTACAAGATGATAAGTTATTGAACTTCGTTAGAGCTTCCATCACACAATTTGTTCCTCGTCGTTGACTTTCTTTATTTCTTTCACACACACACACTCTTCGCGCAAAAGTAAAAGTTAAACTCTTCCATGCACTCATCCATTTATATATCCTTCACCCCCACCCACACTCCAGAAACCATATGCTGCAAACTAGCTTCTAACGCAATCATTTCTTTTTTTCCACTATTGCTTAAAGAAGTCAAAGATTACATTCTTAGCCAATGACGTTAAAGGTCAACTCTGTCTCACGCGAACACAGCAGACGAGATCAATCACACTGCTGCACATGGTCAAACTTGCACGGGTGTCAAATGATGGTTAGCATCCAAAGCAAAAAAAAGAAAAACAATAACAGCAGCACACCACATGTGTGGATGGGAACCGCCTCCCCGCTCAGCCCACCCATCGCGGGCATAAAAAAAAACATAACAGCAGCACACCACATGTGCGGATCGCTGGCACTGGCACGGGTGTCAGATGACAGTTAGCATCCAAATAAACAACCCCCATGACGTCAACACCCATTAACTTTTTATCAGCTTCACATAAACAAGCCAAGAGGTCACCCCCTTCCCACGCTAACACGTGCACCGCACATGCTCGCTCCTGGACCACGTGCTCGCTCTAAGGACCCATGACGTCATCCCATGACGTCATCAGGATTACGCAATTTCTGGTCATGATGATGCAATATTTGGAGTGTAGCAAACGCTTACTACTAATAGTCGTATAATTTTGAAAAATATATCTCTGGAAAACTCTTGTTTTAAACGTAAACTGGTTTATTTGATAATGAAAATCGATCACACAATTCCAAGATATTAAATAATTTGTGTCCTCAGATATGTGGGCGGTGAGGTTTATTTTTCCATCCCTACCAACTCTGGTCTCGGGGAATTACTAACGACGTCATGCTACGTCTGCAGTTCTTTCCTGTGCAAATATTATAAACTTTTTCCCCACACAAAAATCTCTATTCCAAAATGATCAACAATGATATGTTTATTTCATTAATTAAATGCTTGCAAATGGCTTAATTCTAATTATTTCTCTTCTTGCACCATTGCGGGCTTGTCATTTTCTAGCTGAGTAAGGTCTATTTCCGAAACGTCTTCTCTCTTACTCGTCGTGGAAAGTCTTTCTCGTTCTATTTATAATCATGAGCCAGCTCCTATCGATGCGTCAAGCATGATCTCACCTCCGCATGACACGTGGTCACACATTCTTGCGCCACATTATAACAGCCCACTTCTTAATATCTTTCCAATACATCCTAAGGACTGTATTATTTCCTCCCTTCTTTTGCAATTAGAATATGGATTCGACGCTTGAACCAATAGCATATGGGTTCAATATGCACCACATCGAAAAACCCATAGACACATGTCTGTCTATTTTTAATGATTAGTTTATATGCCGAGTATCACATCCACAAATGAAACCACTCGTGAGATATTGTTATTCAATAAAAGGCAGGTTTAACACCCTTTAGACCTCTTTAGAACCCGAATATCCGAAAATCCTCCCTTAGTGTACGGTTTTGACATACAGCGAACATACCCGCAAAATGTCATGTTCTAACTTCAATAATTTTGGCTGGGCGATGATGAGTGAGTGAGTGAGTGAGTGAGTCAGGACATTTACTTTCAATTGGTTTTTTTTTCAGAATTTCACCCCTCCACATGAACCCTTTAAATTTGATTTAAGAAAAAAAAATAACGGCCGAACACCTATTTACTTATCTTTTAAGCTGATTTTTTCCGCTGAGTTTCAAACTCCTCGCCTATGTCGTTTAAGAGATACACGCTCCGTTAGGAATCCTTCAACCCCCACATTTCACCCCTTTCACCTCATAATATACACCACATTCAAAACCCCTCAGACACGTGTCTTTTTAGTTTTAATGATGACTTTATATGCCGAGTATCACATCCCTCAATGAAACCAAGTCGGAGATATTGTTATTAAATGAAATGCACGTTTAACCCCCTTAAGACCCCTTTAGAACCTGAATATCCGAAATCCTCCCTTAGTGGACGGTTAAGACATACAATGATCATATCCCCAAAATGTCATGTTTCTAACTTCAATAATTTTGGCTGGGCGATGGTGAGTGAGTCAGGGCTTTTTCTTTCAATTTTCTTTTTTCAGAATTACCCCCCGCCCCACGAACCCCTTAAATTGGGTTTATAAAAAAACTGTCAAACACCTACTTACTTATTTTTAATCAGTTTATCCCCCTGAGTTTGATGAGTGAGTCTGTCAGCCAATCAGTTAGGACACTTTCTTTCCTGTTTTTTTCCTCCCAGAATTTCACCCCTCCCCATGGGTGACTTAAATTGGATTTATGAAATAACGGTCAAACACCTATTTACTTATTTTTAAGCTATTTTTTTTCCGCTGAGTTTCAAACTCCACGCCTATGTCGTTTAAGAGATACACGCTTCGTTAGGGATCCTTCACCCCCCACTTTTCACCCCTTCACCTCATAATATACACCACATCGAAAAACCCTCAGACACATGCCTTCTTATTTTTAATGGTGAGTTTATATGCCGAGTATCACATGCCCCAATGAAACCAATCGGGAGTTATTGTTATTCAATGAAATGCAGGTCTAACCCCTTAACACCCCTTTAGAACCTGAATATGCAAAAATCCTCCCTTAGTGGACAGTTTTGACATACAATGATCATATCACCAAAATTTCATGTTTCTAACTTCAATAATTTTGGCTGGGCGAATGGTGAGTGAATCAGGACTTTTTCTTTCAATTTTCTTTTTTCAGAATTTCACCCCTCCCCATGAACCCCTTAAATTGGTTTTATGAAAAAACTGTCGATCATCTATTTACTTATTTTTAAGCGATTTTTCACCCTGAGTTTGATGAGTGAGTATGTCAGTCAATCAGTGATGACACTTTCTTTCCTGTTTTTTTTTTCCCAAAATTTCACCCTTCCCCAAGGGCCCCTTAAATTGGGTTTATGAAAAAACGGTCAAACACCTATTTACTAATTTTTTATCTTGATTCTTTTCCGCTGAGTTTGAAATTCCTCGCTAATGTCGTTTATGAGGTACACGCTCTGTTAGGAAACCTTCAACCCCCAGTTTTCACCCCTTTCACCTCATAATATACACCATATCGAAAAAACCTCAGACTCGTGTCTTCTTATTAGCCTACTTTTCACATTTTGCAAAAATGAGGAAAAAGTAGACTTATGAGATCGGGCAAATGTGTGTCTGTCTGTCTGTCTGTCTGTCTGTCTGTCCTTCTGTCTGTCTGGCTGTGTGTGTGTCCCCCCCTGTCAACTCCTAAACGGCTGCAGCAATCGAAACAAAATTTGGTAGGAGTAAAGATCTACACCTGAATATCTCACGGCCATATTTGAAAATGATGTCAGTGCTACCAACTGCTAAAAAATCGCAATTGAAATTTGAGCTCCATGTTGGATATCTTGGAAAGTATGAATGGGAGCTATTTCAAAATTGGCACACGTACAGATCATAATATTTCAGTTTAATTTCCAGGAGGCCAAACATGGCAGTGTTGCCAAAATGATTATAAGCCTCCTGATAGGTCCAATTTTTAAATGCATATAACTTCTACACTATCAATTGGAATTTAACCAAATTTCGTATGTTGTATGCGTACATAACCTGATATGACTGAGCGTATTCTTAAGACCTACCAGGGCTGCCAACTGTTAATAAATGCTCCTAATTTATTTTATCCAAATACCAATATATCAGAAAGTATGCAAGCCGACAGCTTTAAACTATGCACACGTATAGTACCTGACATTCTATATTAATTTGGAGTAACTTATATACGTCAGTGCTACCAACATGATTCTAAGCCTGCTGTCAGGTCCAACTTTAAATACATACAACTTCCATACTATCATTTGGATTTCAACCAAATTTCGTATGTGTTATATGTACCATAACAGATATGACTATGCGTATTCTAAGGAGCAACCAGGGCTGCCAACTGTTAATATGTGCTGTCCCTATTTATGTTACCCTAATATCAATATATCAGAAAGTATGCAAGCCAATAGCTCTAAACTTTGCACACGTATAGTACCTGGCATTCTAGATGAATTTGGAGTAACTAATATACGTCAGTGCTGCCAACATGATTCTAAGCCTGCTGATAGGTCCAATTTTAAAATGCATGTAACTTCTATACTAACTAATGGATTTCATTCAAAATTGGCACAACAATAGATCATATTATTTCAGATTATTTCTGACCAATACATGCATGACATTGTTGCCAACATGATTTTACGCGCGCTGTTAGATCCAATGTTTAACTGCATGTAACGTCCATGCGATTCATTGGACTTAAACCAAATTTTGTATTTTGTACCTTAAGAGATGGAACTAAGAATATATTCAGTCATCAGGGCTGCCAACTGTAGTGCTCTATTAGTATACATTATGCCAGGTATACAGTATTTCGAACTAATTGGAAATTTCGATATTAGCAACTTAATTTCGTCATTATTCTAGATAGGTTCATATTCTGTAGAATAATCATTGGCTTGAAAAGTAGGCTGTATAGTTCTTAACGGAACTTCTTGTTTTTAATGGTGAGTTTATATGCCGAGTATCACATCTCCCATTGAAACCAATCGGGAGATATTGTTATTCAATGAAATGCAGATCTACCCCCTTAACACCCCTTTAGAACACGAATATCCAAAATTCCTTCCTTAGTGGGCGTATTCGACTTACTACAAACATTTCCCCAAAATTTCATGTTTCTAACTTTAAAAGTTTTGGCTGGGCAATGATGAGTCAGTGAGTCAGTGAATCAGTCAGTCAGGACACTTGTTTTTATATAAGAGACAAGCTGTAAGTTACCCGGCATGCGTTGCAATGCCAATCAAAGAAAGTGTTGGCATTGTAATTTGGTTTCTTGAAGTGCTTTTGGATACGCAATATTTCTTCAATTTCCGTTAACTGCCTCTAAGCTATCGTAAAATGGATTTACTAATTTTGAAACATTTGTGGGAGAGTGCGCAACAACTCGCCAAAGTTTAATCGCAATCGGATGAATGGTATATGAACGCAGATGGAACTTTGCTGAAACAGTTCACGCGTCGTCACTCATTTGTTGCATCAACTCGTGCGCTAACTATTGAAAATGGATTTACTAAGTCGAAAACCTTCCCTTGCGTATACACAACAAATCATCAAAGATTCATCGCAATCGGATGAATGGCATATGGACGCTTACGGGATTTTGTTTAAACGATTCGCGCGCCGTCACTCATTTGTTGAATCAACTCGCGCGCTACCAATTGTACAATGGATTTACTAAGTCAGAAACCTTCCCTGCAGTGCGCAAAAAACGAACCCAAGTTTCATCGCAATTGGATGAATAGTAGGCCTATATGAACGCATACGGGACTTTGTTGAAGAGATTCCCGTGCCTTCGCTCATTAGTTGAATCTACTCGTGCGCTACCTATTGTGCAATGGATTTTCTAAGTCAAAAACCTTCCCTGGACTGTGCACCACATCTCAGCCAAGTTTCATCGCTATCGGACGAATGGTAGGCCTATATGAACGTGTACGGTGCTTTGTTGAAACGCTTCGTGCGTCGTCGCTCATTTGTTAAATCTACTCGTGCGCTATCTATTGCAAAATATATTTGCTAAGCCAGAATCCTTCCTTAGAGTGTACTCAATATCTCACCCAAGCGTCATCGCTATCGGACGAATGGTATATGAACGCATACGTGAATTTGTTGAAACGCTTCGCGCGTCGTAGCTCATTTGTTGAATCTACACGTGCGCTGCCTATTGTAAAGTGGATTTACTCAGCCATAAACCTTCCCAAAAGTGTACACATCTAACCCAAGTTTCATAGCTATCGGACGAATGGTATATGAATGTATACGGGACTTTCTTGAAACGTTTTGCGTGTCGTCACTCATTTGTTGAATCTACTCGTGCGCTATCTATTGTGAAATGTATTTACTCACCCAAGTTTCATTGCTATCGGACGAATGGTGTATGAACACATACGGGACTTTGTTGAAACGGTGTGCGCGTCGTCGCTCATTTGTTGAATCTACTCGTGCGCTACCTATTGTAAAGTGGATATACTAAGCCAGAATCCTTCCTTAGTGTGTACTCAATATCTCACCCAAGTTTCATTGCTATCGTACGAATGGTATATGAACACATACGGGACCTTGTAGAAACGCTTCGCGCGTCGTCACTCATTTGTTGCATCTACTCGTGCGCTACCAATTGTAAAGAGGATATACTAAGCCAGAATCCTTCCTTAGAATGTACTCAATATCTCACCCAAGTTTCATCGCTATCGGCCGAATGGTATATGAACGCATACGGGACTCAGTTGAAACGCTTCGCGCGTCGTCGCTCATTTGTTGAATCTACTCGTGCGCTATCAATTGTTAAATGGATTTACTAAGCCAGAAACCTTCCCTGGAGTGTACACAACATCTCACCAAGGTTTCATCGATATCGGACGAATGGTATATGAACGCATACGGGACATTTTTGAAACGCTTCGCGCGTCGTAGCTCATATGTTGAATCTAATTATTGTGCGCTGCCTATTGTAAAGTAGATTTACTAAGCCAGACACCTTTCCTCGAGTGTACACAACATCACACCCAAGTTTAATAACAATCGGACGAATGGTATATGAACGCATACGGGACTTTGTTGAAACGTTTCGCGCGTCGTAGCTCATTTGTTGAATCTAACCGTGCGCTGCCTATTGTAAAGTAGATGTACTAAGCCAGACACCTTTCCTGGAGTGTACACAACATCTCACCCAAGTTTCATCCCAATCGGACTAATGGTATATGAACGCATACGTGACTTTGTTGAAACGCTTCGTGCGTCGTAGCTCATTTGTTGAATCTACTCGCGCGCTGCCTATTGTAAAGTGGATTTACTAAGCCAGAAAATCCCTGAAGTGTACACAACATCTAACCCAAGTTTCATAGCTATCGGACGAATGGTATATGAATGCATACGGGACTTTGTTGAAACGCTTTGCGTGTCGTCACTCATTTGTTGAATCTACTCGTGCGCTATCTACTGTGAAATGTATTTACTAAGTTAGAAACCTTCCCTGGAGTGGAAACATTTTCTCACCCAAGTTTCATCGCAATCGGATGAAAGGTTTACGAACAAATACGGGACTGTGTCGAAATTCTTCGCGCGTCGTCGCTCATTTGTTGAATCTACTCGTGCGCTGCCTATTGTAAAATGGATTTACTAAGCCAAAAACCTTCCTTGGAGAGTAATCAACATCTCACCCAAGTTTTCGCCCAATCGGATGGGTGGTGAATGAACGCATAGCAGACATACACACCCACATACATACTATCAAGTAACATTGATTTTTTTATATAGACAAGCTGTACCCGGCATGCGTTGCAATGCCAATCAAAGAAAGTGTTGGCGTTGAAATTATGTTTCTTGAAGTGCTTTTGGATACACAACATGTTTTTCAATTTCCGTTAACTGCCTCTAAGCTATCGTAAAATGGATTTTCTAATTTAGAACCATTCGTGGGGAGCATGCACAACAACTTTCAAAAGTTTCATCGCAATCGGATGAATGGCATATGAACGAATACGGGATTTTGTTTGAATGATTCGTGCGCTGTCACTCATTTGTTGAATCTACTCGTACGCGACCTATTAAGAAATGATTTACTAAGTCGAAACCCTACCCTGGCGTGTACACAATAACTCATCAAGGTTTCATCACAATCGAAGAAGGTTATTTGAACGCATAGGGGATTTTGTTAAAACGCTTCGCGCGTCGTCACCCATTTGTTGCATATACTCGTGCTCTACCTATTGTGAAATGGATTTACTAAGTCGAAACCCTTCCCTGGCGTGTACACAATAACTCATCAATAATTCATCGCAATCGAATGAATGGTATATGCACGTATACGGGGTTTTGTTTAAACGATTCGTGCGCTGTCACTCATTTGTTTAATCTGCTCGTGCGCTACCTATTGAGAAATGTACTACTAAGTCGAAGCCCTTCACTGGCGTGTACACAATAACCCATCAAGTTTTCATCGCAATCAAAGAATGTTATATGAACGCAATAGGGGATTTTGTTGAAACGCTTCGCGCGTCGTCTCCCATTTGTTGCATCTACTCTATCGCTACTTATAGTGAAATGGATTTACTAAGTCCCCTTCCCTGGCGGGTACACAACAACTGATCAATGTTTCATCGCAATCGGATGAATAGTATATGAACGCATACCTGATTTTGTTTAAACGATTCGCGCTCCGTCACTCATTTGTCGAATCTACTCGTGTGCTACCTACTGTGAAATGTATTTACTAAGCCAGAAACCTTCCTTGGAGTGTCCACCATATTTCACCCAAGTTTCACCGCTAACGGCAGAATGGTATCTGACCTTATACGGGACTTTGTTGAAACGCTTCGCGCGTCGTCCCTCATTTGTTGAATAAACTTGTGCGCTGCATATTGTATAGTTGATTTACTAAGCCAGAAATTTTCCATGACGTGTACACAACATCTCACCCAAGTTTCTTAGCTACGGACGAATGGTACATGAATGCATACGGGACTTGGTTGAAACGCTTCGCGTGTCGTCGCTCATTTGTTGATTCTACTCTTGCGCTACATATTGTAATATGGATGTACTCAGCCAGAAACCTTCCCTGGAGTGTACACAACATCTCACCCAAGTTTAATTGCAATCGGATGTATGGTATGTGAACGTATACGGGACGTTTTCGAAACGCTTCGCGCGTAGTCACTCAGTTGTTGAATATAAACGTGCGCTTCGTATTGTAAAATGGATTTACTTAGCCAGAAACCTTCCCTGGAGTGTACTCCACATCTCACCCAAGTTTCATCGCAATCGGACGAATGGTATATGAACGCATAGGAGACATACCCACAGACAGACAGACAGACAAACTATCACGTAACATTGATTTTTAGCCTATTTTCAATTTTGAAAAAATAGGCTTATGAGATCACCTTTTGTCCGTGTGTGTGTGCGTGTGTGTGTGTGTGTGAGAGGTGTGTGTGTGTCTGTCCCTAATAAATTCTAAACGGCTGGAGTGATTTCAATAAAACTCGGTAAGTTCATAGCACTATTCCGGATGATCCCGACCGTGCACTTCAAATCTTGTTACGTCTCACCGATCCAACATGGCGGCTGTGCGAAATATTTCACCAGCAATCAATATCTCCGAAACTATTACCGATATCACCATGGAATTTTCTACCGTGATAAAGGGAACCACTAGAAATTCACCTATGTGACGTTTGAAAACCTGGTAAGTACAAAACCAACATGGCGGCCACGCGAATTTGCGACTTTCAAATAGACGTTTCTCGCGATTTAACCAACCAAACGCAATACAACTTGGTACAGTATATGTTAATACACATTGTAATGCACCGACATCTAATTTCGTTCAATTGTTTACATAACCACAAGATGGGAACTGTGCGAAATTTTAAAATATCCTTGTTACTACTTGTGTCCTAATCATGCCATTGAAGTTTGAATGCTACACGCACACAATAATCTTCATGTAACAGCACATAACTCTAGGACCTACATATATAAAATCCAACATGGCGACCATCCGAAATATTTAGTCGGTTCTCAATATCTACGAATCTATTACGGCAATCAAACTGTAATTTTGTATGTTGATAGTGGCAATTAACATAAGTAGGATATATGAAAATATGCTGTATAGTTCTTCACGGAACTACTTGTTATATATATATATAGATTACACATGCTAGTGCAACATTCGAAATAACGCAGGTTAACATATAAATCCTACACACACACCCATGTACACGGGGCAACATGACCACGATGTCTAAGCCCCGAAAATGAAATATTAACTGTGCATACGTTAGCATAGACTACAGTCCAATACACTCCTTGATTGTCAATCGGTCAGTTTTCCCATGTGTCCTTTAGCAAATTTTACCAGACTATCATGACACAGAGTAAATCGTTGTTGCCTAGTGACAACCTGTCCATCAATGGTACGGGTTGATTATCATGATACAGTGTTACTCGTTGTCGCCTAGTGACAATATGTCCGTCAAGTTATTAGATCGGTGGAACGGTGTAGACTTGAGCAAAAGGGCCTAAATGCGGGGAATGGAGTGGTCTGTCCGAAATTTAACATAGCCTAAACTATTCGTCTTGAATCAGGCTATCATATACAAAACGAATTTTTCGAATCCGACTGGTAGTTCCATGGATTAGCGCGTTTAAACACGTAAACACACAAACACACAAACTCTTCAGCTTTATTATATTAGTATAGATGTAAATGCTAACCAAGTACAAATCATTATTGAATGCCAAACATTGGAGAAGCATTGGACTTGTCTTATTTTTGGAGAATCTCCAATATTTCACACTCGTATATAACCAGACCTCTCTGCTTTTTGGAAACAGCAGTAATATCTATACGTAGAGAGACCTTGAAGAGGATGAGGATGTATTTACCTCAATAAGTCAATTCTTGGACTTGTCTGATTTCTGGAATGAACCCTTCAATTGGTTACAATCATATTGACCGACTGAAGAGCATTAATTAGGATTACTAAGGCAAGAATGGAAAATGGCTTCCAACACAATAATTTTTATATAAAAAAGTAGCTGATAAGTATCGATGTCTAACTTCAATCGTTATAACTGTACTGTAGTGGTTCCTTTTCGCACAAGATGTAACTGTGGATTTGTCACTATGTTTCGTAAGTAACGATAACTGTAACTTTATTACTACATAGAAGTAATTTACCCAAACTTGATTAAGGTATGGACTCCTAGTGGTTTGGATGATTATTATTATACAAGGTGAATTTTAAGTAGACGGACAGACTGGAGTGAGGGCTAAATAAATAAATAAATAAATAAATAAATAAATACACATATAAATAATAAATAAATAAAAAATAATTTTAAGAAAACAACAATAATACTGTACATAACTCCTGTGAGGTCTGCATCAGTATGGGCTTCCGTTTGTGAAAACTACTGCCACTTAGAATCTCATCTCACATCATCTCTAAACTTCGGATTTTCAGGTTATCCTTGCTGGCATGGTGACTTGCTTAACGCTCGCGGCTAAGCTGCAGGGTAGTCTTATTAGTGGGTATACTAAAGACTAGACATGCATAAAAATGTGAACGCAAACCCAAGTATACAGGGCTCTCGACCAAAGATGCCCCAAGCCCTAAATATGAATAAAAATCAAGAATTCTCTGCCATATAGAACTTAGAAACATCAAAGAGCAAGCTTGTATTATTCATCTTTAAAGTGACTATTTCCTACAGCAAATTACGATATATCCTTGTCAGGATTGAAGTTGCAAATTAATCGCCTCTCTACAGTAAATCAGGATTATTCCTTTAATCCTGGTAGGTTATTAATTGTAACAGCTGGTGTTTTGTGAACTGTGCGTGCTTGCTCATCGATCAGTTAGGATTACACGGTCAAGGTCTGAATTGTGTAATGTTCAATGCAATTGCATTCATGGAGAGATGTAGATTCGCAATGCAAGAACTGTAAATATAAAAACTTTAATAAGAACAGCTATGAATCTTGAGGATTACTAAAGTAATATATTATTAGCAAATTCATTTCATACTCTTGTAGCATCTCAGTCATCGACCCCATGAATTCTGGCATGTTTGTATTTGTCTAATAACCTGTGCTTTTACGGTTGCAGTTGTGTGTGTAACTATAATCATAAGTGTCAGGGATTTATTTAATTATTCATTTTTATTTTTTTATTAATTAATTAATTTATTTATGTATTTATTATTTATATGTTTCGCCGGCCTCTCACCGCTGGGTCAGTGGTTCAAATCCCGGTCACTCCATGTGAGATCTGTGCTGGACATAACGGAGGCAGGCAGGTTTTTCTCCGGGAACTCCGGTTTTCCCTGCCAAATTTTATTCCAGCAACACTCTCCACTATCATTTCATTTCATCTGTCACTCATTTAAATCATTGCCCCAGAGGAGTGCGTCAGGCTTCGGCAGCCAGCACAGTTCATATCCTCGCCGCTAGATGAGGGGCTTCATTCATTCCATCCCTGACCCGGTCGGAGACTGGAAGCAGGCTGTGGATTTTCATTTCTCATTTTTATTTTGTTTGTTTGTTTATTTATTTATTTATTTGTTTATTTATTTAATTACCGATACGCATTTTTTTAAATTTATTTGTTTCTTCCTTCTTTCTTTCTTTCTTTATTTCTTCTTCTTTGTTCGATTTTGGCCTACTTTGGACCACGGGAAACAATTGACTCGCTGATTAGTCCTTTTTTATGCTCCCAGAAATTCGTCATCCCTTCACTGTGGATTCTCTTCCTTTCTCCCGTACAGATGTTCTTGGCTCTTCTCCTTTGCTTTCCCTGGAACCCCTTGAATGCATCAATCGTAACTCGAAACACCTCTCTATTCCAGATCTCAGTTGGACAGAACCCAAACTCCTCCATATCCTTTCTTATTTCATCTACCCATTTTGCAGTCGCTTTTATCTTGGTGATGTAATGAAAGATCTTCTTCGTTAGTCGACTATCGCTCATTCTCGTAAGGTATCCGTAGAACTTCAATTTGCTCTTCTGTGTATCTGTGATTTTTTCTGCTTTTACGTAAATATCTTTGTTTTGCCTTACCCGCCATGTACCATCTATTTATTTATTTGCTTATTTTTATTTTTATTTTTTATTTACTCATTTATTCGTTTATTTATTTAATTATTTATGTATTTATTTAATTACTAGCAGTAGTGCCTGGCTTTGCCGGGTGGATAAATTTGTCTTATGGATGATAATGATTACTACTACAGAACTGACATGATACTTAAACTCACAGAAAACAAGTAGTTCCGTGAAGAACTATACAGCCTATTTTCATATATCCTAATTATGTTAATTGCCACTATCAACATACAAAATTTCAGTTTGATTGCTGTAATAGATTCGTAGATATTGAGAATCGACTAAATATTGCGGATGGTCATCATGTTGGATTTTTATATATGTAGGTCATAGAGTAGGTACTGTTACATGAGGATTATTGCGTAGGTGTAGTATTCAAACTTCAATCGTATGATTAACAACAAGAAATAAAAAGGAAATTTAAAATTTCGCACAGCTGCCATCTTGTGGATATGGAAACAATTGAAAAAATATACCAATGGGTTAACATTTGTATAAGGATTTACTGTACCAAGTGCCACTGCACTCAGATGGTTAAATTGCGAGAAACGACCATGTGGATATTTATACTTCGCCTCGCCGCCATGTTGGATTTGTTATCACCAGGTTACTGAAAGTCCTACAGGTGAACTTATGTTCATTGCCCCTATGAACATATAAACATTCAGTTTGATTGCTGTAATTCATTCGTAGATATTGAGAACCGTCTAAATACTTCGGATGGTCACTATGTTGGAATTGTTATATGTATAGGCCATAGAGTCATGTACCATTAAAGGAAAATTATTGCGTAGTTTCATTATTTAAACTTTCACTTCGATCGCATGATTACGACACAAGAAATAAAAACTTAATTTTAAAATTCGCACAGCCGCCATCTTGAGGTTATGTAAACAATTGAATGAAGTTAGATGTCGGTGCATTACAATGTGTATAAACATATACTGTACAAAGTTACATTGCGTTTGGTTGGTTAAATCGCGAGAAACGTCTATTTAAATTTCGCAAATTCACTTAGCCGCCATGTTGGATTTGTAGTTACCAGTTTCTCAAAAGTCACATAGGTGAACTTCTAGTAGTTCTCTTTATCACCGTATAAATTTTCAGGGTGATATCGGTAATAGTTTCGGAGATATTTAATGATGGTGAAATATTTCGCACAGCCGCCATGTTGGATTGGTGAGACGTAACAAAATTTGGATGGCACGGTCGGGGTCGTCTTGAATAGTTATATGAATTTACCGAGTTTCATTGAAATCGTTCCAGCCGTTTGGAAGTTATTAGGGGGTGGAGTACACACACCATCACACACGCAAACACAGACAGACACACGGAAAAAAGAGATCTTATAAGCCTATTTTTTTTCATAAATGAAAATACGCTAAAAATATTTAAAAATATAACTTTTTGTGGTGGTGTTGGTGGTGATAAGTATTACAGTATAATTGACGTGACATTCAGGTAATATTCCCGTAATGATAATGATAATAATGAATAGGGAGACGGCTATTTACTAACTACAGTACTGACACATGTAATTTACAAACGAATTGAAGAATATGATTAGAAAGAGGAGTAATTGAAATAAAAGACACTGCCTAGGGCCTATATTTCATTGCCTGTTAGAAAGGTAGACGAATAGTGTCGTCTTTTGTCGCATAGTGCCGTAGGATAATTATCAGAGCAGTTTGGAAAACATCGGCTGTCCCGAGCTCCTGATGTAGCAATTGATAGATAGATAGGAAGATAAATAATGCCTTTATTGGTGGCGAAGGGCTCAAGGCCCACTCTCATTTATCGCCACATTGCGCTCAAGGATAAGGATCAGAATAAAATGGAGGTAAAGCACCAACGCTTATTGGAGCTGATAACTACAATGTACTACACCAACACCTTCGCACTTAAGCAGAGGCATAATACTTTCATGATGATAACTGTTCTAAGGGGCTTAAGAAATCTTTTTGCACTAATTACTCCCCGTGACTGCAATTTATAAGCAGCGCAAGATATAACTATTATCGTAATTCTGCACCAGAACACTGGTAGAGGCGACATGAAGTAGCCCGCATTGCCAGTCAACAATATACTAAAAATATTCTTACGGTTACACTACTACGGGCATGGATGGTTGTAGGGCCTTAAAACTTCGTTTTCAAGGGAATAGAGAGGATTGTCCAAAATATCAAGTGGTCAGTGTTACCAGCAGGGTTTGAAAGGTATGTAATATTCGGTACAATTAGGTGAAACGGTGTAGATTGGTGCATAAGGGCGTACATGCAGGGAATGGAGTGGACTGTCCGAAATTTTAAGTTGACAGAGTTTCCCGCAGGGTTCCGCAGGGTAAGTATACAAATTTTGGTTCAGATCGGTGAAACAGAGTAGATTTGTGCCAAAGGGCCTAAATGTAGGAAATGGAGTGGTCTGTCCGAAATTTCAAGCAGACAGTATTACTCATCGGGTTCCAAAAGTTAAGTATATGAGATTTGGTTCAGATTGGTGAAACGGTGTAGATTTGCGCCAAATGGCCTAAATCCAGGGAATGATGTGGACTGTCCGAAATTTAAAGTGAACAGTATTAACTGCAGGGTTCCAAAGGGTAAGTATACACATTTTGGTTGAGATCAGTGAAACGGTGTGGATGTTTTATTATTATATGTAATATTTGCAAATGGGGGTAATTCCTCGGTGGCAAATTGTACAAATACAGAAATACAGTAAATCACCATCAATAACATCAAACACAACGTACAGAATTCGCTATTTAGGAACTACAGTAATTACAGTACAACCTGTCACATCCGGACCTGTGATATCCGAACCCTCCCATATGCGGACACATCTCCGATTGAATTTTTAAGTCGTAGTTGAGAGCGAGGATACATTAGTGTGCTAGCCAGGGAGGACGAGTTAAAGCTGCAGCGCTGGAAGGCTGTGTGCTTGCTTGACCGCGAGGGGTTGTGGCCTGACTCGGTCAACGACATCTTCCCGGAAACTCATCCCTTTGTGTGAATAAGCGATATTCCATTCACGGCCTCTGCCTGCCTGCCACCAACGTCAACACGAGGCTGCCTCTCTTTCTACCCTTCAGTCTGTGCGTGAGTCTTGAAGCGTCAGTTTGTTTTGCGAGTGTGTTTCTGTTGTTACTGTTATTGTTTACCGTTGTTATCGTTATTGTTATCTTTTAACCTTGAGTTTTTTGTTGCTAAAATGTCCGGAAAAGAAAAAAAACGGTAGTTACGATGTACAGTGCGAGAAGCAACCGTTAAAAACATTAAAATTAATCAACAACAAACTCGTGAATTATTTCTGGTCACCTAGCTATTTGTAAAAATAGCCTTGTGATATCCGGATTTTTCCATATCCGGATCGGCCGGTCGCCACATTAGTCCGGATAAGACAGGTTATACTGTACATCGTAGTATTTACTCAAATTTCAATCTTCTCTCAAGAAATCAATATGTTCGGGGAAAGGCTGTAAGATTGAGGCTGGTAATGAGTTCCAATTATGAATACCACGGTTAATGACAGAATATTTCCTACAATTTGTACGGATTTTTAGAATACTCGACAGTAAACCTAAGCTGTCTGACAAATGGTTCAGGGAGGTGCGGAAGGCTCTTCATCAGATTGGACTAAAGTCGGAAGACATCCCAATCCTCGCTAAGTTTAGGTCAGTTAGTCAACACGAATGTACCCAAAAGAGATGGGTTATGCCCTAATCCTGAAATAAATTACATAAGATTAATAAAACACTAGGATGACCAGTTTCGATCGTCAAGCGATCATCATCAGATCCATTACACTTAGGCTACAAAATCTATGTTTGAAATACAGGTGAAAATATTTACAATATGTACAATTATTTAGTTGCAGTATTGGTACTGCAACTGTCAGTGTATGCTAAATGCAGTATATATGTTAGGTGAAATGCTAAATGGTGATAGCTATCCGGAGATTGTACTTTAGAGAGATTATATGGTTGTAAACTATGGTTAAACTATAAAATTTTTGGCGAACTACTTATCTGATTGTCTTCCGTATTACAGCTACTCGCAGTTTTCGTGCTCACTGGAACTCGCTGTGCGGTCGACTGCGGTGGTTATCTTAACGACTGGTTTTTCCCCTGCCTCCTCCCCCCTGTCACTACGTGCTGTGGGGAGTGATAGCGATGTGTTTATGTGAGGTGTTGCCAACCTAGATAAGATGTATGTTATTGAATGAGGTGGGTCTACAATTATTAAAGACCGTGGATTAGCCCTCGCCACGCGTGGAGCATAACCCATTCGAACTAAGCGTTGACGGTCTTATGAGGACGTCCCGGCACCTTTAATACTGCCGCGAATATGGGCCTTGGTTTATTGCAGAAGAAAAGTACATCGTACACCTGATCCAGATAACATTTACCTATTAAAAAACCCCTAATTTCCCCCCTTTTTTATCTAGCTTGGCTGTGTCGCTAAATTGTGTTTTGTTTCCGACAGGGTGTGTTTTTTAGTAGCGTGAAGAGGGGTGAGCTCTCCATGAACGTGTGTTCATTTAGATTGTTGGGGTTGTTTCGTTTGGCTAGGTGTATCTCGATTGCTTCCTTTATGTCAAGAGCTCTGCCTTTCGATTCGTGATGGATTATTTTAAGGTCCGACTCTATGTTGGTAAAGCTGTGCCCTGCGTCACACATATGTTCGCACACGGCTGAATGTGTTCCGTATCTTATCGCATTCCTATGTTCATTATAACGTGTGTCTACTCGCCTTCCACTCTGCCCGATGTAATTAGCTTGACAATCGGTGTCTTGGCACGTTATAGAATATACCCCTGACCTTGAATACGGGTCACGTTTATTTAGATTACTAAGACCGTCAACGCTTAGTTCGAATGGGTTATGCTCCACGCGTGGCGAGGGCTAATCCACGGTCTTTAATAATTATAGACCCACCTCATTCAATAACATACATCTTATCTTGGTTGGCAACACCTCACATAAACACATCGCTATCACTCCCCACAGCACGTAGGGACAGGGGGAGGAAGCAGGGGAAAAACCAGTCGTTAAGATAACCACCGCAGTCGACCGCACAGCGAGTTCCAGTGAGCACGAAAACTGCGAGTGGCTGTAATACGGAAGACAATCAGATAAGTAGTTAGCCAAAAATTGTATAGTTTAACCATAGTTTACAACCATATAATCTCTCTAAAGTACAATCTCCGGGTAGCTATCACCATTTAGCATTTCACCTAACATATATACTGCATTTAGCATACACTGACAGTTGCAGTACCAATACTGCAACTAAATAATTGTACATATTGTAAATATTTTCACCTGTATTTCAAACATAGATTTTGTAGCCTAAGTGTAATGGATCTGATGATGATCGCTTGACGATCGAAACTGGTCATCCTAGTGTTTTATTAATCTCATGTAATTTATTTCAGGATTAGGGCATAACCCATCTCTTTTGGGTACATTCGTGTTGACCGACTGAAAAGCACTAAACTCTTGTTTACTAAGGCAACACTGAAAATATGGCTTCAAACACCACATTGTTTAGGTCATTTATCGAATGATTCCAGGGATTCCACGACGATCCGAAAATGAACAGGGGTTAGACGGAAGAACGAAGACAGGCTGCCAGAGAAAGAATGCGAAGATTTTGGGTGGTGAGGACGGCTTCCAATAATATGTAATTGTTGCCAAACGTGGTCTTTAAAAGCCTTAAAAGAATATATACAGGGTGTAATTGATATAATGGAAGTCCGTTACACTGGTGATAGAAGAGACTATTGTAAGCTTCCTAGGTAAAAAAAATTGTCACCTATCTTTAAATTGAAAATTTATCATTTAAAAGTCAATGTTTTTAGATTTTTCCGAAATTCTTCAGACAGAAGGTGAGGCAGCAGGGTGAGGGAAACAGGCGGAGCGAGATAGAACGATGCGTGGAGGAGAAGTTGTTACGTAATCGGAGCGTTGACCTTACTAGTTGAGGGGAGGTATCAGCTGTTACGAAGAAAGCAAGCGATACCCGTCTCGTAAGAAAATTTGTATTGCTGTTGTTGTTGTTGCTGTTGTTGTTGTTGAAATTGCACGCAATGTCTTGGGACGTTATGACCGGTAGTATTGTGTAGCCTACTTTGTAAGTGTCATTGCCGCCCGGCACTTTAATGAAATACAGTGTGACAAAATCCCGACCTCCCGTATTCTGTTCAGAACTAGCATTTAAGACGGAAGGAATATACTTGATGTTTTGTTTGAGAGGCTTGTCAATTTTGGTCATTTAGCCCCATGTGGTTGGGTGTAGGAAGAAATTGTCAGATAACCTGTGTTTTTGTGGTTTCTATAGTAATGTGGGGATTTGTAATTCAGGTGAGGATTGGGAAGGAGGCGGCCGTGGACTTAAGTTAGGAACCATCCCAGAATTTGCCTGGAGTAGAAGTGGGAAACCATGGAAACTACTTCCAAGATGTAATATTAGTATGGTACCACATGTACATAGCAATAATAATAATAATAATAATAATAATAATAATAATAATAATAATAATAGCCGGCCTTGTGGTGTTGGGGTAGCACGCCTGCCTCTCACCCGGAGGCCCCGGGTTCGATTCCCGGCTCCGTCAGGGATTTTGGAAACTGACGTGAGGTTTGGAACGGGGTGCACTCAGCCTCGTGGGGACAATTGAGTAGCTGTCTGACAGTGAGGCAGCGCCCCGATCATGAAAACCAAGATTAACGGCCGAAGGGACCCGATGCGCTGATCACGTGTCACCCCAATATCTGCAGGCCAAATGGCTGGGCAGCGGTCGCTTGGTAGGCCTAGGCCCTTCACGGGCTGTAGTGCCAGGGGTTATTTTAATAATAATAATAATAATAATAATAATAATAACATTCAAGCAAATGTAGCGATTTCATTGGCCCTATCAAAAGGCAATGGCATTTTGTCTCAAATATGGGTGTGATCCCAAGTACCTTACTCCAAGACCTACAAACTAATGCAGAAGGCAGTAGTTCTCTCAACAACCCGAATCGTCTGGAAATTCATGGGTAGCGATTTCGACTTTCCAGCTTAGAAGTGGCTGTTTCAGTAGCAATACTTTGGTTCCCTGAAGCCCGTATAGTTATGATGTGATGTACCAGCAATGAGTTATATGTACTGTATAAAACAATAATAATAATTAAATGATAGTGAGGCTGTGAGCTCAGGTATTAGAGTGCTATCCTTCTCGAGGGTTCGATCTAGTCTGAGTCATGTTATACATGAAGGTGAACAAATACGACAGCCTTATGCCGATGGATGTAATGGCACGTACATGAAATTCTGTGAACACAACATTCCGGAATCTCGACATCCCCGCCAAAAATAAAAATAGTGTGTCCAACAACAACAACAACAACAACATATTATTATTATTATTATTATTATTATTATTATCATCTTTAATTTCTCATAATTATGGTACAACTCCGTTTACAAGGTTTGGATTTGATAATCAAGAATCCTGTAAACCTATTACTGATATAAAAATAACCTAACAATAAGACACGTATCCAGCAACACTGCCTTCTGTATCCTGGCAATCAGGTGTTTCATTTTTAGTTCCTCCAAAGCCATTGGTAACGTCTTTGGAACAAATCGCGTGGAAGAGATCACCACTGGCAAAATTCTCACGCATTATTATTATTATTATTATTATTATTATGTGCGTATGGACCCTATTGGATCACGCATTACATTTATGATTCGCCTTTCTAACAGACCATATATTATTATTATTATTATTATTATTATTATTATTATTATTATTATTATTGTTGCAGCCTTGATTGGCATAAGGTTGTCGTGTGTGTCGTGCGTGTGAATTGCCTCTGAATTAGTAATTAGCTGGATTTGTGTGTAGCCTTTCGGCATCGAAACAGGTTGGTGTTAGTCCCAGTTCATGGTACGTATATTGTGTTTCATGAGTTCTATTCTCTTCTGGGACTTTATTGAGTGTTGAATGGTCGTGTGTCGTCAATTTTAGGTTAAGGTTTTGCCATAGACTATTGAAATCATAGAACTTGCAGTGACGACATTCATACTTCGTGCGCTAGTGAAACCCAAGGCCATCTGGGTTGAGAGTAATTATGTGGTAAACTTAGGCCTATAGGTCTCGTCGTTAGGGGGTAGATAGTAGGTCTGGACTACTTGGAGACAGCGGCCATTAGAGACCCGCTACATTGAGTAGGCTACGTAGCAACCATCCTATTATACTATAGATTTTCGACGGTATTTGTGTTTTGCTGTCGGCATCAGCTTATTTTTGGTAAATATGCCATCATGGATTCTATTAGTAGATCGAAGGATACAAGTGCAGACGCTACTCCAATTGATAAGGCTTTGACAAGATGCATTGATGTCACCAGAAAGATGAAGCTTGCTACAGGAAGACAGAAGAATATATATAATGACGTGAAAAATGGAATAGCGGAGATAGAGGAAGCCATCGATATCATTATATCGTGCAGGGACAATTGGCTTGAGACGCAAGGGCTTCTGCCTGCAGTGGAAGAGCATACCTTAGGCCATGAGAAGGTGATAGTGGCATTGGATAGCCCTGATAACCCCATTCAATCGCCTCCAGTAGATTCCGATAAGCAGGAGGAAAATTTGTCAGAATGGACGACGGTCCGACGGAAGAGGTCCTCCGGTATTGCTGTGTCGTGGTCAGAAAGTGCTTTCTCTGTCGTCACAAAGGGCGGAACCACCAGTTCGGGACAGCAAGACTCGGAAATCCCATAAACGATCACGACCCAAGGCTGTGCTGACCCAACCAGCAGCTGGGAAGACTTATGCAGAAATTGTGAAGAATTTGAGGGAGAAGGTGAAGCCAGAGGCCTGTCATCCGGAAATTCGATCGATCCGTCAAACTAGATCCGGGGACGTTTTACAGGAGTTTGATACGAAGGCTGACAAGGTCTGTCGAGAAATGTTCAGCAGCACTTTGAGGGAAGCTGTTGGTCATGCAGGATTGGTGAGGACATTGACTCCTAGAACTGTCTTGGAGGTACGAGACATGGATATTGTAACTACTGTAAGTGATGTCGAATTGGCTCTGAAACGAGACATAGAGGGTTTTATAGGTGAGCTGAAAGTATCCGTCACTAAACCCAACAGTAGAGGGCAGAAAATGGCAATTGTGGAAATGGATAATCAGAATGCTGAGAAATTATTGGAGACTGGCCGTATTAAGGTCGGTTTCATATACTGTAGGGTGAGGAGAAGAGCGATGGTAACGCGCTGCTTTTGGTGTCTGGGTTATGGCCATGTAAGGAGGAATTGCAATGGCCCGGATAGAAGCGGCCTTTGCTACAGATGTGGTCAACTGGGTCATAAAGCCGCAGGATGTACGTCAGACATGAAATGCGTGCTGTGCTCGGACTGTAATCGGGAGGGCTTAAACATAAGTCACATCCCTGGAACAGGTTCTTGTACAGTGTTTCGAGAGGCACTCGCGAAGATTAAAGAAAAACACAATGACGAATGTCCTACAAGGGAACCTGAAACGAAGCATAATCGCTAATGATCTTTTCATACAGCTAAAATTTGAAAGGAAAACAGATACTCTCCTGATCACTGAGCAATATCGAAACTTGGACATGCTGGGCTAGTTTTCGGATCCCCTAGGTACGGCGGCTATCTGGATACCGGATCTGAGCAAAATCCATGTGAAGGATCACGGATACGGAGAAGGGTTCGTTTGGGTTAAGACTGGTGGGATTACGTACGTAAGTTGCTATTTAACTCCGAATGAACATATTCAGGACTTTCAAAGGAAGCTGGATATTCTGGAAGATACTGTTCGTGAGATGGAAGGTGTTGTGGTAGTTGCCGGTGACTTCAATGCTAGGGCATTGGAATGGGGTATGCCACATCAAAATTCGAGGGGACGACGAATTTTAGAGATGGCAGCCAGATTAGGATAGGTCGTGGTGAATACAGGGAACTCAACGACATTTAGACGACCTGGTTATACGGAGACTAAACCAGATATTACGCTGGTGCCGGATCGTCTGGCAGCCTTGGTAGTAGAATGGGAAGTGATCGAGGATTATACTGCTAGTGATCGCCAATATATCTCCTTCTGGATTTTACGAGATCAGCGGCCTCAGAGGCACAACACATTGAAGACAACACGTTGGAATGTATCGCGCATCGACGAGGAGAAATTTGCCAATGTACTCGAATCAGTACAGACAGGAACTAGTACCATTGTTGAGGAATTAGATCTAAGAGTTTCTGTTGAGGAACAGGTGGGGGTCACTATGCGTCTCTTATACCTAGCCTGCGAAGCGTCAATGCCCCGGAAGCGTCTTCGAAACAATAGACGTCCAGCTTATTGGTGGACTGACGAAATAGCTGATCTTCGAAGAACTTGTCTTCGACTCAGAAGAAGAGCCCAACGTTCAAGACATCGACCAGAGGCTGATTTGAGATCCGCTGAGCACCTTGAAGCTAAGAGAACCCTTCGAAATGCCATCAGAAGACGTAAGACCCTGATGTGGCAGTTGTTAGTTAAAGAAGTAGACGTAGATCCTTGGGGATTAGGCTACCGAATTGTCACCAAGAAACTCGGCTCCATGTCCAATACCACGTTGGATGCACGGACGATGGATGATATTGTAAATGATCTATTCCCTACTCACCCTGTGCGAATTGATGTGGGCGACGTACTTGAGCCGGAATTCATTCCTCTATTTACCATAGGTGAGCTGAAGGAAGCAGTAGGCTCCCTTCGGAATAAGAAGGCTCCAGGCCCTGACGGGATACCCGCGGAAGCTATGAAACTAGCTCTCAAGGTTTGTCCGCAGCTACTGCTTGAAATGTACAACTGTTGTCTGAGAGCAGGTGTCTTTAGTGCCCGTTGGAAAATGGCTCGACTAGTGCTGATTAAAAAAGGAAAGGCAGTCGGGGACGCGCCATCGTCCTTCAGACCACTATGTATTTCAGACATTGCGGGAAAAGTGCTGGAGAAGCTATTAAAACCTCGCATACTGTCGTCTATTCAAGCCGCGGGAAATCTGTCTGACAGGCAATTTGACTTCCGCCGTGGGCGATGTACAATAGATGCAGTACGCCTAGTAGTTGAAGCAGCGAATCAAGCCCAGGACGGTAACCACTATTCTCGGAAAATAACACTTCTGGTAACCTTGGATGTGAAGAACGCCTTCAACCTAGCTAGGTGGATAGATATGGTTGAAGCTCTTCAATTCACCTTCCAGTTGCCTGCATATCTCCTGCGTATAATGAAAGATTATTTGAAGGACCGGAGGAGAAACGTCACGGCAGGAGCAGCGGAAGGATCTATCCTGGGCCCGGATTTGTGGAACATGTTGTACGACGGCATACCTCGCATGGAGATGCCCGAAGATACATTCCTTGTTGGGTACGCTGATGATATTTCAGCGGTGATTGTAGCCCGAGATGCGGTTCTGGCTCATTGGAAACTCAATCAGGTAATGCGACGGGTGAGTGGTTGGATGAACGCTCATGGTCTGAAATAGTCATGTTAACTAGGAGGAGAATGGACACTATAATTCCCATGAAAGTTGGAGAGGTGGTCGTTCGAACTGGAGCCATTGCGAAGTACTTAGGATTTACTCTTGACACGAAACTGACATACTGGTCTCATATACGGAAGGCAGCAGACAAGGCGGAAGTAGTGACAGCTGCCATTAGTAGACTCATGGCTAATGTGCATGGTCCTAGAGAAAGCAAGCGTCGACTACTGTTGTCCACAGCGCAGTCTATTCTCCTGTATGGAGCTGAGATTTGGTCTGATTCGCTGAGGATAGAGAAGTATAGGAACCGCCTAGCAGCAATTCAGAGGAGAGGAGCTCTGAGGGTGGCGTGTGCTTACCGTACAGTTTCGGAACTTGCAGTTCTGGTTGTCTCAGGTGTTGCGCCAATAGACTTACTCGCGCAAGAACGTAAAGACGTATACTTCCGACGAGTAGAACTGGGCAAGGCTCAAGCCCGGAAGGATGCCGTAGCACGCAAGATGGAGCTTTGGCAGCAGAGGTGGAATTACGATCACATAGGAAGATGGACAGCTCGGCCGATACCGAGTCTGGTCGAGTAGGAAACACGGAGAAATAAATTACATTCTGACACAGATGTTGACAGGTCATGGCTACTTTCGGTGTTACCTTCATCGTATGGCCAAAGTAAGGAGTCCAGTTTGTATTTACTGCGAGAACGAACGAGATGACATTTATCATACGTTTTTCGTCTGCGATCGTTGGGCAGCGGAAAAACAACAACTTGAAGCTGAGGTTGGTCCAATAACGCCGGACAATATAGTTGGCATTATGCTGAGGAACGAGCTCAGCTGGGATACGGTCGCTTTCTTTGTTGAGGTGGTCCTTCGTCAGAAGAAGTCGGATGGGGACTTGCTCGATTTAGTCGATTGAGTCTGCGATCCTCGGGCTATGAATGGAGAAGTAAGATGGTGCTTGTGAAGCAAAGAAAATGACTCCATCCTGAAGTAATACGAAAGAGGTCCCGGGATGGGTTTTGTCAAGAGGACAGGGTGTGGTTTTTTAGTGGGTAAGAATTCCACACTCTTGAGGAGTGCGGACCCTTCTCAAGGTCTTATGCCAGATTTTTCCACTTCTCTCGTAAAAAAATAAATAAAAAATAAAAAAATATTATTATTATACACATTATAAGAGATTATATCTTTACTGAATATTATTTATTTTGAAGTAGGGTTCCAATTGTTTGAGACGCTCAGTAAATACATATTTTTGGTATCAATGATGATGGAAGAGACTTGAAAGCTTGTTGTGATGGTTGTTGTTAATTCATTTTAGGGGCATGGGACGTTTGTTTATCTGACCCGTGTAGTTGGATGAGTGTTGGATTTGTCTGATAAACTGTGTATCTGTGGTGACCGTAGTAGTATGTGTAGCTGTAGTTATTAGGATCGTGAATGAGGTTGGTGCTCCGGAACTCCAAGTACCATACTATCCCAGCATGTGCTTGGAAAGCGCGTGGAAGAATCCAGGGAAATCCAAACTCAGGATAGACACTGTCGGTGCAGAGTTTGGACCTCCAATCACCGGACTTACTCCGATCGTGGTGTACGATTAAATGCGCATGCCTACACCGCGGTGGTAGGAAAGAAAGCAGCCGTGGTCTTATGAAGGGACATTCCAACTTTGGGCTCGTGGGATGCCACGGGAAATCATCTTGTGGCTGCAGATGGTGGGAAGTAAGGAGGCTTGTGGTTTTACATGACCGTAAATTTCGTGATCATGAGCTACTGGACCTCCTTTTTATGTGGAATCCGAACCACAGGACATGGCATTTCACTTCAAAAATCTCACATGCATTGACCGGGAATCAAACCCGGTACACCGTGGTGAGAGGCTAACAGCTGGACCACTGCGCCATCACGCCCCGACTTGCATATCGGCCGGTGATGGTAAGCTGCCTCAAAACTAGCACCCCATGTAGATGATGATAATAATAGATAATAATAATAGTCTAATAATGAATGAAATAAAAATCCACAGCCTGCTTCCAGTCTCCGAACGGGTCAGGAATGGAATGAATGAAGCCCCCATCGAGCGGCGAGGATATGAACTGTGCCGGCTGCCGAGGCCTGACGCACTCCTCTGGGGCAGTGATTAAATGAATGACAGATGAAATGAAATGATAGTGGAGAGTGTTGCTGGAATGAAATTTTGACAGGGAAAACCGGAGTACCCGGAGAAAAACCTGTCTGCCTCCGTTTTGTCCAGCACAGATCTCACATGGAGTGACCGGGATTTGAACCACGGATCCAGCGGTGAGAGGCCGGCGTGCTGCCGCCTAAGCCACGGAGGCTCTAGTCTAATAATAATAATAATAATAATAATAATAATAATAATAATAATAATAATAATAATAATAATAATAATAAGAGTCAGCATGTGTAGCTCTGGTGCTAGAGTGCTAAAAATAAAAGTCTGGCAACTCGACATAAAAAAATAAAAAAAAAACTTAAAGGAACTTAGGTTGGTTCCATAGTTTAGGGGCTGCGACAACGTGATCAGGTAGACCCAAATTAAAGAAGTTAGTGTGTCTAAAACTCTATTATTACTATTATTAGTAGTAGTAGTAGCCTAGTATGAAAAATGAAAATCCATAGCCTGCTTCCAGTCTCCGACCGGGTCACGAATGGAATGAATGAAGCCCCCATCGAGCGGCGAGGATATGAACTGTGCCGGCTGCCGAGGCCTGACGCACTCCTCTGGGGCAATGATTGAATGAATGACAGATGAAATGAAATGATAGTGGAGAGTGTTGCTGGAATGAAATTGACAGGGAAAACCGGAGTACCCGGAGAAAAACCAGTCTGCCTCCGTTTTGTCCAGCACAGATCTCACATGGAGTGACCGGGATTTGATCCACGGACCCAGCGGTGAGAGGCAGGCGTGCTGCCGCCTAAGCCACGGAGGCTTCACAGTAGCCTAGTATAATAATAATAATAACCGGGTGAGTTAGCCGAGGTCGTTGCGGCATGACTGTTGGCAGTCGCTCACATCCGGGAGGCGAGGAGGTTCGAATCCCCCCGCCGGCAACCTTGAAGATGGTCTTCTGTGGTTTCCCATCTTCCTTCCAGGCAAATGCCGGGGTTGGTCCCTAACTATAGGCCACAGCCGCTACCTTCCAACTCCTCGACCCTCCCTTCCAACTTTCCTCCCCAACGGTACTTGTAGCTCACCCATTGGGTGTCCGTCTCGAAGCAGCTACAAAACTGGCGAGCCGAACATGTCCTCGGACACTCCCGGCACTAAAAGCCATACGCTAAAAAAAAAAAAAAAAAAATATTATTAATATTTTTGTTACAGTTGTTGCACTGTCTTCACACAGAGATAGACCAACAGTTTCTTAAATTAATTTACAAAATCTTTAGGATTTCCATTTTCTATGCATAGGCCATGAGGATGGCAAAATCCTAAACAGATCCACCATCACTAGGAATGTAGCCACTCCCTTTGAAGGTGTGAAACAGCTGTTCATAGGCTCGGTTTGTGTATTTCAATGTCATTGGCAGACAAGACGAGGAGGTCACTCAACTTCAGACTCTTGACAACATTACTTAGCGTTGGAGGGGAGGGTGACGGGGAGAAGTCAGCTGTGCTGCTGACGGGAACGAAGTGTAAGCCCGTTTCCAAGACATTGACTGACGATTTTTGTGATTTAATTCCACCTACACTAATTAAGATCCGACTGAATTTCATGAAGACATTTGCTTACAATACCATCTTCTATCACCAGTGTAACGGACTTCCATCATTTCAAATACACCCTGTATATATATATCATCTAATAATAATAATAATAATAATAATACGATTAGTAACAATAATATCAAATATTTTGCATGGTTTCCCACTTCTACTCCATGCAAATGCCAGGATGTTTCCATATTTACGGGCACAAGTGTTTCCTTCCCAACCATCATCTGAATGAGAAGTACACACACTACTACATAACACATCGTGGTGTAGCAGATAATATTATAGGCACATATAAAGTCACGGCACAAAAATATGCCTCAAAGATTAAAAACAATCGCCCCCAAAAGTCCGGGTTCGATTCCTAGCTCTGCCGAGAAATAATTTAATTATGGTCTGAAGGCTGGAACGTGGATAAACTCAGCCTCGTGAGATAAAACTGAGAAGTGGTTATTTGCCATCTCAGCCACCCTGGAAGTGGTTTTCCGTGGTTTTCTATCTTCAACTATTAGTTTTTAATTATTAATTGTTTTACTTACCTATAAATATATAATTAATTTGTTTATTTCTAGTGGCTGTCAGTAAGTAGATGTCCACCAGCTCTGCCACGCATTCACAAAATGTGCTTCGTCCTGTAAGAAAACATATTGCTATTTGTTCGGATGTTTCTCAGCGGATAAAGAAAATGATATTTGAAAGAAAAAAAAACCACTTCCTTCTCAGCCCTCATATTAATTACAAAGAGCTAGCTGCGTGGCTCAGTGGCGACGTTCACGCTTGCTTATCCCAAGGTTGCAGGATCGAATCCTGGCACAGCCATTTGGAATTTGAAGGTGCGCAAATGCGATGAAGCCGTGTCCGTAGATTTATTGGCACGTTAACGATTCCCTTATGGGGCAAAATTCCGGCACCCTGGCGTCTCTAAAAGCTGCAATCAATAACATTAATTATTGAATTAGAAATACACACACTACTACATACACACAATAACACAGGTTATTAAACAAATTCCACACATCCAAGTACAAGCTAATGATCACAATATTCCAGCCCCTCACATGAAACAACAACAACAGGTTTAATAAGATTACCTCCCAGCATAGCCGCTCATCACGCCTGTAAGGAAGAGCTGGAAATCCGAATATTCGAGGTTATAATCCCAATGCTGACAATGAGCACCCTGAATGAAGTTCCGTTCTGAATATTTCCACAAATACTCCAACCAAATCCCAGGGAAATACTTTGTTTGGAATTTTCTGCCACTCCTAGAATTAGTAATTACAGTTAGACCTCGTACTAGCACAGTCTCGTCAGAAAAACAGCTTATTAGATAAAATAAAATACATACCGAAGTACACGGGGCTGAAGATTAAAGCGTTGACCCATAAAATTGCTTGCCACGGTGGGTGAGTGGTTATCGTTTCAGACTACCAACCCCAAGTTTGCTTGTTCACCCCTGGCCATGGTAAGTGATTTTTTAAAGGCGGCAAAATTCAAGATACGCATGTCATACGATGTTGGCATGTTGAACACATTTGAATTCAGTAGGCCGGTTTCATAATGGCAAAATTAATCTCGGGATTTTCCGCCAACACAAAGTTCCTCATTTCTCTACTAGAAAGCGCTATAGTGTCAAGGAGCTTAGATATATAATCTCCTTGACTTGCATAGCGCTTCAAGGAGCGATAAAATTCGACATGAAAGTTGCCCTATGGTTGTCAATTAATAAATCTTTCACCCGGCACCCGAGGCCATACGATATTATTATTGGACTCTTATTACCCATAAAACCAATGAAGAATTAATGAAAGTAGCCAGAGTTACCATTAATGTTCGATAACCTAACTTTAAACCCTTTTAAAATAATTACCATTCTCATACAATGCTTCATTCAATATGGAGACTACACTCAACTATAATTACTTAACTGTACGCAAGCGCTAGGAGCTAACGTGAGATTCTGTGTTCTTGAGCAGCAGATTGCATTTACCTTGAGAGGTAGTAAATTGAGTGCTACTGCTTATATCGTAAACATCATTACTGCTCGAGTCCAGGCTCTATGAACTTGCGGGGTTAGGAGAAAGAGCAAGGAAAGGTCGGGCGAGAAGAGAAGGATCTGTCAAGAGCCCACCGTGATATATGGTATTCCTTTCTATTCCAATACTGCTAACATTGGGCCGTTGATCAAACCACTGTGGTGTTAGGAATGAGTGAGTGACTCACCGACCAATGCATTTGGTTCTGTACTATGCACGGACTGAGAAACCTCGTCACTCGTCAAAACCACTACTCATAGTCCGCGATGCACATTCCTCTCAGGTTCACGCAGCTTAGACCCGAGCAGTACAGCGCTAGGATAGTGAGCTTGTTGCCAGGATACGTAAACAGGTTGTATTGGGGACCAAGACGGTTATGTTTAGCACAGGAACTTGTGCCGGAAACGTACCGTCTTCCCGCTACCCCCTAAAAACCACTACAGCGCACGTTCAAATATCCCGCAGATTCGGTGCCACTGACCGAGTACGTACGTCATTGAACTATCACCTGACGTCCCATATCCCCTACAGGTTTGTTGACTTTCCATACCTTCTTCCACGACAGGTGCCGCGAACTTGGTATTCCTTGAAGACGTACTTCATGATTTCTTAGAAGATGAGGCACTGCATGTACGTCAAAACATGTGGTTTCAGCACGATGGCGCACCACCTCATTTTTCACTTGCGGTCCGAGATAATCTGCAGCACAGATATGGGCAATAGTGGATAGGTTGTGGAGGCCCGATTGCTTGGCCTTCACGTTCACCTGACTTGACACTGCTAGCCTACTACCTGTGGGGTCACATGAAAACCTTAATTTACGAGACCCCTGTGGAATCCGAGGAAGACCTACTGGCTGCGGTGGATGTTGGAGGACCAGAGATTGGTCATCGTGTGTACCAGAACATGGTACTGAGGTACCGTGTGTGTGTTGACGTCGGTGGTCGTCACATCGAGGCCCAACTGTAATTGGACCCAGACGACAAGCAGCAGGATTCGGACAGAGTGCCGAAAATGCTGGAGTCGTGAACGTGTGCTGTAGTGTTCCTTTTTGCGGCTAGCGGCAAAACGGTCCGGACACAAGTTCCTATGCTAAACTAACCGTCTAAAGAAGCCCTCAAAATTTGTAATGGGAATTTAAAAACATTCTGTAAATAAAGCATCTAATTTACAGGGGAAATCATATTTTCATAAGAGTCTTCAGTAGCCTATTAAGATTCTCGGGAGGAAGATAATATTAATATTGCAATCTTCATTCAAGTTCTAAGGTTCCGAATGTTTGTTCTTAATATTGCGACCAAATAGCAATATGTTGTGTCACAGGAAGAGACACTAAACAGTGTCAGAGATATGATGAACATATACTTACTGACAGACGCTTGAGCGAGAAACATTTCTGAATCATCAAAATGGTGACGTTTACTCTCGCTGATCAACGGGTAACCTTCAATTTTCGGGCCGACGTGGAATTCCACTGCTGACCAAGGAAAGGAGCAGAACCCTTGATAATGCAGGACGCAGTTTCGGGTGAAACGTCAGGACATATCCTGTCTGGACCACGGCCTACTTGCCCGAAAACTTATACTTAATTATGACCGCCGGCCGTGAAAGCCTAAGCTGTTATAAGGGTTACAACAGTTCGATTTTCATTTACAGTTGACTGAGACATGTAGTGATGATGTCATGGACGCAGTGAGTGCTGGTGATAAGGTTGCACATCGATCACATATTTGTCAGCGGAAAAAGGAATTGATTTTTGAAAAATTCAAAATAATCGCATTTGGTATATTTTTCACCACATGTGCATCATAATTGGTTATTTTGGTTTTAAATTGCTCACGAAATCCAGTATTACGGTAATTAGCACTAGACAAGCGAAGCGGACCCCCCCCCCCCCCCTACACTTCCAATCTGTGTATATAATAGCTTATCATTTTGTGATAAATATCTCATAAAATTTTTCATTCAGGTTAGGGTTTTTAAATACTTATTCTCCCACCTTCTGTAATTGGGAACTATTAATGTTGACCGACCTGGAAATTTTCTATAGTAAAACATCAAAGGAGAATTCACCAAATGATCGTTGCACGGCTCGAGCAATGACCGGTTTCTACGGTGCCTGGTATGGCGAAGATGCTAGAGCCAATAATTCCTATCTCAGGAGTTGACTCTGCTGGTCGTTGTATGGCTGATGCACCAAGGCTCAAGAGAATATCCAAACAGTTTCTGGTATCGCCAGTGGCCTACTACTGCTCTTTCTCAATAATATGTCTATCACATGCTTCGATTTAGTATTTTTATTTACACACAAGTACGTATATATTATATTGTGGCTGAATACAATAAAACTGCAATATAAACCAAATCACCCGTCATTATGCAATGTTTTATATCCCAGGGAAAACCGGCCACTGTGGTCGAGAGCACTAACGCACAACCTAGTGCCTCGCTGGCATCGGGGGAGAGTGGGTTCGAATTCAACCTCGGCCGTCCTGAAAATGGTTTTCACGGTTTACAAATTTCACCACTAAGCAATTGCCGGAATGGTTCCATTCAAAATGTCAACAGCCGTTTTCTTTCCAAGATCCCTTCTCTGAACCGTCCTGAAAGTACGTAGATGGACAATGGCTGCATTATTAAAAGTATATAGGGCGTATCTTAATTATAACGACTAAAAATCAGGGACGCTCTGCGTATTATGTAAAAGACAATGTCGCATTCGGATTGGCGGAGAAAATGTTTCCCTCTAGAAAATGAGATTACTTCGTTACTTCCGGGCGCGCGATTCAAATCTACGAACTCGCCGTATTTGCTGAGCAAGAGAGCAAGCCGCTGGCCACTGCTGTGCTTCAGGCAAGGGAAGGGAGTGTGATAGAAGGGGACAGAGATATGCTGGCGGTAATGCGCAAGTTTCCTCGTTCGCCTCGGCTTGCACTCTGGCTCAGCACATACGGCGAGCCCGTCAATTTGAATCGCGCGCCCGGAAGTAAAAAAGTAATCTCATTTCCTCGAAGAGAAACATTTTCTCCGATATCTGATTGCGGCTTAGTCTTTTACATAACACGCGGAGTGTCCCTGATTTCTTTGTCGGTATAATTAAGATACACCCTGTATATTCCATATTGATACAAATAGTTCATAGCAAGATATACCTGAGTACCGGATGATTCAGCTGCCCCTAATAATATTGTTTTATGCAGTCCAACTAACACGTGTTATCAGGAAGGTCGATATTTCTCTGCGTGCATCCCGTATGGTACTACTACACTGGAAGCTTATCCCGCTAACAACACTGAACTCTATTATTGATGTGTAACATCTTTCCACTCGGTATCTCTATATATTTTTGTGGGGGTGATTTTGAAAAATGAAACGGAAATGGATGGGACGGAAACAATGAAACGGAAATGGATGGGACGGAAACAATAAGCGCGCGCGGCGGCGGAGATTCATACCACTACGTTTTGTCGGCCATGTGGTTATGCGGAATGCATATCGCATACAGTATCTTTAGTTTTGTGTATCATTAGCCAGGAGACCACAAGTGATAGTCTGGCCACCGAATGCTGACGCTCAGTTCAGTACTGGAAAATCGAATCCTAGTACCTATGCAGGGGCACCACGAGCAGGAATCAGCTTGCCTTGACAACACATATTGAGACAGGTTTTGAAAAGCGATTGAAGAGTGGGGCAGTGTTTATTGATCTAACAGCTACCTACGACACGGTGTGGAGAGAAGGTATTGTGTACAAGTTCTTTAAACTGACAAAGTGCAGTCAAATGTCACGTTTGATTAACAATATGCTTTAAAATATCGCTTAATCTGTATATTGCGGACATACCTACTACCAGCTCTCGTCAGCTTGCTTATGCTGATGATCTAGCAATAGTTACTCAACATGCGGCTGCAAATGTGATAGAGAGAACTTTAAATGCAGACCTAGATGTCTATGCAAATACTTCGAAAAGAGGTGCTTGAAGCCCAGCTCTAGTAAAACGGAAACCTGCTTCTTCCATTTAAACAATCGGCAAGCGAACTCTAGCCTGAAAGTGTCTCTTCATGGAGGCCCTCTCCCTCATAATGCCAACCCCAAATATCTTGGAGTTACTCTTGATCGAACGTTATCGTACAGGAAGCATCTCATCAACCTAGCAGCCAAATTAAGGACACGAAACATCATCCAGAAACTTGCTGGCTCCCCATTGCGTACTTCGGCGATGGCACTGGTACTTTCAAAAGCTGAGTACTGTTCCTCAGTTTGGGTCAACAGCTCTCATGTTAAAAAGGTGGACACAGTCCTGAATGAGACAATGCGTATTATTAGTGGCAAAATAAAATATATCCCTCTTTTCTGGTTGCCTGTGCTTAGTCACCGCCTAGAATTAGAAGATTGAACAACTTGGTCAGGGAATACAACAAGATACTGTCCAATCCTGAGCTCCCCATTCATGAAGATGCTAGCACCAGGTATAGCCGTCTCAAGTCAAGATCTCCACCTATTCAATTGTGGTGCCGTTGAACAGACCATGAACCATATTGTCACTGAGTGTATTAGTAGGGCATTCACTGGATCAACACAGGACTTTGTAATATCCTCTACTGAAGCCATAAGATGGCTAGAAAATTTAGACATTAATATTTGAACACCCTTTCCCTTGCATGATTGTTACAGTTGTAATGTGATACCTATTGTATGTATTGTGCCCAACTGGTATAATGTTTATGTTGATTGTTTTGTGTTGTACCATAATAATAATCGCATACAGTTTACTTCAAGGTTTGGAGGCCCCATTAAAGATATTCCTACAATAAATCATCTTCAAGTCGTCGTTCTTTGGTGTGAAAATATTCATTATATCATATTTGCTGAAAACAATATTATGATTTATTACATCTTCATACTTTTGCTGTAATCTTATTTAATGTAAGCACTCGAGGTACGGTCGGCCATGTGGCTATCTGGAATCTATATCGCTTACAAAATTACTTCAGGGCTTGGAGGCCCAATTAAAGATATTCTTCCTACAATAAATAATCTTCAAGTTGTTGTCGTTTGCTGTGAACGTATTCATTATATCATATTTGAAGAAAACCGGTCAGGATTTGGCACTGCAGTTTTACAAATAGTTATTACAATGACCAAAAGAGTTCACTGTTAACAAGGGATAACATGTCACAAGTTACACATCATATGCGACTACTGTAAGTCTCGTAAATTTTTATGATTTTTAGCCTAATTTCATTTATGAAAAAATAGGCTTATGAGATCACCTTTTGTCCGTGTGTCTGTCTGTGTGTACGTGTGTGTGTGTACGTGTGTGTGTGTACCCCCCATAATAACTTCTAAAAGGCTTGAGCGATTTCAATGAAACTCGGTAAGTTCATAGCACTATTTCGGACAACCCGACCGTGCCCTTCAAATTTTGTTACGTCTCACCAATCCAATAAGGCGGCTGTGCGAAATATTTCACCTGCATTCAATATCTCCGAAACTATTACGGATATCACCTCGGAATTTTGTACGGTGATAAAGAGAACTACTAGAAGTTCATCTATGTGACTTTTGAAAAACTGGTGACTACAAAACCAACATGGTGGCCAAGCGAATTTGCGAATTTTAAATGGACGTTTCTCGCGATTTAACCAACCAAAAGCAATGCAAATTGGTACAGTAATTGTTTATACACATTGTAATGCATCGACATCTAACTTTGTTCATTTGTTTACATAACCTCAAGATGGCGGCTGTGCGAGATATTTCACCGGCATTCTATATCTCTGAAACTATTACGGCTATCACCCTGAAAATTTTGTACGGAGATAAAGGGAACTGCTAAAAGTTCATCTATAAGACTTTCGAAAACCGGTTAACTACAAAACGAACATAGCGGCCAAGCGAAGTTGAAAGTTATTAATAGACTTTTCTAGCGGTTTAATAATCCAAACGCAATGAAACATGGTACAGCAAGTGTTTATACACATTGTAATGAACTGGTATTTAATTTAGTTCAATTGTTTTCATAACCTCAAGATGGCGGCTGTGCGAATTTTAAAATTAAGTTTTTGTTTCTTGTGTCATAATCATGCGATTGAAGTGAAAGTTGAATAAAAAACCTACGCAATAATGTTCCTTTAATGGTACTGTCCCCGTTATCAGGATAGTAGGCTGTCAGATATCCGCCCCCTCAATCGGATTGCGAATAATCAATCGCACTGGCACAGCTACATCAATGAAAATGGCACTGACAGATACTATCGAGATTAGAGCACAATAGTTAACAAGAAATTATTGTGGAACACACCAAAATATACGGGGGTTCATACTTACCTTTACTTACCTCTTAAATTTATCTCGGGGACTGGGTTGTTAACTGGATCACTTAAAGCGTGCCCACACAATAACCTCCACCATGATATTTAAAATGAACCAGAACGAAGACGAGAAACTTTAAACTGCACAATAATTTATTTCACATATAGAATTAATTTAACAAAAATAAAACAACAAAATCCACGTGGTAATCAGAAGCCATCGACCACATAACCATGTCCTCCTGTCGGACTTGTATACTCTACATACAATGTTTCAGCTTTCTCAACCTCAAAATAACGTAAAAATAATAATGCACTTGGAATGGAAACGGGATTTGGGACGAGACACATATATCAATTGGTTTGCGTGTTTATATACTTCATATTTTATTTATAGCCACAAGGCTATTATGTAAACGTCCTTGGCCTCTATCATACAGTTGTCCGGGCCAGCTGCAATGCACCTGCATCGTCAAAGTGGACTCACCTGTCCGTTCAACCCTAGCATAAGCGAGTTACATCAGAGCTTAGCTCTCCTTTCAAAACACGTTAAATGTCCACATCTCAACTGAAATATTATCACGCAAATGTTTTAAATGCTCCATTCAAACACCAGTGGATTACTCCAATAATCCTAAATCATGTTTAATTGTTCAATCCACTTGTTTAATTAGCGTTGTTTAGAGTATAATAACAAAACTCCAAATGTTTATAACAAAGTTCATTAATTATTTATAACAATAATAAATTGTTTATAACAATGTCAAACGACAATTGAAAAACTTTATACACGCCTCTATTAATCCCTTTCATTACAAATTGTTATCAAAGATATTTACAAAATTATTTACAATATTATATTGTTTATATTATTTATACAAGAAATACATTAAACCACACGTTTATCCGGTTGATAATTACTCAAATCGTGGTGATATAATCGACCAATGAAGGTTAGTTATATTTAACTGTCAAATTCAGGTTTAATAAGGTTTAATAATAATTATAATTAATATTTGTGACGGTAACCTCCATTTAAAATCTTTATCTCAAATTATTTAACACTCTTATTAACTTTAACAGTATCTTCACATGAATAACTTTCAAAGAACCAGGACAATACATTCAGCGGAAAAATACTTCGCTCAAAACGCACAAAATTACTCAACAATAGGCCCAGAATTCATCATATATCTTCATATATATGGCATCAAAATCTTCCAAATTACATACAAAAACCTCCACTCATAAATTCAACAACTTCATTTATTACTGTGGGAACCTCCTTCATTATTCAAGGGCATTACTCATCAGCGACTTTTACAGGTCCACTGAACTAACGATTATACATCCATTGTTCCTCTTCAAAAATTCTTATATTCATCAATTGTATTAATGTCTGTTATTATTTAACCTTCGTGGGTTTCATTCATGAATCGATATGAAGTAAAATATTGCCAATCACAAATAAATTTAATAGCAAATACGATTAGACACTCCTCCCTGGTTTATCAAAATTGAGATTAATATCTTCAAAGTAACGCAGTATAAAAATACTATCTTCAATCAAAGTTCATCTAAACTGCATTAATAGTCGAATAGAATACAATTAGATTGTGGAATGCAAACATTATTGTTCCAATCTATAATTGAGAAAAATTCCTATCAAATGTTCATTGCTATAGTGTATTCAATAAATCGTAATCAAAGTTCATATTTCATAAAATTGTCTATAATGCAATGATAAATGTCTATGTTGCAATCATGTTCATAAGACGACTAGTATTTCAAAGATCGTCGATAACGTATTAGATTTTAACGCTCTAAAATCATTTAATTATTCTTCCTTCTTGAGGATGACAGAAAATTGGTCAAAGTAATTTACTGAATAGAATTACTTTAATAAAATGACACGCTGTCTGACTTCAAGTCTGCCATAGCAAATCGTTAACTTTACAGTCAAATCGTGACTACAAAAATATGCAAATTATTGAAAGAATCTAAATTATCAGTCTCAACTGATCCAAAATTATTTAACTGTGCCAATGACATAACAATGTCTCAAAAAATCGAAGAAAAAGGCATAAATCATCGAAGTGTACTGAGTACAAAAATGTTAATCAAGAAAATGGGGCAAAAATAAATGGGACAGAAAAAAATATGGGAAAATGGTTGCTCAGATATCGCTACATGACTCAAATAATACAAGAAACGTTCACGACTACCTTATCTGTTGATTGAAGTTCTAGAGGAAAGTTTTCAAAGAAAACTGCTGTTGGTTCCATTTCACCAGCGTGAAGATGTGCTCCGTCCTCGAACCTGGAATCAGCGTCCTCGGAGAATCGAACTGCTTCCTCCTCCGGAAATTGCACTGCTCCATGTATCCGAAAGACATCTTTCTGGCAAAATTCGTCTTTGTGAGCAGGGTCCTCCCTGGCCTCTCTTGAAAATTCCCTGAAGTTCTGGTCGCAATTCGCCATGAAGTTTATTGCAGTTATTTTCGCAGAAATATTCATAATCGTGGAGTATGATGATATTTCCACTGTCATTTGATATAATTCAGCGATGGATTCACGATGCATGAGTGTAGTTGGATGTTCACTACATGCTCGCTTTTGTAGAATGACGATTAACGAAGTTCCATGCTGTTACTTCACTCCATCGATATATGTCCCAATTGCATTAAAGCCTTAGCCTTCCATCTCAACTTCTGTTATAATCATTGAAAGCACTGCAAGATTATAATGTTCCATAATAGAATGTATCGTTGTATTACCAAACGTATTCTCCAATATCACGGTTGTAACACGTGTCAGCCGTAGTGTATACTGTGGAAATTTAAAAGTGCCTCTCAGGTGGCGAGAAAACCACTTTTGTCTGCAGCCTTAAAATGCCAATATCTTTCAAATTATAACTGTGAAATTGTTCAAATCTTCTACACACCTCAATGTTGTACTGCCCAATTGAATTATAATGAAGGCAGAAGTTAACTCTTTATATCTTATCTGGTAGAAACGTTAATGTGAGCGTTACAACTTCGCCTAGTTTCGAACAGCGTAAAATGGAACTGCTCCGTGTTCGTTCGATGCGCCGGGTTTTAACCACACGCTAAAGACAACTTGCTTCACTTATTCACTCGACAATGACTATCTGACATCAGAAATATATATGCGGTATCAGCGGTATGAGAGATATGAGAGCTCCTCTATCCTGTGCACGACCTTTTATCAACTTCTTAAGGGGCGTATACATCCCTTCCATAGTTCGTTCCTCCGTCATTACTAGAAGTTTTAACTTTGGCTATACTTGACGGATTTTCAAATTTCAAAAACTCAAAATTAATTTCTTCAAAATTCCAAATCAATGCCATAACTGAAAATAGTTTTCCACAAATCTGCATGCCAAAAGTAATTAAATATCGTAGTTTCAGCAATCTCCGTCTTCCTTCCAAACTATCGTTCATTGGTTCGAGTCTCTCCTCCAATAGCGTAACTTCTTCCTTAGCACGATACCTTGTTTCCTGCGACTGCGTCGTAAATCTCAGATCTTTCTTGAACAAAATCATGACGTCACCAAGAATCTCAGCTCCACCAGCCTACTTGCATGAAATCTGCGTCATCCGTGCCTACGTCATGAATATACACGTCACAACTATGACATCCATAACTTTATTCATATTTGCCAATACAGCCATCGCGGTCTCAATATAATTCAATTTACGGGGGCATTCTCCCTTCACCACGTTTTAAAAACAGTTGCAAATTGTTTTTAAACTCTGTGTTATAAATATCTCAATTCACTTGAACACGAAATTGAATTATTATTGGCTTACTCTTGGATAATATTTCTTCAAGTTCCCAGCATTGAACTTGCCATAAACGACATTATTCTTATCATCGTAAAGTTCATAACAGTTGTTTCCATAGGCATTCGTAATTCTGAACGGACCCATGAACACTATTCCAAACTTGGGATAGATTTTCTTACCCACGTCAGCCTTGACAGGTCTGCGTAATAATACCAGATTTCCAATTTCTAAGGGAGCACCAAAACGTTTTCCAGCTACTCTTTTCAGTCGTTTTTCTGCTGCTTTCTGGAGTTGTTCTTTCGCTCTGTCTATTCTCTGCTGCTTTCCTAGGTCGGGATCTCTAGGAACGTGGTTAAAAAGATTGTCCCACGGCCTTTCTGGGGTTCTTCCTAGATGAAGTCTCATAGGCACCTCTCCTGTGCTCTCCTGCACATTCCTCAATAAGGGGTACAAATCTCACCCAACCAGAGTGATCATTCGGACAGAAAATTTGACAAAATTTCGAAAATTCAGCCATATATCTTTCTGAAGAATTCGATTCCGGATAGCGCACGCTTGAAAATATGTGCTTAATACCAAGCCTTTCCATATCTGCAGCAAATTCTAAGGATGTAAACTGAGCTCCATGATCCGAAAGTAGATATTCTGGTTTACCAGCTTTTGGAAATACAGCATGTTTCAGTCTGCTTACAAGGTTCCTCGTGTTAGCTTTTTTCATGGGACTCATTGTAACAAATTTTGAGAAGACGTCCACGGTAACCAACAGATACTGATTACTCTGATATCCCTTCGGACAAGGACCAAATATGTCTGTCGCCATGAGTTCATTTGTTTTAGAGGGAATCATAGCCTTAGGTTTTCCTTTCAATAGAGCGGAAGCATACTTTGCTCATTGACATTTATCACATGAACGAATGACATTAGCAATGCTGGAACGCATGTTAGTCCAAATAAACCTCTCTTTAAGAGTATCAAGAGTTTTATCTAAACCCGCATGTCCAGTTGCGTGATGAGCTACCCACACTAAATTGACAACAAGTTTAGGTGGCACGACTATTCGAAGCTTTGTATGCGCAGAGTCAGCATACTTACATACGATGTCTCCACTCAAGACAAAGTGTCGTGAATCTCTCTGTGTAGCTGCATAGTCAACATCAGTATTGTCTATGTAACCCTTAAGGAACCTGTACATTTTCCTGATTGGAGCGTGTCTCTTCTGTGACACACCGATTCGGGCTAACCTCCTAACGGTCTCTTGATCTTGCTGCTCCAATTGTACATGGTGTATCTGCACATTTTTGATAGGGTTACGTGATAAAGCATCAGCCAGTAAGTTATCTTTCCCAGGCTGATGGACGATAGTGGCGTTAAACTGTTGGGTGAACAAAGCCCAACGTGTCAATCTATCACTAGACATGTCAGTTTGCAGCATAAACTGAAGTGCTTTGTGATCTGTAATAATGATAACCTTATGTCCCAGCAACATTTTTTTCCAAGCTTGCAAAACTGTTACAAAAGCTAACGCTTCTAGTTCTGTCGTAAAGTAGTTTTCCTCGTGTTTCTTTAACTTTCGACTAGTGAACGCAATGTAGTGCTTGTTGCCTGCCTCGTCTTTTTGGTATAAGACTGCACTAATGCCTATTCTTGATGCATCAGACTCTATATAGAACACCTTCTCAAAGTCTGGGTACTCCAGTTTGACGTTGTTTCTGAGCATCTCCTTTGCTTTCTCAAAAGCCTCGTCTGCTGCGGTACTCCATTTCCATCTATTATTTTTCTTGAGTAAATCATACAGAGGAGCCATAATTTCAGAGTATCTCGGACAGTGGCTGCTAATGAATTGGCATGCGCCTACAAATTCTCTGACTTGTTTCACCTTGGTTGGCCTTGGGAACCTAGTGATCGCATCTACTTTCTGCATGTTTGGATGATATCCATCCTTATCAATGGTATGCCCCAAGTAATTGATCTCCTTCTTCAAGAATTGGCATTTTCCAAAATTGACCTTGATATTGGCCTCCCTTAAATTTTCAAACAGCTTTCTCAAATGCACTAAATGTTCTGCGGCGTTGGGTGAAGATACAATTAAATCGTCAATGTAGCAGATTACATTCTCCTTTACTTCGTCAGTGAGCTTGCTATCAAGTGCTCGAATAAGTGCTGGTCCACTGTTGACCATTCCAAAAGGCATTCTCACAAAGACCCATGACGTCTGGTCAAATAGGAATCCAGTGTACTGCATACTTTCTTCCTCCAGTTGAACTTTAAAACGAAGATGTCAAGTCAAGAACACTGAAACATGCTCTCCCTTTGAATTTTCTAAGCAGATCTCTGATCTTAGGTGGTCGGTCATTTTCTGGAAGAATCTTCAAGTTGATGGTCCGAGCATCGAGACAGAGACGTATCTGACCATTACTTTTCTTGACTACAGTGATGGGGTTTATGTAAGACGACGCCTGTTTTTAATAATCCCGTCTACCTCCATTTTTCTGATCAACCCTCGTACTTCTTGATAGTATTTCTCAGGTATGGGGTATATTCTCTTTTGGTAAGGGGTTTCATCGGTCAGCCTTATCTTATACTTATAGTCTTTAATCAATCCAGGCTTTTCATCAAAAATATCTTGGAATTCCTTTATCAAATCCTCAAATTCCCCCTGAATTTCTTCAAATCCTTCAGTTTTTCTACTGGGTATTTCTGATATATTCTCTACTTCATTAATAATGGTATTTAACATTTCTTCCCTAAGGTCTATCTCTATACTGTTTTTCACGTCCTGTTCTTCGATCTCTTCTGTGATCATGTACCCATCATTAAAGCTAATACTCCTATTCTTCATATCAATAATGGCTCCAACTTTCGATATAAAATCGATTCCTAGCACAATATCGAAATGGATCTTGTTAACCACAATAAAGATCTGTTCATAATTCCTTCCATTAATTTCAAAGTTCAACAGCACTTGGATCTTGCATTTCACTGCCTTGTCTTGGAAAATTCCTCTCACTTTGACGGTAGAAACTGGTAAAACTGTCATGTTTTCTCCTTTTAACAGACTTTGATAGCATTCATCAGAGATGATCGAAATAATTGCACCAGTATCCATAAGAGCTTTATACTGTTGGCCATCTATCAGTACAGAAATAATAGGTAAGGCACATGGTCTTTCCTCTTTGACGATTCCCCTCTCTTCTAATAAATCCTCATCAGTTACTTCGTAAATTTCATTAATGGTAATTAGGTGTGGTGTGGCAATGTATTCATAGTTTCTCACTGTCGTTGAGAAATCGGCGTTTTTTTTGTGTTACCAATCTCAAAATTCCCCTGCTGACTTGTAGAAGGACCAGGATCGATCACTACATCCTGTCTTTTCTTTTGATTTTCAGCTTCCTTCTCTCGTAATTCCTTCAGATACTGCTGACTTTCTTTCTCTCTTTCTTGATACATGTCGGGTGCCATAACCTGACCTTGAGAATTCTGATTCTGATTCTGGTATTGGTTATTTTTATTGTAGTTTCTATTATAACCATTGTTGTAGTATCTACCTCTTCCGTTATTGTAATTCCCTCTATTATTATTCCAGCCTCGTCTTTGCTGATATGGACGGTAACTTTGGGATCTGTTGTTGCGGAAATAATTATTCCTGTGAGGACCTACATTTTCAGTTTTTTCTTCCTCAGGCTTATCAGTTTGCTGCACTTGATCCATGTAGACTGTATTAACGTCTTTGAATTCGTGCCTCTGACCTTTTTGTACCAAATTTGGCATTGGACTCGTGTAGTCAAGCCTTCTCAATAATTCGTCCATACTTGTCAAATCTCTGATATTTGACGATATGATCAGTCTTCTTACCTCCACAGGCAGCATACGTGAAATCGCATCTATCAACTGCTCTGTTGACAATGGGGGTTGCAAAAATCTCAAGCGTGATAGCTGACTCGTGAAGAAATCAGCGTACCGTGTTGGAAGAGTACCTGAATACTTCCTCGAGTATACCTCAGCTCTTAATGAATTCTGAGCTTCTATTGACCAGAATCGTTTTATCAGTGCCTCTGCAAATTCGTCAAAATTGCTGAAAGTGTACCGAAATGCTCTAAACCATTCGAGGGGTCCTCCAGCTAGATATCTTTCTACGATTCTCATCTCTCTCTCTCTAGGAATGTGGGCTTCTATGAAATAGTCTTTAAGATTCCTGATATATTCGATCGGCGTGAGACTATCAGTGTTGCTAAATTTTTGAGGTTTGTCTTCAAAATTCCGGATGACTGTCACATTTCTCGGATATGAATCCATATAATGTTTCCCACTATCACGATACTTCCATTCGGGTTCAATATTTCTATCCTCTTCTTCTTCCCTGAATCTGGATATACGTTCCTCAGGACTAATATCTCTCTCTTCTGTAGCGAGGTTACATCTTCTCACGTAATTTCTATCCTCTTCACCAGTCAATCCTTCCATATCCTTGTCTGTGATTTCCGTGATGACTTTCCTAATCAACTCTTCCTTATAGGTTTCCATCATGCTAGCTTCTCCTAGTTTCAAATTCTGCAGTTTGCTCGTAGTTTCATTAACATCAGAGACAACCTTATGAATCTGTTCCTCTAACGCAGTTTTTAATGCTTGCACGTCCTGACCTATTTGAGTTCTATCCTCTACCTGCTTTTCGGATAGCGAATCCATCCTTACATTCAAGTCTTTCCTGATCTGAACTACTTCATTATTAATGTCTACTTGTGTACTGGCAAGTTTTCTTTCAATTCGCTCCTGAATCTGATCTACATGTTCCCCACTTGACCTGTTCCATTCATCTTTCCAAACCGTTTCATTTGCAGTTAACATTTCCGCGATATCTACCTCAATGTCTTCCTTAAGTAAACGATTGTGATCTAATACTTGGGTTCTCATGAACTCTACATCGTATTTTAAACCAGCTAAAGAAGCTGTTGTCCTAACAGACTCGTCAACTAACCGAGTTGTTAATGCACTAATGTTACGAGTACAAAGCGTTTTTGAAGTTTCAATTTCTTCCCTAACTTTGTTAACATCAGTCTGAACTTTAGCAATGTCTACAAAAACAGTATTGACTTCTACTTGTATCTTATTGATATCGCTTTGCATATCATTAACATCTGAATGAATATTATTGATGTCAACTTGAACATTTGACACATCAGTTCGAGCATTTCTAACCTCTCTTTGAATTTCCTCTACTTTGTCTTGTACAGTAGCAACATCATTCCTAACAACAATTACTTCAGCTCTAGCACATGAAATATCATCCCGGACATTAGCAACATCAAGATTCAACATAGTAAGATCTTTCTGTACCTTAGAAACATCATTTTTAACATCTGACACATCTTTATGCACATTGGATAAATCTTTATGGACATTGGACACGTCTGTGCGCATGTCAGTTACAGCATTCTCGATTCCCTGGGTATTGATCTGTAAACGCGACACATTATTTTCTAGGTTTGCAGAACTGGTCTGAAGAACTTTCAAACTTTCATCCAGCCTAATAGACAAATTACTAGCATTCCTAGCTTCCATCTCCTCCATTCTAATAGACAAATTAGCAGACAAGTTACTAGCATTCTCCTCCATTCGACTAGTATTCCTAGCTTCCATCTCCTTCACACTTTCATTAATGCTAGCTTTCATCTCCCTCATATTGTTGGACATCTCCTCTAACATTTTCTTAATACTTTCATCTGCCATTTCAATAATATTTCAATAATAAACTGCTTTAGGGACATACATCAAACAGAGCAAAATAACAACATCTGAGCAACATTCTTCACCATATATAAATTTGAGCAATTTTCTGTCTTAAATCTAACTTATAATTACCTTATAATTAACTTTCGTAGACACTTCATGTTGAAATAAACTCAAACACATGTTCAAGTTTCTTTGGTTCATTTTAAAATATCCTAACACAAATAATTTACATTTACAATCCAAATAGTTTAATTTTATCTTTAATATGACTACACATGTAATAAGCCGGTCAAATAAAATAAGACTCCAGATCATAGGCGATTTTTCTAAGTTTCCAGCCTATTTAACCTCTCTCAAGTTGTATAAGATCTGATCTTTTCTGAGTGTAATTTTCCTAATACAATACAACATTTTATTCCTATATAATCACACTCTCAAATTCTACAATTGGCCAAGACATCTAACAAAGAATCAACCTCTTTATTTGAGTCTTCACAATCCCTTTGACATCGATAACTTGGTAATCCAATGTTATTCGAACACTCCACAAAAATTGCGGTGCCAATTCTACAGCAATAACTTGGTAATCCAATGTTTTGCTGATCGTGCCCCACGTTTTAGGGTCGCCAATCCTACTGTCCCCGTTATCAGGATAGTAGGCTGTCAGATATCCGCCCCCTCAATCGGATTGCCAATAATCAATCGCACCGGCACAGCTACATCAATGAAAATGGCACTGACAGATACTATCGAGATTAGAGCACAATAGTTAACAAGAAATTATTGTGGAACACACCAAAATATACGGGGGTTCATACTTACCTTTACTTACCTCTTAAATTTATCTCGGGGACTGGGTTGTTAACTGGATCACTTAAAGCGTGCCCACACAATAACCTCCACCATGATATTTAAAATGAACCAGAATGAAGACGAGAAACTTTAAACTGCACAATAATTTATTTCACATAAAGAATGAATTTTACAAAAATAAAACAACAAAATCCACGTGGCAATCAGAAGCCATCGACCACATAACCATGTCCTCCTGTCGGACTTGTATACTCTACATACAATGTTTCAGCTTTCTCAAGCTCAAAATAACGTAAAAATAATAATGCACTTGGAATGGAAACGGGATTTGGGACGAGACACATATATCAATTGGTTTGCGTGTTTATATACTTCATATTTTATTTATAGCCACAAGGCTATTATGTAAACGTCCTTGGCCTCTATCATACAGTTGTCCGGGCCAGCTGCAATGCACCTGCATCGTCAAAGTGGACTCACTGTCCGTTCAACCCTAGCATAAGCGAGTTACATCAGAGCTTAGCTCTCCTTTCAAAACACGTTAAATGTCCACATCTCAACTGAAATATTATCACGCAAATGTTTTAAATGCTCCATTCAAACACCAGTGGATTACTCCAATAATCCTAAATCATGTTTAATTGTTCAATCCACTTGTTAAATTAGCGTTGTTTAGAGTATAATAACAAAACTCCAAATGTTTATAACAAAGTTCATTAATTATTTATAACAATAATAAATTGTTTATAACAATGTCAAACGACAATTGAAAAACTTTATACACGCCTCTATTAATCCCTTTCATTACAAATTATTATCAAATATATTTACACAATTATTTACAATATTATATTGTTTATATTATTTATACAAGAAATACATTAAACCACACGTTTATCCGGTTGATAATTACTCAAATCGTGGTGATATAATCGACCAATGAAGGTTAGTTATATTTAACTGTCAAATTCAGGTTTAATAAGGTTTAATAATAATTATAATTAATATTTGTGACGGTAACCTCCATTCAAAATCTTTATCTCAAATTATTTAACACTCTTGTTAACTTTAACAGTATCTTCACATGAATAACTTTCAAAGAACCAGGACAATACATTCAGCGGAAAAATACTTCGCTCAAAACGCACAAAATTACTCAACAATAGGCCCAGAATTCATCATATATCTTCATATATATGGCATCAAAATCTTCCAAATTACATACAAAAACCTCCACTCATAAATTCAACAACTTCATTTATTACTGTGGGAACCTCCTTCATTATTCAAGGGCATTACTCATCAGCGACTTTTACAGGTCCACTGAACTAACGATTATACATCCATTGTTCCTCTTCAAAAATTCTTATATTCATCAATTGTATTAATGTCTGTTATTATTTAACCTTCGTGGGTTTCATTCATGAATCGATATGAAGTAAAAATTTGCCAATCACAAATAAATTTAATAGCAAATACGATTAGACACTCCTCCCTGGTCTATCAAAATTGAGATTAATATCTTCAAAGTAACGCAGTATAAAAATACTATCTTCAATCAAAGTTCATCTAAACTGCATTAATAGTCGAATAGAATACAATTAGATTGTGGAATGCAAACATTATTGTTCCAATCTATAATTGAGAAAAATTCCTATCAAATGTTCATTACTATAGTGTATTCAATAAATCGTAATCAAAGTTCATATTTCATAAAATTGTCTATAATGCAATGATAAATGTCTATGTTGCAATCATGTTCATAAGACGACTAGTATTTCAAAGATCGTCGATAACGTAATAGATTTTAACGCTCTAAAATCATTTAATTATTCTTCTTTCTTGAGGATGACAGAAAATTGGTCAAAATAAATTTACTGAATAGAATTACTTTAATAAAATGACACGCTGTCTGACTTCAAGTCTGCCATAGCAAATCGTTAACTTTACAGTCAAATCGTGACTACAAAAATATGCAAATTATTGAAAGAATCTAAATTATCAGTCTCAACTGATCCAAAATTATTTAACTGTGCCAATGACATAACAATGTCTCAAAAAATCGAAGAAAAAGGCATAAATTATCGAAGTGTACTGAGTACAAAAATGTTAATCAAGAAAATGGGGCAAAAATAAATGGGACAGAAAAAAATATGGGAAAATGGTTGCTCAGATATCGCTACATGACTCAAATAATACAAGAAACGTTCACGACTACCTTATCTGTTGATTGAAGTTCTAGAGGAAAGTTTTCAAAGAAAACTGCTGTTGGTTCCATTTCACCAGCGTGAAGATGTGCTCCGTCCTCGAACCTGGAATCAGCGTCCTCGGAGAATCGAACTGCTTCCTCCTCCGGAAATTGCACTGCTCCATGTATCCGAAAGACATCCTTCTGGCAAAATTCTTCTTTGTGAGCCGGGTCCTCCCTGGCCTCTCTTGAAAATTCCCCGAAGTTCTGGTCGCAATTCGCCATGAAGTTTATTGCAGTTATTTCCGCAGAAATATTCATAATCGTGGAGTATGATGATATTTCCACTGTCATTTGATATAATTCAGCGATGGATTCACGATGCATGAGTGTAGTTGGATGTTCACTACATGCTCGCTTTTGTAGAATGACGATTAACGAAGTTCCATGCTGTTACTTCACTCCATCGATATATGTCCCAATTGCATTAAAGCCTTAGCCTTCCATCTCAACTTCTGTTATAATCATTGAAAGCACTGCAAGATTATAATGTTCCATAATAGAATGTATCGTTGTATTACCAAACGTATTCTCCAATATCACGGTTGTAACACGTGTCAGCCGTAGTGTATACTGTGGAAATTTTAAAGTGCCTCTCAGGTGGCGAGAAAATCACTTTTGTCTGCAGCATTAAAATGCCAATATCTTTCAAATTATAACTGTGAAATTGTTCAAATCTTCTACACACCTCAATGTTGTACTGCCCAATTGAATTATAATGAAGGCAGAAGTTAACTCTTTATATCTTATCTGGTAGAAACGTTAATGTGAGCGTTACAACTTCGCCTAGTTTCGTACAGCGTAAAATGGAACTGCTCCGTGTTCGTTCGATGCGCCGGGTTTTAACCACACGATAAAGACAACTTGCTTCTCTTATTCACTCGACAATGACTATCTGACATCAGAAATATATATGCGGTATCAGCGGTATGAGAGATATGAGAGCTCCTCTATCCTGTGCACGACCTTTTATCAACTTCTTAAGGGGCGTATACATCCCTTCCATAGTTCGTTCCTCCGTCATTGCTAGAAGTTTTAACTTTGGCTATACTTGACGGATTTTCAAATTTCCAAAACTCAAAATTAATTTCTTCAAAATTCCAAATCAATGCCATAACTGAAAATAGTTTTCCACAAATCTGCATGCCAAAAGTAATTAAATATCGTAGTTTCAGCAATCTCCGTCTTCCTTCCAAACTATCGTTCATTGGTTCGAGTCTCTCCTCCAATAGCGTAACTTCTTCCTTAGCACGATACCTTGTTTCCTGCGACTGCGTCGTAAATCTCAGATCTTTCTTGAACAAAATCATGACGTCACCAAGAATCTCAGCTCCACCAGCCTACTTGCATGAAATCTGCGTCATCCGTGCCTACGTCATGAATATACACGTCACAACTATGACATCCATAACTTTATTCATATTTGCCAATACAGCCATCGCGGTCTCAATATAATTCAATTTACGGGTGCAGTACATGACACTATGTCCTATACATGTAACAATCCATTATGGCGACTATCCGAAATATTTTGACGGATATCAATATCTGCGAATCGATTACAGCAATCAAACTGATTTTTATAGAGCATAATTTCACCTATAGGACTTTCAATAACCTGGTGATCACAAATCCAACATGGCGGCGACGCGAAATATAAATATTCACATGAACGTTTCTCGCAATTTAACCATCCGAGTGCAGTGACACTTGGTACAGTAAATCCTTATACAAATGTTAATCCACTAGCATCTAATTTATTTCAATTATTTCCATAACCACAAGATGGCAGCTGTGCGAAATTTTAAAATCTCATTTTTACTTCTTGTATCCTAATCATGCGATTGAAGTTTGAATACTACACGTACACAATAATTTTCATGTAACAGTACATAACTCTAAGACCTACATATATAAAAGTCCAACATAGCGTCCATCCGCAGTGTTAAGTCGGTTCTCAATATCTATGAGTCTATTACAGCAATCAAACTGAAATGTTGTATGTTGGTAGTGGCAATTAACATAAGTAGGTTATATGCAAATAAGCCTAAGTTCTTCACGGAACTACTTGTTTCCCTCGTAATAGTCTGTTGTCACATCGCGAGAAAACTAATGATAGTGTTCAGAATCGTTAGCAGTATATGCTTTCAGTGCATTAGTACCATACGGGATGCAAGCAGAAAAATATCGACCTTCCTGGCAACAACGCTAGTTGGGCTGCCTAAACCAATATTATTAGGGGCAGCTGATTCAACTGGTATATAGCCCAGGGCGCCAGGAAATATTCTCCGCAGAGGCTTCGTGCAGCCGCGAGGGGTTGCTCATTAGTTTAGTTGACAGCACTGTGTCCTTGATTAGATGAAGGCCACATGTGTGGGCTGTGGTCTGTCGAAATCGTCAGTGCGTGTAGTTAGATTATTGGAAGAGTGAAACAGTATTTTATGAATGACTGTGGTGAGTATAAAGTTTACGGTTTGTTTGTTTTTTATGCAAGCAACAGCCGTGCTGCCAACGTAACTGGTGACGTAAATCTCTCGCAGCAACTTGTAGGCACTGCGGAGAACAATACCAGGTGCCCTCTATAATCTTAATCACATGTATTTTATTTCATGTTATTGTTTAGCCCATTCCAGTAATTGTAATTACCTTGTATTGACCGAATGAAAGTTACAATAACAACAGCATGGAAACAATTAAACGAAATTGATGGCATATGGTATGAACAGTCGTCTTGCACACATTGGTGAACATGCACGCCTGTAGCTTGGAGTACACTGCCGTTGTTGCTGCTTCTGCACCAGTTTAGTATCTAGGGATACTGTGGTCTCATGCTCCACCACTTTTGGTTTCTGAAGTTCCGTTCCTCGTTCAGGCATCCCCTCGAATTCCTCCGCTATTATGTGCATAAGTTCCTCCAGTGGTTTCCAACCCCAAAGTGGATTTGTATCAATGAATAGTATCAATAGTTTCGTGGATTTTAGACAGGTGTCGTGTTGTTGATTCAATTAGGGGCTTGTAATTTTGTAGTCATGTTGCCCCGTGTGATCTTAGGTAGGCCTATGTACAATGTACCTGATTACCTATATCAATGTGATGACTACTGTAATATGTATATTAAGGCTTTCACGGCCCAGATTACTATTCAAATAATTCATGGTTTTTGGGCTAATTCCGTGTGAAAATAAAATAAAATACCACCAGACGTTTCGAAGGAACCTTGCTTCCTTTTTCAATGGAATTAAACAATGTGGCCAAAGAAAGTATATCAATGAGATTACAAAAAAATACAGTCAGTCTGAAAGACTAGACGTTATATCATTTCAAATGGCGCATGCTACAAATGCTACACATATTTGGAAAGGATCAGGAGGGCTTCTCGCTTCGCTCGAAGCCCCAAAACTCTTTCAACAGACTCCATTACCCATTAACTTAGGCTTCCCGCGCGGGCACCTCGTTAAGTGTCACCCTGTAATTTGCTCTGACATCCTGCACACCTCTTTAGGAGGCCCCTGTATTCTTATCTGGCATCTTGTATATCTCCTTAGAAGTCACCCTGTATTCTTGTGTGACATCTTGTACACCTCTTTAGGAGTCACCCTGTATTCTTGTCTGACATCTTGTGCACCTCTTTAGGAGTCACCCTGTATTCTTCTCTGCCATCTTGTACACCTGTTTAAGAGTCACCATGTATTCTTATCTGGCATCTTTTATATCTCTTTAGGAGTCACCCTGTATTCTTGTGTGACATCTTGTACACCTCTTTAGGAGTCACCCTGTAATCTTGTCTGACATCTTGTGCACCTCTTTAGGGGTCACCCTGTATTCTTCTCTGCCATATTGTACACCTCTTTAAGAGTAACCTTGTATTCTTATCTGGCATCTTGTATATTTATTTATGAGTCACCCTGTATTCTTATCTGGCATCTTGTACTGTATTTTGCTCTGACATCCTGCACACCTCTTTAGGAGGCACCCTGTATTTTTGTCTGACATCTTGTCCACCTCTTTAGGATTCACACTGTATTCTTCTCTGCAATTTTGTACACCTCCTTAAGAGTCACCTTGTATTCTTATCTGGCATCTTGTATATCTCTTTAGGAGTCACCCTGTATTGTTACCTGGCATCTTGTACTGTATTTTGCTCTCACATCCTGCACACCTCTTGTGTTTGGTTCGCTCAAAGCCCCAGGTCGCTCGACGCCCCCAGGACTCTTTCAACAGACTCCAATAACCATTTGCTTCTGCTTCCCGCGTGGCTGCATGACGTCACGCACTCAGTTCCCGCGCGGCTGCATGACATCACTTCCCGCGCGGCTGCATGACGTCACTTCCGTCTCCATCTCCGTCTCCGTCTCCGTAACACATAACGTTGGACCCAAGCATAACGACGAAGTCGACAAGATCATTTGAAATGATAACAAGTAGTTCCGTGAAGAACTATACAGCCTATTTTCATATATCCTGCTCATGTTAATTGCCTCTATCAACATACAAAATTTCAGTTTAATTGCTGTAACAGATTCGTAGATACTGAGAACCGTCGAAATATTTCAGATGGTCGCCTGGTTGGATATTTATTTTTGTACTATTACATTAAGATTATTGTGTACGTGTGGTATTCGAACTTCAATCGCATCATTAGAACACAATAAATAAAAACGAGATTTTAAAATTACGCACAGCAGCCATCTTGTGATTATTCAAACAATTGAAATAAATTAGATGCCAGTGGATCAACATTTGTATAAGCATTTAACGTGCTACGTTTCACGGCACTCGGATAGTTAATTCGCGAGAAACGTCCATTTAAATATTTATACTTCGCGTCACCGCCATGTTGGATTTGTGCTCACCAGGTTACTGAAAGTCCTATAGGTGGACATATGTTCATAGTCTCTATGAACATTAAAAAAATCAGTTTGGCTGCTGTAAAAGATTCATAGATATTGAGAACCGTTTAATATTTCGGAAGGTCGCCATTTAGGATTGTTATATGTATAGGCCATAGAGTTATGTACCATTCAAGGACAATTATTGCCTATGTTCATTATTCAAACTTTCACTTCAATCGCATGATTACGACACAAGAAATAAAAACTTAATTTTAAAATTTCGCACAGCCGCCATCTTCAGGTTTTGTAAACAATTGAATTAAATTAGATGGCAGTGCATTACAATCTGCAAATTCATTTACTGTACCACATTTCACTGCGCTCAGAGAGATAAATCACGAGAAAAGTCTATTAAAATATTTCATATTCGCTTGGTCGCCATGTTCGTTTTGTACTTGACAGGTTTATGAAATATACATAGGTAAACTTGTATTAGTACCCTTTATCCCCGTACAATATTTCAGGGTGATATCTGTAATAGTTTCGGAGATATAGAATGTCAATGAAATACTTCGCACAGCCGCCATTTTGAGGTTATGTAAGCAATTGAACTAAATTAGACTCCAGTGCATTACAATGTGTATAAACATTTGCTGTACCAAGTTTCATTACGTTTGGATAGTTAAATCGCGAGAAAAGTCTATTTAAAAGTCTCAACTTCGCTTGACCGCCATGTTGGTTTTGTAGTGACCAGGTTTCTGAAAGTCTCATAGGTGAACTTTCAGTAGTGCCCTTTATCACCGTATACAATTTCAGGGCGATATCGGTAATAGTTTCGGAGATATTGAATGCTAGTGAAATATTTCGCACAGCCGCCATGTTGGATTGGTGAGACATAACAAAATTTGAAGGGCACGGTCGAGGTCGCCGGGAATAGTGCTATGAACTTACCGAGTTTCATCGAAATCGCTCCAGCCGTTTAGATTTTATTAGGGGACACACACACACACCTCTCACACACACACTCACACACACGCACACACACACGGACAAAAGGTGATCTCATAAGCCTATTTTTTCAAAATTGAAAATAGGCTAAAAACACATTGTTTAATTCCATTGAAAAAGGAGGCAAGGTTCCTTCGAAACGTCTGGTGGTATTAAATCATATTTTCGCACGTCATTAGTACAAAAACCACGAATTATTTGAATGACTATTGTAGTGTTTGTATTTTTAATTGAGACTATATTTGGAAGGAAGTGGCTGTAGCAGTAAGTCAGAAACAAACCCGGCATTTTCCTGAAGTAAACTTGGGAAACCATAGAAAATTAGTTCAAACCCATCACTTCTCAATCAGAAGTAAATTCATTTTTAGACAGCCGCGATTCCTACCCAGGAGCTTAGTATACGGAGCCTCAATACTTATTCCGTGACAACAGAAGACAGCTGTGTATTTTATTGGATGCTTATGAAGATTACGTAGGATGATCTGAATATAAGCTTCCCTTATTCATTGGACCATAAATACATTTAACTAGCTGAAGTACCCGTTCTTCGAACGGCTTTTAGTACTTGCTGGACTAAATCATTAATATATATAATCACACATTCCTAATGTAGTTATGTTATTCCATGTTACCAACTACATGTGTAGACTACATGCATTTTCACTCACCAAATTATTAATCAGAGGTAGGAAAGTGAAAATCAGTAGCCTGCTTTCAGTCGACCGACCGGGTCAGGGAATGGAATGAATGAAATCCCCATCTAACATCGAGGATATGAACTGTGCCGGCTGCCGAAGACAGTCGCACTCCCCTGGGGAAATTATTAAATGAATGACGCCTGAAATGAAATGATAGTGGATATTGTTGCTGGAATGAAATTGTGACAGGGAAAACCGGAGTACCCGGAGAAAAGCCTGTTGCCTCCACTTTGTAGGTGAGAAAGTGCGTTTAAATATTGGAAATAAATATCAGCTTCTATGTAGTAAAAGTTAAATAACCTGTCTTAAATATTGAACACCTATCGTTTAACGTCTTCATACTATATTTAAACATATAAACATTATGCTAAAAATACATCAAACTTGATAGCAATTATCATTTCCGCAATAAGTAATATCGCGGAAAGTACGTACCATGTCATGATAAAGAGTAACAGTAACGGAACAAACTTCAATCATCTCAAGTAATAATAACGAAAGCAAATTAATCACAGAAACATTTTCTAAGTTTATGCCGTGACTTGTGCGAGATTACGCCTAGTAACTCTGAGATGGTTCATCAGCGGGCCTTGTGGTCTATTTGCGGACTACCAATGGAGTAGCAAACTGTGCAATACCTCAATTCTTATTTAGAACACCTCAGCCAATTTACTGTGAGTGCTAAAGGTTAAAACAGACTTTCACCTCCCGATAAAGGCTTCCAAAATAATTGTATATTCAATTTCAGGGCCAAGCAATTAAAACTCAGCAACTTTTCTAGGTTTACGCCGTCCTTCGTGCGGGTTTTTTAATTGGCAGAGAAAGTCAAAATAGCTACTTTATTGAAATAAATTTGCCCAGTTATGCAGTAAGATTAATATGAACACTAAATAAACTAATGTGACATTCGTCTGTGAATTTGGGTTTCTGATCATGGTAAAAAAACTACAAAAAGCAGATAAATATTGGCCAACTGAAATATTCATTTAAGGACAAACAAATCGATAAAAAGGATGAAACCATACCGTGCAAAGTAGAAAGCCCTATAACATTGTGAAACAGCGTAACGATCCAAATACTCACGTACAATAACCGGCACAAAGAGTATAAACTTAGACTCAAAATCACGTCTAGTTTCGGACCCCAAAACTACCTCTTTAAATAAAACAGTTCATGTAGAGACCAACATAGACTAACATCGCTCGGCGGTGACCGTGTTTAATAAGAGATATTTAGGTTTTACTCGCTAACCGTTGGAGATACACGAAAATTGATAAGGACCTTTCGGATAGAAAATTAAATTCTAAAGCTCGTAGTGCCATCAAACGTTTGCTATTTCTTAGCGTTCTCTTTTGATTTGAAATGGAAGTATGAAAATAGTGGCCATTTTTAAATAGTGCAAAACATGGAAATCCCTATATGTAAGCTTGGTAAATCAGCTACGTCCATACAAAATGTCATTTAAATCGAACCAGTGGTTCTTGTGTTATTGAGTAACACACAGACAGACAGACCGACAGAAAGACACACACCATCTCATTTTTAGCCTATTTTCAATTTTGAAAAAAAAAAAAAAAAAAAAGAAAAAAAAAAAGCATATGAGATCACCTTTTGTCCGTGTGTGTGATTCGTGTGTGTGTGTCCCCCATAATAAAATCTAAACGGCTGGAGCAATTTCAATGAAACTCAGTAAGTTCATAGCACTATTCCGGGCGACCCCGACTGTGCCCTTCAAATTTTGTTACGACTTACGAATGCAACATGGCGGCCGTGCGAAATATTTCACCAGCATTCAATATCTCCGAAACTATTACCGATATTACCCTGACATTTAGTATGGTAATAAAGGGAACTACTATAAGTTCACTTATGTGACCTTTGAAAACCTGGTAACTAAAAAACCAATATGGAGGCCAAGCGAATTTGCGACTTTTAAATAGACGCTTCTCGCGATTTAACCAACCAAACGCAATGAAACTTCGTACAGTATATGTTTATATACATTGTAATGCACCGACATCCAACTTCATTCAATTGTTTACATAACCACAAGATGGCGGATGTACGGAATATTTCACCGGCATTCTATATCACTGAAACTATTAGCGGTATCTCCCTGAAATTTTGAACGGAGATAAAAGGCACTACTGAAAGTCCATCAATAAGACTTTCAAAAACCGGTTAACTACAAAACGAACATGGCGGCCAAGCGAATTTGAAAATTTTAAATAGACCTTTCTCGCGATTTAATGTTCCAAACGCACTGAAACCTGGTACAGGAAATATTTATACACATTGTAATGCACTGGTATCTAATTTAGTTCAATTATTTACATAACCTCAAGATGGTGGCTGTGCGAATTTTAAAATTAAGTTTTTATTTCTTGTGATGTAGTCATGCGATCGAAGTGAAAGTTTGAATAATGAACCTTTAACTCTATGGCCTATACTTATAACAATCCAACATGGCGACCATCCGAAATATTTAGACGGCTCGGAATATCTACGAATCTATTACAGCAATCAAACTGAATTTTTTAATGTTCATAGGGGCTATGAACTTAAGTTCACCTATATGACTTTACATAACCAGGTGATCACAAATCCAACATGGAGGCGACGCGAAGTATACATATTCACAAGGACGTTTCTCGCTATTTAACTATCCGAGTGCAGTGAAACTTGGTACAGTAAATCCTTATACGAATGGTAATCCACTGACATCTAATTTAGTTCAATTGTTTCCATAACCTCAAGATGGCAGCTGTGCGAAATTTTAAAATCTCCTTGTTACTTCTTGTGTCCTAATTATGCGATTGAAGTTTGAATACTACACCTAAAGAATAATCTGCATGTAGCAGTACATAACTCGAGGACCTACATATATAAATCCAACATGGCGACCATCCAAAATATTTAGTCGGTTCTCAATATCTACGAAATTGTGTATGTTGATAGTGGCAATTAACATAAGTCGGATATACGAAAATAGGCTGTATAGTTCTTCACGGAACTACTTGTTATATATTAGTATGATGATGGAAATATGAAATTTTGAAACTAAAGGGTGTAGTGACGTCACATATGTGGGTTTTACTCGCTAACCGCTGGAGATACACGAAAATTGATGAGGACCCTTCGGATAGAAAATTAAATTCTAAAGCTCGTAGTGCCATCAAAAGTTTGCTATTACTTAGCGTTCTCTTTTGACTTGAAATGGAAATATTGAAACGGTTTTACTGGCCCTCACTGTTGGGGTGTACAAATGTAATGTTTACTCTGACTAAGATATGTTGTATTAATGGGCGCTAAGACCTCAACGCTATGTTGAAATCTAAATTTATATTTAACTACACCTAGCTCTGGCAGAACACCATCAAAAATCTTTACACTCAGATCGTGGTATGATTTGATCATTAACCCAACTAACAATTGTATCAGGAGAAGGAATTTGGTCTATATCTAATGCTACCTACTGAAAGCAAATATTGCATGGTAAAAAGAAATGAATTTATTATATAAAACAAGTATAGCAAAATTAATAATAATAATAATAATAATAATAATAATAATATATTTTAAATTTAAATTGGAGCGTTGCGATTTTAATATTACCGCTAGAGAATTACGTGAAAACGGAGTCGGATGAATTACTGATTTTACTATTATTCCCAAGCTATGAAGTTACTGAAATACTGAATATGAAACAAAGAAACGAGAGATTATGTACTTCTGAGTCATTCGCGCTTAGCATTGGAAATTGCCGTAGCATTTCTCTCGTATTGGATGTTGAAGAGAGCTTCCCACAGCCTTCTGGACGTCGTTATCTTCATCGTTAGTAGAAGAGATACTTGTAGATATGTAAAATTATGGTCCGATCACATCGGAACCAACCACACGTGCAACCACAACGGTCAAGTTTTACAAAGATTGTCGCCCTGCCTCCTCGGCTTGCAAACCATATATGCACTCGTCACCTCCCCTCTCTGGTGCCGTCTTCTTCTCGCCCGCTCTCCACTGATTGGCTGAGCCACCACGCGATACTTCCCCACCTCCGGGTCATTACACTCGGCGCGACGAAGATGTCGATTACCGGTCCAGGCCATTTCGCCTTTTCTTGAAGCAGCAACCCCGCTTGCGTCATGCTTCTCGACAAGAATAAGCCTGTAGCCGAATTCCCAGTGACTCATCTCTCTCAACAAACTCTAACTGACAAAATCCGACAAATTCCGTAATCACATAATTTTCCGCGATAATGTTGTTCGTAGTAATTCGCTTGATAGAGTGTTTTCTATAACATTGAAAACCTATCTCTATACTTATAATCTTATAAAAAAAATCTCCAGAAAAATACCTTAATAATAATAATAATAAATTACATGAAAACTTCTCTTGGCTGAACAATTTGCCGCGTAAATAAATAGAGAATGGCTTCCTACTGACTTATGTCAGTGGCGTAAAATACCCTCGAAAAACACGTTACATATTCGCCTCGGATCATCGGATGATTTACCATGACGACGGTCCATCATGCGATTATTCCAGACACGTTAATAAATCCCCATCCAAAATACATATTACAGAAATTAAATCACCCTAAATCACATATATATACACTCATAAATTTTCTTTACGCACTTTGCGTCAAATTCTGTTGTCATTTTGGATTGCCCTATGCAATCAGTCCAATGTTTTTCATTTAGATTAATATTCCACGGATATTTCCGCCTCTCAAAGATCTCTATGTTGGGAAAGATATACATAAATAATGTGTGAGCACTGTGTATATATGGTGTCACATCACACGCATCAAAGGTGTTCTGATATATATATATATATATATATCACCACAGAACTTCCTAATTTCACTGGAGGTCGCTTCGTTCTGGTGAAACTTAATCTCACTGATCTCACTGAGCACACGATCACACTATTGTGGCAGCGCATCGTGACCATAATACTTAATCTCTCTGTATATAATACAAAATTAATATTGACTTCTGAAAAACAACCAGTAAGTGCGCTTTACATATAACACCAAATATTTCTGTGCCGTAATCGCCCTGTCTTCTTAAGTTCCCGTAGACCATATTCTAATTAATACTAGTTCTCAACTCAGACCAGTTCTCCTCACTCAAATAATACCTTTGTACTAATTACCTTAAATTACACACTTACAATTCTTACATGGCGAGGCCGTAAACAGAAATCACGTGTGCTGTTATGTATGAGTTTCATGAAGGACTGTCTCGCCTTCTGATGGCCCATCTTTTGTCTCGTGGACGCCTTAAGCAAAAATACCTTGTTCAAGCGCTCACCCATCTCTAGGAGACAAATGGGAATTCACCAGCACTACCAAATTCTGGCCTTCGTGTATCGAGACATTTTAGTGCTCAAGAGCATCCGACAATCTCGTCATATTTCCCTGTACCTTAAAAACTCTCAATTACTTACATACTACCCCCCTGTGTGACTTCTGATACGCCTGCCTGGAAGACCAGGTCTTCCACGCACCAAATACCACACTTACTCATTTGATAGGCTGGCTCGCCAGCTAAACACACTTACTTTATGACACATACTTTCGTAGACTATGTATACTGTTTCCCTTACTATCCTCCTGCACATATGCTGTTCTGCCAATACGTTTGGAAACTATAAATGTTTCTGCGTCACCTGATTCCAACCTTGCAAGTGGCTCCCTTAACTTAACGTCATCACGTTGCTCCACTAGCATATTTCTCAGTGTCTGTAACGATGCCCTGTTGATACTGTCCACACATGCTAACCCTTCTTTCCTATGGTGTCACACCTCTACTTGACACTCTATGACCTAAAAATGTCACTTCTGACTGACAGAATGACGACTTAGACAGCTTCAAAGTGAACTCTGCCTGATCTAACTTCTGAAAAACTATATCTAAATGACGTAGATGCTCCTCAAAACTGCGTGAACTAATTACCATATCATCAATGTAAATGGTTACAAACTCTCCTGTGTCATCCCCTAATGCGATGTTTAAAGCCCTAATTAAAGCTGCTGAACTACTGTTTAACCCATAAGGTGTTCTACAAAATTGATAAAGGTTATATTTATGACTAAAAGCTGTAAATGATCTATCTTCGTACATAAGTGGCACTTGCCAAAAACTGGAACTCAAATCTACACAAGTGAAATACTTCTTCCCCTCAAATGTTTGCATTAATTCCTCTATTGACATAGATTTCAGCTGATCTGAACTAATTCTACTGTTAACCAAACGAGCGTCTAAACAAATACGAACTGTGCCGTCGGCCATGGGTACCGTGATCAAAGAATTAACATATGGACAGTTAGAGTGCTCAATAATCCCATCTTCAAGCATCTGGTTAATTTGTGCCTCAACTGCACTCTGATAAGTGAAAGGTACAGGATAACTATGTCCTGTGAATACTGACCTATCAATAACGTTCAATGAATGTGTATAGCAATTGGCCATACCAATGCGATCCTCAAAAACTCTCCTATTACACAATAACACATCATAGAGCCGAACACATTGTTCCACCTCTATATTTCCCTGAAATGCAGCATCACGTAACGAGTCCTCTAGACTACCGTTCGTAATCACACTGCCCACAAAACATGGAGAACCCCGCTCTACGGCTGGCGATATCTCATTTAAAGTACAAATCCCACCTACAACACTACTTCTCTGAATATGGTCATTGAACGCTACTTCTACTTCAGAATCACCCCATTTAAATTTCAAACTCCCTACATCATAACATAAGTTACCAGACACTCTACTTAGCCACTCTGAACCCAAGATAACACTGAATACTAAATTTGGAATTACAAGACAAATCTGCTTTTCTACATGATTATTAATTTTAATGTCTACTAAAACTTGCTTAGAAATTACTTTAGACCTCTTCCCAACAGCTGTGATAACAAAAGTGCTTTTAATTGGCATCTCCTCAAAATTTACTCCAGTTCCTTTCATCTTATATATAAAAGTGAAAGTCTGTATGTATGTATGTATGTGGGTGGGTGGGTTGGTTCCGTATACAAATCTACACCGTTCCACCAATCTCAACCAAATTTTGCATAAACATAGTTTAGGACCCAGAAGGAACCGCTGGCTACATGAATTTTCGATAGTCTTTCTCATTCTTCTGATTTCGGCCCTTTTGCACTCGAGCAAAGGCTAATCTATATATATACCAAGAAGTTCCGTGACGAACTAAAGAGCCTACTTTTCTAAAATTTAAGATTCATGCCAATGATTAATCGATATGGATCTATCTAGAATAATGACGAAATTAAGTTGGTAATATCGAAATTTCTAATTAGTTCGAAATACTGTATACCTGGCATATTGTAGCCTAATAGAGCACTACAGTTGGCAGCCCTGGTGACTGGATATATTCTTAGTCCCATCTCTTAAGGTACAGAATACAAAATTTGGTTGGAGTCTAATGAAGAGCATGGACGTTACATGCAGTTAAACATTGGATCTACTGTCATCGCGGCAGGAGATGCCAGTTGAACACGCTGCGACGGGTTGCGAGGGGACTTGCAGTTCACATGCGTGGTTCTCCTATTCCTAACTTTTTTGCCATGTCCTGTGGTTCGGATTCCACGTAAAAAGGAGGTCCCGTGGCTCATGATCTCTAGATTAACGGTCACGTTAAACTACAAGCTTTTTATTCCTAACTTAAATATAACAGCTTCCCGCATGCCAATGGTTGTCATCGCAGCAGGCGACACTCAGCCAGTGAAAGAAGGAATGTGCTGAGTGAGTGAAGCACGTAGTGACCAACTGAATGTTTTTGGAATGTGCGATATGCAGTGAGCGGGAAGACCTCTGCAGTTCAAACCCGAATGCCATCTCCTGGCGCGATATGAGTAACAGCGCGCGTGAAATCATGTTGGCAACAGTGTCATGCATGTATTGGTCAGAAATAATCTGAAATAATATGATCTATTGTTGTGCCAATTTTGAATGAAATCCATTAATTAGTATAGAAGTTACATGCATTTTAAAATTGGACCTATCAGCAGGCTTAGAATCATGTTGGCAGCACTGACGTATATTAGTTGCTCCAAAGTAATCTAGAATGCCAGGTACTATACGTGTGCAAAGTTTAGAGCTATTGGCTTGCATTCTTTCTGATATATTGATATTAGGGTAACAAAAATAGAGACAGCATTTATTAACAGTTGGCAGCCCTGGTTGCTCTTAAGAATACGCATAGTCATAGCTGTTATGGTACACATAGCACATACGAAATTTGGTTGAAATCCAAATGATAGTATGGAAGTTACATGTATTTAAAGTTGGACCTCTCAGCAGGTTTAGAATCATGTTGGTAGCACTGACGTATATAAGTTACTCGAAATTAATATAGAATCTCATGTACTATACGTGTGCATAGTTTAAAGCTGTCGGCTTGCATTCTTTCTGATATATTGATATTAGGGTAACAACAATAGAGACAGCATTTATTAACATTTGGCTGCCCTGGTTGCTCTTAAGAATACGCATAGTCATAGCTGTTATGGTACACATAGCACATACGAAATTTGGTTGAAGTCCAAATGATAGTATGGAAGTTACATGTATTTAAAGTTGGACCTCTCAGCAGGCTTAGAATCATGTTGGTAGCACTGACGTATATAAGTTACTCCAAATTAATATAGAACGTCATGTACTATACGCGTGCATAGTTTAAAACTGTCGGCTTGCTTACTTTCTCATATATATTGGTATTTGGATAAAAGAAGTTAAGAGCATTTTTTAACAGTTGGCAGCACTGGTGGTTCATAAGAATACGTTCAGTCATATCAGGTTGTGTACACATACAACATACGAAATTTGGTTGTATTCCAATTGATAGTGTAGAAGTTATATGCATTTAAATATTGGACCTATCAGTAGGCTTATAATCATTTTGGCAACACTGCCATGTATGGCCTTCTGGAAATTAAACTGCAATATTATTATCTATATGTGTGCCGATTTTGAAATAGCTCCCATTCATACCTTCCAGGATATCCAACATGGAGCTCAAATTTCAATTGCGATTTTTCAGCAGTTGGTAGCACTGACATCATTTTCAAATATGGCCGTGAGATATTCAGGTATAGATCTTTACTCCTACCAAATTTTATTTCGATTGCTCCAGCCGTTTAGGAGTTGATATGGGGGGACACACACGCAGCCAGACAGACAGACAGAAGGACGGACAGACAGACAGACACACATTTTCCCGGATCGATCTCATAAGACTACTTTTTCCTCATTTTTAGCCTACTTTTCACATTTTGCAAAAATGAGGAAAACGTAGACTTATGAGATCGGGCAAATGTGTGTCTGTCTGTCTGTCTGTCCTTCTGTCTGTCTGTCTGGCTGTGTGTGTGTACCCCCCCCCCCTATCAACCCCTAAACGGCTGCAGCAATCGAAACAAAATTTGGTAGGAGTAAAGATCTATACCTGAATATCTCACGGCCATATTTGAAAATGATGTCAGTGCTACCAACTGCTAAAAAATCGCAATTGAAATTTGAGCTCCATGTTGGATATCTTGGAAAGTATGAATGGGAGCTATTTCAAAATTGACACACGTACAGATCATAATATTTCAGTTTAATTTCCAGGAGGCTAAACATGGCAGTGTTGCCAAAATGATTATAAGCCTCCTGATAGGTCCAGTTTTTAAATGCATATAACTTCTATACTATCAATTGGAATTCAACCAAATTTCGTATGTTGTATGTGTACATAACCAGATATGACTGCGCGTATTCTACAGACCTACCAGGGCTGCCAACTGTTAATAAATGCTCTTAATTTATTTTATCCAAATACCAATATATCAGAAAGTATGCAAGCCGACAGCTTTAAACTATGCACACGTATAGTCCCTGACATTCTATATTAATTTGGAGTAAGTTATATACGTCAGTGCTACCAACATGATTCTAAGCCTGCTGACAGGTCCAACTTTAAATACATGTAACTTCCATACTATCATTTGGATTTCAATGAAATTTCGTATGTGCTATGTGTACCATAACAGATATGACTATGCGTATTCTAAGGAGCAACCAGTGCTGCCAACTGTTAATATGTGCTGTCCCTATTTTTGTTACCCTAATATCAATATATCAGAAAGTATGCAAGCCAATAGCTCTAAACTTTGCACACGTATAGTACCTGGCAATCTAGACGAATTTGGAGTAACTAATATACGTCAGTGCTGCCAACATGATTCTAAGCCTGCTGATAGGTCCAATTTTAAAATGCATGTAACTTCTATACTAACTAATAGATTTCATTCAAAATTGGCACAACAATAGATCATATTATTTCAGATTATTTCTGACCAATACATGCATGACATTGTTGCCAACATGATTTTACGCGCGCTGTTAGATCCAATGTTTAACTGCATGTAACGTCCATGCTATTCATTGGACTTCAACCAAATTTTGTATTTTGTACCTTAAGAGACGGAACTAAGAATATATTCAGTCATCAGGGCTGCCAACTGTAGTGCTCTATTAGGCTACATTATGCCAGGTATACAGTATTTCGAACTAATTGGAAATTTCGATATTAGCAACTTAATTTCGTCATTATTCTAGATAGGTTCATATTCTGTAGAATAATCATTGGCATGAAAAGTAGGCTGTATAGTTCTTCACGGAACTTCTTGTTGCAAAATGTGAAAAGTAGGCTAAAAATCAATGTAACGCGATTGTTTGTCTGTGGGTATGTCTGTGGGTATGTCTCCTATGCGTTCATATACCATTCGTCCGATTGCGATGAAACTTGGGTGAGATGTTGAGTTCACTCCAAGGAAGTTTTCTGACTTAGTAAATCCATTTTACAATAGGTAGCGCACGCGTGGATTCAACAAATGAGCGACAATGCGCGAAGCATTTCAACAAAGTCCCGTATGTGTTCATATACCATTCGTCCGATAGCGATGAAACTTGGGTGAGATGTTGTGTACACTTACGTGAAGGTTTCAAAATTAGTGAATACATTTCACAGTAGATAGCGCACGAGTAGATTCAACAAATGAGCGACGACACGCAAAGCGTTTCAACAAAGTCCCGTATGCATTCATATACCATTCGTCCGATAGCTATGAATCTTGCGTAAAATGTTGTGTACACTGCAGGGAAATTTTCTGGCTTAGTACATCCACTTTACAATAGGCAGCGCACGAGTAGATTCAACAAATGAGCTACGACGCGCGAAGCATTTCAACAAAGTCACGTTTGCGTTCATGTACCATTCGTCCGATAGCGATGAAACTAGGCTGAGATTTTGTGTGCACTCCAGGAAAGGTTTCTAGCTTAGTAAATTCCTTTAAAAATAGGTAGAGCACGAGTAGAATCAACAAATGAGCGACGACGCGCGAAGCGTTTCAACAAAGTCCCATATAATTTCATATACCATTCATCCGATAGCAATGAAACTTGGGTGAGATGTTGTGTACACTCCAGGGAAGGTTTCTGGCTTAGTACATACATTTTACAATAGGTAGCGCACCAGTAGATTCAACAAATGAGCGATGACACGCGAAGCGTTTCAACAATGTCCCATATAAAGTCATATACCATTCGTCTGATAGTGATAAATGTTTGGTGAATTGTTGTGCACACTCCAGGAGAGGTTTCTGGCTAAGTAAATCCATTTTACAATACGAAGCGCACGTTTATGTTAAACAAATGAGTGACTACGCGCGAAGCGTTTCGACAACGTCCCGTATACGTTCACATACCATTCATCCGATTGCGATGAAACTTGGGTGAGATGTTGTGTACACTCCAGGGAAGGTTTCTGGCTGAGTACATCCATATTACAATATGTAGCGCAAGAGTAGAATCAACAAATGAACGACGACACGCGAAGCGTTTCAACCAAGTCCCGTATGTATACATGTACCATTCGTCCGTAGCTATGAAACTTGGGTGAGATGTTGTGTACACGTCATGGAAAATTTCTGGCTCAGTAAATCCCCTATACAATATGCAGCGCACAAGTTGATTCAACAAATGAGGGACGACGCGCGAAGCGTTTCAACAAAGTCCCGTATAAGGTCAGATACCATTCTGCCGTTAGCGGTGAAACTTGGGTAAAATATGGTGGACACTCCAAGGAAGGTTTCTGGCTTAGTAAATACATTTCACAGTAGGTAGCACACGAGTAGATTCGACAAATGAACGACGACACGCGGAGCGTTTCAATACAGTCCCCGATGTCTTCATATCCCATTAGTCTGATAGCGATGAAACTTGGGTGAGATGTTGTGGACACTTACGTGACGGTTTCTAACTTAGTAAATACATTTTACAGTAGGTAGCGCACGAGTAGATTCAACAAATGAGTGACGGAGTGCGAATCGTTTAAACAAAATCAGGTATGCGTTCATATACTATTCATCCGATTGCGATGAAACATTGATCAGTTATTGTGTACCCGCCAGGGAAGGGGACTTAGTAAATCCATTTCACAATAAGTAGCGCAAGAGTAGATGCAACAAATGGGTGACGACGCGCGAAGCGTTTCAACAAAATCCCCTATTGCGTTCATATAACATTCTTCGATTGCGATGAAACCTTGATGTGTTATTGTGTACACGCCAGGGAAGGGCTTCGACTTAGTAATACATTTCTCAATAGGTAGCGCACGAGTAGATTCAACAAATGAGAGACAGCGCACGAATCGTTTAAACAAAACCCCCTATACGTGCATATACCATTCATCCGATTGCGATGAGTCATTGATGAGTTATTGTGTACACGCCAGGGAAGGGTTTCGACTTAGTAAATCCATTTCACAATAGGTAGCGTACGAGTAGATTCAACAAATGAGTGACAGCGATGAAACTTTTGAAAGTTGTTGTGCACGCCCCCACGAATGGTTCTAAATTAGAAAATCCATTTTACGATAGCTTAGAGGCAGTTAACATGTTGTGTATCCAAAAGCACTTCAAGAAACAGAATTTCAACGCCAACACTTTCTTTGATTGGCATTGCAACGCATGCCGGGTACAGCTTGTAATTTCATAAAATATACTCATGAAGGAATGGCAAGGCAGATAGTTTCCATGGCAACATAGCTCAAGTCGAGACACGGCCGACTGGATGCCATTTGCGCTCTGCACTACCGGTATAGAAAATGAGGAGCTTTACTTGAAATCCCGTTAGTTACTCAACTACTCACACAGCACTGTCACCCGAGTATAGCATAACAAAGACTTGACACTATCTACTAGATATTTGTCAAATACCACTCCTCACTCACTCACTCACTCACTCATTCATCACGAAATCTCAGAAACCACCCAACGAATTGGAATGAAATTTGGTATGCAGCTTCCCCAAGGGCCGCAAATGCCCCCCCCCCCCCCACGTAGAAAGGATTTTCGGATATTCAGGTTCTAAAGGGGTGTTAAGGGGGTAGAACTGCATTTTATTGAATAGCAATATCTCCCGATTGGTTTCATTGGGGGATGTGATACTCGGCATATGAACTCATCATTAACAAGTAGTTCCGTGAAGAACTATACAGCCTATTTTCATATATCCTGCTCATGTTAATTGCCACTATCAACATACAAAATTTCAGTTTAATTGCTGTAACAGATTCGTAGATATTGAGAAACGTCTAAATATTTCAGATTGTCGCCAGGTTGGATTTTTATTTTTGTACTATTACATTAAGATTTTTGTGTACGTGTGGTATTCAAACTTCAATCGCATGATTAGAACACAAGAAGTAAAAACGAGATTTTAAAATTACGCACAGCAGCCATCTTGTGATTATGCAAACAATTGAAATAAATTAGATGCCAGTGGATCAACATTTGTATAAGCATTTAACGTGCAACGTTTCACAGCACTCGGATAGTTAATTCGCGAGAATCGTCCATTTAAATATTTATACTTCGCGTCACCGCCATGTTGGATTTGTGCTCACCAGGCTAATGAAAGTCCTATAGGTGAACATATGTTCATAGTCTCTATGAACATAAAAAAATTCAGTTTGGTTGCTGTAAAAGATTCATAGATATTGAGAACCGTCTAAATATTTCGGAAGCTCGCCATTTAGGATTGTTATATGTATAGGCCATAGAATTATGTACCATTCAAAGACAATTATTGCCTAGGTTCATTATTCAAACTTTCACTTCGATCGCATGATTACGACACAAGAAATAAAAACTTAATTTAAAAATTTCGCACAGCCGCCATATTGAGGTTATGTAAACAATTGATTTAATTTAGATGGCAGTGCATTACAATCTGCAAAATCATTTACTGTACCACATTTCACTGCGCTCAGAGAGTTAAATCACGAGAAAAGTCTATTAAAATATTTCAAATTCGCTTGGTCGCCATGTTCGTTTTTTACTTTTACAAGTTTATGAAGTATACATAGATAAACTTGTACCAGTACCCTTTATCACCGTACAAAATTGCAGGGTAATATCTGTAATAGTTTCGGAGATATAGAATGTCAGTGAAATAATTCGCACAGCCGCCATTTTGAGGTTATGTAAAGAATTGAACTAAATTAGACTCCAGTGCATTACTATGTGTATAAACACTTGCTGTACCTAGTTTCATTACGTTTGGATGGTTAAATCGTGAGAAAAGTCTATTTAAAAGTCTCAACTTCGCTTGGTCGCCATGTTCGTTTTCTACTTTATAAGTTTATGAAATATACATAGGTAAACTTGTATCAGTACCCTTTATCACCGTACTAAATTGCAGGGTGATATCTGTAATAGTTTCGGAGATATAGAATGTCAGTGATATATTTCGCACAGCCGCCATTTTGAATTTATGTAAACAATTGAACTAAATTAGACTCCAGTGCATTACAATGTGTATAAACATTTGCTGTACCAAGTTTCATTACGTGTGGATAGTTAAATCGCGAGAAAAGTCTATTTAAAAGTCTCAACTTCGCTTGACCGCCATGTTGGTTTTGTAGTCACCAGATTTTTGAAAGTCTCATAGGCGAACTTCTAGTAGTACCCTTTATCACCGTAAACAATTTCAGGGCGATATCGGTAATAGTTTCGGAGATATTGAATGCTAGTGAAATATTTCGCACAGCCGCCATTTTGCATTGGTGAGACGTAACAAAATTTGAAGGGTACGGTCGAGGTCGCCGGGAATAGTGCTATGAACATACCGAGTTTCATTGAAATCGTTCCAGCCGTTTAGATTTTATTAGGGGGGGACACACACACGAATCACACACACACACACACACACACACACACACACACGCACACACACACGGACAAAAGGTGATCTCATAAGCCTATTTTTTCAAAATTGAAAATAGGCTAAAAATAAGAAGACACGTGTCTGAGGGTTTTTCGATGTGGTGTATATTATGAGGTGAAAGGGGGTGAAAATCGGGGGTTGAAAGATTCCTAACGGAGCCTGTATCCCTTAAACGACATAGGCGAGGAGTTTGAAACTCAGCGGAAAATAATCAGCATAAAAACAAGATGTTCAGTAAAGAACATATAGCCTACTTTCTCCTAAATTCATGGGTATTGTTATAACTCTTTGTCCTTTTCAAGGAGTATGATTGAATGTTGGTTGTAGTAGCTTGTTGAAATACAACGTGCTATAGGGATATTAAACATGAATATGAGGTGCCCTTTGCTAGTGCTACCTCTGAACCAAATTTCGTTCAATTCGGTTCCACCGTGTTTGAATTGATAGGGGGAATCGATTTGCACACATACATGGCCACCATCTGCAAATTATTTGGCTGATGTTCTTGCATTTTGGTCAGAATATGTTTCCCATTAAAGATATGGTGTTGCAAAATTTGGTAGAGACAAGATTATTAGGTTGGTCGTAATTACATTTTAGCTTTTAACATTTGGGTGGCCGCGATTACGTTTCCGTCAAGATAGCGGTATATAAAACATGACACTGAGGTGCCCTTTGCTAGTTCTACCTCTGTACCAAATTTCGTTCGTTCGGTTCCACCGTGTTCGAATTAATAGGGGGAATCAATTTTGACATAAAGATGGCCGCCATCCGCAAACTATTAGGCGAATGACCTATTAGATTGGCCAAAGGATGCTCCCTCCATAAAGGTATGTACTTGCAAAATTTGGTAGAGATCGGATGATTAGGTTAATCGTAATTTGATTTAAGCTTTGAACATTCGTGTGTCCGCCATTACGTTTCAGTCAAGATGGCGGCGATATAAAACATGACACTGAGGTGCCCTTTGCTAGTGCTACCTCTGTACTAAATTTCGTTCCATTCGGTTTCACCGTGTTTGAATTAATAGGGGGAATTTATTTTCACACAAAGATGGCCGCCATCCGCAAACTATTACGCTGATGACCTATTGGTTTGGTCAAAGGATGCTCCCCCCATAAAGGTATGTTGTTGCAAAATTTGGTAGAGATCGGATGATTAGGTTAGTCGTAATTTGATTTAAGCTTTGAACATTTGTGTGGCCGCCATTACGTTTCCGTCAAGATGGCGGCGATATAAAACATGACACTGAGGTGTCCTTTGCTAGTGCTACCTTTGTACCAAGTTTCGTTCAATTCGCATTCACCGTGTTTGAATTGATAGGGGGGGGGACAGACATTCAGAGTACACACACTCACACACACACAGACACACCCACACACACACACACACACAGACTCACACACACACATACACACACACACACAGACTCACACACACACATACACACACACAGACAGACACACTTTTTTCGCCCTGTGTTGATCTCATAAGTCTACTTTCATTTTTTGCAAAAATCGAAAGTAGGCTAATAAGTAATTAGGTGTTTGACCGTTTTTTCATAAATCCAATTTAGGGGGCCATGGGGAGGGGTGAAATTCTGGAAAAAAAACAGGAAAGAAAGTGTCCTAACCGATTGACTCACTCGCTCTTCAAACTCAGGGGGAAGAACTGCTTAAAAATAAGTAAATATGTGTTCGACATTTTTTATAAATCACATTTAAGGGGTTCATCGGGAGGGGTGAAATTCTGAAGAAAAAAAATTGAAAGAAAATATCCAGACTCACTTACTCACTCATCATCGCCCAGCCAAAAATATTGAAGTTCGAAACATGGCATTTTCGGGGTATGATCGTTGTATGCCAAAACCATACACTAAGGGAGGATTTTTGAATATTCAGGATCTAAAGGGGTCATAAGGGGATTAAACCTGCATTTCATTGAACAACAATATCCCACGAGTGGTTTCACTTGTGGATGTGATACTCGGCATATAAACTAATCATTCAAAATAAGCAGACATGTGTCTAAGGGTTTTTCGATGTGGTGTATTATTAAGAGGTGAAAGGGGTGAAAAGTGGGGGTTGAAGGATTCCTAACGAAGCATGTAAGCCTATCTCTTAAACGACATAGGCGAGAAACTTGGAACTCAGCGGAAAAAAATCAACTTAAAAAATTAGTAAATCGGTGTTCCAACGTTTTTTTTCATAAATTAATTAAAGGGGCCAATGGGGTGGGGTAAAATTCTGGAGGGGGGGGGGAAGGAGGGAAAGTGTCCTGACTGACTAACTCACACACTCATTAAACTCAGGGGAAAAAGACAGCTTAAAAAATAAGTTAATAGGTGTTCAAGCGTTTTTTCATCAATCCAATTTAAGGGGCCCATGGGGAGGGCTGAAATTCTGGTAAAAATAATTGAAAGAAAATGTCGTGTCTGACTCACTCACTCATCACGCCCAGCAAAATCTATTAAAGTTAGAAACATGAAATTTTGGGAATATGTTCGCTGTATGTCAAAGACGTCAACAAAGGAATGATTTTTGTTTATTCGGGTTTTAAAGAGGTGTTAAGGGGGTAAACGTGCATTTCATTGAATAACGATATCTCATGAGTTGTTTCTTTGGGGATGCAATATTCGGTATATAAACTAATCATTAAAATAATCAGACATATATCTAAGGGTTTATCGATGTGGTGTATATTATGAGGTTAAAGGGGTGAAAATTGGGGGTTGAGGGATACTTAACGGAGCGTGTATATCTTAAACGACATAGGCGAGAAGTTTGAAATTCGGTGGGAAAAAACAGCTTAAAATATAAGTAAAAAGGTGTTCGACCGTTTTTTAATATATCCAATTTAAGGGTCCCTTGGAGAGGGGTGAATTTCTGGGGGAAAAAAAAACAGGAAAGAAAGTGTCCTAACTCACTCACTCATCAATCTGAGGGGGGAAGAACAGCTCAAAAATAAGTAAATAGGTGTTCGACCGTTTTTTTTCATAAATCTAATTTAAGGGGTTCATGAGAGGGGTGAAATTCTGAAAAATAATTGAAAGAAAATGTCCTGACTTACTCACTCATCATCGCCCAGCCAAAATTATTGAAGTTAGAAACATGACATTTTGGGGCTATGTTCGTTGTATATTTAAAACGTCCACTAAGGAAGGAATTTTGGATATTCAGGTTCTAAAGGGGTGTTAAGAGGGTAGACTTGCATTTAATTGAATAACAATATCTCCCGATTGGTTTTCTTTGGGATGGGATACTCGGCATATAAACTCATCATTAAGAATAGGAAGACACATGTCTGAGGGGTATTCGATGAGGTGTATATTATGAGGTGTATGTGTGAAAAGTGAGTGTTGAAGGATTCTTAACGGAGCAAGTATCTCTTAAAAGACAGGCAAAAAGTATGAATCTCAGGGAGAAAAATCAGCTTGAAAAGGTAGTAAATAGGTGTTCGATCGTTTTTTTTTCATAAATCCAATTTAAGGGGCTCATAGGGAGGGGTGAAATTCTGGCGAAAGAAGTCCACTAAGGAAGGATTTTTGGATATTCTCTCATCATCCCCCAGCAAACATATTGCAGTTAGAAACTTGAAGTTTTGGGAATATGTTCGTTGTATGACGAAAAAGTCCACTAAGGATGGATTTTTGGATATTCATGTTCTGAAGGGTTTCATTTGGGGATGTGATACCTGACATATATACTAATCATTAAAAATAAGCTGACACATGTCTAATGGATTTTCGATGTGGTGTATATTATGAGGTGAAAGGGATGATAAGTGGGGGTTGAAAGATTCCTAACGGAGCGTGTATCTCTTAAACGACATAGGCCTTGATTTCCCCTGAAATCATTATTCCTACCTTGGTAGTTCGTACCATACCCATTTCCTCTGTACTGGTTTTGCTGATTATTATTAATTTGTTTCCCCCTATTTTGGACGCTGGCCCCTTCGCCACTGTTCCCTTGAACTTCCTGATTCCTATTCTCATTAGGCCTGTTATTATTGTTACCCTGGTTCCTACCGAAATTCTCCTCGTAACCACCTCTTCCCAGAGCATCGAATGTACTTAATACATTTTCAACTTGTGAAATAGATTTAACATTTTGTATACAGGCAGCTTCTTTGATTCTGTATGGAAAAATGTCTTAGTAATAGCCTGACTACATCACTTTCCTCCTTCAAACCATCCAGATATTTACACGTCAATACCTGTCCTAAAAAGTACTCGGCCATAGTGTAGTTTCCTCTCGGGTTATATTTCCCACACACAATTCCCTCACGATGCTGAGACTGAATTACCTCATTCCAAAATTTCTCACAAAATTTAACTTTATAATCTGAAATATTCTCGAAATTTTCTCTGTAGACAGCACACCAGTTTCTTGTCTCCCCTACAAACGCTTGCTCTAAAATCTCAACTACCTGGCACCATTCAATACTACCATCTTCCAACCACTCCCCGAATTTATTTTCTATTGTATTCATGAACTCCATTGGACAACCCTGCCGATTACTGAATTTGCCTAGTTCTATTTCCCTGTGTGTGCTATTCACATAAACTGGCCTACTCGGACTATTTTCCTGCCTAATTCTAGATTTCAACTTCTGTTCTAATTCAGCAATTTTCTCCTCAGCTTTTCTTTCAATATTAGTTACAGTTAACCTAATGCTCCCTTCCGATGCTTCAACTTTACCACTTAACTGAGCTTGTTTCTCATTAATCTCATTAATGCTTTCCTTATTCCTCTCCCTTAAAGCGTTAACTTCAGTGATTATTTCTGCATGTACTTTATCAATTCTTCCCCCCAGCTGTTCTTTAACCTCTTAAGTTGCTACCTGAATCTTATCAATTTCTCCCCCCAATTGCTTTTTGACCTGCTGTGTTTCAAGTTGCACTAGTTCTTTTAAATTTTCAGCCTGTGTACTGATTCTAATTTCTAACTCCTCCTGTACTTTTCCTAATTTTCTGTCTACGTCTGCAATAATCTCTTTAGCCTTCTCTTCCATCACCCCTCTGATCTCACCTCTAATCAGTTCGAATTTCTTATAATTTTAGATTGTTCTCCTCAAATTTCTCACTTAATTTACTGCTCATTTGTTTACTGTTTTGTTTTAATTTAGCATTTAAAGTTTCAGTACTCTCTCTATTTTCCCTACTGTTTTGTTCAAGTTTAGCATTTAAACTATCGCTCAATTCCCTATTACTCTCTTTATTTTCCCTACTATTTTGTTCAAGTTTCACATTATTTTGTTCGAGTTTAGCATTTAAAGCGTCTGTACTTATTTTATTTTGTTGCATAAACTGAAGAAGCAAACTCTCTAACCCTGCTTGACTGTTTTGATTACCCCCATCAGTATCGGGATTTACCTCGGACATCCCTGTACTGCTTTCATTTCCAAGACTAGCCATACTGCTCGTATCTTCACTATCCAACTGGTGACCACTACGCAACTTCATCTCTTCCTCAACACTACCCATGCTGATACACACCGATAAATGAAAAACCCCCAAAATACAGGCACAGAAATATTAGCCCACCCTTCTCCTTCCACAAATGTTATTAGGTTTTCGGCCCCATGTTGGTAGCGACAAGTGAAACGGTTTTACTGGCCCTCACTGTTGGGGTGTACAAATGTAATGTTTACTCTAAGATATGTTGTATTAATGGGCGCCAAGACCTCAACGCTATGTTGAAATCTAAATTTATATTTAACAACACCTAGCACTGGCAGAACACCTTCAAAAATCTTTACACTCAGATCGTGGTATGATTTGATCATTTACCCAACTAACAATTGTATCAGGAGAAGGAATTCGGTCTATATCTAATGCTACCTACTGAAAGCAAAGATTGCATGGTTAAAAGAAATGAATTTATTATATAAAACAAGTATAGGGAAATTAATAATAATAATAATAATATATTTTAAATTTAAATTGGAGCGTTGCGATTTGAATATTACCGCTAGAGAATTACGTGAAAACGGAATCGGATGAATTACTGATTTTACTATTATTCCCAAGCTATGAAGTTACTGAAATACTGAATATGAAACAAAGAAACGAGAGATTATGTAGTTCTGAGTCATTCGCGCTTACCATTGGAAATTGCCGTAGCATTTCCCTCGTACTGGATGTTGAAGAGAGCTTCCCACAGCCGTCTGGACGTCGTCATCTTCTTCGTTAGTTGAAGAGATACTTGTAGATATGTAAATTTATGGTCCGATCACATCGGAACCAACCACACGTGCAACCACAACGGTCAAGTTTTACAAAGATTGTCGCCCTGCCTCCTCGGCTTGCAAACCATATATGCACTCGTCACCTCCCCTCTCTGGTGCCGTCTTCTTCTCGCCCGCTCTCCACTGATTGGCTGAGCCACCACGCGATACTTCCCCACCTCCGGGTCATTACACTCGGCGCGACGAAGATGTCGATTACCGGTCCAGGCCATTTCGCCTTTTCTTGAAGCAGCAACCCCGCTTGCGTCATGCTTCTCGACAAGAATAAGCCCGTAGCCGAATTCCCAGTGACTCACCTCTCTCAACAAACTCAAACTGACAAAATCCGAAAAATTCCGTAATCACATAATTTTCCGCGATAATGTTGTTCGTAGTAATTCGCTTGATAGTGTTTTCTATAACATTGAAAACCTATCTGTATACTTATAATTTTATAAAAAATGCTCAAGAAAAATACCTTAATAATAATAATAATAAGTTACATGAAAACTTCTCTTGGCTGAACAATTTGCCGCGTAAATAAATATTGAACGGCTTCCTACCTCTAAAGCTCGTAGTGCCATCAAAAGTTTGCTATTTCTTAGCGTTCTCTTTTGATTTTAAATGGAAGTATGAACATAGTCGCCATTTTTAAATAGTGGAAAACATGGAAATCAAAAGTAGCCTATATGTAAGCCTGGTAAATCAGTTACGTCCATACAAAATGTCATTTAAATCGAACCAGTGGTTCTTGTGTTATTAAGTAACACACAGACAGACAGACCGACAGAAAGACACATACCATCTCATTTTTAGCCTATTTTCAATTTTGAAAAAAAAAAAAAAATAGGCATATGAGATCACCTTTTGTCCGTGTGTGTGTGCGTATGTGTGTGTGATTCGTGTGTGTGTGTCCCCCCTAATAAAATCTAATTGACTGGAGCAATTTCAATGAAACTCAGTAAGTTCATAGCACTATTCCGGGCGACCCCGACCGTGCCCTTCAAATTTTGTTACGACTTACCAATGCAGCATGGCGGCCGTGCGAAATATTTCACCAGCATTCAATATCTCCGAAACTATTACCGATATTACCCTGACATTTAGTATGGTAATGAAGGGAACTACTATAAGTTCACTTATGTGACCTTTGAAAACCTGGTAACTAAAAAACCAATATGGCGGCCAAGCGAATTTGCGACTTTCAAATAGACGCTTCTCGCGATTTAACCAACCAAACGCAATGAAACTTCGTACAGTATATGTTTATATACATTGTAATGCACCGACATCTAACTTCGTTCAATTGTTTACATAACCACAAGATGGCGGATGTACGAAATATTTCACTGGCATTCTATATCACTGAAACTATTAGCGGTATCTCCCTGAAATTTTGAACGGAGATAAAAGGCACTACTGAAAGTCCATCAATAAGACTTTCAAAAACCGGTTAACTACAAAACGAACATGGCGGCCAAGCGAATTTGAAAATTTTAAATAGACCTTTCTCGCGATTTAATGTTCCAAACGCACTGAAACCTGGTACAGGAAATATTTATACAAATTGTAATGCACTGGTATTTAATTTAGTTCAATTATTTACATAACCTCAAGATGGCGGCTGTGCGAATTTTAAAATTAAGTTTTTATTTCTTGTGATGTAGTCATGCGATCGAAGTGAAAGTTTGAATAATGAACCTATAACTCTATGGCCTATACTTATAACAATCCAACATGGCGACCATCCGAACTATTTAGACGGCTCTGAATATCTACGAATCTATTACAGCAATCAAACTGAATTTTTTAATGTTCATAGGGACTATGAACTTAAGTTCACCTATATGACTTTACATAACCAGGTGATCACAAATCCAACATGGAGGCGACGCGAAGTATACATATTCACATGGACGTTTCTCGCTATTTAACTATCCGAGTGCAGTGAAACTTGGTACAGTAAATCCTTATACGAATGGTAATCCACTGACATCTAATTTATTTCAATTGTTTCCATAACCTCAAGATGGCAGCTGTGCAAAATTTTAAAATCTCCTTGTTACTTCTTGCGTCCTAATTATGCGATTGAAGTTTGAATACTACACCTAAAGAATAATCTGCATGTAGCAGTACATACCTCGAGGACCTACATATATAAATCCAACATGGCGACTATCCAAAATATTTAGTCGGTTCTCAATATCTACGAAATTGTGTATGTTGATAGAGGCAATTAACATAAGTAGGATATACGAAAATAGGCTGTATAGTTCTTCACGGAACTACTTGTTATATATTAGTATGATGATGTAAATATGAAATTTTGAAACCAAAGGGTGTAGTGACGTCACAAATATGGGTTTTACTCGCTAACCGCTGGAGATACACGAAAATTGATAAGGACCTTTCGGATAGAAAATTAAATTCTAAAGCTCGTAGTGCCATCAAAAGTTTGCTATTTCTTAGCGTTCTCTTTTTATTTGTAATGGAAGTATGAAAATAGTCGCCATTTTAAATGGTGCAAAACATCGAAATCTAAAGTAGCCTATATGTAAGCCTGGTAAATCAGCTACGTCCATGCAAAATTTTATTTAAATCGAACCAGTGTTTCTTGTGTTATTGAGTAACACACCGACGGACAGATAGACAGACACACACCATCTCATTTTTATATATTAGTATAATTAACGAGATACCCAATTACGTGAATGAAATATGTTATTCAGGGTAAGTTCTCTCCGACTTTGATGCATTTGCCTTACCTATTTATACACTTGAATAACCCTGTTATGGATGGTTGGTGGTTGGTTCTTAAGTTTAGGGGCTGCGACAACGCGTTCATGTAGCCCCGTGAACTTTGGGTGTGTGTAGAATCTGTCTGATAACCGGTGTTAATTGTGATGACTGTATTAGGGTGTGTATCTGTTTTTAGGTAGATTTCATTAGGAAGGAAGGAAGCTTGTAGTTTAACGTGACCGTTAATCTCGCGATCATGAGCCACGGGACCTCCTTTTTACGTGGAATCCGAACACCAGGACATGGAATTGAGATTTCATTAGAAAGCTAACTGTTTCAATGGGTACCATGTTTCGACTTCCGGAAAATTTCGACATATCTTCGCGTTTCATATCCCCCAGACCTTAAAACCACCGTTAGTTCAAAAGTTTATATATAATTTATGTATATATATTGCACCCTTCTATAAAGCAGTGTTTTATCAAGATTCTATCTACGGGGTCGTGCTCAGTACTGAATGATTTTCAATGCAAAGTTCGCAAAAAAACAACATGCTCTAATGAATAGAAAGGTCCATGACAGAGGCTATACTAGAAATAAAATGAATAACAAGTAGAATAAAAAGTATTTAATGACTGAAAATTATGTGCATAATAATAATAATAATAATAATAAAAAGAAGTCCTCCCTGACTTTCACTCCCATATGAAATAAATATATTACTGAGCGGTAAGAACTCGCTCCACACAACAAAACAATGTGAATACAGCTTCACTCAAATGATTAATCATAACATAAAATTGAGCGGTAAGAACTCGCTCCTCACAACATATGGATACAAGTCCATTTATCCTGGTCAAGAAGTTATATAATGCGTGGTGTACTGATCCTTAATAAGAAAATGAGTACTGATGCGAGTCCGTTTACAACTGAAACAGTCATATTGCTCACGGAGTCGCATCTTTTAAATCACACTACGGCTATGGGACCCACCCTTAATTAACACACTATAATTACTACTGACACATGCAAGATCTAAAATACTAAGACATGATGAATCCCCCCGGGATTCTAACCCATGCCAAAGCACACAAAACTTAAAGAGCATGCCAAAAATAGGCCAACAAGCTCGCATCACAAAATGGGAACACAGCCTCGCACACACTAATGCCACACGGGGTCATTGAACGCGTAAAATAAACCCACTAGAAGTCAAGCAACAACAACAAAATACAAGCCTAAACGGCTGAAAATTATATTCACATGAATAAAAGCCAGACAAACAGATGTTTCGAAAGATACCTTAAAACGTGGACAACACCTATTTAAATCAATCAAATACTTTTAGGTAGATTTCATTAGAAAGCTAACTATTGCAATGGGTACCATGTTACGACTTCCGGAAAATTTCGACATATCTTCGCGTTTCACATCCCCCAGACCCCAAAACCACCGTCAGTTCAAAAGTTTATATATAATTTATGTATATATCTATATATATATATCAGTTTCTTGTGGACACGATAACTGCCGTAATTGTGCACCAATCACTTTGAATTTTTTACATAACATGTATCCCTATAAAATCTCGGTCGAGTTCGTTAATGGGCAAAATCGGTTGAAGGGGGTGAAAATGGGGGGCTTTTTTCGAAAAAGTGAAATTTCGCTATAACACTCTTAATACGTGAAATATCGAATCCATTCAAAGTTAATAATATGTGTCGTATAAGTGCCAAACATTTTTGTCGAATAAGTTTTTTGATAGCACCAACCATTGACCAAAGGGGTGGAAAAAAGTGGGTTTTTCGGGAAACATTAATCATATCTCTCTTAATAGGCACAATATCAAAACCGTACAAAATGGACAATATTCCTCCAATAATTACCTAAAACTTTTGTCTGAAAGAATTTTCGATATGACCCACCATTACGCCACGGAGTGAGCAAAATGATTTAAATTATAAGAAAATTCCAAGTGCCAAGAGTGGTTGCCATGACAACATTACTTTTAATTGATACGGGTTGAGCCATCAGCAGTTGCTATGACAACGCCACTGCACGAGATCACATTCTGTTTTCATATGTCTGTGGGAAGCGACTTCGGTATCGGAACTGGTAGCATGCTGAACTTCTATGCCCAAGGTCGCGGGTTCAAACCCGGCTGAAGTCGTCGGATTTACTAAGAGCGCCAAAATACCCTGAGTATGCTTTCCTTCGGAGGGGAAGTTCCAACGTTCGTTGCGAGTTGATGGTTCCGGTGGCATCTAGTAGCCAAGTTCACAGCTAGGTGTCGTTGATGGTAGTATTTTAAATTATGTAGCCTATTTTAGGTAGATTTCATCAGAAAGCTAACTATTGCAATGGGTGCCATGTTTCGACTTCCGGAAAATTTCGACATATCTTCGTGTTTCACATCCCCCAAACCACCGTCAGTTCAAAAGTTTATATATATGTGTGTGTATATATATATGCATATATATCAGTTTGTTGTGGACACGATAACTGCCGTAATTTTGCACCAATCACTTTAATGTTTTACATAATATGTAACCCCTTAAAAAATCGGTCGAGTTCGTTAATGGGCAAAATCGGTTAAAGGGAGTGAAAATGGGGGGGCTTTTTTTTTTCGAAAAAGTGAAATGTCGCTATAACTCTCTTAATACGTGAAATATCGAATCCATTCAAAGTTCATAATATTTGTCGGATAAGTGCCAAAAATTTATGTCAAATAGGTTTTTTGATAGCACCAACCATTGACCAAAGGGGTGGAAAAAAGTGTTTTTTTCGGGAAACATTAATCATATCTCTCTTAATAGGCACAATATCAAACCCGTACATAATGGAAAATATTCCCCTAATAATTACCTAAAACTTTGTCTGAAAGAATTTTTGATATGACCTACCATTACGCCAAGGGATGAGAAAAATGATTTCGGAATTAAAGAACATGCCAAGTGCCATCAGAGGTTACCGTGACAACGCTTCTAAATTGATGAGGGATGAGCTATCAGAGGTTGCCAAGACAACGCCATTCCACGAGATCACATTCATTTTTCCATCTGACTGTGGGAAGTGGCTAACTGGTAGCATGCTGAACTTATATGCCCAAGGTCGCTGGTTCAAAGCCGGCCAAAGTCGTCGGATTTTCTAAGAGCGCTAAAAAACCCTCAGCATTCTTTCCTTTGGAGGAGAAGTTCCAACGTTCGTTGCAGGTTGCTGGTTGCGGTGGCATCTAGTAGCCAAGTTCACAGCTAGGTGTCGTTCACGTTAGGATATGGTACACAATTAGGAACTACTACTTAAAATTGACCGTCTGCAGACCTTAACTGAATTACACACTAAAACAGTCATCAAAATTAACACCGTTTATCAGATTCTACACACCCGGGGTTACATGACCACGTTGTCGCAGCCCCTAAACTGAGGAAGCAACAAATATCTCTGCGGGAGATAAAATTTTGCGAGAAGAAGTAACAGACTGTCAGATAGTTACACATCAGTTCCAAACCTTGCATAAGGACAGTGTGATCAGAAGTATAAAAATGAACCCCGAATGACAAGAAGGTTACCATCCCCATTGACAATAAAATGATAAAAATATGCATACAAAAACGAAAAAAAGTTGATTTTTAACCTCCAAATGTAAAATACTTTCTTGCAATCAATGAGGTCTGATCCTCCTACGAAAACCTGCATATTTTGCCTATTATAGCCAATCCCCTAGTTTGCCCGGTGAAATCTACCTCCGCCTTCCGGCGTGCCGAGAGGATTTTTTTTATAACCGATCAGGGTTTTGTGAATGTAAATAACATCTTATATTGAAATACAGGAACATAGCCTGCTGCTAATGACCACGTCGCGTTTTCTAATTGAGCCCTCCCCTAGTTATGAGTCAACGCTGCCTCTCCTCTCTGTCAGACTTCCAAGCTTGGTGCTAATTATACATGGAGCCATACAGGTCCCGTTATCCATCTGGAAACGCGCAAAGACATATCTCACTCATCCACTTGGATGGCATGAAACACAAATATTTACCACAAGCTCAGCCTCGCGAGGTTATGAACTGGGCTGATGTGCAGCAAGCCGGAATAATCTCAATGATATATTTCCGGCGAACACATCATAAAATCACATCATACACCATAAAGCTTGGACTGACTCACTCATAAACATACCATCTGGGTCGGCTCAAAACAGATCAACCTACATTGCGTCCATAGACACATCAAACAAAATAAACAACAAAAACTCGGGTGCAAAAGTGCCATCCCGTACAGACTTGCTAGAAAAGCAATTATCAAAATAATCCTGATCCATCATAAATTCTGCTCACAAATAACCTTTTTACTCTCCAATTTCTATTTTTAATCTCAAATTAATTCAGTTCCATTTTTGTTATAAGGCATACTTCCGAGTTACAATGCTTAACCGCGATTTACGCAAGCGAATGCGAGCACGAGCTGCGATATAGCCCCGTATACTTGAACCAAACAAATACACAATATCTACAAAATACAAAGCGCTCAGCTTGTCCCATATTTAATTTGTCAGTAAACAAGAACTAAGAATCAACATTACAAAACAAGCAAACAAATATCTACAAAAAATACGTCCCATACAACCATAGCTGATTTAGTAAATAAATAAATTCATTTGTACTCATTCCTTTAGAACAGCGTCAGGATAACATCTCCAGCCATCACTCCTTTAAAATGCTTAGCTTGCCATCGACATCTTCTGGCAAATGTCCTGCTGGTTCCAAGATCCGCCCTCGTTCCTAGACGTCATCTCGTGCTGAATTAAAATAATGTTTGTCAGATACACACACGATATTTTTCCTATTAAATTCACCGATTAAGTACTAAATTCCTTGACTGTGTATTGTTGAATTATTTCGATGAACTAGCCCTATCAGGTAGTACTGGGACTACAAATAAATCACTGAAGTTACACTTATAATTTGACGAAAATGTTCCATGTTCACACACATGAAAAGTATGTAGAGTGTCCACGACACTTAAATTAGAAGTTAAGTCTCACGTCCTCGGACGCTCAAATAAAAGTCTTACGTCCTCAGACGCTGAAATAATAGTCCTACGCCCTCAGACGCTGAAGTAAAAGTCATCTCTTGAAGCTTCCTGGACCACATATAAATGAAACTGGCTAGAGTAGGCATGGAAGGGAATTTATGGAAAAATATTCCATAATAATTATCAGACTAGCATGCGATCGGTAACATTGAGTTCGTAGCAATGTGGAGGTTAAGATTATGCTGTAGCTAGCTCGAATCGATCGTGGGATTAATCCGTAGATAACTCCCGCGTTAATTCACTAGGATGCGTTATAACGCCGAGTTGCCGCTTAAACAGGGCGTCTTGATATTATTGGTTCGGACTCTTGTAGATCTTCGCGAGCTCTTACTTATATTCCTCCCACAAGGAGTGGTTAACATGAAGATTGACCATTCACATCGTAGCATTCTGTTTTCTTCTTGGCGCCAACTCTCATAGTAACAAGCCATATTATGCGTACCCAAGCCTCCCTTCGCGCTAAATGTTGCACCTGTCCTCTGCGTCATGATTTCTATTCTACTTTCTAAAATACCACAGGAGCTTAAACATTTGTGTTCTCTCTGCCACTGGTTTCTCAGCATTTGCCAATTCCGTCAGGCTCTCATATCTGCTGTCTGTAGAAATATAACAAATTATGATGAATAATTTATTAGAATCCTTTATGCAGCCTGTGGATAAAGGGCTCACAATCCTCCTCCTTGGAAAAAATCGAACATAGCATATAGTCGATTTTTTTAAATACACTTAACATCTGTAATCCATTTTTGCCAATCGTAGAGAAATCTACCTCTCATATGTCTAGTCTAGCCGCCACTGTCGTGGGAGTGTCGACACGCACTCGTATTTACTTCTTGCTCATACATTCATTCAGACCTTCCAAGCTTGCCTGCTTGTCTGATCGCCTAAGGCTAGTACCTCGCCTGCCCAGTATCCTTATCTCTCTCGCTCGCTCGCTCGCTCGCTGTGTCATCATCGCCATAGCTCATTAGTGTTTGACAACAACAGGCAGCCCCCATCTTCCTTGTTCAACAGACGTACTCATTGACCCCCGTACACTTGGATGTGCAAAAGTACTTCCATATATTCAATTTGCAGCATTATTTCTGCCTTCCCAAGGTTCGATAGTAAAATACACCTTTAAATTCGCTGCGTTGTAGAAAGACATTTTACCTGTTCACAATTCCTTTACCCTGCATGCGTTGTTACGAAGATTACGCGCAATACAGAAGGGTCCTCTCCATTTCTCCGTGCTGCCACCTCCTTCTTCTCCTCCATTCTGCTGCCATCCTCTTCTTCTCCTCCTCGCTGTCATATTCTTCTAGTATTGACTCGTTTTTCGTATCGCACCGGTGTTTCTCTTCTCCACCGGGCTACTTTCTCTCATGTTCCGTGCTGGCAAGCATCGTTCGTCTTCCTGGCAGGCTGATATATTTGCTTCCTCTCCAAATTCTTCCTTATAGGTGTCGGGATATGACCTCCTATTTATGGCACGTTTCCAACGTCCTTGTTAGTCCCCTCCATTAGCGTGTAATTCTTCCATGTAACGCTGCGATTCGGCGTGCCTGTCGTTCCATTTATTCCTATAATTTTGATAGTATTTTGGTATCTCCTTTCACGCCACTGTCAATTCTCATTATTGTTATTTTCGTACCGTCTGTAGGGTCCCTCATTTCTCCTATTATTTCTCCGTTGTTGGTACCCTCGCTGTTGATACCTATTGTTGCCCTGGGTCTGCCTAACATTATTATTATCATGTCGCTGGTGTGACCTATTTTCTTTGCCCTCCTGACCTCGTCTTGGTGTTGTTAACACACTTGTATTTGTGGCCTGCGATCTGGTGTGTACTTGGGTGGGTTTAACAACCTCCGACGTGTTTACAAGTTCCAGCTGTCGTCCCCCTCTCGGATGTTCGGCTCGAACCGCTGTGTCCACGTTTGCCGCCACTAACACCTGCTGAACATTGACTGGCAACTGCCGTGCAATCGTCACAACCAGATCCGATTCTTCTAAAGGATGATCCGGATCCCGAAATTTCAACAATTGTAACGAAAAGAAATCTGAGTATTTCATCTGCTGAGTTGACTGATATTTTCTCGAATAAAGTTCCATTCTAAGGCTTTGTTGTAGAGAAGCCGACCAATACTTTCTAAGAAACGCATCCTTGAACTCATCCATCCCTCCGAAAGTATACTTGAAGCTTAAGAACCACGTAAGTACATTTCCCGAAAGAAATCGTTCCATCAGTCTTAAACGACGCGCGGGCGGTATATTATTGTCATTAAAGTAGTCATCCATCTCTTTAAGATACGCCTTCGGTGTGACACCAGAATTTTCTGTGAATTTATTTGGTTTAAATTCATTTGATCAAATTACTTGTACGACTTGAGGGTGCTGATAGCCATGTTGAGGAGTAGAGGTTCCGCCAACGTTGTTGTGAAATCCCTCTGTGTTAGTCGTTAATGGGCTGCCTGTCAGTCCGTGGCTACTCGCCGCGCTAATTGCCCCCTTGCTTGCTGAGTCAACTTCCTTATATTCAGCGTGCTCTGTCTGAAATAACGTGTTCTGTCCTAGTGAATGCAACTCTGCTTTTATGATTCTGTCCGACTGTTCTTTCATTTTACTCTTGATTTCTTCCTCAAGTGCTTTAATGCGTGTATGGTTATCACCTACGGTCTTTATGATCGTTAACCGTTCTTCTTTAGAGTCGCTGCTCATCTTACGCCAATCCTTTCTGATGCTATCTTTAATCGCTCCCAGTTTTTCTTCCATCTGCTGTTTCGTGTCCTCCTGATTCGATTCTATCTTCTCAAGCCTGTCTTCTAGGCGTAGATTATTCTCATCAATCGTACTCTTCAAATTATCCTGGTCCGATTCTATGTTTCGCCATCGCTCTGCTGATTGTATTTCTAATTTATCCATGTCATTTATCAGGCCCGTAATACTTTCATTTACTGCTGACAATTGTCCCTGGATAAACGTAGAATCCTCCTCCATTTTATCAAACCGCTTTTCAAGACCATCCTGTGCCGATTTAACCTCACTGTTATTTACCGTGCATACTAATTCTATCTGAGCTAGTTTTGCCAATACAGTTTCGTCCAAATCATTTAATTTACGGTTGAACGTGTCCTCTAATTTTTTATCTGACCTAGTCGTTTGTCGTTATTCTTACTTATATCAAGCGCGAACTGAACCATCTGCTGCGTAGTGTACTCTTTCATATCTGCAGATAATGTGGCTTACTGACTCGTATTCCTACTCTCTTGCGCTTCTAATTGTTTGTTTATATTTTCATTTACTTGCGCTTGTAATGATTCACCCTGTTCAGATATCTTAGTGTCTAATTTTTCACTCTGTTCAGCTAGTTGTGTTTTAAACTCGCCTGACTGTTCGTTTAGTTGTGTTTTTATAGTATCATTCATTTGAGTCTGGAATGACTCATTCTGTTCCTTCAATAGTTCCTGGGTTCGTGCCGTGGCATTTTCAATGATCACCTGGATCTTCTCTATTGTTGCCATTATCACACACAAAAATATATATCACTGGGAAAATAGGAGGATGACAAGGAAATGTCTCCCCGACACACACATATATAATTCTTGACATATATTTACTTCGTTTGACCACTTTCAGTTCATTTAATCTTATACCCTTTACTCCCGCAAATCAATCTGCATCACTGAATGGTTCTAATTCTACTTAATACATTTCTAACCCCGCACATATTCAGTCATAAAATTACTATACATATCTGATGTTATCACTGACTAATTAATAAAGTATTAATTGTCATTTAAGAATACCATCCTCCTAACATATTCATAAGTTTGACTTTCTAAACAAATCTAATTTTTCATTTAATCAATGGGCGCCCGATTTCACGTACACTACTTTACTAATTACATCAATAAACAAAACGTGAATCGTATTTAACTTGCAAACTCGTGATTCTACTGTATATCCCATTTTCTTGGCGGTATTTCTCTTCGCCGTATTTACGTTAACAAAATATCACTTCCGGTGATTTCAAACAGTCCCATATATCAGTGAAACACCACATTTTCGCGACAGCTGGATCTACTAGATCTATGCTGACTATCCAACGTGTTCTAGCTGTAACTAGCAACGAACTTGCCCCATCTTGGTGCGCCAGCTTGTCTATGCACCCTTCAATAAAGCAGTGTTTATCAAGATTCTTTCTACGGGGTCGTGCTCAGTCCTGAATGATTTTCAATGCAAAGTTCGCAAAAAAACAACATGCTCTAATGAATAGAAAGGTCCATGACAGAGGCTATACTAGAAATAAAATGAATAACAAGTAGATTAAAAAGTATTTAATGACTGAAAATTATGTGCATAAAAATAATAATAATAAAAAGAAGTCCTCCCTGACTTTCACTCCCATATGAAATAAATATATTACTGAGAGGTAAGAACTCACTCCACACAACAAAACAATGTGAATACAGCATCACTCAAATGATTAATCATAACATAAAATTGAGCGGTAAGAACTCGCTCCTCACAACATATGGATACAAGTCCATTTATCCTGGTCAAGAAGTTATATAATGCGTGGTGTACTGATCCTTAATAAGAAAATGAGTACTGATGCGAGTCCGTTTACAACTGAAACAGTCATATTGCTCACGGAGTCGCATCTTTTATATCACACTACGGCTATGGGACCCACCCTTAATTAACACACTATAATTACTGCTGACACATGCAAGATCTAAAATACTAAGACATGATGAATCCCCCCGGATTCTAACCCATGCCAAAGCACACAAAACTTAAAGAGCATGCCAAAAATAGGCCAACAAGCTCGCATCACAAAATGGGAACACAACCTCGCACACACTAATGCCACACGGGGTCATTGAACGCGTAAAATAAACACACTAGAAGTCAAGCAACAACAACAAAATACAAGCCTAAACGGCTGAAAATTATATTCACATGAATAAAAGCCAGACAAACAGATGTTTCGAAAGATACCTTAAAACATGGACAACACCTATTTAAATCAATCAAATACTTTTTTATAACCGATCAGGGTTTTGTGAATGTAAATAACATCTTATATTGAAATACAGGAACATAGCCTGCTGCTAATGACCACGTCGCGTTTTCTAATTGAGCCCTCCCCTAGTTATGAGTCAACGCTGCCTCTCCTCTCTGTCAGACTTCCAAGCTTGGTGCTAATTATACATGGAGCCATACAGGTCCCGTTATCCATCTGGAAACGCGCAAAGACATATCTCACTCATCCACTTGGATGGCATGAAACACAAATATTTACCACAAGCTCAGCCTCGCGAGGTTATGAACTGGGCTGATGTGCAGCAAGCCGGAATAATCTCAATTATATATTTCCCGCGAACACATCATAAAGTCACATCATACACCATAAAGCTTGGACTGACTCACTCATAATCATACCATCTGGGTCGGCTCAAAACAGATCAACCTACATTGCGTCCATAGACACATCAAACAAAATAAACAACAAAAACTCGGGTGCAAGAGTGCCATCCCGTGCAGCTTGCTAGATAAGCAATTATCAAAATAATCCTGATCCATCATAAATTCTGCTCACAAATAACCTTTTTACCCTCCAATTTCTATTTTTAATCTCAAATTAATTCAGTTCCATTTTTGTTATAAGGCATACTTCCGAGTTACAATGCTTGACCGCGATTTACGCAAGCGAATGCGAGCACGAGATGCGCATATAGCCCCGTATACTTGAACCAAACAAAATCACAATATCTAAAAAATACAATGCGCTCAGCTTGTCCAATATTTAATGTGTCAGTAAACAAGAACTAAGAATCTACATTACAACAAAAGCAAACAAATATCTACAAAAATACGTCCCATAAAACCATAGCTGATTTAATAAATAAATAAATTCAATTGTACTCATTCCTTTAGAACAGCGTGAGGAAAAACATCTCCAGCCATCACTCCTTTAAAATGCTTAGCTTGCCATCGACATCTTCTGGCAAATGTCCTGCTGGTTCCAAGATCCGCCCTCGTTCCTAGACGTCATCTCGTGCTGAATTAAAATAATGTTTGTCAGATACACACACGATATTTTTCCTATTAAATTCACCGATCAATTACTAAATTCCTTGACTGTCTATTGGTGAATTATTTCGATGAGCTCGCCCTACCTGGTAGTACTGGGACTACAAATAAATCACTGAAGTTACACTTATAACTTGACGAAAATATTCCATGTTCACACACATGAAAAGTATGTAGAGTGTCCACGACACTTAAATTAGAAGTTATGTCTCACGTCCTGGGACGCTCAAATAAAAGTCTTACGTCCTCAGACGCTGAAATAAAAGTCCTACGCCCTCAGACGCTGAAGTAAAAGTCATCTCTTGAAGCTTCCTGGACCACATATAAATGAAACAGGCTAGAGTAGGCATGGAAGTGGATTTATGGAAAAATAATCCATAATAATTATCAGACTAGAATGCGATCGGTATCATCGAGTTCGTAGCAATGTGGAGGTTAAGATTATGCTGTCAACGTTTTCTTCTTGGCGCCAACTCTCATAGTAACAAGCCATATTGTGCGTACCCAAGCCTCCCTTCGCGCTAAAAGTTGCACCTGTCCTCTGCGTCATGATTTCTATGCTACTTTCTAAAATACCACTGGAGCTTAAACCTTTGTGTTCTCTCTGCCACTGATTTCTCAACATTTCCCAATTCCGTCAGGCTCTCATATCTGCTGTCTGTAGAAATATAACAAATGATGATGAATAATTTATTTGAGTCCTTTATACAGCCTCTGGATATATATATATATATATATATATATATATATATATATATGCATATCAGTTTCTTGTGGACACGATAACTGCCGTAATTTTGCACCAATCAGTTTGAATTTTTTACCGAATATGTTCACCTATAAATTCTCGGTCGAGTGCGTTACTGGGCTAAATCGGTCGAAGGGGGTGAAAATGGGGGCCTTTTTTTTTTTCCAAAAAGTGAAATATTGCTACAACTCTCATAATATGTGAAATATCGAATCCGTTCAAAGTTCATACTATGTGTCGGATTAAGCCCAAATATTTATGTTTAAAGAGTTTATTATAGCACCAACCATTGACCAAAGGGGTGGGAAAAAGTGGGTTTTTCGGGAAACATTAAACATATCTCTCTTAATAAGCACAATATCAAAACCGTACAAAATGGACAATGTTCCCCTAATAATTACCTAAAACATTTGTCCGAAAGAATTTCTGATATGACCCATCATTACGCCAAAGGATGAGAAAAATGATTTCGGAATTATAAGAAAATGCCAAGAGCTATCAGTGGTTGCCATGGCAACACTACTAAATTGATGAGGGATAAGCCATCAGACGTCGCCATGACAACGCACTTGCACGAGATCAGATTCATATTTCCATCTGGCTAAGTGTGAAGCGGCTTCGGTGATGTAACTGGTAGCATGCTGAACTTCTATGCCCAAGGTCACGGGTTCAAAGCCGGCCAAAGTCGTCGGATTTTCTGAGAGCGCTAAAAATCCCTCAGAATGCTTTCCTTGGAGGGGAAGTTCCAACGTTCGTTGAGAGTTGCTAGTTGCGGAGGCATCTAGTAGCCAAGTTCACAACTATGTGTCGTTGACGGTAGTATCTGGTAGCAACATTAGGAACTACTGCTTGAAATTGACCGTCAGCAGTCCTTACCTGAATTACAGACTAATACAGCCATCATAATTCACACCGTTTATTAGACAGATTCTACACTCACCCAAAGTAAGCGGGGTTACATGACCGCGTTGTCGCAGACCCTAAACTGAGGAACCAACCAAAATCTCTGCGGGAGATATAATTTTGCGTGAAGAAGTAACATACCGTTACATAGTTACACATCAGTGTCGAAACCTTGCATAAGGACAGTGTGACCACAAGTATAACTAGAAGTTCCGTGAAGAACTATACAGCCTACTTTTCATGCCAATGATTATTCTACAGTATATGAACCTATCTAGAATAATGACAAAATTAAGTTGGTAATATCGAAATATCAAATTAGTTCAAAATATACCTGGTATAATGTAGCCTAATAGAGCACTACAGTTGGCAGCCCTGGTGAATGAATATATTCTTAGTTCCATCTCTTAAGGTACAGAATACAAAATTAGGTTGAAGTCCAATGGACGTTACATGCAGTTAGCCACTGGATCTATCAGCACGCGTAAAAGCATGTTGCTAACAATACCATGCCTGTGATGGTCAGAAATAATCTGAAATATTATGATATCTTGTTGTGCCAATTTTGGATGAAATCCATTTGTTAGTATAGAAATTACATGTATTTTAAAATTGGACATATCAGCAGGCATATAATCATGTTGGCATCACCGCCTTGTATTAATTACTCGAAATTAATCTACAATGTCAGGTGCTATACGTGTGCAAAGTATAGAGCTGTTGGCTTGCATACTTTCTGATATATTGATATTAGGGTAAAAAAATATAGACAGCATTTATTATCAGTTGGCAGCCCTGATTGCTCTTTACAATACTTACAGTCATATCTGTTATGGTACACATAGCACATACGAAATTTGGTTGAAATCCAAATTATAATATAGAAGTTACATGTATTTAAAAATTGGTACTATCAGCAGGCTTATAATCATGTTGGTAGAACTGACGTATATAAGTTACTCCAAATTAATCTATAATGTCAGAATATACGTGTGCATAGATTAAAGCTGTTGGCTTGCATACTTTCTGATATATTGGTATTTGGATAAAAAATAGAGAGAGCAATTATTAACAGTTGGCAGCCCTGGTGGCTCTTAAGAATACGATCAATCATATCTGTTTTTTTTACAGATATTACATACAAAATTTGGTTGAAATCCAATTGATCGTGTAGATGTTATATGCATTTAAACATTGGACCTAACAGAAGTATTAAACTTATTTTGACAACACTGTCATTATTGGACTCCTGGAAATTAAACTAAAATAGTATTATCTGTATGTGTGCCAATTTTGGAATAGCTCCCATGCATACCTTGCGAGATATCCAACATGGAGCTCAAATTTCTAGTGCGTTTTTTCAGCAGTTGGTAGCACTGACATCATTTTCAAATACGGACGTGAGATATTCCGGTGCACATCTTTACTCATACTAAATTTGGTTTTGATTGCTGCAGCCGTTTAGGAGTTGATAGGGACACACACACACACACAGCCAGACAGACAGTCAGTCAGACAGACAGACAGACACACATTTTCCCGGATCGATCTCATAAGTCTACTTTTTCCTCATTTTTGCAAAATGTGAAAAGTAGGCTAAAAATGGACTCCAAATGACAAGAAGGTTGCCGTCATCATATGACAATACAATGTTTAAAATATGCATAAAATGACGAAAAACAAAGTTAATTAATCTCCAATTATAAAATACTTTCTCGCAATAAATGAGGTCTGACCTTCCTACAAAATCCTGCATATTCTGCCTATTTTCGCCTATCCCCAAGTTTGTCCGGTGAAATCTACCTCCGTCTTTTTGCGTGCCGAGAGGACTTTTTAATTATGTAATTAAATGAAAAGAAACACTTTTACAAGCTGTAGAGCGTACGTACTTTCAAGAGCTGTACAGTAGCAGTAAATGAAAATCATTGTTTGCTGAACATCTTGCTCAAAGTTAGCTCACCATCGCAATAATATTCACGCTGCGCGTTGACAGAATCATTATTTTGCGAATTGCAGTAAGTTTCCGTCTTAATTTTCCTTATCTGAAAGTGATTCGTATAGTCGGATGATTGGAGTTCTACTGTATTCCGATTTATCATCTTTCCGACGATTGGTTTTATTATAAAAATGAAACATTCCACAAATTTTCTACTTTAATTATTCGGATCTGGGAAGGACTCATGCCCATGATTCCCTTCTATAGTTGCGCCACTGGAGTGCACCTATTGGAGATGTAAAATTCGTCCACCATTTTATTCTTCAGCTGAAGGCTCTCTGTAGTCCCTCCTGTGTTGAGAAGACAAGACGTCCTCTTAAAGTGGTATTTTAATTTATCGTATGGCTTTTAGTCAGGGGCGTATATAGAAAAAAAATGGGGGGGCTGACTATCCTGGAAAATTGTGAGTCTTCTCAGGGGATTGTCACCGCAAAATACCCAGAAATATCAACCAATACCTTAGAGCATATAACATTGTGTAATTATTTTAGATAAGATTCAAAGTTTATACAGCCTACAATTATTACTGGCAATACAAAACAAAGTTGTAAAATACAACACAAAACACAACTAAAATGTTATACTTAATGAACTTTCTATTATGATCTATGGAGTATGAATGGCAAATATCTAAATATTTGTCAATTTACTAAGCAGAAAGGTAAACAGTTTTTTTACATGTATTTCTCAAAAAACATACTGTGGAATTCACAGCTTTACCTCACAAGGCTGAGTGCACCCTGTTCCAGCCCTCAGACTAGAATTAAAATTTCTTGGCAGAGCCAGGAATCGAATTCGGATCTCTGGGGCGGCAGCGAAGAATGCTACCCACTACACCACGACTTAGCATATTTTCAATTTTAATATTGTTTATAAGTTAGCCAATAAGTTAAGATTAAGGTACAACCAAATTTACAATTATTTTAAGCTCTTACCAAAGCAGCACTTTCTTAATTTTTATTGGCTTTTTTTCGGGGAGGGGGGGGGGGAGGGGTTGGATCCCCCTCAGCTGCCCCCTTATATACGCCCCTGCTTTTAGTGCCGGCAGTGTCCAAGGACATGTTCGGCTCGCCAGAGGCTGTCGCTGCTACAAGCGGAAAACCTTAGGGTGAGCTCCAATTCCGCAATTTCCAGTAGTTCCAACTTTCGCTACCAGATGTCAATGATACCTAGTGTTGAAAGTTGAAACTTGGATAGAGCGTTCCAACGAAATCTAACCTAGAACTATAGCTTCACACAAGTTTATTCTGTGAAGGGATCTTTTACATGCCATTAATCTATGACATGGGACCGCCGGCTTTACTTCCCCTCCGAAGGAAAGCAAACTGAAGGATTTTTTAACGTTTTTCGTCATTTTATGCTTATTTTAAACATTTTATTGTCTTATGGGAACGGTAACCTTCTTGTCATTTGGGGTTCATTTTTAGCCAATTTTCAATTTTGAAAAAATAGGCTTTTGAGATCACCTTTTGTCCGTGTGTGAGCGCGTATGTGTGTGTGTGTGTGTGTGTGTGTGAGGTGTGTGTGTGTGTGTGTCCCCCTAATAAAATATAAACGACTGGAACGATTTTAATGAAACTCGGTGAAACCATTTTGGCCGACCTCGACCGTGCCCTTCAAATTTTATTCTGTCGCACCAATCCAACATGGTGACTGTGCGAAATATTTCACCAGTAGTCAGTATCTCCGAAACTATTACCGATATCACCCTGAAATTTTCTGCGGTGATAAAGGGCCCTACTAGAAGTTCACCTAGGAGACGTTCAAAAACCTGATAAATACAAAAACAACATGGCGGCCAAGCGAAGTTGAGACTTTTAAATAGGCTTTTCTCGCGATTTAACAATCCAAACGTAATGAAACCTGGTACTGAAAATGTTTATATACATTGTAATGTACTGGCATCCAATTTCGTTCAATTGTTCACATAACCTCAAAATGGCGGCTGTGCAATATATTTCACTGGCATTCTATATCTCCGAAACCATTACAGTTATCACCCTGAAATTTTGTACGATTATAAAGGGCACTGTTACACGTATATTTATGTACTTTTCAAAAACATGTAAAGTAAATAACGAACATGGCGGCCAAGCGAATTTGAAATATTTTAATAGACTTTTCTCTTGATTTAACCATCTGAGCGCAGTAAAATGTGGTACAATAAATGATTATTCATATTGTAATACAATGGCATCTAATTTAGTTAAATTGTTTACATAACCTCAATATGGCGGCTGTGCGAAATTTTAATATTAAGTTTTTATTTCTTTTGTCGTAATCATGCGATCGAAGTGAATGTTTGAATAATGAAGCTACGCATTATTTTTCCTTTAATGGTACCCAACTCTATGGCCTATACATAAAACAATCCAAAATGGCGAGCATCCGAAATATTTCGGCGGTTCTCAATATCTACGATTCCTTTACAGCAATCAAACTGATTTTTTAATGTTCATAGAGGCTATGAACATAAGTTCACCTAAAGGTCTTTCAGTAACCTGGTGAGCGCAAATCCAACATGGCGGCCATGCGAAGTATAAATACTCAATTGGACGTTTCTCGTGATTTAATCATCCGAATGCAGTGAAACTTTGCACGTTAAATGATTATACAAATAGTAATCCATTGGCATCTAATTTATTTCTATTGTTTTGATAACCACAAGATGGCAGCTGTGCGAAATTTTAAAATCTCTTTTTTACGTCTTGTGTCCTAATCATGCGATTGAAGTTTGAATACCACACGTACACAATAATCTTCATGTAATAGAACATAAATAAATATCCAACCTGCCGATCATCTGAAATATTTAGACGGTTCTCAATATCCACGAATCTATCACAACAATCAAACTGAAATTTTGTATGTGGATAGAGGCAGTTGACAGGAGTAGAATATATGAAAATAGGTTGTATAGTTCTCCACGGAACTACTGGTTATACTTGTGGTCACACTGTCCTTATGCAAGGTTTCGACACTGATGTATAACTATGTAATGGTCTGTTACTTCTTCACGCAAAATTATATCTCCCGCAGAGATTTTGGTTGATTCCTCAGTTTAGGGGCTGCGACAACGCGGTCATGTAACCCCGTGGACTTAGGGATGGCTGTATTAGTCTGTAATTCAGGTAAGGACTGCAGACGATCAATTTCAAGCAGTAGTTCCTAATGTTGCTACCAGGTACTACCGTCAACGACACCTACCTGTGAACTTGGCTACTAGATGCCACAGCAACCAGCAACTCGCAACGAACGTTGGAACTTCCCCTCCAAAGGAAAGCATACTGAGGGATTTTTAGCGCTCTTAGAAAATCCGACGACTTCGGCCGGCTTTGAACTCGTGACCTTGGGCATAGACATTCAGCATGCTTGCTACCAGTTACGTCACCGAAGCCGCTTCACACTTAGTCAGATGGAATTCTGAATCTGATCTCGTACAAGTGCGTTATCTTGGCAACGTCTGATGGCTCATCCCTCATCAATTTAGTAGTGTTGCCATGGCAACCACGGATAGCTCTTGGCATTTTCTTATAATTCCGAAATCATTTTTCTCATCCCTTGGCCTAATGGTGGGTCATATCAGAAATTATTTCAGACAAAAGTTTTAGGAAATTATTAGGGGAATATTGTCCATTTTGTACGGTTTTGATATTGCGCCTATTAAGAGAGATATGATTAATGTTTCTCGAAAAACTCTTTTTTTCCCACCCCTTTGGTCAATGGTGGGTGCTATAAATAACTCTTCAAACGTACATTTTTGGGCTTAATCCCACACATAGTATGAAGGTTGAACGGATTCGATATTTCACATATTAAGAGAGTTATAGCAATAGCCTATTTCACTTTTTCAAAAAATGCCCCCCGTTTTCACCCCCTTCGACCGATTTAGCCCAGTAACGAACTCGACCGAGATTTTATAGGTATACATATTCGGTAAAAAGTGATTTGTGCAAAATTACGGCAGTTATCGTGTCCACAAGAAACTGATACATTTATATACACATATACATACATAAATTATATATAAACTTTTGAACTGATGGTGGTTTTGGGGTCTGGGGGATGTGAAACGCGAAGATATGTCGAAATTTTCCGGAAGTCGAAACATGGTACCCATTGCAATAGTTAGCTTTCTAATGAAATCTACCTCTGGTTGGTTCCTCAGTTTAGGGGCTGCGACAACGCGGTCATCTAACCCCGTGTACTTTGGGTGAGTGTAGAATCTGTCTGATAAACCGTGTGAATTGGAATGGCTGTATTAGTCTTAAATCAGGTAAGGACTGCAGACGGTCAATTTCAAGCAGTAGTTCCTAATGTTGCTACCAGGTACTACCGTCAACGACACCTAGCTGTGAACTTGGCTACTAGATGCCACCTCGACCAGCAACTCACAACGAACGTTGGAACTTCCCCTCCAAAGGAAAGCATACTGAGGGATTTTAGCGCTCTTAGAAAATCCGACGACTTCGGCCGGCTTTGAAACCGCGACCTTGGGCATAGACATTCTTCATGCTACCAGTTACGTCACCGAAGCCACTTCCCACTTAGTCAGATGTCAAAATCAACCCCTGGCACCATCCAGCCCATGACGGGCTAAGACCGACCAAGCGACCGCTGCCCAGCCATTTGGCCTGTAGATATTGGGGTGACTCGTGATCAGCGCGTCGGGTCCCCTCTGCCGTTAATCTTGGTATTCGTGATCGGGGCGCTGTCTCACTGTCAGACAGCTACTCCATTGTCCTCAGGAGGCTGAGTGCACCACGTTCCAACACTCACGTCAGTTTTAAAATCCCTGACGGAGCCGGGGATCGAACCCGGGGCCTCCGGGTGAGTGGCAGGCGCGCTACCCCAACACCACGGGGCCGGCTTAGTCAGATGGAAATACTGAATCTGATCTCGTGCAAGTGCGTTGTCATGGCAACGTCTGATGGCTCATCCCTCATCAATTTAGTAGTGTTGCCATGGCAACCTCTGATAGCTCTTGGCATTTTCATATAATTCCGAAATCATTTTTCTCATCCCTTGGCGTAATGGTGGGTCATATCAAAAATTCTTCTAGTCAAAAGTTTTAGGTAATTATTAGGGGAATATTGTCCATTTTGTACGGTTTTGATATTGTGCCTATTAGGAGAGATATGATTAATGTTTCCCGAAAAACCCACTTTTTCCCACCCCTTTGGTCAATGGTTGGTGCTATAAAAAACTCTTCAAACATAAATTCTTGGGCTTTATCCGACACATAGTATGAACGTTGAACGGATTCAATATTTCACATATTAAGAGAGTTATAGCTATATATTTCACTTTTTCGATAAAAGCCCCCCATTTTCACCCCCTTCGACCGATTTAGCCCAGTAAGGAACTCGACCGAGATTTTATAGGTATACATATTCGGTAAAAAATTCAAAGTGATTTATGCAAAATTACGTCAGTTATCGTGTCCACGCTACGCGTGATAAATAAAATAAAATGTGAAGGTGACAGTTAAAACAGGGGATAGGCGAGGTGCTGCGCAGAGGGAGATTAAGGATGGAACATTTTGTCCAACTACACCGCTCGGCGTTGACCGTGTTTTATAGCACAAATTTAGGTTTTACTCGCTAACGGTTGGAGATACCTTTCGGACAGGAAATGTAAGTTTAAACCTCGTATATGCCATCAAAAGGTAGCTATTTCTTAGCGTTCTCTTTTTATTTGAAATGGAAATATGATAGTTTGAAACCAAAGGGCGTAGTGAAGTCACTAAAATGGTCGCCATCTTTAAATAGTGCAAAGTATTGAAAACCAAATTAACCTATATGTTAACCAGGTAAATCAGCTACTTCCATGTAAAATTCATGTAAATCGGACGAGTGGTACTTGCGTGATTGAGTAATACACAGACACACACCATTTCATTTTTAGCTTCGATTCGCTCGGGTCATAGTCGTGTCATAATGTTATTCAATGAAATGCAGGTTTAACCCCGTTAACACCCCTTTAGAACCTGAATATCCAAAAATCCCTCCTTAGTAGACGTTTTCGACACACAACAAACATATCCCCAAAATATCATTCTGCTAACATTAATAGTTTGGGTTGGTCGATGAGAGTGAACATACAAAAATCCTTCCTTAGTGGACGTTTTCTTCCAGAATTTCACCCCTCCCATTAGGCCCCTTAAATTGGTTTTATGAAAAAAAAACGGCCGAACACCTACTTATTTTATTTTTAATTTATTTTTAAGCTGATTGATTTCCTCCGAGTTTCAAACTCCTCGCCTATGTCGTTTAAGAGATACACGCTCCGTTAAGAATCTTTCAACCCCAACTTTTCATCCCTTTCACCTCATAATATACACTACATCGAAAAACCATTAGACATGTGTCAGCTTATTTTTAATGATTAGTATATATGCGAAGTATCACATCCCCAAATGAAACCACTCGTGAGATATTGTTATTCAATGAAATGCACGTTTACCCCCATAACACCTATTTAGAACCTGAATATTCAAAACTTTCTCGTTAGTGGACGTTTTCGACACACAACGAACATATCCCCAAAAGTTCATGTTTCTAACTTCAATAATTTTTGCTTGGCGATGATGAGTGTGTGAGTGAGTCAGGACATTTTCTTTCATTTCTTCTTGTTTCGAATGGGCCTACTTTGGACCACGCTTGTTCAACTGTTGAGCTTTGATCTTTGCCCAGTGTTGTCGCATTTTCTGCCGGTGTAACTCCTTCCTTTCATCTGTCCTAGGGGTACCATTCTTCCGGGGTTTTTCCTGAAATCCATGGACTTCCTTCAGGGCATGTCTCACAGATTGCCTGTCTTGAAGATCTGATATTCCCAGTTCATTAATGTCTTTCTCAGTTTCTGTCAGCCAAGTGGTACGAACCTTCTTGTTCTGCCAGAAAGTGAACAGCCTATTGGTCAGTCTTTTGGGAGGCAATCATGCCACATGACCATAGAATGCTACTCTCCTTTTCCTAGCACAGTCAGAGAGCCTTTCTATATGTTCGTAGAGCTCGGAATTGTGCCGCCTACGGTATTCCTCATCTTCCTTTACCGGACCTAGGATCTTCCTGAGAATTCTCCTCTCTCTGACTTCCATTTTCTCCATCAGACCACTTCGGTTCAATGAGAGACACTCCATGGCATACAGGGCTTCTGGTCTTTCATTTATTTTTGATAATTTCACCCCTCCCCATGAACCCCTTAAATTGGATTTATGAAACAAAAGGTCGAACACCTATTTACCTATTTAAAGCTGTTTTCGCCCTGAGTTTGATGAGTGAGTAAGTGAGTCAATCAGTTAGGACACTTTCTTTCCTGTTTTTTTCCCCCAGACTTTCACCCCTCTCCAAGGGCCCCTTAAAATTGGATTTATGAAAAAAAAAACGGTCGAACTCCTATTTATTTGTATTTTAAGCTGTTTTTCCCGCCGAATTTCAAACTTCTCGCCTATGTCGTTTAAGAGATACACGCTCTGATTAGAATCCCTCAACCCCCCAATTTTCACCCCTTTCACCTCATAATATACACCACATCGATAAACCCTTAGATATATGTCTGATTATTTTTAATGATTAGTTTATATACCGAATATCACATCCCCAAATAAACAACTCATGAAATATCGTTATTCAATGAAATGCACGTTTACCCCCTTAACATCTCTTTAAAACCCGAATAAACAAAATTATTACTTAGTTGACGTTTTCGACATACAGCGAACATATTCCCAAAATTTCATTTTTCCAACTTTAATAGTTTTCGCTGGGCGTGATGAGTGAGTGAGTCAGACTGGACATTTTCTTTCAATTTTCTTTTTTCAGATTTTCACCCCTCCCCATGAACCCCTTAAATTTGATTTATGAAAAAAAATGTCGAACAGCTATTTACTTACTTTAAAGCAGTTTTTCCCCCTGAGTTTGATGACTGAGCCAGTCAGATAATCAGTTAGGATACTTTCTTTCCTGTTCCCCCCCAGAAGGTGACCCCTCCCATGGGCCCCTTAAATTGGATTTATGAAGAAACGGTCAACACATATTTACTTATTTTTTATGCTGATTTTTTTCCGCTGAGTTTCAAACTCCTCGCCTATGTCGTTTAAGAGATACACGCTCCGTTAGGATTCTTTCAATCCCCACTTTTCACCCCTTTCACCTCATAATATACGCCACATCGAAAAACCCTCAGACTCGTGTCGTCTTATTAGCCTACTTTCGATTTTTGCAAAAAATGAAAGTAGACTTATGAGATCAACACAGGGCGAAAAAAGTGTGTCTGTCTGAGTGTGTGTATGTGTGTGTGTGAGTCTGTGTGTGTGTGTGTGTGTGTGTGTGTGTATGTGTGTGTGTGTGAGTCTGTGTGTGTGTGTGTGTGTCTGTGTGTGTGTGAGTGTGTGTACTCTGAATGTCTGTCCCCCCCTATCAATTCGAACACGGTGAAACCGAATTGAACGAAATTTGGTACAGAGGTAGCACTAGTAAAGGACACCTCAGTGTCATACTTTATATCGCCGCCATCTTTACCAAACCAGAATGGCGGCTACTCAAATGTTCAAAACGTAAAATCAAATTACGGCTAAACTAATCATCCGATCTCTACCAAATTTGGTGACAACATACCTTTTTATAGGACGCGTCTTTCACCCAAAATTCAAGGTCATCGGCCATGCCATTTCAGGATGGCGGCCGTGAGAATTATGCAACCATTTTAATAAATAGCTTAAGACCCACCAATTCCGATTATCGAGCCTAGGGGGGTTTAAGCTATCCTGAAGGTCGTGATCCGTTATTTATTATAATTTAATATTATAATATTATACAGTATGAGTGGCTTAAAAGAGCTGAGCCGTTTGTGTCACACGACAAGATGGCAGCTGTCCTCATGTGCCTGTCTTATATTTCAGTAGTTTTAGTATGTTGTATGTGATATACCGTACTGATACAATAATATACACTTTGTATGAAATGATCTTTAATGAAGATGTACTGCAGTGAAGAAATCGTTTATTTAAAGTCATTATTTGCCAACAGTTTGTATCTAATATGTCAGTTAAGAACACCTGACGTCATGGATACGGTTAGCTCTGGGCTAGCATGTTAGTCTGACACGCAGTTGACTGGGGATCGAATACTGCTACAGTTAGGTTTTTTTTTTCTTGAATTCTTTTACAAATGATGTGCACGAGCTTTTCCCACAGATACTGAATAAAATGTCATTTAGCTCAAAGGAGAGGATAAAGTATACACTCGTATATTAATAAAATCACAGTCCCAGCATCGCACATAAACAGAAGACATTAGAAAAAGGAGAATAGAAGAACTAGATACACGTTGTCATTAACCACAGCCTTCTTAATGCCTCTGTACGGTGCTGTCCTCTTGTGGGTTATGTGGGTAATATTGTTTCAAACATAACGCTGTGTAAATGCCTGAGCTGGCCTCCTGAAGTATGGCAATTTTGTAATAATGGTAGTTCAACTATTAGCCACGATCGCGCTCCGAATACCTTTAAACACTGCCAGCTGGATCGCCTCCCTCTTGGCTACTTTAAACTGCCTACTCATTCAACACCCATAGAACACTGCCGTCGTAGTACATTACGATGGCAGTGCATAGGCGTACAAGATAAAGATTAATTCACTGATAGGTCGCAGCACCACCTACTGTGATTGGGGCGGAAGATGATTGGGGCGGAAGATTCTTAATTTTGCAGGCTGGCTTAATATAGAGATTAACGGACGTGAATGCATTACAATAAGTTAGTAGTTTTGTTATTCAATCATCATAAAGTATATAATATTGATCTTGACACTTACTGGCTTATTATCAATATAAAAGAAAACAAACAATACATTGTGGTTGGGGTGATTGTTTTAGGGATGAGGACAAAGAGTCATAAAGATACCCAAACATTTAGGAGAAAGTAGGCTATATGTTCTTTGCTGAACATCTTGTTTTTAGCCTACTTTCGATTTTTGCAAAAAATGAAAGTAGACTTATGAGATCAACACAGGGCGAAAAAAGTGTGTCTGTCTGTGTGTGAGTATGTGTGTGTGTGAGTCTGTGTGTGTGTCTGTGTATGTGTGTGTCTGTGTGTGTGTGAGTGTGTGTACTCTGAATGTCTGTCCCCCCCTATCAATTCGAACACAGTGAATGCGAATTGAACGAAATTTGGTACAAAGGTAGCACTAGCAAAGGACACCTCAGTGTCATATTTTATATCGCCGCCATCTTGACGGAAACGTAATGGCGGCCACACAAATGTTCAAAGCTTAAATCAAATTACGACTAACCTAATCATCCGATCTCTACCAAATTTTGCAACGACATACCTTTATGGGGGGAGCATCCTTTGACCAAACCAATAGGCCATAAGCGTAATAGTTTGCGGATGGCGGCCATCTTTGTGTGAAAATCGATTCCCCCTATTAATTCGAACACGGTGCAACCGAATGGAACGAAATTTGGTACAGAGGTAGTACTAACAAAAGGCACCTCAGTGTCATAATTTATATCGCCACCATCTTGACGGAAACGTAATGGCGGCCACATAAATGTTCAAAGCTTAAATCAAATTACGATTAACCTAATCATCCGATCTCTACCAAATTTTGCAACAACATACCTTTTTAGAGGAAGCATCCTTTGACCAAATGACTAGGTCATTAGCCTAATAGTTTGCAGATGGCGGCCATCTTTGTGTGAAAATCAATTCCCCCTATTAATTCAAACACGGTGAAACTGAATGGAACGCAATTTGGTACAGAGGTAGCACTAGCAAAGGGCATCCCAGTGTCATGTTTCATATCACCGCCATATTGACAGAAACGTAATGGCGGCCACACAAATGTTCAAAGTTTAAGTTAAATTACGACTAACATAACCATCCGATCTCTACCAAACTTTGCAACAACATTCCTTTATGGAGGGAGCATGCTTTGACCAATCTAATAGGTTATTAGCCTAATAGTTTGCGGCAGGCGGCCATCTTTATGTCAAAATTGATTCCCCCTATTAATTCGAACACGGTGGAACAGAATGGAACGAAATTTGGTACAGAGGTAGCACTAGCAAAGGGCACCTCAGTGTCATGTCTTATATCGCCGCCATCTTGACTGAAACGTAATGGCGGCCACACGAATGTTCAAAGCTTAAATCAAATTACGATTAACCTAATCATCCGATCTCTACCAAATTTTGCAACTACATACCTTTATGGAGGGAGCATCCTTTGACCAATCTAATAGGTCATTCGCCTAATAGTTTGCGGATGGCGGCCATCTTTGTGTAAAAATCGATTCCCCCTATTAATTCAAACACGGTGAAACAGAATGGAACGAAATTTGGTACAGAGATAGCGCTAGCAAAGGGCATCTCAGTGTCATGATTTATATCGCCGCCATATTGACAGAAACGTAATGGCGGCCACACAAATGTTTAAAGCTTAAATCAAATTACGACTAACATAACCATCCGATCTCTACCAAACTTTGCAACAATATACCTTTATGGAGGGAGCATCCTGTGACCAATCTAATAGGCCATTAGCCTAATAGTTTGCGGATGGCGGCCATCTTTATGTCAAAATTGATTCCCCCTATTAATTCGAACACGGTGGAACCGAATGAACGAAATTTGGTACAGAGGTAGCACTAGCAAAGGGCACCTCAGTGTCATGTTTTATATCGCCGCCATCTTGACGGAAACGTAATGGCGGCCACACAAATGTTCAAAGCTTAAATCAAATTACGATTCGCCTATTCATCCGATCTCTAGCAAATTTAGCAACAACATACCTTTATGGAGGGAGCATCCTTTGACCAAACTAATAGGTCATCAGCCTGATATTTTGCGGATGGCGGCCATCTTTTTGTGAAAATCGATTCCCCTTATCAATTCGAACACGGTGAAACCGAATGGAACGACATTTGGTACAGAGGTAGCACTAGCAAAGGGCACCTCAGTGTCATGTTTTATATCACCGCTATCTTGACGGAAACGTAATCGTGGCCACCCAAATGTTAAAAGCTAAAATGTAATTACGACCAACCTAATAATCTAGTCTCTACCAAATTTTGCAACACCATATCTTTATGTGGGAAACATATTCAGACCAAACTGCAAGAACATCAGCCCAATAGTTTGCAGATGGTGGCCAAGTATGTGTGCAAATCGATTCCCCCTATCAATTCAAACACGGTGAAACCGAATTGAACGAAATTTGGTACAGAGGTAGCACTAGCAAGGGGCACCTCATATTCATGTTTAATATCCCTATAGCACGTTGTATTTCAACAAGCTACTACAACCAACATTCGATCATACTCCTTGAAAAGGACAAAGAGTTATAACAATAACCATGCATTTAGGAGAAAGTAGGCTATATGTTCTTTACTGAACATCTTGTTAATGATGAGTTTATATGCCGAGTATCACATCCCCCAATGAAACCAATCGGGAAATATTGCTATTCAATGAAATGCAGCTCTACCCCCTTAACACCCCTTTAGAACCTGAATATACAAAAATCCTCTCTTAGTAGGCATTTGCTGCCCTTGGGGAAGCAGAATACCAAATTTCATTCCAATCCGTTCGGTGGTTTCTGAGATTTCGTGATGAATGAATGAATGAGTGAGTGAGTGAGTGGTATGTGACAAATATATAGTAGAAGATAGTGTCAAGTCTTTGTTATGCTAAACTCGGTTGACAGTGCTGTGTGAGTAGGTGAGTAACTAACGGGATTTCAAGTAAAGATGCTCATTTTCTATACCGGTAGTGCAGAGCGCAACTGGCATCCAGACGGCCGTGTCTCGACTTGAGCTATGTTGCCATGGAAACTATCTGCCTTGCCATTCCTTCATGAGTATATTTTATGTTTTGATTAGCCTGTGCTTGAGTGCAAAAGGGCCGAAATCAGAAGAATGAGAAAGAGTATCGAAAATTCATGTAGTCAGCGGTTCCTTCTGGGTCCTAAACTATGTGTATGAAAAATTAAGTTGAGATTGGTGGAACGGTGTAGATTTGTATACGGAACCAACCCACCCACCAACCCACCCACCCACCCACCCACCCACCCACCCATCCACATACATACATACATACATACATACATACATACAGACTTTCACTTTTATATATAAGATATATATGAAAATGAAAATCCACAGCCTGCTTCCAGTCTCCGACCGGGTCAGGAATGGAATGAATGAAGCCCCCCCATCTAGCGGCGAGGATATGAACTGTGCCGGCTGCCGAGGCCTGACGCACTCCTCTGGGGCAATGATAAAATGAATGACAGATGAAATGAAATGATAGTGGAGAGTGTTGCTGGAATGAAATTGTGACAGGGAAAACCGGAGTACCCGGAGAAAAACCTGTCTGCCTCCGTTTTTTCCAGCACAGATCTCACATGGAGTGACCGGGATTTGAACCACGGACCCAGCAGTGAGAGGCTGGCGTGCTGCCGCCTAAGCCACGGAGGCTTCATAAGATATATATATATATATATATATATATATATACATACATAAATTATATATAAACTTTTGAACTGACGGTGGTTTTGGGGTCTGGGGGATGTGAAACGCGAAGATATGTCGAAATTTTCCGGAAGTCGAAACATGGGACCCATTGCAATAGTTAGCTTTCTAATGAAATCTACCTAAAAATGCACACAAAAAAGGAATCTGTTGACATCGAATATAGATTTAGGTATCAGAAAGTAATTTTTGAAAGCCTTTGTCTGGAGCGTGGCGCTCTATGGAAGTAAAACTTGGACTATTGGTGCAGCAGAAAAGTGGAGAATTGAAGCGTTTGAAATGTGGTGTTACAGGAGAGTGATAAAGATCCGACGGGTAGATAGGGTTACAAACGAAGTGGTATTAAGACGAGATATGTTTCTTGTGACTGCAAATGAGGAGAAAAGATAGGTTGGTAGGACACATACTATGACACCCAGGAATAGCAAGCTTTGTTATGGAAGGAAGGGTCGAGGACAAGAACTGTACGGTTAGCTCAAGGTTAGAATATGTTAAAGAGATTGCCTTGGATGTAGGGTGTAGTAGCTAAGTAGAGATGAAAAGATTAACTCAGGACAGGGAGGGATGGAGCCCTGCATCAAACCAGTCAAACGACTGAAGACGCGGTAATAAAATCAGAAATGATAAATTTTGAGCGTAGTTGCAATAGTGGGAATATGTCGGATCCATATCGTCGTTGTAAAAGGGAGAAAAATTGTTATATTCGCACAAGAGGTCTGCCTGAAGTACCGCTCATAGTTGCACGAAATATGGGTGCCTGTGAGTTATTCTGCTCCAATTATAGGAAGGGCTGTGGTAAGTGCCGCTTCCAAATTATCTTCGAATCATCCGGTAGAAGGGGTTGTAGCCTTGGAATGGATTTTACGCTAAGCCGTAGGCGGCTTTATAAGTTGAGTAGCCCCTTACATTAATGATCGTTTATTGTACTATGCAATGCTGATGGCCATAGATTGATTTCATTACCTACATGAGCCGTGATTTGGCAAACAAATAACTGATAATGTAACAGTAGGAAGATAAAATATTAAAGCATTCCAAAGGAAGGGAGTGGTAGTATAAGGGTAGCTCCGCCGTGTTCTTAAATGAATATCCCAACATGACACTTTAAGATGAAGACAAGGGTCGTGAATCAGATGTGTTGGGCTTGGTCCATTAGGAAAGGTCGTTGGCTTATAAATCGCTCTAGCGAGCCAGCTGGTAATTTAAACACAGAGGTATAAAATAATTGTATGACCATGTAATGAAGGTTTGGTGGTTGAAATCCATTAGCCAATGCCATAAGTAGTATTCCCTGCTAAAATTAAAGTTTCAAATGCCGTTTCTTTAGGAAATTGTTGTCATAAAGAAATAACTGATTCCCATGTTTGGCATTCGAAAGTAAGAGGTATTCTTTTGATAATATAAATATAGATGAGTCAGGGAGGCCCATCTAATTGAATCTGTCAGTAATTTGTTGATTAAACGATGGCACGACGACCCATGAAGTAGTTCTTAGCGTATTGAATGAGAGAGAGAGAAAATTGGATTAATGTTAGCCAAAGTTGAGATTATTATTCTCACTAAATTAAATGTAAATATTGGCTACACATGTTGAGGAACCCAATGCTAAAGAACTGAAAGGAAATTCTTTTATGAATGAAAAATAGATTGCCAAGTAGTTGTGGAGTCATTAGAACTCAGTAAAACAGACATTGGTTGTGATGCCATATGGAAGTGAAATCTGACGTTATAGGTTCAGTGGAACCGTAATAAATTTGGTCAGAATATTGTGCTTAGTGAAGATTTCTTTGTTTATGGGATAAGTTGATTATCATTTTAGAATTTGAGTGGATTCTAATGTCATTTATTATAATTTGTATTTATTAATTTGTTTATAGTGCCTTATAGTTTCTAATTAAATATATTTTTGTGAGATATTTATTTTTATTTTTGAGTGTTGACCTGTGTGCTCATGATCCTAAAATATATGTGTCATATCGTGGAAATGAACGTACCATCCCCGATTCGACTGAGCTAGGCGAAGTATGACCATATAATATTTCTTCAAAAGGGTGCAATAGATGGGTTGTAATTCAGAAACTAATTGTTTCCCAAAATGGCACATAGCATGATTTTGGGTTACACTCTTCAATTTAATATCAACATAATTGTTAATTTGCGAACATTTGCACATTGATAAGTGCAGATAATATTGCGTAGGATAGGTAAAGATAAGGAGATAACTGTGCCTGTGTCAAAGTCATTAGCAGTGGTTGTTACGGCGTGACTGCAGGATGTCGCTCACATCCGAGAGGGCTGGAGGTTCGAATTCCCCGCTGGCAACATTGATGATGGTCTTCTGTGGTTTCTCATCATCCTTCCAGGCAAATGCCGGGGTTGGTCCCTTACTCTAGGGTCTAGGTCACAGCCGCTACCTTCCAATTCCTCGTCCTTACAATCACATTTTCCTCCCTACACAACACTCCACATGCGATGGTACTTGTAGCTCACCCCATGGGTGTCCGCATGGAAGCAGCTACAATCTCTGTCGAACCGAACATGTCCTCGGACACTCCCGGCACTAAAAAAGCCACACGCTAAAAAAGTGTCTATTTTAGGAAGTTACAATACTTGGGTCATATAATAAGAGGAGACAGGTATCGTCTTCTACAAGAAATTATTCAAGGGAAGGATGAGGGCAGAAGAAGTCGAGGAAGAAGAAGGATCTCTTGGTTGGACAACCCAAAAAAATGGTTCAAGCGTAGTTTCAGTGAACTTTTCAGTGCTGTTAGATCCAAAAACAGGATTGCTGTGATTATCGCCAACCTTCTTAGAGGAGACGCCACTACTGGTACACTAGTCAGATTCTTTATGACTTGAGTCCTGGTTTGATCTGCTGAGATACCCATCATGATGACACCTCATGGTAAGCTGAATTTTGCATCACCAAGACCTTGTATGATGCCGACAAAATCCACCCATCACATGGCTGTCACATTGAATCAACTCGGCCTATAAAGCTTGTTGATGATGTTGATTCATTTATAGGTTTCGTGACATCGTGGTCATGTCGTCCTGTAAACTTGGGTGTGTGTGGAATCTATCTGATCAACTGTGTCATTATGATGGCAGAACGTTCAGATCGTTGTTTACAGAGACTGGCTGGTTTATGTCGGAATATTCTACGGTGTCTATGTCGCTCTGCAGTGTACTGCGTCAGTAAAAATAAAGTGAATTGACCCCAACTTACGTCGTTTGTCACAAAAGGCGGAGTATTCGTACTCTATAAGTCAATGAGCGGGCAAGGTAAAGACACTGCGGCCATGAATAGCTCTGTCAAGAAAATTAATTCTGACCTATTGGTGACAACGGGATACACTCAGCCTCGCGAGGTACCTGTAATACTGATATGAGACGAGTTCGATTCCCACCTCAGCCATCCTGGAAGTAATTTTCCGAGGGTATTCGTGGTTCCCCAATTGTACTCCAGGAAAATTATGGGTTAGACCATAATTAAGACTACGCCCACATCAATCCCAATTCCCACCTCAGTTACAAATACACACAATAAAGACACCACAGTAACACAGGTTACTAGAAAATTTTAACTCACCCGTATACATGGGGCTAAAATGACCACGATATCTAAGTCCCAAAATTAAAAGAACAACAAATTCATTTTTGCTCGTAGAGTGCAAATACATCTTTCTATCTTCTATGCTCAAGGTCGCGGGTTCAAACCCGGCTGAAGTCGTCAGATTTTTTAAGAGCGTTAAAATCCCTCAGTATGCCTTCCTTTGAAGGGAAAGTAAAGCTGGCGGTCCGTTTTCATAAATTTATAGCATGAAAAAGAACCTTCCACTAACTACACTTGTGTGAAGCCAAAATTTGTAGGTTGGATTATTTGATAACGCTATATTAGTTCCAACGTTCGGCGTCGGGTGCTGGCTGCGATGACATCTATTAGTCAGGTCCACAGCTAGGTGTCGTGGATGGTAGCATTTGGTAGCAAAAGTAGGAACTACTTGAAAAATATCGCCTGCAGTCCTTACCTGAATCACAGATAACACACACTAATACAGCCATCACAATTAACACCGGTTATCAAACAAACTCTACACACACCCTAAGTACACAGGGCTACATGACCGCTTTGTCGCAGCCCCTAATCTAAGGAACCAACCAACCAACCATCTTTCTATCAGATAACGTATAGAAATGGGGCTATTTCGAAAACCACCCGGTTTATATGAATCACCCTGCAGTAATAGTTTCCGACGGTTGGGGGAGCTTTAGAGCACATATCTCCCTTTAATAAAGGTAGTTCTTATATCTCATTGGTAGCTATCTGGTCTCATTAAATTCTGAGAAGAAAGTTTGATAAAAGAGGCTGACAAAAAGATGAATTACAAATGCCTGAGGTCACCCAGCATCAAATAAAAGTTTTATATGGCATTAAGGCCTGTAGTGTGTACACAACGAACTCATTATCTTCACCGGGCCATCTGCTTGCGGGTAAATGCAAATAACTGACGAATGAAAGATTTCTTGTATCGCACCTTTATGAGAGAGATATATCGGGTGGTTACAATTAAACTGAGGGTGTTCAGCGTGGCACAACATGGCCTGTAATCATCGAAGATATCTGACATCTTGTAGATATGCAAATCATCACATGCTCTCGCGAGGTGTAAAATAAAATAAAAATTAGTTTCAAGTTTTGCCCCCAGGTGAAATCATGGCACTGTAAGCTCTCAGAGCATGTAGTTTTCTGTACCTCTGACGTCAGTAAGTTCTGCTAGTGGCATTGTGTTATTGTGTCAAGTTCCTGGTTGTTGCTTGGTGACGAGTGCTCTTGATTCCTTTTGTGAAGTAAATGTGCTTTGAAAACAATCTGAAACATAATGGGTATTGAGAAGATAGGCGGTGCACTGCTATTAAAGTTTTCATTCGCCAGGTGAATGATTTCCTGTGAGAACACATTACTGTAGTAACGACCGCATCATCTCTAGACAATTTCCAGATGCGTGGCCTTTGAGATACCTCGACATAAATGCATGTAAATCTAAATGATTACCAATTGGTATGTAATATATTTATAGGAGGGGGGGGGGTGGACAAATACGTCCAAGATGCTCCGTCTACTGCCGATACCATTGTCTCGCAATTTGTACGTAAGTGCAACACTTGTGATTATTTCTCGCCCTCGTGTATAGCTTACGCGGGTATGTTCTCGTTAATCTATTTCATCTCAATGAGAATATGATGATATCGGATCTGCGGCATTCGTGATGAATGAGCTACATCCGTTTAACAGCGCAATTGTATACCGTTTTATCTTATATCAAGAATTCTAGCGGGTTTCAACCTACCTTGCGCCACATGGTGCAAACTTAATCGTATACGTTGTGGGACAGGACAAACTGCCAGTACTCTTTACAAATGGGGATGGCAAGATTCTCCTCACTGTAACTGCAGCAAAGTAGCTCAAACAATCCAGCATGTTGTGCAAGACTGCCGACTTCGTGCTTTCTCTGGATCTCTGGAAGAGTTGAACGAAGCCAGTCACGATGCAGTTGTGTGGTTGGAAGACTTAAATATTGAAATTATGAATGGTTGGTTGGTTCCTCAGTTTAGGGGCTGCTACAACTCAGTCATGCAGCCCCGTGTACTTTGGGTGTGTGTAGAATCTGTCTGATAACCGGTGTTAATTGTGATTACTGTATTAGTGTGTGTTATCATTTTTTAAAAATTCAAGTAAGGACTGCAGAATTTGAATTTTTCAAATAGTTCCTACTTTTTCCGCCAAACGCCACCGTCAACGACTACTAGTTCTGAACTTAGCTGCTAGACGCCACTGCAGTCGGCTCTTGGCAACGAACGTAGGAACCTAAGAGCGTTGTTTACAATCATAACTTATATAACTTAGCTTCACACAGGTGCAATTAGTGGAAGGTTCCTTAACATGCCATAAATCAATGACATAGGGCCGCCGGCTTTACTTTCCCTCCGAAGAAAGGCATACTGAGGTATTTTTAACGCTCATAAAACATCTGACGACTTCGGCCGGGTTTGAACCCGCGATCTTGGGCATAGAAGCTCAGTATGCTACCAACTACGCCACCGAAGACGCCGACATTATGTATCATCATTATATATATATATGTGGGAAACGGTATCCAGATCATGACACTCACAAGCATCGAATATAGAACTGAATTATTTATTAAAACAATGAAACTGATTAAAATACAGTAGAGAATTAAGGGAATGTGTTTCGCGGCTCATCGGAACTCGGAATATTGCTTCTCTTCTTTTTATTCTCAGACAATGGCGCTGAGCTTACTCCTGCGCCCGCTAGATCACATACTCGGCCTTCTTGATCCTCATCCGGTTCCCACACTCGGCCGTCCTGATCCTCATCCGACCCGGATGAAGAAAATCCGCCCGGCCAGGGCCTCATGAACTCCGCACAGGACGATGTGATTCTTGGTCCAGCATGGTCTCCTTCTCTGCTGACGTCATATGTGTCGTTGAGTTTTACTCGAGTCACTCGATAAGGTCCTAGACTTTTGGTTTTTAGTTTCAGATGTGGACCGATCTGAGTGCGTTTGATGGCAACCAGGTCGTCGACCTGATACTTCTTAGGCTCCTTACGTCGTCGGTTGAATTCAGCACGATTTTCAGATTGTACTTTTTCTATCTGCTTTTTTGCATCTTCTCTCATCTCCCTTCATATCCCTTCTCTCATCACGTTTTTCGTTGAATGAATCGATCAACTCCTCTTCGATGAGTTGCACTATACGTAGATCATTTTGGTTGTGCATTCTGACTCCTGTCAGCAGCTCGAAAGGTGACATTCCGATGCTCCTCTGGAACGTAGAGTTGATAGCTCGTTGGACAGATGGTACAACCTTGTACCATTTTGTTGGATCGTCAATGCTAAGTTTAGCGATGATCTTGGTCACTGTTGAGTTGACTCTCTCGATTTGACCATTGGCTCTTGGCAGTCCAGCTGTGATCAAGACGTGCTTGATACTCTGCGATTTACAGTAGTCCTGGAACTCATGGGAGGTGAACGATGGCCCCCTGTCTGTGATCACTTGAACTGGGTTTCCAAAGTTCGTCCTCTGAAACTCCATCTTTTCAATCGTCTGGGCCGATTTGGTAGTTTTCACAGGATACAGCCAGGTGAACTTCGTGAAGGCGTCTATCACACAGAAGATGTGTTCATATCCCTTGTGTGTAGACTTAAGTGGTCCAATGTGATCCATGTGGTAGGTGTGCAATGGCACACTCTCCTTGAACATCGGATGTAACCAACCTTCTTTCTTGCCTGCCTTCCTGTTTACCACCAGACACTTCACACAGTTGGCTATGACTCGTTTCACCTTGTTGGCCAAGTCTGGAATATAATATTCCTGCTTCACGTCTTCTTCAGTCCTTTTAACAGCGTAGTGTCCCTTCTCATGTGCATCTCTGATGATTTCATGGTGCATTGCTCGCGGGACCACCAACGTCTCTCGCCCGTCAACAAATTTAAATAGCAGTCCATCTCTGACGATGAAGTTTTCGTAAGGCCCTTTCTCCAGTGTCGCTTTTATCGCTGTCAATCTTTCGTCTTTTCTCTGGGCGATTTTGATCCTCGCTGCAAGGCCATCAGGGAATCCAAACATCACTGCTGGGCATCGGCTCAAGGCGTCGACATGTTTCATCCTGGCTGCAGTTCGGTGTTCGATGGTATAGTCAAACTCCTCCAAGGCCATAGCCCATCCAGCTACTCGTGGGACCAGGTCCCTTTTGTGCATTGTCTTTTGGAATGCCATACAGTCAGTCACGATCTTGAACGGAATTCCATTTTTCTTTTTGACTACCACCACTTGGCATGTATATTCTGATTGACTCGGTTCTATGATATCTTCCTCCAGCCACGCCTCGACTTGCTCATCGACAAATTCGTTCTCAAGCGGTGCCATTCGTCTGGGCCTGCTAAATATCGGTTTTTCTTCTTTCAATGTGATCTTCATCTTGACATCAGTAGATTTCGTCTTCTTTGGTACATATCTCGCTACCAAATCCTGGATCTGTTCCCTTTTTTCCTCATCAACGCAGTTCTCGATATCAAATTCCTGTTCGTCGGCTACCCTGATCACCATCATTGGGACCTCTAGTTTCTTGATGGTAACTCCTTGCTTGCTCAGGATGACCTCACCCTGATCCAATAGATCGTTACCAATAACCATGTCCCATTTCATAGTATCATCGGAAACAACATAAACGTTGGTTTGGAACTCCAGCTCGTCTACCTCAACGACTGTTGTGAAGCAACCTTGAGGAGCAACAAAACCATTACCGAATCCTTTCAAAACAAGATCCGTGCTCTTCAAACCTGGAGAACCCATGGTCTTATGGATGTTTTGTCGCAGTAGGTTATAAGGACTGCCACAGTCGATAAGTGCCTGAAGTTTCTGCTGACCCAAACTAACCTCTTTGAACTTGAGGCAGCTTTTCTTTTCATCAATAAGATTGATACCTTGATTATTCCTCTTATCGTTCTTCCTCTCATTTTTGCACTCTGATGAAATGTGGCCAAACTCGTTGCAGTTGAAACATCTCTTGCCTTTATCCTTGTGCTCACATTCCTTTGAACTATGACCAAATACACCGCAATTATAACATCTATCTCCACTACTCGCCTCTTTCTTCTTTGTACTGCCCCAGCACTTTCCGTCCTTCTCGTTGGCACACTTGGCACTTCCTTGAAAATTACTGTTATTATACTTTGTGCTTTTCTTTGGCAAAGACTTCACTGCCATCTCATAACTTTTCATTTTCTCCTTGAAATCCTTGGAATTTTTTGCTCCATAGAGAAGAAGTTTTGATCCTGAATCGTCCTCGATCCCATCAATCACGTACTGACACAGAGAAACTTGCTCAACATCACCTCTACTGGCGATTTCCTTCATCACAAGAAAGTACTCCTGTAGAGATTCGTCGCGCTTTTTTCGTCACTGGGTTAACAACTTGTGAATTTCTGCACTGCTTGCCGCCACGTCAAACTCCTCTTTCAAGGCCTTCTTCAGTGCAGTCCAGGACGTCAGTCCTTTCTCACCTTGAATAAAAAGCTTAGCTAAACCATCGAGTGATTTCTTAGCGAAAATAAACTTTTCCAGCTCACTCCATCCCATCAAGATTGACGTCTCCTCAAAATCTGCGATCCATTTCTTCACTGGGTAACCATCCTTACCGTTAAATGTTTTCATAGCGCCCTCTACGTCGCGGAACGACAAAGAAAACTTCTGTTGTTCTCAATACCTTCTGTGCTGGTCTTCCTCTTCGCTCTCTTCGTCTTCTTCGTCTTTTTCATCTTCGTCATCATCGTCTATATTAGTTGCGAGTTCGTCCAAATTTCTCAAGTAATAACAAATGGTGTTAATCATTACCTCCTTTGTCCCGATCTCGGTATTAAGAATCTCAGAAACACGCAACAGATCAGCCTTGGAAAATGTTTCTTTGATAAATTTCTTCTTAGCTTCCTCTTCAATGGAATTTTCGTCAAAATCGAATCCAGGAAACTCTCGCAGTCGCTTTCGATTCTTCCTGTCGTCTGGTATATGCTCGAAAATGAGGTTATGTAAAACTTTGATTGCTTTGACCGGAGCATCACTTATGTTCTTATTTATTTTCTCTATTGCACCGAGTGTAGTCATCTTATTTGTTTACTCACGTCTATCAAGTAGATTTCCGTCAATATCGCTTCCTCAAAACCTCGCTATCAAACCTGTTTAACCTCATTCACCAAACCGGTGATATTTGTAGGTGATATCGTTGAATACCGCTTCCAGTCGTTTCTCTCTGACGAGTCGCTATCCGCTTACCACATCCACAATCCTCTGTCGTCGTTTAGATTCCGACCCTCGTCGTCGTCACGGCACCACTAATTGTCGCTGAAACTGCAGAACAAATTTTGCTAGCCTATGAATCCTCGTCGTAGATTCGCACGTCGTGGGCTCACAAAACTGCACGTCGTCTCGTCGTCAGCGTCGTAGGCAACAGCAACAAATATGTTTAGACGTTCACTTCGTCGAAAACAGAGTCGTATTTTGCGTCGTACTTCGTGTCGTGGATTGCGTCGTAACTCGTTGTTTCAGTCCATCCCGGACGAGCCCCCATTTGTGGGAAACGGTTTCCAGATCATGACACTCACAAGCATCGAATATAGAACTGAATTATTTATTAAAACAATGAAACTGATTAAAATACAGTAGAGAATTAAGGGAATGTGTTTCGCGGCTCATCGGAACTCGGAATATTGCTTCTCTTCTTTTTATTCTCAGACAATGGCGCTGAGCTTACTCCTGCGCCCGCTAGATCACATACTCGGCCTTCTTGATCCTCATCCGGTTCCCATATATATATATGATTTTTTAAAATTATCTGTACAGCATCATAAGCTAAATGAATAATACTATTGAACATAGTGCAACCCCTGAACGAATGATCACCACCCGCCAGTGTAATAAACTTGGCAGAACCACCGCTATCAAGTGTTGATTCCTTTCTACCGTGTTCTGACAGTCTACAGGACTAGCTATATATTCACCTTGTGGTTGCTGCTGATGTTCACTTCGACTCTTGGTCAACTGTTATGAGAAACATCTCAAGTGGGCTATAAATAACTGTAGTGTAAATTGTGTTCATTTCTATTTGTGTTTGATTGGTTGATTGATCGAATATGTGGATGATTGAATGGCTGATTGAATGTACGAGCGACTGAAGTAATGCATTTGCTTTTGTTTTACTGCATTCTAGATCTTCGAATGTCACTTCTGTATTATGATTAGGTTTTTTACAGGGTCTTCATATTTGCTTGAAAGGACATTCCCGCTCACGCGCTCCGCCAGTGACAGCACAGTTGCCAGAGAACGCGCGCGCATATGTACGGCAGAATACGGTGTTTAAAATAGGTATCATGCAATTTTAGCCTATTTTCAATTTTGAAAAAATAGGCTTATGAGATCACCTTTTGACGGTGTGTGTGTGCGTGTGTGTGTGCGCGTGTGTGTGTGCGTGTGTGTGTGTGTGTGTGTGTGTGAGGTGTGTGTGTACCCCCCCCCCCTAATAAAATCTAAACGGCTGGAGCGATTTCAATGAAACTCGATAAGTTCATAGCACTATTCCCGGTGACCTCGATCGTGTCCTTCAAATTTTGTTACGTATCACCAATCCAACATGGCGGCTGTGCGAAATATTTCACTAGCATTCAATATCTCGGAAACTATTACCGATATCGCCCTGAAATTGTGTACGGTGATAAAGGGCACTACTAGAAGTTCACCTATGAGACTTTCAAAAACCTGGTGACTACAAAACCATCATGGCGGTCAAGCGAATTTGAGACTTTTAAATAGACGTTTCTCGCGATTTAAGTATCCAAACGTAATGAAACTTGGTACAGCAAATGTCTATACACATTGTAATGCACTGGAGTGTAATTTAGTTCAATTGTTTACATAACCTCAAAATGGCGGCTGTGCGAAATATTTCACTGACATTCTATATCTCCGAAACTGTTACAGATATCACCCTGCAATTGTGTACGGTGATAAAGGGTACTGATACAAGTTTACCTATTTATATTTCATAAACCTGTAAAGTACAAAACGAACATGGCGACCAACCGAATTTGAAATATTTTAATAGACTTTTCTCGTGATTTAACTCTCTGAGCGCAGTGAAATGTGGTACAGTAAATAATTTTGTAGATTGTAATGCACTGCCATCTAATTTAATTCAATTGTTTACATAACCTCGAGATGGCGGTTATGCGAACTTTTAAAATTAAGTTATTATTTCTTGTGTCGTAATCATGCGATCGAAGTGAAAGTTTGAATAATGAACCTAGGCAATAATTGTCCTTGAATGGTACATAACTCTATGTCCTATACATTTAACAATCCAACATGGCGACCATCCGAAATATTTTGACGGTTCTCAATATCTATGAATCTTTTACAGCAACCAAACTGATTTTTTTTATGTTCATAGAGACTATGAACATATGTTCACCTATAGGACTTCAGTAACCTGGTGAGCACAAATCCAACATGGCGGCAACGCGAAGTATAAATATTTAAATGGACGTTTCTCGCGAATTAACTATCCGAGTGCCGTGAAACGTTGCACGTTAAATGCTTATACAAATGTTGATCCACTGGCATCTAATTTATTTCAATTGTTTGCATAATCACAAGATGGCTGCTGTGCGTAATTTTAAAATCTCGTTTTTACTTCTTGTGTTCTAATCATGCGATTTAAGTTTGAATACCACACGTACACAATAATATTTATGTAATAGTACAAAAATAAAAATCCAACCTGGCGACAATCTGAAATATTTAGACGGTTCTCAATATCTACGAATCTGTCACAGCAATTAAACTGAAATTTTGTATGTTGATAGAGGCAATTAACATGAGCAGGATATATGAAAATAGGCTGTATAGTTCTTCACGGAACTACTTGTTACTCACCATGTTTACAGTAGATGCTGAAGATGTTCCCCTTCCGCTGGCAAACATAATCGGCATCTCCTTATGAAGTTTCCGGTTGCCTCGGCTAATTTAGAATCAGTAAGGAAATTACGAACTTCACTTCCATTTTTATTGTTTACTGAACCTGTCCGTTTGAATCTCTTAGCCAGTTGTTTTATGACCGATTTATAGGAATGGGTCTTCCTGGAAATTTCACTCGAAACATTTGTCTTGTTCTAGCGCACGATTTCCTGCATTTTATGTACGTATTGTGCGTATCTACACATTCACGTAACGAATATTTCACATCAGGCATTACAGCAATAAACAAAAAAAGAGTGATAGTCAGAATGAAATACTAGACTTTATATCATTTTAAATGCTTCAAAAGCTACAAAGGCTTAAAAATGCTGGGTGAAAGCCTCATGATCATGCAGCGAACTGCGTGAACTCCATTAACAAGTGCAAAGCAAGGTCAAAGGAGGTAGCTGGCTGGATGACGTCTCGCTCACCGCAGCGCGCGGGGAAGGACGAAGCTCAAGCGGTACTATGACGTCACATACCTCAGTGCATTCTCGGTACATTTCGTCCCGTTGCCGTAACGTAACGCCAGACCTCAGCGTAACGGCGAAGTCGACAAGTTCATTTAAAATGATTGCAACTGGCTAAGAGATTCAAACGTACAGGTTCAGTAAACAATAAAAATAGACTTAAAGGTCGTAATTTCTTTACTGGAGGTAAATTAACCGGAGTAACCAGAAACTTCATCAGTAGATACCGATTATGTTTCGCAGCGGATGGGGAACATTGTCAGCATCTACCAACTGTAGAAATGGTGAGTAAAAATTCATGATACTGATTTTAAACACCGTTCTATGCCGTATATATGCGTGCGCAGTCGCCGCCAAATGAGTCGTTACTGGCGGAGCACTTGAGAAAGAATGTCTTTGCCAAGCAAATATGAACCTCCAGTAGTTTGTAAACGTTTTCTTCCTATCTTTCCATTTATGTTTTTGTCTTTCTCCGTTTACTGTAGATAGTTTTTAATTTTCTGTAAATAATAATACTTTAATTTTTCTTGAACATTTGGGATTCTATGAATGAATAATTGAATGAGAGCTGGAGGTCAAGTGCGTGTCTGTATGGTTGTGGTTGTTGATAGATAATAGCGCCTATCTATTTGTGTTCTTGTCTGTTGTTTATTGCCTATTTTCATTTGTGAAGAAAAAAAGGATTATGTGATCACCTTTTTTCGTGTGTATGCGTGTCCTCCTAATACAATCTAAATAGCTAAAGCGATTTCCATAAATGTCGGTAAGTGCATACTGCTACCTTGTCCGACCTCGACCGTGACTTTTAAATGTTAATACGTTTCACCAATCCAACATGGCGACCACGCGAAATATTTTACTGGCATTCTCTATCTCCGGAACAGTAACCGATATCACATTAGAATTTTGTACGGTGATAAAGGGCAGTACTAAAAGGTCATCTATGTAATTTTCATAAACCTGTGGAGTACAAAACGAACATGGCGGCCATACGAATTTGAAACATTTAACTAGACTCCTATCGGGATTTAACCGTCCGAGCGCAGTGAAACTTGGTACAGAAAATGTTTATGCACATTGCAATGCACTGACATCTAGTTTAGTATAATTGTTAACATAACTTCAAGATGGCGGCTGTGCGAAATTTCAAAATTAAGTTTTTATTTCTGGTGTACAGATCATGCGATCCAAGTGAAAGTTTGAATAATGATCATAGGCAATAATTTTCATCTAATGGTACGAAAATCTAAGGCCTACACATATAAAAGTCCAACATGGCGACCAACAGAAATATTTAGACTGTTCTGAATTTCTACGAATCTATTAAAGCATCAACCTGAAATTTCGTAGAGACTATTATCATAAGCTCCCTTGTGAATCTTTCAATAACCTGGTGAGCACAAAACCAACATGTGGTGACACGAAATTTAAATATTTAAATGGATTCTTCTGCGACTTTTCATCCAAGTGCTGTGAAACATGGCACGGTATATATTCATACAAACCTCAATGTATTTACGTGTAATTAATTGGAATTTTATGAGAAATAAAAATGGCGGCATTGCATATTTTTAGCCTATTTTCAATTTTGAAAAAATAGGCTTATGAGATCACCTTTTGTCCGTGTGTGTGTGCGTGTGTGTGTGTGTGTGTGTCACTCCCTAATAAAATCTAAACGGAAAGAGCGATTTCAATGAATCTCGGTAAGTTCATAGCACTATTCCCGGCGACCTCGACCGTGCCCTTCAAATTTTGTTAAGTCTCACCAATTCAACATGGCGGATGTGCGAAATATTTCACTAGCATTCAATATCTCCGAAACTATTACCGACATCGCCCTGAATTTGTGTACGGTGATAAAGGGCACTACTAGAAGTTCACCTATGAGACTTTTAAATACCTGGTGACTACAAAACCAACATGGCGGTCAAGCGAAATTGAGATTTTTAATTGACATTTCTCGCGATTTAACTATCCAAACGTAATGAAACTTGGTACAGCTAATTTTTATACACATTGTAATGCACTGGAGTCTAATTTAGTTCTATTGTTTACATAACCGCAAAATGGCGGCTGTGCGAAATATTTCACTGACATTCTATATCTCCGAAACTATTACAGATATCATCATGCAATTTTGTACGGTGATAAAGGGTACTGATACAAGTTTACCTATGTATATTTCATAAGCCTGTAAAGTACAAAACGAACATGGCGACCATGCGAATTTGAAATATTTTAATAGACTTTTCTCGTGATTTAACTCTCTGAGCGCAGTGAAATGTGGTACAGTAAATAATTTTGCAGATTGTATTGCACTGCCATCTAATTTAATTCAATTGTTTACATAACCTCAAGATGGCGGCTGTACGAAATTTTAAAATTAAGTTTTTATTCTTGTGTCGTAATCATGCGATCGAAATGAAAGTTTGAATAATGAAGCTAGGCAATATTGTCCTTGAATGGTACATAACTCTATGGTCTATACATATAACAATCCTAAATGGCGAGCTTCAGAAATATTTAGACGGTTCTCAATATCTATGAATCTTTTACAGCAACCAAACTGAATTTTTTTATGTTCATAGAGACTATGAACACATGTTCACCTATAGGACTTTCAGTAACTTGGTGAGCACAAATCCAACATGGTGGCGACGCGAAGTATAAATATTTAAATGGACGTTTCTCGTGAATTAACTATCCGAGTGCCGTGAAACGTTGCACGTTAAATGCTTATACAATTGTTGATCCACTGGCATGTAATTTATTTCAATTGTTTTGCATAATCACAAGATGGCTGGTGTGCGTACATTTAAAATCTCGTTTTTACTTCTTGTGTTCTAATCATGCGATTGAAGTTTGAATACCACACGTACACAATAATCTTAATGTAATAGTACAAAAATAAAAATCCATCCTGGCGACCATATGAAATATTTAGACGGTTCTCAATATCTACGAATCTGTTACAGCAATTAAACTGAAATTTTGTATGTTGATAGAGGCAATTAACATGAGCAGGATATATGAAAATAGGCTGTATAGTGCTTCACGGAACTACTTGTTTAAATCTCATGTTCATTTCTCGTGTCCTAATTGACAGCAGTAGGATGTATGAAAATAGGCTATTTAGTTCTTCACGGAACTATTTGTTTTGTTTTGTTTACACTTGTAAATTTTATTGTTAATTATTACATTGTCACACAAGGAGTCTGTCTGTCTCACAATTAATAACACACACATTCAGACATTTTTAGCCTACTTTTCACATTTTGCAACAAGAAGTTCCGTGACGAACTAAAGAGTCTACTTTTCTTATGTGTAAAATTTAAGATTCATGCCAATGATTAATCTATATGGATCTATCGAGAATAATGACAAAATTAAGTTGCTAATATCGAAATTTCTAATTAGTTCGAATGTATACCTGGCATAATGTAGCCTAATAGAGCAGTACAGTTGGCAGCCCTGGAAACTGTATATATTCTTAGTTCCATCTTTTAAGGTACAGAATACAAAATTTGGTTGAAGTCCAATGAATAGCATGGACGTTACATGCAGTTAAACATTGGATCTAACAGCGCGCGTAAAATCATGTTGGCAACAATGGCATGCATGTATTGTTCAGAAATAATCTGTAATAATATGATCTATTGTTGTGTCAATTTTGAATGAAATCCATTAGTTAGTATAGAAGTTACATGCATTTTAAAATTGGACATATCAGCAGGCATAGATTCATGTTGGCAGCACCGCCTTGTATTAATTACTCCAAATTAATCTAGAATGTCAGGTGCTATACGTGTGCAAAGTATAGAGCTGTTGGCTTGCATACTTTCTAATATATTGATATTAGGGTAAAGAGAATATAGACAGCATTTATTAACAGTTGGCAGCCCTGGTTGCTCTTAAGAATACGCTTAGTCATGTCTGTTATGGTACACATAGCACATACGAAATGTGGTTGAAATCCAAATGATAGTATAGAAGTTACATGTATTTAAGTTTGGATATCTCAGCAGGCTTAGAATCATGTTGGTAGCACTGACGTATATAAGTTACTCCAAATTAATATAAAATGTCAGGTACTATACGTGTGCATAGTTTAAAGCTGTCGGCTTGCATACTTTCTGATATATTGATATTTGGATAAAATAAATTAAGAGCATTTATTAACAGTTGGCATCCCTGGTGGCTCTTAAGAATACGCTCAGTCATATCTGGTTATGTGCACATACAACATACGAAATTTGGTTGAATTCCAATTGATAGTGTTGAAGTTATATGCATTTAAAATTTGGACTTGTCAGCAGGTATATATTCATTTTGGCAACACTGCCATGTATGGCCTCCTGGAAATTAAACTGCAATATTATTATCTATATGTGTGCCAATTTTGAAATAGCTCCCATTCATATCTTCCATGATATCCAACATGGAGCTCAAATTTCAATTGCGATTGTTTAGCAGTTGGTAGCACTGACATCATTTTCAAATATGGCCGTGAGATATTCAGGTATAGATCTTTATTCCTACCAAATTTTGTTTCGATTGCTCCAGCCGTTTAGGAGTTGATAGGGGGGGACACACACACAGCCAGCCAGCCAGACAGACAGACAGACAGACACTCATTTGCCCGATCTCATAAGTCTTCTTTTTCCTCATTTTTGCAAAATGTGAAAAGTAGGCTAACAAGAAGTTCCGTGAAGAACTATACAGCCTAGTTTTCATGCCAATGATTATTCTACAGAATATGAACCTATCTAGAATAATGACGAAATTAAGTTGGTAATATCGAAATATCTAATTAGTTCAAAATATACCTGGTATAATGTAGCCTAATAGAGCACTACAGTTGGCAGCCCTGGAGACTGAATATATTCTGAGTTCCATCTCTTAAGGTACAGAATACAAAATTTGGTTGAAGTCCAATGGACGTTACTTGCAGTTAGACACTGGGTCTATCAGCACGCGTAAAAGCATGTTGCCAACAATGTCATGCGTGTGCTGGTCTGAAATAATCTGAAATATTATGATATCTTGTAGTGCCAATTTTGGATGAAATCCATTTGTTAGTATAGAAGGGACATGTATTTTAAAATTGGACATATCAGCAGGCATAGAATCATGTTGGCAGCACGGCCTTGTATTAGTTACTCCAAATTTATCTAGAATACCAGGTGCTATACATGTGCATACTTTCTGATATATTGATATTAGGGTAAAAAAATATAGACAGCATTTATTAACAGTTGGCAGCCCTGATTGCTCTTAACAATACTTATAGTAATATCTGTTGTGGTACACATAGCACATACGAAATTTGGTTGAAATCCAACTGATAGTATAGAAGTTACATGTATTTAAAAATTGGTACTCTCAGCAGGCTTTTAATCATGTTGGTAGAACTGGCGTATATAAGTTACTCCAAATTAATCTATAATGTCAGAATATACGTGAGCATAGTTTAAAGCTGTTGGCTTGCATACTTTCTGATATATTGGTATTTGGATAAAAAAAAATAGAGAGAGCAATCATTAACAGTTGGCAGCCCTGATGGCTTTTAAAATGCGCTCAGTCATATCTGTTTATGTACAGATATTACATACAAAATTTGGTTGAAATCCAATTGATAGTCTAGAAGTTATATGCATTTAAACATTGGACCTATTAGAAGGCTTAAAATTATTTTGGCAACACTGTCATGGTTGGCCTCCTAAAAGTTAAACTGAAATAGTCTTATCTACATGTGTGCCAATTTTAGAATAGCTCCCATGCTTACCTTGCAAGATATCCTACATGGAGCTCAAATTTTCTAGTGCGTTTTTTCAGCAGTTGGTAGCACTGACATCATTTTCAAATATGGACGTGAGATATTCCGGTGCCCATCTTTACACTCACTATATTTGGTTTTGATTGCTGCAGCCGTTTAGGAGTTGATAGGGGGGGGGGGACACACACACACAGCCAGACAGACAGACAGGCAGAAGGACAGACAGACAGACAGACACACATTTTCCCGGATCGATCTCGTAAGTCTACTTTTTCGTCATTTTTGCAAAATGTGAAAAGTAGGCTAAAAATGACGAAAAAGTAGACTTATGAGTTCGGGCAAATGTGTGTCTGTCTGTCTGTCCTTCTGTCTGTCTGGCTGTGTGTGTGTGTCCCCCTATCAACTCCTAAACGGCTGGGGAAATCGAAACAAAATTTGGTAGGAGTAAATATCTCTACCTGAATATCTCACGGCCATATTTGAAAATGATATCAGTGCTACCAACTGCTAAAAAATCGCAATTGAAATTTGAGCTCCATGTTGGATATCTTGGAAGGTATGAATGGGAGCAATTTCAAAATTGGCACACGTATAGATAATAATATTGCAATTTAATTTCCAGGAGGACATACATGGCAGTGTTGCCAAAATGATTTTAAGCCTGCTGATAAGTTCAATTATTAAATGCATATAACATCTACACTATCAATTGGAATTCAACCAAATTTCGTATGTTGTATGTGTACATAACCAGATATGACTGGGCGTATTCTTAAGACCCACCAGAGCTGCCAACTGTTAATGAATGCTCTTAATTTATTTTATCCAAATATCAATATATCAGAAAGTATGCAAGCCGACAGCTTTAAACTATGCACACGTATAGTACCTGACATTTTATATTAATTTGGAGTAACTTATATACGTCAGTGCTACCAACATGATTCTAAGCCTGCTGAGATGTCCAAACTTAAATACATGTAACTTCTATACTATCATTTGGATTTCAACCACATTTCGTATGTGCTATGTGTACCATAACAGACATGACTAAGCGTATTCTTAAGAGCAACCAGGGCTGCCAACTGTTAATAAATGCTGTCTCTATTTTTGTTACCCTAATATCAATATATCAGAAAGTATGCAAGCCAATAGCTCTAAACTTTGCACACGTATAGTACCTGGCATTCTAGATGAATTTGGAGTAACTAATATACGTCAGTGCTGCCAACATGATTCTAAGCCTGCTGATAAGTCCAATTTTAAAATGTAGTTAACTTCTATTCTAACTAATGGATTTCATTCAAAATTGGCACAACAATAGATCATATTATTTCAGATTATTTCTGACCAATATATGCATGACATTGTTGCCAACATGATTTTACGCGCGCTGTTAGATCCAATGTTTAACTGCATGTAACGTCCATGCTAGTTATTGGACTTCAACCAAATTTTGTATTCTGTACATTAAGAGATGAAACTAAGAATATATTCAGTCGCCAGGGCTGCCAACTCTAGTGCTCTATTAGGCTACATTTTGCCAGGTACACAGTATTTCGAACTAATTAGAAATTTCGATATAGCAACTTAATTTCTTCATTATTCTAGATAGATCCATATACATTAATCATTGCCATGAATCTAAAATTTTAAGAAATGTAGGCTTTTTAGTTCGTCACGGAACTTCTTGTTAATTTTGTTAACTTGTGAGCGCAATATTTAATTAACATATCTTCGAGGTTTCAGACATCTTCGGTCATACAGCCCGTGCTGTGTCACTCTGAACAGTGTCAGTTTAATTTTAATCACCCGGTATTTCATTGTGTTGAGTTGAGAGACATTCGTCGTCGTGAACAGGAAATACGTGATACAAGCGATGAAAAAGAGCTCTCCAATATTAATCTGGAGAACTTTAATTTAAGCGTAACCCTCTTTGCGACAAGGAAACAGGACGCAAGAAGGCTGAAAGCTATTGACAAGGATGCTGAGGATCATCTGGACCGAATAGAAATTAAACCAATGAAACATATGAGAAATGGCACAAAGGACTATTGTGTGAGGAAGAAGAGAAAGAAGATAAAACTTCATTGAGCGTAAACCCATCACCGTTGTAAATAATTGGGAAATATAACGGAGGATATATCCAGTTGCTACAAAGAATCTAGAAAGATAGCTTTGAAGCCATTTTTCAGTGTTGCATTATTAAACGTACTTTGATGTTTTTCAGTCGGTTAATACGATTTTACCCTTTGTGGGTTATTCCCTAATCATGAAAAAATATTACATCAGAAAATAAACAAGATGTTCAGTAAAGAACATATAGCCTACTTTCTCCTAAATGCATGGGTATTGTTATAGCTCTTTGTCTTTTTCAAGGAGTATAATTGAATGTTGGTTGTAGTAGCTTGTTGAAATACGTGTTATACGGATATTAAACATGAATTTGAGGTGCCCTTTGCTACCTCTGTACAAAATTTCATTCAATTCGGTTTCACCGTGTTTGAATTCATATGGTTAATCAATTTGCACACATACATGGCCGCTATCTGCAAACTATTAGGCTGATGACCTTGACGTTTGGTCAAAATATGTTTATTACATAACGGTATATTGTTGCAAAATTTAGTAGAGATCAGATGAATAGGTTGGTCGTAATTTGAATTAAGCTTTTAACATTTGGATGGCCTCTATTACGTTTCCGTCCAGATGGCGGCGATATAAAACATGACAATGAGGTGCGCTTTGCTAGTGCTACCTCTGTACCAAATTTCGTTCAATTCGGTTTAACCGTGTTTGAATAGATAGGGGGAATCCATTTGCACACAAACATGGCCGCCATCCTCAAATTATTGGGTTGATGACCTTGTAGTTTGGTCAAAAGTTTCGTCATACATATAGATATAACGTTGCAAAAATTGGTAGAGATCAGATGATGAGGTTGGTCGTAATTTGATTTAAGTTTTTAACATTTGAGTGTGCGAAAGGGAGTACGGGCTTGACCGCTCGAGCTGAGCCGTCGCCTGATGTCGTCATATGTTTAGCAGTTTTGGTTCACTTTTTAGGTATTTCTGGACACTTGCGACCCTAAGTGTCCTATATCAAATTACTTGTTTCAATGCCATCTACATCGCTACAGAGAATTTTAAACGTTAATAAGAATCACCCTGTATATACACTTATGTAGTTGCAGTATTAGTTAAGATAAAACAGCTCGTCAAAATATGTTAGCTATAGTCTATGTGATATTTGGTTAAGATACTGGAATTGGAGTTTGATTTCCAAAATTTGCTTGTTTAGAGTGACTATGTGATTGTTATTAAATGGTCAGTTCAGATTGTATTGTACAGGCTACTTATCTGGATGGTCCTGTAGAGAGCAGTTAACTTCGTCACTATCTGCTCCAGCGCAGATCGCTTGACGATTGAATCTGGTTATCCAAGTGCAATTATTAATCTCATGTAATTGTTTTTCAGGATTTGGGAATAACCAGTGCTTGATTTGTAAAAAAAAACGAGGTTCCGGTACTGTGGGCTACCGGGTGGTGGTGGGGGTGGGAAGGGGGTAAGGAGGACGGGCTTTATGGAATAGTGAAATATAGAGTTCTAAAAACAATATTTTTACGCCTTTCTGAACACAATTAAAATTAATCAGTGGACAAAATAGCAATCTAATTATGATATCAATTTTAAATTAAATTGAGACTGCTGGAGCAACATTTTTCTTACCATAGCCATTGGCCTATTTAATATTTTAATGTAGACCAACCATTCAAACAATCTACATTATTTCAATTTGTTTTTTTTACGTAATTTAAAAAATTAAATACATTCGGTTTGAAAATACACTCATGTTCACCAACAATATTTTATTTCTTGTTTTATAATTTTGTCTTTACAAGTTTTCTGAAATAATTATCCAGTCAAAGACCAAGTTGACCTTGACTTACAATTAACGTTCCACAGTTCTAAACATTATGTTATATATTCGACTTTTCCCCCGATCAATGGTTTCGGTACGGCGTACTGGTGCGTACCGTCACAAATCTAGCCCTGGGAATAACCCACAATTGGGTATGATCGTGTTGACCGACTGAAAACATCAAACTACGTTTACTAAGGCAACACTGCAAAATGGCTTCTAACACCATAATATAATGTAATTTATTCCAGGCTATTTTCCGCATATTTCAGTTATTGGAATGATTTCTGTGTTGACCGATAGAATGCTACATTATTCATTTTCAAAAAGTATATTCATTTAGGTATCTATTTATCAAATGCTTGGTCCATTTTCATTATATAGTTCTCTCACTTCCCTCGTAAACGACCGGCTCTCCCTTGAAACTTAGCCTGACGGCCATATTCACATTCCATGTCTGTGTGGAGCTCGAGGCAAAACGTTGTCAACCCTCCACTGTACGCACTGAGAGCACGCAGCGAGACCCGACAAAATAACAATAATAATATTATTTGTTTCACGTCTCTTTTAACTGCTGCGGCATTTAGGGACGCCAGGGAGTCAGAGATTTGCTCCGAAGAGTATCTTTAACATGTCAGTAAATCTACTGACACGGCTCACTCGGATTTTCGCACCCTCGAATGCCAACTGATTGCGCCAGAATTCGATCCTGGAAACTTGAGCAGGCTTGCTATTGGTCAAGAACCGTCAATGTGGTCAGGAGCGAAGAGGGTAGCACACTACACCCACACCAGCGTGCTGAATAAATTAATATTAGACTAGACTAATAATAATAAGCTGCGGAAACGCTGTCCATAACTACATATGGTGGCTTCGGTGGCGTAGTTGGTAGCTTGCTGAGTTTCTATGCCCAAGGTTGTGGGTTAAAAGCCGGCCAAAGTCGTCGGATTTTTAAGAGCGTTAAAAATCCCCTTATTTCGGAGGGAAGTATAGCCGGCGGTCACGTGTCATAGATTTATGGCATGATAAAGAACCTTCCACAAAATTCACTTGAGTGAAGCTAAATTATAGCTTAGATTGACTAACGCTCTTAGGTTCCAACAATCGTCATCAGGAGCCGAATGCAGTGGCATCTAGTAACCAAGTTCAGAACTAGTTGGTCGTTGACGGTGGCGTTTGCTAGCAAAATTTGGAACTACTTGAAAATCAAATATCTGCAGTTGTTAGGGCCTACTTGAATTACAAACAGATAACACACATTAATACAGCCATCACAATTAACACCGGTTATCAGACACATTCTACGCACACCCAAAGTACACGGGGCTACATGACCGCATTAACGCAGCCCCTGAACTGGGGAACCAACCAACCAACTACATATGGTCCAATGGAAAATCTGGAGAACACGGAGAGGAAAATACTACGAAAAATTCTATACCTCATCCACGGAATCAGTGAAGTAGGTTTGCGTATGACGTCACACGGAGGAAGTGAATAAAGAATGCGATTGGCGGAACTTGACAGCCCAGCCATTGCGAGAGTTGTTTGAAGCCAAGGTCGCGCCACCCTCCTGCGCTAATTATTCAATGGCATCGCGCCTCATTGGACCATTCAGCCGAGTCACTTCTGTGCGCACACTACGTGTTTTCACACTGGCACTTCGCAGATTGCTTGGACGGAGTATAAGTCCCAAATTCCATAATAATGAATTCTGGCACATCAGCAATGAAACTCTGTGTAGGGGAACCGAAAAGATGCCGACACCCTAAAGAAAAGGAAAATTGAATTCTATGGCCACATCCTAAGAATGGACCCGAAAAGAATAACTATAAGAATCTTTGACTATTTCCGCAATAAGAAAACCAAACCGAACTGGTTTAAGGAAACTGAGAAGGACCAATGAGTGTTCCAAATTACAGAAAGGATGCATTCAGATGGATCTGCGAAAAATATAACTAAGAATAAAATGAAGAGGTTCCAGGACAAGAACAAGACCAAACGAATCTACAGAATTTCTGAAGAAGAGAGGATGGCAAGATCTGGAGATCTGAATGGATGAAATAATAAAACACGACCCACTAAACACTGATTGATCTATCGTACCCAGAAGTGGGTAAAACGGACAATAATATTAATAATAATAATAATAATAATAAATCCCCTTTAAACACCAAATATGGTAAAATCGCCCAAGTCTGCACTTTTGAATACCTTGGCGAAATTACACAGCCCGGTTGGAGGTGCGTGGCGGATTTATTTTTAGCCTACTTTTCACATTTTGCAAAAATGAGGAAAAGTAGTCTTATGAGATCGATCCGGGAAAATGTGTGTCTGTCTGTCTGTCTGTCTGTCCTTCTGTCTGTCTGTCTGTCTGGCTGTGTGTGTGTCCCCCCCCTATCAACTCCTAAACGGCTGCAGCAATCAAAACCAAATTTAGTATGAGTAAATTGTGCACCGGAATAGCTTACGTCTATATCTCAGGAGCAAAAGGAAAAGTCAATATACGCATTTTTCACATATTTCAATAAATTTACATAGACCTATAGTTTCACCAACAAATTTAAAAAGCAGAATATGAAGATAGCGTACAAATCCAATAATACAAATCATAACCTATTTTTTAATTCTAATATAATCAATAAGAAAGATAAATTCAGCGGCACATGTTGCTACAGGAAGAAAACCTGTTTTATAATGTTGTGGCGTTTATATGTTCATTATATCTTTTAGCAAAATTTCTTCCTGTTTGGCCTATGTAGTTAGTATTGCATGCATTGCAAATTTATATATACCAGAATAAACCATTCAAATCTGTAGGTGGCCATCCTGTGAATGTGAGTGTAAAATTTGGCTCTGCATTTTCAAATTTCGTTTGTTATCGTATTGGTCTTTAGGTAGAGGTCTGTATTAGTTCTCTTCATCCAAATGCCGTTTCTGTTGACTGCTCCAAAGATCTTCCGGAGAATATTTCGCTCCTGCTTCTCCAGTTCCCTAATCTTGGAATGACCATCGATTACTTCTTCACGGAACTACTTGTTTTAATCCAAATACCAATATATCAGAAAGTATGCAAGCCAACAGCTCTAAACTATGCACACGTATATTCTGACATTTTAGATTAATTTCGAGTAACTTATATACGTCAGTTCTGCCAACATGATTCTAAGCCTGCTGATAGGACCAATTTTTAAATACATGTAACTTCTATACTATCAGTCGGATTTCAACCAAATTTCGTATGTGCAATGTGCACCATAACAGATATGACTATAAGTATTGTTAAGAGCAATCAGGGCTGCCAACTGTTAATAAATGCTGTCTATATTCTCTTTACCCTAATATCAATATATTAGAAAGTATGCAAGCCAACAGCTCTATACTTTGCACACGTATAGCACCTGACATTCTAGATTAATTTGGAGTAATTAATACAAGGCGGTGCTGCCAACATGAATCTATGCCTGCTGATATGTCCAATTTTAAAATACATGTAACTTCTATACTAACAAATGGATTTCATCCAAAATTGGCACAACAAGATATCATAATAATACAGATTATTTCTGACCAGCACAGCCATGGTATTGTTGGCAACATGCTTTTACGCGTGCTGATAGATCCAGTGTCCAACTGCATGTAACGTCCATTGGACTTCAACCAAATTTTGTATTCTGTACCTTAAGAGGTGGAACTAAGAATATATTCAGTCACCAGGGCTACATTATACCAGGTATATTTTGAACTAATTAGATATTTCGATATTACCAACTTAATTTCGTCATTATTCTAGATAGGTTCATATACTGTAGAATAATCATTGGCATGAAAAGTAGGCTGTATAGTTCTTCACGGAACTTCTTGTTTAATTTATTAATTATATATGTTCAGAGCTATGAAATTACCCTTATCCAAACAAGATTTTAATGAGATTAAAGTAATTCATCAGATTGCCAGAATTAATGGCTACAAACATCCATACCAACCGGCTTCTCAACTACAAGATCGTGACACCGTGGCTAACACATGTTAACAAGAAAATCCAAGAACTGAAGGTAATGGACAGTGATATTAGAAACCGATCACATCTCAGAAAGATAATTAAACAGAAGAGGTATTAGGACATACCACCCTATAAGAAAACCGACACTATCTGGTCAAAAGAGAGAAAGGAGAAACATAGCCCAAGAATGCGCGAATATTAAGTGAACATCAAGTCCCTCGCCAAGCTGAAAGGTTGAACGTCGAGGTCCTAAGCTGGCACATCCGGAATAATAATAATAATAATAATAATAATAATAATAATCATAAACTAGATTGATCAATTGTGCATCTGTGATGGGTGTGAAGTGTCGTATTCTGTAGTTCTATTATAGTGTTATTTCTATATTTCGCCAACGAGATATACAAATCAAATTTACCACAAATATTATGGGAATATTTTATGCATATTTTGTTTCATCCATGCAGGAACCACATACTAAAATATGATCTGCCGCTCACGTGCATTGCAATACCGCAATGGTCACCAAACGTAAAAACACAGGAAGCGTTGTCGTATATTTCCGATGAAATGGAAATCCATATGTGGTTTCCTAACCCCTCCCTCGTCACTCATGCAAGAGATATGCAATGTGGGTATTTCGAGAATAAAATGGATTGTCAAAGCCTGGACTGTGTAGGTGGAATTTGTGAACCTATGTTTGAGTCCCCATCAACCTGAAGGCAGATATTCCCCAGATTTGTTCATACCCACCTGCGACAATAATAGAAATCCAACCCGTACGTACCCTGAAACCATAGAAGGCGGCTCCTGAATACTATTGAGTAGCTGATTGTTATGAATAATAACGTCGGGCTTCGTGGCTAAATGATTAGCGTGCTAGGTTTTGGCCCGAAGTGCTCCGGGTTCGATTCCCTGCCGAGCCACCAGGGATATTAATCCTCTGGGGTTAATTCCCGAGGCTTGGTGACTGGGTATATGTGACGTCTTCATCATCACTTCATCCTCATTACGACGCGCAGGTCGCCCACGGGCGTCAACTTTAAAGACCTTCAGTTGGCCTCTCCGGAGGCCACACGAACATCATCATCATGACTAATAACAAGGGTTATGCGGCTGAGTGTGTCGTTGAGTTCTCCTCTAGTCATGTTCAATCTACAGACTAACAACTGACTGGTAACCGTTCTTATATTTGCGTGCATCTCTAGGTCAAATTGCTCGTGGACGACGCTTTTCAACTTATGAGGACATGTACGACTACGCGAGACAATACTTCGTCGGTGGGCTAAAGACTTCTACAAGAAGTGGATCTACTGTCTTGAATCCTAGTTCGATAAATGTATGAACAGGAATGGAGATTACTTTTTATGTATTAAATATTCTGCAGGTTTGTTGGCCTATCGGTTTTTATATGCGCGGGGGATTATCCGATAGCCAACTCCATACAGGCCTAATGCAGAAGAGGAATCTAGAGGATTGCATTTCTTCGGACATGAACATTATTTATTTATCGTATGGCGTATACATGAGCTACAGATCTATATTTACACTATTTACATAGTTAATCGCTTGTGGCGTCCCCAGGAAAAATTCTCTTCTATCTCCGTCGAAACGGCTCAGATGGCATTCTTGGGTGATGTGCTTCACAGTTTGCCTCTCAGCACCACAGTCGCAACAAGATGATGACTTTTTCCTCCATTTGTATAGCAGATCTGCACACACACCATGGTTAGTTCGGATCCGGTTTAGCTTGGACCATACTTTCCGAGGTTGTTCAAAGCCAGGTACCTTCTGTGAGATGCATGGCATTTCCAAAGACTCTGCTGGGGCGAATTGTCTCCATTCATTAGACCATTTCTCAGTAAGGTTGAAATTACTCATTGCCAGGTTCTCCGCCGTGCAGATGGGTGGATGTCTTGACTTCAGTCTATGTATATGTAGGTGGTGGATATCCTCATGAATGGGCAGTCTTTGATTAATCTGGATCTTCTTGTATTCATTCATCAAAGCATTGCATCTGCGGGAGGTGGGGTGGGGGAATATGGCTTAATACAGGCAGCCACTGAATAGGAGTTGATCTGATCGTGTCTGTGATCATTCTCATTGTGTCATTTAATTTAACATCTATTCTCTTTACATGAGGGCTGTTTATCCAGACAGGGGCACAATACTCTGCAGTAGAGTAAACCAGGCCAAGAGCTGAGCAACGTAAAGTAGTTGCACTTGCACCCCAAGTAGTACCACATAGTTTTCGAATGATGTTGTTGCGTGTCTGAATCTTGGCAGCACTCTTTCTCAAGTGTTCTTGTAACAACAGCGTTCAATCGAGTGTAACACCCAGATATTTGTGGTGTCTATTGTGGCGGAGAAGGGTGTTATCGAAGTATACCTTGAGATCCCTTAAAGCCATTCGATTGTTCAGATGAAAACAAGAAACTTCTGTTTTACTCATGCTTGGTTGGAGTCTCCATTTTCGGAAGTAGTTTCCTAAAACAGCGAGATCTTTTGCCAGCGTTTCCTCTATCTCCTCGAAGCATAGGTCGTTAGTGGCAAGTGCCCAATCATCTGCATAACCAAATTTCCTGGATTTTGTGGGGGGTATTGTGCCCGTTTAGACCGGAGTCCGCACGACCACATATGCATTTTACCAATAATCAGTCAGCACGAGAGTCAAAATATCCCTGAGCGCCAGATGGGTTAAAGCAAATCGCAAAAACGACATCAAATTTAAAAAAATGCTTTGCTGATTTTTGGCTCAATGCAACAATAAGGATAGAAGGAGATTTAATTGGGAGAAACACATCTGGTAAAATTATCTCAGTTTATTTTGAAGTTAAAATCTGACTGCAAGGATGCTCAAAGCAGCATCATCCACGTGTGGCGATCCACACTCTTATTTACACACAATATACAGAAATTTCCCAAACACATTTGACAATCCTTTTGGAAACACAAGTCCGATTAATAGTCCTGTGGACTGTGTTCCAAAATTATTAATATTTAATTCCAGTTCAAAATTAATTGTCTATACTGGAAATAACGTAGATCACTGTTTGACTATTTACATGATATTAACACTCGTAGAATAAATGTTTATAGATTCTAAACTTTCACTTGTTTTTCCAGTTTCAAAAATATATCGTCGAAAATATTATTATCATCGTAGCAACACAAATTATTAACACATATTAATAACATCTGAAAAGTATTTGACCTTGAGCATAGCATCGAAGAACTTGTGCGAAGCACAACAACAATTAATTGTTCTTCTGACATTAAACATTCGAGAAGTGACTCGATTATGAACTTCAAGTTCCAAACAAAATACATGATTTCTGAATCATCAACTTGATCAATAAATGGTTGAACCATTCAACTATTAGATTTTCCACTTGGAATCATTATGAAAAAAATATTTATATTTATGGCCATTTTTAGCAACTTTCACAACTTGCAATTCTTCGACAGAATGCGGAAATAAGAATTGTAGTTTTATAATGAATTCATTTAGTTCATGGCACTAGGATTTGAAAATATCCTTCAAATTATTCGTGGTTAAAGAATTATTTTTAATTGGCAGTGGCCCATTCTATTATTTGTGTAAGAACACAATATTACAACAACAACGGCAAAGGTCTTCCTCTGAAGAAGAATAAACTACTATCATGACAAATCCGGGTTCTAGCAAAATCAAAGTCTTAAATGGAATTCGTAAACAAGGTTGAAATAAGAACTGATGGTTTCAAAGAAATAACCTTCGGGTTATTCATACGACGAAATGTGTGGCTCCAATACTCCTACTATAAACCTGAGCCATCGAACCTGCTATTTGATTGATGCTCGAAAAAACCTCCTCATTCCTGCGACTTAACATGCGCACCTGGGAATGGCATTTCAACTACTCCACACACATAAATTATCTTCCCAAAATTTATACAATAAATCAAGCCTCTGCTTGTTATCAACACTGGAAGATTAATAAACTTACAAGTTTATTTTACTTTACCATTCAGTTCAACCCGTGAATTTACCATACTTATGAAAATCTTTATTCCACTTTCGAGTGTATTTACGTCATGATTTTATATAAATACAAAAATATCCTATTTGATACAAATATCATTTGCTTCCCGTTTCATGCCTCTCCGTGTTATCTGAAACATATACTTTGCTCATAGCAAATATCAACTGTTCAACCAGAACTGAAATGTTGGTTGAATGCGGGCTTGCGCTAACCACTTTCCTTCAGAAAATCTCCTGTTCCAAACTAGAAATGATTAAACTACTTCATAGGCTCTTTCTCAATACATATGATTATTATAAAATATAATATCCAAGAATTATTTAGAAAAATTATGAAAATTATTATTATTATTATTATTAGTGGATTATTATTATTATTATTTATATTATTTCAAATATGTTTAATTATCATCTCATTATGTGAGAATCCACATGTTCGAACCTTCGAATATGGAAAAAATATCCATTCCTCAACAAAAATAAATTTAACTTTTACAGTTACATCGGGGGTTTTCCGTGGTTTCCTTAAAATATGAAAAATTCAAATAAATGCTCGAAATGCTCGGTCATCGATCCTAAACTGTTCTGAGTGCTGAAAATGCTCAGAATAACTCTTAACAAGTCTTGCGTAAATCATTGCAAGATTTAAATACGACGAAAAAAATGTGTTGGTCATCTGCAGAAAAAATAGTTTGTTCCAATTAGCTAAGCATAATATAATTCAAATGTGGCTTACATTTCTTGATGGTCTTGAAGTGTAGTAAACCTGGTCTGTACCAGATTTATCCATAGACATGCCCTATCGGACAAGCACGTATAATCCTTGTATCGGCCGCCATTGTAGACTCACAATTCGTCTAGTCAGACATAGTGGTAGTATCTTTCGACGTTTGAACAAACTGTGGTTCCATTTTAATATGGGCTTCTATCAAAGCCATAACAGTTTGTTTCAATAGGGTCATATCTAAGTGATCTCTTCTTAGATATGTCAGTTGTAACATAACTCACTGTAATCTCATCAGTACAAGAAAAACACTGACAGTCTAAGCAGTTAACGGCTGTTCTGAAGATCGTTCCCTGGGCATGGTTTGTATATCACCATCTGCCATGCGCTAGACAACCTGCAGTTTCCCTTGCGTAGGCTAATGAACGCCACCGTTATAGACTAGTCTTCAGTGTACTGACAGATCGAAGTGGTTAACTAGTTACAAAAATGAAAACTGACTTGAAATGGATTTAAACATCCAAGTATTAAGTTACTACTGGACTGTGACAAAATACTATAATCTAGACAAAGTCTAGCATATGTCCTTGCAGAAATATAAATATTTCCACCAATGTCTGTAGAAAAACAATCACCTCAGTGATTCTCCTCACCAGAAACTTACTAAGTTCCAACTCGTTTGCGCAGCACTTCTCGTGACTATCACGATTTGAAAAGAACTTCTGCGTAGATACGGCAACCATGTGCCTTGGCTCAGTGTAGACGCAACTTGCTTGCCAAGTGCTTGTGTTGGAGTGAGCTAACCATGCCTGCTCCAGCTGGCTTTTATTCAAAACGGTCAGGGTCACGCGTCATCGCCTGATATCTAGAAATCCTCATATCTCTTGAATCCCTGGTCCGATTTACTTGATACTAATTGCATTCTCTTTCATTTGGCCGTGCCAGTAATCTGATCCCAGTCTCAAGTCTCTACTCCATAGTTAACTATTTAATCAATAAATAGCCTCAACCTCTGCTATTACTCGCTACGTCACTTGACATCCAACTATCGGTAATTTTCTTCTAAATGCTTCTCGAAGCAATGTAGCGCGATATTCAAATATCTGAACTTTCAAAAGCGGCTACAGCCTTTCCCTTGATATCTAGGTGTCTGAAACTTGGAATACCCATTCCTAGAGTTGGGCACATCCACCCCACACCTAGCAAAAAATAAAAATTGAAAAATTTTTATTTTTCCTATCTACACATTAAATCATCTGGTTCTTGAATAATAGATCTTCAAATTCGATGCATTATAAGTTCCCACGATGTTACCAGTTCGTGTATTGGCTACTTCATAGCTTCCATTATTGTTTACTTCCACAATATTCAAAATCTTCAATTTCACCAGGCTTAATATCAAAAATATCGTGATACTCTTCCAAAATCTTCCCTAGCTCTGGGGACTCCTTCTCAGTGTAGACTTCTCTTCCTTCAGCTTCATGAAAAATCAGAGACCATTGAGCATCTCCCTCGATGTCTTCCTCTTCTTTTCCCTCGAAGTTAATCTCTTCGGTATTCTTGAATCTGATCGTTTCTGTCTTCATGTCTATCACTGCTTGCTATTTCTGAATGAAATCTGCTCCCAATATCATGTCAAAAGCCATGTCCTTCATTACAACAAATATATGTCGGAAATCATGTCCTCCAATCGTAATACATAAGTATAATTGTGTTTTGCACAGAGATATTTTATTGGGTATTATTCCTTGGATCTTAATTCCTGATACTGGAATCTCCTTTAAATTCTCTTTGAGCTTCCACAGAATATAAAGCTTCTCACTCACCAGACAAAGCATAGCCCCAGTATCGATCAAAGTATCGACAGGCATACCGAATACTTCGCATGATATGATTGGCATTCTAATTCTGGTACCCATTTCTTTTCGTTCGTCATTCTGTTGAATTAAATCATCATCCTCTGCTTGCCATTTAATAATTCTGGAAGTGAAAGTATTCAAAATTCTATCTTCTACTGTGAATTCGAAGTTTTTTTTTAAATTACCATTCCCCCGGGATTGTTGTGTTCCCGATGGACCTGGTTCGTTGGGCCTCTGCTCCAAAAACTGCAAGTTATCTTGGTGTCTTGCTTCCAAATTTTTCCTTGTGTCCTTGTTAAACTCTTCATTGGACTGACGAGTATCTACATTCCCTCTGTTATTGTAGTTGTTTCTACCATAATATCTTCTTTCCTGGTACCTTCCTTGACTATCTCGTGGTCTTCTCCATCGAGTATTGTATCGATTACCACCATCTGGTCTCGCATATGGCTTGTAACTGTACCTGTTACTGTACTGGTTCCATCCTCTCTTATTGGAATCTTCCCTCGGCGATTTCTCTTCTCGCTCCTCTCGAATCTCTCGAGGTGTCTGAGAATAACTATCAGCCATAACAGCATACACAGCGTTGTTATTCTTTACTCCCTTCTGATGGAAGAATTGTGCGTTTGTATGATCCAGCTTCTGTAATACTTCATCAAATTGTTCCATATTATAGATATCAGCAGCGATCAAAATCCTCTGGACGTCTGCTGGAAATTGACGTATCAATGCAGTAATCAACTCGTTATCTGGCATCGGCGGATCTAAATGTTGAAGTTTAGACAGCTGTCCAGAAAAGTACGTAGAATATCGAGTAGGTTGTGACGTCGAGAATCGCTTCGAATATAACTCTGCTCTGACTTGCTGTTGGGTTTCCGGGGACCAAAACTTCTTCAATAGCCCACGAGAAAACTCCTCAAAAGTGGTTAGAGTGGATCTAAATGCTCTAAACCAAAGAAGTGCAGGACCTTCAAAGAACTTCCCTATCACTCGGATCTGTCTTTCTTTAGGGATCTTAGAATCTTTCAGGTAATCACCTGCTTCTCTCAAAAATTCCACGGGTGTTACAGAATCTCGCCCTGAAAATTTAGAAGGCTTATCCTCTATATTCTTAAATACAGTTATGGGGTTGGATTGAAATACTGTCCTGACCTCATCCTGTCTATCAGTCTCTCTAGCTGCTCCTAGATTTATCTGTATCTGTTCCTTTCCCCTTACATTCGGCATTTTCAACAGATGATCAGACTGTTTCTCATCCTTGATTTGAGTTTTCATAGCCTCAAGTTCCTTCTGGTTTTCTTCTGCCATCTTCTTAATTGCTTCAGTTTCTTTACAATTGTCCTTAACATCAATGGATATCTGGTTCATAACAGCCTCATGACTTTTCAATGACCCTGTCATATTTGATATGTCCTTCTGAGTTGCTTGGATATCTTTGGCAATTACTTCGATATGGGATGACAAACATTCCCTAATCTCCTTGATTCCTTCTTGGTTCTCCAACTTGAGTGTGTCTTTAATTTCATTGACAACTGTGGTTTTAATTTCAGTCTGCAACTCACTAATCACACCTTCTCTTATTTATCCCATGACAAGTTCTTTGAATTGTTCCGTTAAACGTTGAACAACTAGAATTCCCATCTCGTTACTCTCCTTCTTCACTCGGACTTCCAGGTTGACCATGTCTTCACCAACTTTCCTAAGACCATGTTCTATCCTATCAGCTAAGCTTTGGGATCGAAGATCGGCATCGCGAAATTTATCGTCCATTAAACTTGCGTTAGTAGCTAATGAAGTTTCGAGCTCATGTGTTTTCTCGCATAATTTATTCATTTTACTCTCAAGTGTCATTTTCAAAATTTCAGAATTCTCTTTAAATTTACTCTCCATTGAATTAAATTTACTGTTTAAATTTTCTTTCAAGTTACCTTTTAAAGAATCAGAACTTTCTTTAAGTTTATTTTCCAAAGAATCAGAATTTTCTCTAAGTTTATTTTCCAAAGAATCAGAATTTTCTCTAAGTTTATCATTCAAATTTTCTTTACGTTTATTTTCTAACGAATCAGAATTTTCTTTAAGTTTACTTTCTAAAGAATCAGAATTTTCTTTAAGTTTATCGTTTAAACTTTCTTTAAGTTTATCAGAATTTTCTTTAAGTTTCTTTTCCAAAGCCTCAGTATTTTCTTTCATAATGGCTGCTACACGCAGTCCAGCTTCCTTTGAACTCTCCTCCAAACTCCTCATCATCCTCATCATTTCTTCCATAATTTCAATTATTATTCAAAACTTAGGGGTATACAACAGTGGCAAACACAAGCTTATAACTAGAACAAGAAATATGAATAGCTAATTGGAACACTATAATAAAATGAGATTTGTCCTAATATCGACGTGATGGAAAAACAAAATTCTCTACTTTTACTAATTACATTTACCACAATATCACAAGAAAAATATGCAAGTTCTCAAATATCCTCCACCTGGATTCTAATAATGTGTATATCCAGTCATCGAACGTTTACTACTGACTTTACTTGACGCCCTAATGGTTAAGCCATTATCAAAATAATCAAACCCATTCTAATTATTAACCAAGTTAATTTTTTAATTTTCCCCACTAATTGGGTTTCCTACTAATTTATTCATCCAAACCAGACATCTCTCAACTCCCAAAATATTTCTATAAAAATTATCACAATTTCAAATCGGCATGCGATTGACCATGTCTAAATCGAGACCCACGTTCGAAGCCATTGCTCTCTCTATCTTATTTTATGTGCCCGTTTAGACCGGAGTCCGCATGACCACATATGCATTTTACCAATAATCAGTCAGCACGAGAGTCAAAATATCCCGGAGCGCCAGATGGGTTAAAGCAAATCGCAAAAACGACATCAAATTTAAAAAAAATGCTTTGCTGATTTTTGGCTCAATGCAACAATAAGGATAGAAGGAGATTTAATTGGGAGAAACACATCTGGTAAAATTATCTCAGTTTATTTTGAAGTTAAAATCTGACTGCAAGGATGCTCAAAGCAGCATCATCCACGTGTGGCGATCCACACTCTTATTTACACACAATATACAGAAATTTCCCAAACACATTTGACAATCCTTTTGGAAACACAAGTCCGATTAATAGTCCTGTGGACTGTGTTCCAAAATTATTAATATTTAATTCCAGTTCAAAATTAATTGTCTATACTGGAAATAACGTAGATCACTGTTTGACTATTTACATGATATTAACACTCGTAGAATAAATGTTTATAGATTCTAAACTTTCACTTGTTTTTCCAGTTTCAAAAATATATCGTCGAAAATATTATTATCATCGTAGCAACACAAATTATTAACACATATTAATAACATCTGAAAAGTATTTGACCTTGAGCATAGCATCGAAGAACTTGTGCGAAGCACAACAACAATTAATTGTTCTTCTGACATTAAACATTCGAGAAGTGACTCGATTATGAACTTCAAGTTCCAAACAAAATACATGATTTCTGAATCATCAACTTGATCAATAAATGGTTGAACCATTCAACTATTAGATTTTCCACTTGGAATCATTATGAAAAAAATATTTATATTTATGGCCATTTTTAGCAACTTTCACAACTTGCAATTCTTCGACAGAATGCGGAAATAAGAATTGTAGTTTTATAATGAATTCATTTAGTTCATGGCACTAGGATTTGAAAATATCCTTCAAATTATTCGTGGTTAAAGAATTATTTTTAATTGGCAGTGGCCCATTCTATTATTTGTGTAAGAACACAATATTACAACAACAACGGCAAAGGTCTTCCTCTGAAGAAGAATAAACTACTATCATGACAAATCCGGGTTCTAGCAAAATCAAAGTCTTAAATGGAATTCGTAAACAAGGTTGAAATAAGAACTGATGGTTTCAAAGAAATAACCTTCGGGTTATTCATACGACGAAATGTGTGGCTCCAATACTCCTACTATAAACCTGAGCCATCGAACCTGCTATTTGATTGATGCTCGAAAAAACCTCCTCATTCCTGCGACTTAACATGCGCACCTGGGAATGGCATTTCAACTACTCCACACACATAAATTATCTTCCCAAAATTTATACAATAAATCAAGCCTCTGCTTGTTATCAACACTGGAAGATTAATAAACTTACAAGTTTATTTTACTTTACCATTCAGTTCAACCCGTGAATTTACCATACTTATGAAAATCTTTATTCCACTTTCGAGTGTATTTACGTCATGATTTTATATAAATACAAAAATATCCTATTTGATACAAATATCATTTGCTTCCCGTTTCATGCCTCTCCGTGTTATCTGAAACATATACTTTACTCATAGCAAATATCAACTGTTCAACCAGAACTGAAATGTTGGTTGAATGCGGGCTTGCGCTAACCACTTTCCTTCGGAAAATCTCCTGTTCCAAACTAGAAATGATTAAACTACTTCATAGGCTCTTTCTCAATACATATGATTATTATAAAATATAATATCCAAGAATTATTTAGAAAAATTATGAAAATTATTATTATTATTATTATTAGTGGATTATTATTATTATTATTTATATTATTTCAAATATGTTTAATTATCATCTCATTATGTGAGAATCCACATGTTCGAACCTTCGAATATGGAAAAAATATCCATTCCTCAACAAAAATAAATTTAACTTTTACAGTTACATCGGGGGTTTTCCGTGGTTTCCTTAAAATATGAAAAATTCAAATAAATGCTCGAAATGCTCGGTCATCGATCCTAAACTGTTCTGAGTGCTGAAAATGCTCAGAATAACTCTTAACAAGTCTTGCGTAAATCATTGCAAGATTTAAATACGACGAAAAAAATGTGTTGGTCATCTGCAGAAAAAATAGTTTGTTCCAATTAGCTAAGCATAATATAATTCAAATGTGGCTTACATTTCTTGATGGTCTTGAAGTGTAGTAAACCTGGTCTGTACCAGATTTATCCATAGACATGCCCTATCGGACAAGCACGTATAATCCTTGTATCGGCCGTCGTTGTAGACCCACAATTCGTCTAGTCAGACATAGTGGTAGTATCTTTCGACGTTTGAACAAACTGTGGTTCCATTTTAATATGGGCTTCTATCAAAGCCATAACAGTTTGTTTCAATAGGGTCAGATCTAAGTGATCTCTTCTTAGATATGTCAGTTGTAACATAACTCACTGTAATCTCATCAGTACAAGAAAAACACTGACAGTCTAAGCAGTTAACGGCTGTTCTGAAGATCGTTCCCTGGGCATGGTTTGTATATCACCATCTGCCATGCGCTAGACAACCTGCAGTTTCCCTTGCGTAGACTAATGAACGCCACCGTTATAGACTAGTCTTCAGTGTACTGACAGATCGAAGTGGTTAACTAGTTACAAAAATGAAAACTGACTTGAAATGGATTTAAACATCCAAGTATTAAGTTACTACTGGACTGTGACAAAATACTATAATCTAGACAAAGTCTAGCATATGTCCTTGCAGAAATATAAATATTTCCACCAATGTATGTAGAAAAACAATCACCTCAGTGATTCTCCTCACCAGAAACTTACTAAGTTCCAACTCGTTTGCGCAGCACTTCTCGTGACTATCACGATTTGAAAAGAACTTCTGCGTAGATACGGCAACCATGTGCCTTGGCTCAGCGTAGACGCCACTTGCTTGCCAAGTGCTTGTGTTGGAGTGAGCTAACCATGCCTGCTCCAGCTGGCTTTTATTCAAAACGGTCAGGGTCACGCGTCATCGCCTGATATCTAGAAATCCTCATATCTCTTGAATCCCTGGTCCGATTTACTTGATACTAATTGCATTCTCTTTCATTTGGCCGTGCCAGTAATCTGATCCCAGTCTCAAGTCTCTACTCCATAGTTAACTATTTAATCAATAAATAGCCTCAACCTCTGCTATTACTCGCTACGTCACTTGACATCCAACTATCGGTAATTTTCTTCTAAATGCTTCTCGAAGCAATGTAGCGCGATATTCAAATATCTGAACTTTCAAAAGCGGCTACAGCCTTTCCCTTGATATCTAGGTGTCTGAAACTTGGAATACCCATTCCTAGAGTTGGGCACAGTATATCTGAAATATATAAATTGAACAGAAGTGGGGCAAGCACTGATCCTTGTGGAAGTCCATTGTTTAGTTTGCTGGATCTGCTGATTTCACTTCCCATGACTACGCGAAATGTTCTGTCACTCAGCATGTTGTTTATAAGGTGAGCCAGACTCCTGCATGGAATCACTTTAAGGAGTTTACTGATAATGCCTTCTCTCCACACTGTGTCGTAAGCTGCCTTTAGGTCTACAAATGCTACCGAAGTCTTTAGTCTTTGTTGGAATCCTGCTTCGATGAAGGTAGTTAATGACAGGACTTGATCGGCACAACTTCTTTGTGGTCTGAATCCTGCTTGTTCAATAGGGATCGTTTCGAACACTTTTGTAGCAATTCTATTCAAGATTAGTCCTTCTAGTAGTTTATAGCATGCACTGAGCAATGCTATTGGTCTATAGCTCTCTGGTGTTTCACTAGGCTTTCCTGGTTTTAGGATTGCAATGACTTTACTCATTTTAAATAAGCGAGGTAGGTTGCCTGTTCGATGAATGTAAGTTAGAAACCTAGATAACCATAGTTTCGTATTTTCTCCACTATTAATCAGAAACTCGGGGTGAATCCCATCAAATCCCGGTGCTTTACCAGATTTCATATCTTCTAAAGCTGCATCGATATCGTGCACACTAAATGGTCTAGTGTATTCCGAATGAAGGGGGCTTGTGGCCTTGAGACTGGTTAATTGCTTTTTGATATTTCTTGTATGATTTCTGTCTCTCGGTGTCCTAGACAAAGCAACTATATGAGCAGCAATTTGGTTTGGAGTAACTGCAGGATTTTTACGAACAATGGGAGTGGCCCCACCAAGCTTCCGTAACAATGACCATGCCTTTCTGCTCGATTCTCTGAAATTCGTAGATGTAACAGTTTCAATCCATCTTTCTCTTCGGGCATTATCAAGATTATGAAGCAATTCATCCCCGATTTCTTGTTCGCCACTGGAAAGGAACTCTTGGTATAGCTTTTCATTGTCATCAGTCCATCCAGGAATGTATTCCTTTCTGTAACCTCTAGGAATGTGACTTTTTGCTGTGGCAATTACAGCACCCACAAATCTCTCATAGTTGTTGCTTGTTGGCGGTATCCATCTGACACATTTATCAAGGTCACTCGAGAACGCTTTCCAGTCTGCTTTCCTGAAGTTCCATCGTGGGCGAGGATAAGAAATTACCAGAGGTATCTGCATTCCAACCTCAAGACGCACAGGACGATGTTGACTTCGTGGGAAATCTTGAAGTACTTTCCGTGAAGTAAACAGAGGTTGTTTATTTTGATCACTGGAAACAAAACATAGGTCTGGGTTGATCTCCTTTTTCCATGCGGCAGATCTAATTGTACCTCTATCTTTTGCATCAAATATAAGATGAATGTCATGTTCCTCGACCCAATTCATGAGAGTGTCTCCATTAGAATCGGTGGCACTATAATTCCATTCTACATGGTGACTGTTGAAATCTCCCACATAGATGGTTGGAAGGGTTTGTACCTGAATCATCTGGGAGGGCCACGGAGAAAGTGGAGGCTTGTAGATGTTTGTATTGATGAAATCTCCAACTTTGATGACAACAGTGTGAATGTCATATTTAGAGCTAGATGTGAGCAATGAAGCATTTTCAATGGTGCTGCGAACATATGTAGCAGTGCCATATGCATGGTTGTATGTAGCACCTACGATATCATATCCTGATATTTGCCCTCTGGTTTGTAATTGATGTTCGTCCACCACATGTGTTTCCTGAATAGCAACCACATCGATGTTTTCATCTCGTAGGATTTTTGACAAGTAGTGGCATTTGGATTTACTTATGCCTTCTATATTTAGATGAAGAACTTTAAGCGTAGGCCCGAAGGTCTTTGCCTGTTGGTTCTGAAGAGAACCATTTGAATGATTTTTCATTTTCATGTACAATAGCCAGGAGATCGCTAAGATAGTCTGGCAGCCTGATCACTGTTGCTCGTTTAGCACCACCCAGGGAGCACGTGTAGGGTAATTTCAGGTTAAGGCCTACGGACGTGAGCAACTCCACTCCCCACATCAACATTAATTGCGATAGAGTTGGCAACTCCATATCTGGACGCCTTTGTGTCCAGGAATTTCACTGGTATTATTTCTGCTGTAGGCTGAGTGAACCTATTGTGTTCCAATACAGGATAGATTTTTTTCTTATATCCTCTACCCGGATAAGATTCGAACCTACGTTCATCCATTAAGAATCGCAGCAGCTGCCTTTTTTAAACTGGGGTATGTATTGAGACTCCAAAACCAATGATCCTGGGTTTTATTATTGGCTTTACCAAGAAATGTAATTCTGATCTGAGAGTTGGAAAGAGGTGTGCATTATTACCACTTCAGTTATTCTAGGAGTGTTTGTCCGTAATTTAGCACTTCTACTCAAGGTAAATGTCGGGATAATATCTACCGCAAGGCCACGGTCGTCTCCTTCCCAATCTTATCCTCCATTACAAATACACACCCTACTTAACCGACTACACCAACCCACAGAATCTTCTCAAAAGGAGATTTGTTATTTTGAAAGCCTTGTCTGGGGAAAGGTCCTCTATGGAAGTGAAACATGGACTGTTGGTGCAACAGAAAAGAGGAGAATTGAAGCGTTTAAAATGTGGTGTTACAGGAGAATCATGAAGATCATATGGGTAGATAGAGTAACAAATGAAGAGTTATTGAGACGAGTCGGAGAGGAGAATTATTTCTGGCGACTGTTATTGGAGAGAAGAGATAGGTTGGTAGCACACGTCTAAGACACCCATGAATAGCAAATTTAGTAATGGAAGGAAGGGTTGAGAACAAAATCTGTAGGGGAAGACCAAGAATGGAATATGTTAAACAGAATACCTAGGATATAGGGTGTGGTAGCCATGTAGAGATGAGACGATTAGCTCAGAACAGGGAGGCATGGAGTGCAGCATTAAACCAGTAAAAAACAAGTAGTTCCGTGAAGAACTATACAGCCTATTTTCGTATATCCTACTTATGTTAATTGCCACCATCAACATGCAAAATTTCAGTTTGATTGCTGTAATAGATTCGTAGATATTGAGAACCGACTAAATATTTCGGATGGTCGCCATTTTGGATTTTATATATGTAGGTCCTAGAGTTATGTACTGCTGCATGAAGATTATTGTGTACGTGTAGCATTCAAACTTCAATCGCATGATTAGGACACAAGAAGTAACAAGGAAATTTTAAAATTTCGCACAGCTGCCATCTCGTGGTTATGGAAACAATTGAAATAAATTATATGCCAGTGGATTAACATTCGTATAAGGATTTACTGTACCTAGTTTCACTGAACTCCGATAGTTAAATTGCGAGAAACGTCCATGTGAATATTTATATTTCGCGTCGCCGCCATGTTGGATTTTTGAACACCAGGTTATTTAAAGTCCTATAGGTGAACTTAAGTTCATAGCCCTTATGGACATAAAACAAGATGTTCAGTAAAGAACATATAGCCTACATTCTCCTAAATGCATGGGTATTGTTATAACTCTTTGTCCTTTTCAAGGAGTATAATTGAATGTTGGTTGTAGTAGCTTGTTGAAATACAACGTGCTATAGGGATATTAAACATGAATATGAGGTGCCCATTGCTAGTGCTACCTCTGTAAAAAATCTTTCGATTCGGTTTCGCCGTGTTTGAATTGATATGGGGAATGGATTTGCACATATACATGGCCGCTATTTGCAAACTATTGGGCTGATGACCTTTTAGTCAGTCATAAGATGCTTTCCACAAAAAGGCATGTTGTTGCAAATTCTGGTAGAGATCAAATTATTAGGATGGTCGTAATTTGATTTAAGCTTTTAACATTTGGGTGGCCGTCATTCCGTTTCCATCAAGATGGCGACGATATAAAACATGACACTGCAGAGCCCTTTGCTAGTGCTACCTCTGTACCAAATTTCGTTCAATTCGGTTTCACCGTGTTTGAATTGATAGGGGGAACCGATTTGCACACATACTTGGCCACCATCTGCAAACTATTGGGCTGATGATCTTTCTGTTTGGTCAGAATATGCTTCCCACATAAAGATATGTTGTTGCAAAATTTGGTAGAGACTAGATTATTAGGTTGGTCGTAATTACATTTTAGCTTTTAACATTTGGGTGGCCACGATTACGTTTCCGTCAAGATGGCGGTGATATAAAACATGACACTGAGGTGCCCTTTGCTAGTGCTACCTCTGTACCAGATATCGTTCCATTCGGATTCACCGTGTTCGAATTGATAGGGGGAATCAATTTTCACACAAAGATGGCCGCCATCCGCAAAATATTGGGATAATGGCCTACTAGTTTGGTCAAAGGATGCTCCCTCCATAAAGGTATGTTGTTGCAAAATTTGGTAGAGATCGGATGATTAGGTTAATCGTAATTTGATTACAGCTTTGAACATTTGTGTGGCCACCATTACGTTTCTGTCAAGATGGCGGCGATATAAAACATGACACTGAGGTGCCCTTTGCTAGTACTACCTCTGTACTAAATTTCGTTCCATTCGGTTTCACCGTGTTCGAATTAATAGGGGGAATCGATTTTCATACAAAGATGGCCGCCATCCGCAAACTATTAGGCTAATGACATACTAGTTTGGTCAACGGATGCTCCCTCCATAAAGGTATGTTGTTGCAAAATTTGGTAGAGATAGGATGATTAGGTTAATCGTAATTTGATTTAAGCTTTGAACATTTATGTGGCCGCGCTTACGTTTCCGTCAAGATGGCGGCGGTATAAAACATGACACTGAGGTGTCCTTTGCTAGTGCTACCTTTGTACCAAATTTCGTTCAATTCGCGTTCACCGTGTTCGAATTGATAGGGGGGGGGCAGACATTCAGAGTACACACACTCACACACACACACACACAGACTCACGCACACACATACACACACACACACACACACAGTCAGACACACTTTTTTCGCCCTGTGTTGATCTCAAAAATCTACTTTCATTTTTTGCAAAAATCTAAAGTAGGCTAAAAATCAGTTTGATTGCTATAATAAATTCGTAGATATTCAGAGCCGTCTAAATATTTCGATTGGTCGCCATGTTGGATTGTTAAATGTACAGGCCTTAGAGCCTTTTACCACTAAAGGAAAGTTATTGCGTATGTTCATTAATCAAACTTTTACTTCGATCGCATCATTACGACACAAGAAATAAAAACTTAATTTTAAAATTCGCACAGCCGCCATCTTGAGGTTATGTAAACAATTGAACTAAATTAGATACCAGTGCATTATAATCTGTATAAACATTTTCTGTACCAGATTTCATTGGGTTTGAAACATTAAATCACGAGAAAGGTCTATTTAAAATTTTCGAATTCGCTTGGCCTCCATGTTCGTTTTGTAGCTAACAGGTTTTTAAAACTTTTATAGATGAACTTCTAGTAGTGCTCTTTATCTCCATACAAAATTTTAGGGTGATACCGCTAATAGTTTCAGAGATATAGAATGCCGGTGGAATATTCCATACTTCCGCCATATTGTGGTTATGTAAACAATTGAACGAAGTTAGATGTCGGTGCATTACAATGTGTATAAACATATAGGCCTACTGTACCAAGTTTTACTGCGTTTGGTTGGTTAAATTGCGAGAAACATCTATTTAAATGTCGCAAATTCGCGTGGCCGCCATGTTGGTTTTGTAGTTACCAGTTTTTCAAAAGTCACATAGGTGAACTTCTAGAGTTATGTATCCCGTCCAGGGTCGAACCCCAGACTCCGTTCTAAACTAAAGGTTATGGTCATTCTTCCTATAGAAGGAACACCATTGCCCAATGTAATGCTATTATCAACGTGTTAACTGGAACAAATGCTCATTCTAGGAAACAAGGAAATGCTTCCTTCACAAACATGTTATCTTCAACACATGTGGTTTACTATCTGTAGATTATTATTTATCAAATACTTCCTAGAAGGACTTCAACACATGTGGTTTACTATCTGTAGATTATTATTTATCAAATACTTCCTAGAAGGACTAAGGAAATGGCCCTGCACATTTCCTCATATGATTACTTAATCTGTTATTTCCAGATGTATTAACAGCAACAGCTATGAGTGATCAAATTCACGGAACTGTCCATATCCTGTAAGATATATATTTCCACATACATGTTATCTAGTACGCCCCTCCACTGTGACGCACTTTGTTATGAAGGGAATTTGTATAAAAGACCTGGGCTGAGAAGCAAAGGTCCTCTTTCCTACAGCAGCAACTAAACAGGTTGTCTGACTGGTGTTCACTTGTATATATTGAATTGTCGACAAGTTAATAAATACATACAAACTAACCAACGAGTTCTCATTCATAGAAAGCAGATACTACTCATCAGAAGTAAGAACCACGAGACCTACTGACTTAGCAGTAGCAACGACTTCTTAGTACATCACTAAAGAAGACTGTTAAGCGACAAACTTAACTGGGGACCCAGTCCGTGATAGGTAACGATTATCCTTGCCAGATAATCTAAGAGTAAGTTAGTACAGTGTTCTGACAAACCTCACAAGGAGGCCTTTCGTCACTATACTAGCGACACCAAGGTACCTATCTTCAACACTAGATGCAGTCATCGTTTCTATGAACCAGCCAGCAAGCCAGGAGTGGAACTGACAACCTCAGGGAGGCCTTTCATCCACGACTAACTTCGCCAGCTTGAAGGAAGGAAGTTCGCCGACAAACGTTCCAAGAAGCCCACGCTCCAAGTAAACGCCTTTCGCAACAACCGACCGCCATCGCCGTACGTGCCGACAACGCTCCAGAAGCGCTTTCCGACCACACGACGACACAAGAGAACCATCCGACTCCGCAGTTCCAAGAGGATGCAGCCAGCACTGATCATCTTTTCTTGTCTGTAAGTCAAACTCCAAATAATACCTTATTTGTGAACTAGAGTATTGTTAGTGAAGCATGGTTCAATATTTCAAGTAACAAACTAGGAAGAGCAATAATAATAACAATAATAATAATAATAAAATAACATCATTTCTTAACAAAAGTGAGTTAGTGCAGCCCATACTGGTCTTTCGCTTGTCACTATTAAAGAAATTAAACAAATAATTAAGTATTTATTATAAAACATTTTGAAACCGTCTTTATAAATTCAAACAAAATGCCTGAAACCGAGTTACTTTCAAAGTTCGAATATGCTCAGATACAGCTTTTGCCTGAATTTAACGGCACTAATTCTTGCAGTCATGACTATTTCTTAGCAAGAACAGAATAATTTCTAAACACACATAAGAGAATAGCGTCAGCTACAAACTCAGTATTAATAAATGATTTCCTCTTTAACGTCATAAAGTCAAAACTAAAAGGTGAAGCATGTAGCATTCTTGACTTAGAAGCCAACAGTACTTATGAAAAATTTAAAGATAAACTCATAAGAAAATACGGTAACGTCAAAGACGAGAGACTTCTCATCCAGGAGATCTCTAATTGCTTCCAGAAAAGAAACGAATCATACAAAAATAAATGATAAATTAGAAGGATTGACTTTGCAATGCAAAAGCTTATGCAAACTCAATTACCAAAACCAAATTTTGGAATTGCAATTACGAGAACTTGAAGAGTTAAGCCTAAACACGTTTAAAGCAGGAGTTTTGGAACCCTACCGTTCATACTTAAGATATGCACAGATTACAGACCTGAATCATTGCCTCAGGTTATGCAGGTCTTATGAAAACGATCGTGCCCATGAAGATTACATGGACCAACTAAGAGGAAAACTACCTCCTAGCAAGTTTCCACCAACAACTCGACCACTAGGCCACTCAGCACACAATCCATTCTCGAATTTTAACCCAGCTCCACCAAGGAACCCATTTAACCAACCTTTCATGCAAAATCAAACCCACAGACCCTTCTATAAAGATAAACCACAACCAATTTTCGGACACGCTCAAGCTCCGAACACTCAGCCTTTCAAGCCACCAAACCCCATGAATCGTCCTTACCCAACTCCCAATAATATTGGCCGACGTTTCACACCCACTAACCAGAAAAGATTTCCACAGCCGATGTCAGGTGTTTCAACCATTAGAGGTAATCTGAATGCTCACTTAGAACCTTCAGAAGACATCGAACAGGAAGCTTTAGGTCCCATACAGCAAACACAAGAGTATGTAGATGAGTACAACATACAGAACTACCTACAAGAGTACGACACTCAGTACTATGAATACGAGTGCGATACAGAGGAACAGTCTCAGGATTTTCGCTTGGCCCAGCCATCAAAATCGAAGACTTAAATAACTTGGGTAATGCTCCCAAACTACCATTCATCACACTGTTTGGACTAAAGATCTTAATTGATAGCGGTGCTTGCAATTCAATTATGAACCCTGAATTCGCACACTCATTGTTCGCAGAGTATATGTTTAAAGAACCATTTTGTATTCAATCAATCCACTCACAAACGATAGGAGAAGATAATATTCAATTCCCTATCTTTTCAGAATACAACATAGATTCACCTATAACATTTAGAGTTATGCAATGGCATAATTACTTCGACGCATTAATTGGTAGCGCAGCTTTTGCCCAGCTAGGTGCAAAGATTGACTACGCCTCGAACCTAGTCACTCTCAACAACACGGACATACCGTTTCACTTTCATTCCCCACATAAGCAAGAAAGCTTTCAACCTGCATTAAATGCATATCATCTAGCTATACCTGTCAACATACAACACGGAGACGTGTATATTTCCAAATTTGAATACGAAGGAATATGTTTTCCAGATGCTATTCTTCATGCAGAGAACTACCAGGTTCTATATCCCACAAACACTCAGTTGAAACAAGAATTCACCGAGCCAATACTAGTTGAACCTTTAGAGAATGTAACAATCCAACCACTGGAAATAAATTCCATTTCTGAAAGAAACATTCATGAACACCTCCGAACACAACACTTGAACGATCTAGAAAACAGTGCTATTCAAGACATATGCTCGGAATTCTCAGATGTTTTCTATTATCCAGGATGTGATCTGACATTTTCAAGTGCAGTAAAGCATTTTATTCGCACTACAGATGAAGACCCAGTACACCAAAGAAATTATCGGTACCCACCACCTCTAAAGCAAATATTAAACAACGAAGTAGAGAAACTTTTGGACCAGGGAATAGTCACGCATAGCGAATCTCCATACTGCAATCCAGTCTGGATTGTCCCCAAGAAGCTTGACGCTTCGGGACAAAAGAAATGGAGACTAGTGATAGATTTCAGACAGTTGAACAAGAAAACTATTGAGGATAAATATCCCCTGCCTAGAATAACAGAGATCCTAGATAATCTCGGTCGATGTCAGTACTTCAGTACTTTAGATCTGGCTCAGGGATTTCACCAAATTGAGATGGACCCCAGGTCTATCGAGAAAACAGCCTTTACAATAGACAATAGACACCTAATGTTTAAAAGAATGCCCTTCGGCCTAAAAAATGCACCAGCCACGTTTCAACGTGTAATGGACAATGTCTTGCGTCCTTATCTGTACAAGTTCTGCTTTGTATACATTGACGACATAATAATCTTCAGCAAGTCACTAAGCGAACATGTACAACATTTAACCCTTGTGCTACAGAAATTGAGAGAAGTAAATCTCAAAATACAACTAGACAAGACAGAGTTTCTTCACAAAGAAGTTGCTTTTCTTGGTCACATTGTATCACAAGACGGAGTCAAACCAAATCCCGAAAAGATCAGAGTAGTCAAGGACTATCCTATTCCGAAGTCTACCAAAGAAATCAAACAATTTCTTGGCCTTGCTGGATTTTACAGAAAATTCATCAAAGATTTCGCAAAAGTAGCACAACCCATGGTTCGCTGCTTAAAGAAAGGATCCAAAGTCGATGTAGAGAATACTGAATACAAGTCCGCTTTTATGAACCTTAAGACCCTTTTAATAAATGCTCCTGTGCTAGTTTATCCAAACTTCGAAGAAGCATTCACGTTAACCACGGACAGTTCAGATTTTGCTCTGGGAAGCGTCCTATCACAGAAGGGACACCCCATCGCATACTACTCCAGGACTCTAAACCCAGCAGAGAAAAACTACTCCACAATAGAGAGAGAGTTATTAGGAATTGTAGAAAGCTGCAAACATTTCAAGCCTTACTTATGGGGACGACACTTTCAAGTAGAATGTGATCACCGCCCGTTACAGTGGCTCTTCACGCTAAAGGATCCTAGTTCGAGACTTTACCGTTGGAAGATAAAGCTTGGAGAGTTTGACTTTGACATCAAATACGTCAAAGGCAAAACCAACTATGTCGCAGACGCACTCTCTAGAATAGAAATTAACATGGCTGATGAAACAGCTTCAATTGTTGCCATCCCCGGAGATGACACCTACCAAAATGATATGGATAATGAAACTGTCCATTCAAACCAAGCAGACCCCATATTCACATTGAAAATATCTGAACGGAACTTAAACCAAAACCGCAATCAGATTATTGTAAAATATGGTAATTATCCCAAGGTACTTAAACAAAACCTGTTTAAAAAATGTACCAGACACATAATGATTGTCACAAAGAAGAACCTTCAGGAAGATTTAGCAAATCACCTCCTCAAAATAATAGTAACCTCAAACAAGTACGCTACTTATTTTGACGATATCACTCTCGAGATCCCATTCATCAGGGCATGCCTGAAGCTATTTACTTCTGAGCTAATCATTATCAGGTCATCCAAATTCTTGGAAGACATTGAAAGCCCCGAAACTCAGAGACAGCTGATTTCACACTATCATTCTGAAAACCACAATGGTATAGTAGAAACTTACGGACATCTTAAGACCAAATATTACTGGCCTCATTTAAGAGAACAAATTAGGACAATCATCAATCAATGTAACCTCTGTCAAAGAAACAAATACGAGAGACACCCTAACGAGGTATCGAACCAAGGTCCCATCACCGCCGATCACCCTTTCTCACAAATTCACATCGACACGTTTCACTTCGAGCAAAGTCGCATATTAACTATAATTGACATTTTCTCAAAGTATGGACAAGCCTACATTTTACCAAATGGTACAGGTCTGGCCACTCTAAGCCAATTACAAGTTTACTTTTCCCACCATGGATTCCCAAGGAAAATCACACATGACCAAGGAGGAGAGTTCGAAACAATGTCATAAAAGAATATTGTAAAGCCACGAACATCGAATATCACGCTACTACCCCTTTGAATTCTTCATCTAATTCCCCAGTAGAAAGACTGAATTCGACCCTTCTAGAGAAACTTCGTATCTCCAGAGATCACGATAAGTTCACTCCGCTCTCAGAGCTCGTGACCACCATAATCACGAATTACAATTCTTCAATCCATTCCACTACTAAACAACCTCCTTTCAACGTTCTATATGGACCATACTATAAGGCTTTAGACCACGTCTTCTCGCCATGTCCCAAAATCAATGAATACATTGAAAGACAAGGAAATCAGTTGAAAATTGTAAAAGAGAGTCATACTAAACCATACACCGACACTTTCAATCATAATTACCAAATTAATGAAACTGTCTACGTATTAGATCCCCTCACCAGAAACAAGAAATCAAAAAACCTGTACAACGAAGGTATCATTACCAAAATTGAAGAAAACAGGGTATACTGTAAAATGAGAAACGGTAAAACACATGTAAGGAATTTTCGGGACATTAAACCAAAAAGAAAATTTCTTATTCCAGATTCCTCCCTGGACATGGCACCATCATCACACAGCCCATCCAGACACAAGGATTCTATGCCGACTCATTAGGACCAGCCTTAATAATTAACGATTATCACCGGTTCATGTTTCATTTCAATTTAACGAGTTTAAAAGAATCTTATAATAATATTCAAGACACTATCTCAAGTCTCATGTCACGAAGCAATAATACATTTCCTTACCTAATATCAGAATTAAGAGAATCAATTAAAGAAACAAAAAAGAAATTAAATAAGTTACTACCTGCTACACCTAGAAGTAAGAGAGGTCTTATAAATGGTTTAGGTAGTATAATTAAATTCATATCAGGTAATCTAGACCAATATGACCTAGACAACCTACAAGAACAATTAGAAGCATTAAAACAAAGTAACGCCAAAGCAATTAAACATATTAATAAATTAATATCATTCAGTAACTCCATTGCTCAAAAGTTCTATAATGAAATGAACCATGTAAACTATAATATGAAGGTAATTAAAGGTATTTTACAAGAAGACGACTTCAAGATTAACCTTCTGGAACATCAACAATATGTGCTCTTGTGTACGAACAAATTAGATAAAATCATACAAGTATTGCAAGATACTATTAGCTTGTCATTTAATGAAATGACAAATATCAAGATGTTCTCCCAAAAGGATTTAACAAATGTTGTAAAACATTTACAACTAATCTACCCAACAAAAACTATAATTCATACTGACCAGTATCATCAATTTGAGAACCTTAAACTGTCAAAAACGCAAGTTCTCATGATGAACGAAGAAATGGTTGTAATATTATATATGCCAATCACTGATGCTAAAACTTATACATTGTATAAAATTTCTCCTGTACCTAGCAATAATCTAATATTAATCCCTCCGGAAAAATATTACTTGCAAGGACCTACCTTAAGATGGTCTAACGCACCTTGTATAAAAATTACTCAATATTACGCATGTATACTCTTTAATACTAGAATAACTTCATGTAATTTAACGGACACTACCAGATGTCAATTTGCCACTGTCAAAAACGAGGTACAACTATTTCAACCACTAAATAAGAAGCATAGCCTTTTCTCTAGTAAAAATCCTCAAATAATCTTGCAAACCTGCCCAGAATCTCAGAGAACTATAAAATTAGCAGGATCATATGTTATCTACTCAAACGAGTCTTGCCCTATTACAAGTATGGGCATAACTTTGCAACAGCAACCTACAAATTATGTGCACCTGTTTCCACTCCTGTCAACTCCAAATGATCCATACGTTGAAACCGAAATAAATTTCCATTCATCCCACCTCGATGTGAAAGGAATGAAGTTAGATTTAAAACCCATTCCAGAATACAATACTAAAATGAAAACTTTTGTGTCTGTGAACACAAGTATTATAATACTTATTTTCTGTGTTATTATGTTAATATTTAGAACAAGAATATATCAAGGTATTAAATCTGCAAAGAATAGATTTAAGAAAATTGTTATCGAGGACGATAACGAGCAACAAAGGGTGGAGGAGTTATGTATCCCGTCCAGGGTCGAACCCCAGACTCCATTCTAAACTAAAGGTTATGGTCATTCTTCCTATAGAAGGAACACCATTGCCCAATGTAATGCTATTATCAACGTGTTAACTGGAACAAATGCTCATTCTAGGAAACAAGGAAATGCTTCCTTCACAAACATGTTATCTTCAACACATGTGGTTTACTATCTGTAGATTATTATTTATCAAATACTTCCTAGAAGGACTTCAACACATGTGGTTTACTATCTGTAGATTATTATTTATCAAATACTTCCTAGAAGGACTAAGGAAATGGCCCTGCACATTTCCTCATATGATTACTTAATCTGTTATTTCCAGATGTATTAACAGCAACAGCTATGAGTGATCAAATTCACGGAACTGTCCATATCCTGTAAGATATATATTTCCACATACATGTTATCTAGTACGCCCCTCCACTGTGACGCACTTTGTTATGAAGGGATTTTGTATAAAAGACCTGGGCTGAGAAGCAAAGGTCCTCTTTCCTACAGCAGCAACTAAACAGGTTGTCTGACTGGTGTTCACTTGTATATATTGAATTGTCGACAAGTTAATAAATACATACAAACTAACCAACGAGTTCTCATTCATAGAAAGCAGATACTACTCATCAGAAGTAAGAACCACGAGACCTACTGACTTAGCAGTAGCAACGACTTCTTAGTACATCACTAAAGAAGACTGTTAAGCGACAAACATAACTCTAGTACTTCTCTTTATCACCGTAAAGAATTCCAGAGTGATATCGGGAATAGCTTCGGAGATATTGAATGCTGGTGAAATATTTCGCACTGCCGCCATGTTGGATTGGTGAGACGTAACAAAATTTGAAAGGCATAGTGCTATGACCTTACTGAGTTTCATTGAAATCAATCCAGCCGTTTAGAAATTATTAGGGGACACACACACACAACTCTCTCTCTCTCTCTCACACACACACACACACGGACAAAAGGTGATCTCATAAACCTATTTTTTGAAAATTGAAAATAGGTTAAAAAATGACTTAAACAACACCAAATCTAATATTACAAATGAAACAAGTTTGATAGATTTCATACACTTCCACGTATATAGCCCTATCATAGCAATGATATCAAAAGGCACCTAAACAAAACGACTGAACAGCAATGCCTATATGGACTGATCTACGCAGGTTCCTGTGTTTCGCTCGTGCAATGCTCTAGGCTGTTTATAGATTCGAAATAAAGATTAACATTTCTGAATTAAAATGCCTCGAACAGAAGTCTGAGAAATGCCTGAACTGACTGCTATTCCTCAATGAGTCCAAATAATACGATGGTTTGTTGGTTGGTTCCTCAGTTGGTTGGTTGGTTAGTTGGTACCTCAGATTAGGGACTGTGTCAATGCGGTCATGTAGCCCCGTGTACTTTGGGTGTGTGTAGAATCTGTCTGATAACCAGTGTTAATTGCAATGGCTGTATTAGTCTGTATTTCGGCTAAGGACTGCAGACGGTCAATTTCAAGTAGTAGTTCCTACTTTTGCTACCAAATGCTACCGTCAACCACACATAGCTTTGATATTGGCTATTGTATGCCTCCGGAACTAGCAAACTGGCAACGAACTTTGGAACTTAGAGCATTAATCAAACCTATAATACAAAGTTTGCTTCACACAGTTGTTGTTAGAAGGTTCTTTTACATGCCATAATCTATATGACATAGGCCCACCAGCTTTCCTTCCCCTCGAAAGGAAGTCATACTTAGGGAGTTTTAACGCTTTTAAGAAATCCGACGACTTCGGCGTGTTTGAACCCGCGATCGTGGGTTTAGGAGCTCAGCATGCTACCAACTACGCCATCGAAGCGACCCGAATAATACGTTGATTGTTAATATTACTGCTGTACTTTCCAGTCGGTCAACTTAATATAATTAATCCCAATTAATGGGCCATATAAAAAGACAACCTGCAAGAATAAAAATACTCGTGGTTGAAAAATAAATGAATAAATAAATACGAGGGCAAGTCAATAAGTTTTGCAATTGTGCTCTATGTGTCGTTAGGTTGGTTATATGGCATTGTGTGCTCATCAGGCGCTAGATGACACCGTTGCCCACGTTTGTGGTAGGTTTCAGCGATATCAGATCAGTACACCTTGCGCTCTTGTGACGTAAAGATGGCCGCGCCATTCTTTGTTTGCACCAAGGAAGAACATCATTCCGTAATCCACTCTTTGTGGTCTGAGGGCGTACCTGGAGTGAAAATTCATAGACGACTTATAATAGGAGTTGCAAATTTGCGTTGAGTCATGCTACAAGATTGCAATTTGGACCTGCTGCAAGTGCGGAGATATGAGGTTTGAATTCCGGCACGGACATTGGCCATCTTGAGTGTGGTGTTTCCTCGGGTTCCTCTCCCTACTCACTCCAAGCAAAACATCGTCCCCATATTGTGCTGAAATTTATCCAGCACTTTATACTTGTTTCCTTGTGAATATTGTCTGATAGATCGAGTATTTTGGAAGGCTATGAGATATGAGAGCCTTAATGCAGGCTACACACATAACACGTTAGTGTAGTGGGTTGCCGTATTCCAGGCTGTAATAAATTGATTGCAGATACTGTAAATGTACAGGTAAGCATCATACAGCACAATACCCGTAGAATATCTATGCATATTTGTTTACGGATTTATTATGGAGCCAATTAATTAAGTATATCACAGCAACAGTGGGGCTACACCTTCAAGGATTAGACTAGTAGGAGGCGGGGTGATTCTAGGCGGGACTGTGATTCTCAGTCTTGCAACCATGTACATATTAAAATAAAACGTTCTCTCATCGGGTGCGTAATTCTTTAGTATTTCACAGAAGCACTCACCGCACTTTTTATGGTTTCGTCATACCATTAGCGGGTTGTTCTTTGAGAGCCACGACCGTTTATTGGTGAACTTGGGGTTTTCTGTAGTGTTTGGTAGAGTTATTTTTTCTTGCGTTTTTTTTTCATCCAATAAACTTAAGTGTGTTAATAAGTGTGTAATTAAGTCATGTGATATTTCATTTAGGTAATAATTGTTGCAGTTATATTTATAACGCATGTCTCAACAATATAGTTGCAATTTTTGCCGAAGAATGTGAGTCATCATTGACACTACTGTATATTCAAGTGGCTTCGAGATGCCTGAAATGCGATTTTTATAAATGTCTCATTACCGAGGCTCCTTTTATTATAATTTCCCACAATCAGGCGATTTGTTAGTAAACCATCAACATACATTCTTATTTTTATTTCAATTCGATACGAAAAATCTTTTAAGATAGAGGTTGCGTTAGAAGCAAGGGCAAATGGACAGGGAACAACTGCTAAATGGAGCTAACACGCAAGATGGCGGCAAGTGTGACGGTTGAGTGAAGTTGCTCTTGCTACACCCTGCTTAAATAGAAAGTTAAGTTGCAGAAAGTGCTGATTCGTGTGAACTAAGTTATATTATTAGGCATCCTCTTCACTAAAAAGTAAACGCGATGTCTCTAAAGGAAGTAGCTAGTAAGATATCGGCTTTCGAAGATTCCTTGAAAGAATACTAAGCTCGTCTGGATTCAGCAGTCAGTGCCACCAACCCACCAAACGTGCTCCAAGCGCTTGGCGATGAGTTCCAGGCGTTCAAGAAACAGGCCAGTGATGACATCTCCAGGCTTAAAGGGGAGTTGAAGGAACTGGAAAACCGGCTTCATAAACAAGACGAGGTATTGGATGAGGCTGAACAGTACAGTCGCCGAAACTGCCTCTTGTTGCATGGGGTCCCTGAGCAGCCGTCTGAGGACGTCTACAAAAAATCCCTCGAGACACTGAAAAATAAACTTTCAGTAGATATCTCACTGCTTGATGTGGATCGCTGCCACAGGCTGGGCCGCCGAAATCGAACGTCTGCTGAGGTGGTCTCGCATGAAAATCGACCGATTATTATTAAGTTCCTTCGGTATCATGATCGAGATCGTGTGTGGCGTGCGAAGCGAGCTTTTAAGGGCAGTGGGCTCATGCTAACTGAGTCACTCACAAGTGTGAGAAAAACTATATTAAATCAGGCACGGGACATATGTGGATTGCAGAAATGCTGGACTCAAGATGGACGTATTTGTGTTTTAAGGGAGGATGGAAGCAAAATTCAAATATGCAAGATGATGCAGTTGAATAACATGGCAGGGAGTAGGATGAACAAGTGAACCTTGGAAATAAATTATGTGTATAGTAATTAGCTTATATTTGTGTGTGTGTGTGTATGTGTGTGCTTGTGAAAGTCAGTGGATCTGCTCACCAGGTTGCTCAGGTAAGCTCATTTTACTTCTTACTTAATTTTATTTCCCACTGCATACTTTCATATGTTTGTTGACCAGGACAACGGCAATACCATTGGCCTGCATTCCTCTCCACTCACCTCGCCCACCCCTTCTCTCCCGTCGCTACCAGCTTCAACGGGACTTGTGTTGCAAGAGCAGCTTAGTAACCACCCGCGCTCTTTACAATGTTGCCACCTAAATGGACAGTCATTATTAGCTCATCTGGAGGAGATACAGGCTATTTTTGAAGTAAACAATGTACATATTATTGGAATCAGTGAAAGTTGGATGCGTAAAGACCTGCCGTCATCGGCAGCTAACCTTGATGGATACTCTATATTACGCCATGACCGTATTGACAAAATAGGTGGTGGGCTTCTACTTTATTACAGAAACGACCTAAAATGTAAGATAATTTCCACTTCCGACCCAACACTTATACTGCGACCAGAATTTATGTTTGTAGAATTAGACTTCCATAAAAAGATATTAATAGGGATTGTATACAAGCCACCTAAAATAAGACAGACTGCTGATTTTGAAGATGCATTAGCAGGTCTTGCATCGGCATACGACAACATTATAATCATGGGTGATTTTAACACTGACCTCTTAAAGCAGACTGGTGAAGCTAAGAGCCTACTGAATTTATTTCTCGCCACAAACATGACGGTTTTACCCCTGAACGCTACTAATCATGTTCATTACTCTGACCATACGAGCCATACCTTAATTGATCTTCTTGTGACAAATCAACCTCAGAAAGTAATTAAACACGGACAGATCCCTGCTCCTGGCATCTCTTCACATGATCTATTGTACGTATGTTATTCTATACGAATACCTAAGTATAAACCACGCTACATTACAATACGAGACTTACGACATATTGACCAGAATAAACTACGCTATGATGCATATAACTTGCCTTGGGATAATATACGTAATTCTCAGAACATAAATTCTAAAGTAAATACATTCAATTTAATGGTACTAGAAATATTTGACAAACATGCACCAAAGAAACGGGTAAGAATTACCCGCTCTTCATCTGCGTGGTTAACGGCTGAGGTAAGATCTGCTATGGCCAGCCGTGACAAACTATACAGACTATACAGACAGACACATGATGCAGTTGATTTTGAGAGATATAGAATTCTGAGAAACAGAACCAAGCAGCTAATTAGAAATTCTAAATATAAATACTTTCATGAACTGATGAAAACCAACAGCCCTAGACAAAAATGGAGTAAATTACGTGCGTTAGGGATAGGTAAGACAGTTGAACAACATGTACCAAGCATATCGCTAGAGGCTCTAAATGATCACTTCGCACGGCCAAAAGTAGCCTCTACCTCCTTCCCTAATAGTTCACTACCGGTACCCTTGTTACAACAGCAGTCTGTTTTTGACCAATTCTCTTTTAGAAATATCAGCTCGAATTAAGTTAAAGGTGTGATATACTCTATTTCATCCAATGCCACAGGTAACGATGACATTCCTATATCACTGATTAAGCATGTCTTGGGAGCTGTTCTGCCAATACTAACTCATATATTTAACTACTGCCTGACAAACGGAGTGTTCCCAGATGTTTGGAAAGATGCACTAATTAGACCTATCCCGAAGAGCTCCAAGTTTGATTCTCCTTCAGATTATCGTCCAGTATCCATCCTACCACCATTATCCAAGGTACTTGAACGTCTAGTTCATACACAAGTTACTGAATACCTTACAAAGCATTCCCTGCTCAACCCCTTCCAATCCGGCTTCAGAAAGGGGCATAGCACTGCGACAGCTTTACTACGAGTGACAGATGATATCAGATGTGCAATGGACCAAAGGGACGTGACTGTACTGACATTATTAGATCTCAGCAGTGCCTTTGACACCGTCAACCCTCAGTTACTACTGCAGAAACTTCGAGAACTAAATTTTAATAGTGTGTCACTCCGGTTCTTTTCCTCTTACCTTGAAAATCGCCGGCAACGTGTGATAGTGGGAAATGTGAGTTCGGGATGGCAAAGTAAGACCCTCGGTGTCCCTCAGGGTTCGGTTCTTGGGCCACTGTTATTTATCATCCAAATAAATGACATATCAAAAGCCCTTAATTTCTGCAAATTGCAAGTGTATGCAGATGATGTACAGATCTACTATCATTCAAAACCGAGTGATATCAATAATGCAATCATTAAAATAAATTCTGACCTACAACAGCTTAGTGACTATGCTTATAAAAACAGTTTATTAATAAACCCAAATAAAACTCAAGTGATTATTATCGGTACCAGTAAAAACTTATATTCCCTCAAGCAACGTGACATCTCTCCAATAATTTTAAACAATAAAATCATACCCTACTCTACTCCAGTGACAAACTTAGGAATTATTATGACTGAGACCTTAAATTGGACTAAACAGGTGATAAGCACATGTAATAAAGTACACAAATGCTTATATCCTCTGAAACGGTTCGGTAATGTATTCTCTTAGTTATTATTCTCTGTTCGGCTTAAAGAACAACTAATTCGCTCTCTGATACTACCTATATTTGACTACTGTGACACTGTGTTGACTGAAATAACCTGCGACAGTAACAAGAAACTGGACCGGTGCCTCAACATCTGTGTAAGATATATCTTTGGCCTGCGATATGATGATCATATATCACCCTATTATAAGGAGCTGTCGTGGCTTCGAGTGCACCAGCGTCGTGAACTCCACATATTATCACTACTGCACAAAATACTTTCCACTAATACCCCTAACTATCTTGTTTCACCGTTTTCTTACCTCTCGTCCTATCATGACCACAATACGAGATCTGGCTCCTCTCTTGCCATACCTGTAAACCGTACTGCTGTTTACAACCGCTCGTTCATAATCTCTGCGTCCAGGTCATGGAATTTGCTACCTGTGAACATTAGAGACAATCCCTCTCATCGCAAATTTAAAGTGGCTTGCTGCGAGTATTTGCTGGGTGGATCCCGCTGACTTCCGGGATTAATGTTGAATGAACGAATGGATGAATGAGATGAATGATCGGATTACTGTAGTTACGTCATTTAAGGGTACTTTACTTTGTGTATTTTTGAAATTAATGATTCTACTATTATTCATATTATCACTATTCTTATTGCTATTAACATTATTTGTGCTATTGGTATTTGTAATTATAAGTCATGTAGATGTATACTCATCTAGTGGTTAAGTGTAGGAGAGGTCCTTGGGCCCTAACTTCGCCACCAATAAAGGCATTATCTATCTATCTATCTATCTAAATGGAAGAAGAAACCAATAGTAATAGCATGTTCTAACAAGATGTTTAGTAAGGAACATATAGCCTACTTTATCCTAAAAGCATGGGTATTGTTATAACTCTTTGTCCTTTTCAAGGAGTATAATTGAATGTTTGTTGTAGTAGCTTGTTGAAATACAACGTGCTATAGGGATATTAAACATGAATATGAGATGCCCTTTGCTAGTGCTACCTCTGTAAAAAAAAATCATTCAATTCGGTTTCACCGTGTTTGAATTGATATGGGGAATCGATTTGCACAGATACATGGCCGCTATCTCCAAACTACTGGGCTGAAGACCTTTTAGTTCAGTCAAAAGATGCTTCCCACAAAAAGGTATGTTGTTGCAAAATTTTGTAGAGATCAAATGATTAGGTTGGTCGTAATTTGATTTAAGCTTTAAATATTTAGGGGGCCACCATTACGTTTCCGTAAAAATGGTGGCGATATAAAACATGACACTGAGGTTCCCTTTGCTAGTGCTACCTCTGTACCAAATTTCGTTCAATTCGGTTTAAACATGTTTGAATTGATAGGGGGAATCGATTGGTACACATACATGGCCGCCATATGTAAACTATTGGATTGATGACCTTGACGCTTGATCTAAGAACGCTTCTCACTTAGAGATATGATGTTGCAAAATGTGGTAGAGAACAGATGATTAGGTTGGTCGTAATTGGATTTTAGCTTTTTACATTTGGGTGGCCACCATTACGTTTCCGTCAAGATGGCGGCGATATAAAACATGAAACTGAGGTGCCCTTTCCAAGTTCTACCTATGTACCAAATTTCGATGAATTCGTTTTCACCGTGTTTGAAGAGATAGGGCAAATCGATTTGCACACATACATGGGCGCCATTCGCACATGATTGGGCAGATGACCTTGTAGTTTAATAGTTTAGTCAAAACATTTTTAATACCCAAAGGTATAATGTTGCAAAATTTGGTAGAGATCAGATGATTAGATTGGTCGTAATTTGATTCAAGACTTTAATATTTGGGTGGCTGCCATTGCGTTTTTGTCAAGATGGTGGAAATATAAAACAGGACACTGAGATGCACTTTGCTAGTGCTACCTCTGTACCGAATTTTGTTCAATTCGGTTTCACCGTGTTTGAATAGATAGGGGGAATCGATTTGCACACATACATGGCCGCTATCCGCAACGTATAGGGCTGATGAGCTTGCAGTTTAGTCAAAAGATTTCTCATACATAAAGGTATAATGCTGCAAAATTTGGTAGAGATCAGATGATAAGGTTGGTCGTAATTGGATTTAAGCTTTTAACAGGGTGGCCACCATTGTGTTTTTGTCGAGATGGTGGCTATATAAAACTTGTCCCTGAGGTGCCCTTTGCTAGTGCTACCTCTGCACCAAAGTTCGTTCAATTGGGTTTCACCGTGTTTGAATTGATGAGGGTAATCGGTTTGCACACATACATGGCCGCAATCTGAAAACTGTAGAACTGATGACCTTTTAGTTTGGTCAAAAGACGCTCGCCATACGACTATACGTAGTTGCAAAATTTGGTATATATCGGATGATTAGGTGAGTCGTAATTTAATTTAAACTTTGAACATTTGGGTGGCCGCCATTACCTATCCGTCAATATGGCGGCGATATAAAACATGACACTGAGGTGTCCTTTGCTTGTTCTACCTCTGTACCAAATTTTGTTCAATTCGGTTTCATCGTGTTCGAATTGATACGGGGGACGGACATTCCGAGTACACACACAGACTCACTCACACACAGACTCACACACACACACACAGACAGACACACATTTTTTTGCCCTGTAGTGATCTCATGTCTACTTTCATTTTTTGCAAAAATCGAAAGTAGGCTAAAAACTAGAAGAATTTTTATTTTAATTCCTCGCTAAAATGTTTTTCTAGATATAAAATTTCCCTCTGTTTTCGTAACTTTTCAACATAAAAAGATGACATATTTAGATATAATTCCTCCTTATACAGAGTGGTTCACCAGCCCCTTATTTCTTTTGGAGGAAGTCAACCCAACTAACACGTTTATCATAGTCATCCTAAAACATTAGTACCTGCTCCTTTACGGCCTTCGTACAACTTTACCGTTGAGTTCAAGCTCGGGAATATAGAAGAAATCATTAGCGGCAGTGTTATTTCAATGATCTCAAATATAATGCATGATTAGAAAGATCACAGCTCCAAATAACTTCACCTTACGTTTGGACAAGAAGTGTCAACGAATGGATTCAATACGTGCCAGCAGTACACCATGGCTCTCAGTAGCGATGGTGGCTAAATCAAGCATTTCTTGTCACGTCAGGCAAGCTGTTAGGTAGCATTTTCGATCCCCGATCTAGTACATTTTCGTTGGCTTAATATCGTTTATAGTGGATGCATTATGGGTGCATACTCGTATCAACCTGTTCCAACGAGTGATTTTTATTTGGTCCTGAAAATGACCTTTTTTATCCGATGGTGCGTAACCAGGTTGGACGACGACATAATGATCTGCACAACATAAGCAAGGTACTCTATATATTCAGGGTAGCAAGTGTTCGAAATGTTGACCACATTGGTTTAAAGGAAAACTCAGACTCACTCAGGCTGCCACACGTGTCGCGTCAAAGCCCTCTGTAACAAAAGGTTTAATCATTCCTTATTCTTACGCTGTGTCAAGTCAAAGCCCTCTGTAACCAACGATGCTCAGGTGGCCTGGGCATGTGATAGAGCAGGCGGTGGCGAGTGTCCATCGCAAAAAGTTCACACGTTCTATCTTCATTATAATGTGTAAGCATCCTGGTAGCAAGAGAAATCCTCAGTAATACACTATATATACTTCGATTCGGTGACTGGCGATCAGAATCTCCTTCGAGGGGCCAGAACATCGCAGTCATTTAGAGCCGGGTATTAGGGTGTGTGTAGACGTTCTCTCATAACCTGTGCTATAGCGGTGTCTGTATTGGCAATTATGGTGAGGATTGGGAAGGATGCGGCTGTGGCCCTAAGCTTGAAACCGTCCCAGCATTAGCCTGGAATAGAAGTGGGAAATTCAGGAAACCACTTCCAGGGTGGGTAAAGTGGGATTCGAACCCACCTCTTCTCAGTTTTGCCCCACGGGGCTTAGGGCACCCCGTTATACTGTATTAATATCCAGTTCCCATTTTTATACTTTCTGCCATTACAGGTCACGTGGCACAACCTGCCAATTCGATCGTATTCTCTTTATAAATCAGCAAAATTCAACGTGCTCTTCACTGGAATGCATGGTAAGTTAATACATGTGGCAATGTGACTTTGTACGTGTGGCTTAATATTGCATTCTCCCCCAAAATAGAGCACGGGCTGTCGTTCAAGAATGTATGCCTAGAGCTGGATTCGAAGGACTTTTCTACCCGTTCTCACTCACCATGTCCAGTCAGAACTTGACCGATTCAGCCACTACTATAACGTGAATACTGCATCCTGCACGTGTACTAGTTACAGTGGCCATCTCACCTCAAACGTTATTATCCAAGTAAAAGTCTTCAATCATGGTTTATGGTGTTAATTTAACTTTCTACTATTAAATATTACGTAGCGCAACTATTAATTCGAACGTATTACGTGTATGTGTGTTCTTTCAAAGAGCAATACATCACATGTTAGTAGAATGATCCTCAGTATATGGCACGGAAATTTTCATGGTCGTCTTTTCCTTGCTAGAATCATGGCTTAATAACATTGCTGTCACACAAGCAGAGCAATATCGTCCATCGGGAGAAATGCAATGTTAGTTGGGTTTATATAAAACTAAATAATAAGGGGCTGGTGAACCACTCTGTATATGTTATATTTTAACACGTCCGTTTTACAAAGTTTACTGTAGTTTAATCTGGTGAGGCCGGCCCCGTGGTGTTGGAGTAGCGCACCTGCTTCTCACCCGGATGCCCTGGGTTCGATTCCCGGCTCCATCAGAGTTTAAAAAAACTGCTGTGAGGACTAGAACGGGGTGAACTCAGCCTCATGAGGACAAATGAGTAGCTGTATGACAGTGATGCAGCGCCCCAGTCACGAAAACCAAGAATAATAATAATAATAATAATAATAATACTGATATTATACACCTACATGCCAAGCAGGTGAAGAATCCTCAGGCCTACGTTTTGAGCAAGACGAACTCTCCCCTGCATCAGGCTGTTATTAAGGTGGGTGACAAGTACACGCCATTGGACCTTCTCGATGCCAGGGATGTGCAGCTAGCTACGTCAGAAGAGCACATAACCAACAAGCTTCAACAGTGGACACAGAAAGCATTGCACGGCCGTCATCCGTATGATCTCAGTCAAGAATATGTCGACATACATGCGTCGAACAGCTGGCTGACCCATGCGGATCTATTTCCTGAGACTGAGGGGTTGATCGCGATACAAGATCAAGTAGTGGCAACAAAGAACTACCTAAAATACATAATTAACCTTCAAGCGTTCGCGCGGGCGGTCAAGTGACCGCCTTTTTGGAATTTTGAATGATGCACCCCCTAGTGAGCTTTGGGTGAGGTGAGACAGGCATGTATTCCTTAGTTACACTCTTGACCACCTGTTCCGGCACAGGTTTGATTGACTCACCCCGCTCATGTCACTCAGTACAGTTATATACTCAGAGACGCAGTGTCGGGCGGTCTTGTGACAGTCCCGCGAACGCCGAGGGGGATGTATTTTGTCACACTGGTTGTCAGGCGACAGCCTTGCGAAAGCAGAAGAAGATTTTTCACCACATCAATGCACAATTTAGGTAACATTACATTTTTTCTGCACGATTGCTACAGTTTATATCTTTTCCAGTCCTCCAGATATTGTGTATGCGTGAAGTTTACGGTTTCATTTAATCAGTTTTGTTGTTCTTCCTTCTCGGCTGTGTCAACATATTTTTTATCGTTATTCATTTATTTGTGTATGGACCGTCTATATATAACAGATGATCAGATAGCTCAGGTGCTGCCGGAAATCGAGAGAGATGACGGAGATAAAGAGGAAGCGGAAGAAGCACTCATCTATGCTGACGTTGATAATGACCCGGACTATGATACGGGCTTTTATGAAGCTCATGCTACAAATTTACTTCTTCAAGTGTCAGAGTTACCTTTTCAAGTGCCAATTATACTTATGTATTTTCTAGTTTAATAGGAAAAGTAATACTTTTGAGAGATAATGGTTGACGAAATTTTTTTTGAAGCTAAAATCTATATTGGTATGATGTCTAACTATATATTGTTTAAATAAAGAATTTTGATCATATATGTGTTTGCCGAGTCGTATCAGAAATCCATTGTTTTCATTGCATTCAATCATTCATGAAAAGTACAAGAAACATTATGATAATCGTGAAGAATCGTGGGCGGTCAACTGACAGCCCGCGCGAACGCCGGTGTGACTCAAGTTGGCGCGAACGCATGAAGGTTAAGGCAGACATGCCAGATGACAAATGTAGGAGATGCCATCGCGAATCGGAGACCATCCAGCATATCACAGGGGGCTGTACAACAATTTCATCTACGTGTTATTTGAAGAGGCATGACCAAGAAGCCAAGATAATTCACCTGAACTTGGCAAAGAAGCACTCCTTAGGTAATAATGTTCTGCCTTACTATCAATTCCTGATACTGTTGTGGAGAATGATACACACAAGCTACTCTGGGACAGGTCAGTGAACACAGATAGAACTATATCAGCAAACAGGCCAGACATTATTCTTATTGATAAAGTGCAGATGAAAACTCTTCTAATAGATATCGCAGTCTCTAACTCGCATAATATCCAGCACAGTTATGCTGCGAAAGTGACCAAAAACATGCCTCTGGCTGAAGAGATCCGACCGATGTGGCGACAGGAATTTGTCACTGTATTGCCAATCATAATCTCTTCCACAGGTATCATACCGAAGTCGCTGAAGTCCAACCTCGATAAAATGGGGCTACACCATAATCTGCATACCAGTATGCAGAAAGTTGTTATTTTGCAGACCTGCTCCATGGTTCGTTTATTCCTCAACCTACCAGTATTGAAAACTCTACTCCGTCTTGCAACAAATGCCGATGAAATGGTGAAATGTACCCAACGATATGGTGAACATATGAGACGAAATAATAATAATAATAATAATGTTATTGGTTTTACGTCCCTTTTAACAACTGCGGCTTTTAGAGACGCCTGAGTGTCAGAATATTTCCCCGAAAGGTATCTTTAACGTGCCAGTAAATATACTTACACGGCTCTCTTGCATTTGTGCACTCTCAAATGCCGACTGGCTGCGCCAGGATTTGATCCTGCAACCTTGGGGACAGCAGGCGAGAATGTTACCGCTTAGGCTCGCAGCCAGATTAGAAAAGAAATGTCCGTATGGACCCGATGTGCTGACCACGCGTTATCCCATTATCTGTAGGCCTAGGCCCTTCATGGGTTGTAGTGCCATGGGGGAGTTAATCTTGCCAGTTGGAATTGTTCATGAAAGCGCTGTTTAAATTATGCAATTTTACGAAGAATCATGAAAATTGAAAACATTAAAGCCTGTGCCAAAGAAAGAAGAGGCGTCTTCTTGGCGTAGTTGGTAGCATGCTGAGTTTCTATGCCCAAGATTGCGGGTTCAAACCCGGCCGAAGTCGTCGGATTTTTAAGAGCTTAAAATATCCTTCAATACGCTTTCCATTGGAGGGGAAGTAAAGCCGGCGGGCCCATGTCATAGATTTATGGCATGTAAAAGAACGTTGTACTAACTACAATTGTGTGAAGCTAAATGAGTAGGATAGATTTGATAATCGCTCTATTAAGATCCAATGTTCGTCACCAGTTGTCGGTTGTGGTGGCATCTAGTAGCTAAGTTCTCAGCTAGGTGTCGCTGACGATAGCGTTTATTAGCAAAGGTAGGACCTACTTAAAATTGATCGTCTACAGTCCTTAACTGAATTAAAGATAACATACACTAATGCAGCCATTACAAATAATATCAACGTATATCAGAGAGTTTCTTCAAATACCCAAAGTACACGGGGCTCCATGACCCCGTTGTCGCAGCCCCTATACTGAGGAACTAACCAACCAACTAAAGAAAGGAGAGAATTTTGAAGAACATCCCTCAAAAAATCGATTAGTTCCTTTTGACAGTTATAGAGGAAAAGGTAAATAAAAATAAATGGATATTAGCCTGGGCAATCTAGTACATTGCGGAGTTCCTTATAGGTTTAAAAAAAAGTCCTCTCGGCACGCCGGAAGGCGGAGGTAGATTTCACCGGACAAACTTGGAGATAGTCGAAAATAGGCAGAATATGCAGGTTTTCGTAGAAGGATCAGACCTCATTTATCGCGTGAAAGTATTTTATAATTGGAGATTAATTAACTTTGTTTGTCTTCATTTTAAACATATTTTAAACATTTTATTGTCTTACGGGGACGGTAACCTTCTTGTCATTTGGAGTCCATTTTTAGCCTATTTTCAATTTTGAAAAAATAGGCTTATGAGATCACCTTTTGTCCGTGTGTGTGTGCGTGTGTGTGTGTGTGTGTGTGTGTGAGGTGTGGGTGTGTGTCCCCCCCTAATAAAATCTAAACGGCTGGAGCGATTTCAGTGAAACTCGGTACGTTCATAGCACTATTCCCGGCGACGTCGACCGTGCCCATCGAATTTTGTTACGTCTCACCAATCCAACATGGCGGCTGTGCGAAATATTTCACTAGCATTCAGTATCTCCGAAACTATAACGGATATCGCCCTGAAATTGTGTACGGTGATAAAGGGTACTACTAGAAGTTCACCTATGAAACTTTCAAAAACCTGGTTACTACATAACCAACATGGCGGCCAAGAGAAATGGAGACTTTTAAATAGACTTTTCTCGCGATTTAACTATCCAAACGTAATGAAACTTGGTACAGCAAATATTTATACACATTGCAATGCACTGGAATCTAATTTAGTTCAATTGTTTACATAACCTCAAAATGGCGCCTGTGCGAAATATTTCACTGACATTCTATATCCCCGAAACTATTACAGATATCACCCTGCAATTTTGTACGGTGATAAAGGGTACTGATACAAGTTTACCTATGTATAATTCATAAACCAGTAAAGTACAAAACGAACATGGCGACCATGCGAATTTGAAATATTTTAATAGACTTTTCTCGTGAGTTAACTCTCTGAGCACAGTGAAATGTGGTACAGTAAATGATTTTGCAGATTGTAATGTACTGCCATCTAATTTAATTCAATTGTTTACATAACCTCAAGATGGCGGCTGTGCGAAATTTTAAAATTAAGTTTTTATTTCTTGTGTCGTAATCATGCGATCGAAGTGAAAGTTTGAATAATGAACCTAGGCAATAAGTGACCTTGAATGGTACATAACTCTATGGCCTATACATATAACAATCCTAAATGGCAAGCTTCCGTAATATTTAGACGGTTCTGAATATATATGAATCTTTTACAGCAACCAAACTGAAATTTTTATGTTCATCGAGACTATGAACATATGTTCACCTATAGGACTTTCAGTAACCTCGTGAGCACGAATCCAACATGGCGGCGACGCGAATTATAAATATTTAAATGGACGTTTCTCGCGAATTAACTATCCGAGTGCCGTGAAACGTTGCACGTTTTAAATGCTTATACAAATGTTGATCCACTGGCATCTAATTTATTTCAATTGTTTGCATAATCACAAGATGGCTGCTGTGCGTAATTTTAAAATCTCGTTTTTACTTCTTGTGTTCTTATCATGCGATTGAAGTTTGAATACCACACTTACACAATAATCTTAATATAATAGTACAAAAATAAAAATCCAACCTGGCGACCGTCTGAAATATTTAGACGGTTCTCAATATCTACGAATCTGTTACAGCAATTAAACTGAAATTTTGTATGTTGATAGAGGCAATTAACATGAGCAGGATATATGAAAATAGGCTGTACAGTTCTTCACGGAACTACTTGTTATACTTGTGGTCACACTGTCCTTATGCAAGCTTTCGACACTGATGTGTAACTATGTAACGGGCTGTTACTCCTTCACGCAAAATTATATCTCCCGCAGAGATGTTGGTTGGTTCCTCAGTTTAGGGGCTGCGACAACGCGGTAATATAACCCCGTGTACTTTGGGTGAGTTTAGAATCTGTCTGATAAACGGTGTGAATTGTGATGGCTGTATTAGTCTGTAATTCAGGTAAGGAATGCAGACGCTAAATTTCAAGCAGTAGTTCCTAATGTTGCTACCAGATACTAACGTCAACGCCACCCAGCTGTGAACTTGGCTACTGGATGCCACCTCAATCAGCAACTCGCAACGAACGTTGGAAATTCCCCTCCAAAGGAAAGCTTACTGAGGGATTTTTAGCGCTCTTAGAAAATCCGACGACTTTGGCCGGCTTTGAACCCGCGACCTTGGGCATAGAAGTTCAGCATGCTACCATTTACGTCACCGAAGCCGCTTCACACTTAGTCAGATGGAAATCTGAATCTGATCTCGCGCAAGTGCGTTGTTATGGCAACGTCTGATGGCTCATCCCTCATCAATTTAGTAGTGTTGCCATGTCAACCACTGATAGCTCTTGGCATTTTCGTATAATTCCGAAATCATTTTTCTCATCCCTTGGCGCGATGGTGGCTCGTATCAAAAATTCTTTCAGACAAACGTTTTAGGTAATTATTAGGGGAATATTGTCCATTTTGTACGGTTTTGATATTGTGCCTATTAACAGAGATATGATTAATGTTTCCCGAAAAAACCACTTTTTCCCACCCCTTTGGTCAATGGTTGGTGCTATCAAAAATAGTTTCAAACATAAATTTCTGAGCTTTATCCGACACATAGTATGAACTTTGAACGGATTCGATATTTCACATATTAAGAGAGTTATAGCAATATTTCTTTCGAAAAAAAAAGTCCCCCATTTTCTTCCCATTCGACCGATTTAGCCCAGTAACGAACTCGTCCGAGATTTTATGGGTATACATATTCGGTAAAAAATTCAAAGTGATTGGTGCAAAATTACGGCAGTTATCGTGTCCACAAGAAACTGATATACATATATACATATATTACATAAATTATATATAAACTTTTGAACTGACGGTGATTTTGGGGTCTGGGGGATGTGAAACGCGAAGATATGTCGAAATTTTCCGGAAATCGAAACATGGTACCCATTGCAATAGTTAGCTTTCTAATGAAATCTACCTAAAATACTGCCGTCAACGACGCCTAGCTGTGAACTTGGCTACTAGATGCCACCTCAATCAGCAACTCGCAACGAACGTTGGAACGTCCCCTCCGAAAGAAAGCAAACCCAGGTTTTTTAGCGCTCTTAGTAAATCCGACGACTTCGGCCGGGTTTGAACCCGCGACCTTGGGCATAGAAGTTCAGCATGCTACCAGTTCCGATACCGAAGTCGCTTCCCACTGACATATGAAAACTGAATGTGATCTCGTGCAGTGGCGTTGTCATAGCAACTGCTGATGGTCATCCCTTATCAATTAAAAGTAAAGTTGTCATGGCAACCTCTCTTCGCACTTGGCATTTTCTTATAATTTAAATAATTTTGTTCACCCCGTGGCGTAATGGTGGGTCATATCAAAAATTCTTTCAGACAAAAGTTTTAGGTAATTATTGGAGGAATATTGTCCATTTTGTGCGGTTTTGATATTGTGCCTATTAACAGAGATATGATTAATGTTTCCCGAAAAACCCACTTTTTCCCACCCCTTTGGTCAATGGTTGGTGCTATCAAAAACCTTATTTGACATAAATTTTTGGCACTTATCCGACACATATTATGAACTTTGAAGGGATTCGATATTTCATGTATTAAGAGAGTTATAGCGATATTTCACTTTTTCGAAAAAAGCCCCCCATTTTTGCCCCCTTTGACCGATTTTGCCCATTAACGAACTCGACCGAGATTTTATAGGGATACATATTATGTAAAAAATTCAAAGTGATTGGTGCAAAATTACGGCAGTTATCGTGTCCACAAGAAACTGATAGATATATATATATATATATATATATATATACAGTAGACTCTCACAAATCCGGACCTCAAAAATCCGGACTCCGGCAAATCCGGACCGCTCAAAAAATATTTTTTGTAATACAAAATCAGTAAAATGTAGGTAACGTGATGCTTAAGCGCCTTCAATTTCTCCGCGACCATTCCGCATTACAAGAATGACGTCTTTTCTATTCTACTGGCTGTGCGGCACGGCGGGAGGTCATTGACTCGCCCCCTCCCCAACAGCTCTTTGTTTACTCATACAGTACTTAGTTGACCGCGCTCACTCTCTCTGTGCAGACGTTATTTTCGGTGGCTACCTCGTGTTGTGTCGGTGCTCTGTGTTTCTCGCGTCTTGTTTTTAAGTACTGTAAGATGAGTAACAAACGAAAGCAAGTGTGTGTGTCAGTGGAAGAAAAACTCCGTGCTATAAAGAGGATTGATGCTGGAGAATCGGCGAAAAAAATCGCTCTAGAGTTAGGAGTAGGAACAAGTACAGTTTCAGATTGGAAGAAGAATCGCGGACAGATAGAAAAATGGTGTTCCTCTCAATCCAGTGGAAGTGCGATTAAAATTAGAAAAAGCATGCATAAAGGCAAACATGTAGAAGTTGAAGAAGCATTGTTCTTGTGGCATGAACATTTAAGAGGTAAAGGGGTTCCTATTACGGGGCCTATGCTTCAAGAAAAGGCGTTGCATTTCAAAAAAGAAATTGAAGGTGAAGATGGTGAGTTTACAGCAAGTGAAGGTTGGCTTGATCGTTGGAAGAAACGATTTGGTGTTCGTAAACTGTCAATAAGTGGGGAGGCATTATCAGCCAACAAAGATGCTGTTCCTGAATTCAAGAAACTACTTTTTAGTATCTTGGACAAAGAAGAAATTTCCGGAGAACAGCTCTACAACTGCGACGAGACTGGTTTAAATTATAAGATGTTGCCCACAAAAACTCTTGCGTCAAAAAAAGAAGTTTCAGCCCCGGGCTACAAAAAGAGCAAGGAACGAGTTACGGTGTTGGCGTGTAGTAATGTGACCGGCAGTCATAAGCTTAGGTTAACATTGATTGGAAAATCAAAAAAACCACGAGCTTTTAAGAAAATAAAGAAAGATGATGAGTTGCCACTTTGGTATACAAACCAACAAAAAGCGTGGATGAATTCTGCAATTTTCAAGACATGGTTTACCAAGGAGTTTGTCCCGTCAGTAGAGACACATCTGACTGAAAATAATTTACCAAGAAAAGCAATTCTGTTGTTAGACAACGCTCCAACACATCCGATCGCTGACGAATTAACAGACGGTGAAATCAAAGCAGTGTTCTTGCCGCCAAATGTGACAGCTGTGTGTCAGCCTATGGACCAAGGGGTACTTCAAGCTCTAAAATTAAAGTACCGTCGTAGACTTCTCAGTTATTTGATTTCGGCGATTGAGAATGACGAGGATTACATCGGTGCATTGAAGAAGATTGACGTTTTGGATGTAATTAGGTGGGTAGCCGAAGGGTGGGAGGAAATTTCTCCTTCATCAATAGTTTCGTCATGGAAAGTTCTCTTGGACCATCAGGGAAACAAGTTTGAAGAAATAGCCGTCGAAAACGTTGATGAAAATCAGTTTGAAAGGGAAAACGTCGTTACACTGTTGGAAAAAATACCCGGATGTGAGGAAGTGAGTGATAATGATGTCCATGAATGGATGAACAATGACGACGAAAATGAAATAACAGACGATGATATAGTCAGAATGGTGACAAATGAAGATTGTTTGGAAGAAGAGGAACTACCTGAGAGCAACATAAACCTGATTCCACATTCAGAAGGATTTAAAATGTTGGACCGAGCCCTAGAGTACATTACTCAGCAGGATGGAATATCTTCAGCTGACATCATTTGTTTAATGAAGTTAAGAGACATTGCGGCAAGAAAACGTGCTGAAACTGTGAAGCAGAAAAATATTCAAGACTTTTTCAAGCATGTGTAAGTTTGTTTTTACACACTGTTTCTGATGATTTATTTTCATTTATTTTGCATACTGTAGTACTGTAATGTAAATTCTTAAGTCTTATTAAAGTTGTTCAATACTATTAACCATCTATTTTTTCTACCCCTGTGTTCAGTTAATTGCAGTTCAGAACTGTTTTATGCGAGTAACAATAAAGTACACATATCGGCACGGAGTGGCGGCGATCGCGGCACGCAAACCACTGCCGCGACCGACGTCACTCTGTCTCCGGGAAATCCGGATTTTTCGGAATCCGGATCGGCCGTCCGCCACATTGGTCCGGATTTTCGAGAGTCTACTGTATATATATAGATAGATAGATAGATAGATACATATATACATAAATTATATATAAACTTTTGAACTGACGGTGGTTTTGGGGTCTGGGGGATGTGAAACGCGAAGATATGTCGAAATTTTCCGGAAGTGGAAACATGGGCCCCATTGCAATAGTTAGCTTTCTAAAGAAATCTACCTAAAATATGCTGTTCTAATAATACGGACAGGTATTGTATATGCTCAGTTCCTTTAACCAGAATGGCTTCATGAGGAGAAGTTGAAAGAGGCAGTTTCAATGCTGTCCTCTCTATCAGAAGACTTACAGCAACACAATCGCGGAAGACAATAACTGACTCACGCGTAATCCTTTTTAGTGGCCATTCAAGTATTACGTGAGGCTTTCCCTGTCCATAGCTTAACCCGCCTCCTCTCCAAAATGTCCACGCAACACATTTTTCGCCTTCAACTTCGTGTTCTGTAAAGCAACGAAAGGAAATTTATTTACCAGAAGGTTTTTTTCAAGGGGTTATCCAATCTTGAAAAATAAATTGCTGGAACTTAAATGCCCTCCCTGCACTGCCGGTGTAATCGGCTGAAACCAGGAGAAGGAGGAGGTGGGGATAAGGTAAGTTATACCAGCTCTATCGAAATTAAGAATATCAGTGGGATGCTTGTCACATAGAGTAGATCACACATTTTCATTCTAGGCTGAACTAATTGTCATAATAACACCTCTGAATCAAAATCTAGCAAACATTGTATGTTCTTGCTGTGTATGTTGCGAGGTTTCGCACAGGTGTATAAAGTTACCCTCATCACTATGCTATTGATACACCCTGCCTCGACCCTACTGGGATAGAAACCCTTGAACTAAATGAAGTACGAAACAAATGAGAAAAATAATATTGTACAGGGAGTTTATCATGTACTCGCAGCACATGGCCATGAAATAAATGAGATAGCATAGTACGATGAGCATGTCTTGCACTCTGAGCACTTTGAAACGAAACAAATCAGAAAACATTGAACGATAAGCATGTCTTGCACTCTGAGCACTTTGGAACGAAACAAATCAAAAAACATTGGACGATAAGCATGTCTTGCACTCCGAACACATTGGCACGGAACAAATGAGGAAACAATGTACGATAAGCATACCTTCCACTCCCGAGCTCCTTGGCACAAAATAAATGAGAAAACATTGTACGATACGAATGGCTTGGAGTTCAAGCATTTTGGCACGAAAGAAATGAGACAACTTTATTAGTGTGGTAGTGACAGAGCTGCTTCACTTCTTTTTGAACCCTCCTCGTATCGGCCCCGAACCTGATATCTCGCTAACCAAACATGGGATTAGAACATACAGGGTGTCCTAGTACTCGTAGTGACGCCCCCTACTTTCCTATAGCCTCTTTATTTAATTAAAAGACCAAAACTAAAAGGTCATTCGCGAGTAGTGGGGTAGTGTTGGTTTTCTCAAGTCGCGCTCGTGCTTGAATATGTATGGCTATGTAGGGAAAGGGATAGGTGGTGGGGGAGGAGTAGGGTCGAGTGAGGGGTCGTTTAGATGGTATTTTTTCCGCTCTAGGTGATGGTGAGGTTATTTTTTTTAAATGGATGGAATTGGGAAACGCCATTTGGGGTAAACATGTTGTTTTTTGACATTTTGGCGATGAATGTTTTTTTATACGCATGCGCGCTTGAGGAGTTTTGTAAGAGGGCGGGCTTTTTAAATGATTTATAAATGAGTGTTTTTTAATATGTATTGAAATAAACCCCAAAAAACTAATAGGTCATCGGCTTTTTACTATCTCGCTAACCAATAATCGGATTTATACCTATGAGGTGTCGTAGGACTCGTGGTGAACTCTCCTTTTCTATGGACGGGGTATATTCACTCCAAAATAAGAACTACCCTTACCCGGGGGATGAAATAGTAATTTATTTTTGTATGCTTACGAACTTGGCGGTTTTTTGTAAAAGAGCGGGCTTTTTTTAAATGATTATTTATAAATGACTGTTTTTTAAATATGTATTTAAATAAACCAAAAACAACTAATAGGTCATCGGCTTTTTACTATCTCGCTAACCAATAATCGGATTTAAACCTATGAGGTGTCCTAGGACTCGTGGTGAACTCCCCTTTTCTATGGACGGGGTATATCCACACCAAAATAAAAACTACCCTTACCCGGGGGGGGGGGGTAAATAATATGTTTTGTACGTGCCCGCACGGACGGCTTTTGTCAAAAGGACCTAACTATACGTTTGTTAATATTTTCTGAACCCCTCATGGGATTTTGCCATAGGCAGTATCCTAGCCCTGGGGGTGACACCCCGTTTTTGAATGTATGATTCATTTTTGTCAAAAGGGCCTAACTACACTTTTGTTCATATCTCGCGAACCAATCATGCTAGGGACTTGTATGAGGGGTCCTAGCACTTGGGGCGACGTCCCCCCGTTAAAGGGTGAAACTACCCACCAAAATTGAAAAATTCATATCTTGGAAACGAAGAACCCTAAAATTAGGTGTGATAGCTTAAAAAATAGTGGATGATATGGGCTTTTACCTCGATTGGTCATTTCACCCCTAAAACAGTAAATAGTCATGTTATGGGGGAAAACGTGTTAAACACCTAAAAATGATAAATGAACCTAAGATCTTTTGTTTTTGATGAAAAATAGCAGGGGGTGAAAACAACCCCCCAAATTAAAAAATCCATATCTTGGAAACGTAGAAGCCTAAAACTAGGTGTGATAGCTTAAAAAATAGGGGATGATATGGGCTTTTACCTCGATTGATCATTTCACCCCTAAAACAGTAAATAGTCATGTTATGGGGAAAAACGTGTTAAACACTTAAAAAATGATATATGAACCTAAGATCTTTCGTTTTTAATGAAAAATAGCAGGGGGGTGAAAACAACCCCCCAAATTGAAAAATCCATATCTAGGAAACGAAGAAGCCTAAAATTTGGTGTGATAGCTTAAAAATAGGGGATGATATGAGCTTTTACCTCGATTAGTCATTTCACCCCTCAAACAGTAAATAGTCATGTTATGGGGAAAAACGTGTTAAACACCTAAAAATGATATATGAAACTAACATCTATTGTTTTTGATGAAAAATAGCAGGGGGTGAAAACAACCCCCCAAATTGAAAAATCCATATCTAGGAAACGAAGAAGCCTAAAATTTGGTGTGAAGCTTAAAAAATAGGCTCTGACATGCCCTTTTACCTGGATAGGTCATTTCACCCCTAAAACAGTAAATAGTCATGTTATGAGGAAAAAATGTGTTATACACCTAAAAGCATAAGCATCTTTGTGAAACCATGCTTTAATGGACATGTGTATGGAGGATGATTGTTATTATTATTATTAGGTAATTATGGATTAATGTGTGTATAGATAACTAACCAGTGGGGAGCGTGGTGCCGCAGGTGCTTAGCTGCTCGTCTTTACCCGGACGGCTGGGGTTCAAATCCCGGTGACAGCGGGGGTTGGAATTTTCACCTGAAAAAATCACATGGGGTCAGAAAGGGCATTCGGCCTTAAATCCCTGGCCAAAACCAAAATGAACCTGATTGGCTCCGGCGACTCAAAATAATAGGGAAAAGCCCAAGAAAGCAAGGTAACTCACCAGTAATAGTAAACATTGGTTTGAGGTGTTGAAGAAGTCAGGATGGCCAACCCATTGCCATGGTTCGCGAATGGACCCCAAAAAGATTTACCTGTCAAGACTCAGTATATCCTGTTGCATCCTTTAGAGAAAAAATCGAACCGGGGCCTCTGTGGTGACAGTGGACTTATATTCATGATACTTTTTAAACAAACATACGCTTGCATACTTCCGCTGGGTTGAATCTGCACAGAGACACTGGCTTTGGTTTGTCCAGTGTGCCTTGGTGATAACAGCACAGCGATCTTGTCAGCAAGTTTCATATTACTCGTCTGCTTGATAGTGGACGTGCTCTGCACCGTGTTATCATACAGGACATGACTAGATAGTTGTTAGGTTTGACAGAGGCTTAGTGTAGCTTATTGCGACCTTGAAATGAATGCCATGGTATAGTCGGGGTTGGAAGCCAAAACCTTAGGGTTGACAACCAAGTAGGTTAACCACTACACGGTGAGATGGTCAAATAATAATGTAACAGAACATATAGAAACGTTTTCTATAGTTTAACGAATTGGCTAAGAGCCATACCATGAGAGGTGTAGGTAATGGAAATTGAATCCTTAGCTGATGATTATACTACTTGTAATCTATAGCCATGCCCACGTATAAGCTATCATGTTAGAAAAAGAATTGTATGGCTTGTTTTAAACGGAGAATAATTGTGTTTACTGAGAAACACAAATCTGAATTTAAAATTAGTTTATGTCCTACATGATGTTTGAACTCTTTTTTTTATTTATACTTTAGACAAACGCTAACATAGTTGTCATTCAGAAGCCATGGCCGCCTCTTTTCCAATCCTACACCGTACGCTGAAGTTAAAATGATTAATGATCACGTTACAGACAGCCAGTATCAAAGCCATGAGAACTAAGTGAACAAAGAATAAAATTCATGAGCCAGTGAGGAATTCAACATGCTGTCCTTTGGCCAAAAGAGAAGCGTTCTACAAACTTAACCACCAAGCTGTCCTATCGACCCTCAATGGTTTGGGTCATCGTAAAGATGAAAATTAAATCTAAGCTATAACTAAAACTAACTACACTCTTATACACTAGAAGAAGAAATGGAAAACAAAAGGGCAAATAAAGGACAGAAGGAATAAAAAATGGCCCTCAAGCATGTGGATTGAGGGAGTTGGAAGGAAGGAGTGCCATGAAAGGCAGATAAAAAGTATAATAGGAGAGTCTCTGCCCCAGAGGTAATGGATAAAGAGGAGGAAAATTGGACTCAGCTCAGAAATCACTTGGGATCGCCAACTTCCAAACTGATCAGCCGTAAGCCCCTTGAGGGTGTAGCCATATGCAGAGTGCATCGCAAGTGGTGGGGCTATATCCACCCTACCTTCTTGAGGGGGCTTGAGCAATAGACAGGAAATAACACGAAAATAAAAACAAGGCTGCCTCCTCACACTAGTAGGATATCAGAAAAAATAAATAAACAAGGGCCAATGAAGTTGCAAAAGGAAGAGACTCCCTAGGCCTCAGATACCCTAATCATGTTGGGGTCGGTAGAGGACAAGAGTTGAGCAAGTGTGGTCGACAGGAAATAAGACAGAGAGGAGCCTAACACAAGTTAGTGGAAGCAATGACGGTCTCAGCTGGGACTCTGTGATCGTCAACCTACATGACGCTAGATATGACGCCCAGGGGCGGAATTAACGACCTCTTTTGTTTTATATCACATAACATGACTTATAATGCAATACTGGTCCTAGGGTATGCAAAATTGTATTAGAAACTCAGCTAATAATAGTGTGCATGCCCATGATTATTTCCCCGAGTATAGTACATGGGACAGATAACCATGATTTCCAAGCCCCTAAGTTAGACAAAAACAAATTATTTTCATTTTCCAATGAGTTGGGGTGAGGTGAGGTGAGATTTCTATACACAAAACTGATGTGGTTTCCCACTTCTACTCCAGGCAAATGCACATTTGATGTTAAGAATAGTGAAATGGTTTGCAACTGCCCAATGCCAGGACCTGATAAGTGGCTTTTAAAAATGGAATGGAATGGAGTACACTTACCCCAAAACCAACAAGACTAATGTTCGATCCCCCACAACAACCATGCTTAAAGTCAATATAAATGACTATGCACTTCAGCTCATGATGGTCTCCTCTCTCCAATCCTACCCCTTGGTGGTGAAAGGCACACTCTAATACAACCATCATAGAGACAGGTTATCTGTTAAATACCTAACTATCCCCAGATTTACCTAAAATTTTCCTAAAATCCACTACATTTTCCGCAAATTGACCAAATAACACAACATTCCAGGAAATTCAACAAATGACTACCAGATTTATTGAAATTCCATTGATTTACCTAGGCATGGTTTAAACTACCTCAAATTCATATAAAATTAGACGAATATAGATGAAAATTCACTAAAATTTACCAAACTTACCCAAAGTGGGCTAGAAACCATGAAATTTATCCATTTGTTTTGTAAATTCACTATATGTACTCGAAAATTCCGTAATATTGCCTTTACAAGTATGCTTTTATTGTTGTTGTTTCGTTTACCACACTCCCTGCAGACAAATACCTCAACATGACTTTCTGTTAGGCTAGGATCTGTACATTGGACGTGATAGTTGAGTTTCATCTTTCATAAACTCGTTTCTGAGGTGGGTGTCAGAAAAGACATTCAGCTTTAAAAACCACACTCTGACATAGACTTTCATAACCTCTTACGTTGGGGTTGATAACACTAACGACATTGAATGATTGAACGGTTTCCTTTTCACAATTCCTGTCTATACTTTCCCCTTGAAGGTTGCTACAATGCAATTAAATTTAATAAATACCTTAAGATGGTTTCATTTGTTTAATGATATGGTGTTGATGATGGATATATACGTTAAGACTAATTTTTGTTAAGTCTTGACTGGCCTTGCAATTAGAAATTGACAAACCAAACATGGGTTATCTACCAGGGGAACACTTTGACCACTATGTTGGTTATTGACCAGTAAGTACAGTTCTAGTAATGAGACACAAACAATGAGCGCGCAATGCGGTGGAGATTGGTACCACGATGTACTGTCGGTTATGTAGCTATGTGGAATGTACATCACATATGGTTTACTTGAAGGTTTGGAGGTTCCATTAAAGATATTTCTACAATAAGCCATTTTCAAATGGTCATTCGTGGGTATGAAAATATTTATTATATGGTATTTTATGTAAACAATTATCATTTATAAAATTTTTATACGTTTACTGTATTCTTATTTAATGTAAGCACTGGAGGCACTATCGACCAAAATACAGCACTATCTGGAATGTAAATTGCATACTTGAAGGTTTGGTGATCCCATTAAAGGTATTCCTACAATAAATGATTTTTAAGTTCTCGTTTTATGACATGATTATCTAATATATGCTATCTGCTAATAGGATTTGACACTGGAATTATTTTACAAGTAGTTGTTTTAATGACCAACAGAGTTTAATGTTAACAAGGCACAGCTCTATTTGAAATTTTGAATAACATATTGCATGTTATACATCATATGCCACTACTGTAAGGCTTGTGATTTATTTAATGCCTTTAACCCTATATTAAACACTCAGTTTGCAATACTGATTACTGCAATGTTACTGAAAAAAAATTGAAACAAAACAAAAATCAGCATTGAAAATCCAAAAAGAGGTTGAGCATATATATAGTGGGGAAAAGAAAAGTTTTGTAAACTCTAATGTCCAACAAGACTTATTAAATCAGTAACTGACAGGGTGGCCGAGTGGTTAAGGCGTTTGACTTAAGATGAAATTTCCAAATATATAAGGAAGCAAGGGTTCGAATCCCTTCCCTGACATAACTATTGCTTGAACATGCAAGAAAACAAGAAATATACACAAACTATGTTTATCAATTTAATCATTTTTTTTACAAGTGATAGACACACAAAATACAGCTCTTTTGGTTTATCATTTCTTTTAAACATAACACTTGTTGAAAATTATTTTTTAGGGGATGGGGGTGATGCTATGTTGACCCATCACACTATAATAGCAGCTTTACGAAGTTCATTTTCTATATTTAATAGCCCTTTCTCATAACCAATATGACCAACATGTTTACAGGCATGCAAGAGCAGTAGACGTTCGACTAATATATTAGGATCGTTCCATTTGCTATTTTTTATGAATGGTTTCAGAAACTCGGGAAGCAGTTCATCATTATCACCATCATTACGATTATCATCCTCATTATTATAATCATTTTCATAATGATGATCATTATCATCGTTATTATTACCATCATAATTTCCACCTGTGTCCACAGTCTGTTCAATGGTTTGAGTTGCCTTTGATAGTGTTGAAAGCTTCTTTTTAGATGTGCTAGAATGCTTTAACATTGTTATGTTATTATTACCACTATTACCTTTCCCCACTAACTTCTTGATGGGGTATATTGTCTCTGATAGGGTTGAGGGCTTTTCAGATGTGGGTGCGTGTCTGAACATGGGTTTCACAGGAGGTGTTAAAGGTTTCTCATTAAACAACTCGCTAACAGCATGAGTGCGTTGTAGTGTATTAAACTTGAGGTTAATATTATCTTGAGCAGCACTACCTTTCTCTTGGACTTGGTTTCTTGCTTTGGTTTGGGTTTTCCTTACATTTAGACTAGCGTGATTATTAATATTACGTTCATGATTGTTTGAAGAAAGTACGTCCAATTCTTTTGTTTTAAGCATTCCTCGACACTGTTTCGATCGTTGCATTGAACAGCGCCAAATAACAGTTCCATTTTATTGCCTCGTTTCACAATATATGAATGTCCTTTATACTATGCATAAGGCTTACCATACCTAGTCACTGATACTTCCATATCAACTGTCAAGCACAAACTAATCTCTAGTAAAGACAACTTGGTAATAACAACAATAGTTTAATGTGGGATCATATATACATGCAAAAAGTGGGAGCAAATTTGGGGGTAAAAAGTGGGAGCAAAAGTGGTAGCAAATGTGGGTGAAAAAAATTACTGTGAGCAAAAAGTGGGAGCAAATATTGGATCAAATGTGGGAGCAAAGCAAATATAAAAAGTGGGAGCAAATATGCTAACAAATATGTCAACAAATATACCAGCAAAACAAATACACAAGTCAAGATAGATTAAAGTGCAAAGAATATATGGAAGCAAATATGAGAGCAAAAATGGTGTTTTCCTAAAACAACTAGACATAACAAACTTAGTCATAACCTAACCTAACCTAACCTAACCAAACCTAACCTCACCTAACCTCACCTAACCTAATCTAACCTCACCTTACCTAACCTCACCTCACCTAACTTCACCTTACCTAACCTAACCTAACTTCACCTAACCTAACTTGACTGAACTTTACCTAACCTAACCCATCATAACTTCACCTAACCTAACTTTACCTAATCTAACTTCACCTAACCTAACTTTCAACTCTCAGATCAAAATTAAATTCTAGGCATAGTTGAGTTGGAACCCAAGACTTCAGGGATAACACACAAGTATACTAGCCACTACACCGCAAAATGGGCAAATTATCATGCAACTCAACATAAAGTAAAAGTTTCCTGTAGTGTAACTCATTGGCTGTCAACCATAGTTTGAGAATTCAAACCCAAGACCTCAGGACTTTGGTTTTGAACATTATCAGAAATATTATTCCATTTACATTTTGCTGCTGCTTATAGTTATAAGAGTTGGCATTAATATGGGAAGCAAAAAAAAGTGGCTCCCACATTTGCTCCCATATTTGCTCCCACTTTTGCCCCCATATTTGCTCCCATATTGGCTCCCACATTGTCTCCCACTTTTTTTGCTTCTCATATTAATGCCAACTTATGTTATGTTATGTCATGTTTAAAAGAAATGATAAACCAAAAGAGCTGTATTCTGTGTGTCTATCACTTGTAAGAAAAATAATAAAAAATTGACTAAATTGATAAACATAGTTTGTGTATATTTCTTGTTTTCTTGCATGTTCAAGCAATAGTTATGTCAGGGAAGGGATTCGAACCCTTGCTTCCTTATATATTTAGAAATTTGATCTTAAGTCAAACGCCTTAACCACTCGGCCACCCTGACAGTTACTGATTTAATTAGTCTTGTTGGACATTAGTGTTTGCAAAACTTTTCTTTTCCCCACTATATATATGCTCAACCACTTTTTGGTTTTTCAATGCTGATTTTTGTTTTGTTTCAATTTATTTTTTCAGTAACATTGCAGTTATCAGTATTGCAAACTGAGTGTTTAATATAGGGTTAAAGGCAATAAATAAATCACAAGCCTTACAGTAGTTGCATATGATGTATAACATGCAACATGTTATTCAAAATTTCAAATAGAGCTGTGCCTTGTTAACATTAAACTCTGTTGGTCATTAAAACAACTACTTGTAAAATAATTCCAGTGACAAATCCTATTAGCAAATAGCATATATTAAATAATCATGCCATAAAACGAGAACTTAAAAATCATTTATTGTAGGAATACCTTTAATGGGATCACCAAACCTTCAAGTATGCAATATACATTCCAGATAGTGCTGTATTTTGGTCGATAGTGCCTCCAGTGCTAACATTAAATAAGAATACAGTAAACGTATAATTTTTTTATAAATGATAATTGTTTACATAAAATACCATATAATAAGTATTTTCACACCAACGAATGACCATTTGAAAATGGTTTATTGTAGAAATATCTTTAATGGAACCTCCAAACCTTCAAGTAAACCATATGTGATGTACATTCCACATAGCTACATAACCGACAGTACATCGTGGTACCAATCTCCACCGCATTGTGCGCTCATTGTTTGTGTTAGATTTCTGTCTCATTACTAGAACTGTACTTACTGGTCAATAACCAACATAGTGGTCAAGGTGTTCCCCTGGTAGATAACCCATGTTTGGTTTGTCAATTTCTAATTGCAAGGGCAGTCAAGACCTAACAAAAATTAGTCATAACGTATATATCCATCATCAACACCATATCATTAAACAAATGAAACCATCTTAAGGCATTTATTAAATTTAATTGCATTTTAGCAACCATCAAGAGGAAAGTATAGACAGGAATTGTGAAAAGGAAACCGTTCAATCATTCAATGTCGTTAGTGTTATCAACCTCAACGTAAGAGGTTATGAAAGTCTATGTCAGAGTGTGGTTTTTACAACTGAATGTCTTTTCTGACACCCTCCTCAGAGACGAGTTTATGAAAGATGAAACTCAACTATCACGTCCTATGTCCATGGTTTCTAGCCCACTTTGGGTAAGTTTGGTAAATTTTAGTGAATTTTCATCTATATTCGTCTAATTTTATATGAATTTGAGGTAGTTTAAACCATGCTTAGGTAAATCAATGGAATTTCAATAAATCTGTTAGTCATTTGTTGAATTTTGCTGGAATGTTGTGTTATTTGGTCAATTTGCGGAAAATGTAGTGGATTTTAGGAAAATTTTAGGTAAATCTGGGGATAGTTAGGTATTTAACAGATAACCTGTCACTATGATGGTTGTATTAGGGTGTGCCTTTCACCACCAAGGGGTAGGATTGGAGAGAGGTGACCATCATGAGCTGAAGTGCATAGTCATTTATATTGACTTTAAGAACGGTTGTTGTGGGGGATCGAACACTCCTCTTGTTGGTTTTGGGGTAAGTTTACTCCATTCCATTCCATTTTTTAAAAGCCACTAATCAGGTCCTAGCATTGGGCAGTTGCAAACCATTTCACTATTCTTAACATCAAATGTGCATTTGCCTGGAGTGGAAGTGGGAAACAACATCAGTTTGGTGTATAGAAAACTCACCTCACCTCACCCCAACTCATTGGAAAATGAAAATCATTTGTTTTTGTCTTACTTAGGGGCTTGGAAATCATGGTTATCAGTCCCATGTACTATACTCGGGGAAATAATCATGGGCATGCACACTATTATTAGCTGAGTTTCTAATACAATTTTGCATACCCTAGGACCAGTATTGCATTATAAGGCATGCCGTGTGATATAAAACAAAAGAGGTCTTTAATTCCACCCCTGGGCGTCATATGTAGTGTATTGTAGGTTGACGATCACGGAGTCCCAGCTGAGACCGTCATTGCTTCCACTAACTTGTGCTAGGCTCCTCTCTGTCGACCACACTTGCTCAACTCTTGTTCTCTACCGACCCCAACATAATTAGGGTATCCGAGGCCTAGGGAGTCTCTTCCTTTTGTAACTTCATTGGCCCATGTTTATTTATTTTTTCTGATATCCTACTAGTGTGAGAAGGCAGCCTTGTTTTAATTTTCATGTTATTTCCTGTCTTTTGCTCAAGCCCCCTCAAGAAGGTAGGTTGTATATAGCCCCACCACTGGCGATGCACTCTGCATATGGCTACACCCTCAAGGGGCTTACGGCTGATCAGTTTGGAAGTTGGCGACCCCAAGGGATTTCTGAGCTGAATCCAGTTTTCCACCTCTTTATCCATTGCGTCTGGGGCAGAGCCTCTCCTATTATACTTTTTATCTGCCTTTCATGGCACTCCTTCCTTCCAACGCACTCAATCCACATGCTTGAGGGCCTTTTTTATTCCTTCTGTCCTTTATTTGCCCTTTTTTTCAGTTCTTCTTCTAGTATATAAGAGTGTAGTTAGTTTTAGTTGTAGCTTAGATTTAATTTTCATCTTCACGATGACCCAAACCATTGAGGGTCGATAGGACAGCTTGGTGGTTAAGTTTGTAGAACGCTTCTCTTTTGTCCAAAGGACAGCATGTAGAATTCCTCACTGGCTCATGAATTTTATTCTTTGTTCACTTAGTTCTCATGGCTTTGAAACTGGCTGTCTGTAACGTGATCATTATTCATTTTAACTTCAGCGTACGGTGTAGGATTGGAAAAGAGGCGGCCATGGCTTCTGAATGACAACTATGTTAGCGTTTGTCTAAAGTATAAATAAAAAAAGAGTTCAAACATCATGTAGAACATAAACTAATTTTAAATTCAGATTTGTGTTTCTCAGTAAACACAATTATTCTCCGTTTTAAACAAGCCATACAATTCTTTTTCTAACATGATAGCTTATACGTGGGCATGGCTATAGATTACAAGTAGTATAATCATCAGCTAAGGATTCAATTTCCATTACCTACACCTCTAATGGAATGGCTCTTATCCAATTCGTTAAACTATAGAAAACGTTTCAATATGTTCTGTTACATTATTATTTGACCATCTCACCGTGTAGTGGTTAACCTACTTGGTTCTCAACCCTAAGGTCTTGGCTTCCAACCCCGACTATACCATGACATTCATTTCAAGGTTGCAATAAGCTTCACTAAGCCTTTGTCAAACCTAACAACGATCTAGTCATGTCCTGTATGATAACACGGTGCAGACCACGTCCACTATCAAGCAGACGAGTAATATGAAACTTGCTGACAAGATCGCTGTGCTGTTATCACCAAGGCACACTAGACAAACCAAAGCCAGTGTCTCTGTGCAGATTCGACCCAGCGGTAGTATGCAAGCGTATGTTTGTTTAAAAAGCATCATGAATATAACTCCACTGTCACCACAGAGGCCCCGGTTCGATTTTTTCTAAAGGATGCTACAGGATATACTGAGTCTTGACAGGTAAATCTTTTTGGGGTCCATTCGCGAACCATGGCAAAGGGTTGGCCATCCTGACTTCTTCAACACCTCAAACCAATGTTTACTATTACTGGTGAGTTACCTTTCTTTCTTGGGCTTTTCCCTATTATTTTGAGTCGCCGGAGCCAATCAGGTTCATTTTGGTTTTGGCCGGGGATTTAAGGCCGAATGCCCTTTCTGACGCCATGTGATTTTTTCAGGTGAAAATTCCAACCCCCGCTGTCACCGAGATTTGAACCTCAGCCGTCCGGGTAAAGACGAGCAGCTAAGCACCTGCGCCATCACGCTCCCCACTGGTTAGTTATCTATACACATATTAATCCATAATTACCTAATAATAATAATAACAATCATCCTCCCCACACATGTCCATTAAAGCATGGTTTCACAAAGATGCTTATGCTTTTAGGTGTATAACACATTTTTTACTCATAACATGACTATTTACTGTTTTAGGGGTGAAATGACCTATCCAGGTAAAAGCGCATGTCATGGCCTATTTTTTAAGCGTTCACACCTAATTTTAGGCTTCTTCGTTTCCTAGATATGGATTTTTCAATTTGGTGGGTTGTTTTCACCCCCTGCTATTTTTCATCAAAAACATAAGATCTTAGGTTCATATATCATTTTTAGGTGTTTAACACGTTTTTTCCCCATAACATGACTATTTACTGTTTTAGGGGTGAAATGACCAATCGAGGTAAAATCCCATATAATCCCCTATTTTTTAAGCTATCACACCTAATTTTAGACTTCTTCGTTTCCTATATATGTATTTTTCAATTTGGGGGGTTGTTTTCACCCCCCTGCTATTTTTCATCAAAAACAAAAGATCTTCGTTTCATTTATCATTTTAAGGTGTTCAACACGTTTTCCCCCCATAACATGACTATTTACTGTTTTTGGAGTGAAATGATCAATCGAGGTAAAAGCCCATATCAGCCCCTATTTTTTAAGCTATCACACCTAATTTTAGGCTTCTTCGTTTCCAAGATATGGATTTTTCAATTTGGGGGGTTGTTTTCACCCCCTGCTATTTTTCATCAAAAACAAAAGATCTTCGTTTCATTTATCATTTTTAGGTGTTCAACACGTTTTCCCCCATAACATGACTATTTACTGTTTTAGGGGTGAAATGATCAATCGAGATAAAAGTCCATATCATCCCCTATTTTTTAAGCTATCACACCTAATTTTAGGCTTCTTCGTTTCCAAGATATGGATTTTTCAATTTGGGGGGTTGTTTTCACCCCCCTGTTATTTTTCATCAAAAACAAATGATCTTAGGTTCATTTATCATTTTTAGGTGTTTAACACGTTTTCCCCCAAAACATGACTATTTACTGTTTTAGAGGTGAAATGACCCATCGAGGTAAAAGCCCATATCATCCCCTATTTTCTAAGCTATCACACCTAATTTTAGGGTTCTTCGTTTCCAAGATATGAATTTTTGAATTTTGGGGGGTAGTTTCACCCCCAAACGGGGGTGACGTCGCCCCAAGTGCTAGGACCCCTCATACAAGTCCCTAGCATGATTGGTTCGCGAGATATGAACAAAAGTGTAGTTGGGCCCTTTTGACAAAAATGAATCATACATTCAAAAACGGGGTGTCACCCCCAGGGCTAGGATACTGCCTATGGCAAAATCCCATGAGGGGTTCAGAAAATATTAACAAACCTATAGTTAGGTCCTTTTGACAAAAGCCGTCCGTGCGCGCACATACAAAAAATATTATATACCCCCCCCCCCCCCCGGGTAAGGGTAGTTTTTATTTTGGAGTGGATATACCCCGTCCATAGAAAAGGGGAGTTCACCACGAGTCCTAGGACACCTCATAGGTTTAAATCCGATTATTGGTTAGCGAGATAGTAAAAAGCCGATGACCTATTAGTTTTTTTGTTTATTTAAACACATATTTAAAAACACTGATTTATAAATAATCATTTAAAAAGCCCGCTCTTTTACAAGAGACCGCCAAGTTCGTAAGCATACTTAAATAAATTACTATTTCATTCCCCGGGTAAGGGTAGTTTTTATTTTGGAGTGAATATACCCCGTCCATAGAAAAGGAGAGTTCACCACGAGTCCTACGACACCTCATAGGTTTAAATCCGATTATTGGTTAGCGAGATAGTAAAAAGCCGATGACCTATTAGTTTTTTGGGGTTTATTTCTATACATATTAAAAAAACACTCATTTATAAATCATCATTTAAAAAGTCCGCCCTCTTACAAAACTCCTCAAGTGCGCATGCGTATAAAAAACATTCATCGCCAAAATGTCAAAAAACAACATGTTTACCCCAAATGGCGTTTCCCAATTCTATCCATTTTAAGAAATAACCTCACCATCACCTAGAGCGGAAAAAATACCATCTAAACGACCCCTCACTCGACCCTACTCCTCCCCCACCACCTAACCCTCTCCCAACATAGCCATACATATTCAAGCACGAACGCGACTTGAGAAAACCAACACTACCCCACTACTCGCGAATGACCTTTTAGTTTTGGTCTTTTAATTAAATAAAGAGGCTATAGGAAAGTAGGGGGCGTCACTACGAGTTAGGACACCCTGTATGTTCTAATCCCATGTTTGGTTAGCGAGATATCAGGTTCGGGGCCGATACGAGGAGGGTTAAACAAGATGTTCAGTAAAGAACATATAGCCTACTTTCTCCTAAATGTATGAGGATAGTTATAACTCGTTGTTATTATCAAAGAGTATAATAGAACTATTCTTTGTTGAAGACCTTAGAAACGATTTACCTCTACCAAACGCCACAACCTAGATAAAAACTGCTACCATCATTGAAGAAAGAAAGATAAGAAGTATATCAAGAATGTTATGGATCTGGAGACATAATCGACCGGACTGGCTGCGTGGCTCAGCGGTAACGTTCTCGCTTGCTGGGCCCTAGGTTGCAGGTTCGTATCCTGGCGCAGTCAGCTGGCATTTGAGGGTGCACAAATGCGAGGGAGCCGTGTCAGTACATTTACTGGCACGTTAAAGATCCCCTTCGGGCCAAAATTCCGGCACCCCGGTATCTCTAAAAGCAGCAGTAGTTAAAAGGGATGTAAAACCAATAACATTATTATTATTATTATTATTATTATTATTATTATTATTATTATTATTATTACATATACGACCTGCCGTGGGCAACATCCAACTTTGAGTTGAGGCATGTCTTTACACGTCTGGTTGTGCATGGCTTTCACTACCCTAATTGAATTAACAAATCTTTCCATGACCCTACAGAGACGTGTGTATACAAACTATGTGGATATTTTCGATTGCTATTTGCCTGAAATAAAAGTAGTAATTAATAACCTGAACTAACACCAACGGCTTGAATTCAGTTACTATGTGAGATCGTTTTGTTCTTTACTTCAACTAACATTTTCAAGTAACGCAAAATAGGCTGTTACAAACCCTTTAAAATAAAAAGTTAAAATGTATCGTAGTATCATCTTGTCATTCTTCAAATTCGATGCGCATAGAATGCCAATGGTATAGTAATCAACGGAGCCCCACGTAGACTAGTCGTGACATCTAGTGGTGAAATATCCAACAATATAATCCTAACAGAGCGAGTGCATTCTAGCGGCCAGAAGAAGAAACTTTTCAATAAAATCTGGAAGTTAATAAGTAGGTCGACGTGCAGTTACCTTTTTGGCAGCTAGATGTCTCGAGTAAATCTGATGGTGAATTATGTTTTAATTAAATATATATTTTACACCATAATATGCACAATATAACGCTTAATTTTAAAACATCTGAGTCATTACAAAACAATAAACATATAACATTTCAAGCAAAAACCTAGCTCTGATCGGGTTTGAACCATAGGCATTTGAGCGATAGGCTAACGCTCTACCACTGAGCTAATTGTGTCAACGAATATCGTTCTATATAAAATGACTTACATAGAACTTGTTAGCAAATAATGATTTATACTAAACGATTTCATCACTGGAGTATATTATTTATATATAAAGCATTTCATACAAAGTTTATTTATTTTGTATCAGTACGCTATATTGCATGCAATACTCAAATTAGTGAAATATAAGTCAGGCACAAGATATCCGCTGCCATCTTGTCTTATTACTGAATCAGCTCAGCTTTTTTAAATCACGTCTGCACTATAGTATTACAAAATAAACTTTTAATTTCGAACGTGCCTCTTCCTTTAGAACAGTTAAAACGATTCTCGGCTCGATAATCGGAACTGGTGGGTCCCATGATATGTATTATAACGTTTGCATAATTCGCACGGCCGCCATCCTGAAATGGTATGGCGGACGACCTTGTAGTTTGGTCACAAGACGCATCCTATACGAAGGTATGTTGTTACCAAATTTGGTAGAGATCGGATGATTTGGTTAGTCGTTATTTGATTTTACGTTTTGAACGTTTGAGTGGCCGCCATTCAGTTTTAGTAAAGATGGCGGCGATATAAAACATGACACTGAGGTGTCCTTTGCTAGTGCTACCTTTGTACCAAATTTCGTTCAATTCGCATTCACCGTGTTCGAATTGATAGGGGGGGACAGACATTCAGAGTACACACACTCACACACACACAGACACACACACACAGACTCACACACACACATACACACACACAGACAGACACACTTTTTTCGCCCTGTGTTGATCTCATAAATCTACTTTCATTTTTTGCAAAAATCGAAAGTAGGCTAAAAAGAAGTGAAGCAGCTTTGTCACTACCCCACTACTAACATTGTACAATAGGGATGTCTTGCACTCCGAGCACTTTGGCATGAAACAAATTAGACCACATTGTACAATAAGCATGCCTTGCACTCCGAGCTCTTTGGCACGGAACAAATGAGACAACATTGTACAATAAGCATGCCTTGCACTCCGAGCACTTTGGCACGGAACAAATGAGACAACATTGTACGATGAACATGCCTTGCACTCCGAGCACTTTGGCACGAAATAAATGAGACAACATTGCACGATGAGCATGCCTTGCACTCCGAGCACTTTGGCACGAAACAATGAGACAACATTGCACGATGAGCATGTCTTGCAGTCTGGGCACCTTGCCACGACACAAATTAGGAAACATTGTACCATAAGCATGTCTTGCACTCCAAGCACTTTGGCACTAAATAAATGAGGCAACATTTTACAATAAGCATACCTTGCACTCCGAGCACTTTGGCACGGAACAAATGAGGCAACATTGCACGATGAGCATGCCATGCACTCTGAGCACTTTGGCACGAAAGAAATGAGAACACATTGTACGATAAGCATGTCTTGCAGTCTGGGCACCTTGCCACGACACAAATTAGGAAACATTGTACCATAAGCATGTCTTGCACTCCAAGCACTTTGGCACTAAATAAATGAGAAAACATTGTACGATAAGCATATCTTGCACTCCGAGCCGTTTGGCACGAAATATCTGAAAGGAAAACATTGTACCTTGAGCATATCATTGCTGGGGAAAATCAAGTGCTCCCTCTGCGTTTCCCCTTCTCTACAGAGGTACAAAACGATGGATGATGATTTTTATAATTGATGTCTTATGGGTTATCGAAGTTATCGGTCCCCAAACGATGCAATATCGACTTTAATGGCCAAGTGCACATAGGCAAAATCCCTCCAAAACACAAGAAACAACTTAAAAAATGCTGCTGTTTATTTACTTGGCTATGAATGCCAATATACCATTCATTCACTTGACACCAAACGCTTTTCTTCGAGTCTTAATACATCATGGTCATTTAGCCACGTGTACTTGAGTGCGTGTAGATATACAGTGTGGTCCACTTACAGTAAACCTTTCCATAACCAAACCCCGTGGCACCACAATTTCACGCCAAAATCTCTGAAGGAGCCGGGAATGGAATCCGAGGCAAGCAGTTTTAAACCTTTCACCGCAAATATAGATGAAACTACGATAGATATTCATATACTGCTTTCACAAGCATGAAGGCAGGGAAGGGGATCATTATTATGGGTGATTTAGATTCAATAACGAGAGCAAATATGATGTTCAACGTGTGTACATTTACATGGACCCCTGGTCATCAAAGTTAATTTATTTATTAATCTCAAGTACTGGCTGAGCCTTGCTTTAAAAAAGTTATAATGTGTTGATCTGTAGTCACTACTGTAGTAGCGACTTCGGTGGCGTAGTCTGTAGCACGCTGATCTGCTGTTCCCAAGATAGCGGGTTCAAACCCGGCTGAAGTCGTCGGATTTTTAAGAGCGTTAAAATCCTTCAGTAAGCCTTCCATTAGAGGGGAAGTAAAGCCGGCGGTCCCATGTCATAGATTTATGGCATGTAAAAGATCCTTCCACAGGCTAAACCTGTGTAAAGCTAAATTTCTAGGTTAGATAATTTTGGAACGCTCTAATAAATTTCCAACGTTCACCACTAGGTATCATTGACATCTGGTAGCGAATGTTGCAACTACTTGAAATTGAATGGAACTTGCAGCTCACCCTATGGTTGTCCACTGGTAGCAGCTATAGACTCTGGCGAGCCGAACATGTCCTCGGGCACTCCCTGCACTAAAAGCCATACGATAAATTAATAAATAAATAAACTACTATAGTATGATATAACACATTTTAATATCTTAAGCGTCAACTTCACGTTACAATTTCCCGGGAGAAATTGACCGAATGGGATGCAAAAAAGGGCAATTATTTTGAGTTATCATGCTATCATTTTTACAGTTTTACCGGTCTATTCAGTATTTAAGTTGCAGTTACTTTTGAGCTATGTTGCCGTTGAGTTGGAGGATTATGTCCCCTTTCATCAAAATGGTAAGCACCAATGCAAAAAGACAGTTCATGTGCTATGAATATAACATGGTATTTCATTAACTCGGGACTGAGGAATTACATACCCACACATTAACTTGTTTTCATGTCGGCAGAGAATAATACGATTTGCTTGGGCTTTGATGTCGGTTCTGTGGCGTGGCTCGTAAATCTGACTCAGGATACCAGGGAGCTGCTGTATTGTCTCCGAATAAAGCGCATTCACACGAGATCAACACATTATAACTGTACTTTATGCATGGATTAGCCAGAAAATTTGCATCTACAGCTAACAGTTGTGAGTTTCCTGTTAGCAATTATAAAACGAAAATAGATGAATGATACTGCTAACAATTCTAGAAAGGAACCAAATTAACATTTAAAGTGCTGAGAGTTTTGATTTCCATTAAAAAAATTGTATAAGTGATAATTTTTAACTTATCAGGAGGAGGGGACGGGGGGGGGGGGGGTGTTAAATGTCTATAGGTTTGGAATATTTATTTATCTAAATGTTAATTCAAAATCCTAAATGTATATACATTTTTATTTTGAGAGGAATCAAAAATAAAATTATTGCCCCAACGCTTGCAACATCTCCACACAAGGTAAAGGGTAGGCTACAAAATAAAACTTGTTCCTAAAATCAGTAAGCAAGTAATACTCTTGGTGCTCCTTGTTTGTACGAAAATTGATAATCTTTCTTCCGAAGTCACAACGTGGCGTGAAGAATTTGCTTCTTGTTCTGCCATGCTTGTTTACACCTCATATGAACTCAAGCTATAGAGGGCAGACGTCTACAAAAGGCTCTGTTAGTTACTCCCGGAAGGAAAAATCAAAACTCAAGTAGTAATACATAATTCCCAATAGGTGGCAGAACATTGCAGAGATCGACTCGGCACTCGCAAGCGAATGGGGAATATGCAAAAAATAATAGTTATTTTGCAACGTCTATAGACGGGCGAAGCACTCAACGGGTTAATCATGCTCCTCAGAACTTCCTCGCGTAATGAGTTCAACTGAGCATTATCCCTGCAATACAGGAGACCATGGCCCTTCGGGGATTTTCTAGGATGTTTGTATCAATTAATTAATTAATGAAATTAATTACTTTTGTCTTTTTAACTTTATATAATTGATTATAATTGATTATTTAGGTATTTTCATTTATTTCATATTAATTTATTTATTTATGTATTAATTTATGTTTGTATTTAGTTTATATTAAATAATTTATTTAGGTTTATGTTTATGTATTGTTTGTTTATGTATTTATTTATGCAATTATTTGTGCATTTGTTTGTATTTATTAAGATGAAAATACAATTATGGGGGATACATATAAAAGAGGAAATAAATAATGGAAATAAGAATGAAAGACAACAATATTAATATAATGACTGTGCCCGTCACAAACCTTTCCCAACATTTATACAAATTTCCAAGAAAACAGAGGAATCTTTGATACTAGAGACTACCTTGAGGTTTAGTGGCCATCTGGCAAGAAATTGAATTCTGGTCTGAGGGCTGGAACGATGTACACTCCACCTCGTAAGACAAAACGGAGATTCCCACCTCGGCCATCTTATAAACATCCCGCGTCTATACAAATCATCGCCTCAATTACAAGTACACACACACTGTAATACACCAACCACAAAACAGAGATTATTATCAGACAATTTCTTCACACACCCAAATACACGGCGCTGTAATGACCACTATTTCCAAGCCTCTATATGTGAACCATAACAAATCAGAAACAAACTTCTATTTAAAAATACGATCGTAATTATTCTTTATATAGGGTTCATAATGTGTTCTTGTTTTGTACTTTCCCTTATTTTTTCCATTATAGCTCCCTTGTTTTTAAGATTTTTAACGTTTCGTTGCCCCAAGCGTACAATAAACTCTCAACTACAGATTAAACCTTAGTCATTTACACATTTATAAGAGGAATAGAGTTCAAACAGTCGTCTCAAATATCACTTGAATATAAACAAAATCCTGCAGCACTCTGCAGCTGTGTTCATTAACACGTTATCAAAACAGGTTCTTATAAACTTCACACTCTCTGTTCACAGCTTTGTAAATTCGCTAAATTTAAACAATATATATCTTAGTACGTAAAAAATCAGTCTCTGCTGCTTAGCATTCAAATAAATTAAACAATATTCTGTCCGGCTTACTTCTCGCCCACTTACAAGTATCATGCGTCTCTCCAAAGCCTTTGTGAAGAAATTTCCAATGCACTCATAACGAAAGATAATAGGGGGCAGGGTCGGGGTCGGACGAAATAGTACTATGACCTTACCAAGTTTCATTGAAATCGCTACAGCTGTTTAGACTGGCAGTCGGCTACACACACATACACACACACAAACAAACGGTGGTCTCATAAGACTATTTTTCATAAATGGAAATATAAATATATACAAGAGTAAGGAAGTGGAAGAGTTCGTGTAATTTTCTTTAAGTTAGGCTTTTTCCTTTTTTGGCTAAAAAAATTAGGAGCAAAGACTTCTTGATCCACCCTCGTATTACATAAATTAACAGTAAAGTTGAATAAATATAGGCATGTAAAAAATGGAACCGTATAACTGCATAGCCTGTGTAATTTAGAAATGATACGAAAACCAGCTACTGTACTAATTGAATACCAGCCTATCAGTTGCGTAATGAATAATAATAATAATAATCCCTGGCACTACAGCCCATGAATGGCCTAGGCCTACCAAGCGACCGCTGCCCAGCCATTTGGCCTGTAGATATTGGGGTGACGCGAGGTCAGCGCATCGGGTTTGTTCGGCCGTTAGTCTTGGTTTTCGTGACAAGGGCACTGCCTCACTGTCAGACGGCTACTCAATTGTCCTCGCGAGCCTGAGTGCAGCCCATTCCAGCCCTAACGTCAGTTACTAAAAATCCCTGATGGAGCCGGGAATCGAACCCGGGGCCTCTGAGTGTGAGGCAGACGCGCTATCCCAACACCACGGGGCCGGCAGTTGCGTAATGTACGAACACTTATTCTACTCTACAAAACTGAACCCTACAGGAAAACGTAATTCATAGACTCACATTATCAACGATGTTGGGGTCTCATAGTTTGAGCACTGGCTATGGTGTTAAGGCCTAAGCTTGGCTTCATGGGCTTACCAGCGTCGTTTTCTGGGCTTCATAATGCGACTCCAACGTTAGCACTCCCAAAGCATATCGTTCTACTCAATATCACTTCTTCTGGAAAGCCATCGGAATTGTCATGTGGTTGTTTATCATAGCTAGGTTGACAATCATGATGTTGGAGTTTGTGTCACAGTTTCTAGTATTAAATGTTTTGAAAAAAAAAAAAAACAACTCACAGACACTAAACTTTTGTGGATTTTACAAAATTGTCCTTTCCACTTCCGCTATCACAGATGCTAACGTTAGTTGTTTAACGTGTTCTCACTGAATTTATAATGAACATGCACTATCAATAATCTTGAAATGTCATTATAATCCATGGTAAAAAACTATTTTTTCTGTGTAAAATGTTCATTCGTTGTGAAAATGAATTCACTCACACAATCTAACAGTTACACTACGCTATCGTTTCGCTACCGTTTTACCCTCCAAGGGTTGGCTTTTCCCACGGACTAAGCGAGGGATCCCACCTCTACCGCCACTAAGGGCGTTGTCCTGGAGCTTGAGACTCTGGGTCAGGGATACAACTGGGGTGTGTGACCAGCACTACGCCCAGGCGGCCTCACCTGCAAAGCGAACAGGGGGCCTGATGAAGGGATGGGAAGAGTGGGACGGTTAGGCAAGGAAGTGGGAAGGAGGTGGCCGTGGCCTTACAGGAGGAACCATCCCGGCATTTGCCCGAAGACGAAGTGGGAAGCCACGGAAAACCACTTCGAGGAGGACTGAGGTGGGAATCAAACCCCCTCTACTCATTTGGCCACCCGAGGCTGAGTAGACCCCGTTCCAGTCCTCGTACCACTTTTCAAATTCCGTGGCAGAGCCGGGAATCGAACCCAGGTCCTCCGGGGCGGCAGCTAACCATGCTGACCGCTACGCTACGGAGGCGACCCAGTTATACTACACTGCCGGAAAAAAAATACAAGCCTTACAGTAGACGCATATGATGTGTAACATCTGACATAGAAGAAACCTCACGTGAAATTGTTGATACTCCGGTATTTTATACTATTACTAGCTGAAGTACCCGTGCTTCGCTACGCGTCATAAATAAATTAAAATGTGAAGGTGACAGTTAAAACAGGGGATAGGCGAGGTGCTGCGCAGAGGGACATTAGGGATGGAACATTTTGTCCAACTACACCGCTCGGCGTTGACCGTGTTTTATAGCACAAATTTAGGTTTTACTCGCTAACAGTTGCAGATATCTTTCGGATAGAAAATGTAATTTTAAACCTCGCATATGCCATCAAAAGTTTGCTATTTCTTAGCGTTCTCTTTTTATTTGAAATGGAAATATGAAAGTTTGAAACCAAAGGGTGTAGTGACGTCACTAAAATGGTCGCCATTTTAAATAGTGCAAAGTATTGAAATCAAAAGTAACCTATATGTTAACCAGGTAAATCAGCTACTTCCATGTAAAATTCACGTAAATCGGACCAGTGGTACTTGCGAGATTGAGTAATACACAGACACATACCATCTCAATTTTAGCCTCGCATCGCTCGCGTCATAGTCGTATCATATTGTTTTTCAATGAAATGCAGGTTTAACCCCGTTAACACCCCTTTAGAACCTGAATACCCAAAAATCCCTCCTTAGTAGACGTTTTCGACACACAACAAACAAACATATCCCCAAAATATCATTCTTCTAACTTTAATAGTTTTGGTTGGTCGATGAGAGCAAACATCCAAAAATCCTTCCTTAGTGGACGTTTTTCTTCCAGAGGTTCACCCCTCCCCCATATGCCCCTTAAATTGCATTTATGAAAACACGGTCGAACACCTATTTATTTTATTTATTTATTCATTTGTTTATTTATTTTTAAGCTGCTAGATTTCCTCCGAGTTTCAGATTCTTCCCTATGTCGTTTAAGAGATACACGCTCAGTTAGGAATCTTTCAACCCCCACTTTTCATCCCTTTCACCTCATAATATACACTACATCGAAAAACCATTAGACATGTGTCAGCTTATTTTTAATGATTAGTATATGTGCCAAGTATCACATCCCCAAATGAAACCACTCGTGAGATATTGTTATTCAATGGAAAGAACGTTTACCCCCTTAACACCTCTTTAGAACCTGAATATCCAAAACTCTTTCCTTAGTGGACGTTTTCGACATACAACGAACATATCCCCAAAATTTCATGTTTCTAACTTCAATAATTTTGGCTGGGCGATGATGAGTGAGTGAGTCAGTCAAGACATTTTCTTTCATTTATTTTTGATAATTTCACCCCTCCCCATGAACCCCTTAAATTGGATTTATGAAACAAACGGTCAAACACCTATTTACTTATTTAAAGCTGTTTTCCCCCTGAGTTTGATGAGTGAGTAAGTGAGTCAATCAGTTAGGACACTTTCTTTCCTGTTTTTTTCCCCCCAGAATTTCACCCCTCTCCAAGGGCCCCTTAAATTGGATTTATGAAAAAACGTTCGAACACCTATTTACTTGTATTTTAAGCTGTTTTTTTCCACCGAAATTCAAACTTCACGCCTATGTCGTTTCAGAGATACACGCTCCGTCAAGAATCCCTCAACCCCCAATTTTCACCCCTTTCACCTCATAATATACACCACATCGATAAACCCTTAGACATATGTCTGATTATTTTTAATGATTAGTTTATATACCGAATATCACATCCCCAAGCAAACAACTCATGAGATATCGTTATTCAATGAAATGCACGTTTACCCCCTTGACACGTCTCTAAAACCCGAATAAACAAAAATCATTCCTTAGTTAACGTTTTCGACATACAGCGAACATTTTCCCAAAATTTCATGTTTCCAACTTTAATAGTTTTCGCTGGGCGTGATGAGTGAGTGAGTCAGACAGGACATTTTCTTTCAATTATTTTACCAGAATTTCACCCCTCCCCATGGGCCCCATAAATTGGATTGATTAAAAAACGCTTGAACACCTATTAACTTATTTCTTAAGCTGTCTTTTTCCCCTGAGTCAGTCGGTTAGGACACTTTCTCTCCTTTTTTCCCCCAGAATTTCACCCCACCCCATTGGCCCCTTAAATTAATTTATGAAAAAAACAGTCGAAAACCGATTTACTTACTTTTTAAGCTGATTTTTTTTCCGCTGAGTTTCAAATTTCTCGCCTATGTCGTTTAAGAGATAGGCCTACACGCTCCATTAGGAATCCTTCAACCCCCACTTTTCAGCCCTTTCACCTCATAATAATACACCACATCGAAAAACGCTTAGACACATGTCTGCGTATATTTAATGATTAGTTTATATGCCGAGAATCACATCCACAAATGAAACCACTCGTGAGATATTGATATTCAATGAAATGCTGGTTTAACCACCTTAAGACCCCTTTAGAACCCGAATATCCAAAAAACCTCCCTTAGTGTACGGTTTTGACATACAACGAACATATCCCCGAAATGTCATGTTTCCAACTTCAATATTTTTGGCTGGGCGATGATGAGTGAGTGAATGAGTCAGGACATTTCCTTTCAATTTTTTCTTCTTCAGAATTTCACCCCTCCCGATGAACCCCTTCAATTTGATTAAAAAACAAACTGTCGAAAAGCTATTTACTTACTTTAAAGCAGTTTTTTCCCGTGAGTTTGATGAGTGAGTGAGTCAGTCAATCAGTTAGGACACTTTCTTTCCTGTCCCTCCCCCCCCCCCGAATTTCACCCCTCCCCATGGGCCCCTTAAATTGGATTTATGGAAAAGCGGTCAAACACATATTTACTTATTTTTATGATGATTTTTTTTCCGCTGAGTTTCAAACTCCTCGCCTATGTCGTTTAAGAGATACACGCTCCGTTAGGAATCTTTCAATCCCCAATTTTCACCCCTTTAACCTCATAAACACATCGAAAAACCCTCAGACACGTGTCTTGTTACTTTTTAATGATAAGTTTATATGCCGTGTATCACATCCCCCAATGAAACCAATCGGGAGATATAGTTATTCAATGAAATGCAGGTTTAACCCCCTTAAGACCCCTTTAGAACCTGAATATCCGAAAATCCTCCCTTAGTAGACGGTTTTGACATACAATGAACATATCCCCAAACTGTCATGTTTCTAACTTCAATAATTTTGGCTAGGCGATGATGAGTGAGTGAGTAAGTGAGTGAGTCTGGACATTTTCTTTCAATTTTCTTTTTTCAGAATTTCACCCCTCCCCATGAACCCCTTAAATTTGATTTATGAAAAAAAACTGTCGAAAAGCTATTTACTTACTTTAAAGCAGTTTTTCCCCCTGAGTTTGATGAGTGAGCCAGTCAGTCAATCAGTTAGGACACTTTCTTTCCTGTTCCCCCACCCCCAGAATTTCATCTCTCCCCATGGGCCCCTTAAATTGGATTTATGAAAAACTGTCAAACACATATTTACTTCTTTTTTATGTTGATTTTTTTCGCTGTGTTTCAAACTCCTCGCCTATGTCGTTTAAGAGACACACGCTCCGTTAAGAATCTTTTAATCCCCACTTTTCACCCCTTTCACCTCATAATATACACCACATCGAAAAACCCTCAGACACATGTCTTCTTATTTTTAATGATGAGTTTATATGCCGAGTATCACATCCCCCCATGAAACCAATCGGGAGATATTGCTATTCAATTAAATGCAGGTCTACCCCCTTAACACCCCTTTAGAACCTGAACAGCCAAAATTTCTCTCTTAGTGGGCATTTGCGGCCCTTGAGGAAGCTGCATACCAGATTTCATTCCAATCCGTTCGCTGGTTGATGAATAAATGAATGAGTCAGTGAGTGAGTGAGTGGTATTTGAAAAATATATAGTAGAAAGAAGATAGTGTCAAGTCTTTGTTATGCTAAACTCGGTTGACAGTGCTGTGTGAGCAGTTGAGTAACTAACGGGATTTTAAGTAAAGATCCTCATTTTCTATACCGGTAGTGCTGAGCGCAATTGGCATCAAGTCGGCCGTGTCTCGACTTGAGCTATGTTGCCATGGAAACTATCTATCTTGCCATTCCTTCATGAGTATATTTTATGATTTAATTAGCCTGTTTTTGAGTGAAAAGGGCCAAAATCAGAAGAATGAGAAAGACTATCGAAAATTCATGTAGCCAGCGGTTCCTTCTGGGTCCTAAACTATGTGTATGCAAAATATGGTTGAGATTGGTGGAACGGTGTAGATTTGTATACGGAACCAACATATATACATACATTCAGACTTTCACTTTTATATATTAGATTGGCACAAATATTAATCTATTGTAAAAGGGAGTATTTTACAGATATTGCAGTTTATAATACGGAACTCATTTTATTAGATAATTCGTAGCTTCCACCAGCACTAGCTTAAATAAAGAATACGATATGGATCAACTAGATTAATAGACGCGACACCGCTCATAACCTTAAATTCCTTATAAATAGGTCCTCTTCATTCACAGACCAACACGTAATTTCATATGGATTCTGTTAAAATGAGTCATATTGGTATGATAAATATCGTTTAAAATGATAATCTGGTAGCAAGAATATCTACCCCGCCCAGGATTCGAACCCAAGATCTCTAGATTCACAATCATACGCAATAACCCCACGGCTATTTCGACCACGCAAATATTGTGCACAAGATGGTGACTTATTTCCACGTTCCAATAATACTGCATTTCGGAATTGAGTTTCATTTATATTTTGCTTGTTTCGAAAATGTTCCTGAGTGACATTGAGTTTAAAATGCCTTATGCCAATGCAATGCCGACTACTTACAATGTTTGATATTAAGGTATTTTACCATTTAAATACTGATACGAAGATTTCGAACATGTACCATGTCATTTGTTTAAATCACTTGACACTAGAGTTCGCATGAGCGTTTTCCTTTCAGTTTGTCATATACATTCCACATGGCCGAGAGTGCGTCATGGTATCAATTTTCGACACCGCGCGCTGATTGTTTCTCTTACCAGTGCCAGCTGGATCGATCGATCGAGTTGGCAGTGCGTCTTATACTTCCGTTCGATCCACCACTGCCAGCTAGGGCACATTTCCATTCGATCGATCGAGCGGGCAGTGCATACTTCCGTTGTCCACCACTGCCAGCTAGTACACTTCCGTTTGATTGATCGAGCGGGCAGTGCATACTTCCGTTGTCCACCACTGCCAGCTAGTACACTTCCATTTGATCGATCGAGTGGGCAGTGCATACTTCCGTTTGATCCACCACTGCCAGCTCAATCGTTCCGATCCACTTCCTTCCCCTATTTTCAAAATCACTCCCACAAAACTATCCAGCAACCGAGCGGAAAGATGTTACACATCAAAAATAGGTCACACTTTTAGAGGTTACCAATTCACTCATGATTTATTGTGGCAAGAGTGCATATGGAGTACATGAAATAATTAAATATACAGATCAATATCTCAAGCGGTTCAGAGATACCTGGTATCGATCCATGCTAAGACACCCATCGTAGTACGAGGTGTAGCCTCCACGGAGGACAATGCAGGCACTGACTCATGTATCCAGGCGATCATACAGATGGCGAATACTGTCTTTGGATACGTAATTCCACGCCTGCTCGACCTGTTCACACAGTTCTGTAAGAGTTGTGAGTGGACGAGTCGCACGAGTCACTTGTTGGCCCATTATGTCCCACACATGCTCGATTGGCGACAAGTCCGGCGATCGTGCTGGCCAGGGAAGTTGCTGCACTTCTTGCAGTACACGTTGAGTTACACGGCCAGTGTGTGGGAGAGCATTATCCTGTTGGAACAACACATCCCCTTCCTGTTACAAGAACGGCAAAAGAATGGGTCTAACAACTTCCTGCACGTATGGAGCACTGGTTAGCGTTCCCTCCACAAACACCAAAGATGAACGAGAGTTGTAGCTTATCGCACCCCAGACCACAAGGCCTGATGTGGGGCTGGTGTGTCTTAGACGAATGCACTCGACGAGACAGCGCTCTCCAGGTCTACGTCGAACGCGCCAACAACCATCACTTGCATGCAGGCAGAATCTGCTTTCTTCGCTGAAGACCACGGTGCGTCATTCCATCTTCCAGGTGATCCTCTGACGGCACCAGTCGAGCCGTGCACATCGATGCTGTGGCGTGAGTGGAAGACGGGCTAGAGATGTGCGTGCTCGTAGTCCCACTGCTAGTAACCGGTTCGCTACAGTTCATGATGACACTTCTGGGCTCCTCACAAACCCTCGTATCTGTGCTGTGGTAGCTGTACGATCTGCCACTGCTGGCCTTACAATACGACGATCCTGGCGGACGCCTGTGCTGCGTGGACGTCCAGAACCTCATCAACGGGTGTGAGAATTTTCACGTGACCACTGATACCAGCATCGTTGCACAAAGGACACAGAACGTCCAACTTGTGTGGCAATTCTCCGAAAAAACTATCCCGCCACTCGGAAGGTCACAATTTCACCCCTTTTAAACTCACTCAGTTGGCTGTACGAAGCACGAGTGCGTCTCCGTGGCATTGTTGTATCTGCTTGCTTCACACGTTACTACCACAATGAGCCGTATGGCTGTGAGCTTTCCCTTTTAAATGGAAGACACAGATGGCACCCTGGTAGCTATGTCACTACGCTATCTGTTGGCGGACGACTTTGAAATCCTTACCAGTACATCTACTGTCCCCCAGGTGGCATCTGCCGTCATCGGATCAAAATCGCCATCGTCTTTTCCGGTGGCCTATTTTTTTCCGGCAGTGTTTATTTAGTGGCACTTGTAAAATTCTCAATTGCACCATGTGCTACTACAAGGTCTTTTATTCGACGTATGCGAAAAAATTTAGATTTTCGCCCAATGGTAGAAATTTGAATATTAGTGGCTCGGCAATGTTTCGAGTGTTTAACAAGTCACACAAACGAGTATAAAACTCACTCGCAGCTTCTGATAAAATTAGATTGCTCGTACCACTTTTTTCCATGCACAAAAATTATACACGTCCGCCTACAACCGGTTTCTATATCGGTGTGTCGTGGAGCGAATTGCACTTCCCTTAACCATGGTTCACATATCGAGTCGTTCAGTAACTAATAAACTTCCTTTGCCCTTCTGCGATGTATTTGATGTATTCAATATCATTAAAATCCCTAAATAAATTATTATGATTTTCAGAATATTCCAAATGTGTTGAAAACGTTCCAAAATTACATAAATTCGGAAATTAATTACACGACCTTCTGTTATAGTTGTTGCCTGTTCTCAGAGCATGAATATCTTCTTCCCAAGTCGTAAGTCGCAAGTTCAAAATTGTTATAGTGCATCCCGAATGTAGTCCGTATTGATATCAATCGAAAGTAGCATTGAGCATTGCATATCGGACTCAATACATTGAATAATCTCCATGAGATATTATGGGATATCTATATTATTAGTGAATAAATTATGGGGTTTGCTGTGAATGATATGCCCATGTTGGAGGTGCCTTGCGTTTCTAGTTATGCTGTAAAATGTTAGCAACTTTTAGGATCCTCCTCCTTGAAACAAAGTGTTGGTATCCGCTGTATTGTTTAGGCATTATCGGATGTTCCAGAATCTGGATGTGGTATTCGTGCATCTTCGGGATAGGCCATTCATAAAGTAAAACCCAGTGACATAAGCTAAATTGTGGAGCACTTTAATGAGTGACGGAAGCATGAAATGGTGTGGGAGCATGTGATGCAATTGGCGCTCAAAATTAGAAAATTAACGGTTTGCCATTTCTCTTCAGTAGCGAAGCTCGGTTTGTAGGCCTACAACTAGCGTTATTAATGAAACTGACAGTGACCGTATATCTACTCTGTGGTGCAGTGGCCATCAATATTTACAGTCTCCCCTCATGTCCGGGTTCGCTTCCCACCTCTGACCAGTAATTTAATTCTGGTCAGAAGGCCGGAAGAGAGTATATTCAGCCTCGTGAGGCATAGATGATAATATGTTTTGATGCTTTCGAAAATTATAATAAATCACACAAAAAATCTTTATAAATTGATTTAGATTCTGCAGTTGAGTACACGGATCATGAAAGTTTCTGGCTCCTGGATAGGCCTTACCCAAACCTCATAGAAACGTAATGGGTAGAGTGGTTAATATCAGATACCGGTAACTTTAGCTTATAAAAACTGTTCCAAAATTTGAAATTAAGTTTACATTCTGACAACTTGACCACTAACTGAATTTATTTGAGGAGGTGAATACTTGTAATGTGTATATAAAAGTAGGAAATGGCATTTAACTGAATTACTCCTTGTTATTCTCCACAACCGTTAGGTTGGTAGGTATCATGGATGGCGTTCAACCAACTCAGTCTTGTGGCCAATAGCTCGAAGCGGCAGTATGTGTGTGTGCTACTAATGCTGTTGATAAATTGTCCTCTTGGTCTTCCTCTGCTCCTTCTTGCTTCCAACTTCCGTTCGAATAGGGTACTGGGCCAGTTAGAATGTCGATTCAAGTGACTATCGAAGATGTTTCTTCTTTTGTTTAAGGATTCGACCAATTTGAGTGACTCATTTGGTCTTCTGAGAACATTCTCGTTTGTGACTTCATCAGTCCACGGTATGTTTAGGAGCCTTCTATAGCTCCACATATCAAATTCTCTGAGTTTCGACACGTCTCATTGTTAGGGTCCAGCGGTGGAGTAAGAACACACTAATTGTCTAGTGAGTCCCGTTGGCTTGCAACTGAGTGCGCTTGGCTATCGTGGTCAGTTTGGCCGGAGTGAAGGGAGAATATCTGCAGTATGTTGTACTTGGAGGTGAGGAAGCGTCTTGACGATCAATGAGACACAATATCCATTTCATGTTTATATTCATGATATCACCTCTGATTTCTTCTGGCAGATCAATCTTGTGATGCAGTGTATCGTATGAGCTAGGGCTGTACATATCAGTTGAATGTTCGATTACTTCCATAACTTTGAATATTCACCACTTCAACATCTACTAGCAACCCACCCCGGCTTCGCCCGGTATCTTAAACGGTTTACTCAGTGTAAGCTTAAAAGGCGCATGGACGGCAGGCCTCAGACGCAATTCAGAAAAGCCAAAGTGAACAGTGAAACCCTAAACACATATACTCTTCTAGAAGTCTGAACTCGACACAACTCGACAGTTTGATGCTGTCTGAAGCTGGGTTGAATGACTCGCTCGCTAGCTCATAAACTCACTCCGAAGCTAGTAATTTAAATTTCCACTGAATGGAGATTGTTGAAAGAAATTTAAACGCAATATCATTTATAGTGGGCGATGTATTAAAGATAGAGATATGCTGTCACAGACCATTTTGTAGAACTCTTCATGCTGATCAATTCTTATACGTATTGTAGCCTATATAGATCTTTTAACAGTTTTCCCAGCGTAAGCTTAAAAGGTGCAACGGTCGACATGATTCACTGAAATCGTTATTGGTCGACTTCCGTTACTCATAAATAAATGCATTTCTACAGAAACCGTCGTCGAGAAATCCCTTACAGAATGGTGAACACCGCATCAAAATCCATCCAGGGGTTCTCTAGATTAACCGTTACATCCAAGAATTTTGGGACTACATAGAGGTTCGAATGTTCGAAGTATTTGTATATTTGACTAATTGGACAAATTCAAACAATAGCCAATTAAAATTAGAATAAGTTATTCGAACGTTCCATGTAAGTTATTTGAAAATTTGATTTTTGGAATATTTCGAATAATTCGTACAATCGATGTACTCGAGTTTATTCTTTCTTTTACGAGGGAAGTGGAAAATCTTACATAAGACTTTGAGAAGGATCCGCACTCCTCAAGTGTGTGGGATTCTTACCCACTAAAAGCCATACCCTATCCTCTTGACATTTTCGTATTACTTCGGGATGGAGCCATTTTCTTTGCTTCACAAGCACCTTCCTACTTCTCAATTCATACTCAGTCCGCGGATCGCAGACTTGATGAACTAAATCGAGCAACTCCCCATCCGACTTCTTCTGACGAAGGACCACCTCAACGATGAAAGCGACCGTATCCCAGCTGAGCTCGTTCCTCAGCATAATTACAACTATATTGTCCAGCGTTATTTGTCCAACCTCAGCTTCAAGTCGTTGTTTATCCGCTGCCCAACGAGCGCAGACGAAGAACGTATGATATGTCATCTCGTTCGTTCTCGCAGTGAATACATACTGGACTCCTTACTTTAACCATACGATGAAGGTAACACCGAAAGTAGCAATGACCTGTCAACATCTGAGTCAGAAAATATTTCCCATTGTTTTCTACTTGTCCACTCAGCCAGACTCGGTATCAGCCGAGATGTCCATCTTCCTCTGTGATCGTCATTTCACCTCCGCTGCCAAAGTACCATCCTGCGTACCACGGCTTCCTTCCGGACTTGAGCCTTACCCAGTTCTAATCGTCGGAAGTATACGTCTTTACGTTGTTGCGCGAGTAAGTCAATTGGCGCAACACCTGAGACAACCAGGACTGCAGGTTCCAAAACTGTACGGTAAGCACACGCCACCCTCAGAGCTCCTCTCCTCGGAATTGCAGCCAGGCGTTTCCTATAGTTCTCTATCTTCAGCAAATCAAACCAAATCACCGCTCCATACAGGTGAATAGACTGCGCTGTGGACAACAGTGTTTAGAATAGTCGATTCTTAAAATAATTCGAACTATTCAAAAGTTGAATTATTCCAAGATGATAAATACCCGAAAACTACAGCAATTTGTGTCAAGAAATACTGTAAGCCCAGTGGACGAGTTGTTCAAAGCAGGGGCGAATCCAGGGGGTCGATTGGAGCTTAACTTCTTGCCCATTCAGCCTGATAGATTCTTATAAATAAACAAGCTGTACCCGGCATGCGTTGCAATGCCAATCAAAGAAAGTGTTGGCGTTGTAATTTTGTTTCTTAAAGTGTTTTGGATACACAATATTTTTTTCAATTTCCGTAAACTGCCTCTAAGCTATCATAAAATGGAATTACTAATTTAGAAACATTCGTGGGAGCGTGCACAACAACCCACCAATGTTTCACCGCAATCTGATGAATGGCATATGAACGCATACGGGATTTTGTTTAAACGATTCGTGCGCTGTCACTCATTTGTAAAATCTACTCGTGTGCTACCTACTGTGAAATGGATTATCTAAGTATACACAACTCATCAGAGTTTCATCGCAATTGCTGAATGGTATATGAACGCATACGGGATTTTGTTGAAACACTTCGCGCGTCGTCGCTCATTTGTTGCATCCACTCGTGCGCTACTTATTGTGAAATGGATTTACTAAGTCAAAAACGTTCCCTGGCGTGTACACAATACCTCATGAAAGTTTCATCGCAATCGGATGAATGGTATATGAAGGCATACGAGATTTTGTTTAGACGATTCACTCGCGGTCACTCATTTGTTGAATCGTCACGTGTGCTACCTATTGTAAAATTCATTTACTAAGCCTGAAACCTGCCCTGGAGTGTACTCAACGATTCACCAAAGTGTCATCACAATCGGACGAACGGTATATGGACGCATACGGGACTTTGTTTAAACGATTCACTCGCCGTCTCTCTTTTGTTGAATCTACACGTGCGCTACATATTGTAAAATGGATTTACTAAGCCTGAAACCTTCCCTGGAGTGTACTCAATGATTCACCCAAGTGTCATCATTATCGGACGAATGGTATATGAACGCATACGGGACTTTGTTGAAATGCTTCGCGCGTCGTCGCCCATTTGTTGAATCTACTCGTGCGCTACCTATTGTATAATAGATTTACTAAGCCAGAAACTTTCCCTGCAGTGTACACACCATCTCAGCCAAGTTTCATCGCTATCGGACTAATGGTATATGAAGGCACACAGGACTTTGTTGAAACGCTTCGCGTGTCGTCGCTCATTTGTTAATCTACTCGTGTGCTACCAATTGTATAATGGATTTACTAAGCCACAATCCTTCCCTGAAGTGCACACAACATCTCACCCAAGTTTCATCGCTATCGGACGAATGGTATATGAATGCATAGTGGACTTCGATGAAACGCTTCGCGTATCGTCGCTCATTTGTTTAATCTACTTGTGCGCTAGCTACTGTGAAATGTATTTACTAAGTTAAAAACCTTCATGTTAGTGTCCACAACATCTCACCCAAGTTTCATTGCTATCGGACGAATGGTATATGACCGTATACGGGACTTTGTTGAAACGCTTCACATGTCGTTGCTCATTCGTTGGATCTATTCGTGCGCTGCCTATTGTAAAGTGGATTTTCTAAGCCAAAAAACTTCTTTGGAGTGTACACAACATCTGACCCAAGTTTCATCGCAATCGGATGAATGGTGTACGAACGAATACAGGACTTCGTCGAAATGCTCGCGCGTCGTCGCTCATTTGTTAAATCTACCCATGCGCTACCTATTGTAAAATGGATTTACTAAGCCAGAAACCATCCTTGGTGTGTACTCAACGACTCATCCAAGTTAGAACGCAATCGGATGAATGGTATATGAACGCATAGGAGACATACCCACAGAGAGACCCACAGACCCACAAACTATCACGTAACATTGATTTTAGGTAGATTTCAAAAGAAAGCTAACTATTGCAATGGGTACCATGTTTCGACTTCCGGAAAATTTCGACATATCTTCATGTTTTACATCCCCCAGACCCCAAAACCACCGTCAGTTCAAAAGTTTATATATAATTTATGTATATATTGAACCTTTGCAAAGAAGCTTATGAGACTCTATTTCGGGGGGTGTAACAGTCCATATCGTAAGTTGTTGTTAAAGCGCTTCATTAACATGCAGGGTAACATATAACAAAATAACATGCAGGAAAAAGTGAAGCCAGGGTTAAAACAATGAATTTAATAACAAATCACCTAATTAACAAAAGAATTAACACAACAAACTCCCAAAAATTACTCCCACAGGATAATTAAAATACGCCAAAACTAGGCCAACTCTCTGGAGAGATTAATTACACGGACAAAGTGTCCCTAAGATACATCAACAAAAGTGACAATGTATGCGCGCGTGTCGTTCTGCATGCTTCACGATGTGTACAATCGAATGCATGATTCGTCATCATCCAGACTGAACATTCAGACAACGAATCCACATTGCTTAGAGCTAGACGGACGCGGGGAACAACTATACAACACTTAAAACTAAACCGACACTTCCTATACTGACAATATGCAACACAAAAATTTCCGAATGAAATTGGAATCAAACTGCCGTAGCAAAACATTACTGCCTAAGAACATAGGAATTCTCACACAAATCAACACAAGTAAGTTAACACGTGACCAATAAAAATACACATATGATCGTCGTCAAATTTACAAGTACGTTACCACTACACCACACGGGTGTGACATACTAAATTACATGAATTGAGTCATAAACAAAATCAATAGGCTCAAAGCCAACATTTACATTATTAACACACATATCTATCCATACAACATGCAATGATCCGTCACACACATGGCGAACTCCCCAATTAATTATGGTTCCAAAATAACCATCACAATGAACAGGTTTGCTACATGAAATATTAAAGGGGCCAGTCGGAACAGGACTGCCTATCAAAAATAAGTCACCAGGCGAGACGGGCGATTTGTGGAAATCTGCATATCTGTCAACCCTTGTGTGTATCGAAGAAGCGTGCCCCAAAGCACAATAATACGTGTGTGTGTCAGAACAAAATATCCCGGCATTTCCACTAGGAAATCCAAGAAACCAGCATAATGGACAAGGAACAGCGGTCTCCCTAGAGCACCCTGCCTTTCCATCAAAAATACAACAACAACAAAATATGAGGGCAGTAGGACCTCTACCCCTCTTCACGTAGAATCAACACACACACCTGACACATTAACACACACAGAATCACACGTATGGGTTTGACAGACCCTGAAATAAAAAGACATAAATATTTTCCACTTGCTGGCGCCACCGTTCCACGCCGTGACTAATTAACCTGAAATGGACTAAAAAAAATCTATCAAATTAGAACGAAGGTGTTCTACAATTACATCTTAAATCGATGCACTTGGCAACCATAATATGAATAATAACCTGTTCAGCAAACATCTTACAGTAATTACCTCCCATTCCTATCACAAATATGAACTTTAATAAAGCACCACTTATCGAATGTAACGGGCTTCGCATTCACATGGATAAACATCACGTACACGCGCCGTGCACATTAAATATGACTCCAAGAAAAAAAAATACAACAAACACTTTGGCCACGCGCCAACGTACATTTAAAACATTTAGTGTCGGTACAAAGAAAAACACTCTAAAACAAGAAAAGACTAAAATTTACTATTTACAAAAGTTCCCCCGTCAATGTAACTACATAATTGAACAATCAATTGTTGTACGTCACCGTCTCAGCTTGCAGAACATTATGACATCCATCTCAGCCCATTTCCCCTATGGAAAAGTTAGCACTCCATAGTCGTATTCGTTGAGGCGCCGGACATCATCCCAACTCCAGACCACATGTTGGACATCTTGATGTAGTCTCCTTGGAAGAAAAGTTCAATGATATTATAATGTGACCTGGCTATAATCACTTGTGGGTTACTAAATTCGCCCACAAATAGTCCTATACGATTAATTACGAAGACTTTCCCTAAATATCGCTCACACACGCGCAATACACACATGAAAAATACACTTAAAAATATACATGAAATACACACTTCGAGTCCAACGCCACTGGCTCGACAAACACGTTTCAAAGTCTGACTGACTTACAGTCGCTATCTCGCTCGGTAATCTACTGCTCTGCTCTGCTTTGACCTTCGTTCGGGTGAGCGCTAATTAGAATGTTACAAGTCTTGCCCCTAAGAGCTGAAATAGTTGTCTTTCAGATAATATTACAAGTTTCAAATCATCACGCACACTGGCGTGAATTTAGCTCACAAAGCTCACAAAGTAATTGACTTCAAATAATTAAGAGCGTTAAAATTTGCTACGCAGACTAGCGTGAGTTTAGCTCATCAGAGCTCACAAATAAAATAACTTCAAATATATCAGAGCGTTAAAATCGTTATGCAAACGGACGTGAAGTTAGCTCACAGAGCTCACGAACAGAAAGACATCGAACAGCTTCTCGTCGAACAATTTATTAGAAACTGACAGGGTACGGAAGAGTGGGGTTGATTTAGAAAAATTTTCCAGAGTATTCATCTCACACAGATGGGACTAGTATCAATCTTCTTCAAATAAATCAAACGTCTCATCGCACTCGTGCGGAGATAATTCCGTTCGGCGGTTCTTTAGATAATCCATTCCGCGCGCTATTTACCACTGACGCCTTCCATCGCGTGATATTGTCGTGGTCTCTCCCGATTGATTGATTCAATCTCAGGTCAGTTGTAAGTAACTCGTGACTATTCCTTTATGTTTCCAATTCTGGTGCAAGTTGTTACACAATTTGGCCTTGAACTCAGGTTTACCAGGCCGTTCTTCAAGAATAGTGTTTTAGATCCCTTATTTGGGGGTGGTTGGATCTAAAAGGAAAGAGTTATTGTGTTAATTTATAAAGCTGTGCCTAAAAGGGGTAGCTTCCCTTGGCAGGGTAAGCTGACCAGTGTAGAGTGTTGTGGTGTGTTAAGAGCTAGGGGGCGCTTCTATGAATAATGTAGTAGTGTTTTAGGGGATGGGACTCAATGCAAGGGTCACTGTGCTGGTCGCTCAGCTGACTGGCTTATTATGTAACTGAACGTGCTTGTATCAGCTAAACGCCACGCGCTGCTCTCTAGCAGCCGGGCCGCCGCGAGGAACACAATTATATCTGAACTAGCACTATCAGACTACCGTATGTCACGTCTAACCGTGACGGGAATAAGGAAGGGCGTTGGGATGTAAAGAGGCGTATAAACAGTAAGGCGAGTGTAGAGTGTTGACCAAGTGTTTATTGGTCTGTGATGTTATAGTATGAGTCCCTTGTGGGGAATGTAACAATGTAACATTGTTCAAGTACAAGCTGTGGATTAAGGTTACAAAAGTAGGAACTCTGAACACGACTGACTCACCTCTGATGACACCAGCGTAGCCTCCGGCTGTAACGTTGAAGCACTGATAATGGAGAGATCTCCTGACCTGATTAAGACGCCTTCTTATACTCTTCGGCGCTATGCTGTCAGCAATGTGTTGGCATAGCTGCCCCAGTTAATAATATGTCGCTGTGTGTAACAATTGTGCAAGGACTGAGCTGCTTTCTAGAGTGGCAAGCTGTCCTTGTGGTGTTAATGGATGTTGGTCTGGCTTTCCAAGGGTTGCCAGTTAGGAGATTTAGGCAGATGATGGGGGGATGGTCTCCAAGGGGTGCATACCCCTGGGAGGCTGTACAATAGCTACAAGCTCTCCTTATGTGGCAATCATTGCGACACGCTACCTTGGCTTTATTCTCGTCAACTTCCTCATGTACTGTCTGGGCTGCAGTAATAATAATAATAAATTATGAATGCTTATTTATCGTAGATCAATAAGGGTTCATTTATCCTCAGCAAGGTTTTGAAATTCGAAGCAAGTAATTGATTTGGATTTCAAAAACAATATCCACAGTAGTAACAACAACATCTCTTTAGTATCCCACTCAGCTGCTCGAGTGTACAGTCCACTGACCCAATTAGTGTGCGCGCTCCCTCGTCGGAATGTCATTCATACTTCTTCCCTAGACCTCCCCCTTCTCCCCACGTGATTGCCACTCCTGTCGTCTCAGCTGTTCGTTGTTTACAAAACAAAGCGCTCTCTCTCCGTCGCTCCACGTACATTTGGGTGTTGGCTCTCAAAAATAAAATTTTGCAATACTGATTCTGCACACATGATCTTGCTTATTCATCAAATGGTTCCCTTCTGTAATATGGTTTTAAATTGGCGCTATTGAAAACAGATTTAGCACCTGTGCTCACTTCTTCAAGCCTGTAAGCATTGTTACCCAGATTCTTAATGACACGGAACGGGCCAATAAATTTTGCACAGAATTTGGCAAAGACTTTGATTTTGGGATCAGATATCGGTGGTCTGCGAACCAGCACTAACTCTTGTTCTTGTAGTTCCCGGTGAAACTTCTTTCCTCTGTATCTTCTGAGTCTTCGGTCCACTTGGTTCCTCATGTGCTCTCTCGTTCGCTGGATTCGCAACTCGTGCGCTAATAGTGGATCCCTTGGACATGGAATAATCTTGTCACAAGACCTCTCTGGCAACCTGTTGTGGTGTACAATTAGTGGGACTTGACCCGTCGACTCGTGATTAGTGGTGTTCATGCACATCCCAATCTCTCCTACTTTGTCAACCCATTTATTATGATCGTTAGGAATCATAACTCTATAGTATTTGGCAACACAGCGAATCGTTCTCTCGCTCGGATTCCCACAAGGATGACGAATGCTTGAAAATATGTGTTTTATTCCTAGGCTCTCCAGACCTTGCCTAAAAACATTGCTCGTGAAATAAGTGCCATGGTCTGATAAAATGGATTCCGGCTTCCCAAGCATCGGAATAACTTTGTTCTGAATTCTACTGAGGACTTGTTTTGATGTCGTCTTTTGGATTGGACATAACACGACCATCTTTGAAAATACATCGACACACACTAGAAGATGTCGGCATCCGCGCTTTCCTTTGACTAGAGGGCCAAAACAGTCAATAGCGAGCATCTCGCATGGTTTCTGAGGTAATAGTGGTCTTGGAGGTTGTTTCATAATGAAGTTGTTCTGTTTAGTTCGCTGGCATGCGTCACAAGTTCTTATCACTTCCACAATGGTGAATCGCATCTTAGGCCAAGTAGAAGTCTCCCCTATCGTAGCTTCAGTCTTATCCGTGCCGATATGTGCTAGGCTCTCTTGGACATGCCACGTCAATCCTCTCTGTAGTGATGCTGGAACAAGAATTTGCAGTTTGGTATGATGCTCACCCACGTAGTTATGCAACAAGTTATTTAAGTAGTGAAATCTCGCTTCTTTAGCACGGGCTTCTCGGTATTCAGGTGAATCTGGTTGTAATTCCTTCCTATTGAACTTGATCATCATCATCATCCATGGGTCTGCTTCTTGCTCCTTCCGAATTTCCTTTAATTTCTCCAAAAACTCACGAGCCTTAGGTGTTAGTGTTATAGTGTGAACTTCCGCTGTTACTTCGTTCTCGTCCTCATGATTCCTGCTCAAGGCATCTGGTATGACGTTCATCCTTCCAGGGCAATGCTCTATTGTAATGTAAAACTGCTGTATGTAGATGGACCAGCGCGTAACTCTCTCACTTGCCATCGTCGTCTTGAATAAAAATGTCAGTGCATGGTGGTCGGTTCTAACAATAATGGAATAGCCGTAAATCATCTTACGCCACTGTTGAAGAGAATATAAAATTGCTAGCAGCTCGAGCTCCGTCACAGTGTAGTTCCTCTCATGCTTCCCAATTTACGACTCGTAAATGCCAAATACGATCTCTTCTTGGGTTCTTCAGCGTCCTCTTGGTACAGCATAGCACCGATTCCAATCAATGAAGCATCTGCTTGAATAATAAATCTCTTCTCAAAGTCCGGATATCCAAGCTTCACACAGTTTTCCAATAAATCTTTCGTGGCTCTAAAAGGCCTGTCGCACTCCTCATTCCAGGACCATCGGTTTGCCTTCTATAACATCTCCTGCATAGGTGCTACTGTCTCTGTGTATCCAGGGCAGTTTTCTTTGAAGAAGCCTGTCACTCCCAAAAATGCTCTTACATGCTTGACTTTAGTTGGTGTGGGAAATTTCTTGATAGCATCAATCTTGGCTGGATTAGGTCTCACGCCCTCAACATCAATTATATGCCCCAAATATAGAATCTCGCTCTGGCAAAAATGCGATTTCTTTAGGTTAATCTTGAAGTTCATGGTTCTCAAGTTATCCAGAAGTTTATTTAAGTTTATCAGGTGTTCCTTCATTGTTTCAGATGCAATTAATATGTCGTCAACATATCTCGTAGTGAAGCTCTTGACCTCCTCAGTCAGATTCCTATAGAGTGCTCTTGTCAGTGCACATCCAGCAGTTTTCACGCCAAAGGGCATTCGAGACCAGATATAACTTTGGTTGTCGAATAAAAATCCCGTCAACAGTTGAGTTTTTTCTTCGAGTTCAAGATGGTGGAAACTATTTGTCAAGTCGACACTCGAATATATCTTCTTCCCACGGAAGCCTTTCAAAACATCTTTGATCCTAGGTGCTTGGTCATGCTCAACTAGCAGTTTACTGTTCAAAACTCGCGCGTCTAGGCATAGCCTAATTGATCCATTTGGCTTGGCCACAGCCAATATTGCGTTCATGTACGGGGTTGCTGCTTTCCTTATCATGCCGGATTCTAATAAATTAGTAATGATGTCCTTCACCTGAGCAAAATGTTTCTCTGGGATCGGGTACAATTTACTTTTAAATGGGGTCCAGTCTGTAACTTGCATGGCATATTGAAAATTTAAAACTTTTCCAGGTACGGTGTCAAAAGCTCCTTTATGTAATCTCAAAATTTCTTCCAGTTTTCTTCTATCAGGTTCCCCTACTATGGCCTCTTTAAGTCGCTCCTGAAGTAGAATTTCAAATTTGGTTCCGCTAATTTCTTCTTCCGCCAAATGTACCCAAAGTTACTGCGAAATATCTCGGCTGTCAATTTCCACCACTGCTGTCTGGCTTACACGTTCCTCCGTCAAGTTCTTATCTCTGATCACCTCATTAGTGCATTCCTCAACGACCCAAGTATTCGCCTCTCTCTCTAGTGGACTCTCTTCCATATTTAAACCAACGTGATCCAACCCCTCAACTTGTTTGAAACTTACAGTGTTGTTATGTAAGTCAATTACAGCATGAAAATCACAGATGAAATTGGCTCCCAAAATTATGTTATAGTTCATCTTCGGAATGACAATGAATGTTTGCGAAAAAGAGTGGTTCAATATTTCCAGGTCTAAATATGCTTGCTGTTTACAATTGATGGTTTTGTCAGGAATTACCCCTCTGACTTTCATTAGCGGTACAGGCATAATTGGAACAGTTTGTTTTCTTCCGATTTCTTTTACCAAAACTTCAGTGACTAAGCTCACCTGGCTACCTGTGTCAATTAAACATCTCACCCTCATACCTCCAATATGTGCGTAAATAATTGGCAGTTGTCTGATGACATTTTCTCGGTCTTTCACCACTTCCTCCAGGCAATCGTCCGGGAATGCTACCCACTCTTCTATATTGGCTACTATCATCTCTTCTCGCTCCCTGGCATCCTCCGTTTTCAGACTGTCATTTTTTAGTTCAATTGAATTTTTTTTCCCGGGACCATTTGTTGTGTTCCACCGGTCGTCCTCGCGCCTCTCCTGTTGCCTCAATAAACTTTCTGCCCCCTCTCCTTGATGATTGTCTGGGCTCTGTCTGTTTGCCATTGCACGCTCCCACTTCTCTTTTTCCGTCTCTTCGGCATTTAATTGGTCTAAGTACTTTTGTGACTCGACATACCGCTCGTCCCAATTGTTGCGATAGTCTCCCCTATTTTCTTGGCGATAGTTCCTCGCGTTGTTCCACCTGCCATCTCCATTTCTTTGGTAAGGTCGACCCTGTCTTTGGTTTCCCATCCAATTGGTGTATTCCCGCTGGTACGTCCATTGATTGTGCTGGTTTTGGTTATTCTGGTTATATCTATCGCGGTTATTCTGAAAAATTCGGTTGTTTTGGTTGACCTGGTTCCGGCCATCGAAATCTTGCCTTCTCGGTGTGAACTGTGTTCCTGTGGACTGAGTTTTCGTTTGGTTCCCCTGGTTATGACTATTTTGGAGTCCCTGAACCACTTCTGCCGTGTTGACACATTCCATATTTCTCCTTCCCGTCTGTGGACTGACCATACTCGTCTCGTCTAAGTGTCGGAGTAGTTCTTCTGCCTGCACTGCAGTCTGAATATTTCCGGCTACTAACAGCTGTTGAATGTGCATGGGAAGTTGTTTCCCGATGGTTAGAACCATATTTGGCTCGCTAGGGGGGTCGTCAAAGTCGCGGAATTTTACCAGCTGCTGGCTAAATAATTCCGAAAATCTGGTCGGATGCGTACTGTGGTATTTACGTGTATACAGGTCCATTCTTAACCCCTGCTGTGAAGAAGGGCTCCAGAACTTCTTTAGAAATGCTTCTCGGAATTGGGCCATGTCGGTGAAAGTATATTTAAAGCTTAAAACCCAGGTTAAGCTTGGTCCATCTAAAAATTTCTCCAAGAGTCTCAGCTGTTTTTCGGGGCCGATATGTTGATCATTGAAATAATCAGTTAACTGTCGTAAAAAGGCTTTTGGAGAGGTTCCTGAGTGTTCCTTGAATTTATCGGGCTTGAAATCGTTTCCCCTAATGACTTGGATTATTTGGGCGGGTGCCAAGTTTGGTTGGGGTGTAGAAGTCTCTCCCCTGTACTCTTGGAATGCGTTGCTCGTTAATTTGGGACTTTGACCCCGGCTGTTATCCTCAGCCAACATCAAGCCTACCGGACTCCCAATGCTTCCCTGCTTTTCCGGTATATTTTCAGCCGAAAATAATGTAGCATTCTCCAATGATCTAATTTCGTTCTTAATTATTAAATCTGAGTGCTCTTGTAATTTAGATTTTACGCCTTCCTCCAAAGCCTGCATCCGCTTTAAAATTGTCAGCCTGTCTTCCTTATTTGTGTTTGCCTGCTGTTCCCAATCTCTTCGGATCCTACTTTTCAAACTGTTAATTTTCTCTTCGTTCCTTTCCTGACTCTTCTCTAGCTGCTCCCCTATTTCTTGTATCTGCTGGTGTGTTTTGCCTAATTGTTCTCCAACCTCTTCTCTTATGACCTCTTGTGTTTTCACTAATTGTTCTTCCAGATTATCCCGATTTTTAATGAGCTGTTCTCCTACCTCTTGTCTTATGACCTGGTGTGTTTTACTTAATTGGTCCTCTAAGTTTTCACGCAAGTGCCTACGTTCTGCTTCGGCCTTGACCTCAAGTTTATCCATTTCTTTTATTAATTCCACTACGTTGCTGTCGACTGAATTAATTTGTTGCTGCAATTTATCTTGTGTTTTTTTATTCCCGCGGTGTTATTGACACATGCTGCCTCTATCTGCTGTAGTTTACCGGCCACCATTTCGTCAAATTGTACGAGTTTGTTGTCAAACTTCGCCTCCAACTTTTTAATTTCACCAATTGTTTGACGTTATTCTCTGCGACCTCACCTGCCAGTTTCTCCACCTCCCTAACACTTTGATTGATGTCGTTAGTGATCTTCTCTAATTGCTCTGTTTATATTACCGCCTGTTCTGTTAATTTGTGATTTAATTCGTGAAATTGTTTATCAGTGTCCGATAGTTTGTGATTTAATTCCTTTAATTGTTTATCAGTGTCCAATTTCTGGACCTCTATTTGGACCGAAATATTACCGCTCATGTCGTGTAACTGTTTTTCACAATTTTCGCTCTGAATTTCTAATTGCTCTTTTAATTGTTTTTCCGTTTTCGCGGACATCTGCCCTAACTGTTCTTTTAATTGTTCTTCCGTTTTCGCGGACATCTGTTCTAATTGTTTTTCCGTTTTTACGGACATTTGGGTCGACATCTGTTCCAACAATGCCTTGATCTCCTCAACACTCGCCATTACACAATACACAAAATATAATCAGAGAAAACAGGGTCATGCACTAAGATTTCAGTCATCCACACGCATACATGTCATAACATTTAAATATTACTGATTCTAATTTAACAAAATTTCAGTAACAAAATTTACTGAATAAATTACTCTTATTCCCAAACAACAAAATAACCCCTAGTGATCTGCTTTTAAATTCCTAACCAACAGAATTTACGAACGACACCAATTAACCGAAGTCAATTAAATGTCAAATATAAGGCAACACCTTCCTGCTTTGACTGAGTTCAAAAATATGCAAATTTTCTAATTTTAATGCCGGGCGCCAGAACAGGTTTATAACAAATACAATATCAAATTCTACCTTGTTCAATATCTCTAACTTTAGGAACTCTGTGATTTTACTAATGCACATGGCGGTACAACATCGCCTCAATTTACTGAATTTACTTTGCCCGCTTGACCTGGCATTATTTCTCAACGAAATAAATATGAGATCAGCGAATTAACAACAACAACAATCCCACTTGGGCAGCCATTTTTGTTTTATGAACCCTCGCAAAGAAGCTTATGAGACTCTATTTCGGGGGGTGTAACAGTCCATATCGTAAGTTGTTGTTAAAGCGCTTCATTAACATGCAGGGTAACATATAACAAAATAACATGCAGGAAAAAGTGAAGCCAGGGTTAAAAACAATGAATTTAATAACAAATCACCTAATTAACAAAAGAATTAACACAACAAACTCCCAAAAATTACTCCCACAGGATAATTAAAATACGCCAAAACTAGGCCAACTCTCTGGAGAGATTAATTACACGGACAAAGTGTCCCTAAGATACATCAACAAAAGTGACAATGTATGCGCGCGTGTCGTTCTGCATGCTTCACGATGTGTACAATCGAATGCATGATTCGTCATCATCCAGAATGAACATTCAGACAACGAATCCACATTGCTTAGAGCTAGACGGACGCGGGGAACAACTATACAACACTTAAAACTAAACCGACACTTCCTATACTGACAATATACAACACAAAAATTTCCGAATGAAATTGGAATCAAACTGCCGTAGCAAAACATTACTGCCTAAGAACTTAGGACTTCTCACACAAATCAACACAAGTAAGTTAACACGTGACCAATAAAAATACACATATGACCGTCGTCAAATTTACAAGTACATTACCACTACACCACACGGGTGTGACATACTAAATTACATGAATTGAGTCATAAACAAAATCAATAGGCTCAAAGCCAACATTTACATTATTAACACAAATATCTATCCATACAACATGCAATGATCCGTCACACACATGGCGAACTCCCCAATTAATTATGGTTCCAAAATAACCATCACAATGAACAGGTTTGCTACATGAAAGCTTAAAGGGGCCAGTCGGAACAGGACTGCCTATCAAAAATAAGTCACCAGGCGAGACGGGTGATTTGTGGAAATCTGCATATCTGTCAACCCCCGTGTGTATCGAAGAAGCGTGCCCCAAAGCACAATAATACGTGTGTGTGTCAGAACAAAATATCCCGGCATTTCCACTAGGAAATCCAAGAAACCAGCATAATGGACAAGGAAGAGCGGTCTCCCTAGAGCACCCTGCCTTTCCATCAAAAATACAACAACAACAAAATATGAGGGCAGTAGGACCTCTACCCCTCTTCACGTAACTGTTAATAAATGCTGTTAATGTCTTTTATCCAAATACGAATATATCAGAAAGTATGCAAGCCGACAGCTTTAAACTATGCGCTCGTATAGTACCTGACATTCTGTATTAATTTGGAGTGACTTATATACGTCAGTGCTACCAACATGATTCTAAGCCTGCTGAGAGGTCCAACTTTAAATACATGTAACTTCTGTACTATCATTTGGATTTCAACCAAATTTCGTGTGTGCTATGTGTACCATAACAGATATGACTATGCCGATTATTAAGGGTTACCAGGGCTGCCAACTGTTAATAAATAGTGTCTCTATTTTTGTTACCTTAATATCAATATATCAGAAAGTATGCAAGCCAATAGCTCTAGACTTTGCACATGTATCGTACCTTACATTCTAGATTAATTTGGAGTAACTAATATACTGTAGGCCTACGCCAGTACTGCCAACATGATTCTAAGCCTGCCGATAGGTCCAATTTTAAAATGCACGTAACTTCTATACTAACTAATGGATGTCATTCAAAATGGGCACACCAATAGATCATGTTATTTCAGATTATTTCTGACCAATGCATGCATGACATTGTTGGCAACATGATTTTACGCACGCTGTTAGATCCAATGTTTAACTGCATGTAACGTCCATGCTATTCATTGGACTTCAACCAAATTTTGTATTCTGTACCTTAAGAGATGGAACTAAGAATATATTCAGTCACCAGGGCTGCCAACTGTAGTGCTCTATTAGGCTACATTATGCCAGGTATACAGTATTTCGAACTAATTAGAAATGTCGATATTAGCAACTTAATTTCGTCATTATTCTAGATAGATCCACATAGATTAATCATTGGCATGAATCTTAAATTTTAAGAAAAGTAGGCTCTTTAGTTCGTCACGGAACTTCTTGTTATATATTAGTATGATATAGGGATATAGGGATTATAATTTATATTCTGAGTGTAAGTTAAATGTTTTATCATTATAAGCCCTAATCCTATTGTATGTAGGGCGCTACTGTAAAGGAGCTCTTAACCTCTAAGTGTATCCGTGGATATAAAATCAATCAATATTTCTTTCTTTCTCTTTCATTCTTTCTTCCTTCCTTCCTTTCTCTTTTTTTCTTTCTTTCTTTCTTCCTTTCTTTCTCTTTCTTTCATTCTTTCTTGCTTTCTTTCTTTCTTTCTTTCTTTCTTCCTTTCTCTTTCTTTCTTTCTTTCTTCCTTTCTTCATTTCTCTTTCTTTCATTCATTCATTCATTCTTTCTTTCTTTCTTTCTTTCTTTCTTCCATTCTTCCTTTCTTTCTTTCTTCCCTTTTTTCTATATTCCTTTCTTCCTCTTTCTGTCTTTCTTTCTTTCTTTCTTTCTTTTGTCATTTATGCTTTCTTCTACCTTTGTTTCTATGTTTATTATAATTATTTGAACATTCGATTACTGACTAAATAGTCGGGTTATTTCACCAATGCGAATATTTAGAAATTCGAATGTTCGAATGGATAGCTAATTCAAATAATTCGAATATTTAAATTGCAAAAAATTCGAATAGTCGAACCATTCGTACGTTTGGATGAAGTATTCGTTTTCGAAATTATTCCAACAAATTGTATAATTTGATGTTTGGATATGTGGAGCTCTAGTATGAACGCAGATAATTCAAGTAGATGTTCTGATATGAACAGCTCTGTTTCCTACCTCCTAGAGGAGTTCACAACTAATAAGAATAATATTTAATGTTATTGGTTCTACGTCCCTTTTAACTACGGAGGCTGTTAGAGACGCCGGGGTGCCAGAATTGATCCCCAAAGGGGATATTTTAGGTGCCAGTAAATCTACTGACTTGTTTCCCTCGCATTTTCCCACACCTCAAATGCCAACTGACTGCTCCAGGGTTCGATCCTTCAACCTTGGGAACTAATGGCACGTGGATTGGCCACTATGGGAAGACAAGTAGATTCAGAAAGTTGTAACTTTTGAATGTCACTTTTTATCGGTTTTGCATTACGAAATTTAGATAATTATGTATCACATGCGACTAAAATTTTCTCATTTATAACCTCTGCAACCGTTATCAGTTTCATTTTCATGCTAGAATTTCTGCGACTTGATATGATGCCTTTGTTGGCAATTTATTCTCACTTACGGCAGCACATATAATTTTTGTTCGGTCACTAGTGACTGGTTTAAAATTCTGCGTTTTTGTACTCACAATTTAGAATATTTGGGTTACTAAATGTAAAATTTGAATGCACGGTATTACAATGCATACTGAGAATAAAGTGTTTATAAACTTAAACAATGCCACGATATTAACACATGGAGCTGCATTCGTTTTTTAACAGATATGAAGAAAAGAATCATGAAAACCCCTTCCTTCCTCGTCAAGTTTTCTATTTTGTTCCTTTCGTAAAGCAACAGCCATTATTAACCTCAGTGGCTACCTCAGTGCCAAGTATTTTCATGTACATTAAAGACAATTGTAGAAGTCGTAATTTTTAACTTATCAGGTGGCTTAAAATGTCTATAGGATTTGTGTCTTTATAAATCTAAATGCAAATTGAAAATTCCACGTTTATTTGATTTTCATTTTGAGACGAATCAAATTTTTTTTGTGCCCACGCCCGCGCCATTTCCATACCAGGTAAAATGTGCAAAATAAAACCATTTCCTAAAACCAGCAGGCAAGTAATACTTGTTTCTCCTTACTAGTACAAATATTGATATTTTTTGATCCGAATTCTCAAAGCGGCGTGAAGAATTTGCTTGTTATTCCGCCAGGTGAATTCCAGGACATAATGCTCTGTTGGTTACTCTCGGAAGCAAAAACCCTAACTCAAGTAGTACCACATAATGCACAACAGATGGCAGAACATGACTGAGATCGACTCGGAACTCCAAAGCGAATGGGGAATTAAAAATAGAAAGTTCTTGTACATCATTTATAGATGGGCGAAGCACTCAACGGATTAAACACCGCACTGCAATACACTTACCCGGGAGCGTCGGTGGCGTAGTCGGTACCATAATGAACTGCTGTTCCCAAGATCGCGGAATCAAACCCGGCCGAAGTCGACGGATTTTTAAGAGCGTTAACCCGCCATCGGTATCGTTGTTAGGTTGCTCCTAACAAAAACATTCCTCATTAAGAAACGTTTTCGTTTTGAGACTCAACAATTTCAAACTCCAGGTATTCTCAAATGAGTATATGAGTCACATGTTCTGCTTTGTTATGCGATGATTCACGCACACGTATCACGTGTGGGAAGGTGGGAATTCAGTGTCACAGGCAGTGTTAGGTGGCTTCTAGCCTCGATACCTATGGCGTTACATTTTTTGCGCGTTCCATGCTGGTGTAATATTTTTTTGAGAAGTGTCATAGAGAAGTTTTAAAGGCTAATAGGCTTAGTGAATCTGTTCTTTTGAGCTGGATAGAAGAAGAGGACGGCGTATTTACAGATGTTGACGACCAAGACTGTGCTTCTGAATGTCTAAGTGAAGCTCCTAGAGAACATTCCATGCATCAAACTGATACTGAGAAATCCAACGATTCAGATAGTTTTTAGCCTACTTTCGATTTTTGCAAAAAATGAAAGTAGACTTATGAGATCAACACAGGGCGAAAAAAGTGTGTCTGTCTGTGTGTGTGTATGTGTGTGTGTGAGTCTGTGTGTGTATGTGTGTGTGCGAGTCTGTGTGTGTGTGTGTGTCTGTGTGTGTGTGAGTGTGTGTACTCTGAATGTCTGTCCCCCCCTATCAATTCGAACACGGTGAATGCGAATTGAACGAAATTTGGTACAAAGGTAGCACTAGCAAAGGACACCTCAGTGTCATGTTTTATATCGCCGCCATCATTACTAAAACTGAATAGCGGCCACTCAAACGTTCAAAAGGTAAAATCAAATAACGACTAACCAAATCATCCGATCTCTACCAAATTTGGTAACAACATACCTTCGTATAGGATGCGTCTTGTGACCAAACTACAAGGTCGTCCGCCATACCATTTCAGGATGGCGGCTGTGCAAATTATGCAAATTTTATAATCCATATCATGGGACCCACCAGTTCCGATTATCGAGCCGAGAATCGTTTTAACTGTTCTAAAGGAAGAGGCTCGTTCGAAATTAAAAGTTTATTTTGTAATACTATAGTGCAGACGTGATTTTAAAAAGCTGAGCCGATTCAGTAATAAGACAAGATGGCAGCGGATATCTTGTGCCTGACTTATATTTCACTAATTTGAGTATTGCATGCAATATAGCGTACTGATACAAAATAAATAAACTTTGTATGAAATGCTTTATATATAAATAATATACTCCAGTGATGAAATCGTTTAGTATAAATCATTATTTGCTAACAAGTTCTATGTAAGTCATTTTATATAGAACGATATTCGTTGGCACAATTAGCTCAGTGGTAGAGCGTTAGCCTATCGCTCAAATGCCTATGGATCAAACCCGATCAGAGCTATTTTTTTTTGCTTGAAATGTTATATGTTTATTGTTTTGTAATGACTCAGATGTTTTAAAATTAAGCGTTATATTGTGCATATTATGGTGTAAAATATATATTTAATTAAAACATAATTCGCCAGCAGATTTACTCGAGACATCTATCTGCCAAAAAGGTAACTGCACGCCGCTACTTATTAACTACCAGATTTTATTGAAAAGTTTCTTCTTCTGGCCGCTAGAATGCACTCGCTCTGTTAGGATTATATTGTTCGATATTTCACCACTAGATGTCACGACTAGTCTACGTGGGGCTCCATTGATTACTATACCATTGGCATTCTATGCGCATCGAATTTGAAGAATGACAAGATGATACTACGATACATTTTTACTTTTTATTTTAAAGGGTTTGTAACAGCCTATTGTGCGTTATTTGAAAATGTTAATTGAAGTAAAGAACAAAACGATTTCACATAGTATCTGAACTCTACCGTTGATGCTAGTTCAGGATATTAATTAATACTTTTATTTCAGCCAAATAGCAATCGAAAATATCCACATAGTTGGTATACACACGTCTCTGTAGGGTCATGGAAAGATTTGTTAATTCAATTAGGGTTGTGTAAGTCATACGCAGCCAGATGTGTAAAGACATGCCTCAACTCAAAGTTGGATGTTGCCCGCGTCAGGCCGATTATGTAATAATAATAATAATAATAATAATATTGGTTTTACGTCCCTTTTAACTACTGTTGCTTTTAGAGACGCCGGGGTGCCAGAATTTTGTCCCGAAGGGGATCTTTAACGTGACAGTAAATCTACTAACACGGCTCCCTCGCATTTGTGCACCCTCAAATGCCAGCTGACTGCGCCAGGATACGAAACTGAAACATACGGTACAGCAAGCGAGAACGTTACCGCTGAGCCACGCCGCCAGTCCGGTCGATTATGTCTGCAGATCCATAACATTCTTTAGATACTTCTTATCTTTCTTTCTTTAATGATGGTAGCAGTTTTTATATAGGTTGTGGCGTTTGGTAGAGGTAAATCGTTTCTAAGGTCTTCAACAAAGAATAGTTCTATTATACTCTTTGATAATAACAACGAGTTATAACTATACTCATACATTTAGGAGAAAGTAGGCTATATGTTCTTTACTGAACATCTTGTTTTTTAGCACATAGATTTTAGTGCCGACAGTGTTCGATTCGCCGGATTAGTAGCTGCTTCCAGTGGACACCCATGGGGTGAGCTACAAGTACCGTCGCGTGTGTTGTGTTGTCTGGGGAAGGAAAGTGTGAATGTAAGGACTAGGAATTGGAAGGTATCGGCTGTGGCCTACAGTTAGGGAGCAACCGCGGCATTAGCCTGGAAGGAAGATGGGAAACAACAGAAAACCATCTTCAAGGTTGCCGGCGGGGGGATTCGAACCTCCTCGCCTCCCTGATGTGAGCGACTGCCTGCAGCCACGCCGTAACAACCACGGCTAACTCACCCGGTATTCAGATAGTGAAATGAGTGAATAGGACAATGATAGAAAATATTGTTGTTTACAAATCATGATCTAATTAGTTGTTTAGCAATGTAATGCCAAGGTTTTTGTTCCTTTTCATAATATTTAGTAATGTTTATGTAGATTTATGTGTATATTAAGGGGTAACATAAAACGAGTCTAATAAACCAAAATTATAATTACCTTCTAAAAGAACGAAAATATTGTAGGAGTCAAAATTGTAGTAGTTAATTTTTAGGTAATAAACTATTGTGGATATATACAAATATGTAAGTATATACTTACCTAGATATATTAATAAATAACCAAAGACTAGTATCATTAATTCTAAATGCCAAGAAGATGCACGTATAAGCACTAAATCATACACCAAGCTGAAGTTAGGGAGCGCCTATACACGATACCTCTCGCGTAAGTGAGGACAACGCTACCGATGGCGGGTTAAAATCCTTCGGTATGCCTTCCTTCGGAGGGGACGTAAAGCCGGCAGGCCCATGTCATAGATTTATGGCATTTAAAAACCTACCACTACATTGGTAATAGGTGCAGATGACCTCGTAATTCCACCCCTTAAAACACAATAACTAACTAAAAATTGGTAGTGTGTAGCTAAATTTGTAGGTTATACAGTATTTGGCTGTTTCGAAACGCTCTATGAAGATCTAACGTTCGCCGCTAGCTGTCAGCGACAGTGGCATCTCTGGTACCCAAAGTTGGAACTACTTGAAATTGAACTTGATGAGGAGCTTCCGGGCGCTCAATACAATTACCCCACTGTGGCCATTGGCTGCAATTCAAATATAATAATACACTTACCACTATCAATCAACTCTTCAATCTTTAGCTGAAATTATTTTTATTTTCTTATTTTGTATTTTTTAGTCATTTACCCTCCAGGTTGGTGGAACCCCGGACTCAGCGAGGGAACTCACCACTACCGCCTCTACGGGCAGTGTCCTAGAGCCAAGAGCGGGGAACATCGAATCGGAAGGGATACAACTGGTGAGGTGGGATTGGCAACTCGCCCAGGCGGCCTTACCTGCAAAGCGAAAGCTTCATGAGGGAAGGTAAGGGATGGTTAGGATGGAGAGGCAAGGAAGAGGGAAGGAGGCGGCCGTGGCCTTGAAGAAGGCACCATACCGGTATTTGCCCGAAGACGAAGTGGGAAACCACGGAAAACCACTTCGAGGATGGCTGAGTGGCAATCGAACTCCCTCTACTCATTTGGGCCACCCGAGGCTGAGTAGACCCCGTTCCAGTCCTCGTACCACTTTTCAAATTTCGTGGCAGAGCCGGGAATGGAACCCAGGACCTCCGGGGCGGCAGCTAACCACGCTGACCGCTACGCTACGGAGGCGACTAGCTGAAATTATGCATGTCGAATATTTTATTTTAATGTTCATATTGTGATCGCTCTTCAACACAAATATCATTGGGCGCCACTCATATACATTATGAGAATGTAATAGAGAACAAGAAATCTCTCCGCCCAGGCAGTAAGACAATATGACTTGCTTATGGCAGAAACATCATAGGCCTCTTATTCTCAATGAATCTCTACAACAACTTTCACATATAAGATCCTCTTTCTTATTTATTCCAATCTCTGCAGCAATATACTCAGACTTCCCTTCGCCTCCACTAAAACATAGCCTATCCTCTTTATATAATTTTACACAACCCAATCATCAAAAACAATAAGAAACAGAGGAAAGAAATGACAATCATAAAAAGAATTATCTTTGCAGATAAGGAATACAAATGAGCATGCCCCCCTACCTCACTGCCAGACCATTTCAAAGAATCTCATAGCTCCATGCACTAGATTCCCTGCCATGACCAAGCAGCAAGAGGTGGCCTGCTACAAACCTAAAAGTAACCTAAGCATGAACAGTGATAATATGAACATCTTGAGATGGACAACAGGGTGCGAAGTGTGTCCTTTGTGGAATGGTGCATAGGTTGGACTATGAATTTATGTTCATGCTGTATTGAAAATTTTTAAGTGATCCGAATTCAACCGCATTCAACTGAATAGGAGGATAACAGTAACCGAGTATTCATGGAAACTATCACAATTTAATTGACGTTGAGTGTGTGTCATTGGTCAACACTGAGGTCAATGAGTTCTGCCCCAAGTTTTCGTTGACAATGAACAAACTTAAACTGTCTGCCAAACAAACGTACAATAAGGCTTGACATAGACATTAAATACCTTGCAGTGTTGAACATGTGTGCCACTGCATTACACTCCATGGAGTCACACAGGGTCCTCCGAGGTGCTATAGAATAAAACTGTCTAATATATAGGGCGATGTGATAGGTATCCACCTCTATATTTTGCATTACTATTACGATTATACAGGGTGTCTTTTATGTACCTTTGGAGAATGATAGCTCGTGTAGGGGACGGGTATAGAAGTAATTTGAGATAGGGAACTTGGGGTCGGAGCGGCCTCCTTAACCCCTAAAATAAGGGTTGATTCAGGCCCTCCACCCTGTCAGTCGGCCAACCGACCCAAGTATCTAATACCTTTCTCAATCCTTTAACTCTTGGCAAGATTCACTTCACCATGTGGCACTGGCTTAATGGATAGCGTTGCGGTGCGAAAGGCCGGTAGTCCCGGGTTTGATTCCGGGCTTGGGCAAAATCTTTTTTTTTAATGCTATTTGTCGTATTGTAGTCACAGGGTGGAGGGCCTGAATCAACCCTTATTTTAGGGATAAAGGAGGCCGCTCCGACCCCAAGCTCCCTATCTCAAATTACTTCTAAACCCGTCCCCTACACGACCTATCATTCTCCAAAGGTACATAAAAGACTCCCTGTATTAATAGCGGCTTCGGTGGGGTAGTTGGTAGCATGCTGAGCTTCTAAGCCCAAGATCGCGGGTTCAAAACCGTCCGAAGTCGTCGATTTTTTAAGAGCGTTAAAAACCTTCAGTATGCCTTCCTTCGGAGGGGAAGTAAAGCCGGCGGTCCCATGTCATAGATTTATGGCATGTAAAAGAACCTTCCACTAATTAAACTTACTGTATGTGAAGCTAAATGTTCAGGCTAGACTTCGTTGAAACGCTCTATCAAAGTTCCAACGTTCACCACTAGGTGTCAGTGACATCTGGTAGCGAAACTTGGAACTAATTGAAATTGAACGGAACTTGTAGCTCACCCCATGGGTGTCCTAATTGAAGCATCTACAGCCTCTGGCGAGCCGAACATGTCCTCGGACACTATCGGGACTAAAAGCCATACGATAAATAAATACATCATTATATTAGAGAAAGCTTCCCAGTCCGTCAACACAAATTCTGCCCTAATACATTACGCGGGAAAACAAGTATTTATATGTCCAAACATGAAAAATATTACATAAGATATTTCACACAAAATAACACGCTTTTATGTACAAAAGTAGGGGGTGCTTTATTGGATGACATATTTCAAACGTCAAGCGGTCATCTTCAGATCCTGTTCAATTAGGATTAATTAGTGTACGATGTTTATAAATTACACTTATTTACAAATATATATATATACACAATGTATAGATTACCTAAGTTTGTAAAACTTGTGTAACGCATCAAACTTACTTGCAGACAGTAAAGTTCACTTGTATGGTATCAAGGAGTGAATATTTCCCGTGAAACATTGATCTACACAGACAATAGAAACGGTAATAAAGGTGTTGTGATTGTCACTATCAACAATGTTTATTAGTTACTGTGCAGAAACCTCTGAAATACATACATAATTATCTCATGACACAGAATTCCATTTATACCAGGTTTGAGGCGGTCAGACATTGAGTTTTGTATGAAGTTCGTAGTGTTTCGTTTCATATGCCGGTGAGTGTGTTAGTCATCACAAAAATTAGTCCAGTCAAATTAGACCAAAAATGCAGAGGTATACTGCTCTAAATCATGTAGTTCAAAAAGTTTCAAGAATGTGTAGGGGAAATTCCCCTGAACAACGTCTAATAAAGTCCCGTCATTTTAGGAGGTGCGGGGCGCTGAAAGGTCCTTTATTTTAGGTTTTGACGCATAACTTAATAAAACGGTGCGTAGCACAGAAACTGTTATATTTTCCAAACATAAAGTAAATTGAATACCGTACAAAATAGTATATTCATATTTATCTTTGTGTGTTACTGTCTCCAAGATATGAGCAGGTGAACATAGAAAACTTACAAAAAACAATGGAGCGCCTCATGTTTCTAAATGAAGTACTAGCTAGGCAACTCTTAAGAACATAAGACTAAAAAACATGCAATGAAATAATGTCTCTTTCTCTGCAATACGTCATTTCATTTGTTTGGGATCAACCGATCTTAAGAGATGGGAGTATTCTCTACTTTATTTAATCTATATTTGGTCTCTTCTAAGCTAAGAGATATTTACCCTTTTACATGACTCCTATGTCTCAAAACTGTATGTACAATGAACTTTTTAGTTTGTTTACTATACTCTTGACTCTTATTCAGTAAATGTGTTTCTCAGCGATAGCAGCGTAGGCGCACAGAGACCTCCGAAGAGGGTTGAGTGACCTGAGCCAGACATCTCCTAGTGTCTGTAGAGATCAATGTATCACGAGAGGAATATTTCCTCCTTGATATATTATTATAACTTAGTTAGTAATAATTTTCAAATCACCAGATCCACTAGAGCACGGGTAATTGATCTGTACACTATGTATTTCAAATTACCCCACAATTAATAATCAAACGAGCTTAGGTCCGTGCTTCGATTAATTACATGATGATGATAATTGTTGTTTTAAGGGGCCTAATATCTCGGTTGGCCTGTTTGCCATCTCTTGATGAATGCAGTACATTTGCATTTGTCTGTTGGCACAGGCTAGAGTAACCTGTGGCTTTTCACCGATGTCTAAGTCTCAATCATGGCTGTGATTATATGGAAGCTACTGAGGTATCGGTGATGCTGAGTAATGACATTCAGGGCACAGTCAGATCATGTGAATGCTGTGAAAGGTTCTACTCATAAGGCTAGTACTGCTGTTATGACTCAGTGAGGAAAGCAATGGCAAACTACCTCACTCCTGATCTTGCCTAGTACGCCTCAATATAGAGCTGCCTTGGGTTTTTGCGGGTATCTACCCACATAACCTAACGGCGGTGCTTTTTGAGGATCCAACCAGCCTTCGGGAAGTCTAACTAACAGACAGACAACATCTAGTTTATCGTTCCCTAAGCGATTAATTAAGTAAACACGCAGGGGGCTACAGGAGTAGCTACATATTGAAACGATGTAACTTCCAAAGTTACTGTCTGTCAGCTGAAGGAGAACATTTTTAGCATCTTCTGTGAAAAGCTAAGTTCTTCAATCATGATTTGCAGGTGAACTTACTTTTAATTAATGTGTTACGGTTTCGACCCCCGCGCAATCTACGGCACGAGTTTGGTTGGCTGGAGAAAGGCGTGCGCACGCCTGGTAGCTGGCCGCTGGTCCCGCTCTTGCAAAAATACCACCCTGTGTTTTGGCAGGTATATTCCTGGGTTTCACCCTGATGTACCAATTAAGCTCATTACAAGACGCTTGGATCACTCTGTTTGGTTTTCGAAAATAAAAGGCACATTGTTTTCATTTGATAGGGGCCCTAAGCATGAACACATTAAACCAACGTCATCATCAGCGGTATTCATTTATTGTTGATCAGGGTGTAACACAGTTAGTTTGGCTGCATACAGTAATAGGCGCATCGGAAACGCAGATAGGCAGTCTTAACCCCCTGATGTAGGCCACAGGCAACATCTTTGTTTTACATTACGGCTGTACATATTCGAACATCGAATTATTGAAATTGTTCGATTCATTTAGAATTCGAATATTTGATTCGAATATATAGGAATAGTTTGACCATTCGAAATATTCCAACAATCGAATATTCGAGTTATTTGAATTTACAATCTTCTCGAACATTCGAATTTCAAAATATTTGCATTAGTGAAATGAAGCGATTTTTCCGTCAATAATCGTATAAATCATTGAGCAAGTCAAGTCATCGAAAGTTCGAGTCATTATAATAAACCTAAAAGCAAGGAGAAACGAATTTCTATGGTTCTATCAGGCTGAACGGGGTAGGGGTTAGCCCCCATTCCTCTCCTTCGATTCGCCCCTGCTTCGAATGTCTCGTCCACTGTTCATAACCTATTTCTTTACAAAAAATATTGTAATTTTCGGGTAATTATGATCTTCAAATAATTCAAATAGTATAACTGTTCGATATAGTGTAATAATATATTGTTTGAAATACTGAAGTTATTTTGAAAGTTTGAATGTTTCGAACAATGGAACTATTCTGACACCCGCAATGTTCAAACATTCGAATTCTTAGAGCATTCGAATGATTTAATCTAATCTCGAATTGGCGAATATTCGGAGTAGTCAAATAAATCAAATATTCGGAGTAGTCGAATTAACCAAATATTCGAACTTTACATTCGCAGCAGGACGATCGAAGCATAAGCTTCGAGTGGCTGATCCTGTAGCATTTGCCAGCGGATTATTTCGGTTCATGGTATGTGTATAATATTTATGACAACCTGTGTTAATTGTCTGTTGTCGTGAGTGTGTTTGTAATTGATGTGATGATTGGGAAGGACTAATCCGTAGGCCTAAATGAAAGAGCAATTTTGTCAGACATTAATTAATTGATTATTTAACCTATTTGCGATCGTGTAATTAAACATAATGACCCTCAAAGGGTGAGAATTCTTGACCTTTGGTTATGGGGTATGATATGCAATATCAATTAGACTTGTTCAAATTTCCTTATCAGTAAACCTTTCCCAAAACTTACTTTCAAACTTTCTACTTTCCATCTCTTCCCCCTGCATTTAACTATATCAATTTATTACTCATATCCTGCTGAGACATCCTAAAATTGAAATCTGTATTCGAGTAAGAGCTCAACCATTCTATCACGTCTCAGGTTCATCTGCAATAACTAAAGCAATAACATAGCTCTTCTTCCTTGAAGCCGTGTGAAATACGTTCAACTTGTCACGTACTGATGTGACAGGTAGACAAAGAGAGAGGAGACGTGCGGGAGATAGAACATCAGAGAGAGAGGCAAACAGGGAAGTTTCAAAGTTAGCCACTTTGCTCTCGACTCAATTCTTGTTTGCAGTTACCTCCCTTGTCCTCATCCGCCAGCCCAAATCCATTACGAACAGAATCACGCACTCCCAAATCATCTGAAACTTTCCCCGGTAATAATGAGAAAATTGAATTTCAGAATTGTCAAAATGTGGTCGTTTCCCATGACTACGTTATATACATAGAACATTAGTTAAGATCATCAATTTAAAGAGGACATAAGTTTAAAGTACTGTCACAAAGTAAAAATTCATCTTCTCTGTAGAATTCTCCATGCCATTTACATTTCATTGCGAATTGCGTGCAAGGATAGACGCAGGTACAAGGGAATCTGTACCAAGTCTTAGGCTGTTCTTGGAAGGTAGTGTAAAGAAAGATAAGATAATCTTCATGGAATTTATAAAATAAATAACCCCTGGCACTACATCCCATGAAGGGCCTAGGCCTAGCAAGCGACCGCTGCACACCCATTTGGCCTGCAGATATTGCGGTATTACGTGGACAGCACATCGGTGTCCTCTCGGCCGTAAATCTTGGTTTTCGTGTCCAGGGTGCTGCCTCCTGTCAGACAGCTACACAATTGTCCTCACGAGTCTGAGTGAATCCCGTTCCAGCCCTCACGTCAGTTGCTAAACTCCCTGACGAGCCAGGAATCGAACCCGAAACCCAACACCACGGAGCTGGATCATGGCATTTGTAGACTTAGAAAAGGCTTTGGATGACGTTGATTTGAGTAAGTTGTTTGACATTTTGAAAAGAATTAGACTAAAGTAAAGGTATTGGAGTGTGATCTACAATCCATACAGCAACCAGAAAGCGTAATTCGAGCCGATGGACATGAGAGAATAGCTAGTATTTATAAAGGTATCAGGCAAGGCTGCAACTTATCATCCATAAATGCCAATCTGTACATCGAACAAGAAATGAATGCAACTAGTGAAACAATGAAAGTAGGAGTAAAAGTTCAAAGAAAAATAATTTCAACTCAGAGATTTGCTGATGACATTGTCATCTTGGCCGATTCAGTAGAGGATTTGAATGACTTTTTAAAAGGAGGAAAGTATTCATTACAAACATCAATAAATTTAAATCAATAGTAGTGGATTGAAGCCAAAGGAAATCAGAAACCCCTATTGACGTAATTTTGGAAGGTGAAAACATAAAGGAAGTAGGTCATTTCTGCTACTTAGGAAGCATAATGGTCAGTGATGGACGAAGCAAAGAGGATATAAAAAGTAGGTTGGCTCGGGCAAGGAAAGCATTTGTCTGGAAAGCGGAGCTCTACGGAAGTGAAACTTGGCGCAAAATAAAAGAGGAGAATAGAAGCATTTGAAATTTGGTGTGACAGGAGAATGATGAAGATCAGCTGGGTAGATAGGCCTACAGTAACAAATGGAGATGTATTAAGACAAGTGGGAAAGGGGAGATGTTTCTGGCGACTGCTAATGAAGAGAAGAAACAGATTGGTATGACTCACAGTAGGACACTCTGTAATAGCAAACTTAGTTACGGAAGGAATGGTCGAGGACAAGAACTGTTGGGGTAGACCTAGGTTAGAATATGTTAACATGAGTTTAGGTCAGGTTTTATTTTATACTAGCAGAAGTACCCGTTCTTCGAACGGTGTTCGGTGTTAACACCAGACATTATCAATTGAGCTACTGTTGTAATGGTTAGCGGTTTGTCATTCCTTCATAAGTTTATCAGACCGAAGTTTGTTTCCTGGGAATATCACACACACTGTTAATTTAAGGGCCTTAAAATGTAGTTTTCGGAGACCCTTTATAGACTCACGAATTTTGTCTCACATTGAGAAGCGCAACATATGCTTTGGTCGTCCTTCTAGGATAATTTTTTTATTTCGCTTATTTTAGCATGTATGTTGAGAAGTTTTCCCTATATCCATCTTTCTACTATATGAAAAGTACGGGGAAGAATTTTATAAATGATTGGTGTATTGACACTCATGGATACCATACCTAATTTTACGATGCACCAAGCATCCGAACACGAGTTATAGGCGTACATAAAGATACACAGAAGACAGACAGACAATTCTATTGTCTACAACATATCACCCAGATATCCAAATATGGGTATATCTACCACACAGTATCAAACAAAATCATCCTTGCGATGAACCCGTATGTCTACAAAAAAATATTATGTGTTAAAATGTGCTCTCAATCTAAATTCACCTAACGTGTACTTCCTGACGTGAAAAAAAATGAAAGCCTTGTAGACGAAACGCAATACACGTCACATAAAAACTGACCCTCTACGTTGTAGTAGGTCCCCATACACAGGAAGACCCCTTTCATAAATTATAAAGGCTTGTGGTGCATGAAAATTCAGGATCTTTAGCCTCAATTGGCCCAAATTCCTAAATGCCGCAAAATATGCTGATTCAATTCAGGAATTTTTGAAAATAATGTTGCTGTTTGGAGATATAATAGATCTTCTGTACGTGAAAATTGCGTGAAATAAGTCTAGGTTACCCCTTGACCCCCTTAATTGCATTGATGAATTATACAGTCTATGTTGGTTCCGTGATAACCTAATAGCCATTTGCAAAGTTTCACAGAAATGTAATAAATGGAGTGACATTGATTCTTACAGAAATAGATGGAAAGTTGGATGCCACCCCTTGAGATAATGGTGTCTTGGTTACCGATTTTCATTCCTTTATTAGTTTGTTAACTTAAATTAAATTAGTTTTCTGGGAATATTTCAGAAACTGTTGGTTTTAAAGCCTTATAATGTAGTTTCCGAGGACCCTTTAGGGCCCCGGCGTTTTGTTTCTGGCACCGAGAGGCTTTGTCTCGTCGTTGTACGGCATAATATAATACTAATACTACTACTACTACTAATAATAATAATATAATATAGGTATAGGAATATACTGTAATAGACCTGCCGTACCACACCCGCAGGTGTAAAACGCGTGAAAAAATTATAGAGTACCCCTTGACCCCCTTAAGCGCATTGTACGTATTTATGAATTTTACAGCTTAATTTGGTTCCGAGATAACCTTTTTGCCGTTTGCAGACTTTGACACTAATGTAATTATTGGAATTGCAATATAAAGCTCTTGGATTTGATAACATACCAGGAGAACTATTGAAACAATCAGGTGACAAGTTAAAAAAGGAACTGTACAACTTAATATGTACTATTTACAAGACTGGAGAATTGCCTGAAGACTTTCTGAAATGCATAATAGTACCTATACCTAAAAAATCAAATGCAAGGTCATGTAAACAATACAGAACATTGAGTCTGGTGTGTCATGCATCAAAAATAGTCACCAGAATTATTATGAAGAGAATAGAAAAACAAATCGATGAAAACCTATCTGATGATCAATTTGGTTTTAGGAAAGGAGTAGGAACAAGAGAAGCAATCTTAGCATTCAGGCAAGTGATAGAGAAGCAGATGAAGAAAGGCAGACCTACTTTCTTAGCGTTCGTCGACCTTGAAAAGGCGTTTGACAATGTGGACTGGAATATTCTGTTCAGCATTCTTCATCAAACAGGTATCAACTTTAGGGACAGAAGACTCATCTACAATATCTATAAGCAAGAAATTGGAATTGTTTGTTGTGGTAGCAAGGAAGAAACAGCACACATCAGAAAGGGTGTACGGCAGGGTTGTTCCCTTTCCCCATACCTATTCAATATATATGTACAAAAGGCGATCGACCAAGTAAGAGAAGAATTTGCCACAGGAGAAGTTAATGAGTTTAATTATCTGGGAAGTAATATAACGAATGATGGAAGAAGCAGCAGAGAGATATTAAGTAGGATTGCCCAAGCCAAGAACGCTTTCTATAAAAAGAAGAACCTATTTACTGCAAGGAACATAAGTCTTGATGTGAGGAAACAAATGTTGAAGACCTATGTATGGAGCGTCGCGCTATATGGCAGCGAATCTTGGACAATAGGAGAGAGTGAGAGGAAAAGACTACTAGCATTTGAAACCTGGTGCTATAGAAGGATTATGAAAATCAGTTGGAAAGAAATGGTCACAAATGAGGAAGTCTTTAGAAGAGTGGGAGAGAGAAGATGCTTCCTTAATATTTAAAAAGAAGAATGAATCACCTCGTGGGCCACATAATGCGACACAATGGACTGATTAAGCTTATAATCGAGGGAACAGTAGACGGCAAGAATTGTAGAGGAAGACCCAGACTGGAGTACATGAGTCAAATACTGAAAGATATGAGTTGTGGCTCATACTGTGAACTGAAGAGGAAGACTGAGAGACGGGAAGAATGGCGAGCTGCTGCCAACCAGCCTCACGGCTGTTAACCACAGAGAGAGAGAATAGATGGACCTCTGAGAATCTGTTGCCATGGTTACCGGCTTGCATTCGTTCATTAGTTTATTAAATGAAATTAGTTTTCTGGGAATATCTCAAAAACGGTTGGTTTTAGGGCCTTTAAATGTGGTTTTCCCCAAGTTTTGTGTCTCACATTGAGGGGCTGAAAATGAGTTTTGTCTCGTCCTTCTACACCTATTTCAGCTTGTATTTTAAGGGGATAGGCCCCCATTTATGAGAGGTACGGAGAAGAGTTACATCAATGATTAGTGTCGTGTCTCTGATGGATATCTGTACCAAATTTTACGTTGATACACCCAACCGTTCTCGAGTTATAAGGGAACAAAATTGTCCACAGACAAACAGCCAGACAGACAAAAAAAATATTTTCACGCGCATCCATCATAAAACAGTCTGAAACACGTAAATAACTCAAATTCCCCTAGAAATTCAGAAAAAAAACAGATAAACTTTCATTTTTATATATCTAGAGATATACTGCATCGCTCGGTATTGACCGTGTTTTATTGCACAAATTTAGGGTTTACTCGCTAACCGATGGAGATACACGAAAAGTGATAAGGACCTTTCGGATAGAAAATTAAATGTTAAATCTCGTGTATGATATCAAAAGTTTGCTATTTCTTAGGGTTCTCTTTTTATTTGAAATGGAAGTTTGAAATTTTGAAACCAACGGGAGTAGTGACGTCACTAAAATGGTCGCCATTTCCTTATAGTGCAAATTATCTAAATAAAAAGTATCCTATATGTAATCCAGGTAACTCAGCTACATCCACTCATAATTTCATTTAAATCGGACGATTGGGTCTTGCGTTATTGAGTAATACACAGACAGACAGACAGACAGACAGACAGACACACACCATCTCATTTTTATATATTAGTATGATTTTATAATGTTAAACAACAGTTTATTTCAATTTTATAGTGAAAATTTTAATTTTATTTCGCTCCTGGTTTAATTTAAAGTATGATTCACTTATATGATACTAGGAACACGACCCGGCTTCGCCCGGGAACAGTTAGGATATGAATGCAGTACGTGATAAGCGTTATTTCTTTAAATGTCAATGAACAACGACCAATATCCGTTTTACGTCTCGGCATGATGGGGTAAAATCACTTACTGGTCTATTAATTATATTATCATGGAGATGCATGTGCAACAAATTCTTGTCAGACGTAATTTAAGAATGGCGCGGTGTATGAAACACAAATCCCCCTTCCGTCCAATCTTATCTTGACTGTGAATTTTTCGGATCGAAAAGTACACAGTCGAAATGAAGAAAAGCCGAGTTGCAAGTCCTGGGAAACTCCAAACACAACCACTCTTCTCTAAAGTTTTTAACTCAACACGACTCGACAGTTTGCTGCTGGCTGTATCAGGGGCAATAAGTTCGTCCACTCGCTAAGCTGTAACTGGGGTGATAGACTCGCCCCTAGCTAGCTCTTAAACTGTCACCTCTGTAAATGAATGGAGATTGTTGGAAGAAATGAAAACTTAAAAACACTTATATTATAGTAGGCGATGTATTGAAGATGATCTCCCGGGTTTTTTTTTTAGAACTTTTCATGCTGAACAATTCTTACACTCATAATAAATAGATATGTTTAACTGTTTGCCCAGCGTAAGCTTAAAAAGCGCACGGACGCCAGTTTTTTTCCGAACTTTTCACTGAAATCGTTAGTGCTTGACGTACTTTGGTCATAAATAAATTATTTTCTACAGAAACCTTCCTCGTGATATCCTTTACAGAATGGTGAAAATCACATCAAAATCCATTCAGTGGTTCTCGAGATTACCCGTGACATCCAAGAAACGGGGACTTTGTTTTATACTTATAATTTAATATAATATAATCCTCCTTCCGTCCAATCTTAAATTGACTGTGAATTTTGCGGAACGAAAAGTTCACAGGCGAAATGAGAGTTGCACTTCCAGGGAATGGCGAGGGGAATGAAACTCAAATCCCCCTTCCGTCCAATTTTAACTTGACTGCATTTCGCAGGCGAAATGAAGAAAATCCGAGTTGCACTTCCAGGGAAACTCCAAACACAACCACCCATTACACAAAAGTCTTAACTCAACACGACTCAACGGTTTGATGCTGGCTGTATCTGGGTTAATAGATCCTCCCGCTAGCTAGGCTGGATTATAAACTCGCCCTTAGCTAGCTCGTAAACTGTCGCCTCAGTAGTTGATTGGGCATGGTTGGAAGAAAAATCACTTATAGTGGGCGATGTATTGAAGATAGGGATATGCTCTCGCGGACTTCTTTGTATAACTTTTCATGCTGAACATTTCTTACACTCATAGTATTGAGATATTTTGAACGGTTTGCCCAGCGCAAGCTTACAAAGCTCTCGGACGCCAGGTTTCTATTCGACTTTTCCACTGAAATCGTTACTGCTCGGCTTCCTTCGATCATAAATAAATTATTTTCTACAGAAATCATCCTTGAGATATCCTTTATAGAATGGTGAAAACCGCATCAAAATCCATCCAGTGGTTCTCGAGTTTATCCGTAACATGCACGAATCGGGGATTTTGTTTTACTAAGTAGAGATGAGTTGTCCAGTTGCAAAACACGTTTAATCCATTTGTGAATAAGGATCAATCATGTCGTAAAATTATTTATTTAATTATTTTATTTTATTTAACATCATTTTATTTTACTATATTTTATTTTGTTTTATTTTATTTTGTTTTACTTTGTTTTGTTTAATTTTTTGTTTTTTGTTTTGTTATGCTTTATTTCATTTAATTTTGTTTTAATATTTTTGGCTTTTTATTTTGTTTTTGTTATTATTTTGTTTTGTTTATTTTGTTTTATTATGATTTTGTTTGGTTTATTTTGTTTTATTTTGATTTTTTTATTTCGATGTTTCCAGAAAGCAAACACAAAAACAAAAAACTCGAAGCATAAAGCAAAATTCAAACACAAAAGCAAAAGCAGAAAACAAAGAGAGAAACACAAAGCAAAAACAAAATTCATAATCAGCAAAAGCAGAAAGCAAACACAAAACCAAAACAAAAAAGACGAAGCAAAAAGCAAAATTCAAAAACATAAGCAAAAACAGAAAACAAAAAACCAGAAACATATATCAAAATTCAAAAAAGCAAATGCAGAAAAGAAACACAAAACCAAAACAAAAAGACGAAGGAAAAAGCAAAATTCAAAAACAAAAGCAAAAGCAGGTAACAAAAAACAAGGAACATAAAGCAAAAATCAAAATTCAAAATAGCAAAAGCAATAAACAAACACAAAGCCAAGAAAGAAAAGCAAAAAGTCAAATTCGAAAGCAAACACAAAACCAGAAACCAAAAGCACAAACCAAAAAGTAGAAAACAACAAACACAAAAGATACGTCAGGTAAAGTCCAGAGAAACGTGTCTCATGAAAATGATTCTTATTCACAAGTGGATTAAACGAGTTTTGTAACTTGACGACTCATATTATGCTCTTTGTTATTTGTTTTCACATCAATTTAAATGTTAACATCATTAACTGAAGATGATTATAAGTTAATCGAAACTGTTGTGATCGATATAACTTAGTTTCTATTTGAGTATTGACTAGGTGGAAACAAAATATTTTACCATGTTATATATATATTTTAGTTTATACGTCAATAAGGATAATCTTCTCTTGGAAGTAATGAATTTGATATGAACAGCAACTTTTCACTCATCCTATATCTCTTGAATGAGTATTTTATATCGATTGCACCACGGCGCCATCGTCCGTGACATGGCAAGGCTTTTACTAGGCTGAAAGCTCTGCGTCTGCTGCAAACTAGAGAAGAGTGGAGAAATCTATTTCATGAATGACATCCCATCTAAAGCCATCCGCTAGGTAAATGGGGTGACATTCGAAATTTATATGCGCTCGTATGATCGTTTGAAAATCGTTTCTGAAGTGAGGCGAGACGTACCTTGAAGAGGCTGACTATATAACATATTCAGGAATATGATGTGACATGCACCGACTAGCAGCAAGAAAGAAATATTTCCAGATGTAATATTATAAGTTCCTAGAATGTGGTTTAGTGGAATGTTGCTGTCCCAGGGAACACATAAGGAACCTACTCAGCAGATATGACCGTTCCCAAGAGAGCAATTTCTATTTCAAAAGATAATTAAGTTAGGTTCAGACTTAAGTTCATAGATGCATGTTAAAGAAACTTGGGTGAGAATCACTTGAAGCTAGAAGGATGAAATTTAGGCTCTGCGCTATGTACAACACGTATACAAATGAACCAGCAAACGTATGGGAAATCCCACTCACTTGAGTAGGAGTTATCATTCTTTCGCTGTTAACGGCCGACCACAGCGTACAAATTATGGTAAATATTCTTTCGCAAGCCGTGCCATTGGTAACTGGAACTCTCTACCTGCCGCAAACTTAGAGTCATTCCCCAAACATACTGGTGTGTTAAAGAAAAGACTGACGATTTATGGAAATACTCCAGTTTACTTGATATTGAAATTGTTATGTGTCATTGTTTATTTGTTATGTATACACAATTTGCCACTGGGGGACACACCACTAATGAATGAATGAATGAATGAATTAATGAAAGTCTCGAGGTGTGTCGCCTATTTTTGAGTCTTCAGTCTATTGACTGGTTTGATGCAGCTCACCACATTTCCCTGTTCTGAGCTAACCGTTTCATCACTAGGGCTAGGATTTTTAGGTAAATAAATATTTTTTTATGTTAATACATATTTTAAGCATTATTTCTATAAATACATACATTCCTGCTTTTCACTTATCTTTATATATATAATTCTTCGACACGTGTGTATGTGACTGAACTCCTCCTAAACGACTGAACCGATTTTGATGGAATTTGGTATGTATATTAGGGTGGGTCCATGTATGGTTTAGATTCACAATCCGACCCGGTAGGTGGAATGAACATAATTTTAGAACCACAATTTACACACAATTTTAGAACCACAATATACAGTCAAAAACAGTCGTCATGGAAACCACTAGCCTTGGCCTTGGTGAAAGCTGATGTCTTTGGACGGTTTGTATCTGCACGAAAGAGCCACCTGGTCGTAACCTGTGCAACTACCGCCATTACATACACTCCGCCCGTGGCGAAAAGTTGTGTTTTATACCAAAGGTGGCAGTGATGTCGAATTCTACTGTTTGACTCTGCACGTTAGAGCGTTTCAAAGTCCCGTATGCGCCCATATACCATTCATCCGATTGCCATGAAACTTGGGTGATATGTTGAGTGAGCTCCAGGGAAGGTGTTTGGCTTAGTAAATCCATTTTACAATAGATAGCGCACGAATAGATTCAACAAATGAGCGACGACGCTTGAAGCGTTTCAACAAGGTCCCGTATGCGTTCAAATACCATTCATCCGATAGCGATGAAACTTGGGTGAGATGTTGTGTACACTCCAGGGAAGGCTTCTGGCTTAGTAAATCAATTTCACATTAGGTAGCGCACGACTAGATTCAACAAATGAGTGACGACGCGCGAAGCGTTTCAACAAAATCCCGTATAAGTTTATATTCCATTCATAGATTGAGATGAAACTTTGATGAGTTGTTGTGTACACTTAAGTGAAGGCTTCTAACTTAGTAATCCATTTCACAGGAGGTTGCGCACGAGTAGATTCATCAAATGAGCGGCGACGTGCGAAGCGTTTCAACAAAGTCCCGTATGCGTTCAAATACCATTCGCCCGATAGCGACGAAACTTGGGTGAGATGTTGTGTACACTTACGTGAGGGTTTCTAACTTAGTAAATCCATTTTACAATAGGTAGCTCACGAGTAGATTCAACAAATGAGCAACGACGTGCGAACTTTTAATCAAAGTCCCGTATGCGCTCATATACCATTCATCCGATTGCAATGAAACTTGGGTGAGATGTTGTGTACACTTACGTGAGGGTTTATAACTTAGTAAATCCATTTCACAGCAGGTTTCGCACGAGTAGATTAAACAAATGAGCGACGAAGCGCGAAGCGTTCAATAAGGTCCCGTATGCGTTCAAATACCATTCGTCCGATTACGATGAAACTTGGGTGAGATGTTGTGTACTCCCTAAGGAAGGTTTCTGGCTTAACAAACCCATTTTACAATAGGTAACGCACAAGTAGATTCAACAAATGTGTGACGGCACGCGAATCATTTCAACAAAGTACCGTATGCGTCCATATACCATTTATCCGATTGCGATGAATCATTGGTGAATTGTTGAATACACTCCAGGAAATGTTTCTGTCTTAGTAAATCCAGTTTTTAATAAGTAGCGCACGAGTAGATTCAACAAATGAGCGACGGCGCGCGAATCGTTTCCACAATGTCCCGTATGCGGTCATATATCATTCATCCGATTGCGATCAAACCTTGGTGAATCATTGAGTACACGCCAGAGAAGGTTTCAGGCTTAGTAAATCTACTTTACAATAGGTAGCGCATGAGTAGATTCAACAAATGAGTGACGGCACGCGAATCGTTTAAAGAAAATCACTTATGCGTTCATATGTCATTCATCCGATTCCGATGAAACTTTGATAAGTTGTTGTGTACACACCAGGGAAGGTGTTCAACTTGGTAAATCCATTTTACAATATTGGTAGCGCACGAGTAGATGTAACAAATGAGTGACGACGCGCGAGGCGTTCCAACAAAATCCTGTATGCGTTCATATACTATTCATCGATTGCGATGAAACTTTGATGAGTTGTTGTGTACACTTACGTGAAGCTTTCTAACTTAGTAAATCCATTTCACAGTTGGTAGAACACGAGTAGATTCAACAAATGAGTGACAGCGCACGAATCATTTAAACCAAATCCCGTATGCGTTAAATGCGATGAAACTTTGGAGAGTTGTTGTGCACGCTCCAACGAATGTTTCTAAATTAGTTCAATTCACGATAGTTTAGAGGCAGTTAACAGAATTTGAAAAAAATATTGTGTATCCAAAAGCACTTCAAGAAACAAAGTTACAACACTTTCTTTGATTGGCAGGACAACGTCTGCCGGGTCAGCTTGTTAGCACATAAAATGCATAATATTTACATTTTTTTTAAATCAGTACTGCTAGACCTTTCACTATATTGCATTTTTGTTCTGTGCCTAATTTAAAAAGAAATACAAGTTATCGTCTGTTGCAGAATTTAAAGATAATTTTACTTCTGATGGGGGTGTTCTGTTCTGCCAACCATGTGAGAAAGCGATCGAGGCTGAACAGCGATCTCAAGTTACACAGCACCTCCAGGGCAGAAACATATTACCGCAGTTTCGCGCCTTCAGAAGAAATCACTCCAGCCGTTTAGAAGTTATTAGGGGACACACACACACACATCATACAGACACACTTCACACACACACACGGACGAAAGGTGATCTCATAAGCCTATTTTTTTTTTCATAAAATGAAAATAGGCTAAAAAGAAAAAAAGCAAAGACAATAGTAGAGAATATTCAGGTCATGTTAAATGGTATACAGTATTATGTTTATTTTAAATTGTGTAACTAATAACTTTCACCTGCAATATAATTCATAACAAGTAGTTCCGTGAAGAACTATACAGCCTATTTTCATATATCCTGCTCATGTTAATTGCCTCTATCAACATACAAAATTTCAGTTTAATTGCTGTAACAGATTTGTAGATATTGAGGACCGTCTAAATATTTCAGATGGTCGCCAGGTTGGATTTTTATTTTTGTACTATTATATTAAGATTATTGTATACGTGTGGTATTCAAACTTCAATCGCATGATTAGAACACAAGAAGTAAAAACGTGATTTTAAAATTACGCACAGCAGCCATCTTGTGATTATGCAAACAATTGAAATAAATTAGATGCCAGTGGATCAACATTTGTGTAAGCATTTAACGTGCAACGTTTCAAGGCACTCGGATAGTTAATTCGCGAGAAACGTCCATTTAAATATTTATAATTCGCGTCGCCGCCATGTTGGATTCGTGCTCACCAGGTTACTGAAAGTCCTATAGGTGAACATATGTTCATAGTCTCTATGAACATAAAAATTTCAGTTTGGTTGCTGTAAAAGGTTCATAGATATTGAGAACCGTCTAAATATTTCAGAAGCTCGCCATTTGGGATTGTTATATGTATAGGCCATAAGGTTATATACCATTCAAGGACACTTATTGCCTAGGTTCATTATTCAAACTTTCACTTCGATCGCATGATTACGACACAAGAAATAAAAACTTAATTTTAAAATTTCGCACAGCCTCCATCTTGAGGTTATGTAAACAATTGAATTAAATTAGATGGCAGTACATTACAATCTGCAAAATCATTTACTGTACCACATTTCACTGCGCTCAGAGAGTTAACTCACGAGAAAAGTCTATTAAAATATTTCAAATTCGCTTGGTCGCCATGTTCGTTTTGTACTTTACAGGTTTATGAATTATACATAGGTAAACTTGTATCAGTACCCTTTATCACCGTACAAAATTGCAGGGTGATATCTGTAATAGTTTCGGAGATATAGAATGTCAGTGAACAGCCGCCATTTTGAGGTTATGCAAACAATTGAACTAAATTAGACTCCAGTGCATTGCAATGTGTATAAACATTTGCTATACCAAGTTTCATTACGTTTGGATAGTTAAATCGCGAGAAAAGTCTATTTAAATGTCTCAACTTCGCTTGGCAGCCATGTTGGTTTTGTAGTCACCAGGTTTTTGAAAGTCTCATAGGTGAACTTCTAGTAGTGCCCTCTATCACCGTACACAATTTCAGGGCGATATCGGTAATAGTTTCGAAGATATTGAATGCTAGTGAAATATTTCGCACAGCCGCCATGTTGGATTGGTGAGACATAACAAAATTTGAAGGGCACGGTCGAGGTCGCCGGGAATAGTGCTATGAACTTACCGAGTTTCACTGAAATCGCTCCAGTTGTTTAGATTTTATTAGGGGGAGACACACACACACACCTCTCACACACACACACACACACACGCACACACACACGGAAAAAAGGTGATCTCATAAGCCTACTTTTTCAAAATTGAAAATAGGCTAAAAATGTATAAATAACCCTATTTTGAGACGACGCTTAAACATTGGAAGACTTTATGATTAAACACCTATTGGTTACTTCAATTGGCACAGTATTTTGACAAAGATGATATCGAGTAATAAACAAGATGTTCAGTAAAGAACATATAGCCTACTTTCTCCTAAATGCATGGGTATTGTTATAACTCTTTGTCCTTTTCAAGGAGTATGATCGAATGTTGGTTGTAGTAGCTTGTTGAAATACAACGTGCTATAGGGATATTAAACATGAATATGAGGTTCCCTTTGATAGTGCTACCTCTGTACCAAATGCCGTTCCATTCGCTTTCACCGTGTTCGAATTGATAAGGGGAATCGATTTTCACACAAAGATGGCCGCCATCCGCAAAATATCACGCTGATGACCTATTAGTTTGGTCAAAGGATGCTCCCTCCATAAAGGTATGTTGTTGCTAAATTTGCTAGAGATCGGATGATTAGGCTAATCGTAATTTGATTTAAGCTTTGAACATTTGTGTGGCCGCCATTACGTTTCCGTCAAGATGGCGGCGATATAAAACATGACACTGAGGTGCCCTTTGCTAGTGCTACCTCTGTACCAAATTTCGTTCATTCGGTTCCACCGTGTTCGAATTAATAGGGGGAATCGATTTTGACACAAAGATGGCCTCCATCCGCAAACTATTAGGCGAATGACCTATTAGATTGGTCAAAGAATGCTCCCTCCATAAAGGTATGTAGTTGCAAAATTTGGTAGAGATCGGATGATTAGGTTAACCGTAATTTGATTTAAGCTTTGAACATTCGTGTGGCCGCCATTACGTTTCAGTCAAGATGGCGGCGATATAATACATGACACTGAGGTGCCCTTTGCTAGTGCTACCTCTGTACCAAATTTCGTTCCATTCGGTTCCACCGTGTTCGAATTAATAGGGGGAATCAATTTTGACATAAAGATGGCCGCCAGCCGCAAACTATTAGGCTAATAACCTATTAGATTGGTCAAAGCATGCTCCCTCTATAAAGGAATGTTGTTGCAAAGTTTGGTAGAGATCGGATGGTTATGTTAGTCGTAATTTAACTTAAACTTTGAACATTTGTGTGGCCGCCATTACGTTTCTGTCAATATGGCGGTGATATGGAACATGACACTGAGATGCCCTTTGCTAGTGCTATCTCTGTACCAAATTTCGTTCCATTCGGTTTCACCGTGTTTGAATTAATAGGGGGAATTGATTTTCACACAAAGATGGCCGCCATCCGCAAACTATTAGGCTAATGACCTAGTCATTTGGCCAAAGGATGCTTCCTCTGTAAAGGTATGTTTTTGCAAAATTTGGTAGAGATCGGATGATTAGGTTAATCGTAATTTGATTTAAGCTTTGATCATTTATGTGGCCGCCATTACGTTTCCGTCAAGATGGCGGCGATATAAAGCATGACACTGAGGTGCCTTTTGTTAGTACTACCTCTGTACCAAATTTCGTTCCATTCGGTTGCACCATGTTCGAATTAATAGGGGGAATCGATTTTCACACAAAGATGGCCGCCACCCGCAAACTATTACGCTGATGACCTATTAGTTTGGTCAAATGATGCTCCCCCTATAAAGGTATGTTGTTGCAAAATTTGGTAGAGATCGGATGATTAGGTTAGTCGTAATTTTGATTTAAGCTTTGAACATTTGTGTGGCCGCCATTACGTTACCGTCAAGATGGCGGCGATATAAAACATGACACTGAGGTGCCTTTTGTTAGTACTACCTCTGTACCAAATTTCGTTCCATTCGGTTGCACCGTGTTCGAATTAATAGGGGTAATCGGTTTTCACACAAAGATGGCCGCCATCCGCAAACTATTATGCTTATGGCCTATTGGTTTGGTCAGAGGATGCTCCCCCCATAAAGGTATGTTGTTGCAAAATTTGGTAGAGATCGGATGATTAGGTTAGTCGTAATTTGATTTAAGCTTTGAACATTTGTGTGGCCGCCATTACGTTTCCGTCAAGATGGTGGCGATATAAAATATGACACTGAGGTATCCTTTGCTAGTGCTACCTTTGTACCAAATTTCGTTCAATTCGCATTCACCGTGTTCGAATTGATAGGGGGGGACAGACATTCAGAGTACACACACTCACACACACACAGACACACACACACACAGGCACACACACAGACTCACACACACACATACACACACACAGACAGACACACTTTTTTTCGCCCTGTGTTGATCTCATAAGTCTACTTTCATTTTTTGCAAAAATCGAAAATAGGCTAATAGGTTAAACGTTCCGCCTGATCAATACTTTTTATTAAATGATCACTGTGTGGTCATTGGTGGGACATGTTTCGGGGCCTAATTATGACTTCTCGCCCCTTCATCAGCCGATATGAATGAATAAGAAACAAGACAATTTTTTATCTTAACACTAAAAAGTCTCTTGTCACTAAACTTTATATGGTGCACCATAAAGATAGATTGAAAAATTGAACGCGTAAAGCAACCCAAAATGATGTAAAAGTCTTAAAAACTAGGAACACTTTCAATAGGGTTAGTTCAAATCTTCAGAAATGTTCATCGACGAGACAATTTGTGAAAAATTCGTGGCTGGTGTGTAGTTTATACAATGATTAAGCCTGCTGAGATCACAGCCAAAACAACGGGTAACTATCACCGATACACGACGCGGCTCCGTTCTATAAGCCTAGATGACATATAATAGTAAGTTTTAATTGTGGTAGTTATAATATGTACCTATGATTTGAGTTCAGAAATCCATTTCCACATGATGATGAAAATATTGAAAAGTCACAACGTGCAGGGTAATGTTCCTACGGTTGACAACACTGGTAGAAATACATTATCTGCCACATTGGCTTTTCGGCAGCAGGGAAAGCGCATATTGGATTTGTCCCTTGTTACACAATCGTAAAAGTGAAATGTTTCTATTATATTGTATTGTGTTCCAAGGAGATCGATGAGATCAAAAATTTAGGAGAGAAATAGTAGCACATTTGTCCCATGAAGCAACGATGTGGAATAAAGGAGATGACAGAGGGAAAGAGACCATAGAATCGTGTATGTGATATTTTTTTCAGAGGCGTGTCCTGACCTATCAAGTTAGGGAATCATATTGACCACCTCGTGGTGTACCGGCTGGCATCCTTGGCAGTCGTCCAGAAGTTTTGCCAACAAATTAAATTCAGGTCCAAGATCTAGAACGGGGTACACTCAACTTCGTGCAGCAAAACTCGAACGGTTTGACTCTTACCTCAGCCATCCTGGAAGACGTTTCCCGTGCTTTCCCATTTTTACTCCAGACAAATGCCGAGATGGTTTCTAAGTTATGGCCACGGCTGCCTCCTTCTGAATTATCCACTGAAATTCAGATACACAAACCAATACAACCAACATAATACCACAGGTTATCTGACTAATCCAGTAGATCTGGCACCTCCTTTCGAACTCCTCGATATTCATGGAAATAACCTAGATGAAATGGAAGGAAGTACATTTTGATACTCATGTTACAACCGAGTTCCTTGTGTGATTCAAGTATGCCTGCCACAATGTTTCGGTAATTGGAATTCTTGTTCTTTTTCACTTATCCTCCAAGCTCGGCTTCACCCACGGTTTCTTTGAGGGATCATTCCTCTACCGTCGCAAGGACATTGCCTTGCAGCTGGACACACCTGGACACCAGATACAACTGGGGATAGTGACAGGCAGATCGCCTAGGTGTCTGCTAACTTGGGTCTAATGAAGGAAAGGTCAGGGAAGGGAGTAGGAAAAGGGTCAACCGTGGACCTGTGAAAGGAACTGTCGTGACATTTGCCTGGGGTGAAAGTGGAAAACCACGGAGCACCATTTTCAGGACAGCCGAGGAGGGTTTCAAGCCCACGCTCTCCCGATGTCAGTAAGGCTGGTGGATCTTTGTTCCTACCAAGAACTTTTAAAACAATTTCACACAATGATATCCATGCTACTTTCTCTATCTCATTCAAAGATTTTTTTCAGACATAATTTCTCTTTTAAAAGGACCATTAAATATACCTTAAAGGAACTATCACAAAGGAATTCTTCCCAACAATAGAAAGCAGATTATCAAGCAAAATTAACCTCTTGCCCACCGGGTGAGTTAGCCGTGGTCGTTACGGCATGACTGCTGGCAGTCGCTCATATCCGGGAGGCGAGGAGATTCGAATCCCCCCGCCGGCAACCTTGAAGATGATCTTCTGTGGTTTCCCATCTTCCCTCCAGGCAAATGCCGCTACCTTCCGACTCCTTGTCCTTACATTCCAACTTTCCTCCCCAATGGTACTTGTAGCTCACCCATTGGGTGTCCGTCTCGAAGCAGCTACAAACCTGGAGAGCCGAACATGTCCTCGGACACTCCCAGCACTGAAAGCCATACGCTAAAAAAAACTCTTGCCAAATTTAACAACATTAATATCAGGACATGGTAATATTAACTCCTATCTACACAGACTTAAAATTGTACGCAGCCCAGTTTGTTCCTGTAACAAAGGACCCCAAACAGTGGACCATATAATATTTCAGTGTAGTGAGGTGAATAGCGAGAGAATTTTTTTATTAAACAGTGTTTCCATAGAAGGATACTGCTCGATTCATGAGTCTTTTTTAATTAGAAGATATCTTAAACCATTTTCAAAATCATGCACTCTTTGGATTTTACAGCAATGAAAGAAAGAAAATCAAGGTCATCAACCATCAGAAAATAATACAGTATGTAGGAAACACTGTTCCATATATTATAATTTACACAATAGTATGAAATTAGTTGAGCATTTAGTACTATGACTAAATTGGAGCATGCAGAGAGTATATTAATGAAAGATAAAAACTACTTCCTTTTAGATTTCTTCAGATAGTGTTGGTAATTTCTCACAAATGAGACATATTGAATACACACCCGAGTACATGGAGCTGATGACCAAAGATATCCCAAGCCCCAAATATGAATTAACAACAACAACAGGTGTGCCTTGGTCGGTAGAAGCTCAACTAAGGTACTCATCGACCCTTCCATTAGTCAATTTCAAGAAAATTTTCGATTTTTTAAAATTGTCTTATTCAATATTATGTCCTCTCTAGTATCCAGAAATATATAGTTTATACTAGTTTTATTGTTGTTTAGCTCATTTATATCCACTTTAATGATCGGTGTTCACGCTTTTCGGCAGCTGTCACTTTGACGCATAGATGCAGCAGATAAAGCACACATTAATCTGGCTTTGAAACTGTCTACTCCAGAACAAAAACAATGTAAGAGATACTCTCGAGTCGGAGAATGCATAAAATTGACCTAAAATCCAAAGAAAAGGCAGTTTTCAGGAGTTGAAATGTAATACGCTTTACTCTAAATGTGTACCGCAACTTAAAGTTACGATTTCTCTCACTTCAGTCTTTTTTCTCCAATATTTGTCTTGACTTGGGCAGTTAAAATGTCCACTTAGAATGCAGATATTAGTTTCATTTAAATACTAAAATATAGACAAATAATGCAGCTATGTTGTTAAGCAGAATGATGCTGTTCAATTGAAATTAGGGATCGCGCCCCCCACAATTAATTTATTTTTTCAATCAAAATAAATTGACTTGCTACGTAGCGTAGCGGTGATGTTCTCGCCTGCTGTTTCCATGGTTGTACCCCTCCACATCACACGAACAGAAGTAGCAGACAATACTGTGGTTTGATAATGATGATGATGATGAAGATGATGATAATTCCTGTTTTAAGGGGCCTAACATCTAGGTTATGGGTCCCTACTGTGGTTTGACTGACCTCTTCAAACTATAGGTATTCTAAAAGATAGCGAGCGGCTTCGGTGGCGTAGTCGGTAGCATGCTGAGCTTCTATGCCCAAGATAGCGGATTCAAACCCGGCTGAAGCCGTCGGATTTTTAAGAGCGTTAAAATCCGTCAGTATGCCTTCCTTCGGAGGGGAGTAAAGCCGGCGGTACCATGTCATACATTATGGCATGTTAACCTTCCACTAATTACACCTGTGTGAAGCTAAATTGGATAGGTTAAGGATGTAAACAACGCTCATAGGTTTCTACGTTCGTTGTTAAGAGCAGACTGCGGTGTCGTCTAGTAGCTAAGTTCTTAACTTGGCCTAGTAGTCGTTGACGGTGGCGCTTGGCGGCAAAAGTAGGAACTATTTGAAAAATTCTAAGTTGCAGTATGTGCTTAAATAAAAAACAGATAAAGCACACTAATACAGTCATCACAATTAACACCGGTTATCAGACAGATTCTACACACACCCAAAGTACACGGGGCTACATGACCGCGTTGTCGCAGCCCCTAAACTTAAGAACCAACCAACCAACTAAAAGATAGCGACGGTTTACTGCCGTTGATCCATTGACGAAGTTCTTCAATGCATACTCTAATTATTACTTTGTGTGGTACCCAAGCTTTCACTTTGGTGTCCAAGTTTGATTCTATGAAATATGCATAATATGATTCTTTCACCAAATCTGGTCAGGATTATATCCTTGATGCGACATAGTAAATACTTACTTACTGAACAAGAAAAAAAACTTTCTAGTCCACAATAAAGCTTGAAACTGACTTCATTTCTTTTTTCAGATGAAATACAGTCTTACAGAATGTGAGAAGAATTAGATGGGATGAGTACCTGCTTGCGAATATAAGATAAGATGTGTCTCTCAACAAGGAGTGGCTGACATTTCTATCTCCCATAAATAATTTCTTTGCAAAAACATCTGGTGTCCTCGTTTTTTACTATGAATAACTTAAACTATTTTGAATTCAATGGATCTTCATAATGTAATAACATGCCGAAAATGTTGTTAAAGTATTACAGTTGAAATAATTGCCGTTGCATTAGCCTTCATTAATTAAATTAAAATAACCCAAAAAAATGGTACAAGAAAGAACATTCTGACGTTGGATTTGTCTTTAGCATGCTGAAAGTACCCCCAAAAACATTTAGTCCTTTGAAGCGGCAATTTCTTCGCCGACTAGTGTTGTTATCCTCTTTCTTATTCCAATTCTGATTTTCCTATTTCTATTTATTTTTGTTCCGCCTCATCTCCTTCCTCATATTCTTATTATTCCGCTTATTGTATGTAGGGCGCTACTGTAAAGGAGAAATCAATCACATTCCTATTCTTATACTCATATTTATATGTATAAGTACATTTAAACTTATAATTAGGGCTCGTATTTTAGGTAAATAAATATTTGTTTATGTAAATATATATTTTATTCATTTTTTCTATAAATTCATAAATTCCTGCTTTTCACTTATTAGCACATAAAAAGACATAATACTGTATTTACATTTTTAATCAGTTTATTGCATTTTTGTTCTGTGTTACTTCAACTGGGAATAACCTGTGAGCTATCTAATCTTCATGCAGAGCGCATGTCAGCTTGCAACTGTGTTATTCCTAACTTGTCGCCCCGTGTCACTCACTGTGGAAGCCGGGGATTTCCTTGTCCATCCACGTGCTAGACCTTCCCCTACCCCCAGCTACCTGGAACCAGTGTCACTCACAAGCAGTTCATTTCTGGCACTGTGAAGTGTAAGGCAGTTCTACGATGCCTAAAATGAAAACAACTAAGGTGGTTGATGGGAATATGGCCAGGTTTGGTAACATGGCCAACACGTAGCGTAGGGTGTAATTCGCAGGCTCAACGCAAGATGGCACTTGCATGGTCTCCAAAACGTGTCTATTAATGGTTATGTGCAATCGCTTCTGGTGGGGGATGTTTTGAGTGGGGTGCAGCTGCCATTATCTGTAGTGGATGCCGCTTGGACAACGCGCTTCTTATCTCACTCTGGTAATTACGCCTTTGTTCTCATATCCTATCGACAGTAGATTTTAATTGTTGGTTTGTCTGGTGTGCAGTTTTATACGCTGATTCGAGTAGATATATAGAAATTTAATTTTCTTTAACCAGTAGTTAAATATTTAGGACTGTTTAAAAAATCTACCTTGTTGTAAATATGGCCAGCCTTGGCCATAATAACAGCAGTTGGCCATATTAGCTGCATTTTGGGGCAAAATGCAGTTGTCTATCCCATTCAGATACGTCTGAAGTCTTGCAACAGCTTTCATTTGCTTCAGATGACTGACCTAGGTGAATTCGGTGAGTTGCGTACCTAAAAAGGAGTGGAAAGTACATCCCATCACAGTTCTTTTGAAAAAAAATGCTGCCTTCGCAAAAAAAAAAAACTATCAACAGTCGTATTGAATAACAGTTTATTTGAAGCTACTAAAGAGACCAAGAAGAACGACAAACATCAAGACTGTACGCAAGCTAAGGGGAAAGCTATCCCAAAGAAAGCTTCAACAAAACGGACTGGGAGCTGGTACAGTGCTGTTTGCTGTGAAAATGAAGTGCAAGATATGAGACTTAGTACTTTTTTATGGAAATTATGTTCACAAATTGTGTGTTGGACTTACTGAGAAAGAGAAAAAATGTGTTTGTTTGTTTAGCGGAAAGGGACCAAGAAATTTTTATTTTGTATTTAAAAAAATTTTAATTCCTAAAAATGTAATCAAATATTTTTTTAAAAAATTAGTCGTGTAGTGGTTAAGAATAAGTTAGGCCTATGTAGTGGTTTAATAATAAATAAAAATATAAATGAACATTTATAATGATTTCCACCAAATATATATTTAGCAACAGTTTGGTGGCCATATTAACTTCATGTGTTTTTAATATGGCACAAAGATAGATGTGTGGAAATGAGTTTTTATCCGGTGGTTCTAGTTAAATGAAATGCCTGATTATTTTTTTCCGTATTATAAAGAGTCCTAAGTATTTTGTTCCACAAAGAGTTCATGACTTTTGTACAAAACGGCACTACAAAAATTTCACAAACCTTAGCATGGCCATATTCCCATCACTTACCTTACAAGTTATCGTCTGTTGCAGAATTTAAAGATAATTTGACTTCTGATGGGGGCGTTCTGTTCTGCCAACCATGTGGGAAAGCAATCAAAGCTGATCAGCAATCTCAAGTTAAACAACACCTCAAGGGCAAGAAACATATTGACGTAGTTTCGCACCTTCAGAATAAGTGTTTCGCGATAATCGTCGGTCGTTTGTGATGGACAACCTGAAGATGTATCTCGTTGTGTATTGTAATGCTTCAGCAGTCAGCGAGACATAGAATAAATTGCATTCGCGAGCACTTCATATTAATAAACTAAATTGTAATTAAATATTTTTACTTTTTTGTCACATATTTCAGGTATTTTTAATACATAAAAAATAAATATTTTCCCGATTTTTATCACCTAAAAATCCGAGTTCCGGCCCTTAAAACAACAATAACTATCATACTCATACTTATACTACTTATACTTTTGCTTATACCCGTACTCGTACTCTTACTCGTACTCATACCTGTACTTATAGAGCCTACTAGTACTTATACTTGCACTTATACTTATGCTTACACTTATACTAGCAGAAGTACCCATTCTTCGAACTTTCTTCGGTATTAATAACCAGACATTATCAGTTGAGCTACTGTTGCAATGGTTAGGGGCTTGGAACCTATTTGTCGACAAAGAAAAAATATTAGTTAAAATGGGCTCCCAAACTAAATTTACGTAACGTGTTCTTCCTGACGTGAAAATAAAATTGAAAACCTCGTAGACGAATCGCAATATACGTCACATACAAACTGACCCTAACCGTTGTGTCAAGTGTCTAACCACAGGAAGACCCCTTTTATAAATTATAAGGGATTGTGGTGCATGCAAATTTTGTTTTTTAGCCTCCAATGGCCCAACTTCCTAAAAACAGAAAAAAAATAGACTACTATTTCAATTCAGGAATTTTTGAAAATAATGTTGCTGTTTGGAGATATAATAGACCTTCTGCTGTATTTTTTGGAATACACGGTAAGACAGAGTAAGCTTTTGCTTTTCTTTGCTTTAGTTCATCCCTTCCTTTTTTCGCAAACACCAACAGTGATCTCCCGGTTTCTCTTTGTTGGTATATGTTTCGTACACTACCTGTAAGTTTGTTCTAGATATATTGTGCCCGTTTAGACCGGAGTCCGCACGACCACATATGCATTTTACCAATAATCAGTCAGCACGAGAATCAAAATATCCCGGAGCGCCAGATGGGTTAAAGCAAATCGCAAAAACGACATCAAATTTATAAAAATGCTTTGCTGATTTTTGGCTCAATGCGACAATAAGGATAGAAGGAGATTTAATTGGGTGAAACACATCTGGTAAAATTATCTCAGTTTATTTAAAGTTAAAATCTGACTGCAAGAATGCTCAAAGCAGCATCACCCCACGTGTGGCGATCCACACTCTTATATACACACAATATACAGAAATCTTCCAAACACATTTGACAATCTTTTTGAAAACACAAGTCCGATTAATAGTCCTGTGGACTGTGTTCCAAAATTATTAATCTTTAATTCCAGTGCAAAATGAATTGTCCATACTGGAAATAACGGTGATCACTGTTTGACTATTTACATGATATTAACACTCGTAGAATAAATGTTTATAGAATTTCTTAAACTTTCACTTGTTTTCCAGTTTTCAAAAATATATCGTTGAAAATATTATCATCATTGAAGCAACACAAATTATTTATACATATTAATAACATCTGAAAAGTATTTGACCACTGAGCATAGCATCGAAGAACTTGTGCGAAGCACAACAACAATTAATTGTTCTTCTGACATTAAACATTCGAGAAGTGACTCGATTATGAACTTCAAGTTCCAAACAAAACATATGATTTCTGAATCATCAACTTGATCAATAAATGGTTGAACCATTCAACTATTAGATTATCCACTTGGAAACATTATTATAAAAATATTTATATTTATGGCCATTTCTTAGCAACTTTTACAACTTGCAATTCTTCGACAGAATGCGGAAATTAGAATTGTAGTTTTATAATGAATTCATTTAGTTCATGGCACTAGGATTTGAAAATATCCTTCAAATTATTCGTGGTTAAAGAATTATTTTAAATTGGCAGTGGCCCATTCTATTATTTGTGTAAGAACACAATATTACAATAACAATAACGGCAAAGGTCTTCCTCTGAAGAAGAATAAACTACTATCATGACAAATCCGGGTTCTAGCAAAATCAAAGTCTAAATGGAATTCGTAAACAAGGTTGAAATAAGAACTGATGGTTTCAAAGAAATAACCTTCGGGTTATTCATACGACGAAATGTGTGGCTCCAATACTCCTACTATAAACCTGAGCCATCGAACCTGCTATTTGATTGATGCTCGAAAAAACCTTCATTCCTGCGACTTAACATGCGCACCTGGGAATGGCATTTCAACTACTCCACACACATAAATTTTCTTCCCAAAATTTATACAATAAATCAAGCCTCTGCTTGTTATCAACACTGGAAGATTAATAAACATACAAGTTTATTTTATTTTACCATTCAGTTCAACCCGTGAATTTACCATACTTATGAAAAGCATTATTTCACTTTCGAAGTGTATTTACGTCATGATTTTATATAAATACAAAAATATCCTATTTGATACAAATATCATTTGCTTCCCGTTTCATGCCTCTCCGTGTTATATGAAACATATACTTTGCTCATAGCAAATATCAACTGTTCAACCAGAACTGAAATGTTGGTTGAATTCGGGCTTGCGCTAACCACTCTCCTTCGGAAAATCTCCTGCTCCAAACTAGAAATGTTTAAACTACTTCATAGGCTCTTTCTCAATACATATGATTATTATAAAATATAATATCCAAGAATTATTTAGAAAAATTCTAAAAATTATTATTAGTGGATTATTATTATTATTAATAATTATATCATTTTAAATATGTTTAATTATCATCTCATTATGTGAGAATCCACATGTTCGAACCTTCGAATATGGAAAAAAATATCCATTCCTCAACAAAAATAAATTTAACTTTTACAGTTACATCGGCTGATTACCGTGATTTCCCAAAAATATGAAAAATTCAAATAAACTTCGTTATGCTCGGTCATCGATCCTAAACTGTTCTGAGTGTTGAAAATGCTCAGAATAACTCTAACAAGTCTTGCGTAAATCATTACAAGCTCTAAATACGACGAAAAAAATGTGTTGGTCATCTGCAGAAAAATAGTTTGTTCCAATTAGCTAGGCATAATATAATTCAAATGTGGCTTACATTTCTTGATGGTCTTGAAGTGTAGTTAACCTGGTCTATACCAGATTTATCCATAGACATGCCCTATCGGACAAGCACGTATAATCCTTGTATCGGCCGCCATTGTAGACCCACAAATCGTCTAGTCAGACATAGTGGTAGTATTTTTCGACGTTTTAATAAACTGTGGTTCCATTTTAATACGTGCTTCTAACAAAGCCACAACAGTTTGTTGAAATAGGGTCAGATCTAAGCGATCTCTTCATAAATGTGTCAGTTGTAACATAACTCACTGTAATCTCATCAGTACAAGAAAAACATTGACAGTCTAAGCAGTTAACGGCTGTTCTGAAGATCGTTCCCTGGGCATGGTTTATTAAAATCACCATCTGCCATGCGCTAGACAACTTGCAGTTTCCCTTGCGTAGACTAATGAACGCCACCGTTACAGACTAGTCTTCAATGTACTGACAGATCGAAGTGGTTAAATAGTTACTAAATATGAAAACTGACTTCAAAATGGATTTAAACATCCAAGTGTCAAGTTACTAATGGACTGTGACAAAATACTATTTTCTAGACAGAGTCTAGCATATGTCCTTTTGGAAATATAAATATTTCCACCAATGTCTCTAGAAAAACAATCACCTCAGTGATTCTCCTCACCAGAAACTTACTAAGTTCCAACTCGTTTGCGCAGCACTTCTCGTGACTATCACGATTTGAAAAGTACTTCTGCGTAGATGCGGCAACCATGTGCCTTGGCTCAGCGTAGACGCAACTTGTTCGCCAAGTGCTTGTGATGAAGTGAGCTACCCAGGCCTCCTCCAGCTGGCTTTTATACAAAAACGGTCAGGGTCACGCGTCATCGCCAGATATCTAGAAATCCTCATATCTCTTGAATCCCTGGTCCGATTTACTTGATACTAATTGCGTTCTCTTTCATTTGGCCGTGCCAGTAATCTGATCCCAGTCTCAAGTCTCTTCTCCATAGTTAACTATTTAATCAATAAATAGCCTCCACCTCTGCTATGACTCGCTACGTCATTTACCATCCAACTATCGGTAAAATCCTTCGAAAGGCTTCGAGAAGCAATGTAGCGCGGTATTCAAATATCTGAACTTTCAAAAGCGGCTACAGCCTTTCCCTTGATATCTAGGTGTCTGAAACTTGGAATACCCATTCCTAGATTTGGGCACATCCACCCCACACCTAGCAAAAAATAAAAATTGAAAAATTTTTATTTTTCCTATCTACACATTAAATCATCTGGTTCTTGAATAATAGATCTTCAAATTCGATGCATTATAAGTTCCCACGATGTTACCAGTTCGTGTATTGGCTACTTCATAGCTTCCATTATTGTTTACTTCCACAATACGGTAGGGTCCAGCGTAAAGGCTTGCAAATTTCGAGTACACTCGATTTTGCACGTCAGAGGGTGTAGGTCTTTTCACTAAAACAAGAGTTCCTACGCGCAAGGGTCTGCGAAAACGCTTTCCTCTCACTCTGCGCTCTCTCTTCTCAGCTTGACTCCTTAACTTGTCTAAAGCTAGAGTTTCCCTCATCTGACGACTTGGTTCAATCTCAGGTGGAATAGAGATGATTCGATCCCACAATCGTGTCGGTTTAATTCCATGATGTAACAACATAGGAATCTGTCCAGTACTCTCATGAATAGTAGAGTTGATGGATTCGGATGCTAAAGAAAGAACATCCATCCATTTCCAATGCTCATTTGGACAATAGAGGCGGCAAAATTTTGCTATCTCAGCCATCACGCGTTCCGCTGGATTGCTCTCTGGATGTCTAATAGAACAAAACAATTGTCTAATCCCAAGATTATTCATGATGGTTCGAAACTCTAATGAAGTGAATTGAGGTCCACGATCTGATAAAAGGAATTCCGGTTTGCCTGCTTCCGGAATCACGCTATCTCTAATTCTCTTCGCACAATACTTTGCGTTTGCCTTCTGAATTGGATGTAACATGGTGTATTTGCTAAAAACATCCATAGTCACCAAAATATATCGGTTACCTCTTTTAGACTTTGGGAGAGGACCATATAAATCAGTCGCGAAGATTTCGCAAGGCTTAGAAGGAATAATAGGCCTTGGTAATTCTCTCAGTAATCTATAATTATGTTTACTCCTTTGGCATAAGTCGCATTCTCGAATAGTGTTTCTGACAGTTTGTCGCATTCGCTCCCACGAAAATTTCTCTTGAATCATGTTGACTGTCTTATCTACTCCAGCATGACCTGCGATTCTATGTGCCATCCAAATGATGGGTTTTTGCAATCGTGGAGGTATCACTACTCTCAGCTTCGTATGGTCGGGATCTGCAAACTTGTAGATTAAACCATCTAACATCATAAAATCTCTGGAAATTCTTTCAGTTTCCACAAAATCATCATCATTGGGATCCATGTTTCCTTGTAGAAAACGAAAAATGTTTCTAAGACGTCGGTCTCTCCTCTGGGATAAATGCAATAACCTTAACCTTCTCAAGGTATCTTCATCTTCCTGCGTCAGGTTAACTTGAAAAACCTTAGATGTAGACTCCACTGCTCTACTCAACAAATCAGCTCCTACATTCAACTTTCCAGGAGTGTGTTCAATAACTAGGTTGAATTGCTGAATAAAAAGTGACCATCTAGTTATTCTATCGCTGGCAAAGTTTGTTCTCAAAATGAACTCCAATGCGTGGTGATCAGTCCTCACAATGACTGAATGTCCAATTAACATTTTCTTCCACGACTCCAAAGCGAATATTACAGCAAGTGCTTCTAACTCTGTGGTGTAATAATTCCTCTCTGATGGACGAAGTTTCCTGCTAATGAACGCCAGGTAATGTCTCTTGTGGTCTTCATCCTCTTGAAGTAGAATAGCTCCAATCCCTACGGTGGATGCATCAGATTCTATGATGAAATTCTTGGTAAAGTCAGGATACTCCAATTTCACACTGTTTACCAATAACCTCTTGGCATCTTGAAATGATTGTTCACAATCTTTATCCCATTTCCATTTATTTCCTTTCTTTAACAATTCCTGCAATGGCGCAACTGTCTTTGTGAAGTTCGGACAATGCCCTGCAAAGAATTGGCATGTCCCGAGAAAACTGCGGACATTCTTCACTCTAGTAGGTCTAGGGAAATTTGCAATTGCTTGTATTTTCGTCTCATTGGGACGGTATCCTTCTCCATCCAAAATGTGACCCAAAAATTTTATTTCCTTTCGAAAGAACTGACATTTTCGAAGGTTTACTTTGAAGTTCGCTTTTCTCAAATCTGCGAATAACATTTGAAGATGTAACAAATGTTCCTCCTTAGTCTCAGATGCAATTAAGATATCATCAATATAACGAATTGCTATCTCTTTTACTTCAGGACTCAAATTTTGTTCTAGGGCTCTGATCAAAACGGATCCAGATGTTTTGACTCCAAATGGTAAACGGCGGAATACATATGTCTGCTGGTCAAACATAAATCCTGTAAACTTCTTAGAATCTTCACTAAGCCTAATATGATGGTAGGACGAAGTGAGATCAATATTAGAGAACCAGACCTTGCCTTGGAATTTCCTCAACAGTTCCCTAATGATTGGTGGTCTGTTATACTCTGGCAGTAATCTTGAATTCAAATTTCGCGCGTCTAAACATAGCCTCAGACTTCCATCTTGCTTAGACACTACTGCTAATGGATTGACATAAGATGTAGTATACTTTTCAATCACATTGTTGCTCTCCATTTCCTTGATAAGCACTTTTACTTTTTCTCGATGCTTTTCTGCTACTGGATACAATTTGGCATGAAAGGTGCATCATCATTTACACGAATATGATATTCAAAATCCTTAATTTCACCAGGTTTAATGTCAAAAATATCTTGATACTCCTCCAAAATCTTCCCTAGCTCTGGGGACTCCTTCTCAGTGTAGACTTCTCTTCCTTCAGCTTCATGAAAAATCAGAGACCATTGAGCATCTCCCTCGATGTCTTACTCTTCTTTTCCCTCGAAGTTAATCTCTTCGGTATTCTTGAATTTGATCGTCTCTGTCTTCATGTCTATCACTGCTTGATATTTCTGAATGAAATCTGCTCCCAATATCATGTCAAAAGCCATGTCCTTCATTACAACAAATACATGTCGGAAATCATGTCCTCCAATCGTAATACATAAGTATAATTGCGTTTTACACAGAGATATTTTATTGGGTATTATTCCTTGGATCTTAATTCCTGATACTGGAATTTCCTCTAAATTCTCCTTGAGCTTCCACAGAACATAAAGCTTCTCACTCACCAGACAAAGCATAGCCCCAGTATCGATCAAAGTATCGACAGGCATACCAAATACTTCGCATGAAATGATTGGCATTCTAATTCTGGTACCCATTTCTTTTCGTTCGTCATTCTGTTGAATTAAATCATCATCCTCTGCTTGCCATTTAATTATTCTGGAAGTGAAAGTATTCAAAATTCTATCTTCTACTGTGAATTCGAAGTTTTTTTTTTCATTACCATTCCCCCGGGATTGTTGTGTTGCCGATGGACCTGGATTATTGGGCCTCTGCTCCACAAATTGTAAGTTATCTTGGTGTCTTGCTTCCAAATTTTTCCTCGTGTCCTTGTTAAACTCTTCATTGGACTGACGAGTATCTACATTCCCTCTGTTGTTGTAGTTATTTCTACCATAGGATCTTCTTTCCTGATGCCTTCCTTGAGTATCACGTGGTCTTCTCCATCGAGTGTTGTATCGATTACCACCATCCGGTCTCGCATATGGTTTGTAACTGTATCTGTTACTGTATTGGTTCCATCCTCTCTTATTCGGATCTTCCCTCGGCGATTTCTCTTCTCGCTCCTCTCGAATCTCTCGAGGTGTCTGAGAATAACTGTCAGCCATAACAGCATACACAGCGTTGTTATTCTTTGCTCCCTTCTGATGGAAGAATTGAGCGTTTGTATGATCCAGCTTCTGTAATACTTCATCAAACTGTTCCATATTGTAGATATCAGCTGCGATCAAAGTCCTCTGGACGTCTGCTGGAAATTGACGTATCAATGCAGTAATCAACTCGTTATCTGGCATCGGCGGATCTAAATGTTGGAGTTTAGACAGCTGTCCAGAAAAGTACGTAGAGTATCGAGTAGGTTGTGATGTCGAGAATCTCTTCGAATACAACTCTGCTCTAACTTGCTGTTGGGTTTCAGGGGACCAAAACTTCTTCAATAGCCCACGAGAAAACTCCTCAAAAGTGGTTAGAGTGGATCTAAATGCTCTAAACCACAAAAGTGCGGGACCTTCCAAGAACTTCCCTATCACTCGGATCTGTCTTTCTTTAGGGATCTTAGAATCTTTCAGGTAATCACCTGCTTCTCTCAAAAATTCCACGGGTGTTACAGAATCTCGCCCTGAAAATTTAGAAGGCTTATCTTCTATATTCTTAAACACAGTTATGGGGTTGGATTGAAATACTGTCCTGACCTCATCCTGTCTATCAGTCTCTCTAGCTCCTCCTAGATTTATCTGTATCTGTTCCTTTCCCCTTACATTTGGCATTTTTAACAGATGATCAGACTGTTTCTCATCCTTAATTTGAGTTTTCATAGCCTCAAGTTCCTTCTGGTTTTCTTCAGCCATCTTCTTGATTGCTTCAGTTTCTTTACAATTGTCTTTAACATCAATGGATATCTGGTTCATAACAGCCTCATGACTTTTCAATGACCCTGTCATATCTGATATGTCCTTCTGAGTTGCTTGGATATCCTTGGCAATTACTTCAATGTGGGATGACAAAGATTCCCTAATCTCCTTGATTCCCTCTTGATTCTCCAACTTGAGTGTGTCTTTAATTTCATTGACAACTGTGGTTTTGATTTCAGTTTGCAATTCACTAATCACACCTTCTCTTATTTCTCCCATGACAAGTTCCTTGAATTGTTCCGTTAAACGTTGAACAACTAGAATTCCCATCTCGTTACTTTCCTTCTTCACTCTGACTTCCAGGTTGACCATGTCTTCATCAACTTTCCTAAGACCATGTTCTATCCTATCAGCTAAGCTTTGGGATCGAAGATCGGCATCGCGAAATTTATCGTCCATTAAACTTGCGTTAGTAGCTAATGATGTTTCGAGCTCATGTGTTTTATCGCATAATTTATTCATTTTACTTTCAAGTGTCATTTTCAAAATTTCAGAATTTTCTTTAAATTTACTTTCCATTGAATTAAATTTACTGTTTAAATTTTCTTTCAAGTTCCCTTTTAACCTGTTTTCTAAAGAATCAGAATTTTCTTTAAGTTTATTTTCCAAAGAATCAGAATTTTCTTTAAGTTTTTCATCTAAACTTTCCTTCAAATTATCTTTTAACCTGCTTTCTAAAGAATCAGAATTTTCTTTAAGTTTAATTTCTAAAGAATCAGAATTTTCTTTAAGTTTATCATCTAAACTTTCTTTCAAATTATCAGAATTTTCTTTAAGTTTACTTTCTAAAGAATCAGAATTTTCTTTAAGTTTCTTTTCTAAAGCCTCTGTATTTTCTTTCATAATAGCGGCTACACGCCGTCCAGCCTCTTTTGAACTCTCCTCCAAACTCCTCATCATTCTCATCATTTCTTCCATAATTTCAATTATTATTCAAAACTTCGGGGTATACAACAGTGGCAAACACAAGCTTATAACTAGAACAAGAAATATGAATAGCTAATTGGAACACTATAATAAAATGAGATTTATCCTAATATCGACGTGATGGAAAAACAAAATTCTTTACTTTTACGAATTACATTTACCATAATATCACAAGAAAAAAAATATGCAAGTTCTCAAATATCCTCCACCTGGATTCTAATAATGTGTATCTCCAGTCATCGAACGTTTACTACTGAATTTACTTGACGCCCTAATGGTTAAGCCATTATCAAAAATAATCAAACCCATTCTAATTATTAACCAGTTAAATTTTAATTTTCCCCACTAATTGGGTTTCCTACTAATTTATTTATCCAAACCAGACATCTCTCAACTCCCAAAATATTTCTAAAAAAATTATCACAATTTCAAATCGGCATGCGATTGACCATGTCTAAATCGGGACCCACGTTCGAAGCCATTTCTCTCTCTATCTTATTTTATGTGCCCGTTTAGACCGGAGTCCGCACGACCACATATGCATTTTACCAATAATCAGTCAGCACGAGAATCAAAATATCCCGGAGCGCCAGATGGGTTAAAGCAAATCGCAAAAACGACATCAAATTTATAAAAATGCTTTGCTGATTTTTGGCTCAATGCGACAATAAGGATAGAAGGAGATTTAATTGGGTGAAACACATCTGGTAAAATTATCTCAGTTTATTTAAAGTTAAAATCTGACTGCAAGAATGCTCAAAGCAGCATCATCCCACGTGTGGCGATCCACACTCTTATATACACACAATATACAGAAATCTTCCAAACACATTTGACAATCTTTTTGAAAACACAAGTCCGATTAATAGTCCTGTGGACTGTGTTCCAAAATTATTAATCTTTAATTCCAGTGCAAAATGAATTGTCCATACTGGAAATAACGGTGATCACTGTTTGACTATTTACATGATATTAACACTCGTAGAATAAATGTTTATAGAATTTCTTAAACTTTCACTTGTTTTCCAGTTTTCAAAAATATATCGTTGAAAATATTATCATCATTGAAGCAACACAAATTATTTATACATATTAATAACATCTGAAAAGTATTTGACCATTGAGCATAGCATCGAAGAACTTGTGCGAAGCACAACAACAATTAATTGTTCTTCTGACATTAAACATTCGAGAAGTGACTCGATTATGAACTTCAAGTTCCAAACAAAACATATGATTTCTGAATCATCAACTTGATCAATAAATGGTTGAACCATTCAACTATTAGATTATCCACTTGGAAACATTATTATAAAAATATTTATATTTATGGCCATTTCTTAGCAACTTTTACAACTTGCAATTCTTCGACAGAATGCGGAAATTAGAATTGTAGTTTTATAATGAATTCATTTAGTTCATGGCACTAGGATTTGAAAATATCCTTCGAATTATTCGTGGTTAAAGAATTATTTTAAATTGGCAGTGGCCCATTCTATTATTTGTGTAAGAACACAATATTACAATAACAATAACGGCAAAGGTCTTCCTCTGAAGAAGAATAAACTACTATCATGACAAATCCGGGTTCTAGCAAAATCAAAGTCTAAATGGAATTCGTAAACAAGGTTGAAATAAGAACTGATGGTTTCAAAGAAATAACCTTCGGGTTATTCATACGACGAAATGTGTGGCTCCAATACTCCTACTATAAACCTGAGCCATCGAACCTGCTATTTGATTGATGCTCGAAAAAACCTTCATTCCTGCGACTTAACATGCGCACCTGGGAATGGCATTTCAACTACTCCACACACATAAATTTTCTTCCCAAAATTTATACAATAAATCAAGCCTCTGCTTGTTATCAACACTGGAAGATTAATAAACTTACAAGTTTATTTTATTTTACCATTCAGTTCAACCCGTGAATTTACCATACTTATGAAAAGCATTATTTCACTTTCGAAGTGTATTTACGTCATGATTTTATATAAATACAAAAATATCCTATTTGATACAAATATCATTTGCTTCCCGTTTCATGCCTCTCCGTGTTATATGAAACATATACTTTGCTCATAGCAAATATCAACTGTTCAACCAGAACTGAAATGTTGGTTGAATTCGGGCTTGCGCTAACCACTCTCCTTCGGAAAATCTCCTGTTCCAAACTAGAAATGTTTAAACTACTTCATAGGCTCTTTCTCAATACATATGATTATTATAAAATATAATATCCAAGAATTATTTAGAAAAATTCTAAAAATTATTATTATTATTATTAGTGGATTATTGTAAGCCTCCGTGGCTTAGGCGGCAGCACGCCGGCCTCTCACCGCTGGGTCCGTGGTTCAAATCCCGGTCACTCCATGTGAGATCTGTGCTGGACAGAACGGAGGCAGACAGGTTTTTCTCCGGGTACTCCGGTTTTCCCTGTCAAATTTCATTCCAGCAACACTCTCCACTATCATTTCATTTCATCTGTCATTCATTTAATCATTGCCCCAGAGGAGTGCGTCAGGCCTCGGCAGCCGGCACAATTCATATCCTCGCCGCTAGATGGGGGCTTCATTCATTCCATTCCTGACCCGGTCGGAGACTGGAAGCAGGCTGTGGATTTTCATTTTCATTAGTGGATTATTATTATTATTAATAATTATATCATTTTAAATATGTTTAATTATCATCTCATTATGTGAGAATCCACATGTTCGAACCTTCGAATATGGAAAAAAATATCCATTCCTCAACAAAAATAAATTTAACTTTTACAGTTACATCGGCTGATTACCGTGATTTCCCAAAAATATGAAAAATTCAAATAAACTTCGTTATGCTCGGTCATCGATCCTAAACTGTTCTGAGTGTTGAAAATGCTCAGAATAACTCTAACAAGTCTTGCGTAAATCATTACAAGCTCTAAATACGACGAAAAAAATGTGTTGGTCATCTGCAGAAAAATAGTTTGTTCCAATTAGCTAGGCATAATATAATTCAAATGTGGCTTACATTTCTTGATGGTCTTGAAGTGTAGTTAACCTGGTCTATACCAGATTTATCCATAGACATGCCCTATCGGACAAGCACGTATAATCCTTGCATCGGCCGCCATTGTAGACCCACAAATCGTCTAGTCAGACATAGTGGTAGTATTTTTCGACGTTTTAATAAACTGTGGTTCCATTTTAATACGTGCTTCTAACAAAGCCATAACAGTTTGTTGAAATAGGGTCAGATCTAAGCGATCTCTTCATAAATGTGTCAGTTGTAACATAACTCACTGTAATCTCATCAGTACAAGAAAAACATTGACAGTCTACGCAGTTAACGGCTGTTCTGAAGATCGTTCCCTGGGCATGGTTTATTGAAATCACCATCTGCCATGCGCTAGACAACTTGCAGTTTCCCTTGCGTAGACTAATGAACGCCACCGTTACAGACTAGTCTTCAATGTACTGACAGATCGAAGTGGTTAAATAGTTACTAAATATGAAAACTGACTTCAAAATGGATTTAAACATCCAAGTGTCAAGTTACTAATGGACTGTGACAAAATACTATTTTCTAGACAGAGTCTAGCATATGTCCTTTTGGAAATATAAATATTTCCACCAATGTCTGTAGAAAAACAATCACCTCAGTGATTCTCCTCACCAGAAACTTACTAAGTTCCAACTCGTTTGCGCAGCACTTCTCGTGACTATCACGATTTGAAAAGTACTTCTGCGTAGATGCGGCAACCATGTGCCTTGGCTCAGCGTAGACGCAACTTGTTCGCCAAGTGCTTGTGATGAAGTGAGCTACCCAGGCCTCCTCCAGCTGGCTTTTATACAAAAACGGTCAGGGTCACGCGTCATCGCCAGATATCTAGAAATCCTCATATCTCTTGAATCCCTGGTCCGATTTACTTGATACTAATTGCGTTCTCTTTCATTTGGCCGTGCCAGTAATCTGATCCCAGTCTCAAGTCTCTGCTCCATAGTTAACTATTTAATCAATAAATAGCCTCCACCTCTGCTATGACTCGCTACGTCATTTACCATCCAACTATCGGTAAAATCCTTCGAAAGGCTTCGAGAAGCAATGTAGCGCGATATTCAAATATCTGAACTTTCAAAAGCGGCTACAGCCTTTCCCTTGATATCTAGGTGTCTGAAACTTGGAATACCCATTCCTAGATTTGGGCACAATATATCTTCCATGACCCACCTAGCGTCATCTAGCAGCGAATCTCTGAAGTTCCTCAATTCTTCCCTGTACAAGAGGACTTCCTTACCAATCTAGCCACCAAATCTCGTCGCTATCGCCAGCTATCATCTCCGTGATCAAGAGAACTTCGTCTACTTTTTCACCCACCAGGCTGCGCTAGTGACGCTTGCTATCAACTCTTTGAAGACCATTTCATCAAGAAAATTTATTTCTGTTATGTTGACTATTCTTATATGTATTCCTTTTGTCTCCTACCCCCACCTTTTTCCCTTCCCTGGTCTCTTCGCGCCCCGTTGAGCTGGCCTCACTCGTGCGTCTGAAGTCAAACTAGTCAGTCGGAGCTTTACTAAAGCTCGTCTCCTCGCCTCGAGAGACAAACTTTCAAATCTTCGCCATGTTGTGAATTCCTGACTAACGGTCACCTAAGGATTCGCCGATCATCAGAAATGAGCTAAGTACTACTTCAACGTTCTTCAACTTATTTTAATTGATTTTAATAGCTACATGCTTTTTAATGACCATTTTATAGGCAGTGTGAGATTTCTTATGAGGGGCAATAATCATCCTTCGCGGGATTTCCTATGTTGGGCTTTTGTCTATCTAAGCCATTCTTAACATGAAGCAGCATTTCTTATGGTTATTAAATGAGAGATTTTCTCACAACGTGGGACACCATTAAATTACCCACTGTCTATAAAATACTTAGCTCGTTCCACCGCTGGACTAACTTTTGCCCTATTCTTCAGTCATGATTGTTCTGGAATTTTCCATGCCGAACAATTTATCTACGAGTTAAACCTTCTAGTACTTTCCACTCACATATGGGAATACTTTTTCAAACTAAGGAATCTTCCTTATGAACTGCTAATCAATATCTAATTTTTCTTCCTCCGTTGGGATTTTTCTGGTGCATTCCACTATAACCTACAAGTTTTTGAAGCAATAGACTATCGCAAATCTAGTGTAACTAGTTATTTTCCACCATTGCAATAACTTTCTTTGCCATCAACTTTTTGTGCTACTACAGTGAACTTTTCAACTATATCAACAGACTATAGTGAAAACAGTGCCTGTTCAACTTTTCATCCGCGTCGCGCTCGTCCGAGTACGATAAATACGGCCATGAACACTCTTCCTCAATCCCATTTGATCATTCCCAAACCCTTTACTAACAAACTAAAACAATAAAATTGTTACTTTAGGTCTTTTTTCAATGAGGTGTCACTCTCAATAAGTGCCCTCCCTTAATTGCTCCACGTATAACGAATTAATGTCTGGAAAACTTCCTGTCTAGTACAAGCCTTAAAGTATATTGTTTCTCCCTTCTAATGAGGAAATCCATTTCTTTTTACTCAAAAATGAGTTATCTCTAGGTTTCACGAAAGGGAAATTTGCCCTATTTTTCTCGTGATCCCTACCCACATAGGAGTTCTAGAAACTTCCTTTCAATTTTTCTCTTCAGGTTTCACAATAAGTAACCTGCCCTATTTGTATAATCGCCAAATGTAGCTCTGTATTAATGCAAGAAGTTATAGCAACTTCTATTTCTTTTCTTCCTGTTTTTTTATGTTACTTTCGAAGTTGTTATTTGTTCATATTTCTAAGATACCTATCTAGAAATCCTTAAAGTACACATCTTGTACTTGATTTATTGTTTAACCTTAATTACGCCAATTATCTTTAAATTTCCCATTTGTTAATCTTAACAACATTTCAAAATCTTACGAAGTTTTTAAAGCATATAAAAGGTTTAAAACCAAAAGACTTGTCAATTGCCTGGCGCAAGCTTTAAATGTTTTCGGAGGTCTGCGACCCCAATTGTTTACAAAATCAAAATTATATATTTGTTACATAAACTACTTCCTTTTACATTGTTAAATAAATTAAGATTTGTTCTTTTGATTTATCATTTCTCAAACATGACGGTTAGGCAAGATCCTGTCTTCCTTGACTCTTCCTAGGTTTATGCCCTCTTTAATGAAAACAAATCCATTGATAGGGTTTTCACCACTTGTTGCATTTGAGCAAGAACTCTTATTTATTAACTTAGTAAAGTCTCTCTTAGCTTTAATAGCTAATTCTAACTGGCCAGTAAGGCAAGCATAGCTCGCTACGCCAGCTTCCTGCTTGTGGAGATTCTCTCTACCACTTATGGTTGGTTTTTCAAAATTTAAGTGTTTCTCATTGTCTAAACTTTTAGTCGGCGCCTTGCTGGGTAAAAGCTTAGTCATTTCTAAATGCAACTATTGGCACTCTTACCAAAATTATTCCCAAGGGTATAATTGATTTATCCCTATCCTTCTTGGAAGCATTCGGTCGCTCTTTAGAAATTCTACAATTTCAAGAACTAAAATATCACGGCTGAATCAAATTATTTGTATTCTTCAAAATACTTGGTTAGAAACAAACTCCTTTGAACAGATACACAATAAATCTGATACTCTTTGTCTTGCCAGACCACCACCCTTCCCCATAGTAGGTATCTTTATGCTTGAGAGGGAATACGCTACAGCAACTTTCTAGCGAATAGCCCAAGTTCCAGCTGCGTTTCCTGTTAGCTTCGCCCAGGTCCCTACCCACTTTGGATATCGGAAAGCGGATTTGCAGTGGCAACTGCCTTTGAGTATACTTAAAGTTAAAATTATAACTTCTGTTTGACTCTCGTCCTATTTCTCCATCCTTTTTCTACAGTCCGAAACCCACTTCTTTTTCTTCATCATCATCCCTTGGGGGTTAGGTTATCCCCAAGCTAATAATCTACCCACCTTCTGTACGACATATCGCACGTGTAACTCGTTTGAAAAAATCTAGGGTACTCCTTAAGCGCATTGATGAATTTTACAGTTTTAGTTGGTTCCGTGATAACCTTATAGCCATTTGCAAACGTTCACAGAAATGTAATAATGGAGTGGCATTACTTCTTGCAGAAATAGATGGAAAGTTGGATGTCACCTCTTGAGATGCTGTTGTCATGGTTACTGGCTTTTATTCCTTCATTATATTAAATTAAATTAGTTTTCTGGGAATATCTAAGAAACTGTTGGTTTTAGAGCCTTAAAATGTAGCTTTCAGGGACCCTTTACGGCTCTTTAGGGGCCCCGAGTTTTGTTTCTGACACCAAGGAGTTGAAAATGAGCTTTGTCTCGTCGTTGTACGCGATAATAATGATAATAATTATAATTATAATTATAATAATAATAATATAACAATATATAATAGACCTTCCATACCATACCGGCACGTGTAAATCGCGTGAAAAAATTCTAGAGTACCCCTTGACCCCTTAAGTGTATTATATGTATTGATGATTATTTCAGTTTAATTTGGATCCGTTATAATGTTATAGCCGTTTGCAAACCTTCACAGTAATGTAATAAAAGGAATTGCATTGCGTCTTACAGAAATAGATGAGCCTCCGTGGCTTAGGTGGCAGCACGCCGGCCTCTCACCGCTGGGTCCGTGGTTCAAATCCTGGTCACTCCATGTGAGATCTGTGCTGGACAGAACGGAGGCAGACAGGTTTTTCTCCGGATACTCCGGTTTTCCCTGTCAAAATTTCATTCCAGCAACACTCTCCCCTATCATTTCATTTCATCTGTCATTCATTTAATCATTGCCCCAGAGGAGTGCGTCAGGCCTCGGCAGCCGGCACAGTTCATATCCTCGCCGCTAGATGGGGGCTTCATTCATTCCATTCCTGACCCGGTCGGAGACTGGAAGCAGGCTGTGGATTTTCATTTTCTTACAGAAATAGATGAACCTCTGAGTCTCTGTTGCCATGGTTACCGGCTTGCATTCTTTCATTAATTTTATAAGTGAAATTGGTTTTCTGGGAATATCTCAAAAACTGTTGGTTTTTGGGCCTTAAAATGTGCTTTTCGGGGTCTCTTTAGGGCCCCCGAGTTTCGTTTCTCACATTGAGGGGCTGAAAATGAACTTTGTCTCACCCTTCTACGCCTATTTCAGCATGTATTTTAAGTGAGTAGGCTGTCTTTTATGAGAGGTACGGAGAATAGTTACATCAATGATTAGTGTTCTGCCTCCGATGGATATCTGTATCAAATTTTACGTTGATCCACCCAGCCATTCTCAAGTTTTAAGGACACAAAATATTGTCCATAGACAGACAGACAGACATAAATTTTATTTTTGCGCGCATCAGTCATAAAACAGTCTGAAACGCGCAAATATCGCGAATTTCCGTGGAAATTCAGAAAAAACAGACAATCTTTCATTTATATACAGGGTTATTCACCTAGGATGTTACTCGCCAATATCTTCTAAACCGTTAAAGATATCAATATTATGTTTTCACTTTTTGTGAATGGTGCTAAGGGGCTCATACATTAACTTATACTCTTTTTTCCTTTCTGTGTGAATAGCTGAGATATTGATACCAACTTCGTTTTTCTTAATGGAACTATACTATTTTTTGCATACAGGGTAAATGATTTCACTGAGACATATTCAACGGTGCTATTATTTCCCAAATCGGACGAGTACTTTTTCAGAAATCGAGGATTTAAAAATAGTGCTTGGCCCCGCCTTCTTTCGGTGACGCGTTGTGTGAGAGCGAATGGCTAGTACATAGCTTGTTGTGCACTTAAATAGCGTCACAGGTGTAGTCTGTTTCAAAACAAAATATATATCCTGTAATCAGAATCGTAGTCGTTATTATCGGACTTTGGTATTTTGGGAAATGTAGATAAGTGATGAAAAGAAATAGAACAAGTAGTTCCGAGAAGAACTATACAGCCTATTTTCATATATCCTACTTATATTAACTGTCACTATCAACATACAATATTTCAGTTTGATTGCTGTAATAGATTCGTAGATACTGGGTACCGACTAAATATTTCGGATGGTCGCCATGTTGTATTTTATATATGTAGGTCCTAGAGTTATGTAATGTTACATGAAGATTATTGTGTACGTGTAGCATTCAAACTTCAATCGCATGATTAGGACACAAGAAGTAATAAGGAGATTTTAAAATTTCGCACAGCTATCATCTTGTGGTTATGGGAACAATTGAAATAAATTAGATGCCAGTGGATTAACATTCGTAAAAGGATTTACTGTACCAAGTTTCAATGCACTCGGATGGTTAAATTGAGAGAAACGTCCATGTGAATATTTATACTTCGCGTCGCCACCAAGTTGGATTTGTGATCACCAGGTTATTTAAAGTCCTATTGGTGAAGTTCATAGCCCCTATGAACATTAAAAAATCAGTTTGATTGCTATAATAGATTCGTAGATATTCAGAGTATTCTGAATATTTCGGATGGTCGCCATGTTGGATTGTTAAATGTATAGGCCATAGAGTCATGTACCATTGAAGGAGAATTATTGCGTAGGTTCATTAATCAAACTTTCACTTCGATCCCTTGATTACGACACAAAAAATAAAGACTTAATTTTAAAATTCGCACAGCCGCCGTCTTGAGGTTATGTAAACAATTGAACTAAATTAGATACCAGTGCATTACAATGTGTATAAACATTTCCAGTACCAGATTTCATTGCGTTTGGAACATTAAATCGCGAGAAAGGTCTATTTAAAATTTTCAAATTCGCTTGGCCGCCATATTCGTTTTGTAGTTAACCGCTTTTTGAAAGTCTTGTAGGTGAACTTCCAGTAGTGCCCTTTATCTCCGTATAAAATTTCATGGTGATACAGCTAATAGTTTCAGAGATATAGAATACCGGAGAAATATTTCGCTCATCCGCCATCTTGTGGTTATATAAACAATTGAACCAAGTTAGATGTCGGTGCATTGCAATGTGTATAAACATACACTGTACCAAGTTTTATTGCGTTTGGTTGGTTAAATCGCGAGAAACATCTATTTAAAAGTCGCAAATTCGCGTGGCCGCCATGTTGGTTTTGTAGTTACCAGTTTTTCAAAAGTCACATAGGTGAACTTCTAGTAGGTTCCTTTATCACTGTAATAAATTCCATGGTGATATCGGTAATAGTTTCGGAGATATTGAATGATGGTGAAATATTTCGCACAGCCGCCATGTTGGATTGGTAAGACGTAACAAAATGTGAAGGGCACGGTCGAGGTCGCCCGGAATAGTACTATGAACTTACAGAGTTTCATTGAAATCGCTCCAGCCGTTTAAAAGTTATTAGGGGAGGACACACACACACTTCACACACACACACACACGCACACACACACACATACAAAAGGTGATCTCATGAGCCTATTTTTTCAAAATTGAAAATAGGCTAAAAATGGAGTTTCATTATTTGGTGTCTAATAAATTCTTCCTTCACTTGATGTTTGGAATAATGGGACGATTTTACAGATGGCGTACATAGTTTTTAATTTCCTATAACATGTAGAATAAATAGGGTTATTCACCTAAGATGTTACATGGAAATAACGTCCTAACCATTAAATGATTGTAGTTTTACGTGACCGTGAATCTTGCGATTATGAGCCACGGGACCTCCATTTAACGTGGAATCCGAACCACAGGACATGCCATTTCACTTCGATAATCTCATATGCATTGACCGGGAATTGAACTCAGTCCACATTGGTGAGAGGTCAACAGCTTGACCACTTGATCGAGACAGAGCCAAGAATAGAACCTCGGACCTCCGGGGTGGCAGCTAAGCACGCTGACCACTACACTAAGGAGGCGACCTCTCCAGATATACATGGCTAAAACACTGGAAGGGATACAGAGAATAGTTGTTGTAATTTTATTTCCGGGGCTTGGACATCGCGGTCATGTAGCCCCATGTGCTTGGGTGTGTGTGCGTGTACTGTATTTATGTTAGAAAGTGTCCGATAACCAGTGTTATTGTGGTGTCTGTAGTGGTGATCTGTATTCCTAATTTAGGTGAGGAATTGGGACTGAGGTGGCCGTTGTCGTCAGTTAGGAGCCCTCCCGACATTTGCCTGGAGTAGCAGTGGGAAACCACGGAACACTTCCAGGATATCTGAGATAGGTATCGAACCCACCTCTTCTCAGTTTCCCTAACGAGGTGGAGTGTACCAAGTTCCAGCCCTCCGACCAGAATTAAATTGCTTATCAGAGCCGGGAATTGAACTCGGACCATCACAGCGACAGCCAAGAATCCAAGCCGCTACACGTGATTAAGAAAGTCGACGGGGTACGGAGAAGAGTGACTGTTTGTTGTTACAGTATTTCATTTCCGGGGCTTTGATAGCGTGGTCAGGTATTTGCTTGGGTGTGTGTGGTGAGTTCGCCAGTCATACAATAACGTTGCACACCCAGGGTATGTTACGGCACATCACTTTATGTGTACGATAGTTTACAGTACATGCCTGGTATCCATCGTTCTGTGGCTGGCATCACACCCAGGAACCTGCTTGCCCGATTGCACGCTGTCTGATGCGGCATGCACAACAGCTTATGTTCTTGTTATTGATATCTCAAAAAGTAACTGTCCGATTTTGAAAATACTTACATACTTAAACTTGTACGCAGTTGATCATTTAGACCAGCCGTATGAATTCGTGCCGTTCCATTCAAAATATGGAGATAGTATCAATATATCGGTTATTACTTACCCCATGAGAACAAGTAGCACATTATTTCCCATCCCCTGGGTATCATTAACGCATATGAAAACAGAATACCGATATCTTTAATGGTTTAGACATTATTTACATGTAACATCTTAGGTGAATAACCCTATTTATTCTACATGCTATAGGATATTAAAAACAATGTACACCATCATCTCATAAATCGTCCCATTATTCCAAACATCAAGTGACGGAATAATTTATTAGACACCAAATAATGAAACTTCATTTTTCTATTTCTTTTCATCACTTATCTACATTTCCCAAAATACCCAAGTCCGATAATAACGACTACGATTCTGATTACAGGATATACATTTTGTTTTGAAACAGACTACACCTGTGACGCTATTTAAGTGCACCAACAAGCTATGTACTAGCCATTCGATCTCACACAACGCGTCACCGAAAGAAGGCGGGGCCTAGCACAATTTTTAAATCCTCGATTTCTGAAAAAGTACTCGTCCGATTTGGGAAATAATAACACCGTTGAATATGTCTCAGTGAAATCATTTACACTGTATGCAAAAAATAGTATAGTTCCATTAAGAAAAACGAAGTTGGTACTGCCCCCGTAATTGAATTATATAGAGACCACGGTGGCATTATTGGAAATTATAATGAGAGTTATGGCTGTCATAGTTATGACGTGGGTAGTCATGACGTAAGCACGGATGACGTATACGTTATGCCAGCAGGCTACTTGAGCTGAGATTCTCAGTGACGTCAGCATTTAGTCGAGAATGTTCCAAGATTTACGACGCAGTAGCAGGAAACGAGGAATTCTGCTGAGGAAGAAACTATGCTATTGGAGGGGAGGCTTGAACCAATGAACGATAGTTTAAAGGAAGACGGAGATTGCTGAAACTATGGTATTTTTATTACTTTTTGGAATGCAGAATTGTGGAAATCCATTTGCAGTAGAGGCATTGATTTGGAATTTTGGTGAAATTTATTTTCAGTTTTTGAATTTTGAAAATCCGTCATGTATTGACGAAGTTGGAACTTTTAGCGATGACGCAGTATCACGCTCTGGAAGGGATGGATACGCCCCTCGTGAAGTTAATAAAAGGGCTTGCGCAGAAGAGAGGAGCCTCATTCTCCGATCATTCTCAGATCTCATTCTCAGATCATCGAAGTCTAATTGTGAAAGTTCTTTTCTTATACAGTCATTTTGGTGAGACGTCGAGTGTAAAAGTAGTGAAAAGAGTCGTCTTTATAACGCGTGGTGAAGCCACTGCATTATACGAGATTCAAGTCAAACTAGGTGAAGTTAAAACGCACCTTCGAACGCATCTACAAGATTAGCTGTGAACAGTTAGCGGTCGCCGATAAGCTAATTCTATTGTGCAGTGCTACATGAAGTAATATAGAAAAGCTGAACAATTTCGAGTAATTAGTTTGAAAGATATTAGCAAGTTTCCACGACTGACAAAAGTGATTATCTCGCCACCTGAGAAGCACTATTGTATCGCCAGAATCTACGCCACGGCTGACGCTGCTAGTGAAATAGGGAGACTCCAGATTGCTTTTGTTACACAACACTACAGTATAATGGAGCAATTTAACATGGCAGTTTGTTCTTCTATTACTACAACCGAAGAGAAAATGGAAGGCTAAAGGACTTAATGCAATTGGGACATATTTCAACGGAGTAAGATAGCAACATGGAACTTCGCTAATTGCTATTCCACACAAGCGAACATGTGGCGAATAACATCTACACCCATGTTTCGTGCTTAAAAGCTGAATACTATCCAACAGCAATGGAATCTATTACATACTCATTGAATATGAATATTTCTTCGGAAATTTCTACAAAAACTTCATGGCGATTGTCTACTGGAACTTCAGGGATTTTTTCAAGAGAGGTCAGGGTTATCCCGACTCACAAAGAAGATTATTGCCGGAAGGATGTCTATTCGTCTTCGAGGAGCAGTGCGATTTCCAAGAAGGAAGCAGTTCGATTCTCCGAGGATGCTATTTCCTATTTCGAGGATGGAGCTCAGCTTTAACTTGGTGAAATGGATCCATCAGCAGTCTTCCTTGGGGAATTTTCCTCTGGAACGTCAATCGGCAGATAAGGTAGTCGTGAACGTTTATTGTATTTGAGTTTCTTAATGATATTTGAGCAACCATTTTTCCCATATTTTTGTCCTCATGTATTTTGCCCTATTTTCTTGTTTGAGATTCCTATTCTCAGTTCACATTGATGAGTCATGCCTTTTTCGACGATTTATTAAGACATTGTTATGTCATGGGCATAGTTAAACGATTTTGGATCAGTTGAGACTGATATTTAGATTTTTCAGTAATTAATATTTTTGTAGTCACGATTTTTTTTCACTGTAAGTTAATGATTTTTATGGCAGATTTAAATTCAGACAGCGTGTCACTTTATTAAAGTAATTCTACCCCAGTTTAATTACTTTGACCAATTTTCTGTCATCATCAAGAAGGAAGAACATTTAAATGATTTTAGAGCGTTAAAATCTCTTACGTTGTCGACGATCTTGGAAATACTAGTCGTTATTTGAATTGATTGCAACACAGACATTTATCGTCAGTTATGAACGATCATTGCATCATAAGCTTGCCACGGTGGGTGAGTGGATAGCGTGTCGGTCTACTAACCCCAAGATTGCAGGTTCGCCCCTGACCGTGGTAAGTGATTTTTGAAAGGCGGCAAAAATACGATACGCATGTCATACGATGTTGGCATGTCAAAGAACCCATTTGAATTCAGTAGGCCGAGTTCATAATGGCAAAATTAATCTCGGGAGTTTCCGCCAGCGCAAAGTTCCTCATTTCTCTACTAGAAAGCGCTATTGTGTTCAAGGAGATTAGATATCTAACATCTAACCTCCTTGACTTTCATAGTCAAGGAACTACGAAATTCGACATGCAAGCTACCCTCTGGGTGTCAAATAGCAAAGCTTGCACCAGGCACCCGAGGCCATACGATATTATATTATTATTATTATTGCATCATAGACACTTTTGTGAAAGATGAACTTTAATAATGAATTATTGAATGCATTAAAGTCAAGAACTTTTGTTAGGAGTTTTTCTCAATTAGAGATTTATATAACGATGTTTGCATTCCCCAGTCTAATTGGATTCTATTCGACTACTTTGCAGTTTTAGTCGCACTTTATTTGATGATAGTATTTTTATACTACAATTCTTTTAAGATGTTAATCTTAAATTTTGATAGACCAGACAGGCGTATATAAGCGTATTCACTATTACATTTGTTTGTGATTGGCAAATTTTGACTTCATTTCGGTTCATGAATGAAATCCACGAAGGTTAAATGAAATCAGTTTTGAAACAATTAATGATTATAAGAATTTTTAAGTGAAACTATGAATGTATAATCGCTAGTGCAGCGCACGTGTTGAAAGTCGCTGATGTATAATGCCCTTGAATATGAAGGAGGTTCCCACAGGAATTAATGATATAGAATTATTTGTGGAAGTTTTTGTAAGTTCGGTGGAAGTTTTAATGCCATATAGATTAATATATGATGATTTTGGGCCTAATTTTAATGCAGTTTGTGCATTATTGTGTTAGCGAAGTATTTTCCGCTGGAGTGTATTGTCATAGTCGTTGAAAATTAATCAAGTGAATTTACTGTTATAATTAACACGAGTTTTGAAAGAATTTGAGATAAGATTTTGAATGAAGATTACCGTCACAAATAATTATTAAAACCTTTATTAAAACCAGATTGTGATATATATATGTATAACTAACCTTCATTGGTCGATTATATTAAACACGATTATGAAAATTACCAACCGGATGAACATGTGGTTAATGTATTTCTTAAATTTAATAATTTAAATAATGTAAATGTTAATATTGTAAATAATTGCTGTAAATATTTTTGACAATAATGTGGAACGACAATGATGTTAAAGGCGTGTTTAAAATTATTTTTATTGTCTTGGACAAATATTATAAACAATTTCTAATTGTTATAAATAATTTATGTGATTTTGTTATAAACATTTAAGAGCTTATTAAACATTTGGATGAGAACTTAACAAGTTTAAGGATTGTCATAATAATCCAGTAGGATGTGAGTAAAGTATTTGAAAGATTTGCGTAAATATATATTTGAGTTGTCTTGCAGACATTTAAAGCTTGAGAGAGAGCTGTATTCTTACGTAACGTAGCATGTGAGAAGGGAGCCCATTTGACCAGTATGCGACAGGTTGGAGGGTAGCTCGCAGCTGTCCCAACAACTGGTTATCAGCGGGTGAGGTCGTCCACTCTGGCCTTGCGACTATAAATACAATTGTCATGTTTATTAAAAGGAAACCAAATGCTCTATATATGTCTCGTCCTCACTTCCTTTCCAATCCAATTGTGTTATGAATATTACGTTATTTGGAGCTCGTGGGAGCTAATATGTTTTATATCATGTTGTATGATAACTTTGCAAGTCCTACAAGGAGGACGTAGTCAGATTGACATGGGCTACTGATAGCCACGTTGATTTTGTTGTGTTATTAAAATCATACCCTTTATTAGAAATAAAGCTTTTGTACAGTTCAAAGTTCTCGTCTTCGTTCTGGTTCATTTTTAAATGTCATGGTGGAGGTTATTGTGTGAACAGACTTTAGTGATCCTGTTGTCAACTCAATCCCCGAGATAATTTTATGAGGTAAGTGAACGGTAAGTATGAACCCCCGTCTATTTTGGTGTGTTCCACAATGATTTCCTGTTAACTTCTGTGCTCTTATCTCGATAGTATCTGTCAGTGCCATTTTCATTGATGTAGCTGAGCCGGTGCGATTGATTATTGGCAATCCGATTGAGGGGGCGGATATCTGACAGCCTACTATCCGGGTAAACGGGGACAGTAAGATTGGCGACCCTAAAACGTGGGGCCTGTTCGACAAAACTGGATCACCAGGTTGAACGCCAGTAAGATTGGCGCACCTAAAACGTTGGGGCTCGAATTCAACAAAAATGGATTACCAGGTTGAACGCTAGTAAGATTGACAAACCTAACACGTGAGGTTCGATTAGACTCAAATAAAGAGGTTGATTCTTTATTAGATGTCTAGGCCAATTGTAGAATTTAAGAGTGTGATTATATAGGAATTAAATGTTGTATTGTATTAGGAAAATTACACTCAGAAAAGATCAGATCTTATACAACTTGAGAGAGGTTAAATAGGCTGGAAACTTAGAAAAATCGCCTATAATCTGGAATCTTATTTTATTTGACCGGCTTATGACATTTTAGTCATATTAAAGATAAAATTAAATTATTTGGATTGTAAATGTAAATTATTTGTGTTAGGATATTTTAAAATGAGCCAGGAAAATTTGAATATGTGCTTGAGTTTGTTTCAACATGATGTATCTTCGAAGGTTAATTATAAGGTAGTTATAAGTAAGATTTAAGACAGAAAATCGATCAAATTTATATATGGTGAAAAGTGTTGCTCAAATGTTGTTATTTTGCTCTATTGATGTATGTCCCTACAGCAGTCTATTTTTGAATAATATTGTAATGGCAGATGAAAGTTTGAGGATGATGTTAGAGGAGATGTCTGCTAACTTGAAAGCTAGCATGAACAATAGTATGAAGCAGATGATGGAGGAAAATGCTAGTAATTTGTCTGCTAATTTGAATGCAAGAATGGAGGAGAATGCTAGTAATATGTCTGCTAATTTGAAAGCTAGCATGAACAATAGTATGAAGCAGATGCTGAATGAAAGCATGAAGGAGAATACTAGTCGAATGGAGGAGAATATGAAGGTTCTTCATACTAGTGCTGCTAATTTAGAGGATAATATGTCGCATTTACAGATTAATACCCTAGGAATTGAGAATACTGTAACGGACATGCGTACAGACGTGTCTAATGTCCATAAAGATGTGTCTATTGTGCATAAAAATGTTGATGATGTTAAATTGGATATTTCTCAGGTACAGAAAGATCTTACAATGTTAAATTTAGATGTGGCTAATGTCCGAGGGGATATTTCTTGTGCTAGAGCCGAAGTAGTTGTCGTTAAAAATGATGTTGCGACTGTCCAAGACAAGGTCGAGGAAGTCCAAAGAGAAATTCAAAATGCTAGAACTGATGTATCCAATGTTCAGGTAGATATTAAAAACATTCATTCGGATATAACTGAGGTGCAAAGTGACATAACTAAGATTCAGGTAGAAGTCAACACAGTTTTCGTAGATATCACTAAAGTCCAAACTGATGTAAATAAAGTCAGGGAAGAAATAGAAAACTCAAAAACTCTTTGTACGCGTAATATAACTGCATTAGCGACTAGATTAGTCGATGAGTCAGTTAGAACGACAACGTCTTTAGCAGGTTTGAAGTATGATGTAGAGGTCATGAGAACCCAGGTATTAGACCATAATAGATTATTGAAAGAGGATATCGAAGTAGACATAGCAGAAATATTAACGGCAAACGTAGCGGTATGGAAAGACGAGTGGAATAAGTCAAGTGGGGAACATGTAACCCAAATTCAGGAAAGGATTGAAAGAAAACTTGCCAGTACTCAAATAGAAATTAACAATGAAGTAGTACAGATTAGGAAAGATTTAAGCGTCAGGATAAATTCGCTATCCGAAAAACAAGTTGACGATAGAACACAACTAGATCAGGATATGCAAACATTAAAATCTACATTAGAGGAACAGATTCATAATATTGTCTCTGATGTAAATGAAACGACGAGCAAACTGCAAAATTTGAAGTTAGGAGAGGCTAGTTTGCTGGAGAACTACAAAGAAGAGTTAATCAAGAAAGTATTAACCCTAGAACTGCTGCAGGTTTATCTGTCAAATGCTGCAGTAAATTCCCATAAAGTACACACTAAAGGAATTTGGTATCTGTAAGCATACTGTGTTCATGAATATGACTTATCATATACCAATATAAAGCTGAAAGACTGTTCTATATTATATTGATATTGGTGAATCATTCAGACTTTTAACTTTGAATTAATTATAAAAAGTATTTTATAAAAAATAAAAAAATAAAAAATTATTGACTTTTCTGCTCTAGAAAACCATATTGCCGAGTTAAATGTTCATCAGAGACATCATAAATGAAAAGTTCATAGTTTTTTGTTACTAATTCAAGAGACAGTTTCAATTAATTCCTGTTATTTACTAAAAAGAAAATTACTTTTACAAAAATATGACATTTCTCGATTTTGAAGTACATAATCGGCACGCGATTACGGGGAGGCCAGTTCACAGGCCCAGGATGATGAACGATAAACGGTACATTTTTACCTGGAAAGTCACTTTCTTCGGGTTGAATATCAGTCTAGTTCACACTTACCACTTCACGGCTAACATTAGGCATGTGTACAGGGTCTGTCGGAACATGATAAACATCGCTTGCATTGATGGGGATTTCCATAACTTGCGTGACATCCTGTTCGCCGGTATCACTGCCACTACTTTCACCATCTTCATTTTCATACGAATCCACACAATAATCACTGTCATCGTCCATACTATCACACGAATCGTCAAAAATCAAGTGCTAAATTTCTGAATCGTCTATATAGTTGGCGGCCATTTTCCTCAATGCAACTTCAATATCAACATGGAAGTACTTCCACTTCTGCAGCCAAATAATAGCTTGCATACTGTCATTTGTTTGCCAAAGACTTACACTACGAAAGATAAAAGCATCGGGAACCAGCATAACTTGAAATTAGTGCCATCTGAAGGCTAACAGTAGTACTATATTTGAATTCCAAGACCGTCTTTCAGAGAGACGGTCGCACTTGATTAATCAACACACCGTCTTCCTGGAAGACGGTCCGCAGTTCTAGGGTTAACGGAAATCACTCACAAGGATACAGAAGGCTTGGCTTGCGAATTGAATAGGAATTATACCAGAAGATATAACCTAGATCCAGAAGAGAGAGACGTGACTCCTGAAGAACGTATATCCAGATTCAGAGAGGAGGATGAACCTGAGTGGAACTATCGAGATAGTGGGAAAAACTATCCGGATTCATATCCGAGGAACGTAACGGTCATCAGGAATTTCGAAGACAAACCGCAAAAATTCAGTAACACTGATAGTTTGACACCTATCGAATATGTAAGGAACCTCAAAGATTATTTCATCGAAGCTCACATTCCCAGAGAGAGAGAGATGAAGATAGTGGAGAGATATCTGATTGGAGGACCCCTCGAATGGTTTCGCGCATTTAGATACACATTCAGTAACTTTGACGAGTTTGCAGAGGCATTAATCAAACGATTTTGGTCCATAGAAGCGCAGAATTCGTTAAGAGCGGAAGTGTATTCAAGAAAATACTCAGGTACTCTTCCAACGCGGTACGCTGATTTCTTTACGAGTCAATTGTCCCGCTTGAGATTCTTACCACCCCCATTGTCCACGGAGCAACTAATTGATGCGATTTCTCGTATGCTGCCAGTTGAGGTGAGGAGACTAATAATTTCGTCCAACATCAGGGATTTAACCAGCATGGATGAATTACTGAGGAGATTAGACTACACAAGCCCAATGCCTAACGTAGTACAGAAAGGTCAAAGGCAGGACTTCAAAGAAATCAATACTGTATATATGGACCAAGTCCAACAAACTGACAAGCCAGATGAAGAGAAAACTGACAATGTAGGTCCTCACAGGAATAATCAGTTTAGAAATAACAGATCACAAGGTTACCGACCGTATCAACAGAGAAGAGGCTGGAACTACAATCGAGGAAACTACAATGGAAGAGGCAGATATTACAACAATAATGGGTATAACCGAAATTATAATAGGAATAACCAAAACCAAAATAGAAACCAGAATACTCAAGGTCAGGTTATGACACCCGATCAGTATCAGCAAAGAGAGAAGGAAAGCCAGCAATACCTAAAAGAATTAAGGGATAAAGAAGCCGACAATCAAAAGAAAAGGCAGGATGTTGTAATCGATCCTGGGCCTTCTACGAGCCAGCAGAATTTTGAGGTCGGTAACACAAAAAAACGCCGATTTCTCAACGTCAGTGAGAACTTGTAAATACATTGCCACACCACACCTGATTATGATTAATGAGATATATGAAGTTACCGATGAAGATTTGCTAGAAGAGAGGGGTATTGTTAAGGAGGAAAGACCATGTGCCTTACCTATTATTTCTGTACGGATAGATGATCAACAGTACAAAGCCTTGATGGATACTGGTGCTATTATTTCCATCATTTCAAAGGAATGTTATCAAAGTCTGCTAAGAGGAGAGAACATGACAGTTCTACCTGTTTCTACCGTCAAAGTGAGAGGGATATTCCAAGATAAGGCAGTGAAGTACAAGATTCAAGTGTTATTGAACTTTGAGATCAATGGAAGGAATTATGAACAGATCTTCATTGTGGTGAGCAAGATCAATTTTGATATGGTGCTTGGAATCGATTTTATATCGAAGGTCGGAGCTATTATTGACATGAAGAACAGAAGTATTAGCTTTAATGATGGGTACATGATCACAGAAGAGATAGAAAAACAGGACGTGAAAAACAGTCTGGAAATAGACCTTAGGGAAGAAATTTTGAATACCATAATTAATGAAGTGGAAAATTTAGCAGAAATACCCAGTAGAGAAACTGAAGGATTTGAAGAAATTCAGGGGGAATTTGAGGATATGATAAAGGAATTCCAAGATATTTTTGATGAAAAGCCTGGATTGATTAAGGATTATAAGTACAAGATAAGGCTGACAGATGAAACCCCTTACCAGAAAAGAATATACCCCATTCCTGAGAAATACTATCAAGAAGTACGAGGGTTAATCAGAAAAATGGAGGTAGACGGAATTATTAGAAAACAGGCGTCGTCTTATATAAACCCCATCACAGTAGTGAAGAAAAGTAATGGTCAGATACGTCTTTGTCTCGATGCCAGGACCATTAACTTGAAGATTCTTCCAGAAAATGACAGACCACCCAAGATTAGAGATCTGCTTCGAAAATTCAAAGGGAGAGCTTGTTTCAGCGTTCTTGACTTGACGTCTTCATTTTATCAAGTTCAACTAGAAGAAGATAGTATGCAGTACACTGGATTCCTATTTGACCAGACGTCATGGGTCTTTGCCAGAATGCCTTTTGGTATGGTTAACAGTGGACCAGCACTTATTCGAGCACTTGATAGTAAGCTCACTGACGAAGTGAAAGAAAATGTAATCTGCTACATTGACGATTTAATCGTATCTTCACCCAGCGCTGCAGAACATTTAGTGCACTTGAGAAAGTTGTTCGAGAATTTAAGGGAGGCCAATATCAAGGTGAATTTTGGAAAATGTCAATTCTTGAAGAAGGAGATAAATTACTTGGGGCATACTATTGATAAAGATGGATATCATCCAAACATGAAAAAAGTAGATGCGATCACGAGATTTCCAAAGCCAACTAAGGTGAAACAAGTCAGAGAATTTGTAGGTGCATGCCAATTTATTAGCAGCCACTGTCCAAGATACTCTGAAATTATGGCTCCTCTGTATGACTTACTCAAGAAGAACAACAGATGGAAATGGAGTACCGCTGCAGACGAGGCTTTTGAGAAAGCAAAAGAGATGCTCAGAAATAATGTGAAACTGGAGTACCCAGACTTTGAGAAGGTGTTCTATATTGAGTCTGATGCATCAAGAATAGGCATTAGTGCAGTCTTATACCAGAAAGACGAGGCAGGCAACAAGCACTACATTGCGTTCACCAGTCGGAAGTTGAAGAAGCACGAGGAAAACTACTTCACGACAGAGCTTGAAGCGTTAGCTTTTGTGACAGCTTTGCAAGCGTGGAAGAAAATCCTGCTGGGACATAAGGTCATCATTATTACTGACTATAAAGCACTACAGTTTATGTTGCAAACTGACATGTCGAGTGATAGATTGACACGTTGGGCTTTGTTCACCCAACAGTTTAACGCCACTATCGTCCACCAGCCTGGGAAAGATAACTTACTGGCTGATGCTCTATCACGTAACCCTATTAAAAATGTGCAGATACACCATGTACAATTGGAGCAAGAAGATCAAGAAACCGTTAGGAGGTTAGCTCGAATCGGTGTGTCACAGAAGAGACACGCTCCAATAAGGAAAATGTACAGGTTCCTCAAGGGTTACATGGACAATACGGATGTTGACTATGAAGCTACACGGATAAATTCACGACACTTTGTCTTGAGTGGAGACATCGTATGCAAGTATGCTGACTCTGCGCATACAAAACTCCGAATAGTCGTGCCACCTAAACTTGTGGTCAATTTAGTGTGGGTAGCTCATCACGCAACTGGACATGCCGGTTTAGATAAAACTCTTAATAATCTTAAAGAGAGATTTATCTGGACTAACATGCGTTCCAGCATTGCCAAGGTCATTCGATCATGTGACAAATGTCAAAGAGCAAAGTATGCTTCTGCTTTACTAAAAGGAAAACCGAAGGCTATGATTCCTTCTAAGCCGAACGAACTAATGGCGACGGATATATTTGGCCCCTGTCCGAAGGGATATCAGGGTAACCAGTACCTGTTGGTGACTGTGGATGTTTTCTCAAAATTTGTTACAATGAGTCCCATGCAGAAAGCTAACACGAGGAACGTAGTAAGCAGACTGGAAAATGCTGTATTTCCTAAAGCTGGTATACCAGAATATCTACTCTCAGATCATGGAACGCAGTTTACATCCGTGGAATTTGCAGCGGATATGCAAAGGCTTGGCATTAAGCACTTATTTTCAAGCGTGCGTTACCCAGAATCGAATTCCTCAGAAAGATATATGGCTGAATTTTCGAAATTCTGTCGAATTTTCTGTCCTAATGATCATTCTGGTTGGGTGAGATTTGTACCCCTTATTGAGGAATGTCTGAACTCTACAGTGCAGGAGAGCACAGGAGAAGTGCCAATGCGACTTCATCTAGGAAGAAACCCAGAAAGGCCGTGGGATAATCTTTTCAACCACATACCTAGAGATCCCGACCTAGGAAGGCAGCTGAGGATTGACAAGGCCAAGGAACAACTCCAGAGAGCAGCAGAGAAACGATTGAAAAGAGTAGCTGGAAAACGTTTTGGTACACCCTTACAAGTTGGAAATCTTGTATTATTACGCAGACCTGTCAAGGCTGATATGACCAAGAAAATCTACCCCAAATTTGGATTAGTGTTCCTGGGGCCGTTTAGAATTACGAATGCCTATGGAAACAACTGTTACGAACTCTACGATGATGAGAATAATGTCGTTTACGGCAAGTTCAATGCTGGAAATTTAAAAAGATACTATCCTAGAGTAAGCCAGTAATAATTCAATTTCGTGTTCAAGAGAGTTGAGGTACTTGTAACACTGAGTTTAAAAACAATTTGCAACTGTTTTTAAAACGTGGTGAGAGGAGAATGCCCCCGTAATTGAATTATATAGAGACCAAGGTGGCATTATTGGAAATTATAATGAGAGTTATGGCTGTCATAGTTATGACGTGGGTAGTCATGACGTAAGCACGGATGACGTATACGTTATGCCAGCAGGCTACTTGAGCTGAGATTCTCAGTGACGTCAGCATTTAGTCGAGAATGTTCCAAGATTTAAGACGCAGTCGCAGGAAGCGAGGAATTCTGCTGAGGAAGAAACTATGCTATTGGAGGGGAGGCTTGAACCAATGAACGATAGTTTAAAGGAAGACGGAGATTGCTGAAACTATGGTATTTTTATTACTTTTTGGAATGCAGAATTGTGGAAATCCATTTGCAGTAGAGGCATTGATTTGGAATTTTGGTGAAATTTATTTTCAGTTTTTGAATTTTGAAAATCCGTCATGTATTGACGAAGTTGGAACTTTTAGCGATGACGCAGTATCACGCTCTGGAAGGGATGGATACGCCCCTCGTGAAGTTAATAAAAGGGCTTGCGCAGAAGAGAGGAGCCTCATTCTCCGATCATTCTCAGATCTCATTCTCAGATCATCGAAGTCTAATTGTGAAAGTTCTTTTCTTATACAGTCATTTTGGTGAGACGTCGAGTGTAAAAGTAGTGAAAAGAGTCGTCTTTATAACGCGTGGTGAAGCCACTGCATTATACGAGATTCAAGTCAAACTAGGTGAAGTTAAAACGCACCTTCGAACGCATCTACAAGATTAGCTGTGAACAGTTAGCGGTCGCCGATAAGCTAATTCTATTGTGCAGTGCTACATGAAGTAATATAGAAAAGCTGAACAATTTCGAGTAATTAGTTTGAAAGATATTAGCAAGTTTCCACGACTGACAAAAGTGATTATCTCGCCACCTGAGAAGCACTATTGTATCGCCAGAATCTACGCCACGGCTGACGCTGCTAGTGAAATAGGGAGACTCCAGATTGCTTTTGTTACACAACACTACAGTATAATGGAGCAATTTAATATGGCAGTTTGTTCTTCTATTACTACAACCGAAGAGAAAATGGAAGGCTAAAGGACTTAATGCAATTGGGACATATTTCAACGGAGTAAGATAGCAACATGGAACTTCGCTAATTGCTATTCCACACAAGCGAACATGTGGCGAATAACATCTACACCCATGTTTCGTGCTTAAAAGCTGAATACTATCCAACAGCAATGGAATCTATTACATACTCATTGAATATGAATATTTCTTCGGAAATTTCTACAAAAACTTCATGGCGATTGTCTACTGGAACTTCAGGGATTTTTTCAAGAGAGGTCAGGGTTATCCCGACTCACAAAGAAGATTATTGCCGGAAGGATGTCTATTCGTCTTCGAGGAGCAGTGCGATTTCCAAGAAGGAAGCAGTTCGATTCTCCGAGGATGCTATTTCCTATTTCGGGGATGGAGCTCAGCTTTAACTTGGTGAAATGGATCCATCAGCAGTCTTCTTTGGGGAATTTTCCTCTGGAACGTCAATCGGCAGATAAGGTAGTCGTGAACGTTTATTGTATTTGAGTTTCTTAATGATATTTGAGCAACCATTTTTCCCATATTTTTGTCCTCATGTATTTTGCCCTATTTTCTTGTTTGAGATTCCTATTCTCAGTTCACATTGATGAGTCATGCCTTTTTCGACGATTTATTAAGACATTGTTATGTCATGGGCATAGTTAAACGATTTTGGATCAGTTGAGACTGATATTTAGATTTTTCAGTAATTAATATTTTTGTAGTCACGATTTGACTGTAAGTTAATGATTTTTATGGCAGATTTAAATTCAGACAGCGTGTCACTTTATTAAAGTAATTCTACCCCAGTTTAATTACTTTGACCAATTTTCTGTCATCATCAAGAAGGAAGAACATTTAAATGATTTTAGAGCGTTAAAATCTCTTACGTTGTCGACGATCTTGGAAATACTAGTCGTTATTTGAATTGATTGCAACACAGACATTTATCGTCAGTTATGAACGATCATTGCATCATAGACACTTTTGTGAAAGATGAACTTTAATAATGAATTATTGAATGCATTAAAGTCAAGAACTTTTGTTAGGAGTTTTTCTCAATTAGAGATTTATATAACGATGTTTGCATTCCCCAGTCTAATTGGATTCTATTCGACTACTTTGCAGTTTTAGTCGCACTTTATTTGATGATAGTATTTTTATACTACAATTCTTTTAAGATGTTAATCTTAAATTTTGATAGACCAGACAGGCGTATATAAGCGTATTCACTATTACATTTGTTTGTGATTGGCAAATTTTGACTTCATTTCGGTTCATGAATGAAATCCACGAAGGTTAAATGAAAACAGTTTTGAAACAATTAATGATTATAAGAATTTTTAAGTGAAACTATGAATGTATAATCGCTAGTGCAGCGCACGTGTTGAAAGTCGCTGATGTATAATGCCCTTGAATATGAAGGAGGTTCCCACAGGAATTAATGATATAGAATTATTTGTGGAAGTTTTTGTAAGTTCGGTGGAAGTTTTAATGCCATATAGATTAATATATGATGATTTTGGGCCTAATTTTAATGCAGTTTGTGCATTATTGTGTTAGCGAAGTATTTTCCGCTGGAGTGTATTGTCATAGTTCGTTGAAAATTAATCAAGTGAATTTACTGTTATAATTAACACGAGTTTTGAAAGAATTTGAGATAAGATTTTGAATGAAGATTACCGTCACAAATAATTATTAAAACCTTTATTAAAACCAGATTGTGATATATATATGTATAACTAACCTTCATTGGTCGATTATATTAAACACGATTATGAAAATTACCAACCGGATGAACATGTGGTTAATGTATTTCTTAAATTTAATAATTTAAATAATGTAAATGTTAATATTGTAAATAATTGCTGTAAATATTTTTGACAATAATGTGGAACGACAATGATGTTAAAGGCGTGTTTAAAATTATTTTTATTGTCTTGGACAAATATTATAAACAATTTCTAATTGTTATAAATAATTTATGTGATTTTGTTATAAACATTTAAGAGCTTATTAAACATTTGGATGAGAACTTAACAAGTTTAAGGATTGTCATAATAATCCAGTAGGATGTGAGTAAAGTATTTGAAAGATTTGCGTAAATATATATTTGAGTTGTCTTGCAGACATTTAAAGCTTGAGAGAGAGCTGTATTCTTACGTAACGTAGCATGTGAGAAGGGAGCCCATTTGACCAGTATGCGACAGGTTGGAGGGTAGCTCGCAGCTGTCCCAACAACTGGTTATCAGCGGGTGAGGTCGTCCACTCTGGCCTTGCGACTATAAATACAATTGTCATGTTTATTAAAAGGAAACCAAATGCTCTATATATGTCTCGTCCTCACTTCCTTTCCAATCCAATTGTGTTATGAATATTACGTTATTTGGAGCTCGTGGGAGCTAATATGTTTTATATCATGTTGTATGATAACTTTGCAAGTCCTACAAGGAGGACGTGGTCAGATTGACATGGGCTACTGATAGCCACGTTGATTTTGTTGTGTTATTAAAATCATACCCTTTATTTGAAATAAAGCTTTTGTACAGTTCAAAGTTCTCGTCTTCGTTCTGGTTCATTTTTAAATGTCATGGTGGAGGTTATTGTGTGAACAGACTTTAGTGATCCTGTTGTCAACTCAATCCCCGAGATAATTTTAAGAGGTAAGTGAACGGTAAGTATGAACCCCCGTCTATTTTGGTGTGTTCCACAATGATTTCCTGTTAACTTCTGTGCTCTTATCTCGATAGTATCTGTCAGTGCCATTTTCATTGATGTAGCTGAGCCGGTGCGATTGATTATTGGCAATCCGATTGAGGGGGCGGATATCTGACAGCCTACTATCCGGGTAAACGGGGACAGTACCAATATCTCAGCTATTCACACAGAAAGGAAAAAAGAGTATACGTTAATGTATGAGCCACTTAGCACCATTCCCAAAAGTGAAAACAGAATATTGATATATTCAACGGTTTAGAAGATATTGGCGAGTTAGGTGAATAACCCTGTATATATATAGAGATAGAGATTTATACTTATACTTATACTTGTACCCTTACTCGTACTCATACTTGTACTTTTTGCGCCAACTTTTACTTATTGTACTTATACTTATTCTTATACTTATACTTATACTTATACTTATACTTATACTTTTCCTTGTCCTTATAATTATCCTTATCCTTATTCTCTTCCTTATTAGTTTTATTGCTACTGCTGTCTCAGTTTGGGCTTGTGATCTCTTTGGTTATCAAGCCCGTGTACATTTACGTGTATGTTATGTCTCATAACCTGTGTTATTCTAAAGACTGTAACTTAGTAGTGGGAGTGTATTATATGAACAGATACCGTCGTGGCATTTGCTTGGAGTTGAAAGTGGAAAACACGGAAAGACATTTCATGTGTAGGCGAACTCACGCCTCTATCAACTTGGGGAAGACCTGGCCCCATGGCCTCAAGCTGCGAAGATATCTTCGTCACCTCGCTGTGTGGACGTGTGCGGTAAATCGCTCACAACGACAACGATGAAGCGCTGCAGCAAGTCAGGCGCTGACAGTGGCTAGCCTGAGTGAGGTTGTATCTTGTTTCTCCACAGTTGGTAGAAGTGCAACCTAAATTGACTACGTGGTGCTGGGGTAGTGTGTAGAAGGTTTGTGGTGAGGCTTCAAGGTTGCGGTACAGTATGAGTGGTGGGGAGCTGGAGCACTGGAGGAGACACATCTCACTTAACTCCGAGAGCTCCAGACGATTGTATGCCTAGATTGTAAGCATTAACTCGCGATGTTGACAGCGAAGAGTAACTGCTGTCGCTGTTTCCCCACCACTGAGACGTGACTGGAAATCTGTCTATCCACAGTGGTCAGCTTGAACCCTCACCACATACCGTTCGTAATCTAACGTTCTCACCTGCTATGCCCAAGGTTGCAGGATCGAATCTTAGTGCAATCATTGTTAGATGTGAGGGAGTCATGTCAGTAAATTTACTGGTACGGTACATTATAGATTCCCTTCCGAGCAAACTTCTGGCAACCTGATATCCACAGAAGCCGAAGTAATTAAAAGGGACGTAAAATCAATATAATAATAATAATTGTTATTATTGTTATTGGCCACTTATGATCACGCTACAATGCCATTTATTCTTCTTGTTATTATTATTATTATTATTATTTTTATCAACATTATTAATTACTATTATTATTTTATCAGAGGCCGGGAAATGTGTTCCAAGACTTGAAATAAGGTTAAAATCCCTGTGTCTGTCACAAGTGCCTATCGAAAAATCCTTGTTATTAGCATACTCGAGGCAGCCATTGTCAATACTGGGGCTCGAACCACTGGTCTCCGAACACGCTACAGCTCCCCATTGTGTATTTAAAATTAATCAGATATCGTATGTTTGTATGGTGGCTAGTAAATACCAAAAACACACAAGTTTACGGGGAAGATGTTCAAAATGTCTCACCGGCAAAAAAAAAAAGCGAAACACTACGATTTTCAGACAAAATTCCATGATGGATTGCTTCTAACCTTGTATTAATCAAATATTATGACATTACAACAACATGGCAGTGAATCATAAGTTAATTACCCTAATTAGTACAATAATTGATATACAGTATTCATCATAACAATCACAACTGTTCAGAAACACGAATTAGGAGATGTTGAAATCTGGAATCCATCGTACTGTCCTCACACCTGTTACACTGTATATTTATGAATGATTACTCTATGCCTTAGCCAGTTTGTCCACATGTTTGCACCACATTTCCATTGGCTCAATAACGGGTATTTCCACCTCTAGGGGCAGTTACAGCTGTGATTCGATCAGGCATGCTCAGGATCCAATCTCGAATGTTCTCTTGTGGTATGAGCTCCCATTCTTCCTCGAGCGCAGCTCGAAGTTGAGCTAATGTTTCAGGAGAACGACTCCTAGCACGTCTCCCAAGCATATCCCAGAGATGCTCTATCGGGTTTAGGTCGGGACTACAAGCAGGCCACACCATGCGCTCAATTCCGACTTCATCCAGGTAATCACGTACACAGACGGCAACGTGTGGGTGAGCGTTGTCATGCATCAGGATGAAGTTCTCTCCGATGACAGGTGCAAAAGGGACGACGTGATGTACTAAAATCTTCTCAATGTACCGGTGGGCTGTCAGGCTCCCATTGTCAACGAACACAAGCTCCGTGCGCGTATCCGAGGTAATACCAGCCCAGACCATCACAGAGCCTCCATTGAACGGTGTCCTTGCAGAGAAGGTACAGGGTGAATAACGTTCCCCGGGCCTTCTCCACACTCTCTCCCTCCCATCCGGTGCCCTCAAACAGAATCGGGATTCATCCGTCAACAGCACGGAGCTCCACTGCTCCACAGTCCAGTTTCGATGGGCGTTGGCGAATTGCATCCGAGTGAAACGGTGCTCACGTCTAAGGAGAGGTCCTATGGCGGGCCTCTTGGACTGTAAACCCACTTCATACAACCTCCTTCTTACTGTCCTTTCACTGATATTCTTGCCCCGTATTTGCTGCAAGCGATTTCTGGCCTCCACAGCTGTTGTGTGCCGATCACGAAGAACTTGCATTGCGAGAAAGCGATCATCGCGCTCAGTAGTGCTTTTCCTACGAACAGAACCGGGCCTTCTGGAGTAGATATTGTCCTCCCTGTACCTTTTAACAGTCCTGTACACGTTAGAACAAGATGTGCCTATAATGTTTGCCACATAGCGTATACTGCGCCCATCCTCCACTAATGCCAATGCTCTTGCAGCGGCTTCAAGAGAAAGAGCCATTATGATCTGACTTAGGAGCGAGAATAAATATTGTAGACTAACCGTAATGTCCACAAAAATATGCGGCACGAGAATTCACACCATAAAACCTCAAGACAGCCGTCTGTGGTTATTCTTGTCCGAAGGCGGGAAACGGTAATATTGGTGCTGTGATTGTCACGATCAACAATGTTTAGCAATTATTGCACTGAAGCTTCTCAAATGGGCTAATTAACTCATGATACGTTGCCATATCGCTGCAATGTCACAATATACAATTTGTACAAGGTTTGCGGCCGTCCAACATTGAATTTTGACTGAAATTCGTAGTGTTTCGCTCTTTACGCCGGTGAGTGTAATAAATTTTGCATTGTAAGGTTCCTCTACCAACTCAATACCTTTTCAAATGTAATTGCTTGACATTTTACTGACAAAACCATTCAATAGCTAGGTTTCTATTTATACAGCGCAATGCTGACTGAAATAAACATATCCTCTCAATTATAGTAAACTGCCAGGGGCGTATTTGTGAATGAAACGAGATATAACAATCAGACAGTCGTGACAGAGTACTGAGGCGTTGTTTATAATAATAATAATATATTTTCATTTGATACCGCTTTGACTTTCAGCGTCCAGTCTAGTGTGCATCTGTTTGTGGACAAGTCGCCTCCATGATGCCCCATTAGCATGATAGCATAGCAGTCTCCTCTGCGTCTACACCTCTCAATTTGAAATCGTTCAACACTAAATCTAAACATTGCCTCCTAGGTCTACCTGTGCGTCCCTTACCCTAAACAGTCGAACTTATAAATTTCTTAAGTAAACTCTCCTCCCCCATTTCCTTCGCATGGCCCCACACTTTGAGTCGGCTCATACGAACAGCTTCATATAGCGTGCACATTTCTAACTTGGCCATTATCTGTTGACTTCGATTATCTTACTACCATTGCTCTCATCTATTTGTCCCATTAATAAATCGTGCTACCATCATATCAGTTACCTCTAAGTTATGTATAAGATATCCTGAATTTACCCAGCTCTCACTTCCATGCAGCAAGGTTGGTCTAAATACTGAGCGATGTAAAGATAGTTTCGTGGTTACACTAACTTCTCTCTTGCAGAATACCGAAGATCACAACTGAGAACTCACTGCATTGAATTTTCCACACATTGACTCTATTTCCTTCCCCATACTGTGACCATCCTGAGAGAACACACAGCCCAAGTACAGTAGTTAAAATGTAATTCCTACTACAAGGCATTCTATTTTCATTTTCATAATACAAATAATAATAATAATAATAATAATAATGCGTCAGAAACGACTACAATTGGAGCATCTGGCATCATAGAAACAGAAAAAATTGAACGTAAAATTCTGAGAAAAATATTTGGAGCAGTACACAGAGATGGGATATGGATGAAAAGACCTACCAAAGAGCTATATGAACACACTATGGTTGAGAATGTTTCTAAAGGAACTAAACTTGTTTGAACTTGTAGAAGGACCTACTGTAATTTATAGCGATAACCGAAGTGCCATAATGTTTGCAGAAAATGGCCTTGATTCAGAAAATTCTAAACATATAGACATAAGATATTGCTTTGTTGAACAGCTCGTTAAGAGAAAAGCAGTTGTGTTCATGTATGTAAAGTCGGCAGATAACATTGCAGATGTATTTACCAAACCATTGGGAGGTGTTAAGACAACCACCTTAGTGGGTAAAATGGGGTTGGTTTAAAGTAAAAATAAATAAAATGTTAAGATATTTCGTTAAAAAAAAAAATTTATACAATTGTTAAGTTAAGGAGGAGTGTTAAAAGTGTTTTTGTTTGTGGTAGTTGTAACTAAACAATTTGTTGATTCGCGTAGTACTAGCACTATAAAAAGCCTAGCGCGATGTCTGTGAGGGAGCGCAGTGTGTGTAAACGTGTCGGGTGTACTGAAGAATAAACCAATATAAACAGTGATGTATTGTGTTATACTTTCTCGTAAATGCACTAAATAACAAAACAGGTATCATTAGAGAACGCAGACTAACTTTCTACGGGCACATACAAAGAATGAACAATAAACGACTTACAAATAAAATCTTTGATGTAGTAAACAGTTAAAGAGGGAAAACAATATGGTATCATGAAATAGAGGACGACTTAAAGCAATTAGGGATCAACAAGCAAAATGATAGAAGACAGAGAAAAATTCAGAAACAAAATTAAGAACGCCAGATTTTTAGAAAGTGAAAGGAAGAAGATAGGAACATTGTGGACGGAGCAAAGGAAACAGGAGCACAGTCAAAGGATGAAGAGATTTTGGGAAGAGAAGAAGAAGAAGAAGAAGAAGAAGAAGAAGAAGAAGAAGAAGAAAAAGGGAAAGAAGTGAAAATTGTGACATCATGAGATATTTAAGTTCAAACACTGTCCATAAGGGCAAAAAAGAGGTAATAATAATAAAAATAATAAATATAGAAAAAACACCGGACTCAGATTGCGTACTGACAATTATTGATTGCGCAGCAACAGAAATTGTACAAGACATTCGGCAGGATATTCGACGTCATACGAAAACGAAGGATTTAATTCTTTGGACACATCTGCCAGCAACAGCGACCAAGAAGATGAGACATTGGACAGAAGAAAATAAAGAAGCTGCAATCAACGGAATGAAAGAATATTGACGCCCAAGGTATATAAAGTTATGAAGAGTTATTTACGTGATCCAAAGTAGATCAAATTGATTTAATAATAATAATAATAATAATGAAAATCCACAGCCTGCTTCCAGTCTCCGACCGGGTCAGGAATGGAATGAATGAAGCCCCCATCTCGTGGCGAGGATATGGACTGTGCCGGCTGCCGAGGCCTGACGCACTCCTCTGGGGCAATGATTAAATGAATGACAGATGAAATGAAATGAAGCAGGAAGCAGGCTGTGGATTTTCATTCATTTTCAATAATAATAATATTAATAATAATAATAATAATAATAAAGGCGTGTATATTTAGTTTGGAGCCATACAGGCAATTTACTCGTCAAATTCGCTAAGGCATTTTGCTGTGAAATTTGCCAATTATCGTCTCCTACAAAGGCAAACTCGCGTTGATTCCCGATTAATGCTAATTGTAGATGTGAAAAGTTATGTTAGATGGTTTGGATTCCCCGAATAAGCGGTTCCATGAGTAGTATACATTTTTACCATTTGGATATTGCGTAATCGCGAGGACATATTGCATCATCATGGTGACGTCATGGACCCTTAGAGCGAGCACGTGGCTATATTTCCAAAATTAGGAATGTTACAAAAACGTTTGTTTGACATAAATGAATGGCCTTGAGCTGCTCTAGCGCCATACCAAGTTTCAACTGACTAGAACAAAAGAAAATGAATTTTGAAAAATGCTCACTATTTTGGTAAATAGGAATTCTACAAAAAAGTTTGTTTATCATAAATGAAAGCTCTCTATCCCCTCTACCAGTAAACCAACTCTCAGGTCCATAGGACAAAAATGTAAAAAATGTTCCAATGGGGTCTTTGTTAGCAGAAAAGTTTTAGGTGTACTAACATTTGAATGATACTATCTGGGCGCGACGCCCCCGTGGAGAGCCAGTTGGTTATTCACACGCGTTTGCTAATTGCTCTGCATGTGTTCGCAGCAAGAAGAGATTGACCTTTGACCGCTTGAAGCAGATAACCTTTGCTCGCGGCTGTTATCGTTCTTTGGCTAGCGCGACCATGCTGAACGTGGGGGGGGGGGGGGGGGTGTCCGGCTTGCTACTCCATATAGGACGTGCAGCTGTTAGTTAACATTTTTGTGTGCTTGCATGCTCTGTGGTCTCTTTCTGCATAGACTGTTTTATAAGACAAATATATATCATTGACTGCATGAAATGAATATCGGCTTGTTTGTTTTAAATTCTTAACCATCATTATTGAACTCTGAAATTATTTTAATGAGAGAACAAGTTTGGATATCAGTTCACAAACCTGCATTCATGTGATACGATTAAAGAGCTTTTTGCTTCTTTAACTTTGTACTATATAAGAGGAGATTACTATGGAGCAGTAGTTAGATATCACAATCAACATGAGTCTATGTGAAAGCTTAATACAAAAGTTGAAGAAACTGCAAGCAATCAAGTTGTTGGCAACTAGCGCCAGAATGCAAGGATTAAATTTCGTCATCAGTGCCACGAAAGTGGAGGAGGCTGCGTGGTATGACACACTGACAGCAAGTGAAAAGGAAATTTTTAATTGCGAGATTTTGGAGTTGGTGAGAGACCCGACCCACGTACAAGAGGTTATTTTTAACGGGGTGACGGAACATAATTTAATTATCATTATTGTAAAACTCAGAGCGATCTGGTTAAGGCCACTCAACCTGCTTGATCTTCCTCCACTAGAGGAGGAAGAGTATATGCAAGGAGAACATCGAGTAGAAGAGGAAGAGGACGATGATGATGTCGTTGAAATTATTTAAAAAGGACAGTGGGTGGAGAGAGTGATTTTTTTTTCAATGTATGGTTTTTTAAATATATTTATTTTAATCATTGTGGTTTACATTAATTATATAATATGAAATAGTGAAGAAAATGGTATGATCTTCGATCTTAAAGTGGTAACTAGTTCTTTTTTTCCGCCAAGATGCTGAGAATTGAAGATGCTGGTGATCTTGTGTGGAAGGTAAGTACAATCATTCTTTTCTTTCTTGAGTGTGTTGGTTTTAGTGAGCTGAAAATATATAGAGACACATTAATAATAATAATAATAATAATAATTTTTGCGAAGAATTAAAAAAAACTTACATTGTTTTAATTAGAATATGTTTTTGTTCGAAATCCAAGAGTTGTGAGTTGAATCGAATCCTAGCCAAGATACGAAGGCTCGGGTTCCTTTTCTACGTAGTACTTTGTCAACTAAGTAAATATTAGGATGTTTTGTTCGTTGTAACTCTGCTTTATAAAATGCCCCAAATATCGGCAAATTTGTATTATATTTTAAAAGATATGTTCGTGGATTAGTATTTTGAACTTTATAAATTGTAAATAATTCCGTAGTCCAATTAGCTTCGTACCCCTTGCTGAAATGTTCCATGATTTTTGATATTCTTTCAATGTCACCAATTTTATATTTTGGTTTTCTTAATGTTTCATTATATAGTGATGGCAAGCGGGGTTGATTGTTTCTTTTTACATCAATAGGTTTCATGCCAATGCTGCGATGTATTTTGTGATTATACTTTACTAATAACTCAGGCCAAATATTTACCCATCGGTATGAACCACGTGTTGTGAACTCTTTCCACATCGATTCTTAAGAGTTCGATTAAATCTCTCTACCACACTCGCTTTTATGGAGCTCCCAGTGGAATAATGCTTTAGATTTTGTATCTGAGACCATGTTTTGAATTCACTGTTATAAAATTCCGTTCCACGATCAGTGTGAAAATAATTGGGCAATCTTTTACTTTGAGAATAAACAAATTTTAAACATTTTACAATCTCACATCCTTTTTTGGTTTTAAGAGGAATTGCCCATGCATATTTTGAGTAAACGTCAGTAATGGTTAATAAATATTTAAATCCATTATTCCATTTTGCAAGTTTTGACATGTCCACAAGATCAGCTTCATGGAGGTCATCGATTCCTTTGCTAAGAACATGTCGTCTTTTAAACTTTTTTCTAAGAGGTGCATGAAGTTCTTTTGCAATTTCTCGTCTGATTTCGTTCATAGTTAATTTCTAAACAAAGATTTATAACATACTGTGCATTGTTTTACAAATGTTTGAATTTATATTCAATATATCCTGCATCTCTTAGTTCTTCTTCAATTGCAAAGATTTCGCTGTCGAGTCCTGTGTGACCTGCAGCTTTCGATTCAATTAATTTTTTAAGTCTTGATACTAATTTGTTTGGTTCATTCCAATGGACAAATTCAATATTGTTTCCTCCTTCGAATTTCCAAATGGCTTGTGGTGTGATGTGTTTCCTTTAGCCATATCCAGTATGCATCGTAGTATTTGCTTCTTCATTCTCATCTGTTGTTTTTATAATTCTATCTATGCCTTCAGTAAGAAGGGGTTCGATTATATTTTTATACTTATGAGATTGTGTTCCTCTCGGAGCTGCATTGCTTGCATAATTTCTTTTGTGCACGTTTGAAACATTTAATAATTTCAAATATTCATTTAATCATTGCCCCAGAGGAGTGCGTCAGGCCTCGGCAGCCGGCACAGTTCATATCTTCGCCGCTCGATGGGGGCTTCATTCATTCCATTCCTGACCTGGTCGGAGACTGGAAGCAGGCTGTGGATTTTCATTTTCATTTCTATAATTTCAAATAAGAACTTAAATCACTCCTATCGATTAGAGAGTGATCTGGTACTTTCCTTTGAATCAATTCAAGTAGACCTTCTGTTATAGGAAATTTTTCACCACCAACTCTTATCCACTTTTTATCAAAGAAAACTCGTTCACGTACCAAGTATTGTTTATCATTTCTTATCGTTATACCAAATGTTCTATCCACGTTTTGTTTAATGAATGGATCAAAGTAGCGGTTAGGTAGTGTAATTATTTTGATGCTATCTCCATCTTGTTCGTCTGAAGTAGCAGTTGATTCAGAATCATCATATTTTCTTTTCTTTTTTGATTTTCTTTTTTTTTAGTTGACGTTGTATTAGCAATAGCTACAAGCTGATTTAATGAATTTGTTACTGGTTTAAACCTAGTCTCTATATCTAATTCTCGACGTCTAACATCATTTTGAAGTGAAAGATACTTGTCCTTAACATCTTTTTTTAAGCGAGAAAGTTAATCCTTTACTCGACTTTCAGCTTTAATCTTCATGCTATTCTCCATGACTAAACTAAAATTGTAGTTGTTTTATTGTTTATAGTATATTCAAAATCAATTTGAAGAGGAAGATCATTGGTTTTATGTTTCTCAGGGTCTCTAAGTCGAAACTGTATTTCATCTTGTTCTTCAACTACAATGTCACTACCATCCAGTTCAATCTCTTGACGTAAATTTAAAGTTGCATACACAATTGGAGATCTTGGTGAAACAAAAATTGGTTTTAATATACCTTTATAGGGAAGTTGGTTCTGTATATTATGATTATGAAGCGTGTATACCGGTGAATGGATTGATGGTGTGTTGGAGAATTTCAGAATAAATTTCGATAAGTTCTTTTTCTTTACTTCATCATGTAATATACCATATTCTTCTTTGGATGCGGTAAAACTTTCGAGTGGTTCTTTGTCAACCAATTGCTCAATTTTTTTCTAGTTCAGTTTTTAACTTGTTATATTCCTCTTTGGATGCAGCAGCGTAACATTCAAGTTCTTCTTTTTTAACAATATTTAGATTGTTAGCAACACCCTCAATACGAGTTTGTAAATTGCTTAAAATTTCTTTTAGTTGATTAACTTAAGTTCGTGAAGCAGCATAGTGTTCTACAAACCGTTTATTTGTCACATCTTGCTCGTTAACAGGAAACTCGACATTTGTTTGTTTTTGATGTTGTAGATTGTTTACAGTCTGTTTCATTTTTTCAAATTCATCTCGTGAAGTGGCATATTGTTCAACAAACGTCTTATTTGCAACATCGTTATCGTATATGGGATTGTTTACGTGAGTAATTCGTCTACTCATCATATTTAAAGTCCCACCATCGTCTACGTTTAAGAAGTTTTGTTTATTAAATTTAGTGATTAAGCCTTCTAGATCTTTTCAAAAAGCAGCAAAGTTTTCTAAATAATATTTGTTTAATGCATCTAACGAATCGATTGGTTGAGATATGTTTGTTATTCTTCTATTTAACATATCTACAGTTCCATCATCTTTGTTTATATTCAAAAGAGATTTTTAATTTCATCGAGTTCTTTTGTTACATGAGTTTTAAGAAAAGAATACGATACCGCATCTTGATTTTGAATTGGATCTTTAACATTTCTTATTCTTTTGTTACCCAAGTCGAGACTATCATCATCAAACGGAAAGTGATCTTCTGAAAATTCGCTCACTAAACCATGAATGAATTCTACTCGTTGTAACACTTCGGTTATTCGGTTTTCCAGATATTTTTTATATTCGATGTATGTTGCTGCATTGCAATAATGTTTACTGCATCATTTGCAGATGATGGTAAAGCTAAGCCTGCGAGACGTTTGTTTTGAAAGTCAAGTTGTATCTCTATTTTACAAATTGAAAAAATTAAACATTTAAGGTCGTTAATGTTTCGTTGTATGTCTTCTTTAGACTCAATTTTATTTAGCTCATTCAATAACTTCAGTATATAACCTTTGTTGCAAGCATCTTCAACATGTATGGGCGTTCCAACATCTTTTAACCGTTTGCCGTTAATACTTAGATGCCCATCGCTTGTTGTTGTTGTTGTTGTTACTTGATTTCCATATTGCAGTAGCGTATCATCAACATACGATTTAGTTGCAATATCATAGCGTGAAGTTGGTGGTCTGAAAGACACGTTATTGATTTTGTTAAACGATGTCATAGTTAGGTTGTTAACCACACAAAGTGTATAACGCGAATGTGCATTTAGCTCTTTTGAACTATTATTTATAACTGAAAATAAACATCAAATCCATTGCGATATCGACCAGTTTGTAAATCGCTACCTTTATCGATAACCAAAAAGCCAAACTTAGAGTTTTGCCAACAATAAGAACAAATATCGAAGAACTTATCATAGCTCATATCTGTATTTACATGATCGTTATATACATGACGCAAGTTTGTTCCGTCTTGTTTAAAAAGAATTAAAAAATTATCGTTATCTCTAATTAGATGTTTAGGTATACAAGAATATGTTTGACAAATATAAAATACGTCAACATCGTGATGACGACCTCTACTGAAATAATCTTTCATGTGTTGTTGTTTATTGCTGGCTACATCATCAAAAACAAATATAGAGTTTTTTCTAGCCATTTCTGGAGGCATAACTTCATCATTATCAGAAAAAATCACTTTTTATTTCTTTTATAGAGTCCTAAAACTTTTCAATTCAACATACTTACTTTGAGCAAGTGATTTAGAATAAATATAAACGTTATCAAAACGAACTCCATTTTTGTGACATAATAAATTTATCATTACGTTTGTTTTGCCACATTTCGATGGACCGCTAATGATACATCGAATAGTGTTCGGTAGTAAAACACTATGCTTTCTTTTTTCACTTTTACTCTGGTTTTCACCATTAGTAAATGAAATTACTGGTGGAGTGTTTGACTGCTTAACAAACTTCAGAATGTCAACGTTTACGTCTGAGAATCCACACTGCACAAAAAATCACATCACATCAACTTATATTGTTTCCACACGTATCATAACTTGTATTATATGGAATAATAGTAGGATTTTCAGGATTTAAATCAACGTTTCCGACGTAAAACCCTCTTAAATATGGACAATATGGTGCCCATTTTTTATGATCACTTAAAGGAATATCGTTTTCTCTCCAATTTTCAATTTCAGTCTTACAGAATATACATTTCACCTTATCACCATGACCAGTATAATAAAATCCTGCTGATGCTAAACAAAATTCGTTTTGACAGGGAAGAGACCAATTTTGAAAAGTTTTAAGTCTTTCATATTCAGATTTAAATTCTATGCTAGGAGAAATATTGTTTACATAAGGGCAAGAAAAAGCCCATTTCTTATGGTCTTCAAACGGATCATCATCTTCTTCCCAATAACTAAGTTGCAGATTACACAAAGTACACCTGAACATATCCTTATATCCATAATAGTAAAATCCTGCAGCTGCTAACCATGCAGTGAACCATGTCTGAAGACCAGTTCTTAAATGTTTTTAGCCGATCTCTTTCAGATTTTAAATTCATTCCTTTTTGACTCAATATCATTTGCATTAACTGTTTCTTGGAATACTTTACACAATTAAAATACTTCATGATGATGCTTTACTTCACAAAAAAAAAGATGTTCACCACACGAAGCTAAATGTGAACTGATATGAATCAACAAAACACGCTGGCTAATATGCATGATTTGCGAGTGTTGGGTTGGCCGAGCGGTCTAAGGCGTTAGACTTAAGATCTAATTTTCAGAAATTGAAAGCGAGGGTTCGAATCCCTCACCTGACAATATTATTTTATATACATGTGGAGTGAGGAGGTGTTTGATCAATAAAGAAACTTTAATATGAAGTCGTACAAAGACCTTTTCTTCTTTATTCATTTAGAATTACAATTAATACACTTTTATTTCTCTTGTATGAGTGTTGAAGTAATCTCATTCTTTTAGTTGTCCTGATGAGTGTGTGTTGAGATGATCTTGTTCTTTTAGTTGTCCAGATGTTTATTTTCTGTAGACAAAAAATATACACTGCGATAAAAAAGCAAACAAAAACAAATTATGTATAGGTGTCAACAACACTAGTAGATTTAATGAATTACCTTTTATCGATAGCCATTACAGTTATCACATTTGCAGAGAAGATGAAACAGTTGAAATTTTCTGTTTAGATGATCTGGTAGATGTTCCCACTCCAGACGAATTCGTTGTGGCTCATATATAGTCAGTATGTTTATAGGAAAGTAGTTCCAAACAAACTTATTAAAACCTTGAAGTCCATTGTTTCGAAACTTGTTTATTATCGAACACACGATTTTCATGATGCCATCAGAAGAATTTAACCAATGTTGAACAGCATTGACATTACATTTAGCACAACTATTGCTTCCCAATACAAGAGATGGTAAATGTTTTGGACAATCTGTAGGTAAACGTTGGCTATGCTTCAACATTAGATCTGACATTCCATCAATCGTATTAAGATCGATTAATGACCCAGGGGAAGTGTTTTTAGTGCAAAAAAAGAAAATTCTTGTGGCAAATTATATACAACTAAATATTCATAATTATTTTTAATAGAGTCAAAAAAAGAAGAAAGAGTTTTTTCACAATACGCTGCGACCCATGTGAACACAGGACTGAATGAAGGTATATTGCTGTTATTTAACATACAGTAAGCAAGTTCCAAACTGCCGTTTGGTAGCTTGCGAATGTCTGCAACTATTGGCTGCTTCTTATTCCACGTGCCAGCATCAGTAGAAGGAGAGTTTGTTTTTGTCAATTCCATGATTGCAACTAAAGTGAGAATACTTGTTTACTTGCTTGCTTATAACTTAGCAAATATTGGTTTAGATAATTACTTCATTAGTTAAAGGTCTGTAAGATATTTGACGATCATGAATAAGAACACAATAAAGAGTTGTAACTTCTGGTATATTCTCACTTGTCTCGATTTCAATTCGCACATCAACTGAAGATGTCTTCACTGCCTCCACTTGCTCAAGGCAATTAATTACAATAATCGGACAATGAGACTTAAATTCATCTCGTGAAACTAGAGTCTCTGAACGAAAATCATCGATATAATAATATACATTACGAAATTTAACAAACATATCATACAATTCGCTGTAGTCATTTATAGCAAATTCAGAAGTTGGCATTTCATAGGGATAAAAAATTGAATTAAAAAAAACTCTTATAGATTTAATGTTAAAATGGTCAAAATAGGAAGAGCACGTAGTTAGTACATTTCTTTTAGTTTGAAAACCTAATAAAATTTGACGTGGTTTTTGAGTTTCAGAAGTTGTCATTACAGCCCAACTATATTTAGCTGTTCTAGGAAGAGATGGCAAGACATGAACATCCCATGATCGAAAACCAACCTGAATGGGAATATTTTTCTGCATTAGTTTTAATCTTTTAATTTGTTCTTCGTCCGATAATAATAAAACGGGAATTTTTAGATAAACTTTAAATAACTTGACCTTAGAAAGATCATTTTCGGTTGCAGATTGCAACGCACGTGCGTCACTCGACGATCGGAGAAGTATTAGCTCATGCTTGCAGTTTAAAATTGGCTTTCTATAATCCTCTGCTAAACCTAACCGGTTGCTTAAAGGAAGTATTACATGGAAACGTTTTGTGATACTAATAACAATATTTGCTTCACTTGCTGGTGCTGTTAAAGGGGGAAAATAACCAGCATTTTGTAAAGCTGTATATTCGTTTTTTGAATATGATGCAAATGTTTTTATAGAACTTGTTATACCTAGATGGCGTGTACGATCAATTTCTTTACCATTTAACGTAACGCGAATTTCGTTAAAAGATTAGCCCCAAAATTTTGGTCAGGATGTGCTGTAGTAGAAGCAGCCGGATTTACGTTAGAAGTAATAATTTGTCCTTCTAAGTGAAGAACACCTTATGATAATAAAACTATGATTTCTTCATTTTGAATTGGTATTCGAATTTCATCATTATTTTCAAATTTATTAGCTGAATAAGGTTGGTAAACTCTTTCTTCTCGTCGCACAACTCTGTTGTCAACCTCTCTTTTATCCGTTATGTTAAACATGTTAAACATGTTAACAGCTTCAAGTATAGATAGAAACTAAATAAGATTAACAATTGCATATATATTTATATTGAAATTAAATTACGCGATAGCCTAAAGACTGTAAGAAATGTTTGTTGTTACTCGATAACTGTTTCTTAGATTTTAAGGTGTGATGGCGTTGTTTTTTTTTATTTTTAGAAATTTTAGCTGATTGATTTATATTTCCTTTTCGAATCAGAGTCGACTTCTTTTTTTTCAAACTTTGAGTATTATATAGTATAGCCATATTTGTGAATGTTTTCTAGTAAGATTACTCAACTAGAATGAAAATATAACAGTATTTCATTACTTTATATAGCAAGATAACGTGCTGGACGAATAATTAATTCTACAGTTAAATCTTCATCTTGCAAATCAATGAGCTGTTGAAGATGATCTTCAAGTTGCACAGATACATGTTGAATAACCTTGGTGTTCATAGGCAAAAAATTAATTGTTGTTGGTTGTACAACAATCGGGTAACCAGCAGGAACATGAGCTTTAAAATTATATAAAGAGTGTGTTGGTTTATGGTTCAAATAAGAACTCGTACCAAGCACAAGGTTGCAACATACTCGAATACTATTAACAGTGTTAATTTTAATCATATATTCAGAATGATGAGTTGTGTTTGCCTCGAACTTTTTATGAGAAAATCCTAACAAATCTGCAATAGAATCTGCAACACCAAAATCTATAGCAAACATTTTCTAATGTAGTTTACAATGATAAAAGACTTTATCATAATTAATATAAAATGATGGGAATTTGTCTTTTTCACCTAATAAATGTTCAACTAATAATTCATTAATCTTTACACTTAATTGTTTTAACGTATAGCTAGCATTGGGTATGATTAAAATCGCTCTATTTTTCGAATATAGTTTACAATTAGTGAACACTTTATCATAATTAATATAAATATATGAAGGAAATTAGACTTTTTCACCTAATAAAACTGATAATAACCCTACCAACCTGGGCCCAATGTCTGGGAAGCCAGGCTCTGCCTGTCACAAGTCAGGACCAAAGGGGAGTGATAGAGGAGTAATACCTCTTTAAAAAACCTTGGTCCAGCTGGCCCGGCTGGTAGTCCCTTGAAAGGGCCCCTTACCAGGGTTACGGTAATGTCCTCAACGACAACTGTGGTGGAGAAGGTAGCCTTTGGTACAGCATAGATGGCGGAAGAGGCATCCCAGTGCTCGGGATAAATAGAGCAAAAGGTATCTGTTTTTACTAAACAGATATCAGCATTCACCCGATAACGTCTGTTCTCCATGTTAGGGGCGGTTATCAAAGGCGTCTGTTCCCATATTGGGCGGCCTATTATGATCCATCTGGCGATTCGATCACAGATGTAACATCGAAGGGGAGTAAACCTCCTTCCAAAATAATCTCAACTTAAGACATAATGGTAAACCACAACGGAAAATATACTCCAGGAGGTAAACAATCCTCCATCACAAGAAACTGTGATGCAACTGGGCCTGCGGAGTCTGGAGAGCCCAAAACATCATGTGAGGAAGAGTCGGAGCTTCCTAGAACTTCACGCATAAGACCTAAACAAAAACATCTGCTAGGCACACTGAACATCAATACGCTCATGAAAACTGGTAAACTGAAACAACTGACAGATGTGCTGAATAGACGTAATATCCTCATTCTTGCTTTACAAGAAACTCGATACACCGACGAAGATGCTTTTGAGTCTGAGGGATATAGAATTTACAAAGGAAAAGCTGGCATCAAAACCAAACAAAACAGTACTATACTTGGAACAGCTTTTATGATTAAACAAAACTTAACAAGAGTTTAGTGCTTTTCAGTCGGTCAACACGAATGTACCCAAAAGAGATGGGTTATGCCCTAATCCTGAAATAAATTACAAATAAAACCTAGCTTCAGGCTAGTATCCTTCGACGTAACTAACATGTACACCAATATTCCGATTATTGAAGCAATCAACACTATCGAAAACAACTTAAAATCCAACAATTCGGTAAAAGAAATTGAAGAGATTGTGAGATTACTGAGGGTCGTTCTCACCCAAAACGTGTTTCAATTCGACAATAAAATATACACACAGAGAGAAGGCCTAGCAATGGGATCGCCACTAAGTGGGTTAATCGCTGACATCTTCATCAATGCACTAGAAAATGCGTTCTTAGAAAAGACTTCAACAAAGGGAATAGTAATATGGAAAAGATACGTAGATGATGTAATTTGCATCTACGATACTGAACTAACAAGCGATGAAACAATTCTCCAATCCATTAATAGCCTTCACCATTCTATCAAATTCACTAAGGAATCCGAAATAGACCGGAAAATAAATTATCTCGATATAACTATTGAACGTAAAGACAACGACCTTTCATATTCCATATTCCGGAAAGCAACACAAACCTCGCATGCAATCGACAATCAGTCTAATCACCCCAGTACGCACAAACTAGCGGGTTTCAATTCAATGGTGCAAAGGGCTTTAAACATACCCATGTCAAAAGACAACTATAATAAGGAAATAAGAACTATTATGCAAATAGCAAAGGAAAACAACTTCTCGCCAAGCAAAATAAATCAAATTATAGCCAAACATAAAAATAAAGATAAAACGATTCCCAAACCGGACAGTAATGAGAAAAAATTTGCGCGTTTCAACTATGTGAATGCGAATACATATAAAATCACTAACCTATTCAAAAAGCAAGGCATAAAGATAGCTTTCACGACGAAAAACACAACCGCTAGGCACCTCCTAAATAGTAATCTAAATAAACGTGACCCGTATTCAAGGTCAGGGGTATATTCTATAACGTGCCAAGACACCGATTGTCAAGCTAATTACATCGGGCAGAGTGGAAGGCGAGTAGACACACGTTATAATGAACATAGGAATGCGATAAGATACGGAACACATTCAGCCGTGTGCGAACATATGTGTGACGCAGGGCATAGCTTTACCAACATAGAGTCGGACCTTAAAATAATCCATCACGAATCGAAAGGCAGAGCTCTTGACATAAAGGAAGCAATCGAGATACACCTAGCCAAACGAAACAATCCCTACAATCTAAATGAACACACGTTCATGGAGAGCTCACCCCTCTTCACGCTACTAAAAAACACACCCTGTCGGAAACAAAACACAATTTAGCGACACAGCCAAGCTAGATAAAAAAATAAATAAATGTTATCTGGATCAGGTGTACGATGTACTTTTCTTCTGCAATAAACCAAGGCCCATATTAGAGGCAGTATTAAAGGTGCCGGGACGTCCTCATAAGACCGTCAACGCTTAGTTCGATTGGGTTATGCTCCACGCGTGGCGAGGACTAATCCACGGTCTTTAATAGTTGTAGATTCACCTCATTCAATAACATACATCTTATCTAGGTTGGCAACACCTCACATAAACACATCGCGATCACTCCCCACAGCACGTAGGGACAGGGGGGGAAGGCAGGGAAAAACCAGTCGTTAAGATAACCACCGCAGTCGACCGCACAGCGAGTTCAAGTGAGCACGGAAACTGCGAATAGCTTTAGTACGGAAGACAATCAGATAAGTAGTTAGCCTAAAAATTTTTATAGTTTAACCATAGTTTACAGCCATATAATCTCTCTAAAGTACAATCTCCGGATAGCCATCACCATTTAGCATTTCACCTAACATATATACTGCATTTAGCATACACTGACAGTTGCAGTACCAATACTGCAACTAAATAATTGTACATATTGTAAATATTTTCACCTGTATTTCAAACATAGATTTTATAGCCTAAGTGTATTGGATCTGATGATGATCGCTTGACGATCGAAACTGGTCATCTTAGTGTTTTATTAATCTCATGTAATTTATTTCAGGATTAGGGCATAACCCATCTCTTTTGGGTACATTCGTGTTGACCGACTGAAAAGCACTAAACTCTTGTTTACTAAGGCAACACTGAAAATATGGCTTCAAACACCACAAAACTTAACAGAATCAATAACAAATTTTACATCTTCATCAGAACGAATTTCACTTCTCTCATTTCGATCAGGAAACAAAGTCTATACTATAATCAATGCTCATGCTCCCACCAATGAGGACAATAAGAAAAATCCAGAAAATGGTGAAGAGTTTTGGGAAATGTTGGAACATGAATCATCAAAGTTACCTTATCATCACGTTAAAATCTTAGTTGTTGACTTTAATGCACAGATTGGAAGAGAGAGAAAATTTAGAAACATAGTGGGTGACTTCCCAGCTCACAACCGCACTAACAGAAATGGAGAGAGACTCATAAGTTTCTGCCGACTATTTGATTTTAAATTAATGTCAACCTTTTTAGGAAATTACCGAGGAGAAAGAAAACATGGTGCTCTCCAAATCCACATTTAGGTTCATATCAATTGGATCATGTAGCAATTACAAAACAGAACTTTAGAGAAATCATGAATGTTAGAGTAAGGAGAGGATTAAATATTGACTGACCATTTTTTGTCTGAGATCAAAACTAAATTCCAACCAAATAAATCCAAGCCAAAAATTCCAAAAATTCCTAAAATAGACACAACAGTTTTATCAGAAAATAATACTGAATTTATCAATAAACTGCATACTAAAGATAAGAGTAACTGGGAAGAGATCAGAGATGTAATGATAGAATCAGCCAAAGAATTGGGACAGCCTCCAAGGAAAAGGAAACACCGAAGGTGGAATACAACATGTGATGCAGCGATCGAACGTAGATTAGCGGCTTGGCAGTTATGGAATTCCAGGAAACGAGAAGATGACTGGATTAATTTTGTAGAGATCAGAAAGCTAACATCCAAAATCATCAGGATATAGAAACGTAATTATGATAAGAAGCGATTGGAAGAGATAGATACAGATTTTAAAAAGAACAACACCAGACAATTCTACAAAGTATTTCGAGAGGAGATCCAAGGATACAAACCAATGAACCTCCATTTCAAGGGTTCAACTGGTAGACTGGTCACTAATAATAAAGACAACTGCGAGTTACTAGCTAAATACTTTTAGGAACTTCTTAATTGCGAAGAACCTTTAGAAAGACTACAGTTTACATCACCACAAAAAGAGAACCCTCCGTCAGAACCACCAACTGTCCAACAAATAGAACAATATATTGACAATCTTAAAAATAATAAGGCACCTGGTGAGGATGGGATACTAACTGAAATGTTGAAACTCGGTGGTAAATTTGCAGCTGAAGCTTTACACAAAGTTATCAAGGAATGTTGGGAAAAAGGAACAATTCCAAATGATTGGAAACAGGCAATAATCCATCCCTTGCACAAGAAAGGACATAAGACAAACCCCAACAATTATAGAGGTATTTCCTTACAGCCAATCGCATACAAAGTTCTTTCTAAAGCATTGCTACACAATCTGGAAGAACAAGCAGAACATACTATCGGCGAATACCAAGCCGGATTTAGAAAAGGGAGATCTTGTCCAGAGCAAATTTTCTATCTCAAAACAATCCTTAGAATCAGAACAATACGTAACCTCAACACAGTTGTATCTTTCATTGATTTCAGAAAGGCTTATGATTCAATAGACAGACAGTCTGTATTCCTAACGCTAGCAGAATTAGGGATAGATAAAAATACCAGACAACTGGTTGAACAAACACTAACAAATACAACCTCAAGAGTTAAATTTCTAAACGACATTTCAGAACCCTTCCAAATCAAAACCGGAGTTAGACAAGGTGATGGGCTTTCACCACTTCTATTTAATTTGATATTAAACATAATCATGAAGGAATGGGAACTTAAATTATGCGAAAGAAACAATGAAGGGGTCCATTTGGGGCAAGGAAAAGGAAGATTTGAGGTGAAATGTCTTGCCTTTGCTGATGACATAGCAATCATTTCAGAAAACTGATTTCAAGCACAAATAATGGTTGAAACCCTACATGAAATAGCAATAAAAACTGGTCTTCAGATTTCGTATGAAAAAAACAAATATATTGAACACAGACACAATGGAGAAAAATATCTAACAACTCAACATGGACAGATTCAAAGAGTTGATAAATTTAAATATTTGGGAGAATGGATCCAGTCAAATGGACTTGATAACACATCCTGCAAGGAGAGATTCAGAAAGATGGAAAATGCCTATAAACTCACCCAACATAGATACAACAAACGATCAATTTCATTCCAGGCAAAAATCAGGCATTACACAACTGTAATTAAACCAGAGGTATTATACGGATCAGAATTTTTAACGTTGAACAAAAGAGGTGAACAAGAGGAACTGGAAAAGAAAGAAAGGAAAATACTTAGGAAAATTTTGGGTCCCCAAAAGAATAAAGATATTTGGATGAAGAGAAAAAATTAAGACCTTTACCGAAATGTGGAAAAAATTACAGACTCAATTAAAAGACGGAGACTACAATTTTATGGTCACCATCATAGAATGGATAGCAGCAGGCTAACTAAGAAAATTTTTGACTACATCTTCAAATTAAAAAACACCACTAGATGGCTGGAAGAGATACGGTGTGTTCTGCAAAAACTGAAGATCACAAACAACATCATTTCTAATAGGGTGGAATTCCGGCGACTGATCACTCCTGCAGATTTTTCGATTCTGCAAGTTCCACATCAACCACGGAGAGTGTTATCAGCGGAACAGAGGCAGGCCATCAGCCAACGTATGAAGAAGTTTTGGGAAGAAAAGAAAAAACGAAACAATGTACCGTAGTCTTAGGTTCAAAGCGGTCTATAATTGGCCAAATTCTAAATATATATATAAAACTGATAATAAATATGCTAGTAATAATTCATTAATATTTGCACTTAATTATTGAAACGTATAGCTAGCATCAGGTATTATTAAAATTGTTGTATCCACATCGTTCATCTTAATGGCTAAAACGTTATTATTTTCGTTAATTTTTACTTCACTTTCGATTCCATTTCGATCAATCTCAATTTCTGTTTTATTCTCTTTAGGGTAAACTTTTTTTCAATACCTAAAGCCTCTGCTACACTGTTGGGTACACAGAAATCAATATTAAACGGAGAAGACAAAACAAGACGGTTGCGTCCTTTTCCATTTATATCCTCTTCCAAATAAATATTTGTTTTTTGTATATGATTTGTTATAAGTTTCGACAATGAGTGAAAGTGATAACTAAGTAAATCATCAAATGTTGAGGCTAGATCCTCAAATTCATAAATACCTGGTGGTACCATTAAATCAATTGATAACAAAAATTTAGTAAAATGAATGCGAAATATATTATTTCGGTTGGTAACATTTCGAATAGAATTAGATGTATACAATCCTGCAAGTCCTATTTCAAAAAACTCTGCTCCTACAAGATGAATCGGGTTCTCCGATGTAACATCAATCTTTGAGCCTTTACCTGCAAGAGTTATCCGTCTTTCGAAAGCCATATTTGAAATGTTTAAAGAGAGTCTGTGTTTCCTTTATTTATACAATACAAGAAGACTAAACATAAATGTCCACAAATCGAAGAAGTAATTGATTGATGTGAATGAAAATTATATTGTAGATAACAATTTTTAAGATATGTTAAAATTTCTAATGGCGGTTTTAAATTACCGATACTATCAAAATAATGCACGTATTTACCTCGTTTACTGAAAGCCACCCAATGTGAACCAGATTTAACCATCGGTTCAATGTTAACAATACAGTTTTCATTTTTTCGAGGATGTCTTGGTAACGTATCTCGCATAAAGACTCCTCTAAAATTTGGAATCTTTAATTGATGTGCGTATTCAGCTAAATCGAAATTACTTAATGCTTTATTTAGTATTTGGTTAATTATCTTTTGTATGCAGGAGGATTTAAATAAATGCCTTGACCTGCTTTTCCTCGCATTGCTTCTATCATTCGATTGTGTCTTTTCATTTCTTTTAATTCTTCTTGTGCAGCTTTCGCTTTGTTTATAGCAGACGCTACCCCAGCTGTTCCGCCTGCTAGACCCCCCCATGCCCGACAAGGCTGCAAATATCGGAAGTAGGGGTAAAATACCACCTTGCTTTGTCGATGCTCTTTTTTTAATCATTTCTTGTTTTTTTTAATTTAATTTTCGTTTACCTCCACCAAGCTTAGACTTAGCTTTCATCATGCCACTGACTGTTAGTGCAGCCGCTTTCTCTCCTAATGATGCGTCACGAGATTTTACACGAGACCAAGCTTTTCAAGCTAAAATTTCATCAGCCTCTCTTCTTTTGTTTGAATCTTTATGATTTGCGTAAGCAATGTCGTGCTCATTGCACGCCTTACCTAATATATTTATTCCTGGATCACCACGGCTCAATCGCTTTTCTAATTTTGTTCCTGGTCCACAATATTCATATCCCGGAATGTGTAATTCCACAGGTAAATTATCAATAGTTTTATTAAGTACACGACTAATTAATGATCTACTTCCTGATCGTTTATATTGCGTGGCAGAGTTGCTCCTCTTACAACGCACCATTACTAAATTATAAGTAATATATTGTAATTATATATATAAATATTTCAGGAAAATGGAAATGGTGGGGGGAGGAGTTGTAAATAATACACACAAAATTTGGGTTATTATTTATTCTCTTTTCATAAGCAAAGGATCACACAAAAAATTAGTATTATTAACAGCATAAAAGTGTGTGTGGGTGTGAAAGAAATAAAGTAAGTAAGAGAGATGCAGAGCTTTAATCTCAAATTTGTTTCTAATCATTTTTCAGAGAAAAATGACCAAACGGTAAAGTAACAATTCCGTTTTCAGTTATGTGTCTTTTATCATCGTTTGATGAAATTGCCAACTTATTTTGCCGAACAGTAAATACAGAATGAGATTTTGAAATTATACAAACTTGAACTTTGTTGGCTTGACCCCTGTTATAAAGACACTTTCGACAGTCATCAATATTCATAGTTTTACTCACGCTCTTCTTAATGCCTTTAGCCTTACACAAGCTATTCATTTCATCACACAATTTTATTGCATATATTTTGGGTCTTAACCCCACAAATTCTTCAACAATCCTTCCAGCATGTTCATCTTTCATTAAACCAATTTCACCTTTATTTTGTCTGACAATGCCAAAAGGATTGTTTATTTCATAGTTTCCATGAATTTGAATACTGTTTTGTGAACTCATAAATATCATATTAGAATATATACATAATACTATCGGTGTCTGTGTATAACAACCTCACATTTGATTCAGGATTTGCTAAAATAACATTGTAATGAAAGTCATTCATTTTACATTTAGACAAATCTAATATAGCCTAGATGCACCAACATATACTGGTTATTTGTGAAAAGTCTGTAGTCTGCTCATCTCAATGTATGTCCAGGGGCTATCGGAAAGAATATATTCTTGGCTGGAATACCGAGAGTGAGGAATTGTTTAAGAATTTCGAACAAAAGAGAGATGCAGAAACGGCTGACAAACTTCTGGCTAGCTTGGATGACAGCCGAAGACAAAGATGGGTTGAAACAGTCGAAAGCTTAGATTTCACTCATTCTAGCAGAAAAGCTTGGGGACTTCTTAGAAGGCTAGGAGGAGGTACACCAGTAGTAAAGAGTCAACATCAGGTGACACCAGACCAAATAGCTTCCCATATTGTAACAACTTCCCGAGCTCCATATGACAAGAAACATACGAAATATGTTAGATACCAGCTTCGTGCTCTGAAATCATCAACACCTCGCATGTCTAGCTATTCATGTCCCTTTACAGCCTTTGATGTTCAAGAGGCCCTCAAAGAACTAAAACCTGGCAAGGCACCTGGTTTCTATGGAATTCATCCAGAATTCCTCATATATATGGGAAACAATGCAAAGAGATGGATGACACAGTTCTTCACAGATATTCTCCAGACTGGACAAATCCCACCCGACTTCAAGAAAGCTAAAATCATTTCCATATTGAAGCCTGGAATACCTGCAAATATACCTGAAAGTTAAAGACCCATAGCCCTCCTTAGCTGTTGCTACAAACTCTTTGAAAGGCTTATCTACAACAGAATTGGGTCAACCATTTTAGAACTCATTCCTGTGGATCAGGCAGGCTTCAGACCTAACCGAAACTGCTGTTATCAAGTACTTTCATTAACATCTTACATTGAGGCCGGATTCCAGCAAAAGCTTAAAACATCTGCTGTCTTTGTGGATCTCACTGCTGCCTTTGGTACCGTATGGAAGGAAGGATTGATTTATAAATTACTCAGAGCTATACCCTGCAGAACAATTGCACAGCTTATCAACAACATGCTCAGTGACAGAAAATTTCAGGTCTGTTTAGGTGAAAAGAAAAGCTCAGTGAGAAATCTGCACAATGGTTTGCCCCAGGGATCAGTTTTGTCGCCACTACTGTTTAATCTATACATCTCTGATCTTCCAGAAAAAATATCCAGAAAGTTCTGCTATGCTGATGACTTGACCCTGGCCACACAACACAAGATCATTGAGAAAACTGAAGCCATTTTGATTAAAGACTTATCCACCCTGACAGAATATTTCAGGAACTGGAGACTCAGACCCAGTGCAGCCAAGACGGAGGTCTCTTGCTTCCATTTGAGTAACTGGCTTGCTAACTTCAAACTAAATATTACCTTTTCCAATAGAGTACTTAATCACAATAGGTCTCCGAAATATCTTGGTGTTTCCTTGGATCGGACTTTATCCTTCAATCAACATCTTTTGAACTTGTCGAAGAAACTGAAAACCCGAAACAATATTATTCAGAAGCTAACTGGTACTACCTGAGGATCTGCTGCGAACATCCTGCGCCCTTCAGCCTTAGCACTGGTTTTCTCTACTGCCGACTATTGTGCTCCAGTGTGGCTTAATAGCCCGTATACGAAGTATATTGACCCACAATTGAATACCAGCATGCGTCTTATATCTGGCACCATCAGACCAACTCCAGTCCACTGGCTCCCACTATTGTCTGGTATAATGCCACCTGACTTAAGAAGATCCAGTGTTCTTGTTCGAGAGTACAACAAGATCTGCAAGAATCCTCTGCTACCTGTCCTAGGCGACATACCAGCTCTTAGTCTCCAAAGATTGAAATCACGACATCCACCTCTTTGTGATGCAGCACTGAAGACATCCACCAACTTCGATGCTTTGGAGGAATGGAAAGGCCGCTGGAATAACTCCACTGACTTGCCCCTACATAACATCTTCAGAGGTGAAAAAATTGCTAACGTATTCCAACTACCGCGTGCAACTTCGTCCAGACTGAACAGGATCAGGACAGGTCATGGAAGGTGCAGGGATTCCCTCTATAAGTGGAACTTTGTACCTTCTCCTGAATGTGATTGTGGAGCCCCTCGCCAGACCATTCCCCACATTTTAAGCGAGTGTCAACTACGGGCTTATCCAGATAGATTGGAAGACTTTGTATCACCAACAGCGGAGGCACTGCAGTGGGTTCAAAAGTTGGACATTCGGCTTTGATGGATAACTCTAAAGCCTGCCGTGAATCAATGTTTTTTTGTTATTGTGTATATATTGTATATATTATGTATATAATTTCCTTGCCATACGCTAATAATAATAATAATAATGACCATACATTGTTCATCGAATATAATTCTATGTTTAAAATGAGCCTTAGCTATTAAAGACTTAGAACCATTGGCTCCATGCCATTTGGTAACCCATTTGATGTCCCTTAACTTCCTCACATTCATCAGTGAACGACCAAAAATTGCATTATTCATCAATTTATAATTTTTTTTACAAAATAATTTTTTGCCTGTTTTCGTTTCTCTGTGTTCACATCAATATATGGTTTTAGCCATTGACTCTGATTGAATTCGATTATTCTGTGAATACGTTCTAATTTCATTCCTAGTTGAATACATTGCTTTAACATTCTATAATGCAAAACATAACGTTCTTTATTATCTAAGGTAGCCATTAGCTTTGTCAACTTTTCTGGACATAGAGGGTAATCTGAAGGCTTGTCATGTAACTCTTGAGGATAACTCAAATCTACTTCCAAGATATATCCGATTTCTGAAGTATCATCAATATTTAAAACATTAAACCCTTCAACATTTGCAACCCATTTAAAGCCATCTGTTGGAAGATATTCCATCATAGCATATCCATATAAATTATTAACTTCAAAGTACATTATGTAGGACTCTTGTTTTTTCTCATCATAAGTTTTCATATACTTATTATTAGCAATCGCATGTCGTGTTATACACTGAACATTACCTCCACGAATAGATCGTTCAAAAAAGTGTAACATATCAATATCTTGAAGCAATTCAAGTTGAACGTTGGTTATCTTTTTCATTGCGCACCAAGACATAGATGGAGCAGTGTAAAAATGAGCTGCATCAATGCCATGCCATTCGATCTAAAATTTTCAAAGACATCCGCCTAAAGAAATGTGTCTACTTTTAAAAACAAATCGGCGTATTCTCCTAATGTTTGACAGGAAAACGTTTCCCACACCGATTGAGCAAACTCATACTCCTCGTTCGATATTGTTTTATTATAAAGACTGCTATAAAACTTGGATATTTCAGGTAATTTATTTTCGTTAAGTACATCCATACTTGTGACGTATTCATATGGAAACACGCCTTTTCTCGCAGTAAGTCGAAACTGTGCATCATCATTAAAATAACGTCTAGTTATTTGCTTTGAATCTTCACTTAACGAAGATGAACATTGATCTAGTGAACAGGACAAGAAATTATATGTATCGATAAATCTTAACTCAATGAATCCATTCTTAACCCGTACATAATTTTTAAACCCTTTATAACGTTCCATATTCATTGCTAACAAACTTATATGACCGGGATTATGTAACACCTCACCATCTTGTTTCTCACAAATTTCTTTAATTATAAAATGTCCATCATAGGCCGTTAGATTATGAAATGATTTAGGCAGAAGCTTTGTTCCTTTGTAATTTAAATTACAACTATTGTGTGCACTTCCTCTATATTTTCCAGTTATGTGACAATGATCGCGTACTTTGAGTTCATTATCTGCAATCGGTTTCTCGCAAATATGACAAATTTTACTTTACAAAAAAAATCTTTCTTCATTTTCCGTCATCTTTAATATCGGTTTAGCAGATAAATAATATGTTTGAAGTATATCTACAATACTATAAAGTTCCTTTACAAACAATTCTATGCAATTATTTCCCCTAAAGAGTTTAAAACTGCACTACTCACTATCAAAATTACAATGAAGGTATAAAGAAATGCTGTAAGGAATATGTTTATGGGTTAATGTAGAGTTAGGAATGTCACTATTTGGAAAACAAGAGGAAATAGTAGACAAAACGCATTCAGTGCCTGCATAAATTTTAAATGGAACTGTATCTTTAAATTTAAATTCTGTAAAATTAACAAATCTTTGTTCGTCAGTTGGCAATATGCTTTTTGCTACAGGAAACTGTTTACAGTCTGCAAAGTGAACATTTAACTCATCCTCAAGAAAATAATATGACAAACAACGTCTACATATATAAATCAGTCTACGAATGCTAGTGACGCTTGAACGCACAAGGTGAGCGAGATTTCTAATTAAACAAAAGTGATAACTTTCACTGTTTCCATTCTGCAAATCAATAAGCCCACAATCCTTTCATATACTTTATCTGATACATACAAAGGTACAATAGTAAATGTTTTTTTCCTTTTACTTCGTTTGTTCCCATACACACCCAATTGTTTTCATCATATTGTGCTCCATACACATTTACAGAAATATTGTTTTGATTTTCAAACTTGTTTAAATATTTCATTTGCATTGGAATTGGAATATCATCTAAATTTAAAACATCTCTGTAATTAGGATAGAAAGAAAGATGATTCACGTTTCGCGATTTTGGATACAAACCTGCAACCACACTCCACGCAAAACAAGCTTCCTTTGTATCATACAAATTTAGCACTGTATGTTTATTGGCTATTACATAAGGCAATCTACTAGTATTGGACATTCCTACTTGAAATCCAACATATTTATTTATATTAATTCTCAAACTATGAATATTTTCTAAAGCCCACCCAGAGCCATTTGCTTCAAATTCGCTCATTTTTGTCAATGTACCTTCAATGATATGATTATTATAAAATTCATTTACATCCGTATATTCGAAAACTACTTTATTTTTGGCAGCAAAATATTTTGTTTCTGATATGTCGCGAAGCACATACTGTGCACACAAAACTGAATTCACCTTTAGAGCTTGCACAGTTAACGCTTTCTTAACATACTTTGTAAACCAAATATTAGCATTTGCTAAAAATTCGCGAGGATCCAAAAACTCATTCTTAACATTTGAAACTGCAAGTGTGTACACTCTAGAATTGAATGCCGTTTCAATTAACTCACAGCTTAAGAAAGATTCATCCTTTATTTGAAGTGTAATTTCTTCACAATTCACAGCTTGTTGCAATATGTGGTCACTAATAACTTTCCAACATTCAATCAACTCATCACTGTTCTCAATCAAGTCTGTTTGAGTGTATTCCCCGATTTGGTATGATATTGAAATAGCACCGTTTAGTTCACTTCTAAAATTAGAAACACTTTCAAATGCATTGTCCAATTGGTTTCTTATAATTTCACTGTTCTTATTATGTATTACAATATCAACCTTTCTACGTTTGCTAGGAGGTGTTGCCATTGTTGTCTAAGCAATTGTCCAATTTGCACTGTTGTTAATACACCACCAGCAGTTGTTGTAACATCGGCTCACCATAAACCTATAATCTTTTAAAGTGTATTCAAGCCATTGAGATAAATTACTGCCTGTAATCTCCAGTGAACAATGAACGGCTTCAAAGGGAAATTCGTCCTGAAGTTTACCAAGCAATTTGTTTCTATACTCATTCAATTTTGTTACTTCGAAACAAGTCATGGAAAATTCAATTTTGTAAACCTCATCAAATGTATTGTATCCGAAGAAACAAATAAAATGTTCATCTTCACATAATTCTTGTAACAAATATCTTAGAAATGTTTCTGTCACCTCTCGCTGACTATCATCTGATTTGCTAACATTAGTAACGTAGACTGAAAATGTTGAAATTCCACTCGAAGATGTCCATTTGTTAAAACAAGCTTCTTTCTCATTATGACTCACCTCATTATCATCTTCTTCTCCTCCTTCTTCTTCTTCTTCTTACTGATGAAAGCATACACGATGATACTCTATTACCGGGTGCGATCGATGTTCAGTTCCACTCAGAAAATTAATAGTTTTCCACTTCATTTTGCTGTTCCTTTTATTAGTTTTTAGATAATCTGAAAAAATTAAACAAATTAAGAAATAATAAGCAACTAAATATATATCATTCGTTATGTCAATCAATACATATATAATCTGCATATAGGCTATATACTCACCAAAAAATTACAGTTTTAAAACAACTTGATGTGAGCGGTTCTTCAACCCCAAATACACCAACATCAGTTTGCCTCTAAGTGAGTTTAGTTCATCGATCTCTTATGCGCTTAGTTTTGCAAATACTGCTGGTAGAAATACACTTGTTATTTCATCTTCAATGATAAAGTCCACCACTATTTTTCTTACAAATCTCGTCTCCACAGCCCGAATAATTTGGACCACATACGGTAAATCAATTATTAGTTCTGATAGTTTCTTATTAGAATACTCAACGCAAGTGGCTAAGTTATTGAACATCGTTAGAACATCCATCACACACACAATTTGTTCCTCGTCATTGACTTTATTTCTTTCACACACACACTCTCTTCGAGCAAACGTACAAGTTAAACTCATCCACGCACACATGCATTTATATATCCTTCACCCCCACCTACACTCAAGAAACCAAATGCTACAAAACAAGCTTCTGACGCAATCATCTCATTATTTTTTTATCACTATTACTTAAAGAAGTCAAAGATTACATTCTTACCCAACGACGTTAAAGGTCAACCACGTCTCACGCGAACACTGCAGACATATCACGTTATCACTCGCACAGCTGCACACTTACATGGGTATCAGATGACGTCAACACCCATTAATTTTTATCTCCATCGCATAAATAAGCCAAAGGTTATCTGCTTCAAGCGGTCAAAGGTCGACCTCTTCCCACGCTAACATGTGCACGTGCACGCTGCACATGCTCACACCCGCATGGCTATCAGATGACGTCATGATGATGCAATATGTCCTCGCGATTACCCAATATCCAAATGGTAAAAATGTATACTACTTCCATGGCTTAAGAGCATGGGATTAACTGTCACATAAAACTACCGCATGAGCTTTCTTTCTTGGTCAGTGTAACAAAATGATAATGATGATAATTATTGTTTAAAGGGGCCGAACATCTAGGTTATTGGCCCTGAGAGTAACAAGAATTATATTGGACAATCAAGAGATAATATTAAAATAATTTTATATTGAAGTCACCAAATGTTTTACGAGCAACCATCGTATGACTTGGAGTGCCATGGATTTTATGCCACCCTTCCAAAGTCTGACTTCCTCGACGAGAATCATAACCACGATTTTGATCAGGAAGAGGGCATTCTACTACTGATATACCAAAGAAGTAGCGGTGACACTGAAGAGATGTAACATAGAACCTCCGAGTTCCACACAATTCACATTGTGATGTGTTACCAGTAATACAGCCCTGTTCCACACAGCTTACACTGGGTCGTGTTGCTTGGCATACCCCTATTCCACACAATTCACACTGTGCTGAGTTGCTGGGAATGTAACATTGGACACCCCCGTTCCACACAATTCACATTGTTGTGTTGCTAGGAATGTAACAATGGACACTCCTGTCCCACACAATTCACAATGTGTCGTAAAGCTAGAAATGTGTCGTTAGACACCCCTGTTCCACGTAGTGCATGCCACTTATGTACTATGTCGTGTTGCTAGAGATATAACATCGGACACATATGTTCCACACAACTCACACTGTGTCGTAATGCTAGGAATGTGACGTTGCACATCCCTGTTCCACATAGTGCATGCCACTTATGTATGAAGGTGGACCAAAATGTTAGTTGCACTAACGCGCTGCAGCAGCGCGCTGTGTGTCGCAAACGTGGGCACAGCGGAGAAAGGGACAGACACTGCCCACACATCTGTTAGGCAGGTCGCTGTGGTGTCTCGTCTTGTATGGTGTGAATAGTGGTCAAAAGCAATGGCGCGTCGACTGGACGTACATTCCAAATATGAGGTGCGTGCGACAATCCGATTCCTATGGGCCAAAAGGAAGAATTGCACGGACATTCATCGTGAAATTAGTGCTGTGTATGGGGAGCGGGCCATTTCCCGGCAAGGGATCATAAAGTTGTGTCAGCAATTCGAAGCCGGAAGCACGGATATCATGGACGAATATCACGAGGGCAGGCCCGCAACGTCCAGGACCCGTGCAAATGTCAACACTGTGAATGCGATCATTAGACAAAACGGTGATCGACCTTCCCAGACCGATGAGGAGGTGAAGGCCGCTGTCTCCGTGTGGTTTCAGAACGCTGGAGGAGCTTTCTATGCATCCGGCATCGACAAATTGGCTGTCCGTTCGCAGAAATATTTGGAGTCTCTTGGAAACTACACACATCAAAAAAAGTTTTGCATCACCTCGGTTCCCAGATCTCCGGCATATAGACGTTGACTGTGTATATTGTATCCAAGATACAGTCCCTTTGACTGTTCATAGATGTCACTAAAACTGCTCAAAGATGTAAACAACCATGCATGAGCAGGGCCTATTAGACGGAGGGGGTACGACAGCCGATCAGTTCCAGTCATTCCACCAGGACGAAGGTACGCTGCTCATGTTGTCTGTAGTTCTACCATGCCTAGAAGGTCAATACCGCAGTTCGATCGCGTCCGCATTGTTACTTTGTGTCAAGAAGGGCTCTCAACAAGGGAAGTTTCCAGGCGTCTCAGAGTGAACCAAAGCGATGTTGTTCGGACATGGAGGAGGTACAGAGATACAGGAACTGTCGATGACAGGCCTCGCTCAGGCCGCCCAAGGGCTACTACTGTAGTGGATGACCGCTACTTACGGATTGCCGCTCGGAGGAACCCTGACAGCAATGCCACCATGTTGAATAATGCGTTTCGTTCAGCCACAGGACGTCGTGTTTCAACTCAAACTGTGCGCAATAGGCTGCATGATGCGCAACTTCACTCCCGACGTCCATGGCGAGGTCCAGCTTTGCAACCCCGACACCATGCAGCGCGGTACAGATGGGCCCAACAACATGCTGAATGGACCCCACGGAATTGGCATCACGTTCTCTTCACCGATGAGTGTCGCATATGCCTTCAACCAGACAATCGTCGGAGACGTGTTTGGAGGCACCCTGGTCAGGCTGAACGTCTTAGACACACTGTCCAGCGAGTGCAGCAAGGTGGTGGTTCCCTGATGTTTTGGGGTGGCATTATGTGGGGCCGACGTACGCCACTGGTGGTCATGGAAGGCTCCGAAACGGCTTTACGATACCTGAATGACATCCTCCGACCCATAGTGCAACCATATCGGCAGAATATTGGAGAGGCATTTGTCTTCATGGACGACAATTCTCGACCTCATCGTGCACATCTTGTGAATGCGTTCCTTCAAGATAACGACATCGCTCGACTACAGTGGCCAGCATGTTCGCCAGACATGAACCCTATCGAACATGCCTGGGATATGTTGAAAAGGGCTGTTTATGGACGTCTTGACCCACCAACCACTCTGAGAGATTTACGCCGAATTGTCGTTGAGGAGTGGGACAATTTGGACCAACAGTGTCTTGATGAACTTGTGGATAGTATGCCACGGCGAATACAGGCATGCATCAATGCAAGAGGACGTGCTACTGGGTATTAGAGGTAGTGGTGTGTACTGCAATCTGGACCACAAATGCTGAAAGTCTAGCTGTATGATGGTACAACATGCAATGTGTGGGTCTCATGAGCAATAAAACGAGCTGAAATGTTGTTTGTGTTGATCTCTATTCCCTTTGTATTTAACGGTTCCGGAACTCTTGGAACCGAGGTGATGCAAAACCTTTTTTGATGTGTGTATGTGGAAAAGTGACGTTACATTGTATGTCGTTATAGGCGTGTTGCTGCTGTATAGGTGGTGTAATAAATGGCCATAACTGGGAAGTGCAACTTATTTTTTGATCTGCCCTGGTATTATGTCGTGTTGCTAGGGATGTAACATGGGACACACCTGTTCCACACAACTCACGCGCTGTCATGTTGCTAGGGATGTATCGCAGGACACCCCTGTTGCACATAATGCTTCCCACTTTACACTATGTCGTGTCGCTGTATTAGCTGTATAGACCTGCTTGTCTAGGTTAATCAATGATAAGCGTTCAGTGGCTTCAACCTAACATGCCTTACACATTAATATAGTTGCTTTATGAACCACAGGTGAGCAGCTGATCGGTAAGACACCGCATGACTTACCATCAGATTTAAACATGGGGAGCGTATGCAACTACATTGCGTATTTCGGCGATGGCACTGGTATCTTCGACAGCTGAGTACTGTTCCTCAGTTTGGGTAAACAGTTCTCATGTTAAAAAGGTGGACACAGTCCTCAATGAAACAATGCATATTATTAGTGCCACAATAAAATCTACCCCCTCTTTTCTGGCTGCCTGTGCTTAGTCACATAGAACCACGTAGAATTAGAAGACTGAACAACTTGGTCAGGGAATACAACAAGATATTGGCCAATCCTGAACTCCCCATTCAAGAACATGCTAGCACCAGATATAGCCGCCTCAGGTCAAGATCTCCACCTATTCAAACAGCATAGGAACTGGTTTGGAAGGTTTATGACAGGCTGTTCCAAATCCACGAGTTTGAGTATGAGTGCACGCGAGTAATGCTCGGAGCATGGTTGGAGAGGGTCTGGAGGTGTTAGCCAAAACGTAACTGGGCGATGGTCAAAGTACAAGTCCATGCGCTTCCTGCCAATCTTGATGTATCCACCGCTTAGTAACGGCCGCCCCTACAGCAGAGCTGTATTGCATATTGCAGGTTTACTCACAAAAGGCGGCGAGTACTCAGCTGCTCACGGGCGAGTTGCACGGCTGGAACAGCCTGGTTTATGATCTAAAAGAGCTGATTAGCAAAAAGAGTGGAACAGCATAGCTCCAATGCAATGGCATGCATTGTTTAACATTCAAAATTTGCCAGCTGGATTTGATTTACCCCGCAAGACATGGGTAACTCTCAATAGAGTCCACACTCACTACGGGAGATGCGGGTCAATGATGTTTAAATGGGGTATGCGATCTTCCCCAACCTGTGATTGTGGTACAGTTAGAATATGAGCCAGGTGGCTTCGGTGGCGTAGTTGGTAGCAAGCTGAGCTTCTATGACCAAGATAGCGGGTTCAAACCCGGCCAAAGTCGTCGGATTTTTTAATAGCGTTAAAAATCCCTCAGTATGCCTTCCTTCGGAGGGGAAGTATAGCTGGCGGTCCCATGTTATAGATTTATGGCATGTTAAAGAACCTTCCACTAATTACACCTGTATGAAGCTAAATTGTTTAGGTTGAGAATGTAAACAACGCTCTTCGGTTCCTACGATCGTTGCCAAGAGCCGACTACGGTGGCGTCTAGTAGCTAAGTTCTCAACTAGGCCTAGTAGTCGTTGACGGTGGCGTTTGGCGGCTAAAGTAGGATCTATTTGAAACATTCAAAGTTGCAGTCTGTACTTAAATTAAAAAACAGATACACACACTAATACAGCCATCACAATTAACACCGCTTTTCAGACGGATTCTACACACACACAAAATACACGGGGCTACATGACCGCGTTGTCGCAGCCCCTAAACTTAGGAACCAACCAACCAACAGACTATGAACCATATTGTCACTGAATGTATTAGTAGGACATTCACTAGATCACCACAGGACTTTGTAATAGCCTCTACTGAAGCCAAAAGATGGCTAGAAAATTATAGACATTAATATTGGATGATTGCATGATTATTACAGTTGTAATGTGTTACCTATTGTATGTATATTGTTTATGTTGATTGTTTTGTGTTGTACCATACGCTAATAATAATAATAATGGCCACAAGAAACCATAGTACTGTGACTCAGGGGGACAAATTTGGCTTGTAGGCTTGTTGTTATCCATTCATAGCCACATCGTGATCATGTAGACGTGTTGTGCGCGAGTGTAATCTGTATGTGTGTACAGAGGGGGCCAAATTATTATGGCAATGCTGAATGAAACCAATTTATCCATCGTAAAGTAAGATAATGCATCGAAATTACTAAGGCAACACTGAAGATGGCTTGGACCACCATAATGTAAGATAATGCAATACAATGAGGCTTCTCATTTGAGGCAGAAGTACTGCAACGATGTGCAGATTACTGAAACTGGTTTTCGTGGCAACATAAGATCTGTATTCTTTGCAGTCAATTGAGCTAGACCTCAAAACAATATTGAAGGGTTACTGTCGTACGCCAGTTTTTCATATGCACCTTTTTTTTAGTAATTTTAGACATGTAAAATCGTTTTTTAAGAGTTCTTCATTAATTCCTCCCTATATTATTCTGCTAAGGTCTCATTCCACTTTTGTACCGAAAATAAGGTCCCATTAACACCAACCTACACATATGGGCATAACCCAATGCGTATCGGAACGCACTCACTTACTTTTTAAATGCCTCACAATTAAATAAAAACCTTAAAACATGTATATTTACTGAAAGAATGAGACGGTTATAAGGTTATCACTGAACAAAATTAAGCTGTAAAATTCATCAATACATACAGTATAATGCGCTTAAGGGGGTCAAGGGGCATTCTAGATTTTTTTCACGCAATTTTCACGTGTGAGTGTGGTACGAAAGGTCTTTTTCACCCGACTATATAGGGTCTCCGAAAACCACATTTAAAGGCCCTTAAATTAACAGTGTCTGTGATATTCCCAGAAAACTAACTTCGTTATGATATACCTATGAAGGAATGACAAACCCCTAACCACTGTACCAGTAGCTGAATTGATAAAGTCTGATTATTCATACCAAGGATAAATCAGTCATAGCATTCATGGTTGAGATTTTGTTAAGTGTACTCTTTACAACTAGAATATTCGCGGGCGAAGCCGCGACGGGTAATGCTAGTTTAATTTCTAGCCGTGTTATCTCAATTGCTGACAAAGACTGGTGTGGTTAGGATTTAAAAAAACTACATTATTTTCATCCGTCTCAAGGAAATCTGTATATTATTGAAGGTTTTATGAAAACCAAGAAGAGTTAGTTAAGATCCTGCGAGAGAGAGAGAGAGAGAGAGAGAGATACTTCTGCCTCAAATAAAATGCTCCATTGTAATACATTATCTCAATTTGCAATACAGATTTTGATTTTAATTTGGCCACCCGTGTATTTGTAATTAGGGCTAGGATTTGGGTAGATAGCGACTACACATTGACACGGGGGAAAATGATAGTATTCATTATCGTTTGCGGCATACGTTGCAGTGCATTAGTACCATACGAGATGTATGCAGAGAAATATCGACCTAACTGCCAACACGCGTTAGTTGGGTTGCAGCAAATGATGTTGGAAGGGGCTGCTGAATCACCCGGTGTTCAGGAGCGAGCACAGCTTGTTGAATAGCAGTAGTTCACCACCTGAAATGTCATGAATTTAGCACGCTATAGATGCAAGCACACATAAAAACAGAAAATATGAATGCTTCTTCTACACCGCTGTGCTTGTGGGCAGAAATAATTACAATTAAAACATTGCTACACCAATTCAGAATATAAGCCTAGACGTAGATAAATCAATAATAATATTATTGGTTTTACGCCCCTTTTAACTCCTGCAGCTTTTAGAGGCACCGAGGTGCCGGAATTTTCCCCAAATGGCATCTATAGCGTGCCAGTAAATATACTGACACAGCTCCCTGGTATTTGCGCACCCCGAAATGTCAACTGACTGCGCCGGAATTCGATCCCTCTATCTTGGCATCAGGAGGCGAAGACGTCATCGCTGAGCCACGCAGCCATTCTACATCTAGCAATCAAGGATCTTCAAATTTCTTGGGTAAGAATAAATAAATAAATAAATAAACAAGTAGTTCCGTGAAGAACTATACAGCCTATTTTCATATATCCTACTTATATTAATTGCCACTATCAACATACACAATTTCTGTTTGATTGCTGTAATAGATTCGTAGATATTAAGAACCGACTAAATATTTCGGATGGTCGCCATGTTGGATTTTATATATCTAGGTCCTTTAGTTATGTACTGTTACATGCAGATTATTGTGAACGGGTAGTATTCAAACTTCAATCGCATAATTAGGACACAAGAAAAAACAAGGAGATTTTAAAATTCTTCAGAGCTGCCATCTTGAGGTTATGGAAACAATTGAAATAAATTAGATGCCAGTGGATTAACATTCGTATAAGGATTTACTGTACCAAGTTTCACTGCACTCGGATGGTTAAATTGCGAGAAATGTCCATGTGAATATTTATAATTCGCGTCACCGCCATGTTGGATTTGTGATCACCACGTTATTTAAAGTCTTATAGGTGAACATAAGTTCATAGCCCCTGTGAACATTAAAACATGCAGTTTGATTGCTAAAATAGATTCGTAGATATTCAGTATCGTCTAAATATTTCGGATGGTCGCCATGTTGGATTGTTAAATGTATAGGCCATTGAGTCATGTACCATTAAAGGAAAATTATTGCGTAGGTTCATTATTCAAACTTTCACTTCGATCGCATGACTACATCACAAGAAATAAAAACTTAATTTTAAAATTCGCACTGCCACCATCTTGAGGTTATGTAAACAATTGAACTAAATTAGATACCAGTGGATTACAATGTGGATAAATATTTCCTGTACTAGGTTTCAGTGCGCTTGGAACATTAAATCGCGAGAAAGGTCTATTTAAAATTTTCAAATTCGCTTGGCCGCCATGTTCGTTTTGTAGTTAACCGGTTTTTGAAAGTCTTATAGGTGGACTTCCAGTAGTGCCCTTTATCTCCGTACACAATTTTAGGGAGATACCGCTAATAGTTTCAGAGATATAGAATGCCGGTGAAATATTTCGCACATCCGCCATCTTGTGATTATGTAAACAATTGAACGAAGTTAGATGTCGGTGCATTACAATGTATATAAACATATACTGTACCAAGTTTCATTGCGTTTGGTTGGTCAAATCACGGGAAACGTCTATTTAAAAGTCGCAAATTCGCTTGGCCTCCATGTTGGTTTTGTAGTTACCAGGTTTTCAAAAGTCACATAAGTTAACTTATAGTAGTTCCCTCTATCACCATAGAAAATCTCAGGGTAATATCGGTAATAGTTTCGGAGACATTGAATGCTGGTGAAATATTTCGCACAGCCGCCATGTTGGATTGGTGAGTCGTAACAAAATTTGAAGGGCACGGTCGAGGTCGCCGGGAATAGTGCTATGAACTTTCCGAGTTTCATTGAATTCGCTCCTGCCGTTTAGATTTTATTAGGGGGGGACACACACACGAATCACACGCACACACACACGGACAAAAGGTGATCTCATAAGCCTATTTTTTCAAAATTGAAAATAGGCTAAAAATAAACGAAATGTATGTTTTTCAGTCGGTGAACACGATTGTACCCAACAGTTATGGGTGGTTCACTAATCCTGAAAAGAACGTGTACTGGTATTTATTAATTGCACGTAACTTCCAGCAGAAGAAAAGCTCACATAAATATTCGAAAAAGTCGTGTTGACCGACTGAAAAACTTTAAATTGCTAACGCAACACTGAAAAATGGCTTCCAACAAGACAATAAATAAATAAATAAATAAATAAATAAATAAGTAAATAAAAACTTTTGATTATACAGCTGTAATAATAAGTAATGTATCTTGGAAAATTTTAGTAGAAGTACTGAGCCCGTTTAGTCCGAAGTTCCATTACACTGGGAGCCACTTCAGCCGCCATAAGACTCCTTTCCAAATGAGTCATATAGGGAGAGGTCCAGATGCGCATCTAAACTAGCTCCGGACGAGATAATTTCTCTCGGGCCGTTTCCGGGGTTTTTCAAAATAGGCACTAGCTCAAATTAGCCCAATATTCACATCCACAAGAGAACACAAAGATAATAAATAATGAAGGCTTATATACAATTGTATGGATTCCTATCCTACTCAATAGTAGATCCACCTCGCTAATCCATCGTTAATCTAGATCAATAAAAATATAATCCCTTAACTAAATCCCTATGCAAATATCCTCTAACGATGTCCTATCAACAAAACAAACAACAATCAAACCAGGTACGTGGCACGTAACGTCATCCCTACGCAAACACGTAGGCCCCTTATGAATAAGAATAATCACATTTCGATCCTACTTGCAAATCAAACTTCATCTTTTGACAATAAATCTAAGTTACATTTAATTAAAAAGCAACGATAAAAATACATAAGATACCAAGGTGCCGCATACCACGTTTATTAGCCTACTTTCGATTTTTGCAAAAAATGAAAGTAAACTTATGAGATCTACACAGGGCCAAAAATTGTGTGTCTGTCTGTGTGTGTGTGAGTGTGTGTACTCTGAATGTCTGTCCCCCCTATCAATTCAAACACGGTGAAACCGAATTGAACGAAATTTGGTACAGAGGTAGCACTAGCAAAGGGCATCTCGGTGTCATGTTTTATATCGCCGCCATCTTCAAGGAAACGTAATGGCGGCCACCCAAATGCTCAAAGTTTAAATCAATTACGACTAACCTAATCATTAGATCTCTACCAAATTTTGCAACAGTATATCTTAATGTATGAAGGATCTTTTCAGCAAACTACAAGGTCATCATGCAAATAATTTGTGGATGGCGGCCATGTATGTGTGCAAATCGATTCCCTCTATCAATTCAAAAACGGTGAAACAGAATTGAACGTAATTTGGTACAGAGATAGCGCTAGCAAAGGGAAACCCAGAGTCATGTTTTATATCGCTGCCATCTTGACGGAAACGTAATGGCGGCCTCCCAAATGTTCAAAGCTTAAATACAATTACGACTAAACTAATCATCCGATATCTACTAAATTTTGCAACAATATACCTTAAGGTGGAAAACGTCCTATGTCCAAACTGCAAGGTCATCCGCCTAATAGTTTCAGGATGGTGGATGTATGAATCATGCAAGTATTATAGCCCAACCATAACTTACGATTCAACAAGGCCTGATCTCAACAATTCAGCTTATCGTACATATGGAGGTTTAAACTGTCCTCAACGAGGTGACCGGCAGGATATTAGCCTGTTATAATAGAATATGCAACCGTAGAAGTGACTTAACAGGTCTGATTGACCATGCCATATGGTTGTGGGTCGTACACAAAATGGGCGCTATTTGTGCTCGTAAATCCATTTATATTCGTAATTGCGTAAGTTTAAATGCTTTTAGGAATGAACTGAACAAAATAATACATATTTAGTACCAAATGGTTTATAGAAGCGCCAAAAAACGCGAATGAAATCGTTGATTACAACACTTAATATGATACATTCGTACTAAAGAAGTTATTTATATATCTATCTTGTACCGCACTCGTGGCGTAGTGGTAGCGAACTAGCTTCATAAAGAAGGGTTCCACGGTTCGAATACCCGTCGTTTCGTTTATTTTTACTTCTTCTTTTTTGTATTTATTGGTTCATAACTACTCACACGTTATCATTCTTTTTTCTTTTCTTAGTCGTTTACCCTCCAGGTTGGTGGAACCCACGGACTCAGCGAGGGAACTCACCACTACCGCCTCTACGGGCAGTGTCCTAGAGCTGGGAACATCTCATCGGAGAGGATTCAACTGGGGAGGTGTGATTGGCACCTCGCCCAGGCGGCCTCACCTGCAAAGCGAACAGGGGCCTCATGGGGGAAGGTAATGGATGGTCAGGATGGATAGGCAAGAAAGAGGGAAGGAGGCGGCCGTGGCCTTGAAGAAGGTACAGTACCCGATAATCCGGAAGGCCGTCTCTCAGAAATCCGTCCCCTCAATCGCATTGCCAACCTCAATATGCTCCGGCTCTACTACATTTGAAATGGCTCTGACGAACACAATCGGGATCATAGCACAGCAGTTTAAAAAAGATATATATTGTGGAACGCACCAAACTACACGGGGAAAAACACTTACATTGCTTACCATTTTCGGGGTTTATGGGTGGCACCCTATCTCTCAAAAGTGTGTCCTCACAATATTTCACATACATGATATTTAAAATGAACCTACACGTCAAGGACTATGAAAACTGAACGGTAAAATTTTATTTCACATAAATATCAATAAAATTATATTTAAAAAAATTAGAGTCTTGTGAACCCATCACAAATTCTCCTCAGCCACCACTGGACTGTAAGACAATTACTCAAAAATTATGAGTTTAATCGGACTACTGAAATCTAGACAAAACATCATTTTATATAAACAAAAACATGAAGCGTTTAGTAGCACTCAGCTGAATCGCTGTGCATCTTGAGGTAACTTCCTCATTCCAATGACATAAATACGCAAGGCCACAGGGTCGTTGACCTCAATACACAAGTCCTTATCTGAACATCTGGACTATGAATGAGACACACACACCTTGCCTCCCTCACTGTTAAATGCGGCCGGTCACTAGCGACATGCGAGAAGCAGTCTCGAATACGCTAGATCATTGCCACTAAACAAAAGCTGATAACACTGAACCTAATTACAGAATATCATGAAATATATTATACACTCTTCCAGACACACTCTACATTGTTTCGAACCAATGCAGTTCCTGATTCACTCTTACAAAATTTTCATCATTTACTCGTCGTTCATTCACAAAATTTTAATTTTAACAAATTATTATATGACCCTAATAAACATTATTATATTATTATATTAATTACAGATTTATTTTATATAGTTATATGATTATATACAGCGTTGCCTAATATGGACAAAACGCTAAACACTACGCCGATGTGTTTATTCAAATGATCCCTAAATAAATTTATAGTCTTTGAAAATGTCGTCAATCGACAATCGAATTTATATTAGGATATAGAAATTCTATTTCTTTTATAATATTTTTATACATTATACACACGTCAAGTCGGGTTATAGTTTCAAAATTAGTTCAAATACAATCGACCAATTAAGGTTATTTGCATGTAGTTACACATTTGTGTTTAATAACTTTTAATAGGGAATATCTGTGACACTAATCTTTATCTAAAGTCGAAAAGTAATTCAAATCACACCCTCTGTTAATTAAAACTACATTTACATGAATACAATCTGGATGGGGAATAACATCACTAAACTTGCGGTAAAAAACTCGCTCCAAGCACACTATGGCTTAACAACCTCATATATATTACATCATATATGGAAAAACTTTTTCTGTTTAAACAAAATCACCAATGATTAATTTGTTATAGACAATCTCGTGGGAAAACATCCTTCAACAAGGGCACTATCAATCAGTGACTTTCACACGTCCACTGAGCTATAATTTATACATCCCATCGTTCCTCTCGAAAACTCTACATTATCAAAACGTATTCAAACTGTTGCATAATTTTAATCACCATGAGTATCATTAACAAAACGATATGAAATAAAAATCGGCCTGTCACAAATATGATTAATAAAAATAAAAACTGACTCTCCTCACTTGTCTATCAAAAAAAATATCTTTATAATATTATCGCAGTACAATAAAATATTACACTCAAGAGAATTTAAAGAATTTCAGGTTATTTAAATCAAGTCAGATAGAAGTCAATCTAGACTGGAATATTCAAGCATTGATATCCTAGCCTAAGATATGAAAATCTTCTACCAAGAGAGTTTTTTTCAACTGTTAACTGAATAAAGCTCATTCAAAACTCAAGTTAGATAAAGTTGTCTTCGCTGAAATGTTTTTCATTATCTAATGATATTGTCTTTGTTTCAACAACACATTCTGAAGAACGACAAGTAATTCAAAAGATCGTCGTTAAGTCACATACTTTTAACGCTCTAATTAACGTTCGATGGTTTCTTCTCTCTTGAAGTTGGACAGAAAAATATTCAAAGTAAGTTAACGGACACATTACTTTGAAATGATGATATGATGTCTGAATTCTGACTTGAAATGGAAACTATTTCTTTTTAAAGTCACACCGTGACTGCTAAATTAATCCACATTCTCAAAATAATGTTTAATTTGTCAGTAAAACTGATCCTCACAAGAATTTAAATATAAATATGAAAGACTAAGGTCTCTAGACACGAAAATATAGGCTACTACACCTGAAAAGTGTACAGAAATGTAGAAATAATAGTGAACAAGTGAAGGTAGTAAGGAAAGAATTGTAGAGCTCTATATAAAAAGTGACTTAACAAGAGGAATTGAGGTGAATATTAATCAGTATATCAGGTAAAGTGACGAAGGATCAGCAAATATACGCATTGACGTAAAGTTTTGTATAGAACCTAAGAAATTATAACGGAAAAAGGTTTTAAATTCATAAGTCAAGACGTAATATTGTCACGGCCACTGAAATAATATGCCGGGCGGAAACACGCAAGGTGCAATGAATCCGAGAGATTGCACAATTACCGATAACTGCCCCATCTGCAAGCGGAGGGTCGAAGACGCAACAGCTGTTGCATGTGACGGTGTGTGTCAAAGATGGCATCACCTCACATGTGCAGAGCTTCAGCAAGGGCAATTCAATGCCCTAAAAACAACGCATAAAAAGAAATCGAAATTAATGTGGTTGTGTTATGATTGTGATCAAGACTACTTGAAATATAAAGCAGGAAGATCAATGCATATGGAGCTAATGTTATTAAGAAAGGATGTTAATGAAAAATTAGACAAAATGGCAATAAATATTGGTAAGCTACGGGAAGAGATGGTAGATAAAGGCCGATGTACTGTTATCAAGAGGTTGGCTCCACAACCAGAAATTAAACCACGCACGCAGACAAAAACATAAAATCAGGAAAATATGGTTATGCAAGGAAATGAAAATGATCATCATCAGCTAAAGGATAAAATATTTATAGAAATGCAATATGATAATAAAAAAGATTCTCAACACCAGGACAATATAGAGAGCAAATAAGAATAAAGCCTGAGCGACAACCAGAAACTAGCGGTCAAAGAATCAAAAGAAGCTACCACGGTTAAGGAAGGAAGGGAGGTAATGGAAGAACGAGAACCCGGTAATTAACGATTAGAAAATGAGAGTAACTGGAATATATACGAGCGGAAAAGGAGAGACAAATGAGGAAAGAGGTTCACTGACAGTGATCCCGACAACACTCTCGATACAACCACCCAACAAGGCAGACCAATAATCATAGGACAGAGAAAAGGCGAGAGAAGGATAAGGGCAGCAGAGCCAAACGCATGGTTGTATGTGGGAAGACTGGAACCAAATACAACCAAGGAAGACATCTGTGAATATCTTAAGGAAAATGGCATTGATGGCAAGGTGTTCTGTGATATAGTCAGCGAGAGGCCAACCAGCTCAGCTTTTAAAATAGGATTCCCATACAAAGACCTAGAAAGAGTGCATGATAGTTCTTTTTGGCCTGCCCGTGTAACATGCCGACATTTTCGGACACCATGGACCTTTCGTAGCTTTCAACAATGTCAGGGTTAGTGTCATGACGTGGAATGTAGAAGAGCTGAGAGGTGCCCTAAATCTAACGTCAAGTAACGTATTAGAGGAATTTGGCATATGTGTTCTAACAGAAACATTCATCAGGGAGGACTCGGTAATAAATATCCAAGGCTTCTACAACTATCACGTGTACGACAACCAACTCAAAGAAAGGGGACGACCATCAGGAGGGGTATCAGTACTTGTAAAACCTCAACTAACCCCATGCAAACAACTGCTGAAAGATGAAAACCTGTTGATATTACGAACGAAAATTCTAGTGATCATGGCGGTATACTTCAGCCCTGAGCGCACTGCAGTAGACATAGTTGATACGCTTGGAAATGCGTTGAATGTGATAGAGGAAGAAGAAAAGGTGCTAATCGCTGGTGACCTAAACTGTCCAGTAGATAAACACAGTGGGAAAACTGAAGAAGTTATGGACTACCTGAGACACAGTGGATTCGTGCTACTAAACAAGAAACAGGAATGGACATATGTAGGACCAAATGGTGGCAGCACAATAGATCTAATGCTTTCAAGGGGTCTCATAACATCGGAATCAACAAAGCTGGTCCTGAAAGAAGGCGCCGTTGTAAGAAAGCACTTACCAGTGAGCACAGATATCATCGTGAAGAAAGAAGAAGCAACTGATCCAAGAAAAGGAGTCAAAATCAGAAAGAACATAGACATAAACAAAGTGAAAGCAAATACGAGCCAGATCAATCAGGTGAAGAAAGTGATAGATGAAGGGGAAATAGACTACGCAGCACGGTGGATAGAAAATTGCTATGAAGAAGCGGCCCTTTAAGGCTGGGGACAAGAAAGTCAAAACCTTGGTTCGACAAACAATGCTATGAGGTAAGGAGAAGCACCTTAGAAAAACTGAACAGAGCAAAAGAAAGAAGGAACATGGAAAACCTGGAAGAGTACCGGCAACAGAGTGTTCAGTACAAAGAGCTCGTGAAGAGGAAAAAATCCAGTACATAGATGAACAACAGAAAAGGGCCATAGAAGAAGCTGAGTCGGACCCATACAAGGCTCTACGACCGAAAAGGAGCAAAATACACTCTAATATCGACATGGAAGCATGGAAACTACACCTCAGCAAAACAATTGCTTCAAGAGACACGAGACCAACTCCCAGGTACCCTGAATACACAGAAGCATCAGAGGTCATAACCGAAAACGAAATCGTCCAGGCCATCAACGAAGGAAGAAGCAATAGAACACCAGGTCCAGATGGTATCAGGAATGAGCATCTAAAAGAGACGGTGAGGGAAATGCTCTACTGAAGTGCTCTACTGAACAAATGTCTCGAAACTGGAAGGGTCCCAACAGACTGGAGGAAAGCAACAATCCGAATGCTGTACAAGGGTAAAGGAGATGACGATGACCCGAATGCTTACAGAGGGATTGCGATGGAACAAACAGGTTTGAAACTCCTGACGAGGATCCTAACAAAGAGAGTGAAGAACAAACTGGACCCATTGTTACCAGAGGAGCAATTTGGGTTCAGACGGAAAAGATCGACAACGATGGCACTGGAGAATCTACTGAATTACATTCATATTGCCCTAGAAAAGCCAAGAGGTAAATTATGTGTGGCATTCATTGACTACTCCAAGGCATTCGATTGGGTAAACAGACGGCTACTCATAGATAAGCTGGAGAAACTAATCGGAACATCTAACGTCACAATACTCATATCGAACCTGTTGGCTGAGAACTACATACAGGTGGATAATGGCATCGGTTTGTCAGATTGGATGACACAGACAATAGGAGTCCTCCAAGGTGACCCACTCAGCCCTATATTATTCAACGCTTTCACCTCCGATGTAGGGGCAGATATAAAGGAAAAGACAGACTCAGAAATGTACTTGTATGCCGATGACATGGCAATCGCGGCTGAGGACATAATAGAACTACAACGTGCAACGAACCTACTAGCGGACTGGGCAAAGAGGAACGAAATGAAAATTAATGAGGAGAAGACTGAACTAATCGTATTCAGGAAAGGAGGTAAACTAAGGGAAGCAGAGCACATAACGTGCAATGGCGTTTGCCTTCGCAGAACTAACAGCTTCAGATACCTAGGTGTGACCTTGCAGACCACATGCAGCAGCTTTAGGATCCACATAAGACCTAGAATGATTGCAGCTCTCAAAGCGATGAATGACATCGATAACATCGCGCAAATTGCAGTAGAGACAGCCATGGTGCTTTTTCGAGTTAAAGTGCTACCAGTATTAACCTATGGACTCGAAATCATAGGCGAATTTCTGAGTGCAAAGCAACTAGAAGACCTGGAAAAGATTAAATCCAGATACCTGAAGCGAGTCCTGAGTGTATCAAGTGATCGAATCGTACTTATGCTTAGTTGCGTTGGGCACGGGCGAAAGCCCGACACACACGACTGTGACCGTTTCACATGACGGTCAGAAATGGAAGGAAGCCACCTTCTCTAAAGGAACGCAGTAACGCGTTCGAGAAAAATAAGTCGTAGAACACCCCCTCTCCAGAACATAAAGGGGGCCAATGGGAGAAGCAAAGCTTAGCAACAAGTTATGCTTCAACCAATGGTAAAACTGTGTCAGTAGGGGTGAAAAGTTTCACCATCTGGTGAAACATTTACGCAGAATTACAAAGTTTGAACGCACTAGGTGAGACACAGAAACGTATGTCACAATAATGCGACATGAAGGAAATGATGATAATAATAATAATAATAATATGACAAAAAATAATGAACCTGATAAAAACGGTTCAAAATTCCCCTGCTCTCCCCAAAAAAAGGAATTTTCCTGGCCATGGAAATTTCTTTTTTCGTACAAATGGAGAGGCCGAAAAAATCGTAAAGGGGGAAAAAATTGAATACTAAAAAAGACCTCTAGGAGAATACAAAAAAAATGAACAGTTGACTAATCTGACCGTGAAATGAAGGTGGTACCCCCTTCATTGCTCGTCAACACTAGCCACTAACTTCAAAAGTACTGCGTCCAAAAATAAATACAGTGAGTTCATATATTAAATAGTGATCATTGTTCTTGCTAGTTCATGATGATGCGGATGTCGAAATCTTCAAGATGGACGTTACCCGAGACTGTAAATCTCTCCAGCCTCTGATGAGAAAAGACAGACAAAGTTAAATCGTGATCACATTTAAAACAAGTAGTTCCGTGAAGAACTAAACAGCCTATTTTCATATAGCCCACTTATTGCAACTATCAACATACACAATTTCAGTTTGATTGCTGTAATAGATTCTTAGATATTGAGAAACGACTAAATAATTCGGATGGTCGCCATGTTGGATTTTATATATGTAGGTCCTAGAGTTATGTACTGTTACATGCAGATTATTGTGTACGTGTAGTATTCAAACTTCAATCGCATAATTAGGACACTAGAAGTTACAAGGAGATTTTAAAATTTCGCACAGCTGCCATCTTTAGGTTATGGAAACAATTGAAATAAATTAGATGCTAGTGGAATACCATTCGCATAAGGATTTACTGTACCAAGTTTCACTGCTCTCGGATGGTTAAATTGCGATAAACGTCCATGTGCTTATTTATACTTCGCGTCGCCGCCATGTTGGATTTGTGATCACCAGGTGATTTAAAGTCATATAAGTGAACTTGAGGTCATAGCCCCTATGAACAATAAAAAATTCAGTTTGATTGCTGCAATAGATTCGTAGATATTGAGAGCCGTCTAAATATTTCGGATGGTCGCCATGTTGGATTGTTAAATGTATAGGCCATAGAGTCATGTACCATTATAGGAACATTATTGGGTAGGTTCATTATTCAAACTTTCACTTCGATCGCATGACTACATCACAAGAAATAAAAACTTAATTTTTAAATTCGCACAGCCGCCATCTTGATGTTATGTAAACAATTGAACTAAATTAGATACCAGTGCATTACAATGTGTATAAATATTTCCTGTACCAGATTTCAGTGCGTTTGGAGCATTAACTCGCGAGAAACGTCTATTTCAATTTTCTAATTCGCTTGGCCGCCATGTTTGTTTTGTATATAACCGTTTTTTTAGTCATATAAATGGACTTCCAGTAGTGCCCTTTATCTCCGTACAAAACTTCAGGGAGATACCGCTAATAGTTTCAGAGATACAGAATGCCGGTGAAATATTTCGCACATCCGTCATCTTGTGGTTATGTAAACAAATGAACGAAGTTATGTGTCGGTGCATTACAATGTATATAAACATATACTGTACCAAGTTACATTGCGTTTGGTTGGATAAATCGCGAGAAAAGTCTATTTAAAAGAAGCAAATTCGCTTGGCCGCCATGTTGGTTTTGTAGTTACCAGGTTTTCAAAGATCACATAAGTGAACTTATAGTAGTCCCCTTTATCACCATACATGATGTCAGGGTAATATCGGTAATCGTTTCGGAGATATTGAATGCTGGTGAAATATTTCGCACAGCCGCCATGTTGGATTGGTGACTCGTAACAAAATTTGAAGGGCACGGTCGAGGTCGCCCGGAATAATGCTATGAACTTACCGAGTTTCATTGAAATCGCTCCAGCCGTTTAGATTTTATTAAGGGGGGACACACACACGAATCACACACACACACACACACGCACACACACACGGACAAAAGGTGATCTCATAAGCCTATTTTTTCAAAATTGAAAATAGGCTAAAAAAATACAATTGGGACACCCTGTATATAGGACCGTTCGTTGCGTCAACGAGGAATATGCAATAGTGTCATAATGTCTTCGAAAGGGAAAGTACTCTCCTTTTCAGCTGCTGAAAATAAAGCCATGTATAGATCCAGTGGAGGGTGAGTGGTCCGTTAACGAGTTCCGAGAAGACCCCCAGCTGTGTTAGCCCAGGTCCACAAAGGCTGCTTATTGTTACTCGCTAACCGCCTGGATGGTTGCTAGACAATACACGATATTCTAAGAACACTTGACAATTTAAAACCAAACAAAATACATGACCTCACAATAAACATCAAAATCAAGATGACACAAAGGTGCATGATATCTCAAAACCATGACACAAAAAGCCAATTACATCAATAAATTTAAAATAAATACAAAGTTCCTACAAGGTCAAACAGGAAGTGTCGAAGGGTCCTGGTCTGTCGCCGAACAATAGGAGTTAAGCCGAGGAGCAGTACAAAAGAGGAGTAGGAGTGGTTTGCAAATTGTGACCGACCAGGTATATGCTGATGGCCTCAGGCAAAGATAGAGCTCGACAGAGATGTCAAGTATTCACGACACACTCGCGTACGAGGAAAAGGCCACGGGTGTCTCCTGTCTTGTCACAGGAATAAATGAAAAGGAAGCACACGAATTAAGATCAGATTAGGCTCACCATGCACCATTTGCACCGCTTTGTACTTTTACGTTAAACAAAATAGCAGAGGCATGAGGAATACAGTGGAAGCGAAAACAACAACTTAAACAGGATCGCTAAGGAGCTGGGAAAGGATGTCTCTTTCGATGCGTGCTGGGCCCAAGATTCCGGATCGAAAGAAAGATACTTTCCAAAAAAGGAAACGAATGAATTGTTTAAAACAAATCAAAAGCGGAATTAAATTTATCTAATTGATCGAAGAACCCAGAAGCGTGTAGGTCGTGACTGCGTTACAGTGCGAAGCCAAGACCGACGAAATCGAACGAGAGATGAGGGAACTTAAAATTACAAATGAAAGAGGATGAAACCAAAGTGAACTACTTACTAATGTATTTAAAGCAAACTAAAACAGGTGCGCATAAGAGTAAGGATTAATCTAAACACAAAATGAAAGGTAAACTTGAAGAGGTATTAAAATCACTTAATAACAAATAAAATTAATGACTAACGATGGTACCCAAGAAAGGGGTACACAAAAATAATATCAAGAGAAAAGTGTATAAATGAACTTAAGCACAAACAAAGATGAAACAAGATTAATTAAAATGTACTTACAATCAATGTGCAACTAAACCGTAAGCGCGACTCGATAACCAAAATTTAAAATACAAAAAAAAAAAAAAGATAGAGAGTATGGACGGGTCGAATATGAGAACACCTCTACTTACGAGGATGACCTGGACTAGAATGCCCCGCGCCAAGAACAGAACTAAAACGCTCATGATGTTGTGAAATCATGGGATAGGGGGTGAAAGTGGTGGGGATGGGAGGAGTGCGTATGTAGGAAACGGGGGTGGGGGATGACACTGAGTTACGTAATATAACGAAACCAGAGGAAACAACACAAAATTAACACATAAAAATAAAGGAAAATGAGCATTACATTAAATTAATTGACATTACCGGGACAGGAAATGAAAGGAAAAATCAATCAGCTAAGAAATATGCTTTGTAGGAAAATATAGGCTTACATAGAGGTAGTAATGTCTAAATATAACGACATACGAAGAAACAAAGGAATTAAGGCATGGCGAATGGACAGTGACTAACACAAAGACCATCGCTCACACACTTTTCCTAAAACAGAGGGAAGGATCAACATAGAAGGCGAAATGAGACATGGCTCCGTTACTCCAATGATACCTTGACCCAAAAAAAAAACTCTGATACGACAATCAAATGAAAGATGCCTCGAAAGAGTGCACATCAATTTGTGACGTAATACAGAGCACTAGAAAGCCTCGCAGAAAAATAGCATATATTTCAGACCTGAGAGATTTGAGTAAAAATAAAACCGATTACATGAAAGGTAGGGATGACAAATAAACACAGAGACTTCGCTAAACTAACGTAAACAAAGGCGAAGGGACTTGGGTTCATGGATCGAATTCACATCATCATAAGGAAGGGAAATTGTAAGTGAAACAAAGGAGACATAAAAATAAAATAAAAAAATGGATAAACTGAAATTCAAAAATGATAGCATGCCAGATAAATCAAGTGATCGAATCGTACTTACGCTTAGTTGCGTTGGGCACGGGCGAAAGCCCGACACACACGGCTGTGACCGTTTCACATGACGGTCAGAAATGGAAGGAAGCCACCTTCTCTAAAGGAACGCAGTAACGCGTTCGAGAAAAATAAGTCGTAGAACACCCCCTCTCCAGAACATAAAGGGGGCCAATGGGAGAAGCAAAGCTTAGCAACAAGTTATGCTTCAACCAATGGTAAAACTGTGTCAGTAGGGGTGAAAAGTTTCACCATTTGGTGAAACATTTACTCAGAATTACAAAGTTTGAACGCAGTAGGTGGGACAGAGAAACGTATGTCACAATAATGCGACATGAAGGAAATGATGATAATAATAATAATAATAATAATATGACAAAAAATAATGAACCTGATAAAAACGGTTCAGTGTGCAGGCTATGTGACCAGATATGTGAAAGATATCACATCCAGAAGTGTTCCTCGAGGTCAGGTTCGATTAGTGAGTTTATCAAAGATTATCATACACTTATTGAGAGCTCATTGGTCGTCACGTTGTTTTACCGGTAGGTTATATTTTTCTGTATCCTCTATGCACATTGTGCGCAATAAAGTTTATTATTAAAAGTGTACAGAATACAAGAACATATTACAATATAAACTATGGGAAAGATCGTTGCTCAAATTTCACTATACAGCTCACATTATCTTCTTATATATAAAAGTGAAAGTCTGTTTGAATGTATGTGGGTATGTGGGTGGGTCTGTTCCGTATACAAATCTACACCGTTCCACCAATCTCAACCAAATTTTGCATACACATAATTTAGGACCCAGAACGAACCGCTGGCTACATGAATTTTCGATAGTCTTTCTCATTCTTCTGATTTCGGCCCTTTTGCACTCAAGCACAGGCAAATCAAATAATAAAATATACTCATGAAGGAATGGCAAGGCAGATAGTTTCCATGGCAACATAGCTCAAGTCGAGACACGGCCGACTGGATGCCATTCGCGCTCTGCACTACCGGTATAGAAAATGAGGATCTTTACTTGAAATCCCGTTAGTTACTCAACTACTCACACAGCACTGTCAACCGAGTTTAGCATAACAAAGACTTGACACCATCTTCTACTATATATTTGTCAAATACCACTCACTCACTCACTCATTCATTCATCACGAAATCTCAGAAACCACCGAACGGATTGGAATGAAATTTGGTATGCAGCTTCCCCAAGGGACGCAAATGACCACTAAGAGAGGATTTTTGCATATTCAGGTTCTAAAGGGGTGTTAAGGGGGTAGACCTGCCTTTCATTGAATAGCAATATCTCCCGATTGGTTTCATTGGGGGATGTGATACTCGGCATATAAACTAATCATTAAAAACAAGATGTTCAGTAAAGAACATATAGCCTACTTTCTCCTAAATGCATGGGTATTGTTATAACTCTTTGTCCTTTTCAACGAGTATGATTGAATGTTGGTTGTAGTAGCTTGTTGAAATACAACGTGCTATAGGGATATTAAACATGAATATGTGGTGCCCTTTGCTTGTGCTACCTCTGTAAAAAAAATCATTCAATTCGGTTTCACCGTGTTTGAATTGATAGGGGGAATCGATTTGCACACATACATGGCCACCATCTGCAAACTATTGGGCTGATGTTCTTGCAGTATGGTCTGAATATGTTTCCCACATAAAGATATGGTGTTGCAAAATTTGGTAGAGACTAGATTATTAGGTTGGTCGTAATTACATTTTAGCTTTTAATATTTGGGTGACCGCGATTACGTTTCCGTCAAGATAGCGGTGATATAAAACATGACACTGAGGTGCCCTTTGCTAGTGCTACCTCTGTACCAAATTTCGTTCCATTCGGTTCCACCGTGTTCGAATTAATAGGGGGAATCAATTTTGACATAAAGATGGCCGCCACCCACAAACTATTAGGCTAATAACCTATTAGATTGGTCAAAGGATGCTCCCTCCATAAAGGAATGTTGTTGCAAAGTTTGGTAGAGATCGGATGGTTATGTTAATCGTAATTTAACTTAAGCTAAGAACATTTGTGTGGCCGCCATTACGTTTCTGTCAAGATGGCGGCGATATAAAATATGACACTGAGGTGCCCTTTGCTAGTGCTACCTCTGTACCAAATTTCGTTCATTCGGTTCCACCGTGTTCGAATTAATAGGGGGAATCAATTTTGACATAAATATGGCCGCCATCCGCAAACTATTAGGCTAATGACCTAGTCATTTGGTCAAAGGATGCTTCCTCTATAAAGGTATGTTGTTGCAAAATTTGGTAGAGATCGGATGATTAGGTTAATCGTAATTTGATTTAAGCTTTGAACATTTGTGTGGCCGCCATTACGTTTCCGTCAAGATGGCGGCGATATAAAACATGACACTGAGGTGCCTTTTGTTAGTACTACCTCTGTACCAAATTTCGTTTCATTCGGTTTCTCCGTGTTTGAATTAATAGGGGGAATTTTTTTCACACAAAGATGGCCGCCATCCGCAAACTATTAGGCTAATGACCTAGTCATTTGGTAAAAGGATGCTTTCTCTACAAAGGTATGTTTTTGCAAAATTTGTTAGTAATACCTTTTGTACCAAATTTCGTTCCATTCGGTTGCACCATGTTCGAATTAATAGGGGGAATCGAATTTCACACAAAGATGGCCGCCATCCGCAGACTATTACGCTGATGACCTACTAGTTTAGTCAAAGGATGCTCCCCCCATAAAGGTATGTTGTTGCAAAATTTGGTAGAGATCGGATGATTAGGTTAGTCGTATTTTGATTTAAGCTTTGCACATTTGTGTGGCCGCCATTACGTTTCCGTCAAAATGGCGGCGATATAAATCATGACACTGAGGTGCCTTTTGTTAGTACTACCTCTGTACCAAATTTCGTTCCATTCGGTTGCACCGTGTTCGAATTAATAGGGGGAATCGATTTTCACACAAAGATGGCCGCCATCCGCAAACTATTACGCTGATGGCCCATTGGTTTGGTCAAAGGATGCTCCCCCCATAAAGGTATGTTGTTGCAAAATTTGGTAGAGATCGGATGATTAGGTTAGTCGTAATTTGATTTAAGCTTTGAACATTTGTGTGGCCGCCATTACGGTTCCGTCAAGATGGCGGCGATATAAAACATGACACTCAGGTGTCCTTTGCTAGTGCTATCTTTGTACCAAATTTCGTTCATTTCGCATTCACCGTGTTCGAATTGATAGCGGGGGGGGGGGGGGGACAGACATTCAGAGTACACACACTCACACACACACAGACACACACACACACAGACTTACACACACACATACACGCACACACACAGACTCACACACACACATACACACACACAGACAGACACACTTTTTTCGCCCTGTGTTGATCTCATAAGTCAACTTTCATTTTTTGCAAAAATCGAAAGTAGGCTAAAAAATAAGCAGACATGTGTCTAAGGGTTTTTCGATGTGGTGTATTATTATGAGGTGAAAGGGGTGAAAAGTGGGGGTTGAAGGATTCCTAACGGAGCGTGTAGGCCTATCTCTTAAACGGCATAGGCGAGAAATTTGAAACTCAGCGAAAAAAATCAGCTTAAAAAGTAAGTAAATCGGTGTTATTATTATTATTTATTTACCATAAATCGTACACGAAGTATGGAAGGCCTAGTGAAAAAGGGCAAGCCCCACATACATATTTCATGCTTCACAGGCACAGCTTACATCTACATTTGTTTTAACAATATTTACAAGTTTTACAAAGATATTTGCAGTATTTACATATTTAGAATATTGACATAGTACATTTTCCTGTTCACTCACTCTCTCACGCACGCACTTTCATAACCTCGATCACGCGATACATACATTCATTCCATTCAGATACTCATTCATTCAGCGAGACAATCAATCACTCATACATACGTTTATTTATACAATGTACTTTTTTACGTATGGCTTGAATTTCCTAAGAGGCAAGATCTTGGCATCTCCTGGCAGCGCGTTCCATAACCGCGCAGAGCGGCCGTTTTTTCATGAATTAATTTAAGGGGCCAATGGGGTGGTGTGAAATTCTGGGGGAAAAAAGAGAGAAATTGTCCTAACTGACTGACTAACTCACTCCCTCATCAAACTCAGGGGAAAAAGACAACTTAAAAAACAAGTTAATAGGTGTTCAAGCGTTTTTTCATCAATCCAATTTAAGAGGCCCGTGGGGAGGGGTGAAATTCTGGTAAAAATAATTGAAAGAAAATTGTCCTGTCTGACTCACTCACTCATCACGCCCAACGAAAACTATTCAAGTTGGATACATGAAATTTTGGGAATATGTTCACTGTATGTCGAAAACGTCAACTGAGGAATGATTTTTGTTTATTCGGGTTTTAAAGAGGTGTTAAGGGGGGTAAACGTGCATTTCATTGAATAACGATATCTCATGAGTTGTTTCTTTGGGGATGTGTTATTCGGTATATAAACTAATCATTAAAAATAATCAGACATATGTCTACGGGTTTATCGATTTGGTGTATATTATGAGGTGAAAGGGGTGAAAATTGGGGGTTGAAGGATTCTTAACGGAGCGTGTATCTCTGAAACGACATTGGCGAGAAGTTTGAAATTCGACGGGAAAATCAGCTTTAAAGACTAGTAAATAGGTGTTCGACCGTTTTGTCATAAATCCAATTTAAGGGGCCCTTGGAGAGGGGTGAAATTCTGGGGGAAAAAAAACAGGAAAGAAAGTGTCCTAAATGATTGACTCACTCACTCATCAAACTCAGGGGGAAAACAGCTTTAAATAAGTAAATAGGTGTTCGACCGTTTGTTTCATAAATACAATTTAAGGGGTTCGTGGGGAGGGGTGAAATTATCAAAAATAATTGAAAGAAAATGTCCTGACTGACTCACACACTCATCATCGCCCAGCCAAAATTATTGAAGTTAGAAACATGAAATTTTGGGTATATGTTCGTTGTATGTCGAAAACGTCCACTAAGGAAAGAGTTTTGGATATTCAGGTTCTAAAGAGGTGTTAAGGGGTAAATGTGCATTTCATTGAATAACAATATCTCACGAGAGGTTTCATTTGGGGATGTGATACTTGGCATATATTCTAATCATTAAAATAAGCTGACACATGTCTAATGGTTTTTCGATGTAGTGTATATTATAAGGTGAAAGGGATGAAAGTGGGGTTTGAATGATTCATAACGGAGCGTGTATCTCTTAAACGACATAAGCGATGTGTTTGAAACTCGGAGGAAATCAATCAGCTTAAAAATAAATAAATAAATAAATAAATAAATAAATAAATAAATAAATAAATAAATAAATAAATAAATAAATAAATAAATAAATAAATAAATAAATAAATAAATAAATAAATAAATAAATAAATAAATAAATAAATAAATAAATAAAATAAATAGCTGTTCGACCGTTTTTTCATAAATACAATTTAAGGGGCCTATGGGGAGGGGTGAAATTCTGGAAGAAAAACGTCCACTAAGGAAGGATTTTTGGATGTTCACTCTCATCGACCAACCAAAACTATTAAAGTTAGAAGAATGATATTTTGGGGATATGTTTGTTGTGTGTCGAAAATGTCTACTAAGGAGGGATTTTTGGATATTCAGGTTCAAAAGGAGTGTTAACGGGGTTAAACCTGCATTTCATTGAATAACAATATGACACGACTATGACGCGAGCGAAGTGAGGCTAAAAATGAGATGGTGTGTGTGTATTACTCAATCACGCATACCACTGGTCCGATTTACATGAATTTTACATGGAAGTAGCTGATTTACCAGGTTAACATATAGGTTACTTTTGATTTCAATAATTTGCACTATTTAAAGATGGCGACCATTTTAGTGACGTCACTACACCCTTTGGTTTCAAACTTTCATATTTCCATTTCAAATAAAAAGAGAACGCTAAGAAATAGCAAACTTTTGATGGCATATACGAGGTTTAAAATTACATTTTCTATCTGAAAGGTATCTCCAACGGTTAGCGAGTAAAACCTAAATTTGTGCTATAAAACACGGTCAACGCCGAGCGGTGTAGTTGGACAAAATGTTCCATCCTTAATCTCCCTCTGCGCAGCATCTCGCCTATCCCCTGTTTTAACTGTCACCTTCACATTTTAATTTATTTATGACGCGTAGCGAAGCACGGTTACTGCAGCTAGTCTTATATATAAAAGTGAAAGTCTGTATGTATGTATGTATGTATGTATGTATGTATGTATGTATGTGGGTGGGTCTGTTCCGTATACAAATCTACACCGTTCCACCAATCTCAACCAAATTTTGCATACACATAGTTTAGGATCCAGAAGGAACCGCTGGCTACATGCATTTTCTATAGTCTTTCTCATTCTTCTGATTTCGGCCCTTTTGCACTCAAGCACAGGCTAATCAAATCATAAAATATACTCATGAAGGAATGGCAAGGCAGATAGTTTCCATGGCAACATAGCTAAAGTCGAGACACAGCCGACTGGATGCCAGTTCTGCTCTGCACTACCGGTATAGAAAAAGAGGATCCTTGACTTGAAATCCCGTTAGTTCCTCAACTACTCACACAGCACTGTCAACCGAGTTTAGCATAACAAAGACTTGACACTATCTTCTACTATATATATTTGTCAAATACCACTCACTCCCTCATTCATTCATTCATCATGAAATCTCAGAAACCACCGAATGGATTGGAATGAAATATGGTATGCAGCTTCCTCAAGGGCCGCAACTGCCCTCTAAGAGAGAATTTTTGGATATTCAGGTTCTAAAAGGGTCTTAAGGGGTTTAAACCTGCATTTCATTGAATAACAATATCTCACGAGTGGTTTCATTTGGGGATGTGATACTGGGCATATAAACTGAAATGAAAATCCACAGCCTGCTTCCAGTGTCCGACAGGGTCAGGGAATGGAATCAATGAAGCCCCCATCTAGCGGCGAGGATATGAACTGTGCCGGCTGCCAAGGCCTGACGCACTCCTCTGGGGCATTGATTAAATGAATGACAGATGAAATGAAATGATAGTGGAGAGTGTTGCTGGAATGAAATTTCGAACTGGGCATATAAACTAATGATTAAAAATAATCAGACATGTGTCTAAGGGTTTTTCGATGTGGTGTATTATTATGTGGTGAAAGGGGTGAAAAGTGGGGGGTTGAAGGATTCCTAACGGAGCGTGTAGGCCTATCTCTTAAACGGCATAGGCGAGAAATTTGAAACTCAGCGAAAAAAAATCAGCTTAAAAAGTAAGTAAATCGGTGTTCGACCGTTTTTCCATAAATTAGTTTAAGGGGCCAATGGGGTGGGGTGAAATTCTGGGGGAAACAGGAGAGAAAGTGTCCTAACTGACTGACTAACCTCACTCACTCATCAAACTCAGGGGAAAAAGACAGCTTAAAATATAAGTTAATAGGTGTTCAAGCGTTTTTTCATCAATCCAATTTAAGGGGCCCATGGGGAAGGGTGAAATTCTGGTAAAAATAATTGAAAGAGAATGTCCTGTCTGACTCGCTCACTCATCATGCCCAGCGAAAACTATTAATGTTGGAAACATGAAATTTTGGGAAGATGTTCGTTGTATATCGAAAACGTCAACTAAGGAATGATTTTTGTTTATTCGGGTTTTAAAGAGGTGTTAAGGGGGTAAACGTGCATTTCATTGAATAACGATATCTCATGATTTGTTTCTTTGGGGATGTGATATTCGGTATATAAACTAATCATTAAAAATAATCAGACATATGTCTAAGGGTTTATCGATGTGGTGTATATTATGAGATGAAAGGGGTGAAAATTGGGGGTTGAGGGATTCTTAACGGAGCGTGTATCTCTGAAATGACATAGGTGAGAAATTTGAAATTCAGCGGGAAAAAAACAACTTAAAATACAAGTAAATAGGTGTTCGACCGTTTTTTCATCAATCCAATTTATGGGGCCCTTGGAGAGGGATGAAATTCTAGGGGAAATACAGGAAAGAAACTGTCCTAACTGATTGACTCAATTACTCACTCATCAAACTCAGGGGAAAAACAGCTTTAAATAAGTAAATATGTGTTCGACCGTTTGTTTCATAAATCCAATTTAAGGGGTTCATGGGGAGGGGTGAAATTATCAAAAATAAATGATAGAAAATGTCCTGACTGGCTCACTCACTCATCATCGCCCAGCCAAAATTATTGAAGTTGGAAACATGAAATGTTGGGGATATGTTCGTTGTATGACGAAAACGTCCACTAAGGAAAGAGTTTGGATATTCAGGTTCTAAAGAGGTGATAAGGGGGTAAACGTGCATTTCATTGAATAACAATATCTTACGAGTGGTTTCTTTTTGGGATGTGATACTTGGCATATATACTAATCATTAAAAATAAGCTGACACATGACTAATGGTTTTTCGATGTAGTTTATATTATGAGGTGAAAGGGATGAAAAGTGGGCGTTGAAAGATTCCTAACGGACCGTGTATCTCTTAAACGACATAGGCGAGGAGTTTGAAACTCGGAGGAAATCAATCAGCTTAAAAATAAATAAATAAATAAATAAATAAATAAATAAAATAGGTGTTCGACCGTTTTTCATAAATGGAATTTAAGGGGCCTATGGGGAGGAGTGAAATTCTGGAATAAAAACGTACACTAGGGAAGGATTTTTGGATGTTCACTCTCATCGACCAACCAAAACTATTAAAGTTAGATGAATGATATTTTGGGGATATGTTTGTTGTGTGCCGAAAACGTCTACTAAGGAGGGAGTTTTGGATATTCAGGTTCTAAAGGGGTGTTAACGAGGTTAAAACTGCATTTCATTAAATAACAATATGACACGACTATGACGCGAGCGAAGCGAGGCTAAAATGAGATGGTGTGTGTCTGTGTATTACTCAATCACGCAAGTACCACTGGTCTGATATACATGAATTTTACATGGAAGTAGCTGATTTACCTGGTTAACATATAGGTTACTTTTGATTTCTATACTTTGCACTATTTAAAGATGGCGATTATTTTAGTGACGTCACTACACCCTTTGGTTTCAAACTCATATTTCCATTTCAAATAAAAAGAGAACGCTAAGAAATAGCAAACTTTTGATGGCGTATACGAGGTTTAAAATTACATTTTCTAACCGAAAGGTATCTCCAACGGTTAGCGAGTAAAACCTAAATTTGTGCTATAAAACATGGTCAACGCCGAGCGGTGTAGTTGGACAAAATGTACCATCCTTATCTCCCTCTGCGCAGCACCTCGCCTATCCCCTGTTTTAACTGTCACCATCACATTTTAATTTATTTATTACGCGTAGCGAAGCACGGGTACTTCAGCTAGTAACAAATAAATATCACAGCAACCTTAAATGATGTTCATACGTTCTTGAAGAGCATTCACAGAATATTATAGATGTTCTTATAAGACCAGAGTACATATCTGGACAGTCCTCGAACAGCGGAACAGCGACCTCGTTTAATAGAAGGATTCTATCTCCGGAATACACCCATCCGTGTTAACAAGGAACTTCCTTCTGGCAACTTCTTCTGTTTGTGCTGGGATACCCTAGCCACTCTTGAAAATCCCGAAAGTTCTACGTCGAAATTAACCATGAAATCCATTGTATATGCGAGGCAGAAATATTCATGTTAATGGATAATGAATAAATTTCCACTGCCGTATGGATGTTATATCAGCGTTTGATAGATATGCATGAGTGTAAATGCTGGTTACCCACTCCATGCTAGTATTCCAAGAATACTGACTATCGTAATTCCATGTTGGATCTTCACGCTATCGATATATGTCCCAGGTGCATGGTTAGTTTAATACTCCATCACTCCTTTCATATTAATGTCTATTAAATATAATAACTGAGTATTAACTGCCATTGCAATGTCAATTGTTTGTAGCACCAACTGAATAATGTTCTGATTCACACTTGCAGTAAGCCTGTCCTCTGAATGTTCAAAGTGTGTAGCATGAAAAGTGATTCTGGGACCTGTGGAAAACTCTTTTGTATTTCGTCTCCTATCGCTTATATTTCCCAAATTATAAAAGCTGGAATGTTCTGCTTTTAACACAGGCTCTATATAGTCTTACACTGCTTGATTATAATAAACGCTGAAGCCTAATTGTGTATGTTCATGAGATAATGTCACTTATACTTGCGTTTTAACTTCGCTTAGATTTGAGTTGTATAATGCACTGCAGCTTACCCAAACTGAGCTGTTTCACGAGCGGACAACCTCCACACTCGGACTTGACGAAACTTATGGGACTACGTTAACCCATCAACACACTTCACTCGTCAACTGATTTATTAGAAAGAGCCTTGGCTCTCCGTTCCCGTCGTTCAAATACCTTGACAAGGGGCGTATCCTCCATCCCTTCCATAGCTTCTTTATGCGTCATGCTTCCAGAGCCTTCTCGAAAATTCTTATGCCTCATCATGGATCTCAGCGAAGCCTCCCTGCTTGCCTGAGCTATGAGCCAGCCGTGCCTACGTCATTATCAAAACACGTAATAGCTATGACGGCTGCAACTTTACTCACGCTCTCCCAAATACTACCACCTTGGTCTCTGGATAATTCAATTTACGGGGGCAGTATCAACACGGCAATTGCCCGAAGACGAAGTGGGAAACCACGGACAACCACTTCGAGGATGGCTGAGGTGGGAATCGAACCCCCTCTACTCAATTGGACCACCCGAGGCTGAGTAGACCCCGTTCCAGTCCTCATATCACTTTTCAAATTTCGTGGCAGAGCCAGGAATCCAACCCAGGACCTCCCGAGCGGCAGCTAACCATGCTGACCGCTACGCTACGGAGGCGACCGTTATAATATTAAGCATATATTGAGTGTGTTTGCAATCGAAAAGATTATATAACAAGATGTTCAGTAAAGAACATATAGCCTACTTTCTCCTAAATGTATGAGTATAGTTATAACTCGTTGTTATTATCAAAGAGTATAATAGAACTATTCTTTGTTGAAGACCTTAGAAACGATTTACCTGTACCAAACGCCACAACCTAGATAAAAACTGCTACCATCATTGAAGAAAGAAAGATAAGAAGTTTCTAAAGAATGTTATGGATCTGGAGACATAATCGACCGGACTGGCGGCGTGGCTCAGCGGTAACGTTCCCGCTTGCTGGACCGTATGTTTCAGGTTCGTATCCTGGCGCAGTCAGCTGGCATTTGAGGGTGCACAAATGCGAGGGAGCCGTGTTAGTAGATTTACTGGCACGTTAAAGATCCCCTTCGGGACAAAATTCTGGCACCCCGGCGTCTCTAAAAGCAACAGTAGTTAAAAGGGACGTAAAACCAATAACATTATTATTATTATTATTATTATTGTTATTACATAATCGGCCTGACGCGGGCAACATCCAACTTTGAGTTGAGGCATGTCTTTACACGTCTGGCTGCGTATGACTTTCACAACCCTAATTGAATTAACAAATCTTTCCATGACCCTACAGAGACGTGTGTATACCAACTATGTGCATATTTTCGATTGCTATATGGCTGAAATAAAAGTATTAATTAATATCCTGAACTAGCACCAACGGTAGAGTTCAGATAGTATGTGAAATCGTTTTGTTCTTTACTTCAATTAACATTTTCAAATAACGCACAATAGGCTGTTACAAACCCTTTAAAATAAAAAGTAAAAATGTATCGTAGTATCATCTTGTCATTCTTCAAATTCGATGCGCATAGAATGCCAATGGTATAGTAATCAATGGAGCCCCACGTAGACTAGTCGTGACATCTAGTGGTGAAATATCGAACAATATAATCCTAACAGAGCGAGTGCATTCTAGCGGCCAGAAGAAGAAACTTTTCAATAAAATCTGGAAGTTATTAGGTCGGCGTGCAGTTACCTTTTTGGCAGCTAGATGTCTCGAGTAAATCTGCTGGCAAATTATGTTTTGATTAAATATATATTTTACACCATAATATGCACAATATAACGCTTAATTTTAAAACATCTGAGTCATTACAAAACAATAAACATATAACATTTCAAGCAAAAAACCTAGCTCTGATCGGGTTTGAACCATAGGAATTTGAGCGTTAGGCTAACGCTCTACCACTGAGCTAATTGTGTCAACGAATATCGTTCTATATAAAATGACTTACATAGAACTTGTTAGCAAATAATGATTTATACTAAACGATTTCATCACTGGAGTATATTATTTATATATAAAGCATTTCATACAAAGTTTATTTATTTTGTATCAGTACGCTATATTGCATGCAATACTCAAATTAGTGAAATATAAGTCAGGCACAAGATATCCGCTGCCATCTTGTCTTATTACTGAATCGGCTCAGCTTTTTAAAATCACGTCTGTACTATAGTATTACAAAATAAACTTTTAATTTCGAACGTGCCTCTTCCTTTAGAACAGTTAAAACGATTCTCGGCTCGATAATCGGAACTGGTGGGTCCCATGATATGGATTATAAAGTTTGCATAATTCGCACGGCCGCCATCCTGAAATGGTATGGCGGACGATCTTGTAGTTTGGTCACAAGACGCATCCTATACGAAGGTATGTTGTTACCAAATTTGGTAGAGATCGGATGATTTGGTTAGTCGTTATTTGATTTTACGTTTTGAACGTTTGAGTGGCCGCCATTCAGTTTTAGTAAAGATGGCGGCGATATAAAACATGACACTGAGGTGTCCTTTGCTAGTGCTACCTTTGTACCAAATTTCGTTCAATTCGCATTCACCGTGTTCGAATTGATAGGGGGGGGGGACAGACATTCAGAGTACACACACTCACACACACACAGACACACACACACACACAGACTCACATACACACATACACACACACACAGACTCACACACACACATACACACACAGACAGACACACTTTTTTCGCCCTGTGTTGATCTCATAAGTCTACTTTCATTTTTTGCAAAAATGGAAAGTAGGCTAATATGCTGTGCTCATAAAACCACACATTTCAACTCTTAACTAGAGCTATTTAAATTATTTGTATTGATCCACGGTTTGAGTCGATTGTTGTTATTTTTGTTGTTAATCCTTTAGGGGTTTTGCGGCATCATGGTCTTGTGGCCCCTTGTACTTGGGTGTGTGTAGAAGTTATCTAATAACCTGTGTCACTGTGAGGTCTGTAGGCTTACTAGTGTGTGTACTTTTATACGAGGCACGATTTGGGTAAGAAGCTGTTGTTGCTGCTGTTTCATTTGTGATGCATGGATATCATGGTCATTTAGTCCCGTGAACTTGGGTGAGTGTTGAATTTTATCTCATAACCCGTGTTATTGTGATGGCTGTATTAGTGTGTGTATATATCATTCAGGTGAGGAATCAATCAATCCACGTATAATATCCGTATAGCACGTTGTATTTCAACAAGCTACTACAACCAACATTCAATTATACTCCTTGAAGAGGACAAAGAGTTATAACTAATCCCATGCATTTAGGAGAAAGTAGGCAATAATTATGTTCTTTACTGAAAATCTTGTTAGCCTACTTTCGATTTTTGCAAAAAATGAAAGTAGATTTATGAGATCAACACAGGGCGAAAAAAGTGTGTCTGTCTGTGTGTGTGTATGTGTGTGTGTGAGTCTGTCTGTGTGTGTCTGGGTGTGTGTGAGTGTGTGTACTCGGAATGTGTCCCCCTCCCTATCAATTCGAACACGGTGAATGCGAATTGAACGAAATTTTGGTACAAAAGTAGCACTAGCAAAGGACACCTCAGTGTCATGTTTTATATCGCCGCCATCTTGACGAAAACGTAATGGCGGCCACACAAATGTTCAAAGCTTAAATCAAATTACGACTAACCTAATCATCCGATCTCTACCAAATTTTGCAACAACATACCTTTGTGGGGGGAGCATCCTTTGACCAATCTAATAAGTCATCAGCGTAATAGTTTGCGGATGGCGGCCATCTTTGTGTGAAAATCGATTCCCCCTATTAATTCGAACACGGTGCAACCGAATGGAACGAAATTTGGTACAGAGGTAGTACTAACAAAAGGCACCTCAGTGTCTTGTTTCATATCGCCGCCATCTTGACGGAAACGTAATGGCGGCCACACACAAAGCTTAAATCAAATTACGATTAACCTAATCATCCGATCTCTACCAAATTTTGCAACAACATACCTATATAGAGGAAGCATCCTTTGACCAAATGACTAGGTCATTAGCCTAATAGTTTGAGGATGGCGGCCATCTTTGTGTGAAAATCAATTCCCCCTTTTAATTCAAACACGGTGAAACCGAATGGAACGAAATTTGGTACAGAGATAGCACTAGCAAAGGGCATCTCAGTGTCATGATTTATATCGCCCCCATATTGACAGAAACGTAATGGCGGCCACACAAATGTTCAAAGCTTAAATCAAATTACGATTAACCTAATCATCCGATCTCTACCAAATTTTGCAACTACATACCTTTATGGAGGGAGCATCATTTGACCAATCTAATAGGTCATTCACCTAATAGTTTGCGGATGGCGGCCATCTTTGTGTCAAAATCGATTCCCCCTATTAATTCAAACACGGTGAAACCGAATGGAACGAAATTTGGTACAGAGATAGCACTAGCAATGGGCATCTCAGTGTCATGATTTATATCGCCCCCATATTGACAGAAACGTAATGGCGGCCACATAAATGTTTAAAGCTTAAATCAAATTACGACTAACATAACCATCCGATCTTTACCAAACTTTGCAACAACATACCCTTATGGAGGGAGCATCCTTTGACCAATCTAATAGGCCATTAGCCTAATAGTTTGCGGATGGCGGCCATCTTTATGTCAAAATTGATTCCCCCTATTAATTCGAACACGATGGAACCGAATGAACGAAATTTGGTACAAAACTAGCACTAGCAAAGGGCACCTCAGTGTCATGTTTTATATCGCCGCCATCTTGACGGAAACGTAATGGCGGCCACACAAATGTTCAAAGCTTAAATCAAATTACGATTAGCCTAATCATCCGATCTCTAGCATATTTAGCAACAACATACCTTTATGGAGGGAGCATCCTTTGACCAATCTAATAGGTCATCAGCCTAATATTTTGCGGATGGCGGCCATCTTTGTGTGAAAATCGATTCCCCTTATCAATTCGAACACGGTGAAACCGAATTGAACGAAATTTGGTACAGAGGTAGCACTAGCAAAGGGCACCTCATATTCATGTTTAATATCCCTATAGCACGTTGTATTTCAACAAGCTACTACAACCAACATTCAATCATACTCCTTGAAAAGGACAAAGAGTTATAACAATACCCTTGCATTTAGGAGAAAGTAGGCTATATGTTCTTTACTGAACATCTTGTTGTTACTGTGATCATTCTGGCTAGTCATAATTTACATATGAAATAATTTAGATCGTTGAAATCCTGTTAGGATGGAAGAAAAATATCAAGGAAAAAAAAATCTAATCACTCCATGACATTGACAGGAAAAAAAATGTACACATATTATTGACACAGGTTGGGAATATCAAAATAAATACAATACACAAAATAAGTACCAAACACTCCACGTTACTCTTTCCAACATACTGTCATCTGATCGGGTTGAAATGCTACGTTGTTGGATGCGGAGATCGGTGGCAATCCTGTCTCACAAGGCTAAATACATCGAGTACTGACAATCACGGTTGCTCGCTGAGAGAAACAAATCAGAAATTATTATTATCAAAAAAGCAATTATTATTGTTATCGTTAATATTAAATATCAATTATTAGTGGGAGGTGTAAAAAAATTTTATGTTATATTGAATCATGTTACTGTTTCATTATTATTAATCAAGTTACTCATTAATTTATAAAGTTATCCTTGTATTAATTATATATTAATTTGTTAATTAATTAATTAACTCTCATCATCCACTATCGTCCTCTATCATCGAGGATAAATTCATTCTCCACCAAAATAATTTACCACATCACATCATGCCACATGGCCTTGTGAACTATGTCCATCACAAATTCATCAAATTTATATTTTCACCAGTCAAATGTTCAATGATCTACTTTCTAATGACCTTTTCTATTAAACTTCCATAACACTTCATTTAATTAACCTTAATTATCACTAAGAATCCTACTGTAAACAACTCTTTAATTAACAGAGAGTGGCTCCCATTAGCCTTCCTAATTGATACAAGGATTGTCGTGTGCTCTTAATAAGCTACTAAACATCTCCAGAAATATTTTCAGTTTCATCTTTACATTAGCCTAGTAACATGTACTATACAAAATAAAACACCCTCCACAAAAACGATGTTTTGAACCATCGAACCAAGACTTGTTCGCATCCGTATTTATTATGCACGTCTACTCTTTCAATGTCTTTGGACACAATTTAACATTCCTCCATTCATGCGTGTTTATGTTTTCATTCTTATCGCAAGCATACAGTTCTCGAACACTGCTCTCGCCAGTGACCAGATCACCATGTGATTGGGCCATCCGCGAGGCATCTTACATTTGATATGAGTCGTCCAGTTGCAAAACTCGTTTAATCCCCTTGTGAATAAGAATCATTTTCATGAGAAACCTTTCGCTGGACTTTGCCTCGCGTATCTTTTGTGTTTGTTGTTTCCTACTTTTTTTCTTTTTGCTTTGTGTTTTTGGTTTTTGGTTTTGTGTTTGCTTTGTTCTTTTGCTTTTGAATTTTAATTTTTGCTTTTCTTTCTTGGTTTTGTTTTTGTGTTTGTTTTCTCTTTTTCCTTTTTTGAATTTTTTTTTTTGCTTTGTGTTTCTTGTTTTTTGTTTTCTGCTTTTGCTTTTGTTTTAGAATTTTTCTCTTTGCTTCGTGTTTTTGTTTTTTGGTTTTATGTTTAATTTCTGGAAAATCAAAATAAATCAAAACAAAATAAAATAAAACAAAATTAACAAAACAAAATCAAAATAACACAAAACAAAATAAAACAAAATAAACAAAACAAAATACCAAAATAAAAATAAAACAAAAAGTTAAATAAAACAATTTAAAACAAAATTAAACGAAATAAAATAAAACAAAACGAAATCAAAATAAAACAAAACAAAATTAAATTAAACAATGCAAAATAAAACAAAATAAAATAAAGTAAAATAAAATAAAATAAACGAATAAAATAATGTTTGGACATGATCCTTATTCACAAGTGGATTAATCGAGTTTTGCAACTGGACGACTCATTTTCAATCACACAATAAAGCTCCCTTTTAAACTCTGGCACAATCTGCTCCCACAAAGAAATGTTGCTTGCTCACTTGCATCTGTTAACTGATACACTTCCTACTGTACCGAACAAAAATAATGTTACAATTAAATTATGGCAAACCTACCTACAATGTCATGGTGTAATGAATATTTGAGGCCTCCTAAGACTAGATCCAATGTGACCACAGGTACAATTACATTTAAAAATTGCAGGCATGGACTCGCATATTACATCTGGGTTGTATGGGTTTCGAATCGAAGACCCTGTGCTCCCTGGCGTCACCTGCCACGATCTCTAGGCTTCGTCCTTGGATCACGTTCCATTCTTCCTCCTTCAGAATGGGATCTAAGGCATTATCCTACCCTCTGGTAGAATGTAATCCATGTCATGAATTACCCAGGGACTGGTAATATTTTCAGGGTTCGATCTCATTTTTTGTAAAGCACACAATCTAACTTTCGTGCTTCTACAGTGCTTACTGTATTCACTGACTTTACACTTGGCAGGTTATTTACAAAAACAATGATCATGCACTCCTGTCTCCACACAGAATTTAACTGAGTGCTTCTGCGCTCAAACAAATTTTATAGGCCACTTTGCCAAAATCTCACGTACTTCCGTGCTCATGAAAAAGAAATCAAATCAAGAATTGTGACAGCTTATAAATAAAACCTTCCCGTGATTGGTTAGCTAGTTAGTTCCAAGGACCATATTATGGCACTCTGCGAATACACGTGTCCACACGTCAAAATGTCTACTACCGTGAAACATTCTAATCTTCACTCATTCAAAGAAAATATACTATCCATTGTGTTTAGCACTCAATGACTGTTTTAAATGTTCTTCTGCACACACCAAAACCTTTTTCAGAACTCGACTACCTTTTAAACTCAACACAGTTCTTCAAACACGGATACACGGAGCACTGCTCACTACTAGAGCACGTAACATATGCGAATAATGGCTGACCCTATTGCCGACCTCCGAGTGACGTAGAAGTGTCCATGTCAATGTTCCTATTCGTCATTTCTCTCTTCTGGAGCGTAATAAGTGTTATAACAGCTTAGGCTTTCACGGCCGGCGTTCATAATTAGGTACAAGTTTTTCGGGCTTGTAGGCCGTGGTCCAGACAGGATATCTCCCGACGTTTCACCGGAAACTGCGTCCGGCATTATCAAGGGTTCCGCTCCTTTCCTTGGTCAGCAAAGGAAAGAACCAAGGAACGGAGCGGAACCCTTGATAATGCCGGACGCAGTTTCCGGTGAAACGTCGGGAGATATCCTGTCTGGACCACGGCCCACAAGCCCGAAAAACGTGTACTTGATAAGTGTGTGTCATAAACCCTTATATATCTTTTGCATATTTTTCACACTGTAATTTCCCCTTTTCTCTTGCGCTAACTTTGATAGTCATAAGAATACTGGCTTCCAGCCTACGTAGGAGACCTACGTCACGCGTTCAAGTCAAGGGCGTGTGTTCAGAATCTCCTTCTGGCACTGATTTCTTTTTCCATGATTTTACCGTCGCGAAAATGAGACTCCGGTATCAATACGTCTAATTACTTTTCGGTCATCACCCTTTCATTTAGCTATTTTTTTTTTATCAAAAAATTGTTATAGCATATATTGATTTTATTTTGGATTTGTTTTTGATGTGTAACATCTTTCCACTCGGTATCTGGATATTTTTGTGGCACTCGGTAGCTGGACATTCTTATGGGAGTGGTTTTGAAAAAGAGACGGAAGTGCATGGGACGGAAACAATGAGCGCGCACGGTGGCGGAGATCGGTACAACGACGTACTGTAAGCCATGTGACTATGTGGAATGTAAATCGCATACGGTTTACCTCAAGGTTTGGAGGCCCCTTTAAAGAAATTGCTTCAATAAATCATCTTGAAATTGTCATTCTTTGGTGTGAAAATATTCATTTTATCATATTTGCTGAAAACAATTACGATTTATTAAATCTTCATACTTTTGCTGTATTCTTATTTATTCTTGAAACTTCGTTGGTCCAAATAGCTTAATCACTTAATGAATTTGTATTTAGTAATGAAAACACCCATATATAGCCCAAAAGTTACACTTCTAACATGTGCAGATAAACTTGCCAGCTGATTGAAATCGAATTCGTAGTTGTCTGTGCGAACCGCTAGATGGCACGCATAATCGGTGTCGCCAGTTTCTCGTGGGAGTTTCCGGCAGTGGATTGCTCCCGCACACAGTTGCAGGTATATGTCACTACTGCAGATGCATTGGAGAATCCTTTCATGTTTGCTGGCACAAGGTAGCACTATGAGTTCATTCTTTAAACAAGTAGTTCCGTGAAGAACTATACAGCCTATTTTCATATATCCTACTCCTGTCAATTGCCTCTATCAACATACAAAATTTCAGTTTGATTGTTGTGATAGATTCGTAGATATTGAGAACCGTCTAAATATATCAGATAATTGACAGGTTGGATTCTAATTTATGTACTATTACATGAAGATTATTGTGTATGTGAGGTATTAAAACTTCAATCGCATGATTAGGACACAAGAAGTAAAAACGAGATTTTAAAATTTCACTCAGCTGCCATCTTGTGGTTATCAAAACAATCGAAATAAATTAGATGCCAATGGATTAATATTTGTATAATCATTTAACGAGCGAAGTTTCACTGCACTTGGATGGTTAAATCACGAGAAACGTCCAATTGAATATTTATACTTCACGTCGCCGCCATGTTGGATTTGTGCTCACCAGGTTACTGAAAGACCTATAGGTGAACTTATGTTCATAGCCTCTATGAACATTAAAAAAATCAGTTTGATTGCTGAAAAGGATTCGTAGATATTGAGAAACAACGAAATATTTCGGATGCTCGCCATGTTGGATTGTTCTATGTATAGGCCATAGAATTATGTACCATTAAAGGAAAAATAATGCGTAGCTTCATTATTCAAATTTTCACTTCGATCGCATGATTACGACACAAGAAATAAAAACTTAATTTTAAAATTTCGCACAGCCGCCATCTTGAGGTTATGTAAACAATTGAACTAAATTAGATGCCATTGCATTACAATATGTACAATCATTTATTGTACCACATTTCACTGCGCTCAGATAGTTAAATCAAGAGAAAAGTCTATTAAAATGTTTCAACTTCGCTTGGCCGCCATGTTCGTTTTGTACTTTACAGGTGTTTGAAAGTTGCATAGGTAAACGTTTAGCAGTGCCCTTCATCATCGTACAAATTTTCAGGGTGATATCTGTAATGATTTCGGAGATATAGAATGCCAGTGAAATATTTTGCACAGCCGCCATTTTTAGGTTATGTAAACAATTGAACAAAATAGGACGCCAGTGCATTACAACGTGTATAAACATTTGCAGTACCAAGTTTAATTACGTTCGGATTGTTAATTCGCGAGAAAAGCCTATTTAAACGTCTCAACTTCGCTTGGCCGCCATGTTGTTTTGGTATTTACCAGGTTTTGAACCTCTCATAAGTGAACTTCCAGTAGTGCCCTTTATCACCGTAGAAAATTGCAGGGTGATATCGGTAATAGTTTCGGAGATACTGAATGCTGGTGAAATATTTCGCACAGCCGCCATGTTGGATTGGTGCGACAGAATAAAATTTGGAGAGCACGGTCGAGGTCGGCCGGAATGGTGCTATGATCTTACCGAGTTTCAATGAAATCGCTCCAGTCGTTTAGATTTTTTAGGGGGACACACACACACCTCACACACACACACACACACGCACACACACACACGGACAAAAGGTGATCTCATAAGCCTATTTTTTTAAAATTGAAAATAGGCTAAAAATGCGAGTAAGTAATATGGAACTATTCGAATAACATGTCAGATGTTACACATCATATGCGACTACTGTAAGGCTCGTATTTTTTAAAAAATTCTTCATCCTTCATTGCTTTCTGTCCAAAGAGTTGAGAGCTTCTTGTGTTTGTCCTGTAAGCAAATATTTGAACGATTACATTAAGCAAATATTATTTCAAGGAATGAATCTCCTCTTACAGTGGATTTAAAGTAGAAATTAAAAGATGACATTCAGTCTGCTTGAAGTTACGCTTCTCTTCTCCTGCCGGTAATCAAGGAGTACACTATTTGAGAAGTCTCTTTTAACACTGGGCTGAGATCTAATTATTTTAAGAGCACGTGTTCCGGAAGCAAAGAGCTTCATGTAGTCTTCCATGTAATTGAATTTACTACCAGCAAAAGCCTACGCCCTGGCTCTTTGCAATCTCTGAGTAGGAGCCTGTAAGATACAATAACAGCTATTTGCATTTGGTGAAAGACAAATCATTGATTCTCACAAACTGGAATTTATTACATGGTCAAGAACATTGTGGGGTTTCAAGCCATTTTTCAGTGTTGCCTTAGTAAACAAACGTTTGGTGCTTTTCAGTCGGTCAACACGAATGTACTCCAAAGAGCTGGGTTATGCCCTAATTCTGAAATAATTACACGAGATTAATAAATAGACTAGGATGATCAGTATCGATCGTCAAGCGATCATCATCAGGTCCATTACACTTAGGCTGTAAAATCTGTGTTTGAAAATACAGGTGAAAATATATACAATATATACAATTATTTATTTACATATTGTAAACATTTTCGACTGTCTAAGATCCCTTTCGGCACCTCGGCGTCTCAAAGGGACGTAAAACCAATAACTTTATTATTATTATTATTACTAACTTCTAAAATCCCTTTCTGGGCTGGAAATTGAACCCGGAGCCTCCAGGCGAGAGACAAATGCGCTACCCCAACACCACGGGGCCGGTCTACCTACTTCCGACCAAAATAGTAAAAGTTACACAGTCTATTAAAACCACCATAGACACACAGGTTATGAGACAAATGTAATGCACACCTAAGTACACGGGGCTGATGAGTAAGATGTTCCAAACCCGAAAACAAAATAACAGTAAGTTTAGATTGTAGGCTTTCGCAACCGGTGTCTAGTTTATCATCTAGGCTTACAGGATGGAGCCACGTCGTGTGTCGGTCATTATTTACCGACGTTTCGGCTGTCATTGCACCAGCCTTAGTCATTGGTACGAGTTTGTGTCTGTACTCAAACACAGTTACACAAACTATTACAATCACCATAGACACACAGGTTATCAGATAATTTCAATGCACAGTTTGAGTGCGGACACCAATTCGTACCCACTCATCCTCTCATGACTAAGGCTGCTGCAATGACAGCCGAAACGTCGGGAAACAGTCACCGACACACGACGCGGCTCCATCCTGTAAGTCTAGATGACAAAACAGTAAGTTTTTCAACATCCATTTTAAACAGTCCATTGGTCATTCGGTGACATCCCCTGCAATTTCTTCATTATCGAGTATTCGATTTCACGCGGAAGGAGATTTATAACCCCTCAACAGTATGCGCCAGTTTCTGTAATTGGTAGCTTTTTCCAGTAATTGGTAACACGGCTAGTATTTTAACACCACTGCATTACGGAGCGCAGTGGGACGGATGATACAGCTAATTTGGAGAATGGTTCAACCCGTTTATTCTAATGTATACTTGTTGTGAGTGCTCTATTTTCATCACAGTTCCTATTTGCATTCTATTACGAAGAGCTGATGAATGAATTCCACTTCCATTCCGCAATTGTTCGTGACTGGTTTTTTACATTTGCAAGTATAACGTACTCACTTCTAATTACTGGAATACGCTATTGATTTGTAAGTTTAGCCTAATTTCAGAATATGGAATCGCACGCTGAATATTACTTGTTAATGTGGGTAGATATACGGGGAGCGTGATGGCGCAGTGGCTTAGCTGCTCGTCTTTCACCCGGACGGCCGGGGTTCGAATCCCGGTGACAGCGGGGTGGAATTTTCACCTGAAAAATCACGTGGCGTCAGGAAGGGCATCCGGCCTTAAATCCCCGGCCAAAACCAAAATGAGCCTGGTTGGCTCCGGCGACCCCAATTAATTGGGAAAAGCCGCAGAAAAGAAGAAGAAAATGTGGGTAGATATACATGATGCAACTGTACATTTCTCATCTAAATAAAGAACAAGTAGTTCCGGAAGAACTAAATAGCCTATTTTCATATATCCTACTAATATCAATTGCCACTATGAACATAAAAATTGTCAGTTTGATTGCTGTAATAGACTCCTAGATATTGAGAACCGTCTAAATATGTTCACCATGTTGGATTGTTATATTATAGACCTTAGATTTATGTACTACTAGCAGGTACCCGCGGCTTCGCACGCGTCATAGTCTTTTCATATTGTTCATCATCATCTTGTACAGTTTCCAGCCCCAGGCTGGGTCTGTTTGGAACATAAGCCTCGCCACTTATTTCTTTCTTCCCACCATCTCTCCGCTGTCACTCTGGTCCAGTCCTCGCCTCTCTTCTTGACACATTCCTCCACTCCTTTCAGCCATCGATCTCTTGGTCTTCCCCTTGGTCGTTTCTTCTGCATCTGCATCTCATGTATCCTCTTGGGAATCTTCTTCTCATCCATTCTCTTTAAGTGTCCATACCACCTCAGTCTTGATGTCTCAATCCTACCTTGCAAGGGCTCCTCTTTCACCATTTCCCTGACCTTTTCATTCCTCACCCTGTCTCTTCTTGTTACTCCGATCCTACTTCGCAGGAACTTCATTTCACCTGCCTGTATTCTGCTTATGTCTCTTTTCTGCATTGTCCACGTTTCTGAAGCATAGGTCAGTATCGGGATATAGTAGCTTCTGTATAACACTTCCTTGCTTTTTTGTGGGACATCTTTATTCCACACTAAGCTCCTAATGCTTCTCAGAAATGCTTCTGCCTATCTGCCACGTTCCGTAATCTCTTTGTCATTTCTCCCATTTTCCTCCACTATACTTCCCAAGTACTTGAGACTTTCCACCTTCTTCAGCTGTCCACCTCCAAGTGTTATCCCACTCATTGGTCTGTCTTTTTTCCTGGTCGTTAACAGGATCTCACATTTACTGATGTTGAACTTCCATCCGTACTCTCCCACTGTTTCTTCCCAAGCCTTCAGTTGCTCCTGGATTTCCTCCTCCTTGTTTCCCCAGACCATGAGATCATCTGCAAACACCATTGCCTTCATCTTATCTTCTCCTATCTTTCCTGCTATCCGTGTTATTACCTCGTCCCTAACCACAATAAAGAGAAGGGGTGACAGCGCACTACCCTGTTTCAGGCCACTCATTTGTCTGAACCAGTCTGTTCTTTCCCCTCCAACTTTCACACAACTCACACTTCCACAATACATCTCCTTCACTCTGCCTACAGTCTCTTTTTCCACTCCCATGTTTTCCATTGCTTTCCAAACCTTCTCCCTACACACACTATCATAGGCCTTTTCGATGTCCAGGAAGGCCATCAACAGATCCTCTCCAAATTCGTAGTGGTGTTCCTGGAGCTGTCTCACTGAAAATATGAGATCCACTGTTGATCTCCCAGGTCTGAATCCATACTGTTCCTCTCTCAATTTTCTCTCCACTTTGGCTCGTATTCTACTTTCTAATATCTTTTCATATATCTTGGCACAGTGAGGTATGAGTGTGACTCCCCTGTAATTTCTACACTCCTTTCTGCTTCCTTTCTTAAATATTGGGACAATTAATCCTTTCTTCCAATCTTCTGGGGTCTTTTTCTCCTTCCATATCACCCTCATCACACGGTACAGCCACTGTTTCCCAACCTCCCCTGCTGCCTTCACCATTTCAACACTCACTTCATCCACACCTGGTGCCCTTCCTCCTTTCATCTTGTCTATAGCCATTTCCAGTTCTCTCCAAGTCAGGTCCTTTTCCATTCCTGTGTTGTCTTCTCCATCTTCCAATACATTGTCTTCCTCCCTATGACCATTTGGATTCAGCAAATCCTCTAAGTACTCTTTCCACACTGTCTTGAGTGCCTCTTTGTTGTGTACCTCAGTTCCGTTTTTGTCCATCATTACCACATCCTCTCGCAGACCTCTTCTCTTACTTTTGACCATCCCATAAAGTACTTTCTTATTTCCTCTGCTGTCTTCCTCCATCATCTCTGTCCACTTTACCATCCACTTCTTCCTCTCCTCTGCGACAATCTTGTTTGCTTCTTTCTTCTTTATCTTATAATCTTCCCTTGCCAGATCAGTTCTTTCCTGGAACCACACTCTGAAAGCCTTGTTCTTCCTTCCCACAGCTTCTTTTACTTTCTCATTCCACCATGGTGTCTCTTTACACCGCTTTCTGTTGCTTGTTCTTCCACATACTGCCACTGCAGCTTCCACCATTGTGTTTTTGAATTGCTTCCATTCCTCTTCCCCTGTTTTAGGATTGTCTGTTGGCATCTTTTCCCTTTTTCATATTGTTATTCAATGAAATGCAGGTTTAACCCCGTTCACACCCCTTTAGAACCTGAATATCCAAAATTCCCTCCTTAGTAGATGTTTTCGACACACAACAAACATATCCCCAAAATATCATTCTTCTAACTTTAATAGTTTTGGTTAGTCGATGAGAGTGAATATTCAAAAATCCTTCCTTAGTGGACGTTTTTCTTCCAGAATTTCACCCCTCCCCATGGGCTCCTTAAATTGGATCTATGAAAAACAGTCGAACCCCTATTTATTTATTTATTTATTTATTATTAAGCTGATTGTTTTCCTCTGAGTTTCAAACTCTGTTTTCCTCTGAGTTTCAAACTCCTCGCCTATGTCGATTAAGAGACGTACGCTCCGTTAGGAATCCTTCAACCCCCAATTTTCACCCCTTTCACCTCATAATATACACCATATCGATAAAACATTAGACATATGTTTGCTTATTTTTATTAATTAATTTATATGCCGAATATCACATCCCGAAATGAAACAACTCGTGAGATATTGTTAATCAATGAAATGCAAGTTTTACCCCCTTAACATCCTTTCAGAACATGAATATCCAAAAATCCATCCTTAGTGGACGTTTTCGACATACAACGATCATATCCCCCAAATTTTTTAAGTTTCTAACTGCAATAGGTTTGGTTGGGGGATGATGAGTGAATATCCAAAAATCCTTCCTTAGTGGACTTCCTTCCTCAGAATTTCACCCCTCCCCATGGGCCCCTTAAATTGGATTTATGAAACAACGGTCGACCACCTATTCACATATTTTTCAAGCTGATTTCCCCCCCCCCCCCCCCCCCCCCCCCCCGAGTTTCGTACTTTATGCCTCTGTCTTTTAATAGATACTTGCTCCGTTAGGATTCCTTCAACCCCCACTTGTCACTCATACACCTCATAATATACACTACATCGAAAAATACTCAGACATGTGTCTTCTTATTCTTAATGATGAGTTTATATGCCGAGTATCGCATCCCCCAAGGAAACCAATCGGGAGATATTGTTATTCAATTAAATGCAGGTCTACACCTTTAACACCTCTTTAGAATCTGAATATCCAAAAATCCTTCCTTGGTGAACGTTTTCGATATACAACGAAAATAAACCCAAAATGTCATGTTTCTAACTTCAATAATTTTGGCTGGGCGATGATGAGTGTGTGAGTAAATCAGGACATTTTCTTTAATTTATTTTTCAGAATTTCACCCCTCTCATGAACCCCTTAAATTGGATTTATGAAAAAAAAACGGTCGAACACCTATTTACTTACTTTTAAGATGTTCTTCCCACCTGAGTTTGATAAGTGAGTGAGTTAATCAGTTAGAAAACTTTCTTTCCTGTTTTTTCCCCCAGAATTTCACCCCTGTCCAAGGGCCATATAATCGGAATAATGAAAAAACGGTCGAACACCTATTTACTTATATTTTAAGCTGGTTTTCTTTCGCTCGAACACCTATTAACTTATTTTTAAGCTGTCTTTTTCCCCTGAGTTTGATGAGTAAGTGAGTTAGTCAGTAGTTAGGACACTTTCTCTCCTTTTCCACCGAATTTCATCCCACCCCATTGGCCCCTTAAATGGAATTTATGAAAAAAACGGTCGAACACCGATTTACTTATTTTATAAGCTGTTTTTTTCCGCTGAGTTTCAAACTTCTCGCCTATGTCGTTTAAGAGATACACGCTCCGATAGGAATCCTTCAAACCCCAATTTTTACCCCTTTCACCTTATATATACACCACATCGAAAAACCCTTACACACGTCTGCTTATTTTTAATGATTAGTTTATATGCCGAGTATCACATCCACAAATGAAACCACTCGTGAGATAACGTTATTCAATAAAATGCAGGTTTAACCCCCTTAAGACCCCTTTAGAACCTGAATATCCAAAAATCCTGTCTTAGTGTACGGTTTTGACATACAACGAACAACGAACATATCCCCAAAATCTCATGTTTCTAACTTCAATAATTTGGGCTGGGCGATGATGAGTGAGTGAGTGAGTGAGTGAGTAAGGACATTTTCTTTCATTTTTCTTCCAGAATTTCACCCCTCCCCAAGAACCCCTTAAATTTGAATTACCGTATGAAAAAAAACCGTCGAACACTTATTTACTTATTTTTAAGCAGTTTTCTGTCCCTGAGTTTGAGGAATGAGTGAGTCAGTCAATCAGTTATGACACTTTCTTACCTGCCCCCCCCCCCCCAGAATTTCACCCCTCCCCATGGGCCCCTTAAATTGGATTTATGAAAAAAAGAACGGTCGAACTCCTATTTACTTATCTTTTAAGCTGATTTTTTCCCGCTGAGTTTCAAACTCCTCGCCTATGTCGTTTAAGAGATACACGCTCCGTTAGGAATCCTTCAACACCCAATTTTCACCCCTTTCACCTCATAATATACACCACATCGAAAAACCCTCAGACACGTGTCTTCTTATTTTTAATGATGTGTTTATATGCCGAGTATCACATCCCCCAATGAAACCAATCGTGAGTTATTATTATTCAATGAAATGTAGGTTTAACCCCCTTAAGACCCCTTTAGAACCTGAATATCAGAAAATCCTCCCTTAGTGGACGGTTTTGACATACAATGATCATTTCCCCAAAATGTCATGTTTCTAACTTCAATAATTTTGGTTGGGTGATGGTGAGAGAGTCAAGACTTTTTCTTTCAATTTTCTTTTTTCAAATTTCACCCCTCCCCATGAACCCCTTAAATTGGGCTTATGAAAAAAACTGTCGAAAACCTATTTACTCATTTTTAAGCATTTTTTAGCCTACTTTCGATTTTTGCAAAAAATGAAAGTAGACTTATGAGATCAACACAGGGCGAAAAAAAGTGTGTCTGTCTGTGTGTGTGTATGTGTGTGTGTGAGTCTGTGTGTGTGTGTGTATGTGTGTCTGTGTGTGTGTGAGTGTGTGTACTCTGAATGTCTGTCCCCCCCTATCAATTCGAACACGGTGAATGCGAATTGAACGAAATTTGGTACAAAGGTAGCACTAGCAAAGGACACCTCAGTGTCATGTTTTATATCGCCGCCATCTTGACGGAAACGTAATGGCGGCCACACAAATGTTCAAAGCTTAAATCAAATTACGACCAACCTAATCATCCGATCTCTACCAAATTTTGCAACAACATACCTTTATGGGGGGAGCATCCTTTGACCAAACCAATAGGTCATCAGCGTAATAGTTTGCGGATGGCGGCCATCTTTGTGTGAAAATCGATTCCCCCTATTAATTCGAACACGGTGCAACCGAATGGAACGAAATTTGGTACAGAGGTAGTACTAACAAAAGGCACCTCAGTGTCGTGTTTTATATCGCCGCCATCTTGACGGAAACGTAATGGCGGCCACACAAATGTTCAAAGCTTAAATCAAATTACGATTAACCTAATCATCCGATCTCCACCAAATTTTGCAACTACATACCTTTATGGAGGGAGCATCCTTTGACCAATCTAATAGGTCATTCACCTGATAGTTTGCGGATGGCGGCCATCTTTATGTCAAAATTGATTCCCCCTATTAATTCGAACACGGTGGAACCGAATGGAACGAAATTTGGTACAGAGGTAGCACTAGCAAAGGGCACCTCAGTGTCATGTTTTTTATCGCCGCCATCTTGACTGAAACGTAATGGCGGCCACACGAATGTTCAAAGCTTAAATCAAATTACGATTAACCTAATCATCCGATCTCTACCAAACTTTGCAACTACATACCTTTATGGAGGGAGCATCCTTTGACCAATCTAATAGGTCATTCACCTAATAGTTTGCGGATGGAGGCCATCTTTATATCAAAATTGATTCCCCCTATTAATTCGAACACGGTGGAACCGAATGGAACGAAATTTGGTACTGAGGTAGTACTAGCAAAGGGCACCTCAGTGTCATGTTTTATATCGCCGCCATCTTGACTGAAACGTAATGGCGGCCACACGAATGTTCAAAGCTTAAATCAAATTACGATTAACCTAATCATCCGATCTCTACCAAATTTTGCAACTACATACCTTTATGGAGGGAGCATCCTTTGACCAATCTAATAGGTCATTCGCCTAATAGTTTGCGGATGGCGGCCATCTTTGTGTCAGAATTGATTCCCCCTATTAATTCAAACACGCTGAAACCGAATGGAACGAAATTAGGTACAGAGATAGCACTAGCAAAGAGCATCTCAGTGTCATGATTAATATCGCCACCATATTGACAGAAACGTAATGGCGGCCACACGAATGTTTAAAGCTTAAATCAAATTACGACTAACATAACCATCCGAACTCTACCAAACTTTGCAACAACATACCTTTATGGAGGGAGCATCCTTTGACCAATCTAATAGGTCATTCGCCTAATAGTTTGCGGATGGCGGCCATCTTTATGTCAAAATTGATTCCCCCTATTATTTCGAACACGGTGGAACCGAATGAACGAAATTTGGTACAGAGGTAGCACTAGCAAAGGGCAACTCAGTGTCATGTTTTATATCACCGCTATCTTGATGGAAACGTAATCGCGGCCACCCAAATGTTAAAAGCTAAAATGTAATTACGACCAACCTAATAATCTAGTCTCTACCTAATTTTGCAACACCATATCTTTATGTGGGAAACATATTCTGACCAAACTGCAAGAACATCAGCCCAATAGTTTGCAGATGGTGGCCAAGTATGTGTGCAAATCGATTCCCCCTATCAATTCAAACACCGTGAAACCGAATTGAACGAAATTTGGTACAGAGGTAGCACTAGCAAAGGGCACCTCATATTCATGTTTAATATCCCTATAGCACGTTGTATTTCAACAAGCTCCTACAACCAACATTCAATCATACTCCTTGAAAAGGACAAAGAGTTATAACAATACCCATGCATTTAGGAGAAAGTAGGCTATATGTTCTTTACTGAACATCTTGTTTCCCCTGAGTTTGATGAGTGAGTCTGTCAGTCAATCAGTTAGGACACTTTCTTTCCTGTTTTTCTCCCCCAAAATTTCACCCCTCCCCATGGGCCCCTTAAATTGGATTTATGAAAAAACGGTCAAACACCTATTTACTTATTTTTTAAGCTGATTTTTTTTCCGCTGGGTTTCAAACTCCTCGTTTATGTCGTTTAAGAGATACACGCTCCGTTAGGAATCCTTCAACCCCCACTTTTCACCCCTTTCACCTCATAATATACACCCCATTGAAAAACCCTCAGACACGTGTCTTCTTATTTTTAATGGTGAGTTTATATGCCGAGTATCACATCCTTCAATGAAACCAAGCCGGAGATATTGTTATTCAATGAAATGCAGGTGTACCCCCTTAACACCCCTTTAGAACCTGAATATCCAAAAATCCTTCCTTAGTGGACGTTTTCGACTTACAACGAACATATCCCCAAAATTTCATGTTTCTAACTTTAATAGTTTTGGCTGGGCGATGATGAGTCAGTCAGTCTGTCAGTCAGTCAGTCAGTCAGGACACTTGTTTTTATATAAGAGATTACATGAAGATTATTGTGTAGGTGTTTTATTCAAACTTCAATCGCATGATTAGGACACAAGAAATAAAAGCGGGATTTTAAAACTTCGCTCAGCCACCATCTTGTGGTTATGAAAATAATTTAAATGAATTAGATGCTAGTCGATTAAAATTTGTATAATCATATACCATATCAAGTTTCACTGCTCTCGGATGGTTAAAACGCAAGAAACATCCATTTGAATATTTAAATTTCGCGTCACCGCCATGGTGGATTTGTGCTCGCCAGGTTATTGAACGTCCCATAGGTGAACGTATGCGTATAGCCTCTATACACTTTAAAAATTCAGTTTGATTGCTGTAGTAGATTAATAGATTTTGAGAACCGTCTAAATATTTCGGATGGTCGCCATGTTGGATTTAATATATGTAGGCCATAGAGTTATATACTATTAGATGATGATTATTGTGTACGTTCATTATGCAAATGTTGATTTCGATCGCATGATTAGATCACAAGAAATAATAACTTAATTTTCGAAATTCGCATAGCCGCCATCTTGACGTTACGTAAACAAGTGAACTAAATTAGATACCAGTGCATTACAATGTGTATCAACATTTGCTGTACGAAGTTTCATTGCGTTTGGATCATTAAATCGCGAGAAAATCTATTTAAAACTTTCAACTTCGCTTCGCCGTCATGTTCGTTTTGTAGTTAACCGGTTTTTGAAAGTCCCATAGATGAACGTCCAGTAGTGCCCTTTATCTCCGTACAAAATTTCATGGTGATGCCGGTAATAGTTTCAGAGATATAGAATGCCGGTGAAATATTTTGCACAGCCGCTATCTTGAGGTTATGTAAACAATTGAACGAAGTTAGATGTCGGTGCATTACAATGTGTATAATCATATACTGTACCAAGTTTCATTGCGTTTGGTTGGTTAAATCGCGAGAAACGTCTATTTAAAAGTCGCAAATTCGCTTGGCCGCCATGTTGGCTTTGTAGTTACCAGGTTTTCAAAAGTCACATAGGTGAACTTCTATTAGTTTCCTTTATCACCGTAAAATATTCCATGGTGATATTGGTAATAGTTTCGGAGATATTGAATGCTGGTGAAAGATTTCGCAGAGCCGCCATGTTGGATTAGTGAGACTAACAAAATTTGAAGGGCACGGTCGGGATCACCCGGAATAGTGCTGTGAACTTACTGAGTTTCATTGAAACCGCTCCAGCCGTTTAGAAGTTAATAAGGGGGACACAAAAATCCTCACACACACACACACGCACACACAGACAGACAAACGGACAAAAGGTGATCTTAAAATCCTTTTTTTTTTCATTAATGAAAATAGACTATAAATGGAGGTCAATAGGATCAATTTCGAGCTATGTTAGCGCAAATAATTCCTTGAATAGGAAAATTAACTGTGATATGAATTCAGTAATAATTTCTTTGTTTTTTCCTTTTTTCTTTTTTTTCTTTTGAAGGGTGGAAGAAATGCATTTATGCACAGAGTTTCGGGCTCCTGAGTAGCAGACTACCGACTAAAACTCCACCCGTTACTTCTGAACACTAGCATGGAACCGATTATCACATTACTTCAGGCTATATTCATGTTCTCTTTGCCCTTAGGGCACTCTTCCCTAGTGAATTATCTTCAATGGCGATCCAGATATGTCTTCTTTGTTCGGACGATATTTTCAACAAAACTTGCTACCAGCTTCCAATTTTTTTCATTTTCTAGCATCACCGCAATAATATTGACAGGAGATATCTCCACCTCAATGTGCTCATGAAGAGACTGTCTATTTTGCACCCACCGTCCACAAGAGGAGAAGGTGTGATTAGCATTATCTAGCTCATTAACACAGTAGATACAATTTGTTCCCCATCGTCTTAAGATATGAACAGAAGTACCCTTGCCCAGTCAAGAACTGAGTGAGATTATAACCAACCTCAACATGTTTTCTCTCTGTCCAAACCTGCACCTGTGGGATTTTTCTCTTAGTCCACTGGCTTGGGTTTCCTTGATCCCATTTGATCTGCCAATTATATGAGGTTTGTACTCTTGCTGTTCGTCTTGCATTTTGTAAACCTACCTCAGATTTCCTCCAGTAAATGTACTTGAGTTCTTTCGCAAGAACAAAAATGGAATTATCCCAGCAATAAAAAGAACTGCTTCTTCTGAGACCGTGCGATATGCAGATGCCACCCGCAAAGCACCCCACCTCTGCACCTGCGCTAGGGGCTTCCTAAAAAATTCCTTATCCAGGACATCGGCCCATATCCCCGCTCCATACAGCAGAATAATAATAGTAATAATAATAATAACAAAAATAAAATACCATGCATTCGTACATGGTATTAAAGACGAATAAAGAGAAGATGACTTCGTAGTTCCACCTTTTGAAACAACAATAACTAACGAAAAATTAAGTGAATTAATCCACAACTAGTTGAAACCCGTCAAAACATGACGGTCAAAGGGAAAATATTTACTGAAGAATCTCCTTATATAGGCCTAATGTACATTCTTTGTACGATTATGATTTGGCTCTATTGAAACTATAAGGGCGTTAAAAGCTTGCACTCTTGACATTGCACTCTTGACATTGCATAATACTGCTGGCAATGACTGAAAAATTGATTAGGCAAATTGAGACCTGTACGTTCCAGAGTTTCCCTTTGAGCTTTATTGATTTTGATAGAGTATGCCAAACGAATTGGAAAATATTGCCCCTTAAATGAAAATTATAGTGTTATATCGGATGGTATTAAATCAAGTCGAAGGATTAGACATCTCTGCCTAATTTTAACTGCATTTATTATTTCCAAATCCAAGCAATATGGTTGCATTAAGGAGCCCTTGGGTAACCTTCAGATTTCTAAGCAGCATAAATATGGGTCAAGCATTTAGAGTATGTGGAGGCAAATCTTATAATTCCAAGGAATTCAAGAACTCTGAGGGGTCTAATACAACTGGCCGCAAACCGTCGCTTATAATTTTGGAATATAACGAAGAAATGCGATGATGTGCAAAACATGACGGTCATTGGGAAAATATTTACTGTAGGACTTTCTTATATGCATTCTCTGTATGATTACAGAGAAAGATCGAATTTGCAACATATAACTGGCCATTACTGAAAACTTGCGTTACGTTTGCGTTAACCTTTTTCCCCTCCGGGGTTGTCTTTTCCCACGGAGTAAGCGAGGGGTCCCACCTCTACCGCCACTAAAGGCAGTGTCCTGGAGCTTGTGACTCTGAGTCGGGGATACAACTCGGGTGTGTGACCAGCACTACGCCCAGGCGGCCTCACTTGCAAAGCGATCAGGGACCTGATGAAGGGATGGTGAGAGCGGGAGGGTTAGGCCAGGAAGTGGGAAGGAGGCGGCCGTGGCCTTACGGTAGTTACCATCCCGGCATTTTCCCGAAGACGAAGTTGGAAACCACGGAAAACCACTTCGAGGAAGGCTGAGGTGGGAATTGAATCCCCTCTACTAATTTGGACCACCGGAGGCAGAGTATACCCCGTTCCAGTCCTCATACCACTTTTCAAAGTTCGTGGCAGAGCCGGGAATCGAACTCAGGACGGGGCGGCAGCTAACCATGCCGACCACTACGCTACAGAGGCGAGCTTCGGAGGCAACGACTGAAAACTTGATGAGGCAAATAGCGACCTAAACGTTCCCGAGTTCCCCTTCAGCTTTATTGATTGTGATAAGGTATGGCAAGCGATTGGAAATTGGTGCTCTGAACGAAAATGGAAGTGTTTTATCGGATTAAATAAAGTCGAAGGATTAGAACTCTCTGCCCAATATTATCTGCACTTATTATTTCCAAATCCAAGCAATTCTCATACATAATTCATACAATTAATCTGGCACCATTTAGGAGCTTTTGGGAAATGTTCAGATTCCTAAGGAGAATAACTGTGGCTCGAACATTAGGAGTATGAATATGTGGAAGCAAAATTCCGAGGAATTCAAGAATTCTGTAAGAAGTATCTGGCTTTCATATTCATTATTTAATCTGTAACAGTGGTGTATACTTTTGTTACCTTAGTGTTTTAAATATATATGTGGCAACGTCAATCGCGCCGAATTTTGTTTACGGGAATGCTAAGAGTAAAATATGTTTTGTCAATGGAATAGCAATACCAAGAAATAAAAGTACGGAAATAAAAAAAGGGACGGAGGTGGGACTCGAACAGCTCCCATTGCGCGATGCATAAATGAAGAGTTCTTGCCTCTACGACCTGAGCTAACGAACCACTGGTAAAATCGAGCAAAATTAAGACAGTTTAACTACATAGTCCCTACACACTCGACTGTCAGTTTACGTGTTTCAACATTTTCCGTCGGGTATAGCCTAAATGTATTCCAGTATATATCGTGGGAACGTCATAAATAATGTTCCCTTCCTTTATACTTCTTATAAATAAGTATCAAATTGAAACGTGATGCACTTGTAACCGCCATGACTGTCATGATGCAAGGTGATTGTACGCATGCGTGAGGGGCGAGAATTCTGCAATTTTCTATATTAATTTAAAAATATACGAATTCCTTAGTTTACGGGAATGCTAAGAGTTAAATACGTTAAAACCTTACTAATACTCCTTGGTTAAACAATATTTCAGTGGTAAAAAAATAAATATTAGCGAGGGCTGGGATCGAACCGGTGAACCTTGGAACAGCAGTCAGTCGTCTTAACCACATAGCTACTCACGCACTCATGATCAGCAACAGATGCAGCCGTTCATTATCTTCAAAAGCGGCTGTCTGAAGGAAATAATCCATTTCATTATCCAAATAAATCAATGTTGCACATTCGTATAAGTTCATACTGTTATTATATTTTATTGTCAGAACTTGGTTAATGTATGTTTTCAATTACATGGAAGCTTATTAAATAACTTACATTTTAATGGACTTCTCACCGCCATTTTGTCATGACCCCAGGCGGATTGTGCGCATGCGTGATCGGCAAGAATTCTGCTATTTTCTATATTACTTCAAAAATATACCGTAATATATTTGTTTATTTTAGAGACACTCTGCAAATCTAGAGGCCAAGAGCTTTCGTTAGAGTGCTCTACGAAGTAAATCGGTTCTGTCGTTCTCTCAATCTCGTGGTAACAAAAATCACCTTACTGTTTTAAATATATAGATTTGTTAGAGGTTATTTTCCCATGCTTTTCAGAAAATTAAAAGTAGCCTCTAACAAATTGTAGGTTAGTCCACTTGTGCAGGGATGCCGCAGTTTTGGCTTATTTTCATCATAGGAAAATATAGGCTTACGAGATCACATTTTGTCCGTGTGTGTGTGATTCTGGGTATTCACCTGTATAATTGATAGCCCGGTAGCAATGCACGGAATTCCACATCTGATTATGTGGATAAACATGTAATCATGTGTTTGCTATCTGCGATGGAAACACATTTATTACAGGAGGTAGACCATGCATCAGTTGTCAAACAATGACATATCGTACAGTACTTGATAAAAGAACGGAAAGCGGGAACGATATTTAAAAACCTGTTCACTGCAACTGAAAAGAAGATAAAACTAACGTGTTGCAGAAACAAAACACAGGATTATGGATACGCTTTAAGGGGACCTTGTAGACTAGAAGTGTCATTTGTAAAGTCGAGCAATTTGGATTCATTACATTATTATTTGTTATGTCTTCTTCACTACTAATATCAAATGACTTTCACGTGGCCGCTACTCGAAGCTGCACAGACCGTTTGTAGAGAACCGGCAACTTGAGTAGCATGATGACCTGTTTCCTGGTATCCAGGTTACTACAGCTTCTTTTGATTTGCTCCGTGTGAAGAGGGCTTAACCTTTTCTGCTCGTGTGTCGACCTGAGCTCGACAGCCTTCACTTAGCGTTATAGCTAGTGAGTCGACCCTGAGTCGACACAATGTTTGGTCGCTCGTTTCTAGGTTACCTGGCATGCCAGGGCTTTTGTACTTCGTTTGGTAACTGCTGGCCCCTTCCGGAAACTGGAAGGAACCAAACGGGAGTGTTTTAGTCTCTCATTGCTCGGCAAATCTGCTCCGTTTCCTTGACATGGAAAGCATTCACGGTGAAGCAACACGGCGGCGCGGCGCCTCGTTTGTAGGTTACCTGGCATGCCAGGGATTTTGTACTTCGTTTGGTAAGTGTGGTTCCGGAAACCGAAAGAAACCGAACCGGAGTGCTTTAGTTTCTCTTTGCTCGGCAAGACTGCTCCGTTTCCTTGACATTTAAAGCAGTCGCGGTAAAACAACATGTCGTTATAGCTCGTGTGTCGACCCCGAGTCGACACATTGTTTGGCCGCTCGTTTCTAGGTTACCTGGCATGCCAGGTCTTTTGTACTTCGTTTGGTAAGTGCTGGTCCCGGAAATCAAAAGTAACGAAACACGAGCGTTTTGGTTTCTCTTTGCTCGGGAAAACTGCTCCGTTTCCTTGACATGAAAAGCAGTCGCGGTGAAGCAACATGGCGGCGCACAGTCTGACCGAAGCTGAGATCCGGGCGTCTATTTCGGCTGATTTTGTTGATAGTAACCGTAAGAGCGATGCAATTTTTGAATCTGGCGATGAAAATGATATATCCGTGAGTGATTCATGTGGCGATATTGATATCAGCGTCGCAAGAAATCATGGAGGAGGCGATAACATTATGTGAAGCAATCAGGGTCAATCCAGGCATTTGCTTTGAACGCTTCCACACACTCAATACATACCGTTAAGAAAGTTACAAACATTATTTTGTGTCATGTAAATGCCATACTTTCATTAATTTTGTACTTCCTTCCTGTATATTGTTACAACTAGTACTTAATACCAGGTTTTAAAATATGAAGAATGCTGACAGAAATAAATACGAGTTGAGAGAAACCGGGACTTACAATAATTCGAGTGAAAAGCGCTTTAAGCTGCGTTTTCCTCCAGTAGCGTTACCGCTTTCTAGGGGCAGTAATGTGACGGCGAATTACATCACAAAATCGTTCCTCATAGAAACAAAGGTGTTTGGATTTCTAGTATGCGTTGACTACCACCGTCACATAAAATTGCATTGACGTCATTCATATAACAGTGGCGAGTGCGGTAGCAAACAGTTTGTCAACGTTTTTTTTACGGTATACGGTGTTTGCTCAAAGTAATCTATACTAATATAATAAAGCTGAAGAGTTTGTGTGTTTGTGTGTTTATGTGTTTAAATGTTTAAACGCGCTAATCTCTGGAACTACCAGTCCGATTCGAAAAATTCTTTTTGTATATGATAGCCTGATTCAAGAGGAATAGTTTAAGACATGTAGCATCAGGCTACACCTCTCAGGTAATCTTCAAGATTGATTTTTGTTCAGTAAGTCGATAGAACAAGTGCTCCCGAACAGCTCTATCCGCATGCGCTGGCGTTATGGTTAGTGATACGTACACCGTTTCACCTATCTGAACCAAAATTTGAATACTTACACTTTGGAACCTGATGGTAACACTATCTACGTGAAATTTATGACAGACCAGTCCACTCGCATTTCCTGCATTTAGGCCCTTTGGTTCAAATCTACACCTTTTTCCCGATATAAACCAAAATGTGTATACTTACTATTTGGAACCCTGAAAGTAACACTGTTTACATGAAATTTCGGACAGACCACACCATCCCTTGCATTTAGGCCCTTTGGCACAAATCTACACCGTTTCACCGATCAGAACCAAAATGTGTATACTTACCCTTTGGAACTCTGCGAGTAACACAGTCTGCATGACATTTCGGACAGACCACTCCATTCCCTGCTTTTAGGCCCTTTGACACAAATCTACACCGTTTCACCGATCTGAAACAAAATTTGCATACTTACCCTTTGGAACCCTGCGAGTAACACTGCCTACATGAAATTTATGACAGACCAGTCCATTCCCTGCATTTAGGCCCTTTGGCACAAATCTACACCCTTTCACCAATCTGAACCAAAAGTTGTATACTTACCCTTTGGAACCCTGCGAGTAACACTGTTTACATGAAATTTCGGACAGACCACACCATTCCCTGCATTTAGGCCCTTTGACACAAATCTACACCGTTTCACCGTTCTGAACCAAAATGTGTATACTTACCATTTGGAACCCTGCGAGTAACACTGCCTACATGAAATTTATGACAGACCAGTCCATTCCCAGCATTTAGGCCCTTTGGCACAAATCTACTCCCTTTCACCAATCTGAACCAAAAGTTGTATACTTACCCTTTGGTACCCTGCGAGTAACACTGCCTACATGAAATTTATGACAGACCAGTCCATTCCCTGCATTTAGGCCCTTTGGCACAAATCTACAGCGTTTCACCGATCTGAAATTTTGGACTGACCCCTCCATTCCCTGCATTTAGGCCCTTCATCACAAATCTATACCGTTTCACCGATCTGAACGGCAATTTGTATACTTACCCTTTGAAACCCTGCGAGTAACACTGACTGCATGAAATTTTGGACTGACCCCTCCATTCCCTGCATTTAGGCCCTTCATCACAAATCTACACCGTTTCTCTTAATTGCACCAAATTTTACATACACTTTGAAAGCCTGCTGCTGACACTGTTCACTTGATATTTTGGACAACGCTCCCCATTCCCTACATTTGGAATAACAGACAAAATTAACTTGAAAACCACGTATTAAGGCCCCAGAACCATTCATGTCCGTAGTAGTGCACCTGTAAGAGTATTTGATTAAGTCTGTTGTTGACGGGCAGTTCGGGCGGCTTCACGTCACCTCTACCAGTGTTCTGGTGCAGAATTGCGAAAATAGTTGCATCTTGGGGGGTAATTAGTACACGAAGATTTCTTAGGCCGCTTTAAACAGTTATCGTCATGAAAATATTATGCCTCTGTATAAGTGCAATGGTGTTGGTGCAGTAACTTGAGGTTATCATCTGCAATAAGCGTTGGTGCTTTAAAATTACCTTCATTTATTCTGAAACTTATCGTTGAGCGCTATGTGGCGATAAATGTTACTATTGTTACCTCAGTAGCTCGGGACAGCCTAAGTTTGCCAAAGAGTTCTGATTATTTTCCTACGGCGCTATGCGACAAAAGTCGACACTATTGGTGTCTACATTTCTAATATCCAATGAGATATAGGCCCTAGGCAGTGTCTTTTGTTTCACTTACTGTTCTTTCTATTATTTTTTTTTTTTTGTAAATTTGTTTGTAAATTACATGTGTCAGTGCTGTAGTTAGTCAATAGCTGTTTCCCTATTCATAATTATCATTACAGGAAATTGACCTGAATGTTACGTCCATTATACTGTACTGTTTATCACCCCCACTACACCCACCACCACCACCACCACCACCACCACCACCACCACCACAAAAAGATATATTATTAAAATATTGGTTTCTGTTAGTTAAAGTATCATGTGCCAGTTCTGTAGTAGTATTCATTATCATCCATAAAACAAATAAAGCTACCGGGCGAAGCCGGGCACTACTGCTAGTGAATTATATACAATGACTGATAAGATAATAATATATTGGAGTATGGAAGAAGAGGAAACATTAGTAGATTTCGTGACTGGCAGCGTGGCTCAGTAGTACTTTTCTCGCTTGCTGAGCTAAAGATAGTGGGATCGAATCCCAGCACAGTCAGTTGGCATTTGAGAGTGCGTTAATGTGAGGGAGACGTGTCAGCAGGTTTACTGGCAAATTATGTAGATCCCCTTCAGAGAAAAATTCCGGCACCCCCGCGTCTCTAAAAGCCGAAGCAATCAAAAAGGACGTACAACCAATAACAATGTCAATAGATTTCATAAATAATCATGAGGCATTGTATAATGTGAAGAGTGAAGTTAAAATTCACAGAGTTTCTGCTCAGGAGATATTTGTATTTTGTGTCTATTGTTCGGCATTGAAGTCATGTCATCTTTAATGTATTATAATTCAGAATATACTCAAATAACACTGGTGTCACCGAAAATATTCTCTGAATTTATCTTCATTTCAATGCAGATGACTAATTTCATATGCACCTTCTGTAGGACGCCTTTTAAAAATATCACTTCCCCCCAAACGTTCCCTACCGTCTTCGGATGACCCTTCTTCTTCAAAAAATATTACGAGCGTCAGGGCAAGATCAAGTTGCCTCCGTAGCGTAGCGGTCAGCATGGTTAGCTGCCGCCCCGGAGGTCCTGGGTTCGATTCCCGGCTCTGCCACGAAATTTGAAAAGGAGGTAGAGGACTGGAACGGGGTTTACTCAGCCTCGGGTGTTCCAAATGAGTAGAGGGGGTTTGATTCCCACCTCAGCCATCCTTGAAGTGGTTTTCCGTGGTTTCCCACTTCGTCTTCGGGCAAATGCCGGAATGGTACCTTCGTCAAGGCCACGGCCACCTCCTTCCCTCTTCCTTGTCTATCCATCCTGACCTTCCATTACCTTCCCTCATGAGGCCCCTGTTCGCTTTGCAGGTGAGGCCGCCTGGGCGACGTGCCAATCACACCTCACCAGTTGTATCCCCTCCGATTAGATGTTCCCAGCTCTAGGACACTGCCCGTAGAGGCGGTAGTGGTGAGTTCCCTCGCTGAGTCCGTGGGTTCCACCAATCTGGAGGGTAAACGACTAAGAAGAAGAAAAGAAAGAAATAAAAAATGTCAAGATCATCCATTTCTTATTTCACTTCATGACAACACGCCGTCACGACACACATATAATAATAAATAATAATATCGTATGACCTCGGGTGCCGGGTGCAAGCTTTGTAATTTGACACCCAGAGGGTAGCTTGCATGTCAAATTTCGTTGTTCCTTGAATCACTATGAAAGTCAAGGATGTTAGTTATCTAAGCTCCTTGAGCACTATAACGCTTTCTAGTAGAGAAATGAGGAACTTGTTGTTGGCAGATATTCCCGAGATTAATTTTGCCATTATGAATACGGCCTACTGAATTCAAATGGGTTCTTTGACATGCCTACATAGTATGACATACGTGTCGTATTTTTGCCGCCTTTCAAAAATCACTTACCATGGCCAGGAGCAAACCTGCAATCTTGGGGTTAGTAGACCGACACGCTATCCACTCACTCATCGTGGCTCTAACTTTACACCATTGTTCACAGTCAAGACGGTCCCAGTTTCTATACGTCATTCGCCGCCACATTACGGCCGCTCGAGTGTGGTATCGCTACTGGAGGAAACCGCAGCTTTATTACTGAAAGGATAACATCCTCTGCTGATGAAACCCCAGTACAAGTCACTGTGCAATTCCCATGCCCTCGGGCTTGGTTTACGTCATTTCACAAGCCACTGATTTCGGAAAGGACATTGCTCAATTCCGGAACACCTATTAAAAGAAGAGGAGAGGCTACAGGGATGACAAATATTTGTTTGACGCCACTGGCAGCTGTCACTCCAATCGGTAGGCTATATCATGCGTTCACTAGGTAGCAGGACAAATACGACACGGTGGCTCTAATTGCCAAACTATGTCAAACGTCATAAGGACACGGAAGCTGAAACTATGACAGATTTTGACTGACATGTAGCGGATGGGTTCAGTATTGGCAGGTGATTAGTTTGCGGAGTGTAATATGCTGTCTACTTTTACAACATCGTGGTCCATCCTCCTCTTGGCGAGCATTCTTAGCTATCATTCCTGAGGACGAGGATCGATTCCCAGCTCTGACAAACATTTAATGTTGGTCTGAGGACTGGAACGGAGTTCACTCAGCCTCGTGAGGAAGAACTGAGGAGATATGCGTTTGATTCCTACTTCAAGTATCGTAGACGTGGTTTTCCCACTTCTATTCTAGGCAAATTGCCAGCACTGGCAGTTAGAGTGAACAGTCTCTTCCTGATTGTCTGGCAGGAAATCAGTTGAGAGTTTCGTGCTTTCTGGTGTATTCTGCCCGTCTATTCGTAGTAGTGTTCATAACAAGCTTAAGTAAGGGACGTCCATGGTTTGCGCTCACTTGCGTAGGATTCGTTTTGATACGGTAGCAAGTTTAACGAATTTGTGCCTGTTGCAAAATTAATCTTGTGTTAATGAAGATGATGTGTGGTTTGTCTGAAAAAGATTTCAATAAAAATAGTGGACTGCCATCACGTCGGTCCAATACATTGTTTACATGTGTGTTTATATAGATGTCAAGCACTCAAACGGTGATGAAAATGGATAGAACGAATAAGAAAACCTGGTATTATTTATTATAACCTTTCCAAGGCAGCAACAGTCTCATCCCTGGGAGAACAGTATCATAATATTTTCTAAATATGTTTTAATAATATTAGCACTATTGTCGGAGTTGTACGCGTCTGGATCCTGGCCCTCTTCACGTAATATCAAACAGGATGCTATATCAAACATCATCACATTCAAAGAGATTTGAATATAATTTATAAATTCCTTTTTTATAAGTGACACACATTAGTGTATACATAAGAGCGTTACTCTGTTTTAAAGCAGCTGCCTTAATAGAGAAAACCGGCAGTTGTCTCATTCTCAACAATGCGAACATCCTACGTCCTTCTGATATCAGACAGCGCCATTCTGCTCATTTTATGAAGTTTTATTTGACATTTCTGGTATTCATAACTGTAGATGGTTATTGAGTTTTTAAGGGGCGGAACTATAATAAATTCAGAACGTTAATAAGAGTACATTAATGTTCAAGTTGATCCTTCAAGTGTTTTTCCATGATTTAACTGTGTAAGTTTGGAGGTTCAGAATATGTCTTCAATGGCGTGTAGTGTCTGTGTCTGTATTAACCTCAGTATATTCTGGAAGAGGTAGGGTGCAAGGTGGCGCTGTCTGCCTCTCACTAAGGTGGACCGGGTTCGATTCCCAGATATTCATATGAGATTTTTGAAGGTGAAATATCACATCCTGTGGTTCAGAAGTCACGTAAAAAAAAGATCCCATGGCTCATAATTGCAAAAATATCATGTAAAACTACAAGCTTCCTTTCTTTTCATATTCTAGAACGGCGTTGCTCCATTAATTCAATTCTGTTCCAAATAATGAGGAAGATTTTCGTGTTGGAAGCCATTTTTAGCCTATCTTCATTTATGAAAAAATAGGCTTATGAGATCACCTTTTGTCCGTGTGTCTGTCTGTGTGTGCGTGTATGTGTGTGAGGATTTTTGTGAGTCCCCCCTAATAACTTCTAAACGGCTACAGAGATTTCAACTAGACTCTGTAAGTTCATAGCACTATTCCGGTCGACTCCAACCGTGTCCGTCAAATTTTGTTACGCCTCACCAATCTAACATGGCGGCTGTGCGAAATATTTCACCAGCATTCAGTATCTCCGAAACTATTATCGATATCACCCTGGAATTTTGTACGTTGATAAAGGGAACTACTAGAAGTTCACCAATGTGACTTATGAAAACCTGGTAACTACAAAACCAACATGGAGGCCAAGCGAAGTTGCGACTTTTAAACAGATGTTTCTCTTGATTTAACCAACCAAACACAATTAAACTTGGTACAGTATATGTTTATACACATTGTACTGCACCGACATCTAACTTCGTTCAATTGTTTACATAACCTCAAGATGGCGGCTGTGCGAAATATTCACCGGCATTCTATATCTCCGAAACTATTACCGGTACCACCATGAAATTTTGTACGAAGATAAAGGGCACTACTGGAAGTTAATCTATGAGCCTTTCAAAAACTGGTTAACTACAAAACGAACATGGCGGACAAGCGAAATTGAAAGTTTTAAATAGACTTTTCTCGCGATTTAATGATCCAAACGCAATGAAACTTGGTACAGCAAATGTTTATACACATAGTAATGTACTGGTATCTAATTTAGTTCAATTGTTTACGTAACCTCACGATGGTGGCTGTGCGAATTTCAAAAATTAAGTTTTTATTTCTGGTGCTCTAATCATGCGATCGAAATCAACATTTGCATGATGAACGTACACAATAATCATCATCTAATTGTACATAACTCTATGGCGTACATATATTAAAATCCAACATGGGGACCATCCGAAATATTTAGACGGTTCTCAATATCTATTAATCTACTACAGCAATCAAACTGAAATTTATAGAGGCTATAAGCATAGGTCCACCTATGGGACGTTCTATAACCTGGCGAGCAAAAATCCAACATGGTGGCGACGCGAAATTTAAATATTCAAATGGGCGTTTCTTGCGTTTTAACCATCTGAGCGCATTGAAACTTGAAACGGTATATGCTTATAAAAAAATTAATTGACTGGCATCTAATTCATTAAAATTATTTTCATAACCACAAGATGGCGGCTGGGCGAAAATTTAAAATCCCGCTTTTATTTCTTGCGCCCTAATCATGCGATTGAAGTTTGAATAAAACACCTACACAATAATCTTCATGTAATAGTACATAAATCTAAGGCCTATAATATAACAATCCAACATGGTGACCATCCAAAATATTTAGACGGTTCTCAATATCTACGAATCTATTACAGCAATCAAACTGACAATTTGTATGTTGATAGAGGCAATTAATATTAGTAGGATATATGAAAATAGGCTATTTAGTTCTTCACTTGTTACTCCTGCCTTTGTGATCAAAAATTGATGCTTTTCAGTCGGTCAACACAATTGTACCCAATTGAGATGGGTTGTTCCCTAATCCTTATGAAAATTACAATATATTAATCAATACACTTGGATGACCAGTTTCGATCGTCAAGCAATCATCATCAGATCAATTACATTTAGATTAATAAATTTATGTCCAAAATTGAGCCTCCGTGGCTTAGGCGGCAGCACGCCGGCCTCGCACCGCTGGGTCCGTGGTTCAAATCCCGGTCACTCCATGTGAGATCTGTGCTGGACAAAACGGAGGCAGACAGGTTTTTCTCCGGGTGCTCCGGTTTTCCCTGTCAAAATTTTCATTCCAGCAACACTCTCCACTATCATTTCATTTCATCTGTCATTCATTTAATCATTGCCCCAGAGGAGTGCGTCAGGTCTCGGCAGCCGGCATAGTTCATATCCTCGCCGCTAGATGGGAGTTTCATTCATTCCATTCCTGACCCGGTCGGAGACTGGAAGCAGGCGGTGGATTTTTCATGTCCAAAATTATGGCTGATAGTATTTACAATATGTATGTCCATTTAGTTCCAGTAGTAGTTGGAACCCCTCAGTATGCCTTTCTTCGGAGGGGAAGTAAAGCCGGCGGTCCCATTTCATAGATTTATGGCATGAAAATGAACCTTCCATTAACCACGCTTGTGGAAGCTAAAATATGTTGGTTGGTTTGATAACGCGATATTAGTTCCAACGTTCGCCGCCAAATGCTGACTGCGATGATATTTAGTAGCCACGTCCACAGCTAGGTGTCGTGGACGGTAGCATTTGGTAGCAAACGTAAGAACTGTAAATGAAAATCCACAGCCTGCTTCCAATCGACCGACTGAATGAAGCCCCCATCTAGTGGCGAGGATATGAACTGTGCCGGCTGCCGAAGCCTGTCGCACTCCCCTGGGGCAATGATTAAATGAATGACAGATCGAATGAAATGATAGTGGAGAGAGCTTCAGGAATTAAATTGTGACAGGGAAAACCGGAGTATCCGGAGAAAAACCTGTCTGCCTCCGCTTTGTCCAGCACAAATCTCACATGGAGTGAGCAGGATTTGAACCACGGATCCAGCGGTGAGAGGCCGGCGTGCTGCCGCCTAAGCCACAGAGGCTCTAAAAAGTAGGAACTACATAAAAAAAAATAATCGTCTGCAGTCCTTCTACCTGAATCACAGATAACACACACTAATACAGCCATCACAATTAACACCGGTTATCAGACAAATTCCGCACACACCCAAAGTAAACGGGGCTACATGACCGCCCCTAAACTAAGGAACCAACCAACCAAAATTAACACAGCTAGTCAATATATGTTGCCGGCCTCGTGGTGTTGGGGTACCGCGCCTGCTTCTCAACCGGAGGCCTCGGGTTCGATTTCCGGCTCCATCAGGGATTGTAGAAAGTGACGAGAGGGCTGGAACGGGATGCACTCAGCCTCGTGAGGACAATTGAGTAGCTGTCTGACATGAGGCAGCGCCCCGGTCACGAAAACCAAGATTAACGGCCGAGGGGATCCGATGCGCTGACCACGTGTCACCCCAATATCTGCAGGCTAAATGGCTGGGCAGTGGTCGCTTGGTAGGCCTAGGCTCTTCATGGGCTGTAGTGCCACGGGTGGGTTAGTCAATATGTGTTAGTTATACCCTATGTGATATTTTGTTAAGGTACTGAGAGTGTGTAGGCCTACAATCGTGTTGACCAACTGAAAAGCATCAAATTTCTATTGCTAAGGCAACACTGAAAAATGGCTACAAACACCATAGTGAGATTAATAAATTGGGTACAATCGTGTTGACCGACTGAAGAACATCAAATATCTATATATAGAAAATGTGCATGAAACTGAATATTTTGCTCAGTTTAAAGAGTCTCTTATTCATGTTTTATTAAACTTAAACCTATCATACTTATCAACAATTTCAACAGAGTGTTTGAATTTGAAGACTGATTATTTCCATATGAAACTAGAATGCCTCTACAACAAACAACAACATTAATTATTTAGTTAGTTATTGTTGTTCCAAGGGGAGAAACTACGAGGTCATCTGCCCGTATTAACAATATTAATTTATAGAAATTACTCTACTTTAACTTTTCATAAGTTGTCACCATGTAAAACCCAGTGTCTTAGTATGGTTTGTCATTCTATCAGATGAGTCCAATGGAACCGAAAGTAGTGGCTACGCTGGCTAAAGTGCGGCGTAAGGTCATGGGGCCAAGCTCTCTGCTGACTCAGTAGACGCATGGGTTCGAGTCCTTGAAATGGTTATCCGTGGTTTCCCATTTTCAACACCAGGCAAATGCTGGGACAGTACCTTCTGACAGGCCACGGCCGCTTCCTTCCACATCCTTGCCCAGTTTCATTCATCTTCATCCATTCCATCTCTCATCCCGACGCGCTGGTCGCCCAAGGGCGTCGAATAGAAAGACCTACACTCGGCCTCTCAGGAGACTACACGACAAAAAAAAAGTCCAATGGAACATTGGATAGGAATGCTAGCAAATTGACGTGAAGACAACGTAATTCCTACCAAGTACACAAACAATTTAATTAGTATATGTTATCACACAACCTTCATATTGTAAGAAATATATTGCAGAATATTTTAGTCTGTACTACAAAGTTTCTTCTAAGACTCGCATTTGATAAAAACGTGGCCAGGAGATGTGTAAAATTATTCCCCATAACACCCGGTTTAATTTTGAAATTCTTTTTACAAATATTTATTATAATGCTACGAAATATGAATCCATGATTCTCCGAATCTGTTCATTACTGTAGTTCAAATTGCTAAATATCATTCATAATATCAATCGAAATCAAACTGAGCACTCGATTATAATGTCAAAACCAAATCAAGTGAAGGCAAACATAATTACCTCGGTATATCTACGCTATTCATTAAACCATTCACAGTGTCTGTTTGTGTGAGTGTGTGTCTGTGTGTGTGTGGGTGAGTGTGTGTACTCTGAATGTCTGTCCAACCACCACCCCTATCAATTCGAACCCGGTGAAAACGAATTGAACGAAATTCGGTGCAGAGGTAGAACAAGCAAAGGGCACCTCAGTATCATGTTTTATATCGCCTCCACCTTGACGGAAATGTAATGAGGGGCCGATAACCTCGATGTTAGGCCCCTTAAAACAACAATTATCATCATCATCATCATCGGAAATGTAATGGCGGCCATCCAAACGTTAAAAGCTTGAATCAAATTACGACCAACCTAATCATCAAATCTCTACCAAATTTTTGAATACTATACCTTTAAGTATAATGGATCTTTTACCAAACTACAAGGTCATAATGCAATACTTTGCATATGGTGGCCATGTATGTGTGCAAATCGATTCCCCCTATAAATTCATACGTGGTAAAATCGGATTGAACGAAATTTGGTACAGACGTAGCACTAGCAAAGGGCACCTCAGTGTCATGTATTATATCGCCACCATCTTGACGGATACGGAATGGCGGCCACCGAAATGTTAAAAGCTTAAATCATATTAAGACCAACCTAATCATTTGATCTCTACCAAATTTTGCAACAACATACCTTTTTATGGGAATCTTCTTTTGACTGAACTACAATGTCATCAGTCCAATAGTTTGCAGATAGCGGCCATGTAAGTGAGCAAATCGATTCCCCATATCAATTCACACACGGTGAAACTGAATTGAATGAAATCTGTTACAGAGGTAGCACTCGCAAAGGGCACCTCGTATTCATGTTTAATATCCGTATAGCACGTTGTATTACAACAAGCTACTACAACCTAGATTCAATTATACTCCTTGAAATGGACAAAGAGTTATAACAATACCCATGCATTTAGGAGAAAGTATGCTATTTGTTCTTTACTGAACATCTTGTTTTTGCTTGTGACAATTTAGGAAAAAAAGTCTTTAAATGACGAAAAGCTTCAGAATCATGACGTGTAGAAAGCTGTTACCCCTTAAAGAGTCTGCCAAGACCTCAAATATTCATTTAACATTGCGTAAAGTACAAAATCAAACTTCATTAATAATTGATAAATAGTTACTGTTCGATGTATATGGTCAGAATATAAGCATTAAATAATAGACTCAACAAAAAATGTTTTTTTCGGTGACTTTAGTTATTTGAGGCGAAAAGTCTGGATCATCTTAAGCAATCCACTAAGAAACGAGTCATTCTTTTAAAGAAAAGAATCTCGTTCGAGATAAAGCTGTTGTCGTTACTTAGTTTAGGGGCTGTGACATTGTGGGCAGATAGTCCCGTGTGCTTTAGTGTGCGGTATTTGTGTGATAACTTGTATTATTGGGTCCAGACAGGGTTAACTGGTTGTCGGCTGATGAACCCAACAGTACATCAAGGCAAAACCTACAACAGACATGGCAAAATGTAGTTACCTGTCCTCATATCATAACCGAAACACTCGATCTGGCTCTTTCCTCCCCATCCCCATCAATCACTCATCTATGTTAATCTGCCTCTTGCTGTAGATTGGTCAAATTCAAATCCTGTTGATATCAGTAATTCTAAAACAATAAAGAAATTCAAGGGCGCCTTCCGTGATTTCTTGTTGAATACTACTGATTGACCCGAATGAATGGTGACGGATGATAGGGCGTATGACTGAGATAGGATGATATTTAGGATATTATAGAAAGGTTTGTAACACTGGGATTACTATTATTGTTATTATTTTAATTCTTATTCATATGCCACATTCATTAATTTACACATTATTGATCATCCTAATGAACTTGTAAGGTATTTACTGTATTTCAAACATTGAAATATATGCGGGAACAAACGTCTATGTTACATTTCTTACTTATTGTCTGAGGGACAGGGCTACGCAATAAGACGTAACATGGACTTTTGTTCCGCAAACCGATACACTATAGTTTCAAAATATAACTATGGTGCTTTCCATTTTGGTTTCAACACAATAATTTGCACTAACCAGCTTAGTAATACACTGCTGATAACACCAGAATAGCCTCTTGACGAGAACGTGTTCATTATATCCATTCACTTCATATCATTATCGCCACGTTCGAGCGGGAAGCGATATAACATAGACTTTTGTTCCATTATTTGAAGTGTATTTCGCTTCACAATTTCGAGAATACTAAATCCATCTTTTGAGATATGCTCGAACTACTTGGAAATACGTATTCAGAAAATATCGTAGATGTTTTTTTTCCGTGAATATCTCAAATTACACAAAATGTAAGATGAACGTTTGTTACCGCATACGCTTCAATTGTCTCATAAGTACCGATGCCATATTGCGTGGTTGTGTAAGACAGGCTAGCTTCGCCGCTAATAAACCCATAAAAGAAATAACATAAATAAATAAATAAATCAAGAAGTAAATAAATAAAATATAAATAATAAATAAATAAATTAATTAATAATTAAATAAATAAATAAATAAACTCTACAAGATTTGCTATGTGTTTAAAAAGTATGTTTGTTTATTGTCCTGGAATGTAGCCTGTCTCGTGACTTTATCTGCTTAATTAATTAAACCTATATTTGGTTGAATGATTTTACTGCAGTTAAATAAATCCTGAGATAATGGACGAGTTAATTGGTTCCTGGCAGCTAACAAACAGTTTCGATGTCTCGACACGTTTTCATGCAAATGTTTTGTTGCTATTATTTACCGACATTAGTTCTCCGACTTCATGCATAGTTCTAAATAACACTAATGTCTACATAAAACACTATTACACCACTATTACTCATCTGACCTATATCCACTTTTTATGTGTACTGACAAACGACTTGTTGTTTTACAAATCTGTTAAGGGCAAATAAAACATGCAAAACACTATATTTGCTGTTTTGATTAACGTGCTCTGTTTTCAGGTGTAGTTAAAACAAGCTGTGGTGGAACACAAATAAACTTTTTGCAGCATATTCACTCCTGGTGTTAACCCTTGCCGTGTCCTTTCCGGAATATTCTTTGCTAATACCCTTACCATGCGTGTCGTTTACGATATATTCCGTGACGTATTTTCCGCTCCAGCGGGTCACGTACGGAATAGTCTGCAGACGATCATAATTTACATTGAACTACGATAGTTGCGAGGAAGGTATTAGACAACCTTCACGAATTCACCTGAAAACTTAACTGACTATGTGAATCATATCATTTACATTTTTCAGGATTGAGTTGATAGGTCCTTGAGTCTCAAAGAAAAATCTGTTGTACGATGTAAACAATGGAATGGCACACTGGTATGATAAAAATATGGCTGCGAGTTCAAGGTATCTGGATGAATCGGACAGTGATAACAGTGTTTCTGAACACGGCGTTGATGAGATTGAGGGTTTACCATCAGGTGAAAATGAAACTAATGGAAATGTGGCGATGCATATACAAGAGCTTTCAGCGATGTAAATTTCATAGATTCCCAGGATTGATATTATTTTTGTACTGTTTTCTTTTTTTAAATAGCTTTCTAAACAATAAAGTAAGAAAAAAAAGGAAATTAAGCATGTCTCAAACATTTGCCGTAAAGTGATCACTCAAAAAATACAGCAGTACAACATATTTCAGTGACACAAGAAGGGTTAAGTGTATTTATGTATACTGCGAGGTTTGAAGCCATTTTTCAGTGTTGCCTTAGTAAACAACAGTTTAGTGCTTTTCAATTCGGTCAACACGAATGTATCCAAAAGAGCTGGGTTATGCCCTAATGCTGAAATAAATTACATGAGATTAATAAATACACTAGGATGACCAGTTACGATCGTCACAAACTTTTTGTTTGGATTGCTATTGTACCCTTCTAACATTATGTGGAGCACATGTGATCGTGCCCCGACAACTCACAGTCATTCGGAGTATGGTGCGTCCATCCCACTGTACGACCACGTGCTCAGGATTTGAGTCTACCAGGTGACTACTCTACATGAAACACAACAGATTCCTAAATACTGAATTTAATATTACTAAAATCATGGCAAAAATACAACAAACACACACAATATATGTACATTTACTCCCCACAACAAAAATTAAATATATGGGGCGCACAGATGATAATTAAATACAATCACATAAACCCTAATTTTACTCATCTGCACTCTCCAGCTCTGATTCAATAATCCAAAGATCAGATCAACATTAATGCACTGAGCTCATCAGGCATGCTGCAACATCTCTTGAGAGTCATTAATATGTGTGGCACTCTTCCGCACCCAAATCTACCCTACACATCCTAAAAATATACTCTTGACATTGACGAATGTTCATATTGTCTTTCACATAGCTTCATTAATATTTATTAATATACCACAATAGAACAAATTTCTAAATAAACAAGTTATTTAAATCACTGAATTACCTTTAATTGCAATCATTGGTGATCTAAACATGCTGCCCGTTCTGCATAGGAATATTTATCTTTGTAATTATGATTCAACAATATCAATCTAATTGCATTACATTACATTTTCCTTGCTTAGTTTTCGTTGTTTGTGTAAACAATCGTTTTCTTTCCCATACGTTTCAAACGCACTATGAGTACCCTATCTCTCTCTACATAACAACAAATTAATGACTTAGCATCACCATACAACAATCATTTAGGTCTAATCAAGTCCTTATTAACGCTATAATTGTGCCAATCCGTGCATTAATGCTACCCGTCTGAATACATAACATTAAGTGAGCAATTACTTCTTAAAAGTTGCATCAACATGTTTTAGCGAAGTTAAAATGTCACAAGACATTAACTTGGCTAAATATTATGCGACTTTTACGATCCTTCGAAATGTCTGTACGTTAAAAATGCGTACAATTCATTTATACAATAATATCAAACATTATTTAATTAGATCAAGATATCACTTTGTGTATTTCAGTAGCCCAGTACCAGTTTATAAGGGTCGCGGTCACTTTTAGCTCCACTGCCTCTCGGACAATAGGCTGGCTAAACTCCGACCTCAAACAAGATGGCTGTCTTCACTCCCCTGTCTAGCCCTCGTGACCTAGACTTTAAATTTTGTAAACAAGCTCTCAAGGTTGCCTTCCTTTCACTCGCATGTGTAAGAATCTGGATGTGTCATTTATGAACGGAATTTATCTAAATATTTAACTCCTATATTTAGGGCAATTCATTGGCTCAATATGGCTCTCAATTAACATTCTTCGCAAGGGATGGATTTTCAATAGCTCTGTCGTCCTAAGGAAACAATCTGTGGCTCTTAAGGCGTGTGAGTCAGGTACCCATCGTTTTTCCGCTACACGACACGAATAAGTGGTAGGAAATCGCCATGATTCCTCCACGAAGCATTGTCTCACCAACACGGGCGGATCAATTATTTAATTAGCGTACACGGGGTGACACAGTTATTTCCCGGTAGCCACAAGACGCTGACAGTGGGCCACAGGTGCCATACCTGCCCCAACACTGTCGCTATACTTTGGTACGCACTCAGGCTGTACATAATACATTGTAGATTCGTAGAAAGGCCCACACGATTTTCCGACGTACACGCTAATTGAATGATCCCTGCAATTACTTACGCAAATCTCTGGATTTTACGTTTACATTTGCCCGCTTACCGCGGCTACAACAATATCTCTGTTAGAAGAACCGGTTCATAATGCACTCCTATAGCTCCCTGATTCAATTATTATACCACGGCTCTACAAAGGCTCTCATTACTGGTATTAGTTAACTGGCAATTACATCATTGGCATATTTACTGACTTCCATTATTAGCAATTATTATCAATTATTATTATTAGCACATCTATTACACTGAAATATATCTTCACACTTCTTAACACATATCTCTCATTCCTCCACACACAGTACTACTATATTTTCTTGTCGGATCTGACACAATTTAACGTTTCAAGGCATCAACATACTGATATTACGTTTATTTCGACCTTGACCTTTTTATTATTAGTATTAATATCAATTAACTTTATCGTTATATTGACTATTTTCTTACGCAATAATTGTCGTAAGTAAATCATTCTCAATTCAAGTTATTACTGCAACACGAGGAATGCAAACTCGTACAATTCTTACTGCAAATTCCTTACGGTATTTTATAGAATGATATGGTTGTATGGTGAGCTATAAAATCATATTAACATTTTGGAGTGTACTCACTTTTTCTTCGGGCTGGAGTTATCCAATAGACAGCAGCTTGCCCACCATAATGGGTTTACTTAGCACATCGCCGTATTTTTCACAAGTAACACTTTATGTGGTTTAAATAAACTAATTATAACTTTGAATGGATACATTTCACACTTCAAATTATACCACATTTTTATCACACAATTAAAACACTTTATAATATAACACTTGAACAAAAACTTTGTACACTTGAATTTACACACCCTGCCTTCTTTGGGCTTCTCGCTACAGCGTGATTTCAGAATTGCGGGCACTGCAATCCCTGACATCTGCTTGTTTCCAACGAAAGTTTATCTCGAGAATATGTGTACACCTCCTGTCTTCTAAGACTGTGTCCTCTACTGTGTGTTCCTATCTTCTCCTCCAGATCATCTAGTATGTCAATCTAGTGTCTGTTCTCTAAGCATTTTATCACAAATACCTGTGATACATTTCTTGCTCCCATGATCTATCGTGTACTTTAATACTTTACTGTACGATACTTTAAAGATCAATATTATCCCAGTGGATAAGTCCATTGTCTATGACAACACAATGCGATGTTCCTACGCTGTAATATGTGACGTTTGCGTATAATAACTGATTATATGCATGTTGTAGACTGTTTATGATTCTAGTATAACAATTCTTGTAATAGGCTGCATAATGCACCTTCTATTGTCTATATGTTCTGTCCTAACTTTGACGAATTTGCGTGCTCCGCGCACTATTTTACTTCAACGAACAGCATGTCTCCCTCACGAGTTGAGTCAAAGAACTGACGCTTCCCTGCTTCGAAGAGCTTATAAAGGATTCTGGTAAAACATAGTCTCTTTTCTCAGCTGGAGCGGCCCCTTTCTCTCATACCGCATTTACCGACAAGGCAATGCGTGATTCTGGTGCGTATTTTCATGGAGGTTCCAATTCTTCTTGCGTGCAGTGAAATCGCTCGCTCAATTAATTAACATTAATTGTTTTTCTCAACGGCGTCCAGAAGCTACCCTCCGGGGAATCCCCTCTCAAGCTCCGCTAACGACTGCTCTTCCGCACTTTGTGTGTGCTTTTCCCTCCAATCTTTTATAGGCTTCAATTTAGGTGTCTCAACTTCCCTAAATTAGCTCTCTTTGATTTCATGCATGTGGGTGTAAGTCTCATCCCATATGAATGTCTCGTTTCCCAGCAATTAATTAATTTATCATGGCTTGCTGCCCCACCCTCCAACTTCTCTTTCTCTCCGCGGGGTTTTTGGCTTGTTCTTGGAGCTTCCCATCCCACTGTAGGCGTGAAATTAGGTCGACAGTGATGTAGCTGGTGCCTGTCTGCCTCGCCTATTTTCCAGCGACATCGATCAACTGTCAAGTTGCTCCAACTCTCTGAACTTTTGCTAGATTTCTGTATGTTAGCTCCCAGTTCATACAATATTTTGTCTTAAAATTGCTTGTAATTCCTTTGCCAGATATGGAATCAAGCTTCAATTACCTCAGTAATTGTTATATCAACTGTCTCTCGGGTTCTATGCGGCTGTTCCCCCTCAGAGATCAATGGTTCGGTTCTCTGGAAAATCATAGACATGATTCTTCCTCCTCAGAGTTCCATATTCGATGCCAGTCAGCATCCGTCCCATTGGGTACACTATATTCCAGTTTTCGTGTGATTTTGGAGTAAAGCGATTCCAAGTCTTTTATTACTGGTGGTCCGCTCTTAGACTATTCGAAGATTCGTGGACCATGGTCGATATCAAGTGATTTGGAGGATACATTCCAAAGTCAATTATAAAAGAGAAGATGAAGCCACCTTAGGTATCACTCAGAATCTCCTATTCAGAAAATTTGCAGACGCATTTCCTTATGGCAAAAGTTGTAAGTTTACAGGGGAGAAAACATTACCAATATGGACAAATCCCATGTCAGCATCTCTTCAGTTTTCTTCAGTTCTTAGTGCTGCACAGCTAATGCTATATTGTCAGCATAGCACAATTTTCGTGATTTAACTTCAGGAAGGTCAGATAAATACTATAAGCTGAACAGTAATGGTGATAGAAGCTTTTGGATCACTCTTTATACTGTACTAGCAGAAGTATCCGCTCTTCGAACGGTCTTCGGTATTAATACCAGACGTTATATTTTGAGCTACGGTTGAAATGGTTAGGGGCTTGTCATTCCTTCATAAGTTTATCAGAACGAAGTTAGTTTTCTGGGTATATCGCAGACACTGCTCATTTAAGGGCCAGAAAATGTGGTTTTCGGAGACCCTTTATAGACTCCCTAGTTTTGTGTCACACATTGAGAAGGGCAACATATGCATTGGTCGTCCTTCTAGGATATTTTTTATTTTCAGCCTATTTTAGCATGTATTTTGAAATGTTGTTCCTTATACCCACCCTTCTATGAGAAGTACGTTGAAGAGTATTCTAAACGATTGGTGTTGGGTAGATTATTAGCTTGGGAATAACCTAACCCCCAAGGGAAGATGATGAAGAAAAAGAAGTGGGTTTCGGACTGGAGAAAAAGGATGGAGAAATAGGACGAGAGTCCAACAGAAGTTATAATTTTAACTTTAAGTATACTCAAAGGCAGCTGCCACTGCAAATCCGCATTCCGATACCTGGGCGAAGCTAACAGGAAACGCAGCTGAAACTTGGACTATTCGCAAGAAAGCTGCTATAGCGTATTCCCTCTCAAGCATAAAGATACCTACTATGGGGAAGGGTGGAGGTCTGGCAAGACAAAGAGTAACAGATTTATTGTGTATCTGTTGAAAGGAGTTTGTTTCTAAACAAGTATTTTGCAGAATACTAATAATTTGAATCAGCCTTGATATTTTTGTTCTCGAAATTGTAAAATTTCTAAAGAGCGACCGAATGCATCCAAGAAGGATAGGGATAAAGCAATTATACCCTTGGGAATAATTTTGGTAAGAGCACCAATAGTTGCATTTAGAAATGACTAAGCTTTTACACAGCAAGGCGCCGACTAAAAGTTTAGACAATGAGGAACACTTCAATTTTGAAAAACCAACCATAAGTGGTAGAGAGAATCTCCACAAGCAGGAAGCTGGCGTAGCGAGCTAGGCTTGCCTTACTGGCCAGTTAGAATTAGCTATTAAAGCTAAGAGAGACTTTACTAAGTTGATAACTAAGAGTTCTTGCTCAAATGCCACAAGTGGTGAAAACCTTATCAATGGATTTTTTTTTATTAAAGAGGGCATAAACCTAGGAAGAGTCAAGGAAGACAGGATCTTGCCTAACCGTTATGTTAGAGAAATGATAAAGCAAAGAACAAATCTTAATTTATTTAACAATGTAAAAGGAAGTAGTTTATGTAACAAATATATAATTTTGATTTTTATAAACAATCGGGGTCGCAGACCTCCGAAAACATCTAAAGCTTGCGCCAGGCAATTGACAATTCTTTTGGTTTTAAACCTTTTATATGCTTTAAAATCTTCGTAAGATTTTGAAATTTTGTTAAGATTAACAAATGGGAAATTTAAAGATAATTGACGTAATTAAGGTTAAACAATAAATCAACTACAAAATGTGTACTTGAAGGATTTCTAAATAGGTATCTTAGAAATATGAACAAATAACAACTTCGAAAGTAACAACAACAAAATCAGGAAGAAATGAAATAGAAGTTTCTATAACTTCTTGTATTAATACAGAGCTACATTTGGCGATTATACAAATAGGGCAGGTCACTTATTGTGAAACCTGAAGAGAAAAATTGAAAGGAAGTTTCTTGAACTCCTATGTGGGTAGGGATCACGAGAAAAATAGGGCAAATTTCCAAGAAACCTAGAGATAACTCACTTTTGAGTAAAAAGAATTGGATTCCCTCATTAGAAGGGAGAAACAATATACTTTAAGGCGTGTAGTAGACACGAAGTTTTACTGACATTAATTAGTTGTACGTGGAGCAAGTAAGGGAGGGCACTTATTGGAGTGACACCTCATTGAAAAAAAGACCTAAAGTAACAATTTTATTATTTTTGGTTGTTAGTAAAGGGTTTGGGAAAGATCAAGTAGGATTGTGGAAGAGTGTTCATGGCCGTATTTATTGTTCTCGGACGAGCGCGACGCGGATGAAAAGTTGAACAGGCACTGTTTTTACTATAGTCTATTGATATAGTTGAAAAATTCACGGTAGTACCACAAAACGTTGATGGCAAAGAAAGTTATTGCAATGGTGGACAATAACTAGTTACACTAGATTTGCGAGAGTCTATTGCTTGAAAAACTTGTAGGTTATAGTTGAATGCACCAGAAAAATCCCAACGGAGGAATACAAATTAGATATTGATTAGCAGTTCATAAGGATGATTCCTTAGTTTGAAAAAGTATTCCCATATGTGAGTGGAGAGTACTAGAAGGTTAAACTCGTAGATAAATTGTTCGGCATGGAAATTTCCAGAAGAATCATGACTGAAGAATAGGGCAAAAGTTAGTCCAGCGGTGGAACGAGCTAAGTATTTTATAGACAGTGGGTAATTTAATGGTGTCCCTCGTTGTGAGAAAATCTCTCATTTAATAAGCATAAGAAATGCTGCTTCATGTTAAGATTGGCTTAGATAGACAAGAGCCCAACATAGAAAATCCCGTGAAGGATGATTATTGCCCCACATAAGAAATCTCACACTGCCTATAATATGATCATTAAAAGCATGTAGCTATTTAAAATCAATTAAAATAAGTTGAAGAACGTTGAAGTAGTACTTATCTCATTTCTGATGAACGGCGAATCCTTAGGTGACCGTTAGTCAGGAATTCACAACATGGCGAAGATTTGAAAGTTTGTCTCTCGAGGTGAGGAGACGAGCTTTAGTAAAGCTCCGACTGACTAGTTTGACTTCAGACGCACAAGTGAGGCCAGCTCAACGGGGCGCGGAGAGACCAGGGAAGGGAAAAGAGTGGGGTTAGGAGACAAAAGGAATACATATAAGAATAGCCAACATAACAGCAAAAAATAATAATTTCTTGATGAAATGGTCTTTAAAGAGTTGATAGAAGGCGTCACTAGCGCAGCCTGGTGGGTGAAAAGGTAGACGAAGTTCTCTTGATCACGGAGATGATAGCTGGCGATAGCGACGAGATCTGGTGGCTAGATTGGTAAGGAAGTCCTCTTGTACAGGGTAGAATTGAGGAACTTCAGAGATTCGCTGCTAGATCACGCTAGGTGGGTCATGGAAGGTATATATCTAGTACAGACTTACAGGTAGTGTAAGAAACATATACCAACAAAGAGAAATCAGGAGATCACTGTTGGTGTTTGCGAAAAAAGGAAGGGATGAACTAAAGCAAAGACAAGCAAAAGCTTACTCTGTCTTACCGTGAATTCCAAAGAATACACCAGGTGTATTGACTCATGGTTACAATACCTAATTTTACGATGCTCCAAGCACCCGATCATGAAATATAGGCGTACATAAACATAAAGATATATCAACCACACAGTATGAAACAAAATCATCTTTACAATGAACCCGTTTGTCGACAAAAATATGATTACATAAAATGTGCTCTCAAACTAAATTCACCAAATGTGTACTTCCTGACGTGACAATAATATTGAAACCTCGTAGACGAAACGCAATATATGTCAAATTAAAACTGACCCTCACCGTTATGGAAAGTCCCCATCCCCAGGAAGACCCCCTTAATAAATTATAAAGGCTTGTGGTGCATGAAAATTCGTGATTTTTAGCCTCCAATGGCCCACATTCCCAAAAGCTGCAAAAAACACTATTCCAGTCCAGGAATTTTTGAAAATAATGTTGCTGTTTGGAGATTTAATAGACCTTCTGTACAATATATTGCACGTGTAAGTCACGTGTAAAAATTCTAGGGTACCCCTTGACCCCCTTAATCGCATTGTTGAATTTTACAGTCTATTTTTGATGCCACGATAACCTTATAGCCATTTGCAAACTTTCACAGAAATGTAATAAATTGAGTGGCATTGCTTCTTACAGAAATAGATGGAAAGTTGGATGTCACTTCTTGTGAAACTGTTGTCATGTTTACCGGCTTGCATTACTTCATTAGTTTCCAATTCTTCTTCTTGTTCTTCTTCTTCTTCATTCGGATGGGCCAGCTAAGGACCACGACGTCCAACTTTTCAGTTTGGCGAGGGACTTGATGTTTGCCCAATATTCGCGCATTATTTGGCTATGTTCCTCCTTTCTCTCTTTTGTCCAGATGATGCCGGTTTTCTTACAGGGTGGTCTGTCCTGAAAACTCTTCTGTTTAAGTATCTTTCTTTCAGAGATGTGATCGGCTTCGAATAACACTTTTCGTTATGTTCAGTTCTTGGATATCCTTGTTAACTACTGTTAGCGACGGTGTCACGCTCTTTCTATTCCCCCAGTAGTTGAGAAGCCGGTTGGTTAGTCTTGTTGGGTTCATCCATGACACATGTTCGTAGAAAGCCAGCCGTCTTTTCCTGGCCACATCAGTGATTTTCTCAGTATATTTATATAGCTCCTGATTTGGTGTTCTTCTGTGCTCGTCATCTATTTATTAGTATATTAAATGAAATTAGTTTTGTGGGAATATCTCAGAAACGTAGTTTTAGAGCCTTAAAACGTAGTAGCCTCCGAGCCACCGAGGGGCTGAAAATGAGTGTTGTCTCGTCCTTGTACGTCATAATATAATAATAATCAGAATAATAATTTATTCATTAATATAGGGATACCGATATAATAGACCTTTAGTACCACACCCGCCCATGTAAATCACGTTAAAAAATTCAAGAGTACCCCTTGAGCCCCTTAAGCGCATTATATACGTATTGATGAATTTTACAGCTTAAGTTGGTTCCGTGATAACCTTATAGCCGTTTGCGAACGTTAACAGTAATGTAACAAGTTGTTCCGTGAAGAACTATACAGCCTATTTTCATATATCCTACTTATGTTAATTGCCACTATCATCATACACAATTTCAGTTTGATTGCTGTAATAGATTCGTAGATATTGAAAACCGACTAAATATTTCGGATGGTCGTCATGTTGGATTTTATATATGTAGGTCCTAGAGTTAACTGTTACATGCAGATTATTGTGTACGTGTAGTATTCAAACTTCAATCGCATAATTAAAACACAAGAAAAAACAAGGAGATTTAAAAAATTTTCACAGCTACCATCTTGAGGTTATGGAAACAATTGAAATAAATTAGATGCCAGTGGATTAACATTCGGATAAAGATTTACTGTACCAAGTTTCACTGCACGCGGATGGTTAAATTTCGAGAAACGTCCATGTGAATATATATGATTCGCGTCACCGCCATGTTGGATTTGTGATCACCAGGTTATTTAAAGTCCTATAGGTGAACTTAAGTTCATAGCCCCTATGAACATTAAAAAATGCAGTTTGATTGCAAAAATAGATTCGTAGATATTCAGTATCGTCTAAATATTTTGGATGGTCGCCATGTTGGATTGTTAAATGTATAGGCCATAGAGTCATGTGCCGGCCCCGTGGTGTGGGGGTAGAGCGCCTGCCTCTCACCCGGAGGCCCCGGGTTCGATCCCCGGCTCCGTCAGGGATTTTAAAACTGACGTGAGGGTTGGAACGGGGTGCACTCAGCCTCGTGAGGACAATTGAGTAGCTGTCTGACAGTGAGACAGTGCCCCGGTCACGAAAACCAAGATTAACGGCCGAGGGGACGCGACGCGCTGACCACGCGTCACCCCAAAATCTGCAGGCCAATTGGCTGGGCAGCGGTCGCTTGGTAGGCCTAGGCCCTTCAAGAACTGTAGTGCCACGGGGTTAGGTTAGTTCATAGAGTCATGTACCATTAAAGGAAAATTATTGCGTAGGTTCATTATTCAAACTTTCACTTCGATCGCATGACTACATCACAAGAAATAAAACCTTAATTTTAAAATTCGCACTGCCGCCATCTTGAGTTTATGTAAACAATTGAACTAAATTAGATACCAGTGGATTACAATGTGTATAAATATTTCCTGTACCAGGTTTCAATGCGCTTGGAACATTAAATCGCGAGAAAGGTCTATTTAAAATGTTCAAATTCGCTTGGCCGCCATGTTCGTTTTGTAGTTAACCGGTTTTTGAAAATCTTATAGATGGACTTCCAGTAGTGTCCTTTATCTCCGTACAAAATTTTAGGGAGATACCGCTAATAGTTTCAGAGATATAGAATGCCGGTGATATATTTCGCACATCCGCCATCTTGTGATTATGTAAACAATTGAACGAAGTTAGATGTCGGTGCATTACAATGTATATAAACATATACTGTACCAAGTTTCATTGCGTTTGGTTGGTCAAATCGCGAGAAACGTCTATTTAAAAGTCGCAAATTCACTTGGCCGCCATGTTGGTTTTGTAGTTACCAGGTTTTCAAAAGTCACATAAGTGAACTTATAGTAGTTCCCTCTATCACCATAGAAAATGTCAGGGTAATATCGGTAATAGTTTCGGAGATATTGAATACTGGTGAAATATTTCGCACAGCCGCCATGTTGGATTGGTGAGTCGTAACAAAATTTGAAGGGCACGGTCGAGGTCGCCGGGAATAGTGCTATGAACTTTCCGAGTTTCATTGAAATCGCTCCTGCCGTTTAGATTTTATTAGGGGGGGACACACACACGAATCACACACACACACACACGCACACACACACACGGACAAAAGGTGATCTCATAAGCCTATTTTTTTTAATTGAAAATAGGCTAATAAATGGAATGGCATTGCGTCTTACAGAAATAGATGGACTTCAGAGAATGTGTTGCCATGGCTACCGGCTTGCATTCTTTCAATCTATATTATTAAAAATATTGATGAAAACTTATCCGAGTCCGTCCGGCCATACTATCCGGCCGATTTTCTTCATCCTTTTTAGCCTACTTTCGATTTTTGCAAAAAATGAAAGTAGACTTATGAGATCAACACAGGGCGAAAAAAGTGTGTCTGTCTGTGTGTGTGTATGTGTGTGTGTGAGTCTGTGTGTGTGTGTGTCTGTGTGTCTGTGTGTGTGTGAGTGTGTGTACTCTGAATGTCTGTCCCCCCCTATCAATTCGAACACGGTGAATGCGAATTGAACGAAATTTGGTACAAAGGTAGCACTAGCAAAGGACACCTCAGTGTCATGTTTTATATCGCCGCCATCTTGACGGAAACGTAATGGCGGCCACACAAATGTTCAAAGCTTAAATCAAATTACGTCTAACCTAATCATCCGATCTCTACCAAATTTTGCAACAACATACCTTTATGGGGGGAGCATCCTTTGACCAAACTAATAAGTCCTCAGCGTAATAGTTTGCGGATGGCGGCCATCTTTGTGTGAAAATCGATTCCCCCTATTAATTCGAACACGGTGCAACCGAATGGAACGAAATTTGGTACAGAGGTAGTACTAACAAAAGGCACCTCAGTGTCATGTTTTATATCGCCGCCATCTTGACGGAAACGTAATGGCGGCCACACAAATGTTCAAAGCTTAAATCAAATTACGATTAACCTAATCATCCGATCTCTACCAAATTTTGCAACAACATACCTTTATAGAGGGAGCATCCTTTGACCAATCTAATAGGTTATTAGCCTATTAGTTTGTGGGTGGCGGCCATCTTTATGTCAAAATTGATTCCCCCTATTAATTCGAACTCGGTGGAACCGAATGGAACGAAATTTGGTACAGAGGTAGCACTAGCAAAGGGCACCTCAGTGTCATGTTTTATAACGCCACCATCTTGACTGAAACGTAATGGCGGCCACACGAATGTTCAAAGCTTAAATCAAATTACGATTAACCTAATCATCCGATCTCTAGCAAATTTAGCAACAACATACCTTTATGGAGGGAGCATCCTTTGACCAATCTAATAGGTCATTCGCCTAATAGTTTGCGGATGGCGGCCATCTTTGTGTCAAAATCGATTCTCCCTATTAATTCAAACACGGTGAAACCGAATGGAACGAAATTTGGTACAGAGATAGCACTAGCAAAGGGCATCTCAGTGTCATGATTTATATCGCCGCCATATTGACAGAAACGTAATGGCGGCCACACAAATGTTCAAAGCTTAAATCAAATTACGATTAGCCTAATCATCCGATCTCTAGCAAATTTAGCAACAACATACCTTTATGGAGGGAGCATCCTTTGACCAAACTAATAGGTCATCAGCCTAATAATTTGCGGATGGCGGCCATCTTTGTGTGAAAATCGATTCCCCTTATCAATTCGAACACGGTGAAACCGAATGGAACGAAATTTGGTACAGAGGTAGCACTAGCAAAGTGCACCTCAGTGTCATGTTTTATATCACCGCTATCTTGACGGAAACGTAATCGCGGCCACCCAAATGTTAAAAGCTAAAATGTAATTACGACCAACCTAATAATCTAGTCTCTACCAAATTTTGCAACACCATATATTTATGTAGGAAACATATTCAGACCAAACTGCAAGAACATCAGCCCAATAGTTTGCAGATGGTGGCCAAGTATGTGTGCAAATCGATTCCCCCTATCAATTCAAACACGGTGAAACTGAATTGAACGAAATTTGGTACAGAGGTAGCACTAGCAAAGGGCACCTCATATTCATGTTTAATATCCCTATAGCACGTTGTATTTCAACAAGCTACTACAACCAACATTCAATCATACTCCTTGAAAAGGACAAAGAGTTATAGCAATACCCATGCATTTAGGAGAAAGTAGGCTATATGTTCTTTACTGAACATCTTGTTTTAAATGAAAGGTATTCATTCACAGATTTGTCATCAAGTATTACAAATCACTTAAATTACGCCTTTCTCAAATTATTTGATTTTTTCAACTTTTTCCAACTTCTTCCAACTTTGAAGTAACCATATCTTCGGTTCTAATTGAGTTACGAAGGCCATTTTAGTCTAAGAACACTCAGCAAATCAAGCGCTATCATTGGAGCTGTTAACCATTCAAATCGGCTGATTCTGAGGAAAGTTATGAGTGGACATACGATATTACATCTCATTTTTTCAACAGTTTTTCTCATTGTAGCAATCATATCTTTGGATCTAATTGAGTTACACTGTTCGTTTTGGTCTTAGAGCACTCAGTGGATCAAGCTCTATCTTTTGAGGTATTAAATATTTACATTGGTTGATTCTGAGGAATGTTATGAGTGCCGAAGCGAATATTAGAAATAATTATGAAAACTGAACCGAGTCCGCCCGGCCATTCTATCCGGTCGATTTCCTTCATACCACTATTAAATGAAAGTTATTCATGTACGGATTTAATATCAAGGATTACAAATCACTTAACATCTGCCTTCCTCAAATTATTTGATTCTTGCACCTTTTTTACTACTTTTCCACATTGAAGCTATCTATATTATTAAAAATATTGATGAAAACTTATCCGAGTCCGTCCGGCCATACTATCCGGCCGATTTTCTTCATCCTTTTTTAAATGAAAGGTATTCATTCACAGATTTGTCATCAAGTATAACAAATCACTTAAATTACGCCTTTCTCAAATTATTTGATTTTTTCAACTTTTTCCAACTTTTTCCAAATTCGAAGTAATCATATCTTCGGTTCTGATTGAGTTACGAAGGTCGTTTTAGTCTAAGAACACTCAGCAAATCAAGCGCTATCATTGGAGCTGTTAACCATTCAAATCGGCTGATTCTGAGGAAAGTTATGAGTGGACATACGATATTACATCTCATTTTTTCAACAGTTTTTCTCATTGTAGCAATCATATCTTTGGATCTAATTGAGTTACACTGTTCGTTTTGGTCTTAGAGCACTCAGTGGATCAAGCTCTATCTTTTGAGGTATTAAATATTTACATTGGTCGAATCTGAGGAATGTCTTGAGTGCCGAAGCGAATATTAGAAATAATTATGAAAACTTAACCGAGTCCGCCCGGCCATTCTATCCGGTCGATTTCCTTCATACCACAATTAAATGAATGTTATTCATGTACGGATTTATTATCAAGGATTACAAATCACTTAACATCTGCCTTCCTCAAATTATTTGATTCTTGCACCCTTTTTACTACTTTTTCACATTGAAGCTATCTATATTATTAAAAATATTGATGAAAACTTTTCCGAGTCCGTCCGGCCATACTATCCGGCCGATTTTCTTCATCCTTTTTTTAAATGAAAGGTATTCATTCACAGATTTGTCATCAAGTATTACAAATCACTTAAATTACGCCTTTCTCAAATTATTTGATTTTTTCAACTTTTTCCAACTTCTTCCAACATTGAAGTAACCATATCTTCGGTTCTAATTGAGTTACGAAGGCCGTTTTAGTCTAAGAACACTCAGCAAATCAAGCGCTATCATTGGAGCTGTTAACCATTCAAATCAGCTGATTCTGAGGAAAGTTATGAGTGGACATACGATATTACATCTCATTTTTTCAACAGTTTTTCTCATTGTAGCAATCATATCTTTGGTTCTAATTGAGTTACACTGTTCGTTTTGGTCTTAGAGCACTCAGTGGATCAAGCTCTATCTTTTGAGGTATTAACTATTTACATTGGTCGAATCTGAGGAATGTTATGAGTGCCGAAGCGAATATTATAAATAATTATGAAAACTTAACCGAGTCCGCCCGGCCATTCTATCCGGTCGATTTCCTTCATACCACTATTAAATGAATGTTATTCATGTACGGATTTATTATCAAGGATTACAAATCACTTAACATCTGCCTTCCTCAAATTATTTGATTCTTGCACCTTTTTTACTACTTTTTCACATTGAAGCTATCTATATTATTAAAAATATTGATGAAAACTTTTCCGAGTCCGTCCGGCCATACTATCCGGTCGATTTTCTTCATCCTTTTTTTAAATGAAAGGTATTCATTCACAGATTTGTCATCAAGTATTACAAATCACTTAAATTACGCCTTTCTCAAATTATTTGATTTTTTCAACTTTTTCCAACTTTTTCCAAATTCGAAGTAATCATATCTTCGGTTCTGATTGAGTTACGAAGGTCGTTTTAGTCTAAGAACACTCAGTGAATCAAGCGCTATCATTTGAGCTCTTATCCATTCAAATCGGCTGGTTCGGAGGAATGTTATGAGTGGACATACGATATTACATCTCATTTTTTCAACAGTTTTTCTCATTGTAGCAATCATATCTTTGGTTCTAATTGAGTTACACTGTTCGATTTGGTCTAAGAGCACTCAGTGGATCAAGCTCTCTCTCTTTTGAGGTATTAAATATTTACATTGGTTGAATCTGAGGAATGTTATGAGTGCCGAAGCGAATATTAGAAATAATTATTAAAACTTAACCGAGTCCGCCCGGCCATTCTATCCGGTCGATTTCCTTCATACCACTATTCATTGAAAGGTATTCATGCAAAGATTTGTTATCAAGTATTACAAATCACTTCACTTCCGCCTTCCTCAATTTATTTGATATTTTCAACGTTTTTCATCTTTTTCCAACATTGAAGCAATCATATCTTTGGTTCTGATCGATGTACTCAAGTCGTTTTAGTCTAAGAACACTCAGGGACTGAAGCCCTTTCATTTGAGCTGTTAACTATTCAAATTGGCTGATTCTTCGGAATGTTATGAGCGAACATTCGATATTATATCTCATTTTTTCAATATTTTTTTCTCATTTTAGCAATCATATCTTTTGTTCTAATGACGGAAATTTCGTATTACACTAGCGTTTCGTATTACAGTCAACAAAGTGCAGGGTCAAACGCTTCATCGAGTTGGAATCTACTTGCCTGATCCTGTTTTAGGCCATGGAATGTTCTATGTTGCCTTATCCCGAGGAAAATCATTTAAAAGTAAGAGTCGACGTACAGCGAACATTGTCTGGAAGGAAGTATTGTAAAATAATGGTTATAAACTATTACTTAATGTCGTATTTTTTTAATTCCAACACTGAAAAATTATGCTGCGGAGCAGTACGGGCGTCCTAGTAGCTTAATAAATGAAATTAGTTTTCTGGGTATATCTCTAAAACTATTGGTATTAGGATATTTAAATGTGGGGGTAGGCCCTCTTTTATGAGAGGTATGGAGAAGAGTTACATTAATGTTTACTTTCATGCCCCTGATGGACATCTGTACCGAATTTTAGGTTGATCCACTCAGCCGTTCTCGAATGGAGCGCGTGCAAAGTTGTTTTTGCACGCAACCGTCATAAACCAGTCTGAAACGCGTTAATAACTCAAACTTCCGTGGAAATTCAGAAAAAAAACCAGACAAACTTTCACTTTTATATATAGAGAGACTAGCAGTAGTACCCGGCTTCGCCCGGTGAAATGATGATAATGTTTTAAGGTCTCCTTAGAAATATAATGGACTTAAAATCTAAGTCATTTGCCCCCAAAGACAATGAGGAAGTAATATCTAGGTAATTTGCTCTTTTGATAAGGATGATAATAAAAACTACTGTTGAATTGACACGTCAAACTTACAAACTACCTTAATAGAAATACATATTTCAAAATTCACAGGCGAGGAAGACTTATTATGTGTGGTGATTAATGGTGTAATGGGCGTAACATCCACTGTAGGTCATTTGCTCTTATGATGAGGATGATAAGGGAAACTACTACCGGTATTGAATTGACACTTCAACTTATAATGTACACAATGTACTGTAATAAAAATATGGCGGCTTCGGTGGCGTATTTGGTAGCATGCTGAGCTTCAATGCCCAAGATAGCGGGTTCAAGAGCGTTAAAAGTCCCTCAGTATGCCTTTCTTCGGAGGGTCAGTAAAGCCGGCGGTCCCATGTCAGATTTATGGCATGTTAAAGAACCTTCCACTAATTACACCTGTGTGAAGTTAATTGGATAGGTAAACAACGCTCTTAGATGTCTACGTCCGTTGCCAAGAGCTGACTGCAGTGGCGTCTAGTAGCTAAGTTCCGAACTTGGCCTAGTAGTCGTGACGGCAAAAGTACGAACTATTTGAAGAATTCTAAGTTGCAGTTTGTACTTAAATTAAAAAACAGATAACACTCAGTAATACAGTCATCACAATTAACACCGTTTATCAGACAGATTCTACACACCCCCAAAGTACACGGGGCTACATGACCGCGTTGTCACAGCCCCTAAACTTAAGAACCAACCAAAAATAAATATTTTAAAAATCACAGTCGAGAAATACTTTATGTAGCGGTGATTATTGGTATGATGCGCGTAACATCTAGGTCATTTGCACTTATGATGATAATAATAAGGTAATTAAAAAATGACTACTAAACGAACATGGTGTTATTTTAAAACTGATATAGGTAATTCAGGTGTCTAGCTTCGATGTCTTCCAAAGTCTCTACCTTATTTTCTGGCTTAGGCCTGTACTCGATGCGTCTAGTGAAAGAGCGTACTGCTCGGCAAAGACAAAGAATATAGGTCCAAGCTGTACGAACCTGAGATGATCGCAGATGATGACGAAATATGATGACACGCGTTCGGGGTTCCCCGTCCTATTTAGATAGACCGGGAATCACTCACTGTTTCGCAACGGCCCTGTGCTGGCATCAGCATAGACAGCAGGAGATAACACGGCGGGCTCTGGAAAGTAATCTCAAGTCACCTCGCGATGAATCAGCAAGCTATTCTAACAACTGACCTCCCCCCCCCCCAGGGTCTCACAACTTGTGGGACGTGGGTTGGCGACCACGGGACCCCAGCTGAGTCTGGCATCGCTTCTGCTTCCTGGTGCCGGGCTCATTTCAGTTTTCTTTCCTGTCGGCCTCCCTTGGTAAACTCTTGTTCTCTTCCGACCCAGACTGTATTAGGGTATCCGAGGGCTAGGGAGTCTTTCAATTTCCCGCCTTAATTGGCTTTGTCTCATCTTTCCTGATACCCTCATTCTTCGAGGGGTCTGCCTTCTTTTCCTTTTCATAATATCTCCTGTCTTCTGCTCAAGACCCTCAAAGAGGCAGGGTGTGTGTAGACCCACCACTTCTGGTACACCCTCAAGGGCTCATGACTGGTGAGTTAGGAAGCTGGCAACCCCGAGGAATTCCTGAGCTAAATGCAGGGAATGGAGTGGAATGTGATAAATTTCAAGTGGACAGTGTTACGCATCGGGTTCCAAAGGGTAAGTATACACACTTTGTTTTCGATCGGTGAACGATGTAGATTTGTACCAAAAGGCCTTAATGCGGGAAATGGAGTGGTCTGTCCGAAATTTCGAGTGGACAGTGTTACACGTCGAGTTACAAACGGTAATTATGTAAAATCTGGTTGAGATCGGTGAAACGGTGTAGTTTTGTGCCAAAGGGCCAAAATGCAGGGAATAGAGTGAGTGGCCTGTCCAAATTTTAAAAGTGGACAGTGTTACTCATCGGGTTCCAAAGGGTAAGTATACACATTTTGTTTTCGATCGGTGAAAGATGTAGATTTGTGCCAAAGGGCCTAAATGCGTGGAATGGAGTGGTCTGTCCGAAATTTCGAGTGGACAGTGTTACTCGTCGAGTTCCAAAGGGTAATTATGTAAAATATGGTTGAGATCGGTGAAACGGTGTAGTTTTCTGCCAAAGGGCCAAAAAGCAGGGAAGAGTGTGGTCTGTCCGAAATTTAAAGTGAACAGTGTTACTTGTCGGGTTCCTACGGGTAAGTATATAAAATTGGGGTCAGATCGGTGAAACGGTGTAGATTTGTGCCACACAGCCTAAATGCAAGGGATGGAGTGGCCTCGCCGCAATTTCAAGCAGACAGTGTTAGTCGCAGTGTTCCAAAGGGTAAATATACACATTTTGGTTGAGATCGGTGAAACGGTGTAGATTTGGGACAAAGGGCCTAAATGCAGGGAATGGAGTGGTCTGTCCGCAATTTCAAGCAGACAGTGTTACTCGCTGGGTACCAAAGGGTAAGTATACAAATTTTGGTTCAGATCGGTGAAACGGTGTAGATTTGTGCCAAAGGGCCTAAATGCAGGGGATGGAGTAGCCTCTCCATAATTTCAAGCAGACAGTGTTAGTCGCAGTGTTCCAAAGGGTAAATATACAAATTTGGTTGAGATCGGTGGAATGGTGTAGATTTTGGCCAAAGGGCCTAAATGCAGGGAATGGAGTGGTCTGTCCGCAATTTCAAGCAGACAGTGTTACTCGCAGGCCTTCAAAGGGTGAGTATACAAATTTTGGTTCAGATCGGTGAAACGGTGTTGATTTGTGCCAAAGGGCCTGTATGCAGGGAATGGAGTGGTCTGTCCGCAATTTCAAGCAGACAGTGTTACTCGCAGGCTTTCAAAGGGTGAGTATACAAATTTTGGTTGAGATCGGTGGAACGGTGTAGATTTTGGCCAAAGGGCCTGAATGCAGGGAATGGAGTGGTCCATCCGCAATTTCAAGCGGACAGTGTTACTCGCAGGGTACCAAAGGGTAAGAATACGAATTTTGGTTCTGATCTGTGAAACGGTGTAGATTTGGACCAAAGGGCCTAAATGCAGGGGATGGGGTGGTCTGTCCGAAATGTCAAGTGGACAGTGTTACTCGCAGGGTTCCAAAGGGTAAGTATACACATTTTGGTTCAGATAGGTGAAACGGTGTATATTTGTGCAAAAAAGGCCTAAATGCAGCGAATGGCGTGGTCTGTCCGAAATTTCAAGCAGACAGTGTTACTCGCAGGGTACCAAAGGGTAAGAATACGAATTTTGGTTCTGATCGGTGAAACGGTGTAGATTGGGACCAAAGGGCCTAAATGCAGGGAATGGGGTGGTCTGTCCGAAATTTTAAGTAGACAGTGTTACTCGCAGGGTTCCAAAGGGTAAATATACAAATTTTGGTTGAGATCGGTGAAACGGTGTGGATTTGGACCAAAGGGCCTAAATGCAGGGAATGGGGTGGTCTGTCCGAATTTTTAAGTGGACAGTGTTACTCGCAGGGTTCCAAAGGTTAAATATACATATATTGGTTGAGATCGGTGAAACGGTGTGGATTTGGACCAAAGGGCCTAAATGCAGGGAATGGGGTGGTCTGTCCGAATTTTTAAGTGGACAGTGTTACTCGCAGGGTTCCAAAGGTAAAATATACAACTTTTGGTTCAGATCGGTGAAACGGTGTAGATTTGTGCAAAAGGGCCTAAATGCAGGGCATGGGGTGGTCTGTCCGAAATTTAATGTTGACAGGGTTACCCGCAGGGTCCCAAAGGGTAAGTATACAAATTTTGGTTCAGATCGGTGAAACGGTGTAGATTTGTATACATAACAGACAGACAGACAGACAGACAGACAGACAAACTTTGTGCTTTATATATATAGATAGATTTCGACTGTTCTGTAAGAGCTTACTCACTAACTAAGCAAGGTTTGAAAACAAGATACCTTGAAAACAGTTGTGTCAACAGATAACATAACCACGGGTGACATTCATAGAATGTTCTCTCTAGCTGGTGCGCTACGTAACTTTAACAATATTTAAACACTCCAAGAAAGGTATCTTGATTGGCACGGATGACTACAAATATAATCTACTCATCATTGGAATGATATAATTAATTTTTACCAGGGAACATCAGTACGTACAGTGACAGCTGCAGCCATAAATGATAGCAACAAAGGCCGGTTTATGGAACAAAATCCAGCCAATGTGAAATGTAACGGGGAGTTGTCCACTTGTTGTGAGAAGAGTCTTAGTTCAGTGAGTAGTTCACTTCTCATGGAGGCAGTCAAGATCAGATCAGGGTCTTTTAGCGGCACTGCAAGCACTGTGACAGGCGAGGCAGATCACAACTACCCCCAACACCATCAGCATCACGCAGAGCAGTACATGCATTACATCGGTCACAAATAATGCGTTAACAAAGTTGTAGTATAAGTTCAGTGGAATACTTATTTGCAGAAATGCGTGCATGAATATTAGCAGAAGAGTGAATCCAAAGAAGCCATTCGTATTATCGATTGCAGATTGTAGCACGAAAAGAGATATTCTCAATTTTTCAACCATCGCAGCAGCCAGTGGATCTGGATGCGCTGTTGTCTGGTCCAGCAGAGTATTGCCATGCCTTAGTAATAAATGTATAGAAACAATACCTTCCAGATGGGAATTTGAAATATAGGAAAATGTCTTCCTGTTACCTTTTATACAATGTAGTACTATTTTAATTAATTTATTGTTTATTTCCATTGCAAAATATCTTATCAATAGAACTAAGTCAATATACATTAGTGATATTAATTAGAATACTGCATACTTATAGCATGACGAATAGAAATAAGTAGTGTTATCACTCACCGAGTTCAACCGCGCCCCGCTCTGCTAGCGCTAGCGGCGCTGATCCCCAACGCTACACAGTCAGCTGTTCAATAGTGGGATACGCGCTGGGCTACGTAAACCTCTTTACGAAGCCTGCGGTTACGCTGATTACAACAAATTGTGTGTTTAGACTTATGAATAATACTGTCAAAAAGTTAGCATTAATATTCTCAGTCCCCATGTAGAACTATCGTTTAAAACCCTCCGTTAGTCGCGCATTGGACTGACAGCTCTATGGTTCGTTATATTAGTTTTAATATCAAGCCAACAGTTCAAGTTATGATCTTATCGTCTCGTGACATCTTACATCAAACCATAGTAAGCATTTTTCTGGAGTTGTGAAATAGCTTGCCTAAAAATAATTTTAGCACGTGTAACATTTTGTCAGCGTGAGATTGATAGTACCAGCGCTCCCAATGATGTTACATTCTGTTAGTGAGTGGCAGGTGTGCTGTTATAACGATTATTTGGCTTAGTATGTTGCCTTAGTTAATATCAGTAAGGAGACTGCGCCTTACGAAAACCTAAGGATGCAGATGAAGCGTGTCACCTTCTGCTGAAAGATAACGAATAGCTAGTTCATGATTCAGTAATTTCAAAGGAATTTGTGACTCTGATACTGAAGACAAAGTTGAAACAATATCCGAAGATCAGGAGGACGGTAACGGAAGCGAAGAATTGGATGACCGTTTATTTTATTGGCAGGTTGGTCATTATTATATGTCCGACTCATTCTTGGCCACTTGGCTATCACCACGGAAGTCCGGGTTCGATTCCCAGCTCTGCCAATAAATTTAATACTGGTCTGAGGGCTGGAACGGTGTTCACTCAGCCTCGTGAGGCAAAAATGTTAAGAGGCGCGTTCGATTCCTACCTCAACTATCCTGTAATTGGATTTCCGTGGTTTCCCACTTCTCCTCCAGGCAAATGCCAGGATGGTACCTAACTGAAGGACACGGCCGCTTCCTACCCAAATCCGAACTCAATTCCAAATACACACACTACTACAGACATCATAATGACACAGGTTATCAGACGAATTCTAAACAAACCCAAACACACGGGGATACGTGACCACGATGTCGTTAAGTGCCTAAAGAATCAACAACTATTATTATTTTAGGCCTATTATTATCGAGACGGATTTTTTTTTCGCTTTAGGTAAGGATGGCACGAAATAGAACAAGTAACCATGGAAGGCTGCCTTCATTCCGTATCCTACTGGGCGGCTTTCGTGATTTTACATCAGTGGATAGATATTTCGGTAAATTTTGAAAAATTTGAGGTACTGATCCTGGTTTTAATTTCCACTTCACGCGAGGAAGTTTCGCGTTCTCATAGTTCACTACGAAACAGTCCGCCTTTATAATAATTAAATCTTCCGAAAAACGCTCGTCACAGATTCTATTTTTGATCGACAATTGCTTATCCTTCAGCGGAAAAACTCTCGCCCATTTCGAAAGCAGATTTGTTTCTTTTGGCGGTGTGAAAAAATATCGACCATCAGATTTTCTTCGTAACCCGATTTACTTCCCGGAACAAAACATTACGACATTTTCCCGAAACAACAGAAAACTTAGTTGTTTGCACACACAAAGCACTGCACATACATTCGTAAATCATTACAAAGAAACAAATTCCCTCGAATAATATGACTTCTCGCGCACAGGATATTACAGTACTAACCTCGTGGGTTATTGTCATACGTGCTTATGGTTCGTCGCGACTTCCGCGCCACACACTGGCTGGACCATGAACTACAATGCTTAAGTAGCGGAGTGATAACACTGTTTATTTCTATTCGTCATGCTTATAGTAATATAACAAGTGCCATAACTGGCTGAGAGTCTTTAGATGTCGCCACATCGCTAAGCTAGCTATAATTGTTAAAATAACTGCTAGAAATGACATTTGTGTGATGTGCAATATTCTTATCCTGTAAGCCATCTTCGTTGAGGAGAGGTTGAGTATTATCACGATCGTAGCAAACTTCTCGAGGATGTCTCTGCAAAATTCAGCTCCTTTGCTTGCACTAGCTGCTAGAGTGTACAACAATAGAGTGTACATACAGATTACTGACAATAATGCAGTGATCTGATGGAATCGTGCTGTTTGAGAGTAAACGGCGATATCATTGATGAACAACAAAACTTTTATACAGACCATTGCAATGAATATTATTGTACTATACACTGTGCGAACACGAAAACGCTGTACTTTGCCAGCAGCATCTATCCTCAGACTCGAATAGCCAAGAATCTTAAACACGTAATGGAGAGGTGTTACTGCTCTGTAGATATTGACAATGATTTCAGTTCGACGAACTCGATTTGCCATGACTTGTTCTTCAGAACGGCATTCCACATACTGGCCTAATATCGAACATAACCATCACAATTGCATTCTAACTCCCATTCTATATCTACCAATACTTTGATCTATTAGTTAGATTAAAGGAAAACCACTTTAACATACCACACAAGGAATATACAGTTATTTGATCCATAAAATAAAATACTTTGATTAAAAGGTAGGATAAAGAGTAATTCATTGACAGTCAGAAAAATATAGCATTTGTTATGTCATCGTTTTACTTCGATTAAAGGACGACCCAACTATGTTTTGTAAGTCTTTCAATTTTCATCCGACATTCACCATATTTGGAAATGTGATGTATATTGGCAAAATTAAGATTATTCTCAAGTTTGGATAAATTTGATAGCACGGTTGCAAATTTTTAATGCATTTTTAAATAATTTGGATGATTTCAAAACTTCTCTTGCCAACCATATTTTGGATATTGAATTTGAAACATTTTGTGTTAGTAATTAGGGCTATGTGAATACGTTTTGATATTATTATTTGAAGAATTGAACACTTGATATTATTAAAGTATTTTTCAATCGCTCTTACCCATTTATTTTTCAAAACTCTCCAATTTTCATATTTGTCTCCTTCATACAAAATTATTTTTCAAAATTGATACCAACTTTTATGCATCGCCCATGGTACTAAAGACATGTTAAGTTTGAAGAGAATCAGACATAAACTGTTGCACTAATAACATCTTGAATACCGTACTGAAAAATTACGTTTTGAGAAAAAGCTAATTTTGTGTAATTTAACTCACAGTACAGTAGGTGATTCAGAATTTCCCAGCACCATACATTCCTCCTTCCTTGGATACAGTATTTTCCTCTGCTCAACAACAGTCTTTAACATTCTACTTTTCTCTCTAGCCAAGTAAGAAATGCAGAATAGAATTAGAATTGTCAATAACTCTGGTATTTGTAATAAAACCTGCCCAAGATGTTTGATTGGTTTTCTTTCGTGTTAATTGGTTTTCAGATTTTATCAGGGTTACATTTTTTTTGATGTTTCTCTTCTACTATCTCAGTTTTTTACGGTAACCCAATAACAGTTATTTTATGGATATGCATAAATATTGTCGCCACGGTGGGTGAGTGGTTATCGTGTCGGACTACCAACCCCAAGCTTCAGGTTCGCTCTTGGCTGGCTGCCGTGCCCCGCAACCACTACGGCGACCACTGGCTGCTCAGACTGGTGGCCGGGCGTTGTGGCATATATAGCTAATTACACTAGGCAGCCAGTTAGCCGCCACGCCTACTAGGTTAGTGCGTTCTGCTGCATACTGTTGTCTTGACGGCAAGTGAACCGGCAATGGAAAACGCATAAAAAGTGGATGCTGACATTCGAAAGTAATTGAAAAACTTACTTTCGTCTGCAAAAGGCTCATCAAAAAGAGTATAGTACAACCCTCTATATTGTCTTAAAGATAGAAAAGGATGTACTTGCATCTTCCTTTTCCTTCACCTCCTCCTTTCCAACAGTAGCATAAGGAGAAGCATGTGCTCATCATTCTTCTTAACTCATTAACTTAACTTAATAAAAACTGTTCTCATGTTCAACTTATTTCTTCCTCACTGGTTGAAAAGACCTGAGCTACATGGTGGTGACTGCCTTACTGCCGCACCGATTGCTTGGCAGTACACCGGTCCCACCACCAGTCGCGTGACCTGGCTGCCTCGTGTATTAAGTCCCTAAGATCAGTTATCTATGAGACGTGTGGTTTTTAATAATAAATTTAATTGCAGCCGAATGGCCAAAATACAATATTCATGTTGGTTATTTAGTCTATTGATCTTTGCTATATTCTAAAATTGATTTTGTCCTATTTTTGCATCGGTTGATGTGATGGCGTTCACATCCTTCACCATACAAAGTACACACGCACTCATTTCCTACTTCATGGAAATGTGTCGTCGCACATAGTTTGTGGTGATATCCATGAACCGCTAAACTTGTGATGACATGCCTTAATTCTTGATTTGCCTCCGTCCAGTGTCGGTCCCACATGGCGTCTGTACAATAAAATTCAAGCCAAATATCCTCTCTTTTTTGTCTTCTCTCTTCAAGTACCTTGGCACTATTTTGAGTGGATGGTAGTAAGAAACTAGCCTTTATGTCATCGATATAGAAAGTCTCTTTGGCCATTTCATATACCAGTCTCGACTTTGTGTTTATTCCAACACAGAGTGCTCTTTTAAGAAACCATGCCTTCACTTTTTCTATCGATCGGAGGTCTGCGAGTGTTAGGTGATCCCATATAATCTGTATCCCATAAGTTGCTACAGGGCTCACTACTGCATGAAACAGTTTCATTGCTGATTTTATTGATACACTAGCTGAAACCCGTCAAAAATGACGGTCAATAGAAAAATATTTACTGAAGCATTTTCTTATGTAGGCCTACTGTATATTCTTTGTACGATGATTTTTTGGCTCTATTGAAACTATAAGGGCGTCAAAAGATTGCACTCTCAACATTGCAAAATACTGCTGGCCATGACTGAAAAATTGATGAGGCAAATTGAGACCTATACGTTCCAGAGTTTTCCCTTGAGCTTCATTGATTGTGACAGAGTATGCCAAATAAATTGGAAAATATTGCCTCTTAAAACAAAATGATAGTGTTTTATCGGATGCTGTTAAATCAAGTAGAAGGATTCAACCTCTCTGCCTAATTTTAACTGCACTTATTATTTCCAAATCCAAGCAATATGGTTGCATTTAGGAGCCCTTGGGAAACGTTCAGATTTCTAAGCAGCATAACGGTTCAAGCGTTTGGAATATGTGGAGGCAAGTCATTTAGTTCCAAGGAATTCAAGAACTCTGAGGAGTCTAATAAAACTGGCCGCAAACCGTCACATATAATTTTGGAATATAACGAAGAAATGCGATGATGTGCACCTCCATACATCTTAAAACAATGTGGACCGTATGGGTGTGGCACAGTAACATTGGCACCAAATGAAACGAAGGACATAGCATTGTACTGCCGATTAGTCTCTCTGAAATTCCTTGAGATATCATCTCCAGTGAAAAATAATTGTTGCAGCATGTCAAATGTTTTATATTTAGTCAGATTAATTTTACATTACAACAGCAAAGCTCAAAGTAACCAAGTGAAGATTTCTCTCAAGAGAAATACAGTGCAGAACAATGTTTAAATTTGTTCGTCAAGGACCCTACACTGTAACGGTATAGTATCTGGAATTGTATCTGAAATGCCGTATTCATATTGGAGTTTAAAAGTGGCTTCGTATTTTTCTCCGATTTCCCACTTGTTTGCGGCTAATGTTCTATTTCGTAAAATGGGTTTATTTATAGCAGCATTTCTCCCCAAATTAACGTCATAGCTTATTAAATAACACTATAGTGGCCTGCATCAACGCAGCTGCCAAATATTAAATAGCAAATAATAACTTACTTCCATTGCCAAAATCAACTGCGTGGTTAGACTCATTGTTATGTACTCTAAAAAAATAATCAATAAACAACAATATTCACTTATACAACTAAGTTCAGAGACTTCCATTCTCAAGTTGGTTGCTGATGAGAATGCGATGAGACTGATCGCCAATAATAAAATCCTTGCAATTTTTGCAATTTGCTTGCAAACGCAACTCAGGATGACGAACTTCATTTTGAAATAAACAGAATGAAACTGCTCTAAATAATCAATTTCCATCACCTGTTGAAGGTACAATACTTTGCATTTCCATGACAGTAAATTATGCAAGGGAGCATAGAATCACTTCGCCACTACTGGAATGAGCATGGACTCACTTCGCCAGCCACCGTAATGGAGGGAGTTTTAGAATTATATGTTCAGTGTTTTTCAAAGATCGTATTAACACAGGGAAGCCCAGTCTTAAGGCTACATTCTGAGCTATCGCCCCAGATTCCAGGTTCGATCCCTGCTCTGCCAAGAAATTTAATTCTGGTCTGAGGGCTGGAACGGGGCGCACTCTTGAGGCAAACCTAAGAAGAGCAAAATTTGATTCCCATCTCAACAACCTTGGATGTGGTTTTCCGTAGTTTCCCACTTCCACTCCAGGCAAATACCGGGATAGTTCCTAACTTAAAGCCTCAGTCGTCAACTCTCGATTCCCCATACTAATTACAAATGCACACATCAATACAGCCATCACATTAACACAGGTTATCAGAGAAAGGTTTACACTCACACACCAAAGTAGACGGGGCTGAGTGACCACGATGTCTGAGTCCATCAAATGAATTATGTTCGACAATTTTCTCTCAAGGCGAAGCGATTGTGCCGATATTTATTTAATAATTTAAAAGTATCTGGGAACGTAAATCATGGAGAATTCCTTACCTTACGGGAATAATAAACGTAGCCTAACATATGTTTAGACAATGTAATACCAATTGCAAGATAGAATAATTGGGAAATAGAATTACATGTCTGAGGTGGGAATCAAACTCCTTCGACGATGCATAATCAATTTCGTTGTCCACAATGTTAGCCGCTGAGCCACCCAGACAACGAAATTCGAGTGCAATATTAAGAGACGTAAACAACAAACGCACTTAACTGCCAGTTACAGTTCATCAATATTTCCCTTATTTCATGATTCTCAACTCCCTATTCCCCATACTAATTACAAATGCACACATCAATACAGCCATCACATTAACACAGGTTATCAGAGAAAGGTTTACACTCACACACCAAAGTAGACAGGGCTGAGTGACCACGATGTCTGAGTCCATCAAATGAATTATGTTCGACAATTTTCTCTCAAGGCGAAGCGATTGTGCCGATTTTCATTTTCAATTTAAAAGTATCTGGCAACGTAAATCATGGAGAATTTCTTACCTTACGGGAATAATAAACGTAACATATGTTTAGACAATGTAATACCAATTGCAAGATAGAATAATTGGGAAATAGAATTACATGTCTGAGGTGGGAATCAAACTCCTTCGACGATGCATAATCAATTTCGTTGTCCACAATGTTAGCCGCTGAGCCACCCAGACAACGAAATTAGAGTGCAATATTAAGTGACGTAAACAACAAACGCACTCAACTGCCAGTTACAGTTCATCAATATTTCCCTTATTTCATGATTCTATTCCAGTATATATCGGGATACAACATAAGCGATATTTCCCTTTTCAATTCTCATAAACAAAGATCACACTACGATACGGTGAATCTTTTATCCGCCATTTCTCTCAGGAAGAAACGCAATTGTGGCAACGCGCAATTGCCACATATAATACCTTTTTCCTTAAACATATAAAAATATACCGTAACATATATTTTCCTTTTAAAGACACACTGCAAATCTGCATGCCAAGAGCTTTCGTTAGAATGCCATACGAAGCCAATCGGTTAAGTCGTTTTCAAAATCTCGTGTGTACAAAAAATACATTAGTGTTTTAAATATATATGGCAACAGAGAATTCGTTACTTTACAGGAATGATAAAAGTGAAATATGTTTCTACACTCTAATACCAATCGTAGGAAGGAAGAAAACAAAAAAAAACCATATCCGAGGTGGGAATCGAACCCTCTCGACCATGCAAAGGATGGCAACAGAGAATTCGTTACTTTACGGGAATGAAAAAGTGAAATATATCTCTACAATGTAATACCAATCGTAGGAAGGAAGAAAATGAAAATAAATAAACGTATCCGAGGAGGGAATCGAACCCTCTCGACCATGCAAAGGATGGCAACAGAGAATTCGTTACTTTACGGGAATGATAAAAGTGAAATATGTTTCTACAATGTAATACCAATCGTAGGAAGGAAGAAAACGAAAATAAAAAAACATAACCGAGGTGGGAATCGAACCCTCTCGATGGGAACAGAGAATTCGTTACTTGACGGGAATGATAAAAGTGAAATATGTTTCTACAATGCAATACCAATCGTAGGAAGGAAGAAAACGAAAATAAAAAAACATATCCGAAGTGGGATCGAACCCTCTCGATCATGCATAATACAAATTTCTGGCCAGTAACCTTATCCCCTCGGCCAACCAGACAACTATGTGACACTGCAGTATTAAGTTATCTAACCAGTATACACACTCAACCTGCACTTTATGTCCTTCAATTCGTGGTTTATTTAATATAATTCTATTTCAATGCATATTGTAAAAACATAACTAACATTATTGGAGACCCTTTTTAATTCTCATAAACAAAGATCTCAGTTAGACGCGACCGGAATCGCCATTTTCCTTGTTGAGAAAGGCCATTGTGCGCATGCGCGAGAGTGTCAAATATTACATATTTCTTTAATTATTTAAAAATATACCGTAACATATATTTTCCTTTTAAAGAAACTCTGCAAATCTGCATGCCAAGAGCTTTCTACAATGCAATACCAATCGTAGGAAGGAAGAAAATGAAAATAAAAAAACATATCCGAGGTGGGAATCGAACCCTCTCGATCATGCATAATACAAATTTCAGGCCAGTAACCTTATCCCCTTAGCCATCCAGACAACTATGTTTCACTCCAGTATTAAGCTATCTAACCAGTATACACACTCAACCTGCAGTTTATGTCTTTCAATTCGTGGTTTATTTAATATAATTCTATTTCAATGCACATTGTAATAACATAACTAACATTATTGGAGATCCTTTTTAATTCTCATGAACAAAGATCTCAGTTAGACGCGACCGGAATCGCCATTTTCCTTGTTGAGAAAGGCCATTGTGCGCATGCGCGGGAGTGACAAATATTACATATTTCTTTAATCATTTAAAAATATACCGTAACATATATTTTCCTTTTAAAGAAACTCTGCAAATCTGCATGCCAAGAGCTTTCGTTAGAATGTCTTACGAAGCCAATCGGTTAAGTCGTTTTCACAATCTCGTGTGTACAAAAAACAGCTTAGTGTTTTAAATATATAGATTCTGTGGTTTCTAATACCTCAAACATCATAGGTGGGATGACAATTAGTGATAAATGAAAATGGGCAAGAAGCTTGAAAGGGGCAGCCGTGGCCTATTAAATGGTACCGCCCCTATTTCATCTGGAGTTGAAAATAGGAAACCACGAAAAACTATTACAAGGACAGCTGACAGTTGGGCTCAAACACACTCGTCTCCACAATCCAAAGATAAACCAAACTTATGCATTTATGACCTAGGGCTTTAACAATCCTCGTCGGTATTGTAACCTGATATTTTAATACAGTATTTTACGAGGAATATGTCTTTTACCATTTAAAATGGGTTGTATCTGTCAGAATTTAATACCAAATACAGAAAAGGAATATCTCAGATACGAGTAGTCCAATTCCAAAACTAAGTAAGTCCAAATTATCTAATTGTTGTACAACCACAAAAAAAAAACTGTGGTGCATTGTCCTTTTCACCAATCCACAAATTTTGGACGCTATATAACACAACATAATGATAGTTTTCGAGTTATTATGTCCCTTGAAAGAGTGCATACATGGTAAGCGGGATATAAAGGCATATATTTGGCGCTTGCGTAGTTTAGGAGCTGTTTCAAGTGTTTATGTCGTTTAGGAGCAGTATTGCCAGTTTTGAATGAAGAGACTTTTTTTTTTGAGGAATTTATATGGTCTATGTGAAAAATGGAGGTAAATGTGTATATACAATCATGTACAGTAATAAAGTACTGAAAAATTAAAGACGGTAAACAACAAACATTTTCTTCTGTAACTTATTCAGAATAAGTTCCTTAAACTGTGAATAGTGCACCTTCCACAACAACAGTTACGTCGTCCATTGGTTCATCATCCGTAGAATGTACATCGTCATCCCACTGAGATGTTGTTTCATCTTCTTCGGTCATTACTTCTTTGTAGAACACCAATTTTTCCATATTGCACCATTCAGGGCCATAATGCTTCAACAAAAGGTCCTCGACGTCCTTGACCTTTTTGGGGTTAGCTGGTACTCCAATCTTTTTTGAAGCAGGATTCATTCCTCCAAGACGTTTCCCTTGTTTCATTACTGATTTAGGTTTTGCGATGTCCATTGAGTATGCGACATCACCTCGAACAAGACCTCGACCTGCAGTCTTTCCTCTTGTTACAACAAAACGTTTGGCGGCCGAAAATTTGAAGTGCCACTGGTTTGGTTTTTTGTCGTTTTCATCTGTAGCTTTCTTCCATTCTCTAAAATGGAAGTCAATCCCCGGCTTGCGTATAGTTCTAAATTTTCGAATACGGCATTGTATTCACACGGCAAGACAATTTCCTCCTTTTTTGACAACTGACGTTCAATATTACACAACACCTGATCGGGTGGTAAAAAGGAATGTCCAGGCACAGGGAAGAACACAAGAACTTTCTTAATGTTCCTTGGTGCTTCATGTACTAGCCAATAAACAAGCATGGTAATCATTATCGTATTTTTATTCTGTCCCCCACAGCTGTCAGCAAAAGTCTGTGTTTGTCAGTCGGTCATGAACACATGATACTATCTCATCTGAGCCCTTCCTCCACTCTATCTCTGTCCATGTGGAAATAAATGTGTTCAGAGGTGACATCTTTTCCGTTGAAAGCCCCTGAACAACTATAAAGTTATATACATAAAACTGTCGTTTGTAATAAGCACTTTGGTCAGGAAGCTTGGGGAATATTAGCTTCTTTTGACAGTCGAAGCTGAAAGTGGTTTCTCTTTCATCCGGTTCCTTAAGAAGTATGTAAAATTTTTCAGCAGACCATTTATGGAGTACAAACTCTTCCTTTAAACTGTCCTTTCCCTGTTATTGAACATGACCAAATTTTATTCTTTCTTGTAGTTCCATGCAATTTGAACATTTGTCTGTGGCCGGCGAATTGAAGCTGATGTTATAATCTTCAGAAAATACTTTGCGAAAATACTCGTAAGTTACCTTAAGACAAGAATCGTTTGTTTGTGTTTCATTATACATTGTCCACAATCTCTTAATACAAATGATCACTACTTAAAATGAATCGCTTTGTTTTCCCCCTGATGTAATGAGATTCTAAGGGTTGGATGTTTTCAATAAATGTTTTCACACTTTCTAAACACCTGACAAATAATTCTGACGTACGAGCTCCACCACGTCTCTCTCTTGGAGACTCCTCCAAGAAAAATTCCTTCCTACACAAATTAAGCACACGATATTGTGATATCTTCAGAATTCCCAGAAACGTTTGCTGGCAGACTTGTACAGGAATACTGCATTCTTCTCTCTTCTTAGAGCAGGAATAGAATAATCAACATACCTCTTTATTGGGCATTTTCTCTCCTTAACCCATGTCTTTGGGGAATGTTACTGGCTACATATCGAAGAATGAAATTATCTTGTTGAAGTTTATCACTAGTCTTATAGAAACCTTGGTGAAATCTTCGAATGTCTTGCATAGTCAATTTATGGCACTGATATTTTTCCTTCTGTCCATGACGACATGTTGGAAGCGTCGGGAAACCATGAGAACTGTGCCTGTAACAAGAGTATCAGCATCATGAAGCATTTACAGTTTACTGTAACAATAGCCTAATAATGAAACCAGCCAGTAGCCCAGGCATTTAAGTCATTATATCGCCTTAACCTAAAAATAATGTTATAAAGCATTTTTTTTCAGAATCCAATTTGACCCTAGGGAACAACATATCAAAATACTCGGCCGTACATGTGCCGGCTTCCTTGATTTCCAGGCCTGGAAACCTGGAATTCCAGGAATTCTTCATCGCTGTCCTGGAACGCCCGTTAAAACCGAACGATTCGGCCTAGGTAGACAACAGTGGTGTCAAATGAATGAGAAAAGCATGCCAACTCCATATAATAAAGCTTTAGGCAATGTTTTCCTCATTTCGAGATAGATTGTAAAAAACAATTGCGCGAAATTCAAATTTTTTTAAGTTTGAATTAATTTGCACGTTTATTAGAGACTAAGACGGCAGCTCATGCAAAAAATGCACCTGAAATACGAAAGAACATGGTTGTAGATTTACTGATTTTTGTTTTACGTCTAATAATTCAACAGTTACAGAAGAAACAAATTTAACCCGAAGGTAAGTTGGTATTACCGGACGGGAGTAAACACCAAACAACTCTGCGTAGGTAAACATAAGTGGTTTCAAATGAACGATACAAGCATGCAGATTCCATTGCAAGAGTGGCTTGAAATGCCTTCCCCGTTCCTAGCTGCACAGGGCTTCCAGAGACTCACTTTTCTCACTATTATTCCCTATTTTCAAAGCAGCCTCACTTTTCTCACTATTTGATAAAATTACTCACTATTCTCACCTTTTTTTTACAAAACTGGTCACATTCTGCGTTAAAAATGGTCTCATGCACAATCAGACAGTTAGAAACGTTACAAAGTATACCCATGAATGGGTAGTTCAATTTTCTGCCACCGATGCCTGAGCGCGCTGCCGGCAGCGAGCCAGGCGGCCTGAAAGCATGAAAAGCTTCGATAGTGCAATACCACAGCCGGAGCCGTGCAGCGATCGCCGAAAATTTTAACAAAAGTTCAAATTTATATTTTTCTTTTACGATTTCAATTTCTTGAGTGTTGCATTGATTATCCTATCCATTATTTCCAAGTGTCCTCTAACTACATGAAAAATCACAAACAGTTCTCAGAGATATTAACATAGGCGCAATTTGGTTGACATTTTTGAGGGGCTAATTTGTTTTTCAGATACACATTCTTAAAAAAATTGTGTATTTCAATACAGTTTTGTCACACTTTTGGGGGCCTTTGGTTGGTTTTGGGGAGCTTAGCCACTTAAGGACCCCCTAATTGCACCTACAGACATCAACAAACGATAAAATTATGAACCAGATATACGGCCATAAATGCGAATAATGCTATGAATTTACACACTATTTACTCACTTTTTCATACAAAAACTCACCTCTTTTTCACTTTTTTCATGAAAAAAAAAAACCACTCACTATTTCACTATTTTCGACGAGTGAGTCGATGGAAGCCCTGTAGCCTCAGAAAATCTCCCTTCTCTCGGTACTGGCGTCGTTGCAGATAACAAAGTAAACTGCGACATGGCGCTTGAAATCGGCGAAACAGGAGTTAGCAACATGATTGGCAGGTCTTTCGCTGAAGAGAAAATTTCCAGAAAGTCAAAGGTTGTCCCCCTATCGGCTATGAACGGTACTGTGACAATCAGATATGAAGTAACGCCCGTAAACTCGAGTCAGATATTTATGAGAAGAGTGTGTGTTTTAAAACGAAACTGAAAAAGCAGAGTACTTTCATTATGAGCTGGCGCCAAGTCTGCCCTCTCTTTTTGACGGATGTTCAATGCGCAAAACGGACACGTCAGTGTTTGCGTCTCTCTTTAAGCACTCACAAATTGGCGATCAACTTTGTCCAGAGACCACGTATGTCATTGACGAAGGCTATCTCATGTACGCTGTTAGTTGGCGGCAACTGGCAACATACGGAGACATTTGTTACCTTTACGTCAGACACGTTATGACTCGATACCCATCTGCAGTTGTTGTTTACGACGGATACACTGGCCAGCCAACTACGAAAGAAGCGGAGCAAAGGCGAAGCGCTGCAAGAAGGACCTGTTTTGATATCGACTTTACTGAACATCCGACATCGACAGAATCACAGGCGGAGTTTCTGACGAACAGGAGAAACAAATCTCGACTTATTAATGTACTGGTTTCACGATTTGAAGCTGTAAAAGTTCGAGTATACCTGGCAACTGGGGACGCCGATCCTATCATCGTGCACACTGCTCTGGAGATAGAGAGCTTGGGGAAGTCTGTAGTTGTAGTTGGCAACGATACCGATCTTCTGGCAATGCTGATTTCTAGGCGTCCGACGGGAGATGTATTCATGCTGCACCCAGGGACTTTCAAGTGCCCCAGAAAGCTGTACGATGTTGGTGCTATTCAATATGAAATAGGTGACATGAAGAACTGCGTACTGTACTCCCATGCTGCCTCAGGTGGTGATGAAACATCTGCAATCTACGGGAAAGGGAAGAAGAAGGCTTACAAATTGCTTCAAAAAAGTGGGGATCTTCGGGAAGAAATTGTCAAAACATACACAAATCCATCTGCGAGTCGCGAATAAGTTTGCACTGTTGGAGAAAAGTTCATAAGGGCACTGTATCCTGGAGGAAATGAATTGGAGAATATCGATTATCTTCGACATCGTCTGTACCAGATGACCATTGCGCGCCAAACTCTGACTTCTCAGTTTGAACTTGCGACTCTTCCTCCAACAAGGGAAGCTCTACGGCAGCACTCAATGCGGACTTACTTGTAGGTAACTTTCATTGTTTTCCTTTACACCACACGTACACAATATTTTTCTACTATTTCTCAGGAGAGTTAAATATGTTGAGTTTGATTTTAGGTTCAAGAATGACTGGGAAGAAACCTCAATCCAACAGAGTGGGGCTGGCAAGCCATTGACAACTCTCTTTTGCCCGTTCCCACAACCCTGCCACCAGCTCCTGACTCTCTTCTCCTCCTAATTTCCTGCGATTTCAATACGGACTGCGGAGTGCGTTGTGGATGTACACGATCCGGCCAAGAGTGCTCAGAAATGTGCTCTCAATATCACGGCCAGAATTGTGATAACGCAGTACATCGTTATGAAAGACATCACGATCTAGATACACCAGTTTCCTGTATTACACCTTTTCTTCCAATGCCTTTTTCCTATGATTTCGAAGGCTTAACTCATACTTAATTATTATGTGTGTAAGTAAAAATTTCATCTTTTGTTGCTTCCGTAGAAAGAAAATCATTAGCTCAACCTTTACTTTCCAGGTGCTAACCGAATAGGCTAAACCCCCGACTACACAACGCAATCCTGCACTGTCAACTGACAGCTACTAAATGTTTAATTTTCGCTATAACTTTTCAATAAACGTAAAACAAACATGACAGATGGTCTGAAAAGCTAAAAATGTGCTCTTTGTTATATCATGCATGATTTTTTGGTATACACTTCATTTTCAGTCATTGCTGTACCTGCAGCAAAAATCAAACCTCAAAATTTTAAATTCCACGCGTTGTTTTGTTACAATCTACCCCGAAAGGAGAAAAACATTGCCTAAAGTCTTATACAGGGTGTATTTGATATGATGGAAGTCCATTACACTGTTGATAGAAGAGACTATTCTAAGCACATATCTTCATGAAATTTAGTCGTACCTTAATTCGTGTAGGTGGAATTAAATCACAAAAATTGTCGGTCAATGTCATGGAAATGGTCTTAGGCTGCGTTCCCCTCAGCAGCAAACTGACTTTTCCCCGTCGCCCTCCCCTCCTACGCTGAGGAATGTTGACAACAGTCTGAAGTCGAGTGACCTACTCGCCTTGTCTGCCAATGGGATTGAAATACACAAACCGAGCCTATCAACAGCTGATTCACACCTTATGGGGAGTGACTACATGACTAGTGATGGTGGATCTGTCTAGGATTTTGCCAACCACATGGACTATGCATAGAAAATAGAAATCCTAAAGATTTGGTAAATTAACTTAAGGAACTGTTGGTCTATCTTTGTGTGAAGATAGTGCAACAACTGTAATAAAAATATTAATAATACTAATAATAGTTATAATAGGCTTTCAGACACACTAACTTCTTTTATGTTTCTTTTTGGTATGTCGAGTTGCCAGACTTTAATGTACGTAGGATTTCTTGTATGCGCCATGAAATCCATGGACATGATCGTATTAGATTCCTTTCATTTACTACATGACTGATCGCACCCTCGGGATGGTTAGCACTCTACCTCCAGAACTACACATGCGGACTCTTATTATTATTATTTGATTATTATTATTATTATTATTATTATTAGCCTATTATTATTATTATTATTATTATTATTATTATTATTATAACACTGTATTATAACAATGCATTTGTATTTTATTTTCATTTTCGTGTGTTTGTATGTGCATTGTTGATTGACCAAAAAATCAACACCAACACCCCCCCCCCTCTCCAGTTTATGGCCACCCCAGGGCTGGAGATGCGATGGGATAATTCACAATATGTACATGTGGTACCGTACTAGTATTAAATCTTGTAAGTAGTTTTCCATGGGTTCCCACTTCTACCCCAGGCAAATGCCGGGATTGTTCCTAACTTAAGGCCACGGCCGTCTTCTTCTCAATAACCATAACCGCTGGCAGTGCAGCCCATGAAGGGCCTAGGCCTACCAAGCGACCGCTGTCCAGCTATTTTGCCTGCAGATATTAGGGTGACGCGTGGTCAGTGCATCGGGTCCCCTCGGCCATTAATCTTGATTTTCCTGACTGGGGCACTGCCTCACTGTCAGACAGTTACTCAATTGCCCTCACGAGGATTAGTGCACCGCGTTCCAGCCCTCACGTGAGTTTCTAATATCCCTGATGGAGCCGGGAATCGAACCCAGGGTCCCCGGGTGAGGGGCAGTTTCACTGCCCCAACACCACAGGGCCGGCGCATTCTTCCGAATCCTCACCTGAATTACAAATACCCACATTACTACAGAAACCACAAAAACGCAGGTTATCACACAAATTATACCCACACCCAGCTACATGGGGCTAAATGACCAAAATCACCAAGCCTCTCAAACAAAACATCAAGTATTTTACTTCCGTCTTAAATGCCTAGTTCTGAACAGACTACGGGATGTCGGAATTTTGTCACACTGTATTTCATTAAGTGAATGTGTTTAGTATTTTCAGAAACAAGTCAATAGAAGGTCCGACACGGACGCCAATGATACACCAGGGCTGAGTATCGAAATTATTTTACCATGAACATCATTCAATGAATTCCACACTTACAAAGTAGGTTACATAATACTACCGGTCTTAACGTCCCAAGCCATTGCGTGCGTTGTCAACAACAACAACAACAACAACAAGATCAAGAACAACGGCAATGCACATTTTCTTACGAGACGGTAGCGCTTATCCTCATAACAGCTGATAGCCTACCACCCCTCAAGTCAACCGGTAAGGTCAATGCTCCGATTACGTAACAACTTCCCCTTCGCGCGTCGTCACACCTGACTCTGCCTCGTTTCCCCCAGCCTGCCGCACCACTTTCTGCTTGATTAGTTTCTCAAAAAACTAAAAACATTGACTTTTTAATGATTAATTATCAATTTCAAGATAGGAGACAATTGTTTACCTAGGAAGCTTAGAATAGTCTCTTCTATCACCAGTGTAACGGACTTCCATCATATCGATTACACCCTGTATAAGGAATCTGCATGCTTTTGTTTTCATTTGATACTACTTTGGTCTACCTAGGCTGAGTCGTTCGTTTTTTTTTACGAGCGTTCCAGGACGGCGATGAAGAATTCCTGGAATTCCAGGTTTCCAGGCCTGGAAATCAAGGAAGCCGGCACATGTACGGCCGAGTATTTTGATATGTTGTTCCCTAGGGTCGAATTAATGGGTTCTGAAAAAAAAATAGCTTTATAACATTTTTTGGGACCTAAAAACCTTATTTTCCTGGGCTACAGGTAAATAAGCCGGCCACGTGGTGTTGGGGTAGCGCGCCTGCCTCTCACCCGGAGGCCCCGGGTTCGATCCCCGGCTCCGTCAGGGATTTTAAAACTGACGTGAGGGTTGGAACGGGGTGCACTCAGCCTCGTGAGGACAATTGAGTAGCTGTCTGACAGTGCGACAGCACCCCGATCACGAATACCAAGATTAACGGCCGAGGGGACCCAACGCGCTGATCACGCGTCACCCCAATATCTGCAGGCCAAATGGCTGGACAGCGGTCGCTTGGTCGGCCTTAGCCCGTCATGGGCTGGATGGTGCCAGGGGTTGACTTTTTTTTACAGGTAAATAACACGAACACTAAAAGAGTAATAAAGAAAGGATGGGCATGCTTAGCCCTAACCTACATTGTTTTCAATCATTATGGCCTATTAATATTCTAGAGATAAAATTCTCAGCATTGTTCTTACAGCTCCTTCTTCTTCTTGGTCTTCTCCCAGTTATCTTTGTCACGTTTTCTTTTCCTAGGCTTATCTGTAGGACGTATACACTGATCTGATACTTTAGCAGCATTTTCACTAGATGCTTGCTGGACATCCATTTTGCCTCTGTCTCCCACCTAAGCTTAATACTGCCAAATTTTACAGCAGTTTTGCCAACCTTCATCTTTAAAATTGCTTACAGAATTAGTACTCTTTCAGTTCACTGTAGCAAGGAATTATAATATAAATAATAATAAAGATGAGTTGGACTTAAAAAGTTTTGATACTATAACACAACCACCATGATGGTCGTTATGGACTTATAGAGTTTTGAACTATTTTACACACCCAGGACTTACAGAGTTTTGGAGCCACAGAGTAACTGGACTTACGTAGGTATGTTGCAGTGTCGATTTTTCAAACACATTTGCTAATAGTTTTTACCAACTTTTGGAACACATTAGCTATCCACATTGTGGGCCTTGGTGGCAAGAATGCGTATCAATGGAAACCACAATTTCGAATTTTTTGGTCTTACTAAGTTTTGGAATTGGGCGACTCCCATTTACAATTAATTTTCCCTTGGGTCTCAAGAGAATAGGACTTCGATAGTAACAATTCCAACAAACATTAAACAGGACCACTACGCATAAGAGTTCTTTTAAGATTATTTGGAAATCAAGATACAAAATATTGTTCAACATTATTTCTATTTTTGCTTTTTGAGTACAGAAATATATTTCCTAATTTAATTCATATTATAATTCGGTTCATATACATTTAACTAGCAGAAGTACCCGCTCTTCGAACGGTCTTCGGTACTAATAACCAGACGTTATCAATTGAGCTACTGTTGCAATGGTTAGGGGCTTGTCATTCTTTCATAAGTTTATCAGAACGAAGTTAGTTTTCTGGGTATATCGCAGACACTGTTAATTTAAAGGCCATAAAATGTGGTTTTCGGAGACCCTTTATAAACTCCCTAGTTTTGTGTCACACATTGAGAAGCGCAACATGAGCTTTGGTCGTCCTTCTAGGATAATTTTTATTTTTCGCCTATTTTAGCATGTATTTTGAAAAGTTGTTCCTTATACTCACCCTTCTATGAGAAGTACGTTGAAGAGTTTTCTAAATGATTGGTGTATTGACTCATGGTTACAATACCTAATTTTACGATGCTCCAAGCACCCGAACATAAATTATAGGCGTACATAAACATAAAGGTATATCAACCACACAGTGTCAAACAAAATCATCTTTACGATGAGCCCGTTTGTTGACAAAAATATGATTAGTTTCAATGTGCTCTCAAACTATATTCACCTAACGTGTACTTCCTGACGTGAAAATATTATTGAAAACCTTATTGACGAAACGCAATATTATGTAAATTGAAAACTGACCCTCACCGTTGTGGAAAGTCCCCATCCCCAGGAAGACCCCTTTAATAAATTATAAAGGTTTGTGGTGTATGAAAATTCAGGATTTGTAGCCTACAATGGCCCAAATTCCCAAAAGCTGCAAAAAACACTATTCAATTCAGGATTTGTTTATAATAATGTTGCTGTTTGGAGATATAATAGACCTTTTGTACAACATATCGCACGTGTAAGTCGCCATTAATCATTATAGGGTACCCCTTGACCCCCTTAAGTGCATTGATGAATTGTACAGTCTATGTTTGTTTCCATAATAACCTTATAGCCATTTGCAAACTTTCGCAGAAATTTAATAAATTGAGTGGCATTGCTTCTTACAGAAATAGATGGAAAGTTGGATGTCACCTCTTGAGATACTGTTGTCATGATTACCGGCTTGCATTACTTCATTAGTTTCTTCTTGTTCTTCTCCTTTCAGATGGTCCAGCTAAGGACCACGACGTTGAACTTTTCAACTTTCAATATTCTCTGGCTATGTTTCTCCATTCTGTCTTTTGCCCAGATGATGCCGGTTTTCTTAAAGGGTGGTCCGTCCTAAAAACTCTTCTGTTTAAGTATATTTCTGAGATGTGATCGGCTTCTAATATCACTTTCCTTTATCTTCAGTATTTGGATGTCCTTGTTAACTACTGTTAGCGACGGTGTCGCGCTCTTTCTATTCCCCCAGTAGTTGAGAAGCCGGTTGGTTAGTCTTGTTGGGTTCATCCATGAGGCATGTCCGTAGAAAGCCAGACGTCTCTTCCTGGCCACATCTGTGATTTTCTCAGTATACCTATATAGCTCCTGATTTGGTGTTCTTCTGTACTCGTCATCTATTTATTAGTTTATTAAATGAAATTAGTTTTCTGGGAATATCTCAGAAACGTGGTTTAGAGCCTTAAAACGTAGTAGCCTCCAAGCCACCAAGGGGCAGCAAATGAGTTTTGTCTCGTCCTTGTTCGCCATAATATAATAATAATCATAATAATAATAATTTAATAATATAGGGATAAGGATATAATAGACTTTCAGTACCACACCCGCACGTGTAAATCGCGTGAAAAGCGCACTATTTACTTATTGATGAATTTTACAGCTTATGTTAGTTCTGTGATAACCTTATAGCCGTTCGCGAACGTTCACAATAATGTAATAAATGGAATGGCATTGCGTCTTACAGAAATAGATGGACTCCTGAGATTGTGTTGCCATGGTTACCGGCCTGCATTCTTTCATTATATTATTAAAAGAAATTAGTTTTCTGGGAATATCTCAAAAACTGTTGGTTTCAGGACCTTAAAATGTGGTTTTCGGGGCCCGTAGGGCTCCCGAGTTTTGTTTCTCAAATTGAGACGCTAAAAATGAGCTTTTTCTCGTCTTTCTACGCCCATTTTAGCATGCATTTTAAGGGGGTACGCCCTGTTTTATGAGAGGTATGGAGAAGATTTACATCAATGATTACTTTCGTGCCTCTGATGGATATCTGTACCAAATTTTACGTTGATCCACTCAGCCGTTCTCGAGTGATGCGCATACATAGTTGTACACAGACAGACAGACAGACAGACAGACAAAAAATTTGTTTTTGCGCGCAACCGTCTTAAACCGGTCTGAAACGCGTTAATAATTCAAATTTCCGTGGAAATTCAGAAAAAAACAGACACAGTGTATTTTTATATGTATAGAGATTAAGTGAAATTTGTTTTCTGCGAATATCTCAGAAATGTGGTTTTAGAGCCTTAAAACGTAGTAGCCTCCGGGCCACCGAGGGGCTGAATAATAATAATTTAATAATATAGGGATAGGGATATAATAGTCCTTTAGTACCACACCCGCACGTGTAAATCGCGTGAGGAAATTCAAGAGTACCCCTTGACCCCCTCAAGCGCATTATATACGTATTGATGAATTTTACTGCTTAAGTTGGTTCCGTGAAAACCTTATAGCCGTTCGCGAACGTTCACAGTATTGTAATAAATGGAATGGCATTGCGTTTTACAGAAATAGATGGACTTCGGAGATCGTGTTGCCATAGTTACCGAGTTTTCTGGGAATATCTCAATAACTGTTGGTTTTAGGACCTTAAAATGTGGTTTTTGGGGCCCGTAGGGCTCCCGAGTTTTGTTTCTCACATCGAGACGCTGAAAATGAGCTTTGTCTCGTCTTTCTACGCACATTTCAGCATGGATTTTAAGGGGGAAGGCCCCCTTTTATGAGAGGTATGGAGAAGAGGTACATCAATGATTACTTTCGTGCCTCTTATTGACATCTGTACCAAATCTTACGTTGGTCCTTTCGGTCGTTCTCGAGTGATGCCCGTGCAAAGTTGTACACAGACAAACAAACAAACAAACAAACAAACAAACAAACAAACAAACAGACAGACAAAAAAATTGTTTTTGCGCGCAACCGTCATAAACCAGTTAGAAACGCGTTAATTACTCAAATTTCCGTGGAAATTCAGAAAAAAACAGACAAACTTTCATTCTTATATATAGAGAGATGTCTAATTAACAAGCTGAAGAAGGGCATTGCAGGGACGAAAACATGTTTCAGTGATGAAGTAAGCATATTAAGTAACTATCTGTATCCGGCATGCGTTGCAATGCCAATCAAAGAGAGTTTTGGCGTTGTAACTTTGTTTGTTGAAGAGTTTTTGGATCCCCAATTTGTTTTTCTTTTTCCGTTAAACATCTCTAAACTATTGACAAATTGATTTACTATCTTAAAAAATAATCTGGGAGCGTGCTCAACAACTCACCAAAGTTTCATCGCAATGAAATGAATGGCATATGAACGCATACGGGGCTTTGTTGAAACAATTCATGCTCCATCACACATTTGTTGAATACACTCGTATGCTACCTATTGTAGAATGGATTTACTAATTCGAAAACCTGCCCTGGTGTGTACACAACAACTCATCAAAGTTTCATCACAATCGAATGAATGGCATATGAACGCATACGGGATTTTGTATAAACGATTCGCGCGCCGTTACTCATTTGTTTAATCTAATATTGTGAGCCACCCATTGAAAAACGTATTTACTAATTCATACACCTTCGCAGGACTGTACTCAACTCACCAAAGTTTTATCACAATCGGATGAATGGTATAGGAACGCATACGGAACTTGGTTGAAACGATGCACGCGCTGTCGCTCATTTGTTGAATCTACTCGTGCGCTACCTATTGTTAAGTGGATTTACTCGGCCAGAAACCTTACCTGAAGTGTACAGAACATCTCACCCAAGTTTCATCGCAATGGGATGAATAGTATATGAACGCATGTGGGACTTTCTTGAAACAATCGCACGCGATTTTGTTGAAGCTAATCGCGCCATCTATTGTAAATTGGATTTACTACCCCTATACAAATTACATTGAATAACTAACGGGATTTCATGTTAAGAGCCTCATTTTCTATACCGGTAGTGGAGAGTGCTACTCGCATCCTGTCGACCGTGTCTCGTCAAGAGCTACTGTTGCCTGGAAACGACATGCCTTAGCTGTCATTTGCGTTACGTTTTATAGTGACTTGTATTCTCTTTGACGTTGTATGTCACGTCACGGGATAAAGAAAAAGTATCCTATGTCCGTCTCTTGGTTCTAAGCTACCTCCACACCAATTTTCAGCCATATCGGTTCAGCCGTTCTTGAGTTATAAATAGTGAAACTAACACGACTTTGTTTTATATATATAGACAAGCTGACCCGGCAGACGTTGTCCTGCCAATCAAAGAAAGTGTTGTAACTTTGTTTCTTGAAGTGCTTTTGGATACACAATACTTTTTTCAATTTCTGTTAACTGCCTCTAAACTATCGTGAAATGAATTAACTAATTTAGAAACATTCGTTGGAGCGTGCACAACAACTCTCCAAAGTTTCATCGCAAACGGATAAATGGCATTTAACGCATACGGGATTTGGTTTAAATGATTCGTGCGCTGTCACTCATTTGTTGAATCTACTCGTGCTCTACCAACTGTGAAATGGATTTACTAAGTTAGAAAGCTTCATGTAAGTGTACACAACAACTCATCAACGTTTCATCGCAATCGATGAATAGTATATGAACGCATACAGGATTTTGTTGGAACGCTTCGCGCGTCGTCACTCATTTGTTACATCTACTCGTGCGCTACCAATATTGTAAAATGGATTTACCAAGTTGAACACCTTCGCTGGCATGTACACAACAACTCATCAAAGTTTCATCGGAATCGGATGAATGACATATGAACGCATAAGTGATTTTCTTTAAACGAATCGCGTACCGTCACTCATTTGTTGAATCTACTCATGCGCTACCTATTGTAACATAGATTTATTAAGCCTGAAACCTTCTCTTGCGTGAACTCAATGATTCACCAAGGTTTGATCGCAATCGGATGAATGATATATGACCGCATACGGGACATTGTGGAAACGATTCGCGCACCGTCGCTCATTTGTTGAATCTACTCGTGCGCTACTTATTAAAAACTGGATTTACTAAGACAGAAACATTTCCTGGAGTGTACACAACAATTCACCAATGTTTCAACGCAATCGGTTAAATGGTATATGGACGCATACGGTACTTTGTTGAAATGTTTCGCGTGCCGTCACACATTTGTTGAATCTACTTGTGCGCTACCTATTGTAAAATGGATTTATTAATCCAGAAACCTTCCGTAGGGTGTACACAACATCTCACCCAAGTTTCATCGTAATCGGACGAATGGTATTTGAACGCATACGGGACCTTATTGAAACGCTTCGTGCGTCGTCGCTCATTTGTTGAATCTACTCGTGCGAAACCTCCTGTGAAATGGATTTACTAAGTTAGAAACCCTCACGTAAGTGTACACAACATCTCACCCAAGTTTCATTGCAATCGGATGAATGGTATATGAACGCACACGGGACTTTGATTAAAAGTTCGCACGTCGTTGCTCATTTGTTGAATCTACTCGTGAGCTACCTATTGTAAAATGGATTTACTAAGTTAGAAACCCTCTCGTAAGTGTACACAACATCTCACCCAAGTTTCATCGCTATCGGACGAATGGTATTTGAACGCATACGGGACTTTGTTGAAAAGCTTCGCACGTCGCCGTTCATTTGTTGAATCTACTCGTGCGCAACCTCCTGTGAAATGGATTACTAAGTTAGAAGCCTTCACTTAAGTGTACACAACAACTCAACAAAGTTTCATCTCAATCTATGAATGGAATATAAACTTATACGGGATTTTGTTGAAACGCTTCGCGCGTCGTCACTGATTTGTAGAATCTAGTCGTGCGCTACCTAATGTGAAATTGATTTACTAAGCCAGAAGCCTTCCCTGGAGTGTACACAACATCTCACCCAAGTTTCATCGCTATCGGACGAATGGCAATTGAACGCATACGGGACCTTTTTGAAACGCTTCGCGCGTCGTCGCTCATTTGTTGAATCTATTCGTGCGCTATATATTGTAAAATGGATTAACTAAGCGAAACACCTTCCCTGGAGCTCACTCAACATATCACCCAAGTTTCATGGCAATCGGATGAATGGTATATGAACGCATACGGGACTTTGAAACGCTCTAACGTGCAGAGTCAAACAGTAGAATTTGACATCACTGCCATCTTTGATATAAAACACAACTTTTCGCCACGGGCGAAGTGTATGTAATGGCGGTAGTTGCACAGGTTGCGACCAGGTGGCTCTAACGTGCAGAGACAAACCGTCCAAAGATATCAGCTTTCACGAAGGCCAAGGCTAGTGGTTTCCATGACGACTGTTTTTGACTGTATATTGTGGTTCTAAAATTGTGTGTAAATTGTGGTTCTAAAATTGTGTTCGTTCCACCTACCGGGTCAGATTGTGAATCTAAACCACACATGGACCCACCCTAATATACATACCAAATTCCATCAAAATCGGTTCAGTCGTTTAGGAGGAGTTCAGTCACATACACACGTGTCCAAGAATTATATATATATAGATAACAGGTGTTCAAGCGAATTTAATTACATAATCGAAATTAATACGTAAAAACAAGCATTATCCAGTATGATAAATGCTTTTGCCTCATTGGAGTAGAGTATATGAAAAAATAACCTGAAATAAATTACATGTTATTAAGATATATTATATTGTTATTGAGCCCGAGAGGCTCTTTTGCGAAGGATATCTTTAGGATCATTAATGGAGGAACTGAGGAACCTGATGAAAACAACTTTGATTTGAGTTGTGGAGGTATGCTATTCTTTGAACTCTTTAATATCGCCAGAGGATGATTTTTGCACATTGGATGAAAAATTAAAGACTGGAAATTTATAATTGAAGAGGCTATTTGGTTTGAGGATTTTTCGACAGTTGAAACGTAATATTTTCACGCTTTTTTTTTCGTGAGACCTCCTGAGAGGCCAAGTGCAGGTCTTTCTAGGCGACGCCCGTGGGCGACCTGCGCGTCGGGATGAGAGATGGAATGGATGAAGGTGAATGAAACTATGCAAGGGTGTGGAATGAAGCGGCCGTGGCCTATCAGAAGGTACCGTCCCAGCATTTGCCAGGTGTTGAAAATGGGAAACCACGGAAAACCATTTCCAGGACGGCCGACGGTGGGGCTCGAACCCACGCGTCTACCGAGTCAGCAGAGAGCTTGGCCCCATGGCCTATCGCTGCACTTTAGCGAGCATAGCCACAACTGTCGGTCTATTTTCACGCTACAAACATGTTTTTGGCAAAATACAGTTGCTCAACGTGGCGGAGTTGACTCTTGACTCCAGCAGTCATGTCCGGATGAGACAGTACTTTTCTACTCGTTACCCGCAAGAGGCGGAGGAAATATTTCTGTTGTAGACAAAACGTGGTTAAATAATTATCAGAGTGTATCGCTTTATAATTGCGAATTTAATACGTGCCATGAGCACGGGAGATGTCTAAAATAATGCTAAAAGTGAACGAGAACAGTATTTCTGTGAATTCTGTGACAATTGTGAACATTGTAAAACATGACCACGAGGCAATCCCATAGAGGTGCCGTAATTTCTCAACGAACTGAAAATGCTATGAAAGTTAGAATCAGTGAGGTGACGCAGAATGACTAGTGTCTAGAGTCTGTGGCAGACCAATGGCCAATTTTGCAATCTGTCTGCAAATATAAGGTTAAAGCCAGTGCTTTATTTTTATATAAGAGTCGAAACTGTATTTAAATTCAGTGCTATTATCATCATGGAATATCAAACCAATTACACGTGATATAATTCTCAATTGGTGACCATGAGGATGATGGAGTAATTAAAACATGCTTTGGGGAGACCAATATTGATGATCCATGAGACACAGAAAGAAGAAATACCCAAGCTCCGGCGAGCGGAACACATGGTCACTCACATCTATGGCAACCATGCCGGAATAATGCTCAAAACTAAATACATCGAGTCCGTGAGTTGTGATTCAATCTCTTTAGAGGGTTAGAGGCTCGTAGAGTAGTTTTAGAGACCACCATACCCACGACTTTATACAGGCAGGGAATATGTAGTTAGTCTAATTGAATCTTTATTCAACAGCATTGATAACAGAACAGGTCATGCAGTGCTAATCATCATTTTCTCTTGTATAAATTTAACCAGGAGATAATTCCAGTAGAGGTCTAAGGAGGCCACATGTTATTTTATAGTGGATTATTTTTCATCTCCAACTCTTTGAGATTCCATTTATTTTACGTGCAAATGTACTCAGAGTATTCCACATTATCAGTTGAACGATGTATTTTCTTTATTTAATTCCACAATGAACCAGTGGAATATCTTCAGTCCAAGAGTTTTGGACACTTATAATGTTTGGAAGGCTTGAGCTAAGTCATGTATAAAATATTTATCGAACTCCGACGTATTATTTCGAAGTGTTGTGGAGCCCTTGGAAAGCGTATAAAAGCTAATTTCATGATTATTTCTATATTAACGATTTCCATGGTGTTAATAGAAATAAGACCAGGATTCTTAAAGCATGCATTTTCAGTCCTTGCAAGTAACAGTAACATTGGTGTTATTCACAAGCATTATTCTCTAACTGGTATTCTATCCTGGAGCAAACGTTTCGAAAGCTTTAGTACAAATTAGGGCTTCTGCACTCTATTGACAGTTTCATAACAAAGTTTTAATTACTATTTCTGTCTTTCAACGCATCAATAATGTGCTTATATGCGGTACGAATTGCCTTGAAATTCGGTCTGTTAAAATCTTGTCACTGTTAGATCATTCCTATTTTAATTATTCCCATCTCGACTATAATCAAAGTGCGAGGAAGGTGGTAGAAAGTTGAGGAAGGAAGTCCTACATTAAACATAATTTCCTTTGTATATATAATGAAAGTTGTTGTTTGAGTCGTCAGTCTTTTGACTGGTTTCATGGAGCCTTCCATGCCTACCTGTCCTGAGCAAATCGTTTCATCTCTACATAGCTACCACACACTACATCCGAAACCTTGGTCCACCCCTACATTTCTTATTAACAGTCATTCCTTCCATAACTAACTTTGCTATTCCTGGGTGTCTTTGTATGTATCCTACCAACCTATCCGTTCTCTTCATTAGGATTCGTCAGAAACATCTGTCCTCTCCCAATCGTCTTAATACCTCTTCATTTTCAAATCTATCTATCCATCTGATCTTTATCGTTCTCCTGTAACATCACAATTCAAACGCTTTATTTCTCCTCTTTTCTGCTGCTCCAACAGTCCAAGTCATACTTCCATAGAGCGCCATGCTCCTGACAAAGGCTTTCAAAACTGACTTCCTAATAGCTAAATCTAAATTCGATGTCAATAGATTCCTTTTCTGTATAAATGCTTAACTTGCTTGTTCTGATCTACTTATTTATATCTTCGTTGCTTCGTCCATCACTGGTTATACTAATTATAAAAGTACATGTATATTTAAATGAATAACTATATTTTCAATTCATGTCTCCTAGAATGAAATAGTCAAGCCACGGAATCTAACATTTCATTTATTAATATATTCGCTGATTTTCATAAAACTTTCATATTCAATTGCAAATAACTGCGGGTGTTAACTAGCCCTGCCAATAACATTAATTCAGGTCTGAGTGCTGGAACATGGCACATCCTGCCTTGTGAGGCACATAACCGAGAAGATGTGGGCTTGATTCCCACATCAGCAATCTTGCGAGTGGTCTTCCATGGTATTCTACATCTACAGCAGGCAAAGCCGCGAGGGCAACTTAATTAAAACCACGGACGCCTCCTACCAAAATCCTGAAGCCAATTACAAATAGACACATTAGTATAGCCATCATAATGACACACGTTGCCAAACATATTATATACACACACACCCAAATACGCGGGGTTGAATGACCATGATCTCGTAAAGCCCTTAAATGAATCAACAACAAAAAGGAGTTGATCCTCCGCCTGTGCAGCATTAGATGATGATGATAATTGTTGTTTTAAGGGGCCTAACATCTAGGTTATCGGCCCCTAATGGTGTGGATGATAACAAAAGTTGAGATGACAATGAAAACTAAAACTAACTAGAAGACCCGTGCTGCACCGCAGCATTCACTTCAACAATCCCACAGCACTTCTGTCCATATGACATTTGCATGTCTCCATGCTAGTGACCTGAACAGACATTTACGGTACCGTCGCTTTTATAGATAGATAGATAGATAGATAGATAGATAGATAGATAGATAGATTTATTTACCATCAACAGGATAGGCACCCAATTACATATGATAAAATAAAACATAATAAACATTAAATTTACTTAAAAGCAACTATTTAACTAACCTAGAAACAAACATTGATTCAAGCTTATAAACTAAGTCACACTTAAATTAAAATAACAATTATTACACACAATATATACAACAAACACCTACGATCTTGAGTTCAACAATGATCTACGAATTTCAGTAGGCTTCGAGTAAAATATATCTATAGCGCCATCAAGATAGTTTAGAGAGCGCAACGCCATCAATAACCAGGAATTGGCATGGGCTAAAGTTCTACACTTCTGGATCCGGAAAGTGAGTCTTTGCCTTGTATTGCGGCCAGGAACATGAAGCGGAATCATACACAAAAGGGGCGCACAGTCGATTCTATTGGTCAGACACTTATATAGAAACATGGCGTTGGCACACATGCGGCGAGACCTCAAAGACCGCATACCCATGGTTCCACAGAAGGTCTCATAGTCCAATGTAGAGAGTCGAATGCCCATATACCTACAGCTGATCCACTTCATGAATCTCACCTGCACTCTCTCTAACCGCTGAATAGCATATTGCTGAGAAGGCAACCATACCTCACAACAGTATTCAACAGTCGACCTTACATATGCTAAAAATAAAATTTTGAGAGAACCTATATTGGCGAATTCACTACAATTTCTCTTCAGAAAACCTAGTAATCTGAACCCCTTACTTGTCACCTTATCTACATGTTTTAGAAATGACAGCCCGTCATCGTTGGTAATTGTTATACCTAGGTCGCGGTCGTTTACTTCATTCACACGCACTAATAAAGAGTTACGTATACTATAATTCCTCATGACAGGCGCCTAGAAAATGTTATCACATTGCATTTTGATATATTAAGGTCAAGTACCCACTTAGTACACCAATCTGTTAGTAGATGTAGGTCTAATTGAAGCAAGTCACAGTCTGACTCGTGGTCTATTACTCGAAACAGTTTCAAATCATCAGCGTATAGAAGGCAGTTACTATTCTTGAAGACCCCAGTTAAATTATTAATAAAGATTACAAATAAAAGTGGCCCCAAGATGGAACCCTGAGGAACACCAGAAGTTGGAAAGTATGGATTTGAAGTTTGACCATCGGATTTAACAAAGCAAATTCTTTCAGTGAGATAGCTTCTAGTCCACTCTAAAACGCTGCCGCCTATTCCATACGCCGACAATTTGATTAATAATGCCTCATGTTGTACGGAATCAAAGGCTTTGGAAAAATCTGTGTATATGGCATCTACTTGTTGACTCCTGTCCAAGGCATTTGATATGAAGTTGACGTACACTGCCAGGTTCGAAACAGTCGAGCGCTTCTTCACGAATCCATGCTGAGCAACATTAATGTACTGGCCAACTGACCTGTATATCCTATTGTACACAATCTTCTCCGCCACCTTTGATAGGAGGGATAGCAGGACGACTGGCCTATAGTTGTCAAATACCCTTTTGTCACCCTTTTTGAATACTGGAATTACGTATCCCATCTTCCACTCACACGGAAAGCATCCAGATTTAAGAGGTATATTTAAAATTGCACTGAGAGGTATCGCCAACTGAGAAGCACATTCTCTAAGTACAAGACCTGGTATCTCATCAACCCCAAACGATTTTGCAGTATCCAATGATGACAGAATCTCACACACTTCAAAGGGCGTAGTCCGGATCGACATCAATCCCTGATTACACACGATTGGGACAGACGAGTCACACGGCCTCGCAGGAGAGTGATACTTCTTGAAGCCCTCTGCAAATTTATTAAGAATAGTTTTCTTGTCCTGGATTTCGATTCCATTCTGGAACATAGTGGACGGTAAACGTGAAGATTTTCTTTTATTGTTTACAAAATTCCAAAAATGCTTTGGATTGGTGGTTAATTTTGATTCAACTGAGATCACATAGTCTTTGTATTTTCTGTTCTGGAGTCTCTTATATTCCCCCCGTATCACCGAAAATTGAACATAGTCACACCAAAAGCCCGATTTCTTGAACCTTTTTCTGACTCTCTCTTTTTCTTTCAACTTATTGATTACCTCTGTATCGTACCAAACTGGATACTTCCGAGTATTGATTGTGCGAGTGGGCACTGAATCCTTGATTACTGCTTTGAGGAGGTCGTAAAACAGACTTAAAGCCTCATCAACAGAGGGAGAATTATCCATCACATACCATGTGTTCGCTTTGCGAATGTTTTTTGTTGGCTATGTTTCCCTTACGGTGTGAAACACACGTTCAATTTTTCTGCCCCATTATTTTAATTTCGTGAATTGCAGTCTGAACGCGGTGTTCTGATTTGTTTAATATTGGTGTTTCAATTTAATTGCTTTTCTGTAATATTCATGTCTACTCACCTGTTTTCTGTAGTGTCTTTCTAGACGTACTATACCGTCACATTTTCTCACGAGCACTGAGCTCTCTCCAGCGGTGACGCTCGCATTGTGCATGGGGCTGTGCTGTGATTGGCTGCTCTCTCGCCACACCTTCATGCTAGAAGGTTCCGCGCGCTGACGTCACTACCGCTATATAGCCTGAGGTCTCCCGGCCTACAGTGCCTACTCTTGTCCACTCTTCTCAACTGATCACATCTGCTCACGTCATCCCTGCTGGGGTTACTGCCCTCTCGGGGTACCTCTGGCTGCCGAAGTCTCTTCTCCGCCGGCATAATCTCTCTGCTGGACTTGGCGGCCTGGCCGGGCAGTCTAAATTCATCAGCCTGCACTTCAACCAAAAATCTTCAACATGGATCTACTCTGCAGATCGTAATTCTGAGAACATCATTTCACCAGCCGCAGGAGGTATTACCAAGAGCCTCTCTATGCTGGTCGCTATCTTTGGGAGAACCTATCATCATCTACTCTAGTTCCGAACCCGGAACCCTGGAACATGCCAGACTGACCTCGCACCGCCAGAGCGGGCGCACTAAATTGCCGCCAGCTACTGAGGACCTCCGACTGCCGGCCTGATACTTCTTGTATCGTACCTTAGAAGAGGTGGTACCCTTTCACTTCTTTTATTCTGCCCGGATTCTTTCCGTCAGAAGAGTATTTCATTTTAATCCACTTTGGAATGAATTTAAATTATTATGCTTCCTTTTTAGTAATTTTATATTTAATACTTTAAAGTTAGTCACTGCTCTATTTATGTTTCCTGGAGAAACAAGTACCTTTTAATTGTTATTAATTTTTATTGTCAGTTTTTAAAGTAATTTCTTTGAAGCTATCATTCCTGGCGACATATTCGCTTTATATTAAATAAATATCATTTAAATCTAAATCTTAATTTTTTGGTCTTTTCCCGCTCTGTCCTTCATTATCACCTTTTGTGCCCGAAACTTCATTCTGTCTAAATCCCTTAGGATGTACCACATCCACTTGGTACACCCCTTTCCATGGTACCTCAACCCCGGATCAAACCCAGAACCTTCATTCTGAGACCGCAAATTCAATTCAAAAAACTGGTGCAATCTAATATTTGTTCTATACATTTCAGTACATCGTGGCTAGCGCGGGAGATCTGCGGGAAGGCGGAAACAATCCCAGCATATTTGTACAACTGGTTTCTTTCCGGAGAGCAGGTCTGTCTGGTGCCACAAGCAGCTTTGGTGAGTGAGTTGTTCCAACTTTTCCAGCCATGCCACCAATAATTGATGATAAACTGTTAAACTCTCGGGCGGCCTACAAAGGTCAACTCACCCGTTTTCAAAAATATTTAGCTACTCTACCGAAAGAGGAACAAAACCTTGACATTATATCCCAGCGTTTAAAAGCTTTTGAACAGGCGTACGAGAAATATGATCTCGTGCAACTTGAAATTGAAATCAAAAGTCCAGAACATCAATCAGATAGGGAAGAAGTAGAGAGTAATTACTTTGATACACATGCTCAGGCTGTGGCATTAGTTAGAACTTTGACCCTGGCGTTGAAGGTAGAAGAAACTCAAGGAAGAATTAGCGACCATGGGAACGGTATCAAACCATTGCTACCTAAAATTGAAATTCCGCACTTTTCAGGAAAGGAAGAGATGTGGCAATCATTCTTTGAATTGTTCAGTTCATTAGTACATAATAATGCCACACTTCCGGAAATTCAGAAATTTCATTACTTAAAATCCATTTTGCAGGGGCCACCCCTTCAACTTATAAGAGAACTTCCCTTAACAGGAGAAAACTATAACATTGCTATCGAGCTTCTTAAAGGCCGTTATGGCAATGAAAAATTATGTTTACAAAGGCATATTCAAGCCTTATTTAACCTGCCCACCTTGCGAGCTGAAAGCTTGTCAACACTGCGAGCCTTGAGTGACGCGGTCCAACTACATGTCAGAGCATTGGCACGGTTGAACCAACCGGTCGAGCATTGGGATCTATTCTTGATTCACTTGGTTACTTCTAAATTTGATTCATCAACCTTAAAGGCATGGGAGAGGGAACTAACAAATGACACGTCATATACCTATGATTCATTGCTTACGTTTATGAATAATAGATGTCAGGTTTTGTCAGCTGTAGCCTGTCATGTGTCAGGAAGTGCAGATAACAAATCTAATGTTGTGAAACCAGTCGGTGCAAAAATAAACAAATCTGCTGTCTTTACTGTTCAGCATAATTCAATGGATTGTATTCTCTGTAAAGCACCTCACAGGTTATATTCCTGCGTTGCCTTTAAAGCCCTTTCTACCGATGAAAGACGCAAATTAATAGCTCAAAAAAGATATTGCTACAACTGTTTGTCAACTAGGCATATGGTGCCTGATTGCTTATCTAAAAATACTTGCTCCCATTGCAAGGCTCAACATCATACCTTGCTTCATAGGTTTGAAAAGCCACGTCAGGCTCCTTCCCCTGGATGTTCTAAAGATGCATCCCCAGGAGCTAATGCGCAATCTTATACTCAGAGCTCTAGCTCAATTCGTAGTTCCCAGGTGCTACTATCAACCGTGTTAATAAAAGTTCAAGACTCTTCTGGTAGATGGCTTGAAGCACGTGCCCTATTGGATAATGCCGCCACCCATGACTTCATAAGTGAGCGTCTCATTAAGAAACTTGGTCTTCCCAAGCAACCTACATTAATTCAGGTTACCGGTATTAACAATGGCAATGTTAAATCTTTGCATTTTGTTCGTGTTCACATCAAAGATGCTGTGAATTATAACACAACATTGCAGTTGAATTGCCTTGCCATTGATACTATTGGCAGTAACACCCCTAGTAATTCTTTTGAAGTTAGAACGTGGCAATTTCCTCATAACATTCAGTTGGCGGATCCAACATTTAATACGAGCGCTCCGGTAGACATACTTCTCAGTGCCCAAGTATTTTGGCAATGTCTCCTTAGCTCTAAGGTTAAAATATCACCAGGAGTGTTTGTTCATCATACCAAGCTAGGTTGGTTAGTAACGGGTCAAGTCCCTCGTAAGTCATTTCAAAATTTCTCTCAATGTCATTTTGTCAATACAAGTCTCGATTATAACTTAGAAAGATTTTGGAAAATCGAAACTATAGATTCAGTTTCACCTTCCTCGGTTGAAAATGAAATGTGTGAAAAACAGTTTCGCGAAACGACCAAACGCAATTCAGAGGGTAGATTTGTCGTAACAATGCCCCGAGTGGATAATCCACCTCTTTTATTTGAAACACACCCTAGGGCTCTTAGAGCACTCTATGCTGTGGAAAACAAATTTAAACGTGACCCTGTTGTTAAAACTCAATACTCCACGTTTATGGAGGAATATGAGGCACTTGATCACATGGAGGTTGTTACCAAGAAAGATGATGCTTCTTATACCCCATCTGAAGTCATTTACCTCAATCATCATCCAGTTTGGAAGAATGAGATTTTAAAGGAAAACATAAGAGTGGTCTTTAATGGCTCTGCATTGGATACCAATGGTACTTCTCTGAATGACACATTATTATCAGGCCCTCCTATTCAATCTGACATTTCTTCTGTCTTGATGAATTTTCGCTTGTTCCCTATCGCAGTGATATCTGATATCAAGCAAATGTATAGGCAGATTTTGGTCGATCAACAACAGTGCGACCTTCAGAGAATTCTTTGGCGCGACGAGCCTACTAAACCTGTCAAGATTTTTCGGCTAAAAACCTTAACCTATGGACTAAAGCCCTCTGCTTTTTTAGCCATACGTACGTTGAAATTACTTGCTGAACAGGATGGCCCGTTGTATTCTCCTAAGGCTTCTGAAGTGTTAAAATCATCATTTTACGTTGACGATTTTCTTCATTCATTTGAGTCAGTATCTGAAGCACTACAGGTCTCTAAAGATTTGACAGCTTTGCTTTTGGGAGGCGGATTTTCCTTGTGCAAGTGGAACTCTAATTCGGAAGAATTTCTTTCTAAATTTCCATTAACTTCAGTCTATAACGACTCAGTAGAGCTTCTTCAAGAAAGTAATTCTATCAAAACCCTAGGCATCTATTGGAGTCCTCAAAAGGATTTTTTCTTTTTCAAAATTAATCTCAGTGACATCAAACCGCAAACTAAGCGGCAAATTTTGTCTGAGATTGCAAAGATATTTGATCCTCTCCAATTTTTGGCGCCAATTATTGTCACAGCAAAGCTTTTCATGCAGGACCTTTGGTCCTTGAAAACTGGTTGGGATGAACCAGTTCCTTCCGAGTTGCAAAAAAAATTGGATTTCTTATAGAAATAGTTTGGAAGATCTCTCCAATGTCATTATCCCGCGAGTGATTATTCCCTTTCCCTCTTGTGGAGGATATGAACTTCACATCTTTGCCGATAGCTCATTGAAAGCTTATGGGTGTTGTGCATATATTGTTTGCCGCAATTTTGACCAGTCATATTTCTTTTCCAATTTAATTTGCGCTAAGTCAAAGGTAGCCCCTCTTAAATCCTTATCCTTGCCACGACTGGAACTTTGTGCTGCTCTTCTGGCGGTTGAATTATCGGTCAAAATCCGCCAATCTTTGAAAATCCGATTTAGCAAAACTTACTTTTGGAGTGACTCAGCCATCACGTTGGCATGGATTGCCAAACCTTCCTCGCATTGGCAGGTGTTTGTAGCTAATAGAGTGTCCAAAATTCAACAATTGTCTAACTTTGAACAATGGCATCATGTATCTGGCAAGGAGAATCCTGCAGATGTCATTTCTCGGGGATGTTCCCCTCTTATGTTGGCTAACCTGACATTATACTGGCACGGTCCCCCTTGGCTTCTGCAAGAACCTTCCGCTTGGCCAAATTTTCCTATTCCGGAGTTATCAGACTTGCCGGATGCTGGTAAGATTACTGGATCTTCTCTTCTCGTTTCTGACTCTCCCCTTCTCTTGCAGCGATATTCCTCTTTCCATAAATTGGTGAGGGTTATGGCTTATCTCCTTCGATGGAAATATTTTGTGGTAGAACAACCCCTTTTTCCTAAGCCATATTTAACCCTTTCTGAATTAGGTTTAGCCACTACAAAAATCTTATGGCTTACTCAACAAGAAATATTCTCTGAAGAATGTCAGGTGTTGTCCCAAGGTCAATCCCTTAAGAAATCGAGTAGGCTTTCATCACTCGCCCCTTTTTTGGACACTGATGGTTTACTAAGAGTTGGAGGACGTTTATCTTTGGCTGATCTTTCCGAGGATAAAAAACACCCAATTATTCTTCCTTCAAAGCATCATGTCACTTCTCTAATCATTCGTCAGTATCATTACCAGCATCTTCATGCTGGAACTCGTACATTACTTTATGTCATTCGTGAAAGGTATTGGCCCATAAACGGAGTCCATGAAGTTACCTCTGTTATCCGGAAGTGTATTCCATGTTTTAAATCCAACCCTAAAATTACCACTCAGCTCATGGGTGATCTTCCCAACTTTAGATCTGCGCCTGCTAGACCTTTTGCCTTTACGGGAGTAGATTATTCCGGGCCTTTTGTTTACAGAAAAAATTCTCCTGAGGCCAAAAAATGTATTTTTGGAAAACTCTATATTTCGCTGTTTTATGTGTGGTCACCGGAGCAGTTCACTTAGAACTAGTTACCAACGCCTCTACTGCTTATTTTTTGGCAGCTTTTGCCAAATTTTCTGCTCGCCGAGGGCTTCCTTCAGAAGTATTTTCCGACAATGCTAAAAATTTTATCGGAGCTTCTGAGCAAATTAAGAGAGCTCTTACTCAAAATGCAGCGCTGGAAAGGATTACTGATTATGCTCACCAGAGAAATTTCAAGTGGCACTTCATCCCCCCTTATGCACCCCATCAAGGTGGACGGTGGGAGTCTTGTGTGAAACTCACCAAGAAGCACCTTAGACGTGTTTGTGGCCACACCCCCCTTTCTCATGAAGAGTTTAATTCTTTAATTATTTTTATTGAGGGCATAATTAATTCTCGCCCTTTATCACCCTTATCTAATGACCCTTCAGATCTTCTACCATTAACGCCGGGCCATTTTCTTATCGGTGGTCCATTGACTGCCTCCCCACCTTTGTTATATTCTAATTCTCAATCTTCTTTAGCCATTTCTTGGCGCAAAATTGAAAGCTTGCGCAACAATTTTTGGCGTCGCTGGAGGTTGGAATACCTCGGTTTGCTTCAGCAGCGTGGCAAATGGCTTTTTTCCTGCTCTAACCTTCAGGTGGGGGACTTGGTGCTTTTGAAAGACCCTAGTCCTCCTCTTGTTTGGAATTTGGGTAGGGTTGTTGAGTGCTTTCCTGGCAGAGATGGTAGGGTTCGCGTGGTAAAACTGCAGACTTCTGCTGGTCATTTTCTTAGGCCAATCACCATGATTGCTCCTTTACCACGCGAGGCCTAACTTCTGCGCTTTCTTACTGCAATTTTTTCTCGCCCCTCCCAGCATGTTCGCTTTGCGAATGTTTTTTGTTGGCTATGTTTCCCTTACGGTGTGAAACACACGTTCAATTTTTCTGCCCCATTATTTTAATTTCGTGAATTGCAGTCTGAACGCGGTGTTCTGATTTGTTTAATATTGGTGTTTCAATTTAATTGCTTTTCTGTAATATTCATGTCTACTCACCTGTTTTCTGTAGTGTCTTTCTAGACGTACTATACCGTCACATTTTCTCACGAGCACTGAGCTCTCTCCAGCGGTGACGCTCGCATTGTGCATGGGGCTGTGCTGTGATTGGCTGCTCTCTCGCCACACCTTCATGCTAGAAGGTTCCGCGCGCTGACGTCACTACCGCTATATAGCCTGAGGTCTCCCGGCCTACAGTGCCTACTCTTGTCCACTCTTCTCAACTGATCACATCTGCTCACGTCATCCCTGCTGGGGTTACTGCCCTCTCGGGGTACCTCTGGCTGCCGAAGTCTCTTCTCCGCCGGCATAATCTCTCTGCTGGACTTGGCGGCCTGGCCGGGCAGTCTAAATTCATCAGCCTGCACTTCAACAAAAAATCTTCAACATGGATCTACTCTGCAGATCGTAATTCTGAGAACATCATTTCACCAGCCGCAGGAGGTATTACCAAGAGCCTCTCTATGCTGGTCGCTATCTTTGGGAGAACCTATCATCATCTACTCTAGTTCCGAACCCGGAACCCTGGAACATGCCAGACTGACCTCGCACCGCCAGAGCGGGCGCACTAAATTGCCGCCAGCTACTGAGGACCTCCGACTGCCGGCCTGATACTTCTTGTATCGTACCTTAGAAGAGGTGGTACCCTTTCACTTCTTTTATTCTGCCCGGATTCTTTCCGTCAGAAGAGTATTTCATTTTAATCCACTTTGGAATGAATTTAAATTATTATGCTTCCTTTTTAGTAATTTTATATTTAATACTTTAAAGTTAGTCACTGCTCTATTTATGTTTCCTGGAGAAACAAGTACCTTTTAATTGTTATTAATTTTTATTGTCAGTTTTTAAAGTAATTTCTTTGAAGCTATCATTCCTGGCGACATATTCGCTTTATATTAAATAAATATCATTTAAATCTAAATCTTAATTTTTTGGTCTTTTCCCGCTCTGTCCTTCATTATCACCTTTTGTGCCCGAAACTTCATTCTGTCTAAATCCCTTAGGATGTACCACATCCACTTGGTACACCCCTTTCCACCATGGACACATCGATAGAAGGCCTCTCATGAGGGGAGAATCAGCTTTAGTCCAAGTATATATTACCCTTCTTAGTGATTGTGGACGGATAATTCGCGGCAAGGATAGTGAGAATTCCACAGCATCGTGGTCTGACTTAACTACCTTCTCAGCCTGAATACATTGCGTATGTGCGGAGAGTTGTTCAGAGACTAGCACCAAATCCAGGAAATTGTTATTGCGTGTAGGGAAATGACACATTTGCTGTAGATTAAACTCACTGATAATCTCTAGAAACGATAGGACTTCCTCACATCTTTGCTTTATAAAAGGTTCAGGGGTCCAGGCTAATTCACTGATGTTAAAGTCCCCACACACTACGACTATGTCTTGGGGGTTTAAAACAGCAGGGACATTGCCCAGCGTCTGACGCAAATTACTCAGCCTAACCTTCACCTCGTCCGGTGGTAGATAGCAGCACACGATGAATACCGCCCGTCCAGGTTTAGGCCTGACCTTGACCACAAGGCACTCCCAACACCCTGCCAACTCCGGCCTTGATACCGGATTCAGGATATTTTTCACGGCCACAAGTACGCCTCCACCCTTAGTTTTGGTGTCATGAACGAGTTGTCTGTCTTGTCGAAATATACTGTAATCACTGGACAGTATCTCGTTCTCGTCCACTGCATCATTCAACCATGATTCTACGATACAAATACAATTAATTTCAGCATCACTAAAAGCTAGGTTGAATTCCGATAATGAAGTACACATACTCGCTACATTTTTATAGAAGAAAGTCATATCATTACACTGACCAGGTCCCGGGTTCAATTGCACATCGCCTGACAGTGCCAATAGGAGCATGGCTATCACATTCCCGGACATTTTCAAATACGTGGACCTTTGACAACCACTTGGTTGCTTCAACGCCAGGTACTGTGTTCCATTCAAGCTAAGCACATGGCATGATATTTTAAGTTCATTGTTCACAAGGAAGTCTTCCCAGCGTTCCACGAACTCGAAATGGTAGCCACGGTAGCCACGAACACAAACGTTAACCGATATTAAGCAGCATTTAAAAGCCACGAATACGCAAAAGAGACGGAGCGCAGCCGACACCATCCTCTTCGCTGGGTAAACAGTGGGTGAAGTGAAGATGAGGGAATTAGATTGTTCTTCCCTAGTTCAAGAGTCTTAGGACTACGATTATCTTAAATTAACGTTCTGATTTAGGACTTATATTGGCTGCTATAACAAGTGCTACTCATTATTATGAATGTGCTGTTGGATTCATCAAAAATGTTTCTCCCCAATAATCGGAGCTCTCCTCTACACAACCAGGCTGACTTAAAATGCCTTCTTACTAATGACACAGGTACATGGCCACAGTTCCGAGAGAGAAAACTATTATTTTCGACTGTGGACAGCACAGAAGCGAATGTCAATCCCTTTGCACATGTCACGCATGAGAGCTTTCCAACTCCCGAGTGACTATTTCTTCACTGGCCGCTTCCAGCGCGCAGCCATAAACTTCGATGTTGAACTGAGCGTGCTGCAATTTATGCTTATCCTCTTCCTTCTAACCACAAAGTTATATCAGTTCACTTTTCGGACTTTATACGCTCACCTACAATTTCTTATATTCACAAACACTCCAACATTTGCTTTCACCTCCGCCGAAACTTCTCTTAAGATGCTTACCGTAAATACGCCCATATAAAAATCAATTCACAATTTGTAGATCCCGACCAGCAACTTGTACTTGTAGGCTACTCGAGAACCATTGGCATGATATTCAATAATTATATGGGCATCTAGCAGTCTGAGTTATATATATCGAATAGTCCTGTGTAACTTATTGCACCCGTAGAAACATGTTAAAGTCGTTCCACTTGAATATTCACCAGAAATAACACGATTTATATGGAGCACAAATTGACCCGACTGCCATGTGTGAATCCATTGGGTAAATGATGAAGTAGACTTATGAGATCAAATGTGTGGGTGTCTGCCTGTCCTCTGTGTGTGTGTCCCACTATTTACCCTGCGTAAGCTTAAAAGGCTCACGGACGTTAGGCCGAGGTGAACAGCTAACTCCAAACATATAAGCTATACTCTTCTCTGAAGAATTAACTCGACACGACTCGGCAGTTTGATGCTGGCTGAAACTAGGGTGATAGGTCGCTCGCAAGCTCGTAAACTCACTCTGAAGCTAGTAATTTAAATTTCCACTGAATGGAGATTGCTGGAAGAAATGAAAACGTAAAAACACTTACAGTGGTCGATGTGGGAGCTGTCGCGGACTTTCTTGCAGAAGTTTTCATGCTGAACAATTCTCAGAGAATATCGATATTTTTAACGGTTAACCCAGTGTAAGCTTAAAAGACACATCGACTTTAGGTTTTTCTTCAACTCAATTCACTGAAATCGTAAATGCTCGGCTTCTTTTGGTCATAAATAAATGTTTTTCTACCTAATCCTTCATCGAGAAATCCTTTACAGAATGGTGAAAACCGCATGAAAATCCATCAAGTTGCTCCCGAGATTACCCGTTACATCCAAGAATTGGGAACTTTGTTTTATAAAAAGTAGATAGGGATATCCGCCCAATTTAAGACTACAGCGGTACAATTTTGTGTTTTGTCTACTTATGAACAATGGTATAAATTTAAAATAAAATCATTTTATTAACCAACTTCTTTTGTTGTCCTACTTAGTAGTGTTTCTTCTCCCGTGGAATTACACCTTTTCCCATAAGGAATTGCCTCTGGAAACTTTCAGATTATTGGATTCCGAGGGATATCTGAGCTGGTTCCATTTTCAATTTTTCATTGACTTTAGAATTCAAGTCAGGTGATTTCAATGCATAGTTCATGAATCTTTGAATAGTTCAATAGCGTTCATCAGTTAAAAGACCTCAAATCCCTCCGCTCTAAATTCACACGTAAAGTAGAGTGAAGTAATAAAAACGAAAAGTGTGGCATTTTGCATTTGCAAAGCTCCTCTGTTAGAGGAAATTCTAAAAATCACTTTAATTTGAGTTTTTTAAATGAAAATATAATTAGGAGTCTTGGTTAAACATTTGAAGTAATTTCATCGCCTTGTAAACATACTTAGTGCATTAAACCGTAAAAAGAAAAATTGCAATTTTGGAAAACTGACATCGAATCTAATAATTTGCACATCTCTGTAAAGACAGCTATCGCCTCCACCTCTACAGATAGAACAGTAAGTAAAGGCGATTGATGAGAAATGAAAAGATAACTCACACAGAAGGAATTAATATTTATTAAGCTGTACATTTGATTGAGTATATCTTTGTTATAGAACTGAGGGAATGAAATAACAGGATGTAGGATAGTAATCACCGATGTAGGACAATAGTATTTTTTTTACCATTACCATAGGACAGTTATCGTATTAGGGAAGCGGACGTCCTTGTATAATTGTTATTTAATCTGTGCCCCGTTTGCTGAGGTCTGTGCTCCTCCACAACATTCGTTTCAAAATTCTAATAGTTCTTCCATTCGACATTTGCTGTTCGCTTGCCTTTTGGTTCTACTTGAACTTTGACGTCATGAAAGTATTTTGCTCGCGATAGTGCGGCATACAGTAAAGTTGTCCGTGGCTAAACACCGGCTGAGGTAAATAAATGCCTACTTGATCTAGTGTTTGACCTTGAGCTTTATTGATAGTTATACAAAACGCCTAACGTACTGGAAACTGCCTCCTTTTCAAGGAAAATGGCATAGAATTATCTGATGGCGTAAGGTCAAGGCGAGGGAGTAGGACATTGTTTCCAACATTTACGCCAGTAATAATTTCCAGGTGTAAGCAATTGAAATGCATCTTCCAAACCAAAAGTCTAGTACCGTTCAACATACCTTTGGTAACATTAATATTTCTCAACAAAATCACAATTGAGCCTTCTTTTAGTCGAAGGATATGAGGTGGCAATCCACTTATGCCTATGCTGTCTAAAAATTCTATTGGGAATTGCAGGAGTTCACTCTCATCTTCAGTAATCAAATTATTCACACTGATGTAAGTTATCGATGATCCTGGGATTAGGTCTAAAAATTTGTCATTGATTTCTTTAAAATATTCATTTTTAGGTCCTAAAATCGCTATTTTTGAAAAGCGAGAAATATTTTTCAGCGTGGGACTAATTCTGAATTTTCTCCATCGACGTGAGGGTATTCACCGTTACCAATTTGTATCAAGAAGTTTGCAAAGTCACGTTGATCTGTATCCGCTCGCATATTTTTGTTGAGTTAAAAATTTTGAATAATGGCCACAAAGGAGAGAACATTACTGACATTTGGACTGATGCTGCTTTAGATGCGTGAGGCACAACAGGCAATACCTGCCTAAAATCTCCACCTAAGATGATAATTTTTCCTCCGAAAGGCACGTCGTTATTCATGATGTCCTTGAGCATTCGATTTACACACATCAACGCGTGCTTATTAGCCATAGGAGCTTCATCCCTGATGATAAGATTTGCTGAACGAATATAAAAAGCTTCCTTGCCGTTAACTTTTATTCCTGATACAGAACTTTCATGTAAATGTAGAGGTAACTTGAACTGGCTCTGTACAGTGCGCCCCTGAGGTAGTAACATTGCTGCAATACCAGTCCATGCAACACAAACTACATTTAACCTCAAATTTGTGCAACTGTGAATCAAGCATTGGTAAAGAAATGTTTTCCTGGTGTTCCTGGACCGTCAATGAAATATGCATCACTCATCCTTTCATTGCTGTTTTGTACTAACCCCAAAATTTCTGTAATTATAGCCGTTTGGTTTCCATTTGCTTGGTTTATCATCCGACTTAATTGATCTTCAATACGTTTTGGATAATTCATTGGTAAATTTGTCTGAGGGAAATTATCAATAATAGCAGGCAATTCGAGAGAAGTAATGGGAAGACCATGGAGCTTTAATGTATTAGAAATATGTATAAGAGTGAATTGATATGCAATGTTAGGTTCGTGAAACTGCAGATAATCTTCTGATAATGAATTCTTGAAAATGTCCCATAACTATCTTACATTTGAAGGGGTCTGAAAGATACATATGTAAGAGAACAGTTGTCGTAACTGAGAAGGCATCTGAAATTGTGACGCTTCTGCCAAACAACGCTGCCATTCAGAATCGTCAATCAGCAAACCTAGCTCCTTAGCTGTTTCTTTAAAAGTAGAATAGACAACTGCAATGTATGTTCGTAGATCCTGGAAGCTGGTAGCACCTATGACGTGAAGCAATAACAGGCGTAAATAATACCTTTCTGTTTCTGTAGGCGAAATATTAGACTATACATTCTGCCTGTAGTTTTTGAAAAAAAATCTCTTTTGCCACTGGCAGTTGCTCTTATTCCAGACGTAATGTACTGGTGTTTCAGGATGTATATACGGACTTCTGGCTTGCGAATCCTGATTTAACTTGAACCACGCTTGTAATTCCGTGTTGCGCAACTGTGCTTGAAGTAAAATATCAAGAGCGTTATCGTTTTTAAAATAGATATTTTGCTACTTTGGTAAATGAACTGGTAATCGCACGATAGAACGTGATTGTTTATGCATGTGAAAAGAAAATATCCTGAATGCGGCTTCTGTTGGACCAACATAGGCTATCTAGCATTTAGAAAGAAGTAATGTCATCGTAGTTCACCGTTTCGCCTTCAGGACATATTTTAACAATGCAGCAGTCATGACCTTTATACACATACTTCTGGATTTTAATGAAATGAAATTCCACAGCCTGCTTCCAGTCTCCGACCGGGACAGGAATGGAATGAATGAAGCCCCCATCTAGCGGCGAGGATATGAACTGTGCCGACTGCCGAGGCCAGACGCACTCCTCTGGGGCAATGAATAAATGAATGACAGATGAAATGAAATGATAGTGGAGAGTGTTGCTGGAATGAAAATTTGACAGGGAAAACTGGAGTACCCGGAGAAAAAACCTGTCTGCCTCCGTTTTGTCCAGCACAGATCTCACATGGAGTGACCGGGATTTGAACCACGGACCCAGCGGTGAGAGGCCGGCGCGCGTGCTGCCGCCTAAGCCACGGAGGCTCCTTCTGGATTTTAATACATAAGATATTTGTGGATGCATTTAACACTCCGAACACTTGAGCATATTTGAACATTAATATGAGCTTGCATGTAAATTAAAAGAAATGGATTGTAGGGAACAATGAATCGACTATCGATTTCAATGTCAATGCATCGAATTGTTTTTATAATAATCCGTCCATTATTTCTTCTCCTATACATGCCTCCGTGGCTTAGGCGGCAGCACGCCGGCCTCTCACCGCTGGATCCGTGGTTCAAATCCCGATCACTCCATGTGAGATCTGTGCTGGACAAAACGGAGGCAGACGGGTTTTTCTCCGGTTACTCCGGTTTTCCCTGTCAAAATTTCATTCCAGCAACACTCTCCACTATCATTTCATTTCATCTGTCATTCATTTAATCATTGCCCCTGAGGAGTGCGTCAGGCCTCGGCAGCCGGCACAGTTCATATCCTCGCCGCTAGATGGGGGCTTCATTCATTTCATTCCTGACCCGGTCGGAGGCTGGAAGCAGGCTGTGGATTTTCTTTCATTTCTTCTCCTATACGAAGGATAACCATTGGCATTATCTTTGGCCTCTACCTGAAACTGTTTAGGGAAATCTTTCTTACTGTACCCGATACCTAGTTGAGGCTATCGGCTACGCCAGTTGACATCGAGCCGTAGTTGAGATTTATGGGAAAAGAAGAAAAGATAGCGCTCAGATCGAGTCGAGAAAAATGGTAGGAAATGACGTAGGAGGCCAAGGATGAAGGTGGCACTACCAGTCAAGCAGATGGAATTATGGGAGGAATATTGAAGTATTATCAAGATCTATATGGAATATAATATTATATCATCTCAGAAGAGAAGAAATATCAGGAAATCTTTATGGTGATTACTTGAAGAAAGGCAGATAATTCCTTAAGTTATGGTATAACATAATTGCCGATATGATTGTGGTCGAGATTATACTTGTGACGTATGACCGCCGAAGGTAGGGGAACGTCACGTGACAGAGCCGAGCGGAGCTCATCACACAGTCTGAGGACAACAGTAGTATTCCGGCAAGCAGAGCTGAGTACAGCACATGGTGCGCGAGGAAAACAGCAGTAGTAGTCCAGCCAGTCGAGCTGAGTACAGCACATGGTGCGCGGAGAACGACAGTATTAGTTCAGCAAGCAGAGCTGATAGCAGCATACGCTGGGAGAACGAAAGTAGGTCAGTCAGTCAAGACGAGAGAAGCACGGTGTGCAGTGCGAGAAGCGGTTAGCAAGGCAAGCTACACAGGCCGTGAAAGTGAAAGGAGATCCGGTGTTCGGGCAGATGTATTTTCAACATCGTGGTTACAGTTATGTGAAACAGCAATGCTTTTCCAATGTTACAGTTCGTTAAAGTAATACGCAGCATTGTGGTAGAATTGAGAACATTATTTCGAGCCGCATTCTTAATACAGGACAGCACAGCGAAGCGATATAATGAGGCCAGTTTTAAGCGTCGCATTATTCGAGAACAGTGAGGCAGAACAGGGCGTGCTGGATCCGACATTTTACAAGCAGGCGACATGCAAGCAGCTGAACAGTATTTCGACATTTTGTCAAACTTTATAAGTTTGGACTTGTGTTCGACAGTCTAATTGTGCAGGCAGATAGCAATTATACACTGCTACTGTGAACTTTCAAATGGACTTAGATATATTCCAATGGTATTGCGGTTTATTAAATAATGCATTTCAGACCGGAATATTTAAGGCGACCATGGGGTCAGGCCAACATTAATGCTTTTAGGCAAATGAACAGTTACGAGAAAATGCACTTTATGAACAGTGGCACGTGCAGCATTATAGTTGTTTTTCATGAACAATTATGAAATATCAGTTACGAACGCAGATACAGGGTGTTTAAGAAATTTATACACTTTTATAAATTATTTATTTTCTACTAGTGAAATTCAGCCGCTGTGGAGATTAACTTTTGTCATATGCAAATCGAACATTGTATGGGACAGTGGCGTGACATAGTCGAAGAGTATGGGCTACTCTACATTTATGAACTTTTATGGAAGAATTTGGACAATATCCGTGATGGATAATATGCAGTTCATCATGTCGGGCTAGGCGAATACGGAGACGTGATGGCACCACAGAGCGATGGATTCGGTTCCTGAAGAAGAGGATATCCAATATCAGATTCACTTGGAATATGAAGTCAATCGATAGTTCAGTGGGTGATACGATGTTTTCGTCGATCTTTCGAGAAATTTGTTGCACACACGAGGATTAATCGGCGATCTTTGAATTATATTAACAGCTGATATAAGAAGGTATTGTAAGAGTTATGACTTTCCTGATATGATTTTTCATGAACACTGGGCATACTTGTATATATTTCTAGTAGGAGTTCTACGATTATTTTGACATGGCTTAGATATTTTTTGCTCCGTTTTGCTAGAATATGGCGTTACCATATGATATGGCAGGCACCATTATACGACGTTCTCACCATTGGTTGGCTTTATTAAGCAGATGTTTTGTCTTTTTGACATTTTTTCAGTAAGGATAGTTTTTCTTGGATAGTTATTTTTTTGAGGCGAGTGTTTCGAACTCGTGATCTGCAATTGGATTATTTAAATTATTTCGTCAGTTCATTGCATAATAGCGAGTATGTATTATTCATCAGTAGGGATTTTTTCTATTGGATTGTTTGGAGATATTAAGATTTTATTCACTCAAGTGAATGAATATCGCTTTTATGTGACAACTAGAGTCTTGTTGATTCCAATCTGGTACATTCACTCATCAGTCTACGAGATGGGGCCTTTCGTTTTATACGATTGCGTGGTGGTACACACCTGACCCATCGTCTAGGGCATTATCATGATAGTCTACGGGGCGGGGCCTTTCGCTTTAGGCGATTGCGTGGTGGTACTCACCTAACCAGCCAGTCGAGGGCCTCATTTTTATCATCCGAGTGTACTTGAGATTGTAAGAGGATTAAACAAGATACTACTAGTCACACATCAGTCGAATTTTGTTAAATAAATTAAAAATAAATGTCAACAGGGTTACATTTTGTAATTCTTGTTTGCCAATCCAATATTTAGTTGCTATACTCTTTTGAGAGTACATTCATTTAACAGCTGATACTTTTGATACTTTTGATACCTTTTTGTGAGTGAGATTGATACCTTTGAGAAGGATTTCAAGTAATTGAATCTTGTAAGATGAATCATTAATGGTCAGATTTATTTTGAGGTAGATCAGTATTACATATTTTGATGTGAGAGATTATAACACATTGGTGTTTTTCGGTGAAGTGAATTTTGAGAATTTTAAGAGAATTTATGCTCTATTTGAAAGCAGATCTTGAATTGGATTTCGATTACTAAGGTAATTTTTCCTTATTGTTTAAGAAGTTGTCTAGATGTGATCAGATTAATTACAGTTCTTGGAGATTGTGTGCGTTAATAATTTGAAGCCAGTTATATATTTTTGTAGATCATGCAACGTGATTAAGTGAAGTTTGTGATAGGCATTTTCTGGAAGTTGCCAAGTGGTAGTTGCAATATTGCTAATGTATTTTGAGGCTGAAATGAGGTTGTCGAACCCAGTCTAGCATAATTTTTGAGATTCATGCTGTGCGCTGAATAGTTATGGTGTTATGTGGAATAGTTATGGTGTTACGTGGAATAATTATGGTATTCAAATATGGTATTTGATAAAGTGAGAGTATATGATGAAGTTTTGGATAGTGAGATCCAACGTGATTTTGTGAAGGCAATAATATTTTTTGGCATGATAATTAAATACGAGATATAAATTGGAAGTGACAAAACTGTAAGACAACGTTCTATAACCCATATTAAACAATTTGTTAGGAAATTAAACAAATAAATAATGTTGATAATACAAGATTTTTGATAATAATAATTAATAAAATAATAAACTGAAGTTTAAGCATATTAATGATCTGATCCAATGAAATAAAAATCTAAATGATTAGATGAAATAAAAATCTAAATGACTCGATGAAACAAAAATCTAAATAACCAGATGAATTAAAATATAAATATATTGATAAATTAAAATTTGGAATAAATCAATGAATTTAATAAATGGATGAATTAAAGATTGAATAAATAAGCTGAATTAAATTAATTAATAGATGATTAAATAGTTGATGAATAACTGAATTAGAAGGTGATAATTAATTAAAGAAGCTGATGATTAATAAATTTAAATGGATTTAAATAAATTTAAATGAGAGATATGATTTAAATAATTTGAAGAATTGCAAGTTGAATTGATGAATTAAACAATTTAGATGGATGATTTGAGATGATTTAATCTGAATGAGATGATGAAATGAGAGTGTGTGAATAATTGAAGAATATAATGAATTGATGATTATAATATTCATTTAAATGATTTGATGGTAATGAATTAATTATTCTGACTTGAATATAATGAATTTTGAGATGAGAACTAATGTGAGAGGTATTTAATTTTGATATGATGATGATGATAACCAATGAGTAGTGGAGTTTCTTTGATTCTCAAACAAGCAATCATTAATGACAGTGTAAATATAGTGTAAAATAATTATTCGATTTATAGGAGCATTTACTGAGATTTTCAGCATTTGAATAATGCCATTCAAGCCATAAAATTAGTTGATATTTAAATATGTGATTAGAATATATGTGTTTAGACAGATTCATTATTTTTGACATCCACATTCATGATGTTAACTTAAAGAGAAGTTAGGTCTCAGGTATCACGAATGTCAGTGACGCATAGACATAGTGCTACGGTGAACCTGAGAACCCAAGCGAACTTTAGAAAATTTTCAAATTTTGTGTGGATGAAGTACACTTTGAATTGCATAGAGATGGTTCGATTTTCAGGACAATGACAATTTAACGTTGGCATTCGACCATACTCTTAGGTAGGATGTGTGTTTAATATTTCTGTCTGACTATCAAAGTTTGAATAAATTTGTTTTTATCTTAGTTGTGATCTGATGATGATGTGATTTTCCTAATTCTTTCCTTGTCTTAATTAAGGCTTAACCAGGAAGGATGTGGTTTGCTAGGGATCCAGTTGGTGGCGTCCATTTCTATTGTAATTTTTTATTAAATTTAAACCCGTAACGACCCTGGAGATACTTTATCTCGTGTTACCCTCTGATTTTGTGATATTTGAACTGAATTTCCGACACATTCCTTATTTGACTTCATGTTCATTTAACTCCACTCTGTCCTGGAAATCCAGGAATGCGATGTAATAGCAGATGGGTCATCGCATCCCTCGGACGAACGGGTACAGAGAGAGAGGGAGAATTGGCTTTACCCATCCGTGGGGCTTCGATTTTGTTTATTCTATGGAAACACGTCAGATTTAGATTACGAAGAGATTGATCTCAATTTCATTTAATGGTGTTATAAAATTTATTAAACTTGGTCAGACAATACACTTGTATGCCCATTCCAGTGATCATGTTAATCATATTAGTGTGATATCATGTTTAGTTATAAGTCATTTTTCTTATACCCAAGTGAAATCAGGAATTGATACATTGTGATGTGTTGCTATCTAACGTCTCTGAATAAAAGGTTTATTGAAAGGTATAATTATGTCAGCGGAAGATTTAGCTAAGGTGTTAGGAGAGTTACGGAATGACATGTCTAGTATTGCAGTAACTATTGCTAGAATGGAATCAGAAAGCAAAGAACAGATAAATGATTCGGAAACTAGATGTAGAGAGAATGTGAAAGCTTTACAGACTAGTAGTAGGGAAAATTTAAAATTATTACAGACTAGTAATGAGGAAAATTTTAGATCATTGCAGGCTAGCAACGAAAATAATTTAAAGTCATTAGAGACTAGATTACAGACCAGTAATGAAGGCAATCTGAAAGATAGTTTAAAGTCATTATAGACTAGATTACAGTCAAATAGTAGAGATGAATTGAAGTCATTGCAGATTAGTAACGAAAATAATTTGAGATTATTGGAAGAAAGATTACAGACCAGTACTGAAAGCAATTTGAAAGCTAGTGAAGCTAATTTAAAGGATAGTTTTAAATTGTTAGAAACTAGATTACAAGCTCGTAGTGAAGACACTAACACAGAGTTGAAAAATAATTTAACGAGTTTGGAGAATAGATTATCGTTAAAGAATGATGAAATATTCAAGGCTTTACAATCAGATATAAAGGCAGTAGAAATGAAAGGAGAGAAAAATTTGCACATGTTAAAGAAAAATATTATTGAGTTAGAAAATAGAGAAGAAGAACTTATTCTTAATTTGAGAACAGATGTTATGTCTATACAGAAGGATATTAAATCAGATGTATCGAAATTACGATTCGACATTGATGGTTTAGTGGCAGATGTAGGCAAAATACAAGAGTGGTCTACCGAAGTATCTTTAGAATCCAAGATCAAAGGTTTAGAAATGAATCTAGGTAATGAAATCAAAAGTTTAAAGTCAGTAATTGGGACAGTTAAAGAGGAAGTCTTAGGAGAGGTTAATTCTAACTTGAAATCCTTAGAAAACCAATTGCAGGCAGACATTAGGAAAATTGATGACGACATAGATCAAAAGGTTAATGAAAACTTAGCATTGTTCAAAAATAGAGTCGGTGCAATAGTGGAAGAACGGTATAGTGAGGTCGATGCCGAAGCAAAAAAAAAGAGTGCAGGGCTGGATGAGAAATTAATCGCAGGTATGGCGAATTTGGAAGCGAGATTTACTAAGAATAAGGAAGCGATGAAGATAGATTCAGCTAGGTTTAGGACAGATGTTGATCAATTAAAAGAACAAGTCGCGTCAGTCAAAACAACATGCGAAGATAAGATAGACAAATTGAAGAACGATTTGGAAGAGAGTAACAGAACGCAGACTGTTATGTCGTTAGATAATTTGGAGACTAAGGTCAAGACAGCGGAAAAGCGAACAGAAGATAGGATGACTAAACTAGTCTATAATAAATAGTTTTACGAGTCAAGGTGTTACAACGGGGGAAGTATCAATAAATCAGACACCGATAGATCGCGGTATGAACAGTCAAGAGGTTAGCGTGGGAGAAGATAGTCAAACGCAACAGAATGTTACTTTCGAAAGGACTAATTCAACCCCTCAAGATAATTCGAATCAGAATAAAAGCGCGTATAGTATGAGTGAACGATACTCAGGTCCGGTGACCATAATCAGAAATCTGGATGATAAACCAAGGAAGTTTTCGGGGAACACAGGAGTCACACCAGTCGAATTTCTGAGAGATATTCGCGATTACATGGCGGAACATAGATTAGCCAAGGAGAGAGAACTAAGGGTAGTCGAACGCGCCTTAGACGGGCCAGCGTTAACTTGGTTTCGCGCATTTAGGAGTAACTTTGCGAACATGGAACAATTTGCCATAGCATTTTTACGAAGATTCTGGATTGCAGAGGATCAGCTGAACGAAAGAGCAGAAATGTACTCGAAACGTTACTCTACGTCGCATCCGACGCATTATGCAAATTACTTTACCTCGCAATTGGCTAAATTACAATTTTTGATTCCTCCATTGCCAGAAGAAGAACTTTTGCAAGATATAGCAAGGCAGTTGCCAATTGAGGTACAACGATCACTCATAGCATCGGGAGCGAACACACTTGAGCACTATGATGATATCCTACGCCGATTGGATTATACGAGCGCTCAGATGACACCCAGAACTTCAAGGAATGATAATCGAAACACGCAAGAAGTGAATGCGGTATTTGTCGATAACGCAGCACAGACAGATAGAAGAGATTCCTGGGGAAACAGAAGAAACGAAGGGAATAGAGGAAATATTCACAACGTTCGTGGGAATGATAGATATCAAGGACCGTATGAGAGGCCAAATGATCAAGATACAAGAGACAGTAGATACAGGAACTACGATCAGAATTCCAGATACCAAAACAGGAACAGATATAATAATCGATATCGAGGTAGATACAACTGGAACCAAAATCAGCAGTCCAATCAAAACAATAGGCAAGATAATAGGAGGAATGATCAAAACGAAAGGCAGGATAATCAAGAGTATGGGAGATCAAGGCAAGAGAGTAGACAGCCTAGTGCCCCTTCCGAAGAGGTAATTAGAGATGTCAATAGAGCAAGCACGAGTGGTGAAGGAAGAAAAAAACGACAAATTAACGCCGAATCAGGATACTAATCATTGGGAATCCATCATAATTGTTGAGACATATCAGATCAAAGACGAGAATTTAATTTAAGAAGATATAGTACACCGAGGGAATAGATACTAATGAAGTTGTGGGGACTTTTAACGCAGCCAGCATTACAAAGTATCATTATGCTGAGTAAGAGGATGATTGCAGAGCTATCGTGTACATATGTTGTGTATAGAATGCCTGAGAGTATTTTATTTTCTCAAGACTGATAAAAAAGGAGATGTACGGGAGAGATGTACCCGATACTTAGTTGAGGCTATCGGCTACGCCAGTTGACATCGAGCCGTAGTTGAGATTTATGGGAAAAGAAGAAAAGATAGCGCTCAGATCGAGTCGAGAACAATGGTAGGAAATGACGTAGGAGGCCAAGGATGAAGGTGGCACTACCAGCCAAGCAGATGGAATTATGGGAGGAATATTGAAGTATTATCAAGATCTATATGGAATATAATATTATATCATCTCAGAAGAGAAGAAATATCAGGAAATCTTTATGGTGATTACTTGAAGAAAGGCAGATAACTCCTTAAGTTATGGTATAACTTAATTGCCGATATGATTGTGGTCGAGATTATACTTGTGACGTATGACCGCCGAAGGTAGGGGAACGTCACGTGACAGCACCGAGCGGAGCTCATCACACAGTCTGAGGACAACAGTAGTATTCCGGCAAGCAGAGCTGAGTACAGCACATGGTGCGCGAGGAAAACAGCAGTAGTAGTCCAGCCAGTCGAGCTGAGTACAGCACATGGTGCGCGGAGAACGACAGTATTAGTTCAGCAAGCAGAGCTGATAGCAGCATACGCTGGGAGAACGAAAGTAGGTCAGTCAGTCAAGACGAGAGAAGCACGGTGTGCAGTGCGAGAAGCGGTTAGCAAGGCAAGCTATACAGGCCGTGAAAGTGAAAGGAGATCCGGTGTTCGGGCAGATGTATTTTCAACATCGTGGTTACAGTTATGTGAAACAGCAATGCTTTTCCAATGTTACAGTTCGTTAAAGTAATACGCAGCATTGTGGTAGAAATGAGAACATTATTTCGAGCCGCATTCATAATACAGGACAGCACAGCGAAGCGATATAATGAGGCCAGTTTTAAGCGTCGCATTATTCGAGAACAGTGAGGCAGAACAGGGCGTGCTGGATCCGACATTTTACAAGCAGGCGACATGCAAGCAGCTGAACAGTATTTCGACATTTTGTCAAACTTTATAAGTTTGGACTTGTGTTCGACAGTCTAATTGTGCAGGCAGATAGCAATTATACACAGTTACTGTGAACTTTCAAATGGACTTAGATATATTCCAATGGTATTACGGCTTATTAAATAATGCATTTCAGACCGGAATATTTAAGGCGACCATGGGGTCAGGCCAACATTAATGCTTTTAGGCAAATGAACAGTTACGAGAAAATGCACTTTATGAACAGTGGCACGTGCAGCATTATAGTTGTTTTTCATGAACAATTATGAAATATCAGTTACGAACGCAGATACAGAGTGTTTAAGAAATTTATACACTTTTATAAATTATTTATTTTCTTTTAGTGAAATTCAGCCGCTGTGGAGATTAACTTTTGTCATATGCAAATCGAACATTGTATGGGACAGTGGCGTGACATAGTCGAAGAGTATGGGGTACTCTACATTTATGAACTTTTATGGAAGAGTTTGGACAATATCCGTGATGGATAATATGCAGTTCATCATGTCGGGCTAGGCGAATACGGAGACGTGATGGCACCACAGAGCGATGGATTCGGTTCCTGAAGAAGAGGATATCCAATATCAGATTCACTTGGAATATGAAGTCAATCGATAGTTCAGTGGGTGATACGATGTTTTCGTCGATCTTTCGAGAAATTTGTTGCACACACGAGGATTAATCGGCGATCTTTGAATTATATTAACAGCTGATATAAGAAGGTATTGTAAGAGTTATGACTTTCCTGATATGATTTTTCATGAACACTGGGCATACTTGTATATATTTCTAGTAGGAGTTCTACGATTATTTTGACATGGCTTAGATATTTTTTGCTCCGTTTTGCTAGAATATGGCGTTACCATATGATATGGCAGGCACCATTATACGACGTTCTCACCATTGGTTGGCTTTATTAAGCAGATGTTTTGTCTTTTTGACATTTTTTCAGTAAGGATAGTTTTTCTTGGGTAGTTAATTTTTTGTGGCGAGTGTTTCGAACTCGTGATCTGCAATTGGATTATTTAAATTATTTCGTCAGTTCATTGCATAATAGCGAGTATGTATTATTCATCAGTAGGGATTTTTTCTATTGGATTGTTTGGAGATATTAAGATTTTATTCACTCAAGTGAATGAATATCGCTTTTATGTGACAACTAGAGTCTTGTTGATTCCAATCTGGTACATTCACTCATCAGTCTACGAGATGGGGCCTTTCGTTTTATACGATTGCGTGGTGGTACACACTTGACCCATCGTCTAGGGCATTATCATGATAGTCTACGGGGCGGGGCCTTTCGCTTTAGGCGATTGCGTGGTGGTACTCACCTAACCTGCCAGTCGAGGGCCTCATTTTTATCATCCGAGTGTACTTGAGATTGTAAGAGGATTAAACAAGAAACTACTAGTCACACATCAGTCGAATTTAGTTAAATAAATTAAAAATAAATGTCAACAGGGTTACATTTTGTAATTTTTGTTTACCAATCCAATATTTAGTTGCTATACTCTTTTGAGAGTACATTCATTTAACAGCTGATACTTTTGATACTTTTGATACCTTTTGTGAGTGAGTTTGATACCTTTGAGAAGGATTTCAAGTAATTGAATCTTGTAAGATGAATCATTAATGGTCAGATTTATTTTGAGGCAGATCAGTATTACATATTTTGATGTGAGAGATTATAACACATTGGTGTTTTTCGGTGAAGTGAATTTTGAGAATTTTAAGAGAATTTATGCTCTATTTGAAAGCAGATCTTGAATTGGATTTCGGTTACTAAGGTAATTTTTCCTTATTGTTTAAGAAGTTGTCTAGATGTGATTAGATTAATTACAGTTCTTGGAGATTGTGTGCGTTAATAATTTGAAGCCAGTTATATATTTTTGTAGATCATGCAACGTGATTAAGTGAAGTTTGTGATAGGTATTTTCTGGAAGTTGCCAAGTGGAAGTTGCAATATTGCTAATGTATTTTGAGGCAGAAATGACGTTGTCGAACCCAGTCTGGCATAATTTTTGAGATTCATGCTGTGCGCTGAATAGTTATGGTGTTATGTGGAATAGTTATGGTGTTACGTGGAATAATTATGGTATTCAAATATGGTATTTGATAAAGTGAGAGTATATGATGAAGTTTTGGATAGTGAGATCCAACGTGATTTTGTGAAGGCAATAATATTTTTTGGCATGATAATTAAATACGAGATATAGCTTGGAAGTGATAAAACTGTAAGACAACGTTCTATAACCCATATTAAACAATTTGTTAGGAAATTAAACAAATAAATAATGTTGATAATACAAGATTTTTTGATAATAATAATTAATAAAATAATAAACTGAAGTTTAGGCATATTAATGATCTGACCCAATGAAATAAAAATCTAAATGACTAGATGAAATAAAAATCTAAATGACTCGATGAAATAAAAATCTAAATAACCGATGAATTAAAATATAAATATATTGATAAATTAAAATTTGGAATAAATCAATGAATTTAATAAATGGATGAATTAATGATTGAATAAATAAGCTGAATTAAATTAATTAATAGATGATTAAATAGTTGATGAATAACTGAATTAGAAGGTGATAATTAATTAAAGAAGCTGATGATTAATAAATTTAAATGGATTTAAATAAATTTAAATGAGAGATATGATTTAAATAATTTGAAGAATTGCAAGTTGAATTGATGAATTAAACAATTTAGATGGATGATTTGAGATGATTTAATCTGAATGAGATGATGAAATGAGAGTGTGTGAATAATTGAAGAATATAATGTATTGGTGATTATAATATTCATTTAAATGATTTGATGGTAATGAATTAATTATTCTGACTTGAATATAATGAATTTTGAGATGAGAACTAATGTGAGAGATATTTAATTTTGATATGATGATGATGATAATGATAACCAATGAGTAGTGGAGTTTCTTTGATTCTCATACAAGCAATCATTAATGACAGTGTAAATATAGTGTAAATTAATTATTCGATTTATAGGAGCATTTACTGAGATTTTCAGCATTTGAATAATGCCATTCAAGCCATAAAATTAGTTGATATTTAAATATGTGATTAGAATATATGTGTTTAGACAGATTCATTATTTTTGACATCCACATTCATGATGTTAACTTAAAGAGAAGTTAGGTCTCAGGTATCACGAATGTCAGTGACGAATAGACATAGTGCTACGGTGAACCTGAGAACCCAAGCGAACTTTAGAAAATTTTCATATTTTATGTGGATGAAGTACACTTTGAATAGCATAGAGATGGTTCGATTTTCAGGACAATGACAATTTAACGTTGGCATTCGACCATACTCTTAGGTAGGATGTGTGTTTAATATTTCTGTCTGACTATCAAAGTTTGAATAAATTTGTTTTTATCTTAGTTGTGATCTGATAATGATGTGATTTTCCTAATTCTTTCCTTGTATTAATTAAGGCTTAACCAGGAAGGATGTGGTTTGCTAGGGATTCAGTTGGTGGCGCCCATTTCTATTGTATTTTTTTAATTAAATTTAAACCCGTAACGACCCTGGAGATACTTTATCTCGTGTTACCCTCTGCTTTTGTGATATTTCAACTGAATTTCCCCGACACATTCCTTATTTGACTTCATGTTCATTTAACTCCACTCTGTCCTGGAAATCCAGGAATGCGATGTAATAGCAGATGGGTCATCGCATCCCTCGGACGAATGGGTACATTACATACGCCATCTTTCATACTGACTGAAAAAAGGATTCAAAGAACCGCGAGGACCATGTGCCTTATGACGCCTTACCAACTCGTATAGCGCTTCATCCTCGAGATCTGGTATTTCGGCTGACACAACACTGTCAATGTCAGAAATTTCTCGAAACTAACAATCTTCCGTTATTGTTAAGAGTAAATGGATGTGCGGGAGACGTCGTTTTTGAAATTCCACTGTATATAGATATGCTTTAACCGAAAATTTCCTTAACATAAATCAATCGTAGCAATTCCTTTACTTTGCAATGGAAAACTCTCACTTCAATATCAGGCCTATTATTAGCCGTTTCCCAGAGATGAATGCTGTTAAGTATTTCTGGTCAGCCCGCATTATAGGTGAACATAATAAATAAATCTGGCTTTCCAAACTACCTCACTATCGCCATCGTATCCTGATTATTTTTCAATATTTTCCTTGGGCTACCTGTAAAAGAAGATGGCAAAACTACAATACGACCGACTCTGAGAATTTCATTTTCTGCTCGTACATGCAAGGCGTCTGTTAAACCGGCATATGTATCAACTCGTAACTTCGTTTGTTGATGACGTATATATGTTAACCGGTCACCTTCCATACGACAGTAGTAATCCACGAAGAAATATCCATTTTGCAAACTTGAGCAGCGACAACTAACTCAACATGACCTCCATAAACACCATTCATTGACATATTCATTTTGTAATCATTGCTCGTATTGAAAGCATTTACGTACATATTGCTGTTGGCAACAATAAAGGAAGAATAATTATTCCACTTGTCTGTAACATGTTTTACAATTCACTTTCTAACCTGTGTAAATAAACTCTGATTGTTGTACTCACAATATGCCACTGACCTGAACAGACTATTACCGTCACCTTTAATCTTTATAACATTTGTAATTGAGTGTCACCTCTCATTCATCATAATATGATTCATTGTATTGATTGAGCACATATCCTATAAGGACGAATGATGAAACGAAAAGAAGACAGTTTGTAACTGGTGAGACCAAAGACTAAATAACAGAAAGATCGGATACACAATACAAAATGGCGGTTCCAACATTCGACTGTAGCAGCATCTTCGTGAAATTAGTTGTCTTTCGTATACAGTATTTGTTGTCATTCAAACAGATGTTGACATGACAGTGTCATAAGCAAAATGACTGCTGATTATGCATGAGCATTTCAATCTCAAAGTAATTCATTTTTGAGAAGTTTTAATAAAATTATGTGCACCGAATCCCCTTCTACTTATTGTATGGATACATGCGACATTAGCGCCCGAGTGGAACAGGTAGAAGTTAACGATATCATGTATGGATACATGCGACATTAGTGCCCGAGTGGAGCAGGTTGAAGTTAACGATATCATGACGTAATTAGGGAACTCTCTGTTAATATCAAGTTAGATTTATTGGGGCGGCGTTGAATATCGTGATACAATGTTATTCGTTGTCGCCTAGCGACAACATGTCCGTCAAGTCATTCGATATTCTATTTTCGTGAGACCTTGAAGGACGTAATATTCGCAATTATTTTAATACTCGAATGATATAATCAAGTAAGGTGGGTATCAATCGACGGTGCTTGACGGCCATTACATTTTAAGACAACAAACGTCGTCGTAGCGCAGATACTTCCCGAGACATTTCAGTTTTAGTAGAGGGTGAAATTTTTTGTAAACTATTTTAATATATAAGATACCAACTACAACCTTACAGACTAGAAGAAGTAAACCAAGAAAGGATAAGGCAAATAAAGGAGAGGAAGAAAAGAAATGCCCTCAACCCTCGATGAATGAGGATTGAGGGACTTGGAAGGAAGTAGGGCAGATAGGAAAGGGAAAGAGGGGAGAGCCCGTCTCAAGGTCAGAGGAAAAAGGGGACAACACGGAACCAGCTGAGGAATCCCTCCGGATCGCGAATTCCCGAACTCACCAACCGTGAGCCCCTGAGGGTGTAGCACTATCCAGGGTGCACCAGAAGTAGAAGGGCTACATATACCCTGCCTCCTTGAGGGTCTTGAGCAAAAGGCAGGAGATAACATGAAAAGAAAAAGAAAGCCGACTCCTCGCAGAAGCAGGGTATCAGGAAAGATGACACAAGGGCCAATTAAGGCGGGAAAGTGAAAGACTCCCTAGGCCTCGGATACCCTAATACCGTCGGGGTTGGAAAAGAACAAGAGTTGACCAAGGGAGGTCGACAGGAAAGAAGACGGAGGGGAGCCCGGCACAAGTAAGTGGAAGCAATGACGGACTCGGCTGGGGTCCCGTGGTCGCCAACCCACGTCCCACAAGATGTGAGCCCCTGGGGGAAGCAGCATTAGAGGCCAGTTGGTAGACCTATGTTCAAATCTCAATTGGATGCAAAATGAATATACGGTACCGAGCACGCAAAGGATAGCCATGAAGGTTTTTATGATGATTGACAGCTTGACCGGAGGGGAGTCTTCTTTGTCGGTACGACTCGAGCGACGCAGCGAACTTCGTTTGACAGGCGCACGAGTCGGATGATACTATTGTATCACATTATTGTACCGCAAGTCAAAAGAATGTAAGATAATAGCAAGCGAGCATTACACGAGTATGAAGTCAAAGACATAACCATCGAAGGGATGGAAGCAGAGGAAGGTTACACGCGCCGAGGCCAAAAGAAATCTGCGATACTAACGATCATTACGGAATAAATGTAATAAATTACATAAAGAACAGGAAGTGTGCATATCAAAGTGTACAGAAAAATTTCACCGATTGTATGGAAATTCTACTGTATGTCCAGAATAAATACGTGGGAAGTTACTACAAGATTTAAGAAAAGCCGGAAGTTTTGTAGCACAAGGAATGCCATGGAAGGCGGGGAGGAGATTTTGTTGAGACACTCATTCTCGTTTGCTCGATGTAGCAACATGGCACCGTTTGCGTTCTTGAAATCCGCGAAATAATAGAAGTGAGAATCTTTGAATCTTTCAGAGTGCGGGAGATGTCAAGTATTTCATTGGCAGCTGACCGCATTATCTCCGCGACAGTTTAACAGAGCCCAGATACAATACAGTATATTATGGACTCGTGATTTATTTAAGAACGGAAAGGGAGAATTTTGAAATATTTTGCGACGCATCGAATTTATATACATTCTTACAGGACAATTATTATGATTACTGTTATTATTATTACGTGATATTGAGTGTGAGCATTGAATATAAATCAGTGCATTAATGAAGCGAACGTTTTATTTTCATCGGTATTTGAGCAGTATTCGTCTAACAAACGTAATATTGAATTTGAGCACATAATAATTGTGAACATTGAGAAGCTCCATTGTGACAAGGATTTACGATATTTTCTTTGGGAGTAATTATAATATTATTCTACGTTGTCATGTAAAAATATTAAATCGATACTTCAAAAAATTCTACAAATAGTTGAATACAATTTCAGAAGTAATCCAAAATGTTTACGAAAATTTAAGTAAGTGGGGATTTTTACGGTATGAATGAATTATACGTCATGTGTTACCATACAGGCATAGGGGTTGAAGGACATGTGATAGATTCGGAAGAACGGTGCATATATATCATCGGTCAAGAGAATGGAATCGAACTGCTATACTACTGCAACATCCAAACAAGAAGATATCTTCATTCAAACGTCCAACTTGATGGCGAGAGAGCTGATGACGAACCGGGTCTGGAGCTAGAGACCAATTCGGAAAGGAGCTGGAGTCCACGGAGAGCCATCTAGAGCAGACCAACTCGAAGAAGAAGTTATTGGTGGAAACTACACGTATTCGATGTTTATGGAGCAGTCTACCGCACATCTTCAACGAGGAAGAATGATAACCTTTTATGTGTTACAATTTTAATATAGGCAACAGCGCACGTTTGGCCATTTTACTCATTTTATTCGTCGATGGATTCATTGTTATAACTCATTTAGGTATTTTAAAGCGATATAAAACTAGGAAACATTCGATATCATTTTCTGAGTTTATGTTTCTGAAGTTTTCGAACATATTTATTTAAGTCAGAATATTTTGATGTCATGAAATATGAAAACTTTTGTGAGCTAGTTCGTTGAATAGGTGATATAATATCAGATGTTGACAATGTTGATGAAATGACATTTACATGATAAAGAAGGAAGGATTAATGATAAGTTATCGATATTTATGATGGAAATGAAAATCCACAGCCTGCTTCCAGTCGACCGACCGGGTCAGGAATGGAATGAATGAAGCCCCCAGCTAGCGGCGAGGATATGAATTGTGCCGGCTGCCGGAGCCTGTCGCACTCCTCTGGGGCAATGATTAAATGAATGACAGATGAAATGAAATGAGAGTGGAGAGTGTTGCTGGAATGAAATTTTGACAGGGAAAAACCGGAGTACCCGGAGAAAAACCTGTCTGCCTCCGTTTTGTCTAGCACAGATCTCACATGGAGTGACCGGGATTTGAACCACGGATCCAGCGGTGAGAGGCCGGCGTGCTGCCGCCTAAGCCACGGAAGAGAGTTGATATTGACTTGGAAAGAATAACATGGGAATTTCTATTGAGTCAACGGAGTGACAGTGATTAAGGTTGAATATAAATTAAGGTGAGTAGATGAGGATGTCACTAAATATCTTGGATAACTGATCCATTGTTGATGTTAAATGAAACTATTGGAATATTATTGCTCTTAAGGTATTGATTGGAATTGCAGAGGCTATTTTAGAAAGCACAAGTAATTGTTGAGTGAATTGCAGTTTTTAAGTGTTCCAATATTGTGAAGAGCAACTGAAGAATTGTTTACGCTCAGATAATGAATATATTATGAAATGGTGTAAGAATAGGTGAAGAAAATATTGAAATATTTAAGATAAACAAGAAACAGCGATAAATCTACGATTGTTGAGCATCTCTATAAGAAATCTACGACTATTTATGTGTAATGATAAGGTTATAAAGAATCGGAAAGTATAGGATGTGTGCTCATAATATACATAGAATGGCAATTTAAGTCTGATAAATAGAGTTCATATTGATAATGGTTATTGTAGAGACTTGTCCAATATTTCAATTTGTTCGAAGGAAACTTTAAGAATGGTAAAGTAGAGAAGGAAGTTAATAGGAAATGTCACTGTAATGAACATGATTGATGATTCAGTTCTCAATTGTATTTGAGAAATGCCCCGGAATTGAAATGTGTCACTGGAATTCATAACTAAGACATTATATAGAAATTGATGTGGATGAGAAATTACTCACTGATATACACGCATGGAACATGGATGAGGATTAATGTTTGTGATTAGAAATTTAGGAAAGCTATGATAAAATTAAGCAAACATAAAAGGAAGCAAAAGTTTGCTTTACTTAGGCAACACTGAAAAATGGCTTCAAACCCCACACTAAGAGGAAGGATAGAAATAGCTGGAATTAGTTAACATAACGGTGAATGTAAACAAGGAGATTGCTTGTGTAGAATATAACAATTAAATGAAATTTTGGGAAGAGATAGGTCACCAAGAAGAAGTTTAATTATGTTAGGGTGAAAGTGATAAGTGTTTTAGTACTGTAAAATGAAGAGCTGATGACATTCTTAAGTTGAGATTTTGTTTCTTTGCATTTTCAAATCTCCTTCATTTTTTCAGTAAGTACGACTCATGTTGAAATATTTTTTCATTTACTTAAATTTTGAATAATCTTTTCAACGAATTGATCAGAAAAAACAAGAACAATTTAAATAATTTTAATTTACGCCTAACGAAGACTATTAGAATAGGATTAGGAGTAGCATAGGAGTATCATTACTCATTTGTGTGTTTATAGCGGAATAAAAGAGGGCATGCTCTTTTTATAGATAACCTGAGTTATTATTGTTAATTCTGAACCCGTTTATTTAGCTGAATATGGTTAGATTTCTGCATTGCTCAATTTGGTTTGATCAAAACCCAACTACCAACGATACCGTACACGCCCTGAGACCCCGAGATTTAGATCTACCGCACTAGTAATATTATTTTGCGCCAGACTAGATTGCAATGCGTAAATATATTCTTTTGAGTGTGTATTCCTATCATGGAAGCCTCCGTGGCTTAGGCGGCAGCACGCCGGCCTCTCACCGCTGGGTCCGTGGTTCAAATCCCGGTCACTCCATGTGAGATCTGTGCTGGACAAAACGGAGGCAGACAGGTTTTTCTCCGGGTACTCCGGTTTTCCCTGTCAACATTTCATTCCAGCAACACTCTCCACTATCATTTCATTTCACCTGTCATTCATTTAATCATTGCCCCAGAGGAGTGCGTCAGGCCTCGGCCGCCGGCACATTCCATATCCTCGCCGCTAGTTGGGGGCTTCATTCATTCCATTCCTGACCCGGTCGAAGACTGGAAGCAGGCTGTGGATTTTCATTTTCATTCCTAACATGATGGTGTGTGACGGGTACTTTCCTGGTCATTGCACATCCGCACGCCAAGGAGACATCCACTGTCCATTGTGCAATAATATGACATATATCTCGTGATAACACATTAGAATTTCATCTGTGTAATACTGAGTACAAAACTTCTCCTGTTTATGATCATATTTTTATTTTTGTTTGTAAACTCATTTCTCGAGTGACGCCGAGAGGTGAAACCGTTCGTTGATTTATTTAGTAACTTTGTGAGATTCAGAAATGGAAGAGAATGAGCTCCAAACACTGATCCTCAGCACGTCTACAGAAATGTACAAAGTGTTTGAATCTCAAAAGTCATAGAGTCATACACATATCAAAGGCTCTGTGCCTTTTCGTTAAGCGAAGGAAATGCAATGACTTCTAAATTAATGTTTCGTCCATTCCCTCCCGACGAAAAGGCCAGTGTGGGGATGTGGCGTAGATGGTTGGGCGTTCATTCACAGTAACAAAGGTAATTCCATCGAATCTCGACTCTCTCGGTTGACATTTGGTGCTACTTAAATACAGGGTGCGCTTGTTTACCCTTAGTTGATCGTGTGGATTACTATTGTTTATTTATTTTATATGTACTAACATATTATACTAGATTTTGGTACAATCTATTACAATCGAAACTATTCCTTTTGTAGTGAAATAAATTGGTGCCGGAGATGGCCGCCTTTACCTGGGCCAAACACTCCTAATCTTAGTGTCAAAGCAGTTAAAACTTCCGTGACTGCTCAGCGGTCATTTCAAAGGAATATCATCGAACTCGCCCATTTTACTATTTCGAGAAAACGCTTCAACAATGGCTGCTAAATTTCATTATTGAATCAGTGTATTTTAGATAAAAACTTCATCTGCCGCTGGCGATAGTCTAAGCCATACGTTCCGATACTGTAACTGATGTAACAATCTCGATATGAGCCCTGCGTAGATCTGGTATTGAATTTTGGTAGTTTCCAGAAATGTGAAAGTCAAAACTTGCTGGTGAAATGTGGAAAACTCGCGAACTGATCATTTCTCGCATCTGTGGTGGTGGAATATATTGTTCGAAATATTCCTGAGTCCAGCGGAGAGATAATCCTGGACCCCTCATTCAGGATCGAATCTCGGTAATAGTGTTGCTCATCGAAAATTAAGTTAAAATTATTGTACTAAGGTCTGTCAGTGATAAACTCCAGTGTTTTATGCTGCTTTTAACCGCACTCGATGCAGGTAAATGCTGATATCGAACGTTAACTTAATTTAAGTTCCGAGGCACCTACCTCATTTCTACGTCGCAGATTCAATTGTACATCCATCGACAGTCACAACAATAATACAGGTTATCAGACAAATTTTTGTTGTTGTTGTTGTTGTTGTGACATCGTGGCATCGTTGGTAAGTAGCCCCGAGCACTCGGGAGACTGTGTGGGAAATCTGATAACCTGTGTGATTGTGATGGCTGTAGTAGTGTGTGTATATGTAACCGAGTCCAGAAATGAGAAGGAGAGTGCAGTGGCCATATGTTGAGAATCATCCAGGCATTTATCTTGAGTAGAAGTGGGATAAATGAGAAATCATTTCTTAGATGACAGAGAGGGGATCGAACCCACCTCTTCTCAGTCCTGCCTCACGAGGTTAAGCGTACCCTATTACAACTTTCAGATCATACGTAAATTTCTTAGAAGGCAGGGATTCGAACCCGGAATTCAGGGGTGACAGCCAAAAAAATCTGACAAATTCAACATTCAGGAAAGTACACGGGACTAATGGCCCATATGTTCCTAGCTCCGAAAATGAATCAACGATAACAAAAACTATTCTTCTTGACGGCTATTACCAAGTTTGGACTTACTTTACAGTGGAATGGAATATGGAAGATGAACAGCGAAGATGACCGTCTGCATATCCACTTTACTATATGAAGCTGCGAGTTGGAGACTGCTGTAAAACAGAAGAGCACGATGAAGTTGTGGGCACGACAAGAAACCACACCATTAGAAGTAAACTCCAGCAAGAACGTTGAACTAACACGACTCCGAGGAGACATTACAATGACTGGGCCGTGTTCCTTGCTAGGAGGAATTTCATCGAGGCCTAGCCTGCAAGTAGGTTCTGGGATGGCACGAAATATCATCGTCCTATAATCAAAGCAAATTGCTATTAAATCATGTAAACTATTTTTAGAGCCTAAATTGAATACAGCGTGTCCAGAAAAGGGGTCCCAAAATTTATAGACTGGGTAGTAAGCATCAAAAGAATCAAAAAGTGCATATTAGCAATGGCCGTTAACATAATATCTTTGGTAGTACGGTTATATTTCGTACAAGAAACATATCTTGCACTCCGAGCACCTTGGCAGGAATCAAATGAGAACACATTATACGAGGAGCATACCTCGCTCTCGGAGCACGTTGGCACGAAACAAATGAGATAATATTGTACGAGCATCATATTTCGAACTTCGAGAAACATTGGCACAAAAAAAAATTAGATCAGAGAACCAAGCACTTTGGCGCGAAACAAATGAGATAATATTGTATGAGCATCATATTTCGCACTCCGAGAAACATTGGCACGACACAAATGAGATAATATTGTATGAGCATCATATTTCGCACTCCGAGAAACATTGGCACGACACAAATGAGATAATATTGTATGAGCATCATATTTCGCACTCCGAGAAACATTGGCACGAAACAAATGAGATTATATTGTATAAGCATCATATTTCGCACTCCCAGAAACATTGGCACGAAACAAATGAGATAATATTGTATGAGCATCATATTTCGCACTCCGAGAAACATTGGCACGAAACAAATGAGATAATATTGTACGAGCATCATATTTCGCACTCCGAGAAACATTGGCACGAAACAAATGAGATAATATTGTATGAGCATCATATTTCGCACTCCGAGAAACATTGGCACGAAACAAATGAGATAATATTGTACGAGCATCATATTTCGCACTCCGAGAAACATTGGCACGAAACAAATGAGATAATATTGTACGAGCATCATATTTCGCACTCCGAGAAACATTGGCAGGACACAAATGAGATAATATTGTACGAGCATCATATTTCGCACTCCGAGAAACATGGGCACGAAACAAATGAGATAATATTGTATGAGCATCATATTTCGCACTCCGAGAAACATTGGCACGAAACAAATGAGATAATATTGTACGAGCATCATATTTCGCACTCCGATAAACATTGGCACGAAACAAATGAGATAATATTGTACGAGCATCATATTTCGCACTCCGAGAAACATTGGCACGAAACAAATGAGATAATAATTTATGAGCATCATATTTCGCACTCCGAGAAACATTGGCACGAAACAAATGAGATAATATTGTATGAGCATCATATTTCGCACTCCGAGAAACATTGGCACGAAACAAATGAGATAATATTGTATAAGCATCATATTTCGCACTCCGAGAAACATTGGCACGAAACAAATGAGATAATATTGTATGAGCATCATATTTCGCATTCCGAGAAACATTGGCACGAAACAAATGAGATAATATTTTATGAGCATCATATTTCGCACTCCGAGAAACATTGGCACGAAACAAATGAGATAATATTGTATGAGCATCATATTTCGCACTCCGAGAAACATTGGCACGAAACAAATGAGATAATATTGTATGAGCATCATATTTCGCACTCCGAGAAACATTGGCACGAAACAAATGAGATAATATTGTATGAGCATCATATTTCGCACTCCGAGAAACATTGGCACGAAACAAATGAGATAATATTGTATGAGCATCATATTTCGCACTCCGAGAAACATTGGCACGAAACAAATGAGATAATATTTTATGAGCATCATATTTCGCACTCCGAGAAACATTGGCACGAAACAAATGAGATAATATTGTATGAGCATCATATTTCGCACTCCGAGAAACATTGGCACGAAACAAATGAGATAATATTGTATAAGCATCATATTTCGCACTCCGAGAAACATTGGCACGAAACAAATGAGATAATATTGTATGAGCATCATATTTCGCACTCCGAGAAACATTGGCACGAAACAAATGAGATAATATTGTATGAGCATCATATTTCGCACTCCGAGAAACATTGGCACGAAACAAATGAGATAATATTGCATGAGCATCATATTTCGCACTCCGAGAAACATTGGCACGAAACAAATGAGATAATATTGTATGAGCATCATATTTCGCACTCCGAGAAACATTGGCACGAAACAAATGAGATAATATTGTATGAGCATCATATTTCGCACTCCGAGAAACATTGGCACGAAACAAATGAGATAATATTGTATGAGCATCATATTTCGCACTCCGAGAAACATTGGCACGAGACAAATGAGATAATATTGTACGAGCATCATATTTCGCACTCCGAGAAACATTGGCACAAAAAAAAATAGATCAGAGAACCAAGCACTTTGGCGCGAAACAAATGAGAATTCAGTACGAGAAGCATATCTCGCATTCTGAGTCGTCGTCGGCTTTAACTCGTTTCCGAGTATACATCTTCTTCCAAAACAGTCTAAAATAATCTAAGGTTGAGGTCTGTGGGCATGTTTGCGGTGACTGAACAGCCCAATGCGTGCATGAAACAAACGTCCACACAGATCACACAGAACTGTTGGTGGAGGGCGTGGCTGTGCTGCACGGAGCTTACGTGCTTGTCGCTTGGCCTTAACAATTCTACGACGTTCTTCTTCAAACATTTTGACAGCAGCCGGGATGGTCTGGCGCCAAGTTGAACGGTCTTTAGCAAGCTGGTCCCAGGTTTGTGGATTGAGACCTGTCAACTTCATATTCTGCTTGAATTGGTCCTTGTAACGTCTCTTAGGGCCTCCATGAGGTCTGGTGCCGGAGGTGAGTTCACCATACAGAACCTGGCGTGGTAGTCTCGTATCATCCATCCGTTGGACATGTCCAATCCATCTAAGTTGATGACCAATGATGGATGATTCTATACTATTAGCAAGCGCTTTCTCAAGAACATCAAGATTGGTGATGTGGTCTTCCCACTTTATCTTAAGGATGGATCGAAGCTTCTGTTGATGGAAGCGCTCAAGCTTTCGGAAGTCATGTCGATAGAGGGTCCAGGTTTCACAGCCATACAACAATTTTGAGATAACAACAGCTTGGTACACCATGAGCTTCGTCTTCACGGTCAGATCTTTATTCAAGAAGACCCGGTGCGATAGTCGCCCAAATGCCGCATGGGCAGCACCGATTCTCTTCTCAACATCCTGCCCACAATTGCCCTGTACAGATAGCAGACTGCTCAGATACGAGAAGTGGTCTACCTGCTCCAATGGAGTATCTGAGATAGAAATGTTGAAGTGCGGAAGGGAAGTGCCTGGTGAGGGTTGTGCCAGAACCTTGGTCTTCTGAACATTAATGGTGAGACCAAAACGTTCACATGCATTCTTGTAGCAATTAACAGTCTGTTGTAACTCCACTGGCGTGAGTGTAGGCGATGCTGCATCATCTGCATACAACATATTGGTTATCTTCGTAACCTGAGTTAGCTTCTTGGAGCGAAATCGAGCTAGGTTGAAGAGCCCTCCATCAAATCGGTCCCTGATATCTACACCTGGGATGTTTGTGGGCGATTTATAGAGCATTGCAGCCAAATACAATGCAAACAGTGTTGGAGCAAGTACGCAGCCTTGTTTCAGTCCATGAGTGATAGGAAATTCGTCAGAGATCTTATTTTGCTGACAAACCTGACCGGTCATGCCATCATGGAGAGCTTGGATTAGATCAACAAAGCGTCGAGGACAGCCAAAGCGTTGTAGCACCGCCCACATAGCAGATCTTGGAACTGAGTCAAAGGCCTTTTCCAGATCATAAAAGACTAAGAAGAGTGGATTCTGTTGCTCACTACATTTTTCTTGTAGTTGTCTTATGCAGAAAATCAAGTCAGTTGTGCTTCTGGAAGATCGAAATCCACACTGGGACTCGGGGAGGATCTTTTCTGAGATAACCTGAAGGCGGTTAAGTAAAATTCTGGCGAGAATTTTACCCACAGTAGATAGTAGCGATATACCGCGATAGTTGCCACAAACACTACGATCACCTTTCTTGAAGATTGTGATGATAGTGGCGTTCTTTAGGTCACCAGGTACTTCTCCTAATTTCCAAATTTTGAGAATAAGAGTGAAAATCCGCGTTTTGAGGGACTGACCTCCAGCTTGAATTAATTCCAGTGGGATGTTATCTGGGCCAGGTGCCTTTCTTGGTTTCATTTGATTGAGAGCTACACTGAATTCCGTGTAAGAAGGAGGTACAGCCATCCATGGTTGTTCAGGATATTTCGGCACATCACGGAGGAAGTCTTCAGCAGCTGTTGAGGGACGATTTAGAAGGATGGAGAAATGTTCCTTCCAACGCTCTAAGATATCATGGCTGTCAGTAAGAGTGGCAGAGTTGTCAGTACATTGGCACGAAACAAATGAGACAACATTGTACGAGGAGCATGTCTTGCACTCCGAGCACTTTGGCTCATTTGTATGCGGTTCATCTTTACTTACAAGCACAATATATGGAAGATTGTAACTTCTGTACAGCTAATTTGTTATCCCATATTTAACACCATTACGACCATTTGGCTGAATTAAATGTATTATAATATTATAGTAAGTTATACCCCACCCACACTGTAATGTATATCCGTCCGGTGGTCGTGTGGATTGTAATTGTAGGCCAATTTTAATGGGTATTTCATTAGCTATTTATAGCTTTAAAATTTTGATTTTCGATTTTATTAGAAGGATTGGGTATGCTAAATATACTAATCATAGACAAATATATGAAATACCAAATAGTTGTGTTTGGACACGGCATGAAAAACTTCTTACATTTAAACTTTTCAATGCAATTGAGTAATATTTCCCGTATTGAGTATTTGGTTCGTGTCAAAGTGCTCGGAGTGTGATATATGTCCCCCGCACAATGTTCTCGCTTTTGCTTCGTGTCGAAGGGCGTGGAATGCCAGATATGCTCATCGTTCTGTGACCTCATTTGCTACGTGCCAATGTTTCTCGCTGTGCGAAATATGATGCTCTTACAATATTTTCTATTTTTTTGTGCCAAAGTGATCTGAGTTGGAGATATGCTCCTGGTACAATATTTTTTCATTATATTTGTGCCAAAGTGCTCAGAGTATCTAATGATGTGGTTTCTTGTCGTGCCCAAAACTTCATGCAGCTCTTCTGTTTTTGGAGCAGTTTCCAACTCGCAGCTCCATATAGTTAACTGGAAATGCAGATAGTCTCATTTGTCTTTCTTTAGTCTTCCACATTACATTCCACTGTAAAGTAAGTGCAAACTTTGTATTAGCCCTCGAGAAGATTAGTTTTGTTCTCACTGATTCATTATCGGGCCTACGAACATATTGGTCTTCATTCCCGTGTACTTTCATTAATGTTGCAATTGAATTTCCGACGTAGAATTGGGGTAGGTGCCTGGAACACTGCCCATGTGTGATCAGCCATGTTATCGCGATGTGTTTCACCTCCTTGTCTGAACAGAATCGTCGACCTCCTAGGTGTTCCTTCAAGCGAGGGAACAGGTGAAAGTTGCTTGAGCTAGGTCCGGGTTGTAGGGGGGGATGGTCATTGATTTCCCAACGAAACCACGTCAACAGCGTGGTGTTCATCTGGGCTGTATGAGGTCGCGCGTGGTCACGAAGGGAGATGGTGACCTCGGCGAGTAGTCCTGGCCGCAGTTTTATATGTTTCGCCCAAAGAAATTGAATAACTGAGCGGATCTCTTGCGAGACCAGTTTTCCAAACGAGTCACTATTAGTTGTTTACCTACAACTAGCGCTGTAGGTGGCGGGTCACTGAAACTCTGCACAAGTACCAACCGGAAGTATTCGAATTACCTCACACAACTAATTTCTCTATAACAGACAAAGATCCAGGAATATGGGCCTTGTAACCTTTGGTTCTGATCAACCCTCGTACGTTAGCAGATATAAAACAAATGAACTTGGATTACAATAGTAATCCACGTGTCCAACGGAGATATATATATATGTTTGTGTTGCCGTCTGCTGTCTTACTATCAGAACGAGAGCGCTACGCATTGTAGCATAATGTGAAGGACTGGAGAAATAACATGTAACTTTTCCGGAGTCACTGACATATGTTGTACTATTTTTGAGTGATTATATGTTGAAGAAAAAAAATTAAGGCATATTTATAATATATTTACTCTTCTGTAACTTCTATATATAAAACAAGATGATCCGTGACGAACTAAAGAGCCTACTTTTCTTAAAATTTAAGATTAATGCCAATGATTAATCTATATGGATCTATCTAGAATAATGACGAAATAAAGTTGGTAATATCGAAATTTCTAATAAGTTCGAAATACTGTATACCTGGCATACTGTAGCCTAATAGAGAACTACAGTTGGCAACCCTGGTGACTAAATATATTTTTAGTTCCATCTCTTAAGGTACGGACTACAAAATTTGGTTGAAGTCCAATGGATAGCATGGACGTTACATGCAGTTAAACATTGGATCTAACAGCGAGCGTAAAATCATGTTGGCAACAATGACATACCTGTATTGGTCAGAAATAATCTGAAATAATATGATCTATTGTTGTGTCAATTTTGAATAGAATCCATTAGTTAGTATAGAAGTTACATGCATTTTAAAATTGGACCTATCAGCAGGCTTAGAATCATGTTGGCAGCACTGGCGTAGGCCTATATCAGATACTTCAAATTAATCTAGAATGCCAGGTACTATACGTGTGCAAAGTTTAAAGCTGTTGGCTTGCATACTTTCTGATATATTGATATTAGGGTAACAAAAATAGAGACAGCATTTATTAACAGTTGGCAGCCCTGGTTACTCTTAAGACTCGGCATAGTCATATCTGTTATGGTACACATAGCACACACGAAATTTGGTTGAAATCCAAATGATAGTATAGAAGTTACATGTATTTAAATTTGGATCTCTCAGCAGGCTTAGAATCATGTTGGTAGGACTGACGAATGTAAGTTACTCCAAATTAATATAGAATGTCAGGTACTATACGTGTGCATAGTTTAAAGCTGTCGGCTTGCATACTTTCTGATATATGGCTATTTGGATAAAAAATATTGAGAGCATTTATTAAGAGTTGGCAACCCTGGCGGCTCTTAAGAATACGGTCAGTCATATCTGGTTATGTACACATAGCACATACGAAATTTGGTTGAAATCCAATTGATAGTGTAGAAGTTATATGCATTTAAAATTTGGACCTATCAGCAGGCTTATAATTGTTTTGGCAACACTGCCAGGTATGGCCTCCTGGAAATTAAACTGCAATAATATTATCTATACGTGTGCCTATTTTGAAATAGCTCGCATTCATACCTTCCAATATATCCAACATGGAGATCAAATTTCAATTGCAATTTTTCAGCAGTTGGTTGCACTGACATCATTTTCAAATATGGCCGTGATATCTTCAGGTATAGATCTTTACTCCTACCAATTTTTGTTTCGATTGCTGCAGCCGTTTAGGAGTTGATAGGGGGGGGGGGGCACACACACACAGCCAGACAGACAGACAGACAGACAGACACACATTTGCCCGATCTCATAAGTCTACTTTTTCCTCTTTTTTGCAAAATGTGAAAAGTAGGCTAAAAATCAATGTTACTTGATAGTATGTATGTGGGTGTGTGGGTTTGTATGTCCCCTATGTGTTCATAGACCACCCATCCGATTGCGTTGAAACTTGGGTGAGATGTTGATTACTCTCCAAGGAAGGTTTCTGGCTGAGGAAATCCATTTTATAATAGGCAGCGCACGAGTAGATTCAACAAATGAGCGACGACGCGCGAAGCATTTCGACACAGTCCCGTATTTGTACGTAAAACTTTCATCCGATTGCGATGACACTTGGGTGAGATGTTGTTTCCACTCCAGGGAAGGTTTCTAACTTAGTAAATACATTTTACAGTAGATAGCGCACGAGTAGATTCATCAAATGAGTGACGACACGCAAAGCGTTTCAAAAAAGTCCCGTATGCATTCATATACCATTCGTCCGATAGCTATGAAACTTGGGTTAGATGTTGTGTACACTTCAGGGAAGGTTTCTGGCTTAGTAAATCCACTTTACAATAGGCAGCGCGCGAGTAGATGCAACAAATGAGCGACTACGCGCGAAGCGTTTCAACAAAGTCCCTTATATGTTCATATACCATTCGTCCGATAGCAATGAAACTTGGGTGAGATGTTGTGTACACTCCAGGAAAGGTGTCTGGCTTACTAAATCTACTTTTCAATAGGCAGCGCACGGTTAGATTCAACAAATGAGCTACGACGCGCGAAACTTTTCAACAAAGTCCCGTATGCGTTCATATACCATTCATTCGATTGCGATTTAACTTGGGTGAGATGTTGTGTACACTCCAGGAAAGGTGTCTGGCTTACTAAATCTACTTTTCAATAGGCAGCGCACGGTTAGATTCAACAAATGAGCTACGACGCGCGAAACTTTTCAACAAAGTCCCGTATGCGTTCATATACCATTCATCCGATTGCGATTTAACTTGGGTGAGATGTTGTGTACACTCGAGGAAAGGTGTCTGGCTTAGTAAATCTGCTTTACAATAGGCAGCGCACAATAATTAGATTCAACAAGTGAGCTACGACCCGCGGACCGTTTCAACAAAGTCACGTATGCGTTCATATACCATTCGTCCGATAGCGGTGACGCTTGGGTGAGATATTGAGTACACTCTAAGGAAGGATTCTGTCCTAGCAAATATACTTTACAATAGGTAGCGCACGAGTAGATTCAACAAATGAGCGACGACGCGCGAAGCGTTTCAACAAAGTACCGTACGCGTTCATATAGGCCTACCATTCGTCCGATAGCGATGAAACTTGGTTGAGATGTGGTGCACAGACCAGGGAAGGTTTTTGACTAAGAAAATCCATTGCACAAAAGGTAGCGCACGAGTTGCGCACGACTGAACGGCTTTCTACTGGGATCAGTGTGGAAGAGGGCGTGCAGGAGCAAACTGAGGATGACGTTATCTTAATGGGTGATTCTATGATAGGATGGAGCGCGAATATCTCGAGGAAATCAGGTGCGAAAGTGCGGTGTTACCCGGGGATTAAGATTGACCAGCTTGCCCAACAAGTGGAAGAAGCAAATGTAGAGGACTGTGACAAAGTTAAAGTGTTGTTGCTCCATGTTGGGACGAACGATTTGAAGAAGAGGGCTACAGCTGATTACATCATGGGGGAGCTCTACGAACTAGGCAGATAAGCTAAAAGCAAGTTTAGAAATGCAAACATTTTAATGAGTGGCATTGTTCGGCGGGGAGATGTTCCGTTGAGGCGAGTTAAGACTGTAAATGACCGCTTGGACTGGGTATGTGCACAACTGGGATTAGTGTACGTAGAAACTGACTGCTGGATTGGTGGCCGTGACTTCGCCCGAGACGGGCTGCATCTAATCGACGGGGCACTTTCAATCTAGGGAGCCTACATGACAGGGTCATCGGTTCGTGCCGGCTTTTGTGAGGAGGAGCAGGTCCAGAGGTTGCCAGCCGATGGGAACAGAAGGAGCTATTTCGAGATATTTGCTGCGGAGGTAAGACTCTAAGATTACTGCAGGTTAATTGTCAGAGTTTAGGAAATAAATTAATTGAATTTTGGAATCTTGTAGAGACGTATTCTCCGGACATTGTCATTGCAACTGAATCTTGGTTATATGAGGACATAAATAGTAGCGAAATAATTCAAGGGACCTACGAGATGTACAGAAGGGATCGGGGGAAGCGAGGTGGTGGGCTATTTATTTGTGTGCGCAAAAATATAGCTAGTTTCTTAAAGTGGGCTGATATGGATCATGAAATGTTATGTGTACAAATTTCGGATAAAGGAAATTAATTCCCTCTTCAGGTGATAGGGGCGTCTAGAGCACCGAAAGATAACCTTTCTCTCCTCGAAACACTGTATGATAAAACTTGTACGGGTAATGCTATGAAAAAGAGCATAATAATTGCTGGAGATTTAAACCTCCCCAAAGTAGACTGGTCTGGTGAGTCAACTAGCTATGGTCAGGCTCAGAGCGCTGCAAATAAATTTTTAAGGGAGGGGGGATTTTCCCAAGTAGTTGACTTCCCAACTAGAGACAATAATACCTTAGAGCTGTATATTAACTGTCTGAAAGTACCGGGAATTAGTGACCATTCTGGGGTTGAATTAAATATTAGATATGGTGACATTACAAAATTAGACTCTGATGTAGCAAAAAAGATCATATTCCAGTATCGCAGGGCGGATCAGGGCAAGTTTCAGGGGTATTTGAATGAGCTATTTGTAGGATGGTCATCGGAAGGAAATCACATTAATATCCTGTGGACTAACTTTTTGAAAATTTTAAATAGCGCTGTTGATAAATTTGTCCCATTTAAATTGCTGAAACAAAACCCAGTTCCTGAGTATTACACACGAGAAATTAGGAGTCTAAAACGGAAAATTAGGAAATTATACAATAAAAGACATGATAGTGACAAGTATATGTTGAAATTTAAGTCCTTATCAAGAGAGCTCGTCTTAAAAAAGAGGGCTGCTCATGACAGTTATATGCAAGGTTTACTTGGTTCGGGAGGTGATGGGTGGAAAAAAATTTACAGTTATGTTAGGAGAAGAAAGGGAAATTCAAATAATTTGTCGATGATAATGTCCGGTGACGGTAAATTAATTACTGAGAAACAGGCCATTGCTAATGAATTAAATTTCTTTTACGGTAGTGTGTTTAATAAATCCAATAGCTGTGTGTTGGACCTTAACGACGAATCAGGGGCTCCCCTGTTCCAAATAAACCAGTCAGCAATTGTAAAGCTAATACAAAAACTACGTTTCAATGTATCAAAGGGTCCTGATAATATTGTTAGTGAAGTACTTAAACTAGGAGGTAGGGCCGTGGCACGATACTTGGAGGTGATGTTTAATGTGTCCATAAACAATGCGCAAATCCCAGATGACTGGAAAAGAGCTACGGTAGTCCCAATATTTAAGGGAGGGAGCAGACTTGAATTGGGCAAATACAGGCCGTTTAGCCTTACGTCCGTCGTTTGTAAACAGATGGACCATCTCATTTGCGACTACTTGAGGGAACAGTGGGAAACATTATCATGGTTTAATGATAGGCAACATGGATTTCGGAAAGGTTACTCATGCGAGAGTCAGATGCTATCACTTTTTCAAGACATTAGCGAATCGTTAGACCATGGAGTTTCAGTCGACGCCGTGGTTATAGATTTTGCGAAGGCATTTGATGTCGTTCCGCATGACATGCTACTCCATAAATTAGCTTCGACGAAGATTGATAGAAGAGTAATTTTATGGATCCAAGAATTTTTGACGGGTCGTTCCCAGAAAGTGAAAGTCGAAGGCATATTCTCGGATGAAATTACCGTAACGTCGGGTATCCATCAGGGCAGCGTAATCGGAACTTTGTTATTTTTGGCGTTTATAAATGACTTACCAAATGGGATTCGCAGTGACTGTCGATTGTTTGCGGATGATTGTGTAATATATCGAAAGATACATGACTCACAAGACAATGCAGTGCTTCAAGAGGACCTGAACCTGGTCTATAAGTGGGCGATTGTAAATAAAATGAAAATAAACACAAGAAAATGTAGTCTCTTAAAAATAGGGAAAGTGCGAAGGCAGGATTTTCAATAAAATATTGGCTCGGAAATACTTGTAGAAGAAGATTCTTGCAAATATTTGGGCGTTCACGTAAGGAATGATATGAAATGGAGTAGTCATGTAGGATGTGTAGTTTCAAAAGCTTACAAATCCCTGCACTTTGTAATGAGGGTATTAAAAGGAAGTAGTACCTCTGCTAAAGAATTAGGCTATTTGTCACTTGTAAGACCTATTCTGGAATATGCCTCGGCGGTTTGGGATCCATATCAAGTAGGGCTCATCAATGAGTTGGAAATGGTACAAAGAAAGGCCGCTAGATTTGTGCTCAGTGACTTTAATCCCAGGAGCAGTGTGAGCCGTATGTTAAAGAAACTTGGGTGGGAATCACTGGAGGCTATGAGGATGGAATCTAGACTCTGCGCTATGTACAACACGTATACAAATCAACCAGCATGGGGTGAGCTTAGCAAACGATTGGGAAAGCCCACTTACATGGGTAGGAGCGATCATCCTTTCAAAGTTAAGGGCCGACCACAGCGAACAAATTATGGTAAATATTCTTTTGTAAACCGTGCCATTGATAACTGGAACTCTCTACCTGCCGCAGTCTTAGGGCCTTTTCCCAAACATATAGGTGTGTTTAAGAAAAGACTGACTATTTGTGTAAATACTCCAGTTTAATTGTTGTATAATTGTTATTGAAATGTTATGTATAATGATTTATTTGTTATGTATATACAATTTGCCACCGGGGGACACACTCCCCATTGCAAATAAATGAATGAATATGAATAATGAGCGAAGGCACGCAAATCGCTTCAACAAAGTCCCGTATGCGTTCATAGAGGCCTACTATTCATCCAATTGCGATGAAACAAGGGTGAGTTGTTGTGCACACTGCAGGGAACGTTTCTGATTTAGTAAGTCCATTGTATAATGGGTTGCGCACGAGTAGTTTCAACAAATGAGTGACGGCGCACAAACAGTTTCAACAAAGTTCCATCTGCGTTCATATGCCATTCTTCCGGTTGTGATAAAACTAGGGTGAGTTGTTGTGCACACTTCAGGGAAGGTTTCTGACTTAGTAAAACCATTCTACAATTGGAAACGCGCGAGTTGATTCAACAAATGAGTGACGGCGCGAGATTCGTTTAAACAAAATCCCGTAAGCGTTCATATGCCATTCATCCGATTGCAATGAATCTTTGATGATTTGGGGAGGTACACGCCAGGGAAGGTTTTCGACTTAGTAAATCCATTTTGCAATAGGTAGCGCACGAGTTGATGCAACAAATGAGTGACGACGCGTGAAGTGTTTCAGCAAAGTTCCATCTGCGTTCATATACCATTCATCCGATTGCGATTAAACTTTGGTGAGTTGTTGCGCACTCTCCCACAAATGTTTCAAATTAGTAAATCCATTTTACGATTGCTTAGAGGCAGTTAACGGAAATTGAAGAAAAAATTGTGTATCCAAAAGCACTTCAAGAAACCAAATTACAATGCCAACACTTTCTTTGATTGGCATTGCAACGCATGCTGGGTACAGCTTGTATTCTTTAAAAATACATTTAAAAAGGGGAAAAATGAACATGATCTGAATCAGTTTAGGGATGGAATTTTGATCGCGGAAAGCAAGCGCACCTCTCAATACTACACTTGTATTATTTTGCATCACAACTGCTCTCATTTCCATCAGTTTCATTGTTACTTGATGATAAACGCTCATCGCTGTTTTCAAATAATCACTGTACGATTAGTCCAAATACCTTAAAATAGTAACCAGATTTTTATTGGACGAGACCGCCATTACAATTATATCTCAGCTGATAGTGTCAAACTCAAGTACCTATCTAACCAATCTTGTAAAATGTAAATGAAAGAATAAAGAGAGTAATTTCCTGTTCCTGTTGCATTCGTAAAGGATGTATAATACTGTCCTGCTACCTACCGTAATTAAATGTAAACTGATGATAGCTTGCGAAATATATCGCAAACGACACGCAAGGCAAAGATATTAGCGCGAAATATTCCGGGAAGAGCACAGTAGAGGTTAATACGATATTCAAAGTCACATACTTCAATATTGCTCGTGCGTGCTTAACCCTTAATTACTAAACTATGTGCGGCTGACGTTGTTACTAAACATTCATTCTAGAGACTACGACTATTCCTAGCTCGACAATTCTTTAATATGCAATCTAGGTATTATTAGTCATTGTTGTTTAAAGGGATGGAACTACGAGGGCATCTGCCCCAGCAATCTAGATGAAACATACTATTTACACAGTAATAAATTTCATCTCTTTCGAAGATTATAATCCACGTTTAACATTTTCATGCACTATCAGATTCCTGGCAAATGAATGCTTAATGACATATGGGCCGCGAACACTGACGAAAAAAGAACCGAGTCATCCGACGCTCTCTTGAGGGCTAAAAGGCAGAAATGTTCCTGTAGGTCTGTGGCACGGTGCCCATAGTTTGTGCTGGTAGCTTTACAGTCAAGGTATTGCTTTTCACGGTTTAAGTCCTTGACATTCTCAATATAACATTAATACTAAACATTCGTACCTCAGACAATGGAGGTCATTTATTAGGGAAACAATCCAGCCGAACTCAACAGTGACCCATGTGATACTGGTATTGTAGGAGCCGATGATGGTACTGGAAATACTGTGGCTCCCGCGTAAGCGGATATAACAAAATGAATAATGTTGCCAACAAGCGTAGTCTCTCTTTAGTAATTAAGGGTTAATTGATTTATTTCTAAATAAATAAAATACTTGTTGATTTTTCTGCTCTTAGTTTCAATAAGAAATATGGTGTGTCTAGCCTTCCACTCCCAGTAGAAGAGAAAGGGAGAGAGCTTAGCACCTTGTCGAGAAGCCTGGCCACAATCTCACAGGACATACGACTGGGATGGTCAATAAATTCACTGATACCCTCCACTGAGGCCAAGCCACTAGCTGATGAAATGGAGTCCCTTGTGTAGACAGAGTTTTACAGCGAACATGATTCCAGTGTTTCACTCAACCCTTTGAAGATCGCCCTTCGTGTTAACACCACAGACTTCACGTGAGGGATTCGATAGTACTCAGTCTGACTGAATTCATGACTCATCAGCCAGAGACCAATAAGAATGAACTCAAAATTTTGGCCAGACAGTGCTATCTGTGTGTTTTACGCGAAATAATGAAGACTTTTGTGTTGGTTTCATTCTTGTTGGGTTAATATTTGTACAGCATATCGAATACCAGCTTACTCAATATGAGCCAATGGTTGAATGTTACTCACTGGTAGTTAGTATTTAACTTGTTATACTACGGAGATATTTACTTTAAATTTATCATTCGATTCGTATTTATTTACATTTAATACTCATTGTTATTGATGTTCATTTTAAATTTCACAATTTGTTTTAGTCCTTTTTATAATCTTAACTGGTTATTTTAAATGCTGTGTTTATTAGCATATTTTCAATTTTGAAAAAATAGGCTTATGAGATCACCTTTTGTCCGTGTGTGTGTGCGTGCGTGTGTGTGTGTGATTCGTGTGTATGTCCCCCCCCCCCCCTAATAAAATCTAAACGGCTGGAGCGATTTCAATGAAACTCGGAAAGTTCATAGCACTATTCCCGGCGACCTCGACCGTGCCCTTCAAATTTTGTTACGACTCACCAATCCAACATGGCGGCTGTGAGAAATATTTCACCAGCATTCAGTATCTCCGAAACTATTACCGATATTACCCTGGCATTTTCTATGGTGATAGAGGGAACTACTATAAGTTCACTTATGTGACTTTTGAAAACCTGGTAACAACAAAACCAACATGGCGGCCAAGCGAATTTGCGAATTTTAAATAGACGTTTCTCGCGATTTGACCAACCAAACGCAATGAAACTTGGTGCACTATATGTTTATATACATTGTAATGCACCGACATCTAACTTCGTTCAATTGTTTACATAATCACAAGATGGCGGATGTGCGAAATATTTCACCGGCATTTTATATCTCTGAAACTATTAGCGGTAAACCTCTGAAATTTTGTACGGAGATAAAGGGCACTACTGGAAGTCCATCTATAAGACTTTCAAAAACCGTTTAAGTACAAAACGAACATGGCGGCCAAGCGAATTTGTAAAATTTTAAATAGACCTTTCTCGCGATTTAATGTTCCAAGCGCACTGAAACCTGGCACAGGAAATATTTATACACATTGTAATCCACTGGTATCTATTTTAGTTCAATTGTTTACATAACCTCAAGATGGCGGCAGTGCGAATTTTAAAATTAAGATTTTATTTATTGTGATGTAGTCATGCGATCGAAGTGAAAGTTTGAATAATGAACCTACGCAATAATTTTCCTTTAATGGTACATGACTCTATGGCCTATACATTTAACAATCCAACATGGCGACCATCCGAAATATTTAGACGATACTGAATATCTACGAATCTATTTTAGCAATCAAACTGCATTTTTTAATGTTCATAGGGGCTATGAACTTAAGTTCACCTATAGGACTTTAAATAACGTGGTGATCACAAATCCAACATGGCGGTGACGCGAATTATAAATATTCACATGGACGTTTCTCGCAATTTAGCCATCCGCGTGCAGTGAAACTTGGTACAGTAAATCCTTATACGAATGATAATCCACTGGCATCTAATTTATTTCAATTGTTTCCATAACCTCAAGATGGCAGCTGTGAAAATTTTAAACTCCCCTTGTTTTTTCTTGTGTCCTAACTATGCGATTGAAGTTTGAATACTACACGTTCACAATAATCTGCATGTAACAGTACATAACTCTAGGACCTACATATATAAAATCCAACATGGCGACCATCCGAAATATTTAGTCGGTTCTCAATATTTACGAATCTATTACAGCAATCAAACTGAAATTATGTATTTTGATAGTGGCAATTAACATAAGTAGGATATATGAAAATAGGCTCTATAGTTCTTCACGGAACTACTTGTTTTTAATTTTATATCAATCATTTTTAATTTTAAATACTTTTAATTTTGGAATTATTTTTAATACTATCTGTAATAATAGCATATATATTTTTAAAATTGACCGGCTATCTTTTATTTTTATTTAATTTAATATTATCATTGGCAATTATAACTATAATTTTATATATTATTTTCTAATTGATTTTTAGCCTATTTTCATTTTATGAAAAACAAGTAGTTCCGTGATGAACTATACTGCCTATTTTCATATATCCTACTCATGTTAATTGTCTCTATCAGCGTACAAAATTTCAGTTTGATTGTTGTGACAGATTCGTAGATATTGAGAACCGTCTAATTATTTCAGATGGTCGCCAGTCTGTATTTTTATTTATGTACTATTACATGAAGATTCTTGTGTACGTGTGGTATTCAAACTTCAATCGCATGATTAGGACACACGAAATAAATACGAGATTTTAAAATTTCGCACGGCTGCCATCTTGTGGTTATGAAAACAATTGAAATAAATTAGATACCAGTGGATGAACATTTGTATAAGCATTTAACGTGCAAAGTTTCACTGCACTCGGATAGTAAAATCGCGAGAAACATCCATTTAAAGATATATATTTCGCGTCGCCGCCATATTGGATTTATTCTCACCAGGTTACTGAAAGTCCTATAGGTGAACTTATGTTCATAGCCTCTATGAACACAAAATAATTCAGTTTGATTGCTGTAAAAGATTCGTAGATATTGAGATCCGTCAAAATATTTCGGATGCTCGCCATTTTGGATTGTTATATGTATAGGCCATAGAGTTATGTACCATCAAAGGAAAATTATTGCGTAGCTTCATTATTCAAAGTTTCACTTCGATCGCATGAATACGACACAAGAATAAAAACTAAATTTTAAAATTTCGCACAGCCGCCATATTCAGTTTATGTAAACAATTGAAATAAATTAGATGCCAGTGAATGACAATATGTATAATTATTTTCTGTACCACATTTCAATGCGCTCATATGATTAAATAACGAAAAAAATGTAATAGAATGTGTCAACTTCGCTCGGCCGCCATGTTCGTTTCGAAGTTTACAGGTTTTTGAAAGTTACATAGTTAAACTTGTAGACGTGCTCTTTATCACCGTACAAAATTTCAGGTTGATATCATAAATAGTTTCGGAGATATTGAATACCTGTGAAATATTTCGCTCAGCCGCCATTTTGAGGTTATGTAAACAATTGAACGAAGTTAGATGTCGGTGCATTACAATGTATATAAACATATACTGTGCCAAGTGTCATTGCGTTTGGTTGGTTAAATCGCGAGAAACGTCCATTTAAAAGTCGCAACTTCACTTGGCCGCCATATTAGTTTTGTAGTTACCAGGTTTTCAAAGGTCACATAAGTGAATTTCTGCTAGTTCCCTTTATCACCATACAAAATTCTAGGGTGATATCCGTAATAGTTTCGGAGATATTGAATGCTGGTGAAATATTTCGCACAGCCACCATGTTGTATTGGTGAGGCGTAACAAAATTTGAAGGGCACGGTCGGGGTCGCCCGAAATGCAGCTATGAACTTACCGAGTTTCATTGAAATCTCTCCAGCCGTTTAGATTTTATTAGGGGGGGACACACACACGAATCACACACACACACACGCACACACACACGGACAAAAGGTGATCTCATAAGCCTATTTTTTCAAAATTGAAAATAGGCTAAAAATAGCCTTATGAGATCACCTTTTGTCCGTGTGGCTGTGTGTGCGTGTGTGTGATTCGTGCGTGTGTGTGTGTTTCCCCCTAATAACTTCCAAACTGCTGGAGCGATTTCAGTGAAACTCGGTAAGATTATAGCACCATTCTGACCGACCCCGACCGTATCCGTACCAATCCGACATGGCGGCAGTGCGAAATATTTCACCAGCATTCAGTATCTCCGAAACTATCACTGATATCACCCTAAAATTTTGTACGGTGATAAAGGGCACTACAAAAAGTGTACCTATGAGACGTTCTAAAACTTGGTAAGTACAAAACCAACATGGCGGCCAAATGAAGTTGAGACTTTAAATAGACTTTTCTCGCGATTTAACCATCCAACTGTAATGAAACTTGGTACAGCAAGTGTTTATACACATTGTAATGCACTGATGTCTCACTTAGTTCAATTGCTTACATCACCTCAAAATGGCGGCTGTGCGAAATATTTCACTAGCATTCTATATCTCCAAAACTATTAGAGATATCACCCTGAAATATTGTACGGTGATAAAGGGCACTGCTACAAGTTTATCTATTTAACATTAAAACAAGCAGTTCCGTGAAGAACTATACAGCCTATTTTCATATAAGTTATCCTACTTATGTTAATTGCCACTAGCAACTTACACAATTTCAGTTTGATTGCTGTAATAAATTCGTAGATATTGAGAACCGACTAAATATTTCGGATGTTCCCCATGTTGGATTTTATATATCTAGGTCCTAGAGTTATGTACTGTTACATGCAGATTATTGTGTACCTGTAGTATTCAAACTTTAATCGTATAATTAGGACACAAGAAAAAACAAGGAGATTTTAAAATTTCGCACAGCTGCCATCTTGAGGTTATGGAAACAATTGAAATAAATTAGATGCCAGTGGATTACCATTCGTATAAGGATTTACTGTACCAAATTTCACTGCACACGGATGGTTAAATTGCGAGAAACGTCCATGTGAATATTTATAATTCGCGTCGCCGCCATGTTGTATTTGTGATCACCTTGTTATTTAAAGTACTATAGGTGAACTTAAGTTCATAGCCCCTATGAACATTAAAAAATTCAGTTTGATTGCTATAATAGATTCGTAGATATTCAGAGCCGTCTAAATATATCGGATGGTCGCCATGTTGGATTGTTAAATTTATTGGCCATAGAGGCATGTACCATTAAAGGAAAATTATTGCGTAGGTTCATTATTCAAACTTTCACTTCGATCGCATGACTACATCACAAGAAATAAAAACTTAATTTTAAAATTCGCACAGCCGCCATCTTGAGGTTATGTAAACAATTGAACTAAATTAGATACCAGTGTATTATAATGTGTATAAATATTTCCTGTACCAGATTTCAGTGCTTTTGGAACATTAAATCGTGAGAATGGTCTACTTAAAATTTTCGAATTCGCTTGGCCGCCATGTTCGTTTTGTAGTTAACCGGTTTTTGAAAGTCTTATAGATGGACTTCCAGTAGTGCCCTTTATATCCGTACAAAATTTCAGGGAGATACCGCTAATAGTTACAAAGATATAGAATGTCAGTGAAATATTTCGCATATCCGCCATCTCGTGGTTATGTAAACAATTGAACGAAGTTAGATGTCGGTGCATTACAATGTATATAAACATATACTGTACCAAGTGTCATTGCGTTTGGTTGGTTAAATTACGAGAAACGTCTATTTAAATTCGCAAATTCGCTTGGCCGCCATGTTGGTTTTGTAGTTACCAGGTTTTCAAAGGTCACATAAGTGAACTTATAGTAGTTCCCTTTATCACCATACAAAATGTCAGGGTAATATCGGTAATGGTTTCGGAGATATTGAATGCTGGTGAAATATTTCGCACAGCCGCCATGTTAGATTGGTGAGTCGTAACAAAATTAGAAGGGCACGGTCGGGGTCGCCGGGAATAGTGCTACGAACTTACCGAATTACATTGAAATCGCTCCAGCCGTTTAGTTTTTATTAGGGGGGGGACACACACACACACACACACACACGCACACACACACACGGACAAAAGGTGATCTCATAAGCCTATTTTTTCAAAATTGAAAATAGGCTAAAAATCTGCGAAGTACAAAACGAACATGGCGGCCAAGCGAATATGAAACATTTTAATAGACTTTTCTCGTGATTTAACCATATGAGCGCAGTGAAATGTGGTACAGTAATTTATTATACATATTTTAATGTACTGGCATCTAATTGAGTTCAATTGTTTACATAACCTCAAGATGGCGGCTGTGCGGAATTTTTAAATTAAGCTTTTATATCTTGTGCGGTAATCATGCGATCGAAGTGAAACTTTGAATAATGAAGCTATGCAATAATTTTCCTCGCGATTTAACCATCCGAATGCAGTGAAACTTTGCACGTTAAATGCATATAGAAATGTTAATCCACTGCCATCTAATTTATTTCAATTCTTTTCATAACCACACGATGGCAGCTGTGCGAAATTTAAAAATCTCTTTTTTACATCTTGTGTCCAAATCATGCGATTGATGTTTGAATACCACACGTGCACAATAATCTTCATGTAATAATACGTAAATAAAAATCCAACCTGCCGACCATCTGAAATATTTAGACGGTTCTCAATATCTACGATCTTATCACAACAATAATTTTTTTTTTTTGTGTTGATAGAGGCAATTAACATGAGTAGGATATATGAAAATAGGCTGTATAGTTCTTCACGGAACTACTTGTTAGTATTATGTTTGGTAATTATAATTTTAAACTTTTAATTTTGGTTTATGTTTAATATTATTTTCTATAATATAATGTTATATTCATTTTTAATATGATGTATCATAATGATAATTTTAATTCGATTACATTTAAATTACATTAAATTTTAATTTTAATATTACGTTTTATAATTATTTTAATTTAAATATTCATTTCTATAATTTAATTTTTATATTTATATTTTTCTATTTTACATTTAATTGGTATATTTTTTACTTTAATTGAATCCACCACCGTAGTTAAAGAAGGTACTAAATAATTATTTGGCTTTCAGAAATATGGAAAGTTCCACAAGGAAATTTATTTTAATAATGCTGGGAAAATCGACAACCATGGGAATCGTTAATAATATAAATCGTTCATTGGTGGTTGTTATACAGAGTATTAGCCTAAAAAGAGTTACTCCCAACATCATTAGGGCACAAATATTGACTGGAAATTTTCTTTTGTAAGAGACAATGATAAGATAAACGGGATTAGGGGACACCCGTTTTGAATTTCCAACTTTCCTTTGAAATAATTATCTACAACCGACACTGTTAAATTGTTTTTGAGCCTTTTATTATAATTCTTCTCAGTGCATTAGTGAGTTAGGATAAAGCTGGAACAAAATGACCGACCATTGCGTTGTAATACTGTGCCCAAATCCAGAGGCCTAAATTGAAGGGTACAAGCCGTGAGCCTAGATTTGAGGGAACAGGCCACGATGATAAGTCCAGAAGGGGATGTTTGAATAGCGCGCACCGAACCTTCTTAGAAGCTTTTCGAAGGTTTTGTCAGCCTAGAAGTGGATAAGTGACGTAGGACGAGAGCATCATAGTCGAGGCTATATGTCACTAAATATTTTCCGATGAGATGGAAGTATGAAACCTATATCAGATTACTGGCACGGACAAGGGAAGAAGAATGAGCTTTGTTTCAAAGAATTTGATCGAGCGGAAGCCGAGTTATGAGCTGTTTTAGCTTCAGCATTTTCTCCGCATTGACCTCGAATCGGCCAGCCGAGGAGTATATAAGGCGTGTCTCCCAGGCACATGTAAGTTCACTTCGTCATCAGCACTCCGTTGCCTTGGACGTGCTACACTACGTAAGCGCTCTAGCCGCTTAACTCTCGACAATCTACGAACATCGTTACTATCGCCAAGCACATGGTTGCTTTAATCTTCGATTTAAAGCACAAGCAGTGGACTTCGAATTTTTTTACAGTACATGGTTACTGAAAGTGTTAAACATTTCAAGTGAATTTCGAACTTGGTGGCACTTGGTAATTTCTTACCGCTACAACTTGGACATAGATAGACTTTGTCTATATTTCTTTCTTCAGTCCACAATCACTTATAGCTGGATTAATTATATCCAACAGTCTAGGGACAAGTTGTAGTCTTGTTCGTTGTACCGGCCAAGATAAGTCAGTAATCTTAATACCATTCTTGCATATTACAATTCAAAAGCCGATAATGGGAATACAGGTTTGCCTTGTGCGACCTGAAGAGTGAGAAGCTCTGCCCCACCAACTCGACAGAATTCGTAATTGTGCAGAATAAGATTGTGAGCGTACTAGAATACTGATTATATCACAGTTGGGTCATGGTAATTATTTTCAACATGGATCGTTTAGATCAGACCCCTGTCAACTTCACTTCAGCTTTTGAAGCTGCCAACATTTTTCTGCAAGATATTATGAACGCCACTATGTCTGTGTAGACAGCTTGTGGGTATAAAATGGAAGCCGATACGAGATTATAAGTACGCGTCCTAATGGGACAGACAACAGGAAGACTGAAGAATCGGGTTCAGTCCAGACTTCTAACATCAAGACCTACAAGAATGTAAGCTGCAATTTACATTATTTCTATGCGCAGTTAGTTGGATTTTCTCATATTTTCTACAGTCTTGCCAACACATATATTTTTCTCTAGTCATCGATATGTTTATTTGCTGTTGCAAATATTTTTATTTCGAAATTTGAGCCTGGATCTGAGTTGTTTTTACTCAGACTTCAATGATTCGACATCTATGGACGAGCAGAACGAGCATTTATTTTATTTTGATATGTTTTCTTTTCGCTGTCATTAGCCGCCGTAATTTGAGATTTAAGACTTAATCTAAGTTGAGAAATGGATAGTTATCCGTTATTTGGAAGTCGAGGGTGATATTCCCCGAACAGTTTAATAACTTTAAACCCATTTTTGGTTGAGAATATAATAATAATAATAATAATAATAATAATAATAATAATAATAATAATAATAATAATAATAATAATAATAATAATGTGATTTATAATAATTATTATTTTTCTATTATCTGAAATAATAATAATAAACATTGACGATTTCTAATAATCATTTTCTGGTTGTATGATTAATGCAGTTGACATTTGAAGTCATATTCTAAATCGGATATTTGTTAATTCTGAAGGTTAGTGGTTAACGCATGCCCATATATAAATAACAGATTAATTCAGTGAAAATATTTCACGTTTGTATTACATATTAAAGCTCTGAGAAGACACGGAAATAAATGAAACGGGAAGCTAAGCATGTATAAAGCAGGGTTTTTGCTAGAGTTTATATAAAATAAAATCATTATGGAGCAACGTCTTTCAAAACGTTTTTGCTAATATTAAACACAGTGTGGATATTTCAAACTGATGGTAAAATTATTGTTAATATTGTCGTAAACTCATTGGTGAGGTTTACTGATTTCTGAATCTTCCATTTGTCGTAATAAGCAAAGGCTTGACTATTTTGTATAATTTGGGAAGATACCATTGTGTGTGTGCAGAAAGTTATATGCCATTCTGAGTGCACAATTTATGTCGCAGGAATGAGGTTTTTGTAAAATGGAGCACCAATTATATTGTAGGTTGGGTGTCTTTGATGAAGTAGGGGAGTCGTTTTAGCCACACTTTCGTCGTAATATAACCACAGGTTATTTTGTTGTACCATCATTATTAATTTACAGTTAATCCACGTGTTTAAAAATATTTCTAGTAATTGCTTACCCGAAAAATTGTTATTGTTCTACAAGTTTCTTTCATAAAGGAAAACTTTACCGTTGTCTAAATGCTGATTATAATTCTGTGATTTTTATCACGTGTAAATCGTATGGGCCGATGCTGTTATTTGAAATTGTTACTTATTAACAACCACTATAAGCTGAAAGGATTTTCAGATCCTATAAAAATAAATACACATTGTTGCAAATAAGTTGATGCTTAACATGTTTGACGTTTTGTCAAAATTTTTTGATGTTAATAATAATAAATTGTTACATTATAAATATTCTGAATGATATTTGAAATTTCCTAATTAATATTTTCAAGGGATAATTAATTGATTTATTGGTTGAATCCATGTGGAATGGAAATTATATTTTTGATAATTATATATTTGATTGAGTCAAATTTTTGAATAGATTTTGGATTGAGATCTATGATTAAATAGATATTTTCTGTTCTTCGAATCTAAAAATGCTCAAAGTCCATGTAAATTATATTGTATTCTATTGATTATGAACAACTTTGTATTTAAACCAACCCTGATATTACTGCATCCTAAAAGTGTTAGTCAAAAATTGCTACGATATTTTAGGTAGATTTCATTAGAAAGCTAACTATTGTAATGGGTACCATGTTTCGACTTCCGGAAAATTTCGACATATCTTCGCGTTTCACATCCCCCAGACCCCAAAACCACCGTCAGTTCAAAAGTTTATATATAACTAGCAGAAGTACCCGTTATTCGAACGGTATTCGGTGTTAACACCAGACATTATAATAATAATAGTAATAATGTTATTGGTGTTATGTCCCTTTTAAGTACTGTTGCTTTTAGAGACGCACCAGACATTATCGATTGAGCTACTGTTGCAATGGTTAGCGGCTTGTAATTCCTTCATAAGTTTATCAGAACGAAGTTAGTTTTCTGGGAATATCACACACACTGTTAATTTAAGGGCCTTATAATGTGGTTTTCGGAGACTCTTTATAGACTCGCGAATTTTTTGTCTCACATTGAGAAGTGCAACATATGCTTTGGTCGTCCTTCCAGGATAATTTTTATATTTCGCCTATTTTAGCATGTATTTTGAGAAGTTCTTCCCTATATCCACCCTTCTACTGTATGAAAAGTACGGTGAAGAGTTTTATAAATGATTGGTGTATTGACTCATGTTTACCATACCTAATTTTACGATGCACCAAGCATCCGAACATGAGTTATAGGCGTACATAAGGATACACAGAAAGACAGACAGACAATTCTATTGTCTACAACATATTACCCAGAAATCCAAATATGGGTAAATCTACCACACAGTATCAAAGAAAATCATCCTTACGATGAACCCGTATGTCGACAAAAAAAAGAAAAGAAAAAAGATTAGTTGAAATGTGCTCTCAAACTAAATTCACCTAACGTGTACTTCCTGACATGAAATAGAATTGAAAGCCTTGTAGATGAAACGCAATACACGTCACATAAAAACTGACCCTCTACGTTGTGTTGGGTCCCCATACACAGGAAGAACTCTATCATAAATTATAAAAGCTTTTGGTGCATGAAAATTCAGGTTCTTTAGTCCCAAATGTCCCAAATAATGTTGTTGTTTGGAGATATAATAGACCTTCTGTACTATATGTCGCACGTGAAAATTGCATGAAAAAATCCTAGGTTACCCCTTAACTCCCTTAATTGCATTGATGAATTATACAGTCTACGTTGGTTCCGTGATAACCTTATATTTGCAAACTTTCACAGAAATGTAATAAATGTAATAAATTGCTTCTTACTGAAATAGATGGAAAGTTGGATGCCACCCCTTGAGATAATGATGTCATGGTTACCAAATTGCATTCCTTCATTAGTTTGTTAAATTAAATTTAATTAGTTTTCTGGGAATATTTCAGAACCTGTTGGTTTTAGAGCCTGATAATGTAGTTTTCGAGGACCCTCGAGTTTTATTTCTGGCACCGAGGGGCTTTGTCTCGTCGTTGTACGCCATAATATAATAATAATAATATAATATAGGGGTAGGAATATAATAGACCTGCCATACCACACCCGCAGGTGTAAATCGCGTGAAAAAAATCTAGAATACTCCTTGACCCCCTTAAGCGCATTTTACGTATTGATGAAATTTCCAGCTTAATTTGGTTCCATAACAACCATCTAGCCGTTTGCAAACTTTCACACTAATGTAATTAATGGAATTGCATTGCATCTTACAGCAATAGATGGACTTCTGAGAATCTGTTGCCATGGTTATCGGCTTGCATTCGTTCATTAGTTTATTAAATTAAATTAGTTTTCTGGGAATATCTCAAAACCGGTTGGGCGTAGGACCTTAAAATGTGTTTTTAGGGCCCCCGAGTTTTATCTCTCACATTGAGGGGCTGAAAATGAGCTTTGTCTCGTCCTTCTACTCCTATTTCAGCATGTATTTTAAGGGGGTATGCCTCCATTTATGATAGGTACAGAGAAGAGTTACATCAGTGATTAGTGTCGTGCCTCTGATGGATATCTGTACCAAATTTTACGTTGATACACCCAGCCGTTCTCGATTTATAAGGGAACAAAGTTGTCCACAGACAAACAGACAGACAGACCAAAACATTATTTTCGCGCGCATCTATCATAAAACAGTCTGAAACGTGTAAATAACTGAAATTTCCGTAGAAATTCAGAAAAAAAAAACAGAAAAATGTTCTTTTTAGGTAGATTTCATTAGAAAGCTAACTATTGCAATGGGTACCATGTTTCGACTTCCGGAAAATTTCGACATATCTTCGCGTTTCACATCCCCCAGACCCCAAAACCACCGTCAGTTCAAAAGTTTATATATAATTTATGTATATATGTATCTATATATACAGGGTGTATTTGATATGATGGAAGTCTGTTACACTGGTGATAGAAGAGACTATTCTAAGCTTCCTAGGTAAAAAATTTGTCACCTATCTTGAAATTGATAATTAATCATTAAAAAGTCAATGTTTTTAGTTATTTCAGAAACTAATCAGGCAGAAAGTCGTGCGGCTGGCTGGGGAAACGAGGTGGAGCCAGATGTGACGACGCGCGAAGGGGAAGTTGTTACGTAATCGGAGCATTGACCTTACCGGTTGACTTGAGGGGTGGTAGGCTATCAGCTGTTATGAGGATGAGCTCTACCGTCTCGTAAGAAAATGTGCATTGCCGTTGTTCTTGTTGTTGTTGCTGACGACGCACGCAATGGCTTGGGACGTCAGGACCGGTAGTATTGTGTAGCCTACTTTGTAAGTGTGGAATTCATTGATTGATGTTCATGTATAAAATAATTTCGATACTCAGCCCTGATGTATCATTGGCGTCCGTGTCGGACCTTCTGTTGACTAGTTTCTGAAAATACTAAAAACATTCTCTTAATGAAATGCAGTGTGACAAAATTTCGACATCCCGCAGTCTGTTCAGAACTAGGCATTTAGGACGGAAGTAAAAAACTTGATGTTTTGTTTGAGAGGCTTGGCGATTTTGGTCATTTAGCCCCATGTAGCTGGGTGTGGGTAGAATTTGTGTGATAACCTGTGTTTTGTGGTTTCTGTAGAAATGTGGGTATTTGTAATTCAGGTGTATATATATATACAGGGTGTATTTGATATGATGGAAGTCCTTTACACTGGTGATAGAAGATGGTATTCTAAGCAATTATCTTCATGAAATTAAGTCGGATCTTAATTGGTGTAGGTGGAATTAAATCACAAAAATCGTCGGTCAATGTCTTGGAAACGGGCTTTCACTTCGTTCCCCTCAGCAGCAGAGCTGACTTCTCCCCGTCACCCTCCCCTCCTACGCTGAGGAATGTTGACCAGAGTCTGCAGTCGAGTGACCTACTCGCCTTGTCTGCCAATGACATTGAAATACACAAACCGAGCCTATGAACAGCTGATTCACACCGTCATGGGGAGTGGCTACATGACTAGTGATGGTGGATCTGTCTCAGATTTTGCCAGCTTCATGGACTATGCATAGAAAATAGAATTCCTAAAGATTTGGTAAATTAATTTAAGGAACTGTTGGTCTATCTTTGTGTGAAGATAGTGCAACAACTGTAATAATCATATTAATAATACTAATAATAGTAATAATAGGCTTTTAGACACACTAACTTCTTTTATGTTTCTTTTTGGTATGTCGAGTTGCCAGACTTTAATGTACGTAGGATTTCTTGTATGTGCCATGAAATCCATGGAGATGATCGTATTAGATCCCATTCATTTACTACATGACTGAACGTAGATCGCACCCTCGGGAAGGTTATTGACAATTATTATTATTATGATTATTATTATTGTTATTATTATTATTATTATTATTATTATTATTATTATTATTATTATTATTATTATAACACTGTATTATAACAATGTATTTGTATTTTATTTTCATTTTCGTGTATTTTCATATGTATTTACATTGTTGATGGACCAATAAATCAACCCTCCCCCTCCCCCCCCCCCCTCCTCTCCAGTTAATGGCCACCCGAGGGCTGGAGATGGGATGGGACAATTCACAATATGAACATGTGGTACCGTACTAGTATTAAATCTTGGAAGTAGTTTTCCATGGGTTCCCACTTCTACCCCAGGCAAATGTCGGGATTGTTCCTAACTTAAGGCCACGGCCGCCTTCTTCTCAATAATCATAACCGCTGGCAGTGCAGCCCATGAAGGGCCTAGACCTACCAAGCGACCGCTGTTCAGCCATTTGGCCTGCAGATATTAGGGTGACGCTTGGTCAGTGCATCGGGTCCCCTCGGCCATTAATCTTGATTTTCCTGACTCGGGCACTGCCTCACTGTCAGACAGCTACTCAATTGCCCTCACGAGGCTTAGTGCACTGCGTTCCAGCCCTCACGTCAGTTTCTAATATCCCTGATGGAGCCAGGAATTGAACCCAGGGCCTCCAGGTGAGAGGCAGTTGCACTGCCCCAACACCACAGGGCCGGCGCCTTCTTCCGAATCCTCACCTGAATTACAAATACCCACATTACTACAGAAACCACAAAACACAGGTTATCACACAAATTCTACCCACACCCAGCTACATGGGGCTAAATGACCAAAATCGCCAAGCCTCTCAAACAAAACATCAAGAATTTTACTTCCGTCCTAAATGCCTAGTTCTGAACAGACTACGGAATGTCGGAATTTTGTCACACTACATATCATTATGTGAAAGTTTTTAGTATTTTCAGAAACTAGTCAACAGAAGGTCCGACACGGACGCCAATGATACATCAGGGCTGAGTATCGAAATTATTTTATACATGAACATCAATCAATGAATTCCACACTTACAAAGTAGGCTACACAATACTACCTGTCCTAACGTCCCATTCCATTGCGTGCTTTGTCAAAAACAACAACAACAACAACAACAAGAACAACGGCAATGCACATTTTCTTACGAGACGGTAGAGCTCATCCTCATAACAGCTGATAGCCTACCACCCCTCAAGTCAACCGGTAAGGTCAATGCTCCGATTACGTAACAACTTCCCCTTCGCGCCTCGTCTCTCCTGGCTCCGCCTCGTTTACCCCAGCCTGCCGCACCTCTTTCTGCCTGATTAGTTTCTGAAATAACTAAAAACATTGACTTTTTAATGATTAATTATCAATTTCAAGATAGGTGACAATTTTTTTACCTAGGAAGCTTAGAATAGTCTCTTCTATCACCAGTGTAACGGACTTCCATCATATCAAATACACCCTGTATATATATATATATATATATATATATATATATATATATATATATATCAGTTTCTTGTGGACACGATAACTGCCGTACTTTTGCACCAATCACTTTGAATGTTTTACATAATATGTATCCCTATAAAATCTCGGTCGAGTTCGTTAATGGGCAAAATCGGTAGAAGGGGGTGAAAATGGGGGGCTTTTTTCGAAAAAGTGAAATTTCACTATAACTCTCTTAATACGTGAAATATCGAATCCATTCAAAGTTCATAATATGTGTCGGATAAGTGTCAAAAATTTATGTCAAACAAGTTTTTTGATAGCACCAACCATTGACCAAAGGGGTGGAAAAAAGTGGATTTTTCGGGAAACATTAATCATATCTCTCTTAATAGGCACAATATAAAAACCGTACAAAATGGAAAATATTCCCCTAATAATTACCTAAAACTTTTGTCTGAAAGAATTTTTGATATGACCCACCATTACGCCAAGGGATGAGAAAAATAATTTCGGAATTTAAAAAAATGCCAAGTGCCTTCAGAGGTTACCATAACAACGCTTTTAAATTAATAAGGGATGATCTATCAGAGGTTGCCAAGACAACGCCATAGACGAGATCACATTCATTTTTAGCCTACTTTTCACACTTTTCACAAATGAGGAAAAAGTAGACTTATAAGATATATCCGGGAAAATGTGTCTGTCCTTCTGTCTGTCTGTGTGTCTGTCTGTCCTTCTGTCTGTCTGGCTGTGTGTGTGTGTCTCCCCCCCCCCTATCAACTCCTAAATGGCTGCAGCAATCGAAACCAAATTTAGTATGAGTAAAGATGTATACCGGAATATCTCAGGCCCATATTTGAAAAAGATGCCAGTGCTACCAACTGCTAAAAAATACGCACTAGAAATTTGAGCTCCATGTTGGATATCTTGGAAGGTATACATGGGAGCTATTCTAAAATTGGGACACATGTAGATAATACTATTTCAGTTTAATTTCCAGGTGGCCATACATGACAGCGTTGCCAATATAATTTTAAGCCTTCTGATAAGTCCAATTTTTAAATGCATATATCTTCTACACTATCAATTGGATTTCAACCAAATTTTGTATGTAATATGTGTACATAAACATATATGACTGAGTATATTCTTAAGAGCCACCAGGGCTGCCAACTCTCAATAATTGCTCTCTATTTTTTATCCAAATATATCAGAAAGTATGCAAGCCGACAGCTTTAAACTATGCACACGTAAATTACCCGACATTTTACATTAATTTGGAGTTACTTATATACGTCAGTTCTACCAACATGATTCTAAGCCTGCTGATAGGACCAATTTTTAAATACATGTAACTTCTATACCAACAAATGGATTTCATCCAAAATTGGCACCAAAATATATAATATTTCAGATTATTTCTGACCAGCACTCGCATGATATTGTTGCCAACATGCTTTTACGTGTACTAATAGATCCAATGTCTAAATCCATGTAACGTCCTTTGGACTTCAACCACATTTTGTATTCTGTACCTTAGGAGATGGAAGTAAGAATATATTCAGTCACCAGAGCTGCCAACTGTATTGCTCTATTAGGCTACATTATGCCTAGTATACCTTATTTCGAACTAATTAAGACATTTCGATATTACCCACTTAATTTCGTCATTATTCTAGATAGGTTCATATACTGTAGATTAATCTATGGCATGAATCTTAATTTTAAGAAAAGTAGGATCTTTAGTTCGTCACGGAACTTCTTGTTCCATCTAACTATGAGGGAAGCGGCTAACTGGTAGCATGCTGAACTTCTATGCCTAAGGTCGCTGGTTCAAAGCCGGCCAAAGTCGCCGGATTTTCTAAGAGCGCTAAAAATCCGTCAGCATGCTTTCCTTCGGAGGGGTAGTTACAACGTTCGTTGCAAGTTGCTGGTTGCGGTGGCATCTAGCAGCCAAGTTCACAGCTAGGTGTCGTTGACGTTAGTATTTGGTACAACATTAGGTACTACTACTTAAAATTGACCGTCTGCAGACCTTACCTGAATTACAGACTAATACAGTCATCACAAATAACACCGTTTATCAGACAGATTCTACACACACCCAATGTACACGGGGTTACATGACCACCTTGTCGCAGCCCCTAATCTGAGGAACTAACAAACATCTCTGCGGGAGATAAAATTTTGCGTGAAGAAGTAACAGACTGTTAGATAGTTACACATTAGTTCCAAACCTTGCATAAGGACAGTGTGATCACAAGTATAAAAATTAACCCCCAATGACAAGAAGGTTACCATCCCCATAAGACAGTAAAATGTTAAAAATATGCATAGAAAGACGACAAAATGTTAACTAACCTCCAATTGTAAAATACTTTCTCGCAATAAATGAGGTCTCATCCTCCTACGAAAACCAGCATATTTTGCCAATTATAGCCCATCCCCTAGTTTGCCCGGTGAAATCTACCTCCGGCTTCCGGCGTGCCGAGAGTTTTTTTTATATATTAGTATAGCAGAAGTACCCGTCCTTCGAACGGTGTTATATATTAACACCAGACATTATCAATTGAGCTACTGTTGCAATGGTTATTGGTTTTTCATTCCTTCATAACTTTATCAGAACGAAGTTAGTTTTCTGGGAATATCACACACACTGTTAATTTAAGGGCATTAACATGTGGTTTTCGGAGACCCCTTATAGACTCGCGTATTTTGTGTCTCACATTGAGAAGCGCAACATATGCTTTGATCGTCCTACTAGGATAATTTTTATATTTCGCCTATTTTAGCATGTATTTTGAGAAGTTTTTCCCTATATCCACCCTTATACTGTATGAAAAGTACGGTGAGGAGTTTTATAAATGATTGGTGTATTGACTCATGTTTACCATACCTAATTTTACGATGCACCACGCCTCCGAACACGATCTATAGGCGTAAATAATGATACACAGAAAGACAGACAGACAGACAGACAATTCTATTGTCTACAACATATCACCCAGATATCCAAATATGGGTATATCTACCATACAGTATCAAACAAAATCATCCTTACGATGAACCCGTATGTCGACAAAAAAAAAGATTAGTTAAAATTTGCTCTCAAACTAAATTCACCTAACGTGTACGTCTTGACGTGAAATAGAATTAAAAGCCTGGTAGACGAAACGCAAGGGATACACCTCACATAAAAAATGACCCTCTACGTTGTGTTAGGTCCCCATACACAGGAAGACCTCTTTCATAAATTATAAAGGCTCGTGGTGCATGAAAATTCAGGTTCTTTAGTCTCAAATGGCCCAAATTCCTAAAAGCCGCAAAAAATGCTGATTCAAGTCAGGAATTTTTGAAAATAATGTTGCTGTTTGGAGATATAAAGGAAGATTGTAGTTTTACGTGACCATTAATCGCGAGATCATAAGCCACGCGACCTCCATTTTAAGTGGAATCTGAACCACAGGGCATGGCATTTCACTTTGAAAATGTTTGGAGATATAATAGACCTTCTGTACTATATGTCGCACGTGAAAATTGCTTGAAAAAAATCTTGGTTTCCCCTTGACCCCCTTAATTGCATTGTTGAATTATACAGTCAACGTTGGTTCCGTGATAACCGTATAGCCATTTGCAAACTTTCACAGAAATGTAATAAATGGAGTGACATTACTTCTTACAGAAATAGATGGAAAGTTGGATACCACCCCTTGAGATAATGTTGTCATGGTTAGCGATTTCCATTCCTTCATTAGTTTGTTAAATTAAATTAAATTAGTTTTCTGCGAATATTTCAGATACTTTTGGTTTTAGGGCCTTATAATGTAGTTTTCGAGGACCCTTTAGGGCCCCCAAATTTTGTTTCTGGCACCGAGGGGCTTTGTCTCCTCGTTGTACGCCATAATATAATAATAATAATAATAATAATAATAATAAAATATAGGGATAGGAATATAATAGACCTGCCTTACCACACCCGGAGGTGTAAATCGCGTGAAAAAATTCTAGTGTACCCCTTGACCACCTTAAGCGCATTATACGTATTGATGAATTTTACAGCTTAATTTGGTTCCGTGATAACCTTCTAGCCGTTTGCAAACTTTCATACCAATGTAATTAATGGAATTGCATTGCGTCTTACAGCAATAGATAATAATAATAATATCGTATGGCCTCGGGTGCCTGGTGCAAGCTTTGCTATTTGACACCCAGAGGGTAGCTTGCATGTCGAATTTCGTAGTTCCTTGACAATGAAAGTCAAGGAGGTTAGATGTTAGATATCTAATCTCCTTGAACACAATAGGCTTTCTAGTAGAGAAATGAGGAACTTTGTGCTGGCGGAAACTCCCGAGATTAATTTTGCCATTATGAACTCGGCCTACTGAATTCAAATGGGTTCTTTGACATGCCAACATCGTATGACATGCGTATCGTATTTTTGCCGCCTTTCAAAAATCACATACCACGGTCAGGGGCGAAACTGCAATCTTGGGGTTAGTAGACCGACACGCTATCCACTCACCCACCGTGGCAAGCAATAGATGGACCTCTGAGAATCTGTTGCTATGGTTTCCGGCTTGAATTCGTTCATTAGTTTATTAAATGAAATTAGTTTTCTGGAAATATCTCAAAAACGGTTGGTTTTAGGGCTTTAAAATGTGGATTTCGTGGACCCTTTAGTGCCCCCGAGTTTTGTCTCTCACATCGAGGGGCTAAAAATGATCTTTGTCTCGTCCTTCTACTCCTATTTCAGCATGCATTTTAAGGGGGTAGGCCCCCTTTTATGAGAGGTACGGAGAAGGGTTACATCAATGATTAGTGTCGTGCCTCTGATGGATATCTGTACCAAATTTTACGTTGATACACCCAGCCGTTCTCGAGTTATAAGGGAACAAAGTTGTCCACAGACAATCAAACAGACAGACAGACAGACCAAAACATTATTTTCTCGAGCATCTATCATAAAACAGTCTGAAACGTGTAAATAACTCAAATTTCCGTAAAAATTCAGAAAAAAAACAGACAAATTTTCTATTTATATATGTAGAGGTATTCTGCACCGCTCGGTGTTGACCGTGTTTTATTGCACAAATTTAGGTTTACTCGCTAACCGTCGGAGATACACGAAAAGTGATAAGAACCTTTTGGATAGAAAATTAAATGCTCAAGCTCGTGTATACCATCAAAAGTTTGCTATTTCTTAGCGTTCTCTTTTTATTTGAAATGGAAATATGAAATTTTGAAACCAAAGGGTGTAGTGACGTCACAAAAGTAGGTTTTACTCGTTAACCGTTGGAGATACACGAAAAGTGATAAGGACCTTCGGATAGAAAATTAAATTTCAAAGCTCTCATGTCCCATCAAAAGTTTGCTATTTCCTACCGTTCTCTTTTTATTTGATATGGAAATATGAAATTTTGAAACCAAAGGGTGTAGTGACGTCACTAAAATGGTCGCCATTTCTTAATAGTGCAAAATATCGAAATAAAAAGTATCCTATATGTAAACCTGGTATTTCAGCTACATCCATGCAAAATTTCATTTAAATCGGACCAGTGGTTCTTGCGTTATTAAGTAACAGACAGACAGACAGACAGGCAGAAAGACAGACACACACCATCTCATTTTTAGGTAGATTTCATTAGAAAGCTAACTAATGCAATGGGTACCATGTTTCGATTTCCGGAAAATTTCGACATATCTTCGCGTTTCACATCCCCCAGACCCCAAAACCACCGTCAGTTCAAATGTTTATATATAATTTATGTAATATATGTATATATATATATGTATATCAGTTTCTTGTGGACACGATAACTGCCGTAATTTTGCACCAATCACTTTGAATTTTTTACCGAATATGTATACCCATAAAATCTCGGACGAGTTCGTTACTGGGCTAAATCGGTCGAAGGGGATGAAAATGGGGGACTTTTTTTTTTCGATAAAATGAAATATTGCTATAACTCTCTTAATATGTGAAATATCGAATCCGTTCAAAGTTCATACTATGTGTCGGATAAAGCTCAAAAATTTATGTTTGAAACGTTTTTTGATAGCACCAACCATTGACCAAAGGGGAGGGAAAAAGTGTTTTTTTCGGGAAACATTAATCATATCTCTGTTAATAGGCACAATATCAAAACCGTACAAAATGGACAATATTCCCCTAATAATTACCTAAAACGTTTGTCTGAAAGAATTTTTGATATGAGCCACCATTACGCCAAGGGATGAGAAAAATGATTTCGGAATTATAAGAAAATGCCAAGAGCTATCAGTGGTTGACATGGAAACACTACTAAATTGATGAGGGATGAGCCATCAGACGTTGCCATGACAATGCACTTGCGCGAGATCAGATTCAAATTTCCATCTGACTAAGTAATAATAATAATAATATCGTATGGCCTCGGGTGCCTGGTGCAAGCTTTGTAATTTGACACCCAGAGGGTAGCTTGCATGTCGAATTTCGTTGTTCCTTGAATCACTATGAAAGTCAAGGAGGTTAGATAATAGATATCACATCTCCTTGAACATTATAGTGCTTTCTAGTAGAGAAATGAGGAACTTTGTGTTGGCGGAAACTCCCGAGATTAATTTTGCCATTATGAACTCGGCCTACTGAATTCAAATGGGTTCTTTGACATGCCAACTTCGTATGACATGCGTATCGTATTTTTGCCGCCTTTCAAAAATCACTTACCACGGCCAGGGGCGTACCTGCAATCTTCGGGTTAGTAGACCGACACGCTATCCACTCACCCACCGTGGCAAGCTATCTGACTAAGTGTGAAGCGGCTTCGGTGACGTAACTGGTAGCATGCTGAACTTCTATGCCCAAGGTCGCGGATTCAAAGCCGGCCAAAGTCGTTCGATTTTCTAAGAGCGCTAAAAATTCCTCAGTAAGCTTTCCATTGGAGGGCAAGTTCCAACGTTCGTTGCGAGTTGCTGATTGAGGTGGCATCTAGTAGCCAAGTTCACAGCTAGGTGGCGTTGACGGTAGTATCTGGTAGCAACATTAGGAACTACTGCTTGAAATTGAGCGTCTGCATTCCTTACCTGAATTACAGACTAATACAGCCATCACAATACACACCGTTTATCAGACAGATTCTACACTCACCCAAAGTACACGGGGTTACATGACCACGTTGTCGCAGCCCCTAAACTGAGGAACCAACCAACATCTCTGCGGGAGATATAATTTTGCGTGAAGAAGTAACAGACCGTTACATAGTTACACATCAGTGTCGAAACCGTGCATAAGGACAGTGTGACCACAAGTATAAAAATGGACTCCAAATGACAAGAAAGTTACCGTCATCATAAGACAATAGAATGATTAAAATATGCATAAAATGACGAAAAACAAAGTTAATTAATCTCCAATTATAAAATACTTTCACGCGATAAATGAGGTCTGATCCTTCTACGAAAACCTGCATATTCAGCCTATTTTTCCGGTGAAATCTACCTCCACCTTCCGGCGTGCCGAGAGGACTTTTTAGGTAGATTTCATTAGAAAGCTAACTATTGCAATGGGTACCATGTTTCGACTTCCGGAAAATTTCGACATATCTTCGCGTTTCACATCCCCCAGACCCCATAACCACCGTCAGTTCAAAAGTTTATATATAATTTACGTATATATGTATCTATGTATCTATATATATATATATATATATATATATATATATATATATATATATATATCAGTTTCTTGTGGACACGATAACTGCCGTAATTTTGCACCAATCACTTTGAATTTTTAACATAATATGTATCCCTGTAAAATCTCGGTCGAGTTTGTTAATGGGCAAAATCGGTAGAAGGGGGTGAAAATGGGGGGCTTTTTTCGAAAAAGTGAAATTTCGCTATAACTCTCTTAATACGTGAAATATCGAATCCATTCAAAGTTCATAATATGTGTCGGATAAGTGCCAAAAATTTATGTCAAATACGTTTTTTGATAGCACCATAGCACCAACCATTGACCAAAGGGGTGGGAAAAAGTGGGTTTTTCGGGAAACATTAATCATATCTCTCTTAATAGGCACAATATCAAAACCGTACAAAATGGAAAATATTCCCCTAATAATTACCTTAACTTTTGTCTGAAATAATTTTTGATATGACCCACCATTACGCCAAGGGATGAGAAAAATGATTTCGGAATTTAAAAAAATGCCAATTGCCATCAGAGGTTACCATAACAACGCTTTTAAATTGATAAGGGATGATCTACCAGAGGTTGCCAAGACAACGCCATTGACGAGATCACATTCATTTTTAGCCTACTTTTCACACTTTTCAAAAATGAGGAAAAAGTAGACATAAGATATATCCGGGAAAATGTGTCTGTACTTCTGTCTGTCTGTCTGTCTGTCTGTCTTTCTGTCTGTCTGGCTGTGTGTGTGTGTGTGTGTCCCCTATCAACTCCTAAACGGCTGCAGCAATCGAAACCAAATTTAGTATGAGTAAAGATGTATACCGGAATATCTCAGGCCCATATTTGAAAAAGATGCCAGTGCTACCAACTGCTAAAAAAACGCAATAGAAATTTGAGCTCCATGTTGGATATCTTGGAAGGTATACACGGGAGCTATTCTAAAATTGGCACATATGTAGATAATACTATTTCAGTTTAATTTCCAGGTGGCCATACATGACAGCGTTGCCAAAATAATTTTAAGCCTTCTGATAAGTACAATTTTTGAATGCATATAACTTCTACACTATCAATTGGATTTATACCAAATTTTGTATGTAATATGTGTACATAAACATATATGACTGAGTGTATTCTTAAGAGCCACCAGGGCTGCCAACTGTTAATAATTGCTCTCTATTTTGTATCCAAATATATCAGAAAGTATGCAAGCCGACAGCTTTAAACTATGCACACGTAAATTACCCGACATTTTACATTAATTTGGTGTAACTTATATACGTCAGTTCTACCAACATGATTCTAAGCCTCCTGATAGTACCAATTTTTAAATACATGTAACTTCTATACCAACAAATGGATTTCTTCCAAAATTGGCACCAAAATATATAATATTTCAGATTATTTCTGACCAGCACTCGCATGATATTGTTGCCAACATGCTTTTACGTGTACTAATAGATTCAATGTCTAAATACATGTAACGTCCTTTGGACTTCAACCACATTTTGTATTCTGTACCTTAGGAGATGGAAGTAAGAATATATTCAGTCACCAGAGCTGCCAACTGTATTGCTCTATTAGGCTACATTATGCCTAGTATACCTTATTTCGAACTAATTAAGACATTTCGATATTACCCACTTAATTTCGTCATTATTCTAGATAGGTTCATATACTGTAGATTAATCTATGGCATGAATCTTAATTTTAAGAAAAGTAGGATCTTTAGTTCGTCACGGAACTTCTTGTTCCATCTGACTATGAGGGATGCGGCTAACTGGTAGCATGCTGAACTTCTATGCCCAAGGTGCTGGTTCAAAGCCGGACAAAGTCGCCGGATTTTCTAAGAGCGCTAAAAATCCGTCAGCATGCTTTCCTTCGGAGGGGAAGTTACAACGTTCGATGCAAGTTGCTGGTTGCGGTGGCATCTAGCAGCCAAGTTCACAGCTAGGTGTCGTTGACGTTAGTATTTGGTACAAAATTAGGTACTACTACTTAAAATTGACCGTCTGCAGACCTTACCTGAATTACAGACTAATGCAGTCATCACAAATAACACCGTTTATCAGACAGATTCTACACACACCCAATGTACACGGCGTTACATGACCACCTTGTCGCAGCCCCTAATCTGAGGAACCAACCAACATCTCTGCGGGAGATAAAATTTTTCGTGAAGAAGTAACAGACTCTTAGATAGTTACACATTAGTTCCAAACCTTGCATAAGGACAGTGTGATCACAAGTATAAAAATTAACCCCAAATGACAAGAAGGTTACCATCCCCATAAGACAGTAAAATGTTAAAAGTATGCATAGAAAGACGAAAAAATTTTAACTAACCTCCAATTGTAAAATACTTTCTCGCAATAAATGAGGTCTGATCCTCATACGAAAACCTGCATATTTTGCCTATTATAGCCTATTCCCTAGTTTGCCCGGTGAAATCTACCTCCGCCTTCCGGCGTGCCGAGAGGAATTTTTTGAGAAATGAACAGTGAAAAGTGATAAATTTTTCAACAAGTGATAATTTTTCTTATTGATCTTCAACGTGTGAATGCTAAATGATTTAGGGATCAGTATAGACAATTGACTTTGCGCTGATAAAACCCTACCCCTGTATATAATTATGTTGAACGAAGTCAACAGGACTGATATTTGGACCTCTCGTCTCAACTATTTTAATGTTCATGTGTTGGCGACATTGTATTTTGTGTATGTAAACTATGCTTCTCCAGTCATCTTTTGTGCCATTTTGTGCATATTTTTCATGTTATATGTAATTTTTTAAATAAAACGAGATAATTTTATGATATGCAAACCCGTTTCATAAATCTCCTTCTATCCTCATTGTTGCATCGAGCCGAAAATCAGTTAAGCATTTTTTTTGTTGGGTCTTTGTATTCCACTTTAACCCATCTGGCGCCCCGGGATATTTTGATTCTCGTGCTGACTGATTTTTGGTGAAATGCATATGTGGTCGTCCGGACTTCTGTCTAAACGGGCACCTTACGTACAAATTATTGCCTGAAACTGTAATGCATTCTGTCTCAAGAAATGAGCTATATGTGAATGGAGATTCGAGTTTCTCTATTTTATTGTGGTCCTGTGCAGTAGTTAGTTGTAACTCTTCAGTGGGTGTTAATCTAAGTAAAATAATGTCTATTTGCACTTAGTGTAATGCGTTAATTTGGTGTTTATATTATGGTTCGCAATTTGGATCTCGTTATAAATGGTTTAATTTTTATAAGGGTTTGTCAACTACGAATGCGTATTTTGCACGTGCATAACAATTTTCAAATGATGAATCGTTCCTCAACCCCAGTGATCAATATCTGATTATGACCGCTTGGCGGCCGAAATGCTTAATCCTGAAATTGCCTCATTAAAATAGTGATCAGAACTAATACCTGTAATTTTTTCCAGGAGTATCAATTACTTTTTTTTTTTGTAATCCCGCTCTGTCATTGAGCATATCCGTGCTGACCGAATGAATAGTTATAACTGATATTTTGTAGAGGCTACACTAAAACATTAGCTCAAAATCATTACATTTACATTTATGCCGAGTAGAAGTTCAATTATTGCTCACTTGCTAACAGGCGTTGGGTAATAATGTCCTCCTACTGAATTAACATGCTTTCTTCATATACTGTACCATGAACATCTAATATATAAAAGTGAAAGTCTGTATGTGGGTATGTATGTGGGTGGGTCTGTTCCGCATACAAATCTACACCGTTCCACCAATCTCAACCAAATGTTGCATACACATAGTTTAGGACCCGGAAGGAACCGCTGGCTACATGAATTTTCGATAGTCTTTCTCATTCTTTTGATTTAGGCCCTTTTGGACTCAAGCACAGGCTAATCAAATCATAAAATATACTCATGAAGGAATGGCAAGGCAGATAGTTTCCATGGCAACATAGCTCAAGTCGAGACACGGCCGTCTGGATGACAGTTGCGCTCTGCACTACTGGTATAGAAAATGAGCATCTTTACTTGAAATCCCGTTAGTTACTCACCTACTCACACAGCACTGTCAACCGAGTTTAGCATAACAAAGACTTGACACTATCTTCTACTATATATTTGTCAAATACCACTCATTCATTCATCACGAAATCTCAGAAACCACCGAACGGATTGGAATGAAATTTGGTATGCAGCTTCCCCAAGGACCGCAAATGCCCACTACGAAAGGATTTTTGTATATTCAGGTTCTAAAGGGGTGTTAAGGGGGTAGACCTGCATTTCATTGACTAGCAATATCTCCCGATTGGTTTCATTGGGGGATGTGATACTCGGCACATAAACTCATCATTAAAAATAAGAAGACCCGAGTCTCAGGGTTTTTCGATGTGGTGTATATTATGAGGTGAAAGGGGTGAAAAGTGGGGATTGAAATATTCCTAAATGAGCGTGTATCTCTTAAACGACAAAGGCGAGGAGTTTGAAACTCAGCGAAAAAAAATCAGCATAAAAAATAAATAAATATTTGTTTGCCCGTTTTTTTATAAATCCAATTTAAGGGGCCCATGGGGAAGGGTGAAATTCTGGTGGGGGGGACAGGAAAGAAAGTGTCCTAACTGATTGACTGACTCACTCACTCATCAAACTCAGGGGGAAAAACTGCTTTAAAGTAAGTACATAGCTGTTCGACAGGTCTTTTTTTTCATAAATCAAATTTAAGGGGTTCATGGGGAGGGGTGAAATTCTGAAAAAAGAAAATTGAAAGAAAATGTCCTGACTCACTCACTCACTCACTCACTCATCATCATCGCCCTGCCAAAATTATTGAAGTTAGAAACATGACAGTTTGGGGATATGTTCATTGTATGTCAAAACAGTCTACTAAGGGAGGATTTTCGGATATTCAGGTTCTAAAGGGGTCTTAAGGGGGTTAAACCTGCATTTCATTGAATAACAATATCTCTCGAATGGTTTCATTGGGGGATGTGATTCACGGCATATAAACTCATCATTAAAAAGTAAGAAGACACGTGCCTGATGGTTTTTCGATGTGGTGTATATTATGAGGTGAAAGGGGTGAAAAGTAGGGATTGAAAGATTCCTAACGGAGCGTGTATCTCTTAAACGACATAGGCGAGGAGTTTGAAACTCAGCGGAAAGAAATCAGCATACAAAATAAGTAAATATTTGTTTGACCGTTTTTTTTTTCATAAATCCAATTTAAGGAGCCCATGGGGAGGGGTGAAATTCAGGGGGGGGGGGGGAATGGAAAGAAAGTGTCCTAACCGATTGACTGACTGACTCACTCATCAAACTCAGGGGGAAAAACTGCTTTGAAGTAAGTAAATAGCTGTTCGACAGTTTTTTTTTTGATCAATCAAATTGAAGGGGTTCATCGGGAGGGGTGAAATTCAGAAGAAAAACAAATGAAAGAAAATGTCCTGACTCATTCACCCACTCATCATCGCCCAGCCAAAAATATTGAAGTTGGAAACATGGCATTTTGGAGATATGTTCGTTGTATATCAAAACCGTACACTAAGGGAGGATTTTTGGATATTCAGGCTCTAAAGGGGTCTTAAGGGGGTTAAACCTGCATTTCATTGAATAACAATATATCAAGAGTGGTTTCATTTGTGGATGTGATACTCGGCATATAAACTAATCATTAAAAATAAGCAGACAGGTGTCTAAGGGTTTTTCGATACGGTGTATTATTATGAGGTGCAAGGGGTGAAAAGTGGGGGTTGAAGGATTCCTAACGGAGCGTGAAGGCCTATCTCTTAAACGACATAGGTGAGAAATTTGAAACTCAGAGAAAGAAAATCAGCTAAATAAATAAGTAAATCGGTGTTCGACCGGTTTTTTTTCATAAATTAATTTAAGGGGCCAATGGGGTGGGGTGAAATTCTGGGAGAAAAAATGAGAGAAATTGTCCTAACTGACTGACTGACTCACTCACTCATCAAACTCAGGGGAAAAAGACAGCTTAAAAATAAGTTAATAGGTGTTCAAGAGTTTCTTCATCAATCCAATTTAAGGGGCCCATGGGGAAGGGTGAAATTCTGGTAAAAATAATTGAAAGAAAATGTCCTGTCTGACTCACTCACTCATCACGCCCAGCGAAAACTATTAATGTTGGAAACATGAAATTTTGGGAATATGTTCGTTGTATGTCGAAAACGTCAACTAAGGAATGATTTGTGTTCATTCGGGATTTAATGAGGTGTTAAGGGGGTAAAGATGTATTTCATTGAATAACGATATCACATGATTTGTTTCTTTGGGGATGTGATATTCGGTATAGAAACTAATCATTAAAAATAATCAGACACATGTCTAAGAGTTTGTCGATGTGATGTATATTATGAGGTGAAAGGGGTGAAAATTGGGGGTTGAGGGATTCTTAACGGAGCGTGTATCTCTTAAACGACATAGGCGGGAAGTTTGAAATTCGGCGGGAAAAAACAGCTTAAATTACAAGTAAATATGTGTTCGACCGTTCTTTTTCATAAATCCAATTTAAGGGGCCCTTGGAGAGGGGTGAAATTCTGGGGAAAAAAAAAACAGGAAAGAAAGTGTCCTAACTGATTGACTCACTTACTCAGTCATCAAACTCAGGGGAAAAACAGCTTTAAATAAGTAAATAGGTGTTCGACCGTTTGTTTCATAAATCAAATTTAAGGGGTTCATGGAGAGGGGTGAAATTATCAAATATAAATGAAAGAAAATGTCCTGACTGACTCACTCACTCATCATCGCCCAGCCAAAATTATTGAAGTTGGAAACATGACATTTTGGGGATATGTTCGTTTTATGTCGAAAACGTCCACTAAGGAAAGAGTTTTGAATATTCAGGTTCTAAATAGGTGTTAAGGGGGTAAACGTGCATTTCATTGAATAACAATATCTCACGAGTGGTTTCATTTGGGGATGTGATACTTGGCATATATACTAATCATTAAAAATAAGCTGACACATGTCTAATGGTTTTTCGATGTAGTGTATATTATGAGGTGAAAGGGATGAAAAGTGGGGGTTGAAAGATTCTTAACGGAGCGTGTATCTCTTAAACGACATAGGCGAGGAGTTTGAAACTCGGTGGAAATCAATCATCTTAAAATAAATAAATAAATAAATAAATAAATAAATAAATAAATAAATAAATAAATAAATAAATAGGTGTTCGACCGTTTTTTCATAAACCCTATTTAAGGGGCCTATGGTGAGGGGTGAAATTCTGGAATAAAAACGTCCACTAAGGAAGGATTTTTGGATGTTCACTCTCATCGACCAACCAAAACTATTAATGTTAGAAGAATGATATTTTGGGGATATGTTTGTTGTGTGTCGAAAACATCTACTAAGGAGGGATTTTTGGATATTCAGGTTCTAAAGGGGTGTTAACGGGGTTAAACCTGCATTTCATTGAATAACAATATGACACGACTATGATGCGAGCGAAGCGAGACTAAAAATGAGATGGTGTGTGTCTGTGTATTACTCAATCACGCAAGTACCACTGGTCCGATTTACATCAATTTTACATGGAAGTAGCAGATTTACCTGGTTAACATACAGGTTACTTTTGATTTCAATACTTTGCAATATTCAAAGATGGCGACCATTTTAGTGACGTCACTCCACCCTTTGGTTTTAAACTTTCATATTTCCATTTCAAATAAAAAGAGAACGCTAAGAAATAGCAAACTTTTGATGGCATATACGAGGTTAAAAAATGCATTTTCCATCCGAAATGTATCTCCAACCGTTAGCGAGTAAAACCTAAATGTGTGCTATAAAACACGGTCAAGGCAGAGCGGTGTAGTTGGACAAAATGTTCCATCCTTAATCTCCCTCTGCGCAGCACCTCGCCTATCCCCTGTTTTAACTGTCACCTTCACATTTTAATTCATTTACGACCCGTAGCGAAGCACGGGTACTGCAGCTAGTATGATATAAAACTAAGGTGTGAACGAGATTTCTACTTGACGGTTTGATATGCCTACCATCTGCTGGCTTGCTACTGTCATAAGAATATGGCTTGTGGCGCAAAAATATTTTAAGTTTATTCCTGGAAAGTAGGTCGGTTTGGGGGCTATGACAACGCGGTCATGTAGCAGCGTGTATTTTGGATGTGTGTAGAATCTGCCTGATAAACGGTGTTAATTGTGATGTCTGTGTTAGTGTGTTATCTGTAATTCAGGTAAGGACTGCAGACGATCAATTTCAAATAGTTCCTGTTTTTGCTGCCCAATGCTACCATCAACGACACCTAGCTGTGAACTTGGCCACTAGATGCCACCGCAATCGGCACCTAGTGGCGAAAGTTGGAACTTAACAGAATGTTAATCAAATCTAACTTACAAATTTAGCTTCATACAATTGTAGTTAGTGGAAGGTTCTTTTACATGACATAAATCTATGACATGTTCCCGCCGGCCTTACTTACCCTCCGAAGGAAGGTATACTGGGATTTTTAACGCTCTTAAAAATCCGACGACTTCAGCCGGGTTTGAAACCGCGATCTTGGGCATAGAAGCTCAGTCCTTACGTAACTAGCAATTGCTTTAATGTATTGTGTCTACTAAAAGGTATTCATATTATGTAATCGACAATCGATTAACAGCGGTAGCTACTCTCGCTAAGGCAGAACTAGGCCAACGGAACTTGTTAAATAAGTGGGTTCGAATCCTCAAGTCGGCCGTCTACGAAATGGTTTTCCGTGGTTTCCTGTTTCCTTCTCCAAGCAAGAGCTCGGACCGTAAGTTCTAATCGGCCACAGCCACTATCTTTCGAATTCGTATCCAGTTTCATCCATTTTAATTCATGTCTTCTCTCAGGAGGAACATCCGGCAGTAGTGTGGTAGTGACAGAGCTGCTTCACTTCTTTTTGAACCCTCCTCGTATTTGCCCCGAACCTGATATCTCGCTAACCAAACATGGGATTAGAACCTACAGGGTGTCCTAGCACTCGTAGTGACGTCCCCTACTTTCCTATAGCCTCTTAATTTAATGAAAAGACCAAAACTAAAAGATCATTCGCGAGTAGTGGGGTAGTGTTGGTTTCCTCAAGTCGCGCTCGTGCTTGAATATGTATGGCTATGTTGGGAAAGGGTTAGGTGGTGGGGGACGAGTAGGGTTGAGTGAGGGGTCGTTTAGATGGTATTTTTCTGCTCTAGGTGATGGTTAGATTCATTTTTAAAATGGATGGAATTGGGAAACGCCACTTGGGGTAAACATGTTGTTTTTTGACATTTTGGCGATGAATGTTTTTTTATACGCATGCGCACTTTAGGTGTTTTGTAAGAGGGCGGGCTTTTTAAATGATGATTTATAAATGAATTTTTTTTAATATGTATTGAAATAAACCCCAAAAAACAAATAGGTCATCGGCTTTTTACTATCTCGCTAACCAATAATCGGATTTAAACCTATGAGGTGTCGTAGGACTCGTGGTGAACTCTCTTTTTCCATGGACGGGGTATATTCACCCCAAAATTAAAACGTGGTAAGGGGGGAGCTGCTTTCAAAAGCAAGTTGTGAGCCCCCCGCGACCTTGGAATCGAAGGAGCCATGCTAGGAGGGCGTGCTTGGATTCGTTTTTTTCGTCTCGTCGTGCTCTTTACGGGAATGTAGGTGTCGAAAAGGTGAACTTAGGGGTTTGGGTCTAAACATGCGTTTTTCACATTTTTGCCGATTTTTGAAAAACGGGCCATGCTAGGAGGGCGTGCTTGGATTCGTTTTTTTTCGTCTCGTCGTGCTCTTTACGGGAATGTAGGTGTCGAAAAGGTGAACCTAGGGTTTTGGGTCTAAACATGCGTTTTTCACATTTTTGCCGATTTTTGGAAAACGGGCCATGCTAGGAGGGCGTGCTTGGATTCGTTTTTTTCGTCTTGTCGTGCTCGTTACGGGAATGTAGGTGTCGAAAAGGTTAACCTAGGGTTTTGGGTCTAAAAATGCGTTTTTCACATTTTTGCCGATTTTTGGAAAACGGAAAACGTGATGATGACGTGTGTAATAGTATTTTTTCGCCCCAATGTCCTCTTTACGGAGATGCAGGTACGGAAAAGGTAAAAAGCTGAAATCATGGTTTCCGTCATTTTTTCGAGATCGTTGAGGAAAACGTGGGAAAAAGTAAGAAACCAGATTTGAAGTCACGTTATGTTATGCACTATGATGTTGGTAAAACACTTATGCATTATTATTATTATTTGTCTTGGCTGGTCAGGGCTCACACGCAGAGAGAGAACTTGTTTGAAGAAATGAGAATTGAAAGCATTGTGGCTGACCCACGGCGAACCAGACAGACACAGGTCTTATCATCGTACGTGCGTAGCAGCAGAGAGAGATAACAGCCATTTGTTCGCATGCAGGAGGCTGTTATCTGACCCAGACGTGTTACTCAATATCGCGATGAAGGACATACAGCTCTGTCGAAAAGCTGATCATTGCATTCCCACGCACACTCATGCAGAGTTTGCAAAAGCTTGTGAGAATCAGTCTGACTTGTGCGTTCCATGACATCCTACTCGTAGGAACAAAAAAAAGTAATGTGTTAACTTTGCATCTTGGTGAGCAGACATATATGTTCTGAGGGTAAGAGAGACTCGTCATTCTTGTGATCATCTTTGAAGGTGACGGATGCAAGTGCCTTATGCTCTTTGTAAAATATTACGTGAACCGCGGCCATACTTGTACTAAGGTAGGTTCATTATTGTTAATTATGACATGATTGGTTTTATTGTTATTTTGTGTATGCATGAAAAGTAAGTTAGTGACTGATGGTATTTTTTGGGATTTCGTTTGTTGCAGATTAAAAAAAACGTCATTAAGTCTGGGAGAGCAGACAGAGAGACAGTGACAGTGACAGTGACAGTGGCGGCAAAGAGCACATTTGCTGAAAGCATTATAATTCATTATATGGTGAGTACATGTTGTTCCATTACTTTTATTGTTGTTGTTGTTGTTAAATGTATGCCATTTATTTCACGGAAATTTATAAACTTATCGCGTGTATTTATTATTGTTTCAGAATGAAGATATATATGGAGTGAATAGGTTTTAACTACCTTGACGCTTTCGATATTAAAAAAAGAGGTGAGCTATGAATATAGATTAATTCTATTCTTTGTAAATGACTTTGTTATTTTCGAGTGAGTGTCTTATTTATGTGTGCACACTTGAAACCTTTTGTTTTAGCAAGTCTTATGAATGAATGAATGAATGAATGGATGAATGAATGAATGCACATGTTTAATGTATATAACCATGACTAATAACGGATTGTATTGGTTTGTTTTTCAGATAAATCATTGGAAACAAAAAACAAGATAAACCTTGTCGCTGATACTAAAACTACAGCAACCTTGAAGGTGATCATTTCCTGCTGGAGGCCCAATTGCTGCAACCATTGTGTACCTGTGAACGTGATTGTGTGCCAGTCAGCAAAAAAGCGATAAGTGTGGCCGTTTGGAATTGCAGATTTTGGAATAACTTATTTTAAGGTAAGGGTTGCACGTTTATTAGTCCATTTTATAACCATGTCTATATCAGAGAGTGAAGTGTTAGTGTGGCAGCCTTAGGCCAAATGTTTCAAAACGCGAGTATGCTCAGGCCGAATTTACAATGCGAATCACTGTCTGTCGCCTAAAGATTTTGTAGAATTATGTTTTCCCATTTTTTTGAGTGAATGTGAACAAGGCTTAAGATTGCATCTCGCTTTAAAAATAAACTTCGAACTACTATGTGAATTTACATTGATAAAAAATAATGTTGAAGAGAAACACACCTTCAACCTTTGTACGAAAATGGAGAAAGTACTGATAGCCGATAATTTGGAAACGTGGTATCAGGAGAAAGCTATTCAAGCGCTTATCTCTAAATTTGATAAGTTGCAACAGGGTCCCAGTGGCTTGGCCCTCGATAGCATTGCCTATTTGCAAATCAATATTTGTAAATACAATCCATTGAATGCAGGAAGTAGCTATATTGCCGCACCGAGCTTTATCGCTTCCAGAAAGGCAGTGATCAACATACGCAACAAAGACGATTACTAGGGGCGTGGTGGCTCAGCGGTCTAGCTGTATGCCTCTCACCAAGGCGGTCCGGGTTCGATTCCCGGTCAATGCATGTGAGATTTTCGAAGTGAAATGCCATGTCCTGTGGTTCGGATTCCACGTAAAAAGGAGGTCCCGTGGCTCATAATCACAAGATTCACGGTCACGTTAAACTACAATCTTCTTTTAAAGACGATTACTGCTTTTTGTGGAGTATAGTTAGCTGTCTGCAACCCTGTGAAGTCACACGTTGTGATAGACCAGGGCAGTACAAAGATGTGTTTAACCACATGAAACAAACTCTCAATCTCGAGCGTGTTTCATTTCCCATGCCTCTAGATAAAATTCATTTATTTGAGAAAGATAATCCAAATTTCTCCTTTATGGTGTATGGCATCGACGGATCAAATATTGTGGGCCCCTTGTATGCCACCAAACAGGTAAAGCAACATCACATTCACCTGCTTTTCCTGTCTGATGGGGATAAAAGCCATTATTGTCGGATAAAGAATTTAAGTAAATTGGTGACCAGCCAAGTGTCTAACCATAAGTGTGCAAAACACATTTTTGCGAGCGCTGCCTTCAATATTTTACAACTGATGAATTTTTGAAACGACATACGGAAGACTGTGAAGGGCAGACGGCAGTAAAGCTAGTCTTGCCCGAAGGGAATGACGCAGTCTTAAAATTTAAGGCCACTAATAAACAAGACATGATACCATTTACTGTTTACGCTGATTTTGAGGCCCTTACTGTTCCCATTCAGGGATGTGAACCGAGCCCCCATACAAGCTCAACCTATCCAGTGCAGAAACATGAGCCTTTTGCTGTAGCCTATTATGTTGTCTGTCACTATGATAATTCACAATGTGAGTATGTAAGTCATAAAGGTCAGGATTGTGCGCGGTGGTTTGTTGATCAAATGGCGGCTTTAGCAGGCAAAGTAGAAACTATTTTGAACAACCCTCTACCAATTCAGATGAATGACGTACAGCAAAGAGAATATGATCAAGCCACCACCTGCCACATATGTGAAAAGCCAATCTTAGGAGGAGAAAAAAAAGTGAGAGACCACTGCCACAGGACAGGTCATTTTAGAGGTGCTGCCCATAACGAATGCAATTTGAAGTACTCTACACCTCGCTTCCTCCCTGTCTTCTTACACAATTTCTCCCGGTATGACCTTCACTTCATTGTAAAACAATTTGCTCATGTAGATAATAGCAAATTCAGCATTTTGGCTAAGAACCATGAGAGCTTTACCTCACTTTCATGGAGAAAAGGAAGCATGAGCATTCGCTTTTTCGACTCATTCAAGTTTATGTCTAGTTCGCTGGATAGTCTTGTGAAAGGCTTAAGCGAAGATGAGTTGAAACATACCTATTCCCACTTTACGGATACAAATCAATTTGGTTCGATTCCCGGTCAATGCATGTGAGATTTTCGAAGTGAAATGCCATGTCCTGTGGTTCGGATTCCACGTAAAACGGAGGTCCCGTGGCTCATGATCTCAAGATTAACGGTCACGTTAAACTAGAAGCTTCCTTCCTTTTCCTTTTACAAATCAATTTAAATTGTGTGTTCGTAAAGGCCATTTTCCATATGATTATGTGGAAAGTTACGAGGTGCTTGAAGAAACGACTTTGCCGCCAAGAGAAAAATTATTTTCTCAATTAACTCAAAGCACCATTAGTGAAGAAGACTATGCCCACGCACAGCATGTTTGGCGAGTGTTTGGCATAGAAACCATGGGCCAGTATGCTATGCACTACTTAAAATTAGACGTGTTGTTGTTGACAGACATTTTTGAAACGTTTCGTCAGCTATGTCACACGATTTATGGCATTGACCCCGCCCACTACTATACCAGTCCAGGGTTAAGTTGGGACGCCGCCCTCAAATTTACCCACATTGAGCTTGACTTACTGACGTATCCCGATATGGTACTCATGATGGAAAAAGGGTTTCGTGGGGGATTCGTATCGCTCAATCAGCGACATGCCAAGGCAAATAATCATTACATGCCTGATTATTGTCCCGAAGAACCTGAATCCTACCTAATGTATTTCGACGTAAACAATTTATACGGTCACGCTATGAGTCGACCACTGCCGTACAGAAACTTTGTCTGGCTGTCTGAGGATGAAATTAAAGATTTTAATGTGCATAGCGCCAGCAAGCAACAGGACGTAGGGTATGTTCTTGACGTTGACTTAGCTTATCCCCCCCATCTCAGACAGCGACATGGTGATTTCCCCTTTAGCATAGAAAAAATGGTGCCGCCCGAGAGTAAGGGCAATCATAAGAAATTGATGGGTACCTTGTATGATAAAAATCACTATGTGTTGCATATTGACATGCTGGTAGAATGTTTAGCCCAGGGCTTAACCCTGAAAACAATCCATAGAGGTATTTCTTTTTGTCAGAAACCGTGGTTGAAACCATACATGGATTTAAATACCAGTCACAGACAAAGTGCCACTCAGCCATTTCAAATCAATTTTTTTAAACTAATGAATAATTGTATCTATGGCAAGAGTTTGGAAAATGTACGGCAGTATAGGGACATTAAGTTGGTCAATACATGGCATGGCAGATGGGGGGCTCAAAAATATATTGCAAAACCAAATTTCAAATCTTTAAACATTATTGACTATTGAACTTGCCAAAACTAAAGTGGTCATGAATAAGCCTATCTATTTAGGCCAAGTCATTTTAGATTTTTCAAAATTGCACATGTATAAATTCCATTATGGTTTTGCAATACAGCGATTTGGTATCATTTCCTTGTTATATACAGACACGGATAGTTTTATTTACCATATCCGTGACTGTGATCCGTATGTCGTTATGAAACAAAACCCAAAATGGTTTGACACGTCCTCGTTTAGTGAGAAGATCGTGTTCGATATCCCCCGTCTGAACAAAAAGGAAATTGGTTTAATGAAAGATGAGTGTTCAGACACCATGATGACTGAGTTTGTAGGTCTCGCTCCGAAAATGTATAGTTTTCGACAGGTGGATCGATGCGAATCTATGCGTGCCAAAGGGATTAGCCAGCATGTGGTTAAACGACTCTGTGTGGATGATTATTTACATGTCCTTCAGACCCACACAGCCATGGCACATAGTCAGTTTAGGATTCTCTCAAAAAATCATGATTTGTTTTTAATGAAGCAGCGAAAACAAACACTCGCTTTGTTAGACGACAAGAGACAGTGGTGTCAGGATATGATGACAAGCGTCCCATTTGGTTACAACCAGTAATGGTTGTAGCTATTGTTGTCGTACAACACAGCAAGTGTTTTGTTTGGTTGCTATCAAATGCGAGATGCCATCTTGAGCCTCGGAATAAAAATAAAAAATTGTAGTGTATCATATAATTTTTGTTTTTTAACCTGCGTGCATGAATGTATGCATGGATGTGTGAATGCCTGTAAATAGTTGTATATAAACTGTATGTCTAGTGCTATTTGCCTGTCAACGCATAAAGAGAGCCATGCATCAACGTTTGCAAGGTTCACTGTGCACAGGCTAGATTAAAACATGTTGACTTTTTTAGGTTAGGTTAGGAAAAAAACAAACAAGTAGCCACCCTCACTATTGTTATCGCTTAGTAGGCCTCATGTTTCAGCAAAGAGTGCACTTTCTCAGTAGGCACAGCTTAATAGGCCAACTAGGGTGTGGCTTAGTAGGTCTCATGCAAGAACAAAAGAATAACAATAATAATCTGCTCCTTTTACTGTGCACAATCTCTCACTTTATGGCTAGAGTTATGAGTGGTGATATATTTGAAAACAACACCAGTCCAATATCTGAATAGAAATTGTTTTTTTTTCACCTGTTGCATGTTATGTTTGCCGCCTACAGCTAAAGAAGTCAACAGACAGATGGTTATTTATTTGTGGTTTGCTTATTTTTTATTTTATTTTTGCCATTGACTTAGGGGATAGACAGTGTATATAGTACATTGTTTTTTTTATTTATTCACTTAGTAAACGGCGACGACTACTTTTCAGATTCAATCATGAGCCACGGTGAAGATTGTTTTATCGTCACAAAACACACCACGTTCAATGAATATGCCACGATGATGTCTCATAATCCTCAACGTGTGGCCTATCCTTCAGAATATAGAAACACGAAAGTACGCATTGATACCACGTTTAATGATAGCTTCATGAATCGTGATAATGATTTGTTTCATGACCCAGGGCATCACTTTTGTAAATCCTGTATGCTAAATTTTGGCTTTGAAAATAATGTATCCACGCAAGTGATTCATAAAGCATGGTACGGTTTAACCATGAATCAAGTGATTGTTAAATTAGCTGACGAGGATCATTTTCCAGATTTCTGGTGTACAATATGTACAAAACCCCTGTTTAATGTTTATTTTCCAATAACCTCTCAAATGTTTTGTTTTCATTTTTATAAATTTCCTGCTGAGGAACGAATCACTTCGTATCGAGAACAAGCATTTCGCCAAATTTGTCTTCGCTTACCTATCAATCAATATTCGCCTCATAGAATGAGATTTGTTAGAAACTAATAACATTATGTCACGATTACGGCTAATTTTTTTTGTTTACATTCGGTTTTAGGTGCATACTTGACGTTTAGAATACATTTGGCTATTTTGTTTGTTTGTTTGTTTGTTTGTTTTAGTTTATTGTGTATTCACGTTGATGAACACATACACTACTGGTTTAAATTTGTAGTTTTGAATTTTGTTTTGTTGGATGTAGACATGGTTATTAAATGCATAGCGTGTTAACTTTGCCTTTTATAGGTTACCAAAAGCATTCAGATATTTGCTCTTAGTATTTGTTGATACTATTTATTTAACAGAATGTTGTGTGAATTTGCACAACAACAGAGCAAACGAATACAAGTCATTGGACAAGGGAATGATAGGCTAATTCCCATTCACAACAGAGACATGCATTTACCTCCAAGAGAGAGATCTTGAAAAAATGATTCACACACTTAATTTTGATAAAACATTTTCTATTAAATAATTTCCAAATGTATGTTTTGACTGAAAAAATGATACAAACATTATTGTTATTATATTTTTGTAAATTTATCCAATACTATCTATCTACAACTTGAGGTCATAAACACTCAGGATTTAAAAAAAACAACAACACACTTTAATGTACAAAGTTATTGTTGTTGTAATATAAGAACGAGAGTGTTAGAAAGTAACACTCTTTTCTTTGGTTATAGAAAACCATGGACACGTTGAACGCCATTGGTCAAGATTGTGGCTTTGCACGCAAGAAAATGAGTGAATTGCCTACGCAAACACCCTTTCGCATACATAAAATTCAAAAAATGAAAACCAAATTTGGTGAACGAGCTCTTTGCATTTGTCAAGACTTTGAGACATTTCTTCCCACACGATTTAATAACCTACCTGATAATGTCATGGAAGATGTCAATTCCAGTATTCACCCTGTCTATTTAATTTATAAGGGTGAAAAAAATAATCGATGCATGGTTCGTTTTGTAAAAATTGAAAACGAATAATCATTGTACGCTAGCCGTGACTTTTTCTTTATTCATGCCCTACTCTTCAATAACTATAATAAAATAAAATTATTTTTTTGTGCTCAACAGTTTGACGTTTATTAATTGTTGCTCAACGTTTACCATCATAAATAATAATAAAAATAAATTTTCAAAACTTATGCTTAATGGTGGATTTTTTTTGTTTATAGGTTTAGTACAATTACCATGTATATAATTTTTTATAATAATGATGAAACTATTAGTTAAAATGATGGACTTTTGTCCTTTTTTTATTGTTTGTGATTTAAAATAGCATTTATAGCAATTTTTAAGCAATTTTTAGCCTACTTTTCACATTTTGCTAAAATGAGGAAAAAGTAGACTTATGAGATCGATCCGGGAAAATGTGTGTCTGTCTGTCTGTCTGTCTGTCTGTCTGTCTGTCCTTCTGTCTGTCTGTCTGGCTGTGTGTGTGTCCCCCCCTATCAACTCCTAAATGGCTGCAGCAATCAAAACCAAATTTAGTATGAGTAAAGATGTGCACCGGAATAGCTCACGTCCATATTTGAAAATGATGTCAGTGCTACCAACTGCTGAAAAAACGCACTAGAAATTTGAGCTCCATGTTGGATATCTTGCAAGGTATGCACGGCAGCTATTCCAAAATTGGCACACATGTAGATAATACTATTTCAGTTTAATTTCCAGGAGGCTAACCATGACAGTGGTGCCAAAATAATTTTAAGCCTTCTGATAGGTCCAATGTTTAAATGCATATAACTTCTACACTATCAATTGGATTTCAACCAGATTTAGTATGTAATATCTGTACATAAGCAGATATGACTGAGCGTATTCTTAAGAGCCACCAGGGCTGCCAACTGTTAATATTTGCTCTCTCTATTTTTTATCCAAATACCAATATATCAGAAAGTATGCAAGCCAACAGCTTTAAACTATGCACACGTATATTCTGACATTTTAGATTAATTTGGAGTAACATATATACGTCAGTTCTACCAACATGATTATAAGCCTGCTGATAGTACCAATTTTTAAATACATGTAACTTCTATACTATCAGTTGGATTTCAACCAAATTTCGTATGTGCTATGTGTACCATAACAGATATGACTATAAGTAGTGTTAAGAGCAATCAGGGCTGCCAACTGTTAATAAATGCTGTCTATATTCCTTTTACGCTAATATCAATATATCAGAAAGTATGCAAGCCAACAGTTCTATACTTTGCACACGTTTAGCACCTGACATTCTAGATTAATTTGGAGTAATTAATACAAGGCTGTGCTGCCAACATGATTCTATGCCTGCTGATATGTCCAATTTTAAAATACATGTAACTTCTATACTAACAAATGGATTTCATCCAAAATTGGCACAACAAGATACCATAATAATTCAGATTATTTCTGACCTGCACACGCATGGTATTGTTGGCAACATGCTTTTACGCGTGCTGATAGATCCAGTGTCTAACTGCATGTAACGTCCATTGGACTTCAACCAAATTTTGTATTCTGTACCTTAAGAGGTGGAACTAAGAATATATTCAGTCACCAGGGCTGCCAAATGTAGTTCTCTATTAGGCTACATTATACCAGGTATATTTTGAACTAATTAGATATTTCGATATTACCAACTTAATTTCGTAATTATTCTAGATAGGTTCATATGCTGTAGAATAAACATTGGCATGAAAAGTAGGCTGTATAGTTCTTCACGGAACTTCTTGTTTATTATAATGATTATAATTTATAATGATCAAATTCTAGTAACATGTTATTTTATTCAATAATAAGCGTTTAACAAAAAAAACGTGGTTCTAGAGTAGATAAAGATTTCATGCTGTCATTCGTTCTGCTAGACTAGCATTTGAAGCTGATGAATAATGATGGACTTTTGTCCTTTTTTTGATTGTTTGTGATTTAAAAAAAATAGGTTTAGTACAATTACCATGTATATATAATTTTTTATAATAATAATGATGAAACTATTAGTTAAAATAATGGACTTTTGTCCTTTTTTATTGTTTGTGATTGAAAAATAGATTTACTACAATTAGTAATTTTTTATAACAATGCACTGCTGTCCCTATTTTATTGTTTGTCATTTATAATATTTTATTCATTTTATTTATAATTATAATAATGAAACTAAAAGTGAATGATAATAATGGAAAAAAAACACAACATGGACTCTTGTCTTTTTATTTATTTTTTTGTCATGATAACAGTGATATTATACATTTTTTTAAATAAATTCATTACGTTAAAGTCCATATCTAGATAAAAGTAATTTGCTCTTCATAGCACTAATTACTATAAATGCTGCCATTCGTTCTGCTAGACTGGCATCTGAAGCTGTTAATCGTTGCTTGGCAATGCTTAACAAGACTTTGTCGGCAATGCGTCTTAGTGTGGGATCACTGTTTTCATAGGCTTTATCGTGATTAAGGCATGCATGATCCAAAGCATTGATTCCCATATCCCTTCTCCTCAAACGATCTTGAAGACGAGTACCAGGGCCGCAGAAGCTGTAAGCAGGTAAGTGAGCTTCGAATAGTAAGTTTTTAATAATGTTATCAATAATTCCAGGGCCAGTACACCTGGAACATAGAGGTTTCAATCGGTGAAAAACACTTTTTCTGTTGTTGTTCTTCTTGTTCTTCTTCTTCTTGTTCTTGCTGTTGTTGTTGTTGTTGTTGTTTGTCGGCGGCTGCTGACAAGCATGGTAGGTGGTGGTTGTTTTTCGCATGACAGCCATGGAATGATGAAACAATGTCTTTACACTGAGTTTTATGACAATGATATAATTTCATTAATTGGCATGTGGCACATTGACGAATGGAAGGTATTTTTGCCATGGTTAATTGCTCGTGATGGGAAAAATGACTGCATGGTTGTAGTTCACTCAATACAGAGTCGTTAGTCCACTCGGCAGGCGCCTTTTCCCAAATTTCTTTGACAGCGTTGGCAGCAACATAAAAAAGAAATGATTTAGGTAGTGCTAATAATTCATGGTGTGTAAAGCTAATCAGTTTTTTCTTGCACACAAAGAACTTTCCAATAGCCTTGTCGATTGTAGTGGCGTCCATGTCTATAACGTTGATGTTATCAACTCACGTGTACACGTCTCACTGCTATCATTGGACGATACACTTTCAGTTTTAATTTTATTGAACAACTCCCAACATGCACTCGTGGTGAGCCAATGAAACAATTGCCATGCATGCGCTAAGGCTTTATTCTGAATATTGTCGTAAGGACAAGTGTCCATGAGCGTTTGCAGAGATGGACAACCCAGATCTAAAAGGTCAATACATTGACAGTGAGAGGGTAGAAATGGTTGAAGCCACTGGCGTTTTTCACTCCCTTTAACAAATAAGACATTGGCCGCAGACAAATGGGCTTTCATGACAATGTCAAGATACTTGTAAGAAATATCACCCTTGTTCCATGCTAACTGCAAATGATTTTCAATCCATTGGCTCTGTTTTTTATCTTTTTCACTAAACAACTCAAAAGCATAGGGAGGTTTAAACACCAAATGAATAGGGTTAGACACCCAAAACGTACTACAATCGATAAAAGCGACTTTCTTAAATATAAATTTGTTGTCTGAAATTTTAAACCCCTGACAATCCACGATGACTGTGTACGCATCATGCTTTTTTTATTTTTACTTGTTACCTCATTGACGTCTAATCAACAACTAACCCATGCCATGGTTTAACATGGCAAAGTCAAAGGACTTTAGGGGAAAAAAAGGAACAAATGAATTGAACAACAGCTAAATATTTTTTGAGGTTTTATCCATAACAAAAAAAAACATTTACACTTTTATTACAAAAAGTTTGTTGGCTTAATTTGGAACAGCATTCAAATGAATAGTTTGCACATACGGTCCACAGGTATCTCCTAGTTTTGCAGGGTCTGGTACAATAACAGGATAATTCAAACTCCATGGAATATTGCCCACATCATAGCGATTGAGGTAAGGGCAGGATGGACTCCATCGCTGATGATCGCTAAAGGGTCGATCCCCTATTTCACAGTTTCCAATTTCAATGTTGCAAAAAATACACTTGACCACATCCCCACGTTTTAAGTAATAAAATCCGCTCGCAGCCAATTCTCCACAATCCATAAAGGGAACTGTCCATGTTTCAAAAGTTTTCAAACGATTAAATTCACATTTTAAATTCCATGGTTTGTCTGTCACGTTGTTGTCGTTGTTGCTGTTGCTTATTGAGGGACACATGATGTTTGTTGATGTCGTATGTGCGCACAGTGCCAGAGCGCAACAGATAGTGTGCATGCAGACGCTTATCGTGAATCCTATGAATGATGATCTTTTTTTTTTCATTCGACCACACATGGCTTACATGCTGGTGACATAATTGGACAAAGGATGATATTTCACTTGTCTAGCATGAATAATCAAACAGTAGGCACTGGTATGGTCTGGGACATTTTCTTGTGTTTCAAAATCTACCCTTAAATCAATGGTGGTGATTTTCATAGATTCTTCTAGATACGAACAGTCGAAAACAATCAGTGGTGCTTTTGCTTTAAACCCTTGTGGCGACAACATAGGACAATCCTGTTTTTCATAATAAGACGATTGAAATTTAGCGAACATGTCATAAAGGGGACCAAACTTATTTTTCGAAAAATTGAGTTCCAACCCCTCATAGGGAAAGCAAACATTATTTAAAAATAGTCGTATATTTCTCAAGTGAATGTGATCAAACAAGGTGATATCTTGGCTTTGTTGGTATTTTCTATTGGTTTGAAAACCAATAATAACATAGAGGGGTCTCTCGGTAGAGCGAGCCGATTTCACACTCCAACTATGAGTGTCAGTGGTAGGTAGCAAGGGGTATTCATGCAGACACCAACTTCGAAAGGCGATAGGCAAGGCTTTATATTTTTTCACCAAATTTAACAAGCTTAGCTTTTTACGATCCGATAGCGTCACATGGGGCACTTTCCATAGTAATCGAAGCAGTTGAATTTTTGAGTCTATCACTTGGTCAGAGGCTCCTTTCAGTGCATTATAATCACTGCGGTCTCTCAACAGATACAAATTTTGTCTTGCGTTTAAAATAATACGTTTGTGATCTTCGGCAAAGCCAAGGAGTAATTTTAAGGGTAGAAAGCCTGTAAAAGTGCCATTGGTATGAACTAGCCAGTTATTGCTACTGTTGGGACACCATCCTGCCATAGAAAGCGTTTTACTTTCCTCCTCGCTATAGGATGGATATAATTTCATAAGACTAGTCATGCCCACATTTCGAGTCATATCTATGACAATATCATTTATCACATAACGTACTTCAGAAAACAGAAAAGCCAAACCATGATTCGCCAACGCAGACGTTGTGGGCGTACTGCCATCTGCTTTCATCAATTTACCCTCAATTTGAAGGACACTTTCATGAGGTAGAGTAAAAATATCTTGATTGTTAATAACGAATTGAATCTCGTCATTGTTATTCAGTCCTGTTGCTTGAGGTTGATAGGAATGCATATCAATGCGCACGACGCCATCTTCCACTTGTATGGGATTTAACACTTGCAACAGCTCTTTGTTCATGATTGGGGTGTAGCGTATAACCAAGGCGTTGTAAGCGTTGTCGGTTTACTCGTGTCAACCGTTTCATACACGGCGGGCAACTAACCGACTTCGTAGACGTTGTTGTTGCTTTATAGATAAATTTCATAGCGTCTTTAAAACCAACTTGTAGGTCACAGAGGTGTTGGCGTCCAAAGCAATCAGTTGTTGGTTTCTATTCACTAAGCGTAAGGTAATATTACTAATATCACTGACACACACAGGATGATAGAGAACCACTGAAGGGTTTTCACGAATAATATAGCCGCAAGGAGAGGTGACAATAAAATCATACAGGGAATGGCTTTGTTCTTGATTCGTAAATACGTCTCTAATAATATTGCAAGTTACAGAAATGTGATGGTCCTCGATGAATTTCACTGGATAATCTGATTCATGGGGTTGCTGAGCTGCCAACACTCTTGGTTTAAATCCTAATAAAGGACCAATAGAATGAACTCGTGTTTCAAAGTCAATGTTAAACGTAGAGAAAATACGACAGCGATGAGTTATTGTATTGGCTGTAAGTTCAAATTTGTGTGTCCCATCCGCAAATGGTTTGACACCAAATTGTTTTATCATCGACACACTAATGGCCTCATGCACATCGTCTATGGTATAACCTCCAGGGGGTAGTGTCAACATATAATCATCATAATAAAATTTGTCATTAATATCCAGTTGAATATTGTAAATTCTGTTGTAACTTTCCAAAGAAATTAATCCTAGCACATAGGATTGTTCTGGTTGCAATTCAATGGGGGAAAAAATCCAGGGACACTTCAGGCCCGCGACTGTGCACGGTAAAGGTCTTGGCGTTGACATTCATAATAATGAAACTGTTGGCTTAACGCGACCTCTTATATAAAAATTGTAAACTCAAACGGCGACACTCTTGACTGTCAAAGGTTTGTTGACGATTCACATTATAGAATATCTTTACCCGGTTTCCCAAATAACGTAGCAACTCGATTGGAGGTGGTAAATTTCCATAACTGTCAAAGTACTATACTGTGGAACCTTGTTTCACATAGGCTACAAAATGGGTTCCTGGACCTGCATCATCATCTAAATTCATCATGGCTCGTTCTTCTTTCCACGGTGCTTTGGGTAATTAATTTCGCATAAATACACCCCGAAAATGAGAAATCTTTAGTTGTTTGGCATAGCTTTCCACTTCTTCATGGGTCATGGCATGACGAGGCAGTTGCCTTAAGCGTTTATCGATGATGGACATTTTTTTTTTCTTAGACGGTAGGCCACTAACTTGTGGATAAAAGACTGGCTTTAAAGGATTGCCATTTCTAGCTCCCATCGCAATGGCTTCTAACGTTTTATTGTGTCGCTCGCTTTCTTTGAGTTGTTGCTTGCCTTGCTCGACGGCTTTTATGGTTTTCGCTACAGCGCTGGCACCACCCAGAAGGGACCCCAAAGCTGCCAACCCTGCAAATAAAGCCGGCAAAAACCCCCCACGCTTAGCAACAGGAATGACTCGCCCACGATTTTGCTTTCTTCCTTTTCTTTTTATCGATACATGATGCTGCGATTTCGGAGATGTAGACAATCGCACCGCTTGTAAAGCTTTTTCGATAGCCACTTTTTTAGATTTTTTTTAGTTTTTTTTAGTTTTAACACTGGGTGTGAGGCAGATCGACTTGGTTTCTGACCTGGCTTTTTTCTCTTTTTGAGATTTGTTTTTTTCATGTTCATAGCATATCTTTTTTTCACCATGCTGCTACTTGGTGAACCTTTCACAGCAAACACTCGATAACAACTAACGTAGAGAACCCTATTTCATAGCAGTATATTCCAATTCTATATAAAGCGGAAAATCATTCACCGTTTTCCCAGCTTCCTTTTCCTCAAACGTAAGCATAAGATGAAAGGATAATTCATCTCCCACATTTACTCTTTGATGGTTGTGAGCCAACACTCTATCACCGTTTAGTTGTATTTTTAAATGTTTCTCATCAGGCATGGCATATTTAATATGAATTACACCATCATAATGCAGTCGATAACGACTTAAACCGGAAGCAAGCATATAGGTAAGATCATCATTCACCAGTGGTGGTGGGGAATGGTTTCTGTCATTGTCCAGTTTTTGATTTGACAGGTACACTAAAAATACAGATGGGACAAATTTATAAAGCCTTTTCATTTGATAGGTCACATAACGTTTCGTGCAGACATCATTTTCGTCTTGAGGCTCTTGCATATCAATAATACGATGATGATTTGCTGAATAGCCCTCAGCGGTTAGTCTCGGGGCCATGTGATAGACACTTTGCACTTTGCGATCGACATAGCTTTTTGTTGCCACCTCTCGTGACTGTTTTGACAAAGAGGTGGCCGTGGCCATGGTTACACGAGCTCTCCCAAACACGTCCATGGTGATAGACGTTAACTAACCTATCCTACTCACCGCTTGCCTATATATATAAACCTTATACACACATGAAAATAACTCAGTCGTCGACACAATGGAATTAATGAAACAACCCCATGCTTTGCCCGTCTCTGATTTGGTTTCAGAGCTATCACTGTCCGTGTGCGAACCTAAACGTCATGGCACCCTATTCCCATCTACCGTTCGTTGTATTATGGTAGGGCCTTCGGGTTGTGGAAAGACCAATGTTTTACTGAACATTATTACCGCGCCTCATGGCCTACGATTTCAAAATATTTATATTTTTGCCAAATCCTTGTATCAGCCTCTGTACGTGTATCTGGAACAAATTATGTCTTCGTTAAATAAAGAAGCCATGGGCTATTTTACATTCACCTCACCTCAAGATGTCATTCAACCAGACCGCATTCAACCAGATTCCATTATAATTTTTGATGATATTGCCACTCAACGACTGGCCATTATTCAAGAGTATTTTAGTATGGGACGCCATAAACGAGTGGATTGTTTTTATCTGGCTCAGACCTATTCCAAAATCCCCAAACAGTTGATTCGTGGCAATACCAATCTCATCGTTCTCTTCCGCCAAGACTCTAGAAATCTCTATCATATTTTTCAAGATCATGTGAATCCAGATATGTCCTTTACAGCTTTCACGCAATTGTGTGCTTCGTGTTGGAACCATCATCCCCATGCCTGTTTGGTCATAAATAAACGGAGTGAACGATGTGAGGGACGTTATCGCTTGGGTTTTGATCATTTTATTTCTGTTTAAAAAGACCAAGGGTTGAACATTTCCTGTTAGTGTGTCTTTACCTTTACCATGGCGAACGCCATAGGGTACAAGAAACATGTTCAAATCATGAAGCGTATTATTGAGGCACAAAATACGATTCGACAAAAATTTCGTGAATTGCAACGATTAAAAAACGTCAATCCTTTACCCATGATAAAACATGGTCCATCATCGGTTGATCCCATGAGATTTAAACCTAATGCTGCTGCTACTACCTCTCAAACCAAACCCATAACAAGTTCAAAATTTACTCAAACAGATTCCACACGACAGGTAAAATCCTCCTCCTCCTCCTCTAATGTTAGTGAACAAGAACATCAAAAACATGAAAAAATAGAAGAAAAAGAACAACAACATGAACAAAGTGAAAGTGAATGCGAAAGCATATTTAGTCCTGAAAGAAAAAAGAAATCGTCACCCCTTCAACAGTTTCTAAAAACAAAACAAAAATCTTCCGTCATAGCGGCAACACCGTCTTCCTGCACATCGTCTCCGTTTTCACAAGTCTTGGCAACCCCTCAAAATAAAGCTCAACTCAAAAACATTTTAATCAAACATTATGGGGCAACCCTGGAACCGTATTTGACCCTTCTATTTATTGGAAAGACAGATACCACGTATGGTGTTCGCTATGAGAATGATAGTTTTAAAATTGGGGATTCATCCATTAAATTTGCTCGTACGAAAGCTGTCATTAAAAAGATCAACTATAAATTAACACCAGGTCTGTTAAAGCTGCTATTTTCTCGCACCCCCTCGACACAAGATTTTACGTCCGAGGACCTTGGTAAATATAAATCCATTTTATTAGACACCAACGCTCACAAAAGAAACTATAAATCCTCTCAGCAGGTCAATGCCAATATATCCCAAAAATATAAAACCATCATTGCAAACATCTTTGGTAAGCAAAAACATCATTCTGCCTCTGGTGTAAGGTTTAAGAAATTAAAACCCTACCTAGATATAACCTTTTGGAATAATCCCAATCAGTTAGTAGAGCGCTTATACTTGCTTCATGCATCAAAACAAGCTGGTCACACTGGACATGAGGCGGAAATCGCCCACATTGAACAACAACTCCGAGATGGTAAAATTATCTTATAAGCCATCACCCATCAAAGTGGGCATTGCTCATAAATTGCATAAACCAGCCCGACGCATTTATGAACGTCGTCGTGTCATTTCCAAAGGAATCGATGAACTTTGGCAGACAGACCTGGTTGAAATGATACCTTATTCTAACGTTAACGACGGTGTACGCTATATGTTGACTGTCATTGATGTCTATTCCAAAATGGCTTTTGTTCAACCAGTAAGAAATAAAACTGGTATCTTAGTCACAAAGGCCTTTCAACATATTATTGAACAATCAAAACGTCAACCTCACTTGTTACAAACCGACCAGGGGAAAGAATTTTTCAACAAGGATTTCTCCAGGTTTCTCAAATCTAAGGATATTCACCATTACACCACGTACAGCAATCTCAAAGCCAGTGTGGTCGAGCGGTTCAATCGAACATTAAAAAGTTATATGTGGAAAGAGTTTACAATACATGGTTCCTATCGATGGATAGACTGGTTACCTCAACTTGTGTCTCGCTACAACAACACCATTCATTCCACCATCGGCATGAAACCTCGCCTCGTCACCAAGAACCTACCCAGACTCAATAGACTGTTTAACCCTATAAAAAGGGTAGACCCAAGGCGACATCGCCTTAAAATTGGAGATTTTGTTCGCATTAGTAAACATAGAAGTGTGTTTTCAAAATCGTATACACCACAGTGGTCGACAGAAATTTTTAAAATTCGCTAAGTCAAGCTAGGTCAACCAGTGACGTATCTCTTAGAAGATCAGAGCGGTCAACCCATTCAGGGACGATTCTATTATGAAGAAGTGCAAAAAACATTATATCCCAACGATTATCTCATTGAACGAGTAATTAAAGTCAAAAGTGCAAAATATTTAGTAAAGTGGTTAGGTTTTCCTTCCACGTATAATTCGTGGGTCAATAAACACAATTTTTTGTAATAAAACCCTATTTAATTATTTTAAAGAAAATACCACTCCAAAAAAATGTATCATATGACCTTTCATTATTCACACCCTTTTGTTTATTACATGTCCAATAACCGCTTTGTTCAAGCCCTTGCCAATCTTTTATCATAATGTTATACACTCACACATTGTTTCAAACTTTGCGTTGCATAATGAGTCCATAATGAACCTAGGCTATGACATACACAGTATAAATCCGCACACTGTATAATGACACTTGCCTCTTATCTCTCTCTGCTGCGAGGCACGTACGATGATAAGACCTGTGTCTGTCTGGTTCGCCGTGGGTCAGCCACAATGCTTTCAATTCTCATTTCTTCAAACAAGTTCTCTCTCTGCGTGTGAGCCCTGACCAACCAAGACAATTAATAATAATAATGCATAAGTGTTTTACCAACATCATAGTGCATAACATAACGTGACTTCAAATCTGGTTTCTTACTTTTTCCCACGTTTTCCTCAACGATCTCGAAAAAATGACGGAAACCATGATTTCAGCTTTTTACCTTTTCCGTACCTGCATCTCCGTAAAGAGGACATTGGGACGAAAAAATACTATCACACACGTCATCATCACGTTTTCCGTTTTCCAAAAATCGGCAAAAATGTGAAAAACGCATTTTTAGACCCAAAACCCTAAGTTCACCTTTTCGACACCTACATTCCCGTAAAGAGCACAACGAGACGAAAAAACAAATCAAAGCACGCCCTCCTAGCATGGCAAGTTTTCCAAAAATCGGCAAAAATGTGAAAAACGCATGTTTAGACCCAAAACCCTAGGTTCACCTTTTCGACACCTACATTCCCGTAAAGAGCACGACGAGACGAAAAAAGACGAATCCAAGCACGCCCTCCTAGCATGGCCCGTTTTTCAAAAATCGGCAAAAATGTTAAAAACGCATGTTTAGACCCAAACCCCTAAGTTCACCTTTTCGACACCTACATTCCCGTAAAGAGCACGACGAGACGAAAAAAACGAATCCAAGCACGCCCTCCTAGCATGGCTCCTTCGATTCCAAGGTCGCGGGGGGCTCACAACTTGCTTTTGAAAGCAGCTCCCCCCTTACCACGTTTTTATTTTGGGGCGAATATACCCCGTCCATGGAAAAAGAGAGTTCACCACGAGTCCTACGACACCTCATAGGTTTAAATCCGATTATTGGTTAGCGAGATAGTAAAAAGCCGATGACCTATTTGTTTTTTGGGGTTTATTTCAATACATATTAAAAAACATTCATTTATAAATCATCATTTAAAAAGCCCGCCCTCTTACAAAACTCCTCAAGTGCGCATGCGTATAAAAAAACATTCATCGCCAAAATGTCAAAAAACAACATGTTTACCCCAAATGGCGTTTCCCAATTCCATCCATTTTAAAAATGAATCTCACTATCACCTAGAGCAGAAAAACACCATCTAAACGACCCCTCACTCAACCCTACTCCTCCCCCACCACCTAACCCTTTCCCAACATAGCCATACATATTCAAGCACGAGCGCGACTTGAGGAAACCAACACTGCCCCACTACTCGCGAATGATCTTTTAGTTTTGGTCTTTTCATTAAATTAAGAGGCTGTAGGAAAGTAGGGGACGTCACTACGAGTGCTAGGACACCCTGTAGGTTCTAATCCCATGTTTGGTTAGCGAGATATCAGGTTCGGGGCAAATACGAGGAGGGTTCAAAAAGAAGTGTCACAGCTCCCGTGTTACCCCACTACTTCCGGCCATAAAAATCACCCCACCATACAGACAGTAGAACAATTAGCGGTAGAGAGAGATATCCTAGAATTGCTTGTATTGTCTCAGTTGTGGGGGAAATATATTGTGTGTAGATTGTAATTAAGGGGAGATAACGTGTTTGCGTGAATACAAGACATTTTGGCGTCTATAACCCTTTCCCCCTCTCATTCCTTTTGTGCTGTACAGCACAAAACATAATTAATATGAAAGCATCACTGAATTATAAAGGGCTGACTTGAGTTATTCGTGTCTAGATACAAACCAAATGAGCGCCCGCTAATGGAAAAGTAATAAGACACTACGTCAGAAAATTAATAATATGCGAACCACTCTGTGTAACTTTGATAATTTAAGCTGTTGGTACTTTCCTTTTCATCTATTATTAGAACAAGCATTTGCAACTTCAGCTAACTTCGCCCACTTTGCTCTTAGGATGAGCGAATGGAAGTGACTCAAAAGGGGGTTTAACAACAATGAACTTCATATATATTTCCACGCTAAATATATTTTTACTGTAGTAATGAATTACATTTGCATGACCCAGTTTGCGACTCGAAGCGAGTTGAGGATTTACCACAAAGGTAGGGACAATTCTGCTCAATGAGTAGTGCTAGCCTCAGAGAGGAGATAGAGCATAGAATGCGCCCACTCGGCGGTAAAGCACGTCTCGCAGATAAATGTAATTCTACTTCTTTTGATTTCCGTAAACAGGCACTCAAATTCCTAACCCAAGAAAATTGTGTGCGAATCGTTTCAAAATATTCCCACATCCGTTCTTATAAACTCACCATTCATCCGTTTGCGATGAAACTTTGGTGAATCGTTGAGTACACTCCAGGGAAGGATTCAGGCTTATTAAATCTGTTTTACAATAGGTAGCGCATAAGTAGGTACAACAAATGAGTGACGGCACGCGAATCGTTTTGAACAAAGTCCCGGATGCGTATATATGCCATTCATAAGATTGCGATGAAACTTTGATTTGTTGTGTGAATTTGCCCAATGACTGGGCGGGGTACAATGTAGTTAGTTAGTTATTGTAGTTTTAAGGGGCGGAACTACGAGGTCATGTTCCCCTCGGGGTACAATCTATATAATACTAGCAGGTACCCGCGGCTTCGCCCGCGATCAAGACAATGGGTACGATGCATTATTGCTGATAATTGGTGAGTGGTTATAGTGTCGGACTACCAACCCCAAGATTGCAGGTTCGCTCCTGACCATGGTAAACGATTTTTGAAGGCGACAAAAATCACGATACTCATGTCATACGTTGTTGGCATGTTAAACAACCCATTTGAATTCAGTAGGCCGTGTTCAATGGCAAAATTAATCTCGGGATTTTCCGCCAACACAAAGTTCCTCCATTCTCTACTTGAAAGCGCTGTAGTGTCAAGGAGTTTAGATATCTAACCTCCTTGACTTTCATAGCGTTCAAAGGAACGACGAAATTCGACATGCAAGCTACCCTCTGGGTGTCAATTAACAAAGCTTGCACCAGGCACCCGAGGCCATACGATATTATTATTATTATTGGTCTATTCTATTACAGCAATCGCGGCTATAGGTGGGTCCATTCTAATTCTGAATATTCTGATACATCCAGTATATTGATATGAGCAACAAAGTGGGAATTTTATAGAGTTGTGAAAGTCTGCAGGAATCGATGTTACATTATGTTAACACATTTTAAAATTACGTTTTTGGTTTTGCCATCTTCTGCTGAGACATAACGATTTTGTTGTCCGCATGCTCGCAAGCACGCCTAATACATTTGCCCATGGGAAAAAATGGTTTTGTCTAAATGTACACGTGCTAATGTTAAGTGTGTGTCATTGCGCTTTGTTAATGAAATTGCGAATATTGTTTGAAGAGGGAACTGCACTCTTGCACACTGGAATGGCAAATCTATCGGAATATGGTGAATTAAAAGTATTCTAACCTAAGTTATTCTGGATGTAATTTGGCCATACTTATTGATGATTGGAACGTCAACATATCGCTATTAATAGACCTATATTTAAATATCTCTCACCTTGGCCGCTGATGTACATTATACAGTCTCTTCCAGTGTTACATCCCAGGGACTGAAATTCTCCAACAACCCTTTTGCCTCACATGCCTCTCTAAGTAATTAAAATTCCTGATTGTTGTTGTTTGAGCCTTCAGTTTTTTAACTGGTTTGATGCAGCCCTCCATGTCTCCCTCTCCTGAGCTAATCGTTTCATCTCTACATAGCTAACACAGACTACATCCGAGGCAATCTGTTTAACCCTGGTATACCCCTACAGTTCTAGTCCACGACCCTCCCATCCATAACTAAGCTTGCTATTCCTGGGTGTCTTAATGTGTCTCCTACCCTCCTACCTCTTCTCTTAATTAGCAGTCGCCAGAAACATCTCTCCTCTCCCACTCGTCTTAATACCTCTTCATTTGTTACCCTATCTACTCATCTGATCATCATTCTCCTGTATCACCACATTTCAAAAGCTTGAATTCTCCTCTTTTCTGCTGCACCATTAGTCCATTAGTCCAACTCAGCAACTTTTCTAGGTTCAAGCCGTGACCTGTCCGGGGATTCAATGGCCGTGAAAAACAAAATACCATCTTTATTGAAATAAGTTTGCCCAATTGCTCGGTAAGATTAATTAAGAAAAAAATTATAATTTAATGTGACAGCCGGTAGAATACGACACATTCGACTGTGAATATGGTTTGCTGATCATGGTAAAAAACGAAAAAGACCACATCAAAATTGGCAAAAAAAAATATTCAGTTAACAAAGAACAAATTTATAAAGAAAATGAAAGCATTCCGTGCAAAATAGAAAGCATCTTAACATTGTAAATTAGAGTAAAGATCTGAAAGCTCGCTTACAATAACCAGCGCAAAGAGTATAAAATTAGACTCAAAATCACGATCGTGCCCGACCCCAAAGGCCACCTCTATAAATAAAATATATCTCATTTTACGCTTATCAATGCGAGGAGCAATGTTCGTGGTTTCCACTTCTAGGAAGTGTGAACCGGACCCCGCGTTTTAAGGCCCTAAAATGAACGGTTTTCGAGATATTTCCAGAAAACTATCCCTGGTCTGCGAAATTTCAGCGGTTGCCATAGTAACGTTGATCTCTTTCTCAGAGGGAACACAGTTATTTGGGAATATCTCCGAAACCATTCATTTTAGGAACTTAAAAAGTGTGTTTCGGGGTCCCTACAGGACCTCCGAGTATTGTTACTCGTATCTGGCGGGTTAAAATGAGCTAAATCCGAACTTTGTACCGACTGTCTTTGCTCAGTGCCAAAGGGCTGAAAAAAGTCACTTACAAATTGAATTTTCAAAAACCGTTTCTTAGTGGGCTTCTACATACTCCGATCAACCAACATGCAAAATTTCAGCTTTCTAGGTCTAGTGGTTTGAGCCCCGCGTCGATGATTCAATCTTGGATGGTCAATGCCAAAGGGCCGAAAAAAGTCACTTACAAATTGAATTTTCAAAAATCGTTTCTTAGTGAGCCTCTACATACTCGGATCAACCAACATGCAAAATTTCAGCTTTCTAGGTCTACTGGTTTGAGCCCTGCGGTGATGAGTCAATTTAGGATTATATATAATAGATTACTAAGAACTCTACCACAACGCACCCTGGGATACTGAATTTACCATAAAACCGCATAAAACTTGAAGGAAGCGGCTTCGGTGGCGTAGTCGGTAGCATGCTGAGCTTCTATGCCCAAGATAGCGGGTTCAAACCCGGCCGAAGCCGTCGGATTTTTTAAGAGCGTTAAAATCCCCCAGTATGCCTTCCTTCGGAGGGGAACTAAAGCTGGCGGTCCCATGTCATAGATTTATGGCATGTTAAGGAACCTTCCACTAATTACACCTGTGTGAAGCTAAATTGGATAGGTTAAGAATGTAAACAACGCTCTTTGGTTTCTACGTTCGTTGCCAAGAGCCGACTGCGGTGACGTCTAGTAGCTAAGTTCAGAACTTGGCCTAGTAGTCGTTGACGGTGGTGCTTGGCGGCAAAAGTATGAACTATTTGAAAAATTCTAAGTTGCAGTCTGTACATAAATTAAAAAAAAACAGATAACACACACTAATACATTCATCACAATTAACACCGGTTATCAGACATATCCTACACACACCCAAAGTACACGGGGCTACATGACCGCGTTGTCGCAGCCCCTAAACTTAAGAACCAACCAACCAACCAACCAAAACTTGAAGAGCAAAGAAAACTCTACAAGGAAGGTTACCACATGTGATGCAACACCTAAATTAAACAGTAAACGCCTACAAGCCAAATACCCGCACGCAAAACTCCCAGTATAAACAAACACTGAGCACACTATAGCATGTCAGTGCGGAGGAAATGGGAACATAAGCAAGGGGAAACTGCTGGCCATTATAAAGCAGCGGAAACCTACACATATCCCAACGAGGAGAAGCCCGGGCACCAGTTCTTCGGAGGAGACGCTGCGCGCCGATAAGAGTTGTAGTCTACAGGAGCCCCGAGAGGTGAGTGTCGCCAAAGCTTCCTTACGTCCTAAACGCACCCTGCCGCCCTAACTCTAAGCTTACATTCAGAATGACACATTTCACACAAATAATATCTTCTTCATTGTTACAATCCGCAACCCTTTCCACGACATGGTTCTCTTTGTAAACCTCACTCGGCAACCTTGTCCCAAGTGCGGCTAGAAACCCTATAACGATTTGTTGTCTGTCTGTCTGTTGGGTAATCAGCCCGAAGGCTGGTTGGATCCTCAAAAGTACCGCCGTTAGGTTATGTTAGTAGATACCCACAAAAACCCAAGGCAGCGCTATATTGAGGCGTACTAGGCAAGAAGAGGAGTGAGGTAGTTTGCCATTGCTTTCCTCACTGAGTCAGAACAGCAGTACTAACCCAATGAGTAGAACCTTTCACAGCATGCACAGGCACTGACTGTGCCCTGAATGGCATTACTAAGCACCACCCATACCTCAGTAGCTTCCATATAATCACAGCCATGATTGAGACTGAGACATCGGTGATAAGCCACATTCTACTGTAGCCTGTGCCAACAGACAAATGCAAATGTACTGCAATCATCAAGAGATGGCAAACAGGCCAATTTTAATGTTAATCCACATATTTGGTGTACTTTCGATAATCTGGCCTTTTTTGCGTTCCGACCATACCCTCAGTCCCAAAGGTGACGGATTACAGGGATTATACTGTAAATTACACAGCACATTCACGATTTTGTGAATAATAAATAAATAACACTGCTCGAAAAATTACATGTAATAATTATGATCACCAATATAATGGGTCAATTTTCGGTTTAGGCGTTTCAATCTTCAAGCGGTCATCATCAGATTTCGTGATGAATGGTGAGAGGTTTAAATTCATATAGGCTACAAATATTATCTAAATACATTAAGTGTAGTGCGTTTAGTTTGTGTTTATATTACGATTCACAGTTTGAAACTTGGTGGGCTATACCTAATTTGTTTCATAAGGCTTTGTGTTTAAAACATTGCCAATAGACCGGGTGCGCTTAAAGAGGACGGATTATCTTACGCGTGGCGAGAATTAAAATCTGGCCTTAAATAGTTGCAGATGTCCAGAATACAGTAACGTACACCTTATCAGGATTCCTATGCTTGGCAGCAAACATACATTTCATTGCTCGACGAACACAGTTACGAATGCGGAGGAAGGCCAAGGAGGATAAGAGGTAACGAGACAACACAGGAAATTCCTTATTTAGATATATAAGAAGTGAATTTAAGATTAAGATGAAAAATCTGGAAGGGTTTCAAGATGAAGTAAGACCTAAGAGAAGTGGACGAACTTAGACAGAAGATCAAAGGAAACACGCCAGTGAACGCATGAAGGAATATTGGAGACAGAGAAAACTTCAGGCAAAGGAAAAGAGAATGAAATAATGTTGTTGCGTGATCCTAAGTGATCAATTCGCATGAAAAAATAAATAAAAGAAAAGGTAGCGGTACCCTACAATATCATAAATATGTTTAAGATCTCTCTTTCTGGCCTCTATCATATACGGTAGGTTTATAATAGGTTAGACGGTGCCAGCATAGCCTATCAGTTCAGTGCAGGCAGTCGTGTTAGGCAGCTGCGCGGGAACGGACCACACATCGCTCAAACAGCTAAGTTCACAATCCACACCAAGCTGACCATTCAATAACAATCCCATAATCACATTAAACAGGCAAACTTGAAGATCAATCACCACTATCAGTATCATAACAAAAGATCTTCTGTAACTAAGAAGTCTTGACTACCTGTGCTATTTTAATTGCTACTACAACTAGATTGGTGTATATATTGTGAATACCGAAGCCTCCGTGGCTGGGTCCGTGGTTCAAATGTCGGTCACTCCATGTGAGAATTGTGCTGGACAAAGCGGAGGCAGAGAGGTTTTTCTCCGGGTACCCAGGTTTTCCCTGTCACAACTTTCATTCCAACAACACTCTCCCCTATCATTTCATTTCATTTGTCATTCATTTAATCATTGCTTCAGGGGAGTATGACAGGCTTCGGCAGCCGGCACAGTTCATATCCTCGCGCTAGATGGGGACTTCATTCATTCCGTTTTCTGACCCGGTCGGTCGACTGGAAGCAGACTGTGGATTTTCATTTTCATTGTAAATACAATCACCCGTACTTGTACACATAGCTTTAACAGCTTAAGTGTAAAGGATCTGATGATGATCGCTTGACGATTGAAATTGGTCATCCAAGTGTATTTATTAATCTCATACCGACAGTAGTGGTTACGCGGGCTAAATCGCTGCGTTATGCCAAGGGGCCAAGCTCTCTGCTGACTCGGTAGACGCGTGGGTTCGAACCCCACCGTCGGCTGTCCTGGAAATGGTTTTCCGTGGTTTCCCATTTTCAACACCAGGCAAATGCTGGGACAGTACCTTCTGACAGGCCACGGCCGTTTCCGTCCACATCCTTGCCCAGTTTCATTCATCTTCATCCATTCGATCTCTCATCCCGACGCGCAGGTCGCCCACGGGCGTCGACTAGAAAGACCTGCACTCGGCCTCTCAGGAGGCTACACGACAAAAAAAAATCTCATGTAATTGTTTTTCAGGATTAAGGAAACGCCCATTACAATTGGGTACACTCGTGTTGACCGACTGCAAATCAATAGATGTTGATGTTTTAATTAGAAAGCATGCTCTAAGTTGGTATTGACTAAGCATTTTTATCTCCCACAGTTCATATATCTTGTGTTCAGACCTACAGGTGAGAAAGCAAGCATACCAGCTATTTTCCCATGCATTAATTTTGCCCTTCTCCTAACTTTGCAGGCAATGAATTGAAATTTACTGCTCTTCTTTGGAAACTGCGGAGCATGTATTATTGGTGGATATCACTAAAGACATCAATTGATAGAGTAATGGTTAAATAATCCACACATAACAGCAAGAGTACTGTATAGTGTTATATATTAATTTCGTATTGAGCCACTACGGATAACGAGTTAACAATCAATAACATTTTCTGTGTGTTGCTTTTGTTCGTATGCCAACTTCTATATCCTGCCAGTATCTCTTAAGACCATCACTCATTGCTTTCTTCCGATCTTCTGAAAGAGGTACCCTCCGTTTTGTGGGTTCTGCCTCTACCTTAAAACCCCCGGTAGTTTTTTTTAGCCTACTTTTCACATTTTGCAAAAATGAGGAAAAAGTAGACTTATGAGATCGATCCGGGAAAATGTGTGTCGGTCTGTCTGTCTGTCTGTCTGTCTGTCCTTCTGTCTGTCTGTCTGGCTGGCTGTGTGTGTGTTCCCCCCTATCAACTCCTAAACGGCTGCAGCAATCAAAACCAAATTTAGTATGAGTAAAGATGTGCACCGGAATATCTCACGTCCATATTTGAAAATGAAGTCAGTGCTACCAACTGCTGAAAAAACGCACTAGAAATTTGAGCTCCATGTTGGATATCTTGCAAGGTATGCATGGGAGCTATTCCAAAATTAGCACAAATGTAGATAATACTATTTCAGTTTAATTTCCAGGAGGCCAACAATGACAGTGTTGCCAAAATAATTTTAAGCCTTCTGATAAGTCCAATGTTTAAATGCATATAACTTCTACACTATCAATTGGATTTCAACAAAATTTTGTATGTAATATCTGTACATCTATATATATAAAGCACAAAGTTTGTCTGTCTGTCTGGTCTGTCTGTCTGTCTGTCTGTCTGTTATGTATACAAATCTACACCGTTTCACCGATCTGAACCAAAATTTGTATACTTACCCTTTGGAACCCTGCGGGTAACCCCGTCAACATTAAATTTCGGACAGACCACCCCATGCCCTGCATTTAGGCCCTTTTGCACAAATCTACACCGTTTCACCGATCTGAACCAAAAGTTGTATATTTAACCTTTGGAACCCTGCGGGTAACGCTGTCCACTTGAAATTTCGGACAGACCACCCCATTCCCTGCATTTAGGCCCTTTGGTCCAAATCCACACCGTTTCACCGATCTCAACCAAAATTTGTATATTTACCCTTTGGAACCCTGCGAGTACCACTGACCACTTAAAATTTCGGACAGACCACCCCATTCCCTGCATTTAGGCCCTTTGGTCAAAATCTACACCGTTTCACCGATCAGAATCAAAATTCGTATTCTTACCCTTTGGTGCCCTGCGAGTAACACTGTCTGCTTGAAATTGCGGACAGACCACTCCATTTCCTGCATTTAGGCCCTTTGGCCCAAATCTATACCGTTTCACCGATATCAACCAAAATTTGTATATTTACCCTATGGAACACTGCGACTAACACTGTTTGCTTGAAATTTCGGACAGACCACGCCATTCCCTGCATTTAGGCCCTTTTTGCACAAATCTACACCGTTTCACCGATCTGAACCAAAATGTGTATACTTACCCTTTGGAACCCTGCGAGTAACACTGTCTGCTTGAAATTTCGGACAGACCACTCCATTCCCTGCATTTAGGCCCTTTGGCCCAAATCTACACCGTTCCACCGATCTCAACCAAAATTTGTATATTTACCCTTTGGAACACTGCGACTAACACTGTCTGCTTGAAATTGCGGAGAGGCTACTCCATCCCATGCATTTAGGCCCTTTGGTACAAATCTACACCGTTTCACCGATCTGAACCAAACTTTGTATACTTACCCTTTGGAGCCCTGCGAGTAACACTGTCCACTTAAAATTTCGGACAGACCACCCCATTCCCTGCATTTAGGCATTTTGGCACAAATCTACACCGTTTCACCGATCAGAACCAATATTCGTAAACTTACCCTTTGGTACCCAGCGAGTAACACTGTCTGCTTGAAATTGCGAACAGACCACTCCATTCCCTGCATTTAGGCCCTTTGGCCCAAATCTACACCGTTTCACCGATCTCAACCAAAATTTGTATATTTACCCTTTGGAACACTGCGACTAACACTGTCTGCTTGAAATTGCGGCGAGGCCACTCCATCCCTTGCATTTAGGCTGTTTGGCACAAATCTACACCGTTTCACCGATCTGACCCCAATTTTATATACTTACCCGTAGAACCCGACAAGTAACACTGTTCACTTTAAATTTCGGACAGACCACACTATTCCCTGCTTTTTGGCCCTTTGGCAGAAAACTACACCGTTTCACCGATCTCAACCAGATTTTACATAATTACCCTTTATAACTCGACGAGTAACACTGTCCACTCGAAATTTCGGACAGACCACTCCATTCCACGCATTTAGGCCCTTTGGCACAAATCTACATCGTTCACCGATCGAAAACAAAATGTGAATACTTACCCTTTGGAACCCGATGAGTAACACTGTTCACTTTAAAATTTGGACAGGCCACTCCATTCCCTGCATTTTGGCCCTTGGCACAAAACTACACCGTTTCACGGATCTCAACCAGATTTTACTTAATTACCGTTTGGAACTCGACGAGTAACACTGTCCACTCGAAATTTCGGACAGACCACTCCATTTCCCGCATTAAGGCCCTTTGGTACAAATCTACATCGTTCACCGATCGAAAACAAAGTGTGTATACTTACCCTTTGGAACCCGATGCGTAACACTGTCCACTTGAAATTTCTGACATACCACTCCATTCCCTGCATGTAGCTCAGGAATTCCTCGGGGTTGCCAGCTTCCTAACTCACCAGTCATGAGCCCTTGAGGGTGTACCAGAAGTGGTGGGTCTACACACACCCTGCCTCTTTGAGGGCCTTGAGCAGAAGACAGGAGATATTATGAAAAGGAAAAGAAGGCAGACCCCTCGAAGAATGAGGGTATCAGGAAAAATGAGACAAAGCCAATTAAGGCGGGAAATTGAAAGACTCCCTAGCCCTCGGATACCCTAATACAGTCTGGGTCGGAAGAGAACAAGAGTTGACCAAGGGAGACCGACAGGAAAGAGAACTGAAAAGAGCCCGGCACCAGGAAGTAGAAGCGATGCCAGACTCAGCTGGGGTTCCGTGTCGCCAACCCACGTCCCACAAGTTGTGAGACCCTGGGGGGGGGGCAGTTGTGAGAATATCTTGCTGATTCATCGTGAGGTGACTTGAGAGTACTTTCCAGAGCCCACCGTGTTATCTCCTGCTGTTTATGCTGATGCCAGCACAGGGCCGTTGCGAAACAGTGAGTGATTCCCGGTCAATCTGTATAGGACGGGGAACCCCGAACGTGTGTCATCATATTTCGTCATCATCTGCGATCATCTCAGGTTCGTGCAGCTTGGACCTATATTCTTTGTCTTTGCCGAGCAGTACGCTCTTTCACTAGACGCATCCAGTACAGGCCTAAGCCAGAAAATAAGGTTGAGACTTTGGAAGACATCGAAGCTAGACACCTGAATTACCTATATCAGTTTTAAAATAACACCATGTTCGTTTAGTAGTCATTTTTTCATTACCTTATTATTATCATCATAAGTGCAAATGACCTAGATGTTACGCGCATCATACCTATAATCACCGCCGCATAAAGTCTTTCTCGACTGTGATTTTTAAAATATTTATTTTTGGTTGGTTGGTTCTTAAGTTTAGGGGCTGCGACAACGCGGTCATGTAGCCCCGTGTACTTTGGGTGTGTGTAGAATCTGTCTGATAACCGGTGTTAATTGTGATGACTGTATTAGTGTGTGTTATCTGTTTTTTTTAATTTAAGTACAAACTGCAACTTAGAATTCTTCAAATAGTTCGTACTTTTGCCGCCAAGCGCCACCGTCAACGACTACTAGGCCAAGTTCGGAACTTAGCTACAAGACGCCACTGCAGTCGGCTCTTGGCAACGGACGTAGACATCTATGAGCGTTGTTTACCTATCCAATTTAGCTTCACACAGGTGTAATTAGTGGAAGTTTCAATAACATGCCATAAATCTGACATGGGACCGCCAGCTTTACTTCCCCTCCGAAGAAAGGCATACTGACTGATTTTAACGCTCTTAAAATATCCGACGGCTTCGGCCGGGTTTGAACCCGCTATCTTGGGCATAGAAGCTCAGCATGCTACCAAATACGCCACCGAAGCCGCCATATAGTTATTTTTATTACAGTACATTGTGTACATTATACGTTGAAGTGTCAATTCAATACCGGTAGTAGTTTCCCTTATCATCCTCATCATAAGAGCAAATGACCTACAGTAGATGTTACGCCCATTACACCATTAATCACCACACACAATAAGTCTTCCTCGCCTGTGAATTTTGAAATATGTATTTCTATTACGGTAGTTTGTAAGTTTGACGTGTCAATTCAACAGTAGTTTTTATTATCATCCTTATCAAAAGGGCAAATGACCTAGATATTACTCTCTCATTGTCTTTGGGGGCAAATGACTTAGATTTTAAGTCCATTATATTTCTAAGGAGACCTTAAAACATTATCATCATTCCACCGGGCGAAGCCGGGTACTACTGCTAGTCTATATATATAAAGCTCAATGTTTGTCTGTCTGTCTGTCTGTCTGTCTGTTATGTATACAAATCCACACCGTTTCACCGATCTGAACCAAAATTTGTATACATACCCTTCGGAACCCTGCGGGTAACCCTGTCCACTTGAAATCTCCGACAGACCACCCCATTCCCTGCATTTAGGCCCTTTGTCCAAAATCTACACCGTTGCACCGATCTCAACCAAAATTTGTATACTTACCCTATGTAACCCTGTGAATAACACTGTCCACTTAAAATTTCGGACAGACCACCCCATTTCCTGCATTTAGGCCCTTTGGCAAACTTCTACACCGTTTCACCTATCCGAACCAAAATTTGTATACCTACCCTTTGCAACCCTGCGGGTAACCCTGTACACTTGAAATTTCGGACAGACCACCCTATTCTCTGGATTTAGTCCCTTTGGCCCAAATCTACAACGTTTCACTGATCAGAACCAAAATTTGTATACTTACCGTCTGGAACCCTGCGAGTAACACTGTCTACTTGAAATTTCGAACAGACCACTCCATTCCCTGCATTTAGGCCCTTTGGCACAAATCTACACCGTTTCACCGATCAGAACCAAAATCTGTATACTTACCCTTTGGTACCCTGCGAGTAACACTGTTTGCTTGAAATTGCGGACAGACCACTCCATTCCCTGCATTTAGGCCCCTTGGCTCAAATCTACACCGTTGCACCGATCTCAACCAAAATTTGTATACTTACCCTATGTAATCCTGTGAATAACACTGTCCACTTAAAATTTCGGACAGACCACCCCATTTCCTGCATTTAGGCCCTTTGGCAAACTTCTACACCGTTTCACCTATCCGAACCAAAATTTGTATACCTACCCTTTGCAACCCTGCGGGTAACCCTGTCCACTTGAAATTTCGGACAGACCACCCTATTCTCTGGATTTAGGCCCTTTGGCCCAAATCTACAACGTTTCACTGATCAGAACCAAAATTTGTATACTTACCGTCTGGAACCCTGCGAGTAACACTGTCTGCTTGAAATTTCGAACAGACCACTCCATTCCCTGCATTTAGGCCCTTTGGCACAAATCTACACCGTTTCACCGATCAGAACCAAAATCTGTATACTTACCCTTTGGTACCCTGCGAGTAACACTGTTTGCTTGAAATTGCGGACAGACCACTCCATTCCCTGCATTTAGGCCCCTTGGCTCAAATCTACACCGATTCACCGATCTGAACCAAAATGTGTATACTTACCCTTTGTAACCCTGTGAATATCACTGTCCACCTAAAATTTCGTACAGACCACCCCATTTCCTGCATTTAGGCCCTTTGCCAAAAATCTATATCGTTTCACCGATCCGGACCAAAATTTTTATACTTACCCTTTCGAACCCTGCGGGTAACCCTGTCCACTTGAAATTGCGGACAGATCACCCCTTTCCCTACATTTAGGCCCTTTGGCACAAATCTACACCGTTTCACCGATCATAACCAAAATGTGTATACATACCCTTTGGTACCCTGCGAGTAACACTGTCTGCTTGAAATTGCGGACAGACCACTCCATTCCCGGAAAGAGGATAGGGTCCGTCCCAAAGGCAATGGAAAAAAGGGGTAAAACCGGACCCGCTCAGGAAACCCTCAGGGTTGCCAGCTCCCGAACTCACCAGTCATGTGCCCTTGAGGATGTAGCACTATCCAGGGTGCACCCGAAGTGGTGGAGCTACACACACCCTGCCTCCTTGAGGGTCTTGAGCAGAAGACATGAGATATTAAGAAAAGAAAAAGAAGGCTGACACCTCTAAGAATGAGGCTATCAGGAATGATTAGACAAGGGCCAATTAAGGCGGGAAAGTGAAAGAGTCGCTAGACCTCGGATACCCTGATACCATCGGGGTCGGAAGAGAACAAGAGTTTGACCAAGGGAGGCTGACAGGAAAGAGAACTGAAAGGAGCCCGGCACCAGTAAGTAGAAGCAATGCCGGACTCAGCTGGGGTCCCGTGGTCGCAAACCCACGTCCCACAATTTGTGAGACATTGGAGGGGGAAGGGGGGAGGGGGGGGGGGCAGGTGTGAGAATAGCTTGCTGATTCATCGCGAGGTGGCATGAGAGAAATGTCCAGACCCCGCCGTGTTACCTGGTATTGCTAACTATGCTGATGTTCATATTGCGTCTTTGTTCAAACCACTGTAGTGTTACGAAAGAATGAGTGATTCACCGGTCAATGTGAATAGGACCGGGAACCCCCCCACCCGAACGTCTGTCATCATAATATATCGTCATCATCTGCGATATTCTCAGGTTCGTGCAGCTTGGACCCGAGCAGTACTCGATAAGCTCTTTCACTACACGCATCGAGTATAGGCCTAAGCCAGAAAATAACGTTCAGACATTGGAAGACATCGAAGGTAGAAATCTGAATTACCTATATCAGATTTAAAATTACACCATGTTTGTTTAGTAGTCATTTTTCATTACCTTCTTATTGTCATAAGGGCAAATGACCTAGATGTTACGCCCATTATACCACTAATCACCACACACAATAACTCTTCATCGCCTGTGAATTTTGAAATATTTCTTTCTACCACGGTAGTTTGCAAGTTTGTCGTGTCAATTCAACAGTAGTTTTCATTACCATCCTCATCAAAAGGGCAAATGACCTAGATTTTACGTCCATTATACTACTAAGTAACACCACAGTCTTCATCGCCTGCGATTTTTAAAATGTGTATTTCCATTAGTTTGTAAGTTTGATATACCCGTTCAGTAGTAGTCGTATTGACAGGCCATGCCAAAGGAGAAGATACCTTCGTTCCCCGAATTCCTTTGATCCCTACTGATATGCCTTTTGATTTCATGCTAATGCTATTTCCTGCACGTCTTGCATTTGCAATGACCATAAACAAGGCCCAAGGACAGTCACTCAGGCTAGCAGGCCTTAATCTGGAAAGTCCATGCTTCTCTCATGATCAGTTATACGTAGCTTGCTCAAGAGTGGGCACACCTAAACATTTATTTATTTATACACCAGAGGGAAAAACAAGGAATATCGTTTATCCTAACGCACTCCATTAATTTCAATGTTAGCTACAAACATGTTAGTATTTATTAAATAACAACTGCAAAGTGAGATGAAACATTTCTCTGAAGTTCAACCATTACATCGTATATTAGGCCGTGTTACTTTGCGAGTCATCTGTCTAGGATACTATTTAATCTACTGTTACTGTATTCATTTATGCCAATGATCTGGTTCCTTTTCTTGAGAACCTGTACCGATACATGTAAGCCGGTCACGTAGAAAATTCACAGCGAGTGTTATGGTATATCGTACATCTCTTTTCTATTTTATTCCCTTCATTCCTTTAAAGTATCAATTTTTCCCATTCGTTGATAAGTTATATGTGCCAGTAGACGCTTCTATGTTCATCATCACTATGTAGAAGATGTTTTGCGTCAGAAGAAAACACCACTGGATGCTCAGGAACGTTAACGATATATCGACTGAGAAATCTGGAAGCTTCTCTTGGAGGAATTGCTTCAGACATTTATCGTACAGTCTAAACCCTAACAAGACGAAACTTTTAACCAGATAGCGATCTAAGTGGGAGCTCTTTGGCAAAAAATAATCAAGTCTTTCCCGAAATGTGAGTCCTAAAAATAACTTTTTTATTTTCTAAGTTTCATGTCAGTTATGTAGTAATTTTCAATATCATCCTGATCAGTAGGGCAAATTACCTAGATGTTACGCCCTCAACGTAATTGGGGGCAAATTACATAGATTTTAAGTCCATTATATTTCTAATCACCACCACATATAGTCTTCTACGACTGAGATGTCACGAATTCTGGGACCGCTAACGACATATCTCGACTCGGACTGAAGACAAATATCACGAGAATGATCATTATATTACAGAGCCTTCCCATAGTGACTTAAGTATACACATTGTCTCTGGGTTTGATAATGTAAGAAATGAATACATAAATAAATATAATTTATGACGTTGAGTGTTAAGGAGACTGAAATATTATCATCATTCCACCGGGCGAAGCCGGGTACTACTGCTAGTAAACAGATATGACTGAGCGTCTTCTTAAGAGCCACCAGGGCTGCCAACTGTTAATAATTACTCTGTCTATTCTTTTATCCAAACACCAATTTATCAGAAAGTATGCAAGCCGACAGTTTTAAACTATGCACACGTATAGTACCTGACATTTTAGATCAATTTTGGAGGAACTTATATACTTCAGTTCTACCAACATGATTCTAAGTCTGCTGATAGGACCAACTTTTAAATACATGTAACTTCTATACTATCAGTAGGATTTCAACCAAATGCCGTATGTGCTATGTGCACTATAACAGATATGATTATAAGTATTGTTAAGAGCAATCAGGGCTGCCAACTGTTAATAAATTCTGTCTATATTGTTTTACCCTAATATCAATATATCAGAAAGTATGCAAGCCAACAGCTCTATACTTTGCACACGTATAGCACCTGACATTCTAGATTAATTTGGAGTAATTGATACAAGGCAGTGCTACCAACATGATTATATGCCTGCTGATGTGTCCAATTTTAAAATACATGGAACTTCTATACTATCAAATGGATTTCATCCAAAATTTGTACAACAAGATATCATAATATTTCAGATTATTTCTGACCAGCACACGCATGGTATTGTTGGCAACATGCTTTTACGCGTGCTGATAGATCCAGTGTCTAACTTCATGTGACGTCCATTGGACTTCAACCAAATTTTGTATTCTGTACCTTAAGAGATGGAACTAAGAATATATTCAGTCACCAGGGCTGCCAACTGTAGTGCTCTATTAGGCTACATTATACCAGGTATATTTTGAACTAATTAGATATTTCGATATTACCAACTTAATTTCGTCATTATTCAAGATAGGTTCATATTCTGTAGAATAATCATTGGCATGAAAAGTAAGCTATATAGTTCTTCACGGAACTTCTTGTTTTATTATTTATTTGTCTAAATTAATTCCTGTTCAGAATTTTGTCCTGAAGAAAACCGATTTTTATAAGATTTTTGTAAATCTCTCAGCCTTCTCTGTCAACCGATTAATCTTTACAATTGTATATTTATCATTGAAGGAATGTACATTCTTGGAATCATCCTTTTTTTTTTGCCTAGGGTTCACGAAATTCCAAACCTCTTTTGTCAGTCGGTCATCGGACATTCTGAAGATGTGCCAATAGAATAACTACCTTTTCTTTTTCATTGTTGACGTGACTGCTTCTATCTTTCTGTACAACTCTTCAGTTGATTTCAAAGATATTTGTCCGACAACCAATGTGTTGCCTAAAAAATTTATCTCAATATCCTACCTTCACTTTTGACTGACTGATCGACTAGTCCCCGTCATTTCATACTCAATGTCTGCGGAGCATATAATCCTTCAGGTTTTCTAACGTGCTGTGGTGTCTTAACTTGGTTCTAATGCTTATGGACTTCTTATTATAACGAGTTTTGTTCAGGAAATAATCTAATTTCCAGATTCTAAGATTTATTGCTTCCTTTTCTAGGTCATTTTGTTGGATTATCTCACCTGTGTATCTAAATTCCTTCACAAGTTTAATCTTCTCTTGGTGTGTCATCAGCCCTTCTGGCTCATGGCTGATGTATGTCACGGTACTTTGTCTTCTCTAAGGAAACCAGTAACCCTAGTTTTTCAGCCATCTCTGTCAACCGATTAATCTTTACAATTGTTTATTTATCATTGAGGGAATGTGCCCTTTTGTCAGAAATAAAATAATAATAACAAGATGTTCAGTAAAGAACATATAGCCTACTTTCTCCTAAATGCATGAGTATTGTTATAACTCGTTGTCCTTTTCAAGGAGTATAATTGAATGTTGGTTGTAGTAGCTTGTTGAAATACAACGTGCTATAGGGATATTAAACCTGCTAGTGCTACCTCTGTACCAAATTTCGTTCAATTCGGTTTCACCGTGTTTGAATTGGTAGGGGGAATCGATTTGCACACATACTTGGCCACCATCTGCAATCAATTGGGCTGATGATCTTGCAATTTCGTCTGAATATGCTTCCCACATAAAGATATGTTGTTGCAAAATTTGGTAGAGACTAGATTACTAGGTTGGTCGTAATTACATTTTAGCTTTTAACATTTGGGTGGTCGCGATTACGTTTCCGTCAAGATGACTGTGATATAAAACATGACGCTGAGGTGCCCTTTGCTTGTGCTACTTCTGTACCAAACTTCGTTCCATTCGGTTTCACCGTGTTCGAATTGATAGGGGGAATTGATTTTCACACAAAGATGGCCGCCATCCGCAGACTATTAGGATAATGACCTATTAGATTGGTCAAAGAATGCTCCCTCCATAAAGGTATGTTGTTCAAAAATTTGGTAGAGATCGGATGATTATGTTAGTCGTAATTTGATTTAAGCTTTGAAAATTTGTGTGGCCGCCATTACGTTTCCGTCAAAATGGCGGCGATATAAAACATGACACTGAGGTGCCCTTTGCTAGTGCTACCTCTGTACCAAATTTTGTTCCATTCGGTTTCACCGTGTTCGAATTAATAGGGGGAATCGATATTGAAACAAAGATGGCCGCCATCCGCAAACTATTAGGCTAATGACCTATTAGATTGGCCAAAGGATGCTCCCTCCATAAAGGTATGTTGTTACAAAATTTGGTAGAGATCGGATGATTATGTTAGTCGTAATTTGGTTTAAGCTTTGAACATTTGTGTGGCCGCCATTACGTTTCCGTCAAGATGGCGGCGATATAAAACATGACACTGAGGTGCCCTTTGCTAGTGCTACCTCTGTACCAAATTTTGTTCCATTCGGTTTCACCGTGTTCGAATTAATAGGGGGAATCGATTTTCACACAAAGATGGCCGCCATCCGCAAACTATTAGGCTGATGACCTATTAGTTTCGTCAAAGGATGCTCCCTGCCCATAAACGTATGTTGTTGCAAAATTTGGTAGAGATTGGATGATTAGGTTAGTTGTAATTTGATTTAAGCTTTGAACATTTGTGTGGCCGCCATTACGTTTCCGTGAAGATGGCGGCGATATAAAACATGACACTGAGGTGTCCTTTGCTAGTGCTACCTTTGTACCAAATTTCTTTCGATTCGCTTTCACCGTGTTCGAATTGATAGGGCGGGACAGACATTCAGAGTACACACACTCTCTCTCACACACACACACACACACAGCCAGACACACTTTTTTTCATCCTGTGTTGATCTCATAAGTCTACTTTCATTTTTTGAAAAAATCGAAAGTAGGCTAAAAATGAACGTCGATGCAATCAACATTTCAATCATGTACCTCAGGGTCATTGAGACAGGAATGTCTGTACATATCTCGGTAGTGTACAAAAATGCCTTTTACACGATTATTTCATTTATCATTGTGCATCGGCAATGAAATCACGACAAAAAGAGAAATCCTTCTTAGCTTCTCGTTCCTTTGTAAAATTCATGAGCAAAAAAACAAAATCCGTTTCTGCTTTCCCTATCGGAATGGAGTTAAGTGATTATTCGATTTGTCATTCTATTCACACCTACACGTAAAAACACTCCCCCTGTTATTATGCTAATTTCTCTTTCTCTCGCCATAGGCTTATCCTCTTTCAGCTTACCGATTTATGTAACCCGTTTATATTCAGCGCACGCAACGATTTTCCTCTTCTTCACCAAGTTGACAGCAAACTCTATGTGCCGTCATCAGTAATTTCTTTCTAAGATTTATGTGATGATGGAAGGAATTATATTTGAAAATGTGGCCAAATTATTAGCATAACTTTCCCAATATATTGCATTCTTGGTTAGATGTTTTAGCCATTGTTTAGTTTTCTATATTGCCACTAGTGGATGTGAAATTTCTATTTCTATAAGGGGCTCTGGAATACCCTAAATTTTCAACAATTTTCACCATTTTGGTTTCTGCGCCATATTATTGCACGGATGTTTTTTATTTTAGCTTTCTAACGCGTACACATATGTTATCATATATCATAGTCCAGGCTACATTCCTTATACTTTCCGACAAATATGCCTCCTATAAAAAAAACTCCGATTTACATTTTAATTTTTAATTCTGTTAGATGATCGATACAAAAATAATTTAGAAAGACGTTGCCTTAGACGCAAGGGCAAAGCGATATGGTACAAAATGGATGCTAGTGCTTTAAATTCTAGAAGAGGAATCCTATAGTAACGGCAAGTTCAAAAATCTTGAAACATCGTTGATTCCAATTTCTCGCTTAAATGTTTTCCTAGATATAATATTTTCCGTTTTCTTCATAACATTTCAACAGTACAGAGATAAAACATTTAAAAGTAATTCCTTCGTATATGTGTTATATTTTAACAAGTCCGTTCTTTTCCCTTCAAAATTACCTTAATTTGAATTTTTCCAGGTGGAAATGGCCATGAAATTGCTCTTAAAATTATGCAATTTTAAAAATATTCAAGAAAGTTCAAGAATACGTTCATTTTCAAAACGTTTGCGTCAAAGTGAGGTAAAAGTATTGAAGAATATTTCTGAAAACAATTCGATTAGTTCTTATTGATAGTTAATTTATGAGAAAAAGTTAAATACAAGATGGCAATTAGCAAGGGCAATACAGGAAATTGTGTAATGTAGATTAACCAACAATGTAACTACTGGTATATTGGTTTTCACGGCCGGTGAATTAAGACGCAGCAATTCTTCTAGGTTTGTGCCGTGTCTTGAGTGGGGTTTCGCCTAGGACACCAAGCTGGCTCATCGGCCGTAAATGGCAATATACCATCTTTTTTGAAGCCTTCATAGGGAGGTTAAGGCTGCTTGAGTTTTTAGTTCTCACAGTCAAGTAATGCAGTTGCACTCTATATAAAGGGAGGCAGTTCGTTACTCTTGTGGGCGTCCGCGTGGGGACACCAAGAGCCCACCGATGAGCCAGCTTGGTGGCCTAGGCGAAACCCCACACAAGACATGGCACAAACCTAGAAGAATTGCTGAGTTTTAATTGAACTACTGATTAAAATCTTCAATATTTTTTGGTAACCATGGCAAGTAGAAATTTTCAGAGATTTTCAATAACATTCATGGCTGTGTGCCGATAATGTATTTCATAAACTTATAATATAGTTGGAATAAATATAGACATGTAAAAAAGAAAAGATTAGTGAGTGAATCTTGGTATACCAAATTTGTTTCATAGCGCTTTGTGTTTAATATATTCACAATAGGCTGGGTGCGCTTAAAGTGGACTGATTAGCTTACGCGTGGAGTTAATGAAAACTGGCTTTTAATAGTTGAAGATGGCCAGAATACAGTAACGTACACCATATCAGGATGTTCTAGGTTTGGCAGCAAACGTATCTTTCATTGCTCGACGAACACAGTTAGGAATGCGGAGGAGGGCCAAGGAGGATAAGAGATAAACGAGACAACACTGCCAATTCCTTATTTAAATATATTATATAATAATGGTAGCGGAGCCCTACAATGTCATAATAGTACATTATGAAACGAGCCTATAATGGCTATAATTAAGACACGAGTATTTTTATAAAACGAGCGTATGCGAGTTTTATAATTTCCATACGAGTGTCTTAATTACCATTATAGGCGAGTTGCATACGACTGTTTATGTTCGACGATAATTATAACTTTATTATATGTTTTAACATAAATATTCATAAATATCTGTTGAGAGTCAGCCACAAGAATTTTGTTATCGGAGAGCGAGCGCGAGACATCTCTCTGTCTTTCAAGATCTCTGAACGACCGACGCATGCGTTCTGTGTGCTTGCAATGCCATATTATGCAGGCCATATGTTTACATCTGCCGTCCCTCAGTAATATTGTCACAGGAGTCGTTTGAAGGCTGTGTAGAAATTAGGGTTGATATTAAGGTACAGTGCTATTTCTTGTCTCATATTCGCCAGTTTATTTACGCGGACATATGGACGGTGCGTATTCCATGTCGGTAATTCATTATAGTTCGATGTTGTGTTTATGTCCAACATGTTGGATTTTGAGCGCATGCGCGAAGGTATCGTTACCTAATTGGTCAATGAACGAGCTCTGATTGGCTGGAGAAACTGTATCGTAATGAAAAACAGTGTTAAAATGACCATCATTATGATACAGTTTTCTGACACATAATTGTGAGGGTCGAACATACATATTTTTAAGATCCCAATTTAAAACCTCACTCCTGGTTATGAACCATTTTCTGTGATGTAACTGTACTTAATTTGATGAAAGCTTAAACATGGTAATTTTAAAGCTTTTAAGAAGAACTTATTGTTGACAGGCATTTGGTATCGATTTTAATAATTGAAGCCAATGGTGGAAGATTCATGTATGTTACATTTCATAACAGCAATAAAGGTACTGGCTATTATCCGTGGGACAGGGTTACGCGGTTAGATGTAACACATACTTTTGTACCGTAAACCAATACGCTACAGTACAGTGCAGTGCGCGCACTCACTCTCTCACCTATACTGGAGGCGTACAGAATAGAATAGCGTTCTTTCGTTTAATATTATTGTTTGTACCTACTTATAATGTATTAGTCCATGAAAATAATGTTCCTCTAAATGTAAAACGAGAATGAACTCGTTTCTTTGCCGTGGTCATGGTAATTTTATTAAATTTCAAAATACAGCTATGGTGCTTTCCCTTTTCGTTTCAACACAATAATTTGCACTAACAAGTTTAGTAATACACTGCTGATCACACCATAATAGCCTCCTGATTAGATTGTGTTCATTATATCCATTCACTTCATAATGTTATTGCCGAGTTCGAGCGGGAAGCGATGTAGCATAGACTTTTATTCCGTTATTAGCCTACTTTTCACATTTTTCAAAAATGAGAAAAAGTAGACTTATGAGATCGATCCGGGAAAATGTGTGTCTGTCTGTCCTTCTGTCTGTCTGGCTGTGTGTGTGTGTGTGTGTGTGTCCCTATCAACTCCTAAACGGCTGCAGCAATCGAAACAAAATTTGGTAGGAGTAAAGATCTATACCTGAACATCTCACGGCCATATTTGAAAATAATGTCAGTGCTACCAACTGCTGAAAAATCGCTATTGAAATTTGAGCTTCATGTTGGATATCTTGGAATATATGAATGGGAGCTATTTCAAAATTGGCAGACGTAGAGATAATAATATTTCAGTTTAATTTCCAGGAGGCCATACATGGCAGTGCTGCCAAAATGATTATAAGCCTGCTCATAGGTCCAATTTTAAATGCATATAACTTCTACACTGTCAATGAGAATTCAACCAAATTTCGTATGTGCTATGTGTACATAAACAGATATGACTGAGCGTATTCTTAAGAGCCACCAGGGCTGTCATCTGTTAATAAATGCTCTCAATACCCATATATCAGAAAGTATGCAAGCTGACAGCTTTAAACTATGCACACTTACAGTGCCTGACTATCTACACATTATTTTAGAGTAACTTATATACGTCAGTGCTACCAACACGATTCTAAGGGTGCTGACTGGTCTAATTTTAAATACATGTAACTTCTATACTATAATTTGAATTTCAAACAAATTACGTGTGTGCCATGTGTATCATAACAGATATGACTATAAGTATTCTTAAGAGCAACCAGGGCTGCCAACTGTTAATCAATGCTGTCTCTAATTTTGTTACCCTAATATCAATATATCAGAAAGTATGCGAGCCAATTGCTCTAAACTTTGTACAGGTATCGTACCTGGCATTCTAGATTAATTTGGAGTAACTGATATAGGTCAGTGCTGCCAACGTGTTTCTAAGTCTGCTGATATGTCCGATTTAAAAATGCATGTAACTCCTATACTAACTAATGGATTTTATTCAAAATTGACACAACAATAGATCATATTATTTCAGTTTATTTCTGACCATTACATTCATGTCATTGTTGCCAACATGATTTTACACGTGCTGTTCGATCCAAGGTTTAACTGCATGTAACATCCATGCTATCCATTGGACTTCAACCAAATTTTGTATTCTGTTCCTAAGAATATGTTCAGTCACCTAGGCTGCCAACTGTAGTGCTTTATTAGGCTACATTATACCAGGTATACATTATTTCGAATTAATTAGAAATTTTGAAATTACCAACTTAATTTCGTCATTATTATAGATAGATCCATATTGATTAATCGTTGGCATGAATCTTAAAGTTTAAGAAAAGTAGGCTCTTTAGTTCGTCACGGAACTTTTTGTTTTTGAAGCGTATTTCGCTTCATAGTTTCCAGAATACTAAAGCCATCTATTGAGATGCTCGAACTAATTGCAAATACGTATTCAGAAAAAAATCATAGACGTTTGTTCCGTGAATATCTCAAATTACACATAATGTAACGTAGACGTTTGTTTTCGCATACTCCAGATTTTTTCAATATTTTTTAGACATAATTACAGTTACTTTTTAATTGTTTTATTACCTTATTTTACTTTTATTTCTTCCACTTCTCTTCACAACTTTTGGATCGTAAACGCCCATCAGTGTGAAATGGTCTCGTGATTCCAGAGAAAAGGTAAAATATTAAGGTTTAAGAAAACTCAAGTTAAAGATTCACACTACTAGATGACCTCGCTGTTCTGCCCCTTAAATCAGGTACAAATAACTGTTCAGTTACATTGTTATTTTTTTCTGTTTTTTGGGTAACAGTAAGTGAAAAGTTATAAAATAAATAGTACTACCGTGTACTATTTTTATAGGCTGGAGTAGAATTTTTGTGCAGCCCCACCGTAAAATACGAGTTATTAACTCAGAAATGCTCCCTAAGTTATCTTTATATATATAATTCTTCGACACGTGTGTATGTCACTGAACTCCTCCTAAATGACTGGACCGATTTTGTTGAAATTTGGTACGTACATTAGGATGGGTCCATGTATGGTTTAGATTCACAATCTGACCCAGTAGGTGGAATGAAAACAATTTTAGAACCACAATTTTCACACAATTTTAGAACCACAATATGCAGTCAAAAACAGTCGTCATGGAAACCACTAGCCTTGGCCTTGGTGAAAGCTGATGTCTTTGGACGGTTTGTCTCTGCACGTTAGAGCCACCTGGTCGCAACCTGTGCAACTACCGCCATAACATACACTCCGCCCGTGGCGGAAAGTTGTGTTTTATACCAAACGTGGCAGTGATATCGAATTCTACTGTTTGTCTCTGAACGTTGGAGCGTTTCAAAGTCACGTATGCGTTCATATACCGTTCATCCCATTGCGATGAAACTTGGGTGAGATGTTGAGTGTACACCAGGGAAGGTGTTTGGCTTAGTAAATTATTTTACAATAGATAGCGCACGACTAGATTCAACCAATGAGCGACGACGCACGAAGCTTTTCAAGAAGGTCCCGTATGCGATCAAATACCATTCGTCCGATAGCGATGAAACTTGGGTTAGATATTGTGTACACTTCAGGGAAGGCTTCTGGCTTAGTAAATTCATTTTACAATAGGTTGCCCACGAGTAGATTCAACAAATGAGCGATGACGCGCGAAGCTTTTCAACAAAATCCCGTATAAGTTTAAGTACCATTCATCGATTGAGATGAAACTTTGATGAGTTGTTGTGTACACTTACACGAAGGTTTCTAACTTAGTAAATCCATTTCACAGGAGGTTGCGCACGAGTAGATTCAACAAATGAGCGACGACGTGCGAAGCGTTTCAACAAGGTCTCGCATGCGTTCAAATAACATTTGTCCGATCGCGATGAAACTTGGGTGAGATGTTGTGTACACTCCAGGGGGAGGTTTCTGGATTAGTAAATCCATTTTACCACAGGTAGCGCACGAGTAGATTCAACAAATGGGCGACGGCGCGCGAACGTTTAAATTAAGTCGCGTATGCGTTCATATACCATTCATCCGATTGCAATGAAACTATGGTGAGATATTGTGTACACTTACGTGAGGTTTTCTAACTTAGACAATCCATTTCACAGGAGGTTGCGCACGAGTACATTCAACAAATGAGCGACGACGCAGGAAGCGTTTCAATAAGATCCCGTATGCGTTCAAATGCCATTCGTCCGATTACGATGAAACTTGGGTGAGAAGTTGAGTACACCCTACGGAAGGTTTCCTGCTTAATAAGTCCATTTTACAATAGGTAGCGCACGAGTAGATTCAGCAAATGAGTGACGGCACGCGAATCATTTCAACAAAGTACCGTATGCGTCCATATACCATTTATCCGATTGCGATGAAACTTTGGTGAATTGTTGCATACACTTCAGTTAAGGTTTCTGGCTTAGTAAATTCATTTTACAATAGGTAGCGCACGAGTAGATTCAACAAATGTGCGATGGCGCGAGAATCATTTCAACGAAGTCCTGTAGGTGTTCATATACCATTTATCCGATTGCGATGAAACTTTGGTGAATTGTTGTGTGCACTCCAGGAAAGGTTTCTGGCGTAGTAAATCCAGTTTTTAATAAGTAGCGCATGAGTAGATTCAACAAATGAGTGATGGCATGCGAATCGTTTAAAGAAAATCCCGTATGCGTTCATATGTCATTCATCCGATTCCGATGAAACATTGATGAGTTACAACAAATTGGTAAATCCATTTTACATTATTGGTAGCGCACGAGTAGATGTAATAAATGAGTGACGACGCGCGAAGCGTTCCAACAAAATCCCGTATGCGTTCATATACTATTCATCGATTGCGATGAAACTTGGATGAGTTGTTGTGTACACTTACTTGAAACTTTCTAACTTAGTAAATCCATTTCACAGTTGGTAGAGCACGAGTAGATTCAACAAATGGTTGACTGCGCACGAATCATTTAAACAAAATCCCGTATGCGTTATATGCCATTTATCCGATTGCGATGAAACTTTGGAGAGTTGTTGTGCACGCTCTCACGAATGTTTCTAGATTAGTTAATTCATTTTACGATAGTTTAGAGGCAGTTAACACAAATTGAAAAAAATACTGAGTATCCAAAATCACTTCAAGAAACAAAGTTACAACACTCTCTTTGATTGGTGGGACAACGTCTGCCGGGTCAGCTAGTTGTTTTATGTAATGATGTAATCGGGAAACAGGAAAGAGGAGAATGTTTCGAACCTGAAAGTGAATATTGCTACTTTTGGTCGTTCTACACTGCCATTCTTTTTCTTGCCGTGCCATCGTCTATCGAAGGTTGGCGGTCATCATGCCTATTCTATTCTTCGAGAGTGCCACACGGAAAGGGGTCGTGGTGTTCATCTCAAATCAGTCCCTGAGGTTCTTCAGCCATGAGAATCTCCTACGGTCAGGTCCCCGCTGTCCCGAGATCTTCCTCTGAATCAACAACTGCTAAATCCTTTATTCTTCATTCCGCATCACGTGTCCAAAATATTGGAGTTTACGCTACTTGATGGAAAGGAACACTTGAGTCTTCCTGTTTAATCTTCCATCATCTCCGTATTCCCCATTCTTTCGGTCCACGAGATACGTAACATCCGCCGATACACCCACATTTCGAAGGCTGCCAGCTTCTTCCACAAGGCTTGGGTTGAAGTCCATTATTTCATTCCATAATAGTATGGGAAATATAAAAACCCTGTCCATTCGCAGCCTAATATCTAGACTTAAGCTGTGGTTACTGACGACCTTTTCCATTTTAATGAGCCTGGTTATATTGTGAAATTCTTATGAGTCAGGAAGACCTTTACTCTACCGTTGTGTATAGAAATCACACTCTTTCCGCATGACATCGAATTATTGTTAATCAGAACACAGTCATTACCCACTGACTTGTAATAACAGAACACACAAACTGTTTCTCTGATTAAGAAATGATATATAAATTGCAGGTAATGGCCATAGGTGGGTATTTTTGATTGAATTTCCAGGGGCTCCCAAAATGCTCAATTACAAATGGTTCCAATTTGGCTACCGGATGCTAATATCTCTAACACCTAGCGACGATCGTTGGAACTTGATAAAAACGTTTCTAACTAGCCAAATATAACCTAAACATTTTACTACACACTACCAATTGCAGTGGTAGGTTCTTTTACGTGCCATATATCTATGACATGGGCCCGCCGGCTTTCTTCCCCCTCCGAGGGATAACATACTGAAGGATTTTAACCCTCTTAAAAATTCGACGACTTCAGCCGGGTTTGAGCTCGTGGTCTTGGGCATAGCAGTTCTGCATGCTACCGACTACGCCACCGAAGAAATTTAATCAATATGCAGGAAGTGGCGTAATGACTAGCGTTCTAGACTGTCGCCCCGGACTTCTGAGTTCGATCTCCGTCTCTGCCAAGAAATGTACTGCTGCTCTGAGAGCTGGAACGGTGTGCACTCAGCCTCGAGAGTCAATACCTGCGAAAAGTTGGGTTCAGTCATCTTGCAAGTGGTTTTCCCTGTCTTCCCTCTTCTACTCTACGCAAATGCCCGTGCGATTGTGGTGTTTCTGGTAGAGTATTTGTAAATATATTAGGATCGGGTACGAGATGACCGCGGGCTTAAATTTTCAACCATTTCTGCCTTGGATTGGAGTAGGAATGGGAAACCACATAAAACTCCTTCTAGGATGAAAGAGGTGGGAATAGTACTCACTCCCTCACCAGATATCTTCCCGAAGCTGAATGGACACCGTTCCCACTCTAAGACCAGTATATTTTGGCAGAATCTGGAATCCAACCCGAGAATCAGAGAGTTTTCTGATGTGTAACATCTTTCCTCTCGGTTGCTGGATAGTTTTGTGGGAGTGTTTTTGAAAATTGGGGACGGAAGTGGATCGGAACGATCGAGCTGGCAGTGGTGGATCTAACGGAAGTATGCACTGCCCGCTCGACCGATCGAAAGGATGTGTACTAGCTGGCAGTGGTGAAAAACGGAAGTATGCACTGCCCGCTTGATCAATCGAACGGAAGTGTACTAGCTGGCAGTGGTGGAAAACGGAAGTATGCACTGCCCGCTCGATGATCGAACGGAAGTGTACTAGCTGGCAATGGTGGAAAACGGAAGTATGCACTGCCCGCTCGATCGATCGAACGGAAGTGTACTAGCTGACAGTGGTGGAAAACGGAATATAAATATAAAATATAAAAATGTTAACTTCAAAAAAAAATAAGAAGGAAATCGATCTAGCGGGCAGTGGTAAGACCCAGCTGGCAGCGGTACGAGAAACAATGAGCGCGCGGTGTCGGAAATTGATACCATAACGTACTCTCGTCCATGTGGAATGTATGTGACATACTGAACGGAAAACGCTCATGCGAACTCTGGTGTCAAGTGATTGAAACAAATGACATGGTACATGTTCGAAGTCTTCGTATCAGTATTTAAATGGTAAAATGCCTTAATATCAAACATTGTAAGTAGTCGGCATTGCCGGTATTATGTTTCTGCCCAATGGCTATTCAAATATTAACCCACATAACGGTAATGCAGTCATCAATATAATATAATCGTGGTTATACGAGAATTGAGCAAGTCTTCATGAACTATTACTGAATACTTCCTCTTTACTCACAAGAGGGTCTATTCATAAGGCATTTTAAGATTAATTTCACGCAGGATCATTATCGAAACAAGCAAACTATAAATGAAACTTAATTCCGTAATACGGTATTATTGGGACGTGGATATAAGTTGCATCTTGTGCACAAAATTTGCGTAGTCGAAATAGCCGTGGGGTTAGTGCTTATGACTGTGAATCTTGAGATCTTGGGTTCGAATCCCGGACAGGATAGATATTTTAGCTACGAGATTATCATTTTAAACGATATTTATCATATCAATATGACTCATTTTAACAGAATCCATATGAAATTACGTGTTGGTCTGTTAATGAAGAGGACAAGTTTATAAGGAATTTAAGGTTATGAGCGGTGTCGCGTCTATTAATCTAGTAACTAGATGCCGGGAGTTTTGAAGGCATCCATGGGGTGCGCTACAAGTACCGTTGCTTGTGGAGTGTTGTCTGGGGAGGAAAGTGTGAATGTTAGGACGAGGAATTAGAAGGTAATGGCTGTGGCCTATAGTTAGGAACCAACCCCGGCATTTGCCTGGAAGGAAGATGGGAAACCACAGAAGACCATCTTCAAGGTTGCCGGCGGGGGGATTCGAACCTCCTCGCCTCCCGGATGTGAGCGACTGCCTGCAGCCACTCCGTAACGACTACGGCTAACTCACACGGTTCAGAGATGATAGCCAACAACGTTAGGTGTGGCGTATGTTTGTAACTGTGATTACTGCTGTGAACGAAACGTCATTAAGAATGTCGTCTGTGTGGATAGAAGGTTGAGGATATCATCTGGAATCAAATTTGTTTACGTCTAAGGACCTCACCTGGAATTGAATTCGTCTCCTTCTTACAGTTGCGAGTAGTAAGACGCCTCACTCTGTACAGAGACGTGCAAGTAATCCCTGTTGACTTATCAAGGCTTGCGGCAGCAGCGCTAGATGCCATCTGCTCGACAGTGCGTTAAATGGAGTGGCTGCTCTGTTTCGATACAGGGGCTGTTGTAGCTCTTCTGTGTTGCATAGACACTGGCAAGGAATCACTTCGAATATTTCAAGTGTGCATTCTAGTGAGATGTGATACCAACGACACCAGTAGGAACGCTTTATTAAGCGTTATTGAAATTAGATCTGGTGTATCCCTTGGAATACACGTTCAGTTAGAGTTAGCTCTTGCTGCTCTTTCTTTTTCATTACCTTCATTTACTTAATTTTCCTCCTTGCAGACACCAACAGCGACCCTCTGTATTCTATTTGCTCCGTTCACGTGCTTAAGTTGTTTTTAAGTTTGTTTTAGATGTGCATCTTCTATGAAATCTACCTAGCGGCATCTCGCGGCAACCCTGCGAAGTTCTTCGGACTTCTCAAGCTCAAGAGGACTTACATACCCCTCCGACCGGCTTCTCCGCTGTCGTCACCTATTACTTCCATGAAGACATTACTCCATGAAGAATATTATTGTTTTCTGTAAAGATTCTTTTGTGTTTATGAATGTTTCCCATTCTGATACATTCTCCTTTGTTTACTTCCCCCTCCTCTTTGTCCACCTAGTTCCCTCGTGTGCTGCTTTGCTCGTTCTCATTTCTAGTTCAGTCGTCAAGTGAACAGTTTGGGGCTCTTGCTTAGAGGCCAGCCTCCTTTCTCTATGAGGCAATTTTAAAATCGACGCCATTTCTGATTTTTAGTATAACGGTTACAAGGGACCATCGCCTGCTCAACATGCAAAGTTAAGTACAGTGATGTTAAACAATTTTGAATGGGTTCTTAATCTAAACTGCAAAGCTTTAATGGGTGTATAAGAAATATTCTGATTCTATAATATTGCGCAAGAACTACCACCGCGGGATCTACTGTCATACTCAAGATAACTACAGCTTATTTCTGAACATGAAATGTAGATCTACTTGTACGATATAATAAGGGATTCTATCTCTCACCGTGGGATTTTTGCCAAAACTCATTAATAACTTTCTAAAACTTAACTTGCCTTCGAGGGATTTTTACCGCTCCATCTAACTGTCATTACAGTTCTGGAATTTTCCATTCCCAATAAACTTCAAACCGTGAAGAACTACGCTCAATACAGTCAAATTGCTGAAACCCTCAATTTAGCTGGAACTATCAATTGCAACTTAAAACTTGCACAACGCACAGAACATGTTCAAATTCAACAAAGTATCTGCATAAACTGCTATAACTTTTCTCTTGTTCTATGAACTTTCAGTATTATATATTCAATTCTGCGCAATTAGAAGAGGTTGTAAGAACCTCTTATTAATCTCTTTCTTTTTATACTGCTTGCTCAGGAATGTATAGCCTTTTCGCCCAAGAAGGGAACTTTCTATGTAATTGGTATCCTAAAGCCCAATACAAAGAAATATTAGTTAAAATGTAATTCATCTACTATTCTCCTTATATGCTTAATTTTTCAATTGTAAGCACATCCATTTAAAATCCTTATGTGATTTTAGTGCTTGTAAAAGGTTTGAAACCTGGAACTGATTTAAAATTGTTCATTTTGAACTTTCTTTTTATTAGGTCTGAGACCTTTAATATTCAAAACTAAACAAAAAGTTGTTCTTACGCTTAAAATAAGATCACAGATCTAAAAATTGTTAATTATCTCAAGGTCTATAATTTGTTAAATAAATGATTGTTGTTTTGGTTCGATCTCTCTTTCTAGAATAGCGGTTAGGAAGGACCTTCTCTTCCCTGATTCTTCTCTTGCAATTACCTTCTATTCAAAGATAAAAGCAATCACTGAATCAATAAAAACCTTACCTCTTTTTGCGTTTAAAATGAAACTACAAATAACAACATTTGCAAAGTTTATCTTAGCTGTCACAGCTAATTCTAGTAAATCATTAAGGCAAATATAGCTCGCTCCGCTAGCTTCCTATTTGTAGATACTTTCTCTCTAACTTGTGTTTTACTCTTCAATATTTGAGTTTTGTTTAAGTTAGGCCTGAGGGTTTCCTCCGTTCTAAGCTTTTAGTCGCACCCTGCTGGGTAAAAGCTTAGTCTGCTTTAAGTGCCAGCATTTTAGAATGCTTAGTAAAATCTAACCCTTTTGAAGGGAAACCACCCAAATCCACTTCCTTTCAGATATCCTTGCTTTCTAGCGTACTACATATCCTCATAGTACCCAAATCCCAGCTCGGGAGGGAGAGAACACATAGCGATATCTTGCAGGTAACCGTAGCTCCCGCCGCTCTCTCTGCTGGCGGTGACCGAGCTCCCACTTATTTTAGTTACTTCACGGGCTCTGCCCAGCATAGCTTGTCAGTAGATTACTATTTTAGTTCTCTTTTTTATTGGATTCTCTTCCTCTCAGCATAATAATTGTTTCCTCTCCAAAACCCACCTCCTTTTCTCTCTCATCATCTTCCCTTAGGTAGTGTTAACATTCAGTAATAACCTACCAAGGTCCTCAAACGTTCTAGGCTTTCATCCTTGACATTCAGGTTGGATTCCCATATCTTCCAAGAAATTTAATTCTGGTCTGAATGCTAGAACGGGTTACATTCTGCCAGAACTGAAAAAGTTTGGTTCTTTTTTTTTCACCCCAGCCAAAGTAGAAGTGTTTTTTTCCGTGGATTTCGTGGATTTCTCACTTCTACTGCAGGAAAATACTGGGATGATTCCTAACTTAAAACCACGGGGCGTGGTGGCTGTGTGGTCAAGCTGTTTGAATGTCACGAAGGTGGACCGTGTATGATTCCCGGTGTCGAGTTAAGACTTCAGAGAAGAGTATATGTCTTTGGAGTTTCGCTCTTCTCCTCGGTTTTTCTGAATTGCGCCTAGGACCTGCTGTTCTTGCGCCTTTTAAGCATACGCTGGGTGAACCATTAATGATACCGGGCGAAGCTGGTTGGTTGGTTCCTTAGTTTAGGGGCTGTAACAAGAAGCTGGGGTGGGTTGCTAATTGTTTCATAAAATCGAAATAATTACGTGCCTTACAGTGCAATTCTAAATAAGACAATAGCCTTTCAGATTCAGGGAAGACCTTAAACATTCTTCTGGACTGGACAGGTATGTACAGCAATATTTTAAAAACGATCATAAATCCAAAATGAGAATGTGTTCAGCTATAAAACAAGTATAAAGCAACAGATCCAGGAAAGCAGCAAGAAGACTGGAGGCAAGCAAACAAGCTAATGGTTGATGAAAATCACGTTGCCTGTTAGTATCAAGTGAGTTGACCGAGAGTCAACTGTGAATGCAGGGGTGCCCACACTTTTTAAACTAAAGGCCACATTGTAAATAGTTGGGGGACCTTGCGGGCCAATAACAATCCGGGGGGTTTAGGGGGTATGAACTCTTTAAAAAAATTCGGTGCAATATGGTGATATTTTGGCTAGCTGAGCTTAGTTGTCTTAGTATTTTTCCCGTTTTCGATATATAGGCCTATTTATAGTGGAAGAAAATTAAAAACTAAAAAAAAAAAATATATAAATCTCTTTAAAATAGAAGTACGATGGTATTCAATACACTCATACTGCACGAATGACAAAGAGTGAGTATTTATGTTCATTTGACACAATTATTAATGAAATTATGAAATAAAGTTCATGATAATTTAGTTTAGTGCGACGACTGCAAAAGCTTTGTGCCGGTATCTCCCCTTAGGGAGTTGTACCAATCATTAATAAGGATTTAAGTGCTCAGCAGTGAGTCAATGGTCTTGGGTAGGAGTGCGCATGCACCGCTTTGTCCAGTTGACTTTAGTTGTTTCAAAGTTTTGGCGACATGGCGCGGACGCGGAGCGGCGGGCCGGACAAAATAGTCTCACGGGCCGCATCCGACCCGCGGGCCATAGTTTGGGCAGTCCTGCAATAATGTATACTGAACCATTTTTAAGGAGTCTCATACACCGCAAGTGGTAGATTTCACATACAGTTAAGAGTTAAATAATAACTTGACTAATATGTAACAAAGAATTATGAAAACTGATATACATAGCGATTTCATTTGGTATATACACTGCTCAGAATAAAAAAAAAGGATGTTGTAGGGTCAGCTCAAAATGGTGCAATAATGAAATGAAAATCCACAGCCTGCTTCCAGTCTCCGACCGGGTCAGGAATGGAATGAATGAAGCCCCCATCTAGCGGCGAGGATATGAACTGTGCCAGTTGCCGAGGACTGACGCACTCCTCTGGGGCAATGATTAAATGAATGACAGATGAAATGAAATGATTGTTGAGAGTGTTGCTGGAATGACATTTTGACAGGGAAAACCGGAGTACCCGGAGAAAAACCTGTCTGCCTCCGTTTTGTCCAGCACAGATCTCACATGGAGTGACCGGGATTTGAACCACGGACCCAGCGGTGAGAGGCCGGCGTGCTGCCACCTAAGCCACGGAGGCTGCAATAATATAGGAGTTAATTTAGTTTTACAACTATTTATTACTTACATAATGATATACTGACAGATAAAGCAGCCCATGATTCCAGAGAGCCCCTGATGAGTGTTTGAATCAAATGACGTGAATGAAGAGAGAATATGGCAAATCAAATAAAGCAACATTAACACTACCATAATCGTGGGTCATGGGTGAATAGTGTTCTTCAGTATGGTTTATGGTCTCTTCGAATGGCTAGCACTGCTGCACACCTGAGTGCCATTGATGCAATGAGTTGATCAATGAGTTCTTGGAGGATACGTGGCCACTCATCCATAAGAGGAATCTGCAGCTGTGGAACAGTTGTGGGAAGTGCTGGTCTGCCAGCAATGCGCCTGCCTAATGCATCCCACACGTGCTCTATCGGATTTAAGTCCGGCGAGGAAGCTGGCCACTGCATACACTGGACACCCTCCTCCTCCAGCATGTCGTCCACCAACCCAGCTCTGTGGGGATGTGCATTATCGCCCATAAACACAACGGAAGCACCTATGGCACTAGCATACGGCACGACAAAAGGTCGGAGAATCTCATCTCTATACCTTACAACGGCTACAGTACCACGTGGGGCAACAGTACGGGTAGTGCCCTCCTTCATGTGGTGTGTGTGCAGGGGTGACGCAAACACATGTTTACCTTCTCTGGGAGTAAAGGAAAGCGATTGCATCTAATGCGGTACAAAGCACATAGCATACATAGCTGAGTTTGCAATATCCCCTAATTTTTGTGAGCCGTGTAAAAGGGAACACTATACAAATATTACACGATTTATTGAAAGGACAATATTTGTGATTTCTTTCAACGCTATGAATCACAAAAAACAGGATTTATCATGAAATACCAGTCAGAATGGAATGACAATCAGAATGGAATTACATTTTTTTTTTCATGTAAATAACGCACATGAATACCGAGGATGAACCACATTCATGAAATTATATTAAAAATAATTTAGATATACTTGGAAAATTAAGAAGAAAAAACTGTTGAAATTTTGAAAAACAAGTGAAATATTAAAAACATACTATATACAGTATACCATTCATAATGTTTCATCCTCAGTATGCATGTGCTTTCTTTACATGAAAGAAATTTCAATCCATTCAGACTGGTGTTTCTTTTTGTGATTCAGAGCGTAAAAAAATATCACAAATATTGTCCTTTCAATAAATCATGCAATACATTATATACTGTGACACTTTTAGCCTATTTTCCATTTTGAAAAAGTAGGCTTATGAGATCACCTTTTGTCCGTGTGTGTGTGCGTGTGTGTTATGATGGGTGTGTGTGTCCCCCTAATAACTTCTAAACAGCTGGAGCGATTTCAATGAAACTCGGCAAATTCATAACACTATTCCGTACGACTCCGACCGCGCCCTTCAAATTTTGTTACGTCTCACCAATCGAAATACTGCGATGTATTTCACCAGCATTCAATATCTCCGAAACTATTCCCGATATCACCCTGGATTTTTTTACGGCGATAAAGGGAACCACTAGAAGTTCAACTATGTGACACTTGAAAAGCTGGTAACTACAAAACCAACATGGCGGCCAAGCGAATTTGCGACTTTTAAATAGACGTTTCTCGCGATTTAACCAACCAAACGCGATAAAACCTGGTACAGTATATGTTTATATACATTGCAATGCATCGACATCTAACTTCGATCAATTGTTTACATAACCACAAAATGGCGGATGTGCGAAATATTTCACCGGCATTCTATATCTCTGAAACTATTAGCGGTATCACCCTGAAATTTTTTTGCGGAGATAAAAGGAACTACTGGAAGTACATCTATAAGACTTTCAAAAAACCCGTTAACTACAAAACGAACGTGGCAGCGAAGCGAATTTGAAAATTTTAAATAGATCTTTCTCACAATGAAACTTGGTACAGGAAATGTTTATACACATCGTAATGTACTGGTATCTAATTTAGTTCAATTGTTTACATATCCTCATGATGGCGGCTGTGCGAATTTTAAAATTAAGTTTTTATTTCTTGTGTCGTAATCATACGATCGAAGTGAAAGTTTGAATAGTGAACCTACGCAATAATTTTCCTTTAATGGTACATGACTCTATGGCCTATACATTTAACAATCCAACATGGCGACCATCCGAAATATTTAGACGGCCTTGAATATCTACGAATCTATTAGAGCAATCAAACTGATTTTTTTATATTCATAGGGGCTATGAGCATAAATTCACCTATAGGACTTTCAATAACGTGGTGATTTTAAATCCAACATGTCGGCGACGTGAAGTATAAATAATCAATCTCGCAATTTAACCATCCGAGTGCAGTGTAATGTGCTACAGTAAATCCTTATACGAATGTTAATCCACTGGCATCTAATTTATTGCAATTGTTTCAATAACCACAAGATGCCAGTTGTGCGAAATTTTAAAATCTCGTTGTTACTTCTTGTGTCCTAATCATGCGATTGAAGTTTGAATGCTACACGTACACAATAATCTTCATGTAACAGTACATAACTCTAGGACCTACGTATATAAAATCCAACACGGCGACCATCCGAAATATGTAGTCAGTTCTCAATATCTACGAATCTATTACAGCAATCAAACTGAAATTTTGTATGTTGATAGTGGCAATTAATATAAGTAAGATATATGAAAATAGACTGTATAGTTCTTCACGGAACTACTTGTTATGTATTAAATGAAAACCCTATGTAATTACTATAAGTATATCAGTTTCCATAATTGTATGTTACATATTAGTGAAGTCTTTATTGAATTCTTAACTGTGTGCGAAAACTACCACTTGGGGTGTATGACCTCCTTAGTCCCTTCATTGGAGTCATCATCATCATTGGATACAATAACGTACGAGTATATTAAATAGGTTATTTTCTATAATATAATAGACGAAATTCAGCTATAAAATAAAAATACAATTTTTAATATGCATTTCTAATAGAAATGAACGTCCTTACAGACGTATTTATGAAATTAGTTAAACATAATTTGAGGTCGAATGAAGGCAATTAATATGAACCATTTATCAAATATACTGTACTATAAATTTAACGAAAAATAATATAAAAAGGCTCATTTAAAAACCTAAAATGAATAAAAAATACTTTAAAAGACTAAATATCATATCTGTTACAATTTTTAGCCTACTTTCGATTTTTGCAAAAAATGAAAGTAGACTTATGAGATCAACACAGGGCGAAAAAAGTGTGTCTGTCTGTGTGTGTGTGTATGTGTGTGTGTGAGTCTCTGTGTGTGTGTGTGTGTGTGGGTATGTGTGTGTGTGAGTCTGTGTGTGTGTGTCTGTGTGTGTGTGAGTGTGTGAACTCTGAATGTCTGTCCCCCCCTATCAATTCGAACACGGTGAATGCGAATTGAACGAAATTTGGTACAAAGGTAGCACTAGCAAAGGACACCTCAGTGTCATGTTTTATATCGCCGCCATCTTTACTAACACTGAATGGCGGCCACTCAAACGTTCAAAACGTAAATCAAATAACGACTAACCAAATCATCCGATCTCTACCAAATTTGGTAACAACATACCTTCTTATAGGATGCGTCTTGTGACCAAACTACAAGGTCGTCCGCCATACCATTTCAGGATGGCGGCCGTGCGAATTATGCAAACTTTATAATCCATATCATGGGACCCACCAGTTCCGATTATCGAGCCGAGAATCGTTTTAACTGTTCTAAAGGAAGAGGCACGTTCGAAATTAAAAGTTTATTTTGTAATACTATAGTGCAGACGTGATTTTAAAAAGCTGAGCTGATTCAGTAATAAGACAAGATGGCAGCGGATATCTTGTGCCTGACTTATATTTCACTAATTTGAGTATTGCATGCAATATAGCGTACTGATACAAAATAAATAAACTTTGTATGAAATGCTTTATATATAAATAATATACTCCAGTGATGAAATCGTTTAGTATAAATCATTATTTGCTAACAAGTTCTATGTAAGTCATTTTATATAGAACGACATTCGTTGTCACAATTAGCTCAGTGGTAGAGCGTTAGCCTATCGCTCAAATGCCTATGGTTCAAACCCGATCAGAGCTAGGTTTTTTGCTTGGCATGTTATATGTTTATTGTTTTGTAATGACTCAGATATTTTAAAATTAAGCGTTATATTGTGCATATTATGGTGTAAAATATATATTTAATTAAAACATAATTCGCCAGCATATTTACTGGAGACATCTAGCTGCCAAAAAGGTACCTAGATTAACTTCCAGATTTTATTGAAAAGTTTCTTCTTCTGGCCGCTAAAATGCACTCGCTCTGTTAGGATTATATTGTTCGATATTTCACCACTAGATGTCACGACTAGTCTACGTGGGGCTCCATTGATTACTATACCATTGGCATTCAATGCGCATCGAATTTGAAGAATGACAAGATGATACTACGATACATTTTTACTTTTTATTTTAAAGGGTTTGTAACAGCCTATTTTGCGTTACTTGAAAATGTTATTTGAAGTAAAGAACAAAACGATTTCACATAGTAACTGAATTCAAGCCGTTGGTGTTAGTTCAGGTTATTAATTACTACTTTTATTTCAGGCAAATAGCAATCGAAAATATCCACATAGTTTGTATACACACGTCTCTGTAGGGTCATGGAAAGATTTGTTAATTCAATTAGGGTTGTGAAAGCCATGCAAAACCAGACGTGTAAAGACATGCCTCAACTCAAAGTTGGATGTTGCCCACGGCAGGTCGTATATGTAATAATAATAATAATAATAATAATAATAATAATAATAATAATAATAATAATGATAATGTTATTGGTTTTACATCCCTTTTAACTACTGCTGCTTTTAGAGACACCGGGGTGCCGGAATTTTGGCCCGAAGGGGATCTTTAACGTGCCAGTAAATGTACTGACATGGCTCCCTCGCATTTGTGCACCCTCAAATGCCAGCTGATTGCGCCAGGATACGAACCTGCAACCTAGGGCCCAGCAAGCGAGAACGTTACCGCTGAGCCACGCAGCCAGTCCGGTCGATTATGTCTCCAGATCCATAACATTCTTGATATACTTCTTATCTTTCTTTCTTCAATGATGGTAGCAGTTTTTATCTAGGTTGTGGCGTTTGGTAGAGGTAAATCGTTTCTAAGGTCTTCAACAAAGAATAGTTCTATTATACTCTTTGATAATAACAACGAGTTATATATACTCATACATTTAGGAGAAAGTAGGCTATATGTTCTTTACTGAACATCTTGTTAAAATAATGATTCAAGACAAATCTCTGGAACAGACAACTAGAAGTGGAAATTTCAATGACGTGGAACTGATAGGTTAAACATTTTTGAGGTTTGGTTGATTTGTAAATTTGATCATATTTTTACTTTTAAATAAGGAGCTTCATGATATGTTGGTGTGAAAATAGTGCAATAAAATATAGTAGTTATAAATTAATTTATATATGAGCTCTACACGTACAGTGAAACAATCACGGATGTGGCTGGGAAATGACGTCTGACATTTTAAGACACTTCTACAGGATGCATGCTACCAGGTTGACCAACCAGCTCCTCGGTTACCGGCTAAACGGAAGACAAAGTCACCCTGGTTGTGGGAAGTGAGCAAAGATCTGCAAGAACTTGGAGGGACGGAAAGAGACTTAAGAGACCGGACATCTCTCAGGAAGATGCTTCGGCAAATGAGGTTGGAGGACAAACCACCAAGAAAGAAGACAGGTGCCGTCTGGACACAGGAGAAAAGGGAACAACACAGCCAGAGGATGCTTAACTACTGTGCAAATATCAAAGTCCACTCCAAATGTAATAGATGAATGTGTTGGACCTTAGATGGCCCATATGAACCAAGAAGAATAATAAATAAATAAATAAATAAATCTTGCAACTTCATTTGTATCAAATTCTGTTTGCTGAAGAAAGCTATACCGGTACTGCAACCAAAACCGGTACACAGTACTCAAAAATTAGAATTTATAAATTTGTATTATTTAATTTATAGATCTTGACACGTTCTTGTAGTGCCAACTAGTATTTTTGGTCATAAACAATCTTGTTTTATTTTGTCCATCAAATCTATTATATTTTGAAGACTGTCGAAGCAGAAGTTATAAAAGTTGAATATTGCTGAGTAGCAATTACTATTTTAGCTTCTATTCTGGATAAATTTCGAGTTATACGTACCTATGATTTCAAAATTTGAGTTGTTGATTATTACGTAGGACTGTGTTCGTGACTCGAATTACAGTTCAAAATGTATCTGATCTCGATGCTTTTGTGTTGTATGTAATTCAAACTTTTGTATATGTTGGTGCTGTTGATGAATATTCAATGCTTAGGTTCATTTGAAACTTATCAACGCAGTAGGGTTTACATAGAAACAAGCCTTGCACGCGATATAGTTGTCAACAGCTCTTGCACACCGGGACCGCAACGTCGGATTTCTTCTATGGAAAGAAAACATGAAAATCCACAGCCTGCTTCCAGTCTCCGACCGGGTCAGGAATGGAATGAATGAAGCCCCCATCTAGCGGCGAGGATATGGACTGTGCCGGTTGCCGAGACCTGACGCACTCCTCTGGGGCAATGATTAAATGAATGACAGATGAAATGAAATGATAGTGGAGAGTGTTGCTGGAATGAAATTGTGACAGGGAAAACCGGAGTACCCGGAGAAAAACCTGTCTGCCTCCGTTTTGTCCAGCACAGATCTCACATGGAGTGACCGGGATTTGAACCACGGACCCAGCGGTGAGAGGCCGGCGTGCTGCCGCCTAAGCCACGGAGGCTTAACTTCTATGGAAATAACAACTATAATTATTTTGAAGTGAGAGCCCCTAGAATGTGTCTTATTATATTCGATATCCTGAAATATTTTATTGAACAGTTGCATTTGCTTCGTAATATTTCCGATCTGTGTGTTATATTTTCTTCCTAAAGCACGTCACATAAGTATCTAGTTACAGTGTTGTCACAATGTATAGATTTAAAGTCATTCTTTTTCAGTGTTGCATATACACAATTGTCATTTGTAGCTCTTCTGTCGGTCAACAGTGGATGGGCGGGTACAATATAAATATGTAGCCACACTCCCGGAAAAAAAAATCCATGTATTAATTAGAATATCACAAATATTGGGGCATTTTTTCCAGGAGTGTGGCTACATATTTATATTGTACCCCGGCCACCCATTGGGCACAATCGCATTGTCCAACTGAAGAGCTGCAATTGACAATATTGTCACATCATTCAATTGTTTCGAGGATGAGATATCAAATTATTTTGAAATAGCATATTAACTCTTTGAGAAATACAACAAAGAATTTAATTGCTTTTAGAAAAGTAAGAATACAATCAATTTCCAGGACAATGTTTTACGTAAATGCTAAAACGCACGAGCTATAACAATAAAAGACAAAGAGGGCAAACAGTAATCATTGCCCCGCTCTTTGCTCGAGCCAACACCCATCAGGCTGATTTCTACGTCCGCTCTGCGTGGTTATGAAATACGTTAATGTTATTAATTCTTTTAGGAGCTTCGCGACATTGTGTCCATGTAGCCCCGTGTACTTGGGTGTGTGTGTACAATTTGTCTGATGACCGGTGTCGCTGTAATGTCTTTACTAGTGTGCTTATTTGTAATTGAGGTAGGATTTGGTTAGAGAGCGGCCGTGGCCTTAAGTTAGGTACCATCCCGGCATTTGCTTGAAGCAGAAGTGGAAAACTACAGAAAACCACTTCCAGGGTGACTGAGGTAGGAATTAAACCCGACTCTTCTCAGTTCTTCTTCACGAGGCTGAGTGTACCCCGTTCCAGCCCTCAGACCAGATTTAAATTGCATTGCAGATCTGGGAATCGAACCCGGGCATCCACCGTAACAGCCAAGAATACTACCCACTACGCAACGAGTCAGACGGTACACAATGACTGGGGATACCAAGAAGCTGCCTCTTCCAAGGTTGAAGTAATTTGCTAAAACGTAGAGTGTGTGTATAAAGTTCTGTTTCAGCGAATGAGTTAATGAGAGACTGAATTAATAATGAAATTCATTAGACTGACTGAATGAATGAGTATCCAAATGAATATTTGAATGAATGAATGAATTAATTAATTAATGAATGGTGAGAGGATAAGATGAAATCACCTATTAGAGAAAGAGAGAGAGAGAGAAAGTGAGCAGGATAGGAATGTTTTATTATGCTGTACATTTGAATACTAAGGTATAGACGTGCTTTGTGCCAATGACGGATACATTGTGGTTCTCACTTGCTTTCCATACTTCTTTAATTGTCTATAGCAAAGCAAACTTCATACAGGCCATGGAGACCCTTGGAGCAGTGGAAGGTAGAAGCTTCCACCCTTCGTGACATCATCGCTATATGGGATGGAGTTGCCAGCTCCACGTTCAGCCACCCGTGCTTCCAGTAAATACCCTGGTACTCATTTCCATTATCGGCTGAGTGAACTCCAGGGTCAATTGCATTACTGGAAGTAGTAATTTGGTTTCTAAAATCTACTACATGGGTGGTAATTAAACCCACTACATTTCAAATAGAAGGTCAGCACCTTTACCGTTTGGGCTACATATGTTGGGAATTGACTTCCAACCGGGCCACAGATGGTGCCACCTCCCAAGCTCCATAGCCATTGACATTATGTTGGACTGCAGTGTGTGTGTGTGTTATATCTGTCCCTCTCTGTTCTTTGTATTTTGTTACTCTGTATTCTGTGGTGTGCAACACAAGATGGCGAGTTTAGAATAGTGACCAGTGTGTGTTATCTGTTTACACCCCCTCTATCCCTCCACATTTGGTGCCGAAACACTCGGGAAGACTAAGGATTAACTTCTTCAACGGAATTGTATCTACAGACGAGCTTTCTACACTACAGGAAGCTCCACGACGAGGGAAAGAGGATACTCCACTGAACCATCCCACGCCAGACGCTGAGATGCCACCATTAGCCTACACTGCACTCTCAGATAAGTCAACTTCAATACGAAAGGAAATAGCATGTTGAAACAACTGATATTTCTTCATTATTATCATTTGGATTGATGAAGCTAATATAAGACTGCTATTACACGAACAGGAACTGCGTATTGTCAATCAAGAAGCACGCATCCTGTCTACTGTATTTGTTTATTATTATTATTAGCGAGATAGACATAACTGGCCCTCGTTAAACAGAAACAGTATGCACGGATGTTGTATTATTATGAAATGCCTGCATGAATTGTGCATGACTTATTAAGGAATCCAGTGTTCCTTTAATCTACAGTATTCCAAAGTAGTAGAATATCTTTCCTCCGCTGGACTTTGCAACGGGTCACGCATGTGTAGTTCCGTTCAGTTCCGTGCGATCTGAGCGCACATGCCTAAATCAACTCAACAGCGCCATCTATTAACTCACGCGCCCTACCAGTCATTCTCCAGCGCACTCTGTTAGCAAGGTCTTAAGATCTTCCACGGACCTAGCACGCCCTCTGTCAGCCCTTGAAGGTACCGGTGTGGTACGGATCACCCCCTACCCGCCCGTAAGCTCACCGCTCACTACGTCACGTCTGGAGGGAGGCCTGTCAGTCAAGTTTAAGATTTATTGCACCCATTATGCCGACGGAACAAGAGACCGCTACTGCAGCGAGCATGCACAATCTGAAAAGGAAAAGAACACGTGAGAGAGCAAATGCCACACGCTTCATTACAGCCATTAACAGCCTTACAGAAAACACAGCATTGGAAGACTTCACATTCCACCGCGATAGACTGCAGGAAACACCAGCTTAACCCAACTGGACGATGGTATTCATGATCTATTATCGGACGCAGAATACAATGCTGACATTACTGTATGTGACGAATACATTGACAATGCAAAGCGCGCCATACAGAAAGCTACTATTGGAGCGGACAAGAAGCTTTACTCTGTCACCTCTACCTTGTCTATAAACGAAACTCCCACCACTCCCACTGCCATGCCCACGTCACAACCAATTAAGTTACCCACCATAAAACTTAGCCCCTTCACGGGAGATATAGAAGAATGGTCTCGCTTCTGGGAACAGTTCACTACTTCCATAGACCAGAATCCTACAGTATCGCAGGTCGACAAACACGTCTTTCTGAGAGGTTACTTAGAAGGGGAACCCAAGCATCTCGTCGACGGTATTGCTATCACAGCTGGCACTTATAATGCCACAAAGAAAATTCTCATTTCCAAGTACGGAGATGAAAATAGAATTATCCAGGCGCACTTAGACTATCTGGAAAACATACCGCCGATACACTCCGCCACCCCCGAGTCCCTAAATCACACTTACGTTGAGTGCAACCGACGGATTCAAGCACTGCAGGCTCTGGGAGAAAATATTTCCAACTACGGTCGCGTGCTAGCCCCCAAGATACTAAGAGCGTTCCCAGACGATATCTGCCGGCGTTGGATCATCCACACGCGGAGAGACAACGTTAGTGAAGGTGACATCATCAAACTCATGTGTTTCTTGAACGAAGAGGTTGAAGGTGCCCTCATTAGTCAAAAGATTCGGGGGGAATCTTATCAGCAACCGGCTTCTATCAATCAGCACCCGGCTTCTGTCCCAGCAACAGCGGCGTTCCAGATTGACACTCACGCGAAGAAAGGGAAGAAGAGAGAGAAGGAAAGACTACAGCCATTTTGCGTCTTTTGTGAGGGAAGAGGACACTGGGCTCAGGATTGTACTAAGGTAACCGGAACTGCCGCTCGAACTCCGAAATTGAAGCAGTCATCGCGTTGTTTCCTCTGTCTTAAACGAGGCCATCACACAAAGGACTGTAGCAGGAAAGGAAGAGCTTCGTGTTCCCAGTGTGGAAAAGGTCACCATAGAGCGATTTGCAGCAACTTAAATCATTCCCCTGTCGCGAATTGCACAGAAACAACCGCCGTTGGTAAAATAAACGTCACTACTCCGGGATTTACCCATCTCCAGACTGCTAGAATATGGATCTCGGGACCAACGGGTTCGAGTAAGCTGACGAGGTGCGTTCTCGACGGAGGTAGTCAATCCAGTTTCGTCAAAAGTTCTTTGGTCGATGAGCTGGGTCTGGAAGTTATTGGAGACGCATCATTAAAGGTTCACGCGTTTGAAACACCATCCAACACATCACATTCACGTAGGTTCGTTCGGCTGAAGACGAGAGGATTTTGGGACAGTACCCAAGTAACATTGACGGTATTTGAAACCACCCACTCCTTTTCTCACCACCCAGCAGTACCACCCGATATCACGATGACCGGAAAAACGCGGAAACTGCAATTGGCTGACCCTACAGATGATTCAGCTGACCTTCCAATCGAGCTGTTAATCGGAGGAGATCAGTATTGGACAATCGTCAGTGACTCTGCCCCGATACGACTCTCCTCGTCAGTTGTGTTAATTCCATCGAAATTTGGATGGATATTCACCGGAAACCGCTCAGGTGTATCAGCTACTAACACGGTTGTAAACTTCATCGATGCATGTCACTCCATGCCCTGTGACGACTCTCTTCGACGTTTTTGGGATCTGGAGTCCGTTGGGATTGCAGCTGAACAAGACCGAACAATGAGCGCTAAAGACACATCACTTCTAACACAATTTCACGCGTCTTATAGTATTGAGGACCAAAGAAGAGTCGTACGATTGCCACGCAAGGAAACTATGGAACTTGCCAACAACTATCACGTTGCAGAAAAACGATTCCAATCACTGGAAACCCGATTCCGGAAGAACGAAGCCCTGAAACAAACATATACGAACCACATGATGGACTACATAAGGAAAGGCCACGTGGAACTAGCTCCAGAGGAAACCCGTACGGATGAGTTTTATCTTCCTCATCACTTGGTAAAGAAAGAGAAACATGGAACCATTAAATGGAGTATAGTCTTCGACGCATCGTCACACGAAGAAAACACGCGCCCACTCAACGAGACCCTGGAAATGGGACCCAACCTACTCCCCGAACTGTTTGCAGTATTGTTGCGGTTCCGTTCATTCCCGTACGGTGTGATAGGAGACATCAGCCAAGCGTTTCTTCAGTTGTCCCTTCACGAAGAGGATAGAGACTTGACCAGATTCCTGTGGTACCGCGTTGTCGAAGATGAGAGTGGTGCTCAAGTGGCTTCCAACGAGCAAGCGATTTTTCGCTTCACAAGACTCCCATTCGGACTGACTTGCAGCCCATTTCTCCTTTCAGCTACACTGAGAGAACTAGCCACTAGAAACAGATCTCAGTTTCCTTCCGCGGCTTCATTCATAGATGAAAATACATTCATGGACGACATTATCGCAGGTGCCCGAGGAGAAAATGAAGCGATCGCACTCTACTATGAACTCACCTCTCTCATGAAGAAGATAAGTCTACCCATGTCGAAATGGGCCACGAGTTCCCAACAGCTGATCCAGATATGGAAGGCCGAAGGAAGAGAGATCAGCACGGAAACACACGTTCTTGGCGTTCCATGGAACACAGTAACAGACTCGCTCACTATAGATGTTACAGAAATCACAACGCGACTGAAAGATCGCCCCGCTACGAAACGACACCTGCTCCAAGCGACTGCTAGTTTCTACGACCCATTGGGCTTAATGACGCCGGTATCAATACTGGGGAAAATCCTATTTCAGGACACATGGCATAGAGGACTAACATGGGATGAACTCCTACCGCAGGACCTTGCCAGTCGCTGGCAGAGCTGGACCTCAAGTCTACCCCAACTCTCGCAGATCACCGTCCCAAGATGGGCAGGAATGCCCGAACGCGACATCACAGATGTCCATGTGTTCTGCGACGCTTCAGAGCGAGCGTATGGAGCTGTTTTGTATATACGATCTCTCTGCAATGGCACCACATCTGCCCACTTGTTGTGCAGTAAAAGTAGACTTGCGCCAGTCAAGAAGGTGACACTACCACGTTTAGAGTTGCTAGCAGCGGTGATCGGCGTTCGACTCTTGAATTACTGCGCTAAAGCGCTGACCTTCGACACAAGCAGAGGGACCCTGTGGACGGACTCAAGAGTAACCCTAGGATGGATTCAGAATGATCCGAGTCGTTGGAAGACGTTCGTCTGCAACCGCGTGACCGAGATTCAATCCTCTACCACTCCGTCACAATGGAGACATTGTCCAGGCAAGGACAATCCAGCAGATCACTTGTCACGAGGATTGACGGCAGAGAAGATCAAAACTCTTCAGGCCTGGTGGAAATGACCATCATGGCTATCCCTCGACCAATGCCATTGGCCACACAGCTCACCCGTCTCTACGCCCCTCCCTGAAGCAAGAACTCGCGCTCAGGACGTGCTCCAAATTGAATCACCAGACCCAGTAATTGAAGCTACCAGATACAGCTCCTATATCAAACTTCTTCGTGTAACCGCATGGGTTCTTCGCTTCGTACGCCTACTTAGACATGAGGACCAACCAACGGGAGAACTGACAGCAGAAGACATAAATGGAGCCCTCCGCTATTGGATAAAGGTAGTGCAAATGGAATGTTTCCCTGCCGAAATTGCAGCTCTCGAACGGAAGATCCCTCTGCCTGAGAAATCGAAGATCAAATGTTTCAATCCATTTCTCGACAATGGCATACTTCGCCTCGGTGGACGCCTACAATATGCTGCGGTTACAGAGAGTGAACGGCATCCAATCATCATGGAAGGACGACATCATTTCACACAACTGCTAATAAGAGACAAGCACATAGGGCTCCATCATCTCGGAGTACAGATTGTTCTCTCTGATCTCCGAAGCACCTACTGGATCCTTGGTGCTCGCCGTGCCATCAAACACGTCCTTCACCAATGTTTACCCTGCAAGATGGTAAAAAAATGTTGGCGGCCAGGCAATAGAAGCTCCACTGCCCTCCGAACGAGTGACCCCGAGCAAGCCATTCGCTGTCACAGGTATCGACTTCGCGGGCCCGCTGTACGTCAGGGCAGGAACATCAGCCAAAAAGTGTTATATCACCCTCTTTACGTGTGCCACTACACGGGCCCTACATTTGGAATTGAGTGGTGATATGAGCGCCGACAGATTCATGCAAGCACTACAGAGATTCGTCGGTAGGCGCGGTCTGTCACACACTATTTATTCGGACAACGCCCAGACCTTTCACGCGGCTAACAAGGAACTGAGTGGCATTTGGGCTTCACTGTCTGCGGCAAAGACTCACCGCTACCTCTCCGAGCACGGTGTAACTTGGAAATTCATCGCCCCACGCGCGGCTTGGTGGGGAGGATGGTGGGAGAGGATGGTTGGATCGACGAAGCGGTGCCTACGGAAGGTACTTGGACGCTCCAGCATCGACGAAGAAGGACTTCAAACAGTACTGGTCAGCATCGAAGCCGCACTGAATTCTAGACCCTTGACTCGCAATGGAGACACTGGCGATGTGTTGACTCCCGCACACTTCCTTGTGGGAGAGAAACTCACTACAGTTCCATCTGGGCCTGAATCACAAACGGGAGTTCCTGTTCGAGAATTCCGACTGCGTCAACAACTGGTAGACGACTTCTGGAAGCGCTGGAGTAAGGAGTACCTACTGTTGCTGCAGAGCTTCCATCAAGTCCAGCAGCCCAAGAAGAACTCCACGCTGAGGGTAGGCGACGTCGCGCTCCTTCAAAGTGACCTTCAGCCGAGACATCTCTGGAGAAAGGTCCGGATCCACGAGCTGCGTACTGGAAGGGACGGGATTGTAAGGACTGTAATCCTTTCCACAGCAGATGGAAAACAGCTGGCCCGACCCGTTCAGCTGGTCGTACCTCTAGAGGTAGACCAGGGTGGGGATGATGTTGGGAATTGACTTCCAACCGGGCCACAGATGGTGCCACCTCCCAAGCTCCATAGCCATTGACATTATGTTGGACTGCAGTGTGTGTGTGTGTTATATCTGTCCCTCTCTGTTCTTTGTATTTTGTTACTCTGTATTCTGTGGTGTGCAACACAAGATGGCGAGTTTAGAATAGTGACCAGTGTGTGTTATCTGTTTACACCCCCTCTATCCCTCCACAACATATCTACTTTTAATGTTCTATGGTAAATAATAATAATATTATTAATAATAATAATAATAATAATAATAATATTAAGCAGTTCCCAATAGCAACAACTAAAAGCAAAGCACGATGAAAGGATCTTCTAATATAGAGGGGCATTGTGGCGCAGCGGTCAAGCTGTTAGCCTATCACAAAGGTGGACTGGGTTCGATTCCTAGTTAATAATACATGTGAGATTTTCGAAGTGAAATACCGTGTCCTGTGGCTCGGATTCCACCTAAAAAGAAGGTACCGTGACTGCTCATAATCACAAGATTCACTAAAATCTTTTTCCTTCTTCCTTTCTCCCAGTGGAGCCTATCAGGAAGCAATGCAGAGTGGAAGGGTGAGGATCATACCATTTATTATATCAAGCACTGGCGATATACCAATGAGGCTACTGCTGGGGTTAAAAGAACTAGATGTTGACACCAATTGATATAATTCAGTGCAAAAGGAACACATCATTGCGACAACCAGATTAGTTAGAAACGTCATGGTCTATTGTAAATATATTTTTAATGCTGGTGATTATACTCTAATTTCTTATAATCTGTATAGTTGGCATATATTATCCAGATCATGTTTTGATAGTGAAGTAATAATGATAATAATTGTTGTTGCTGGTGGTACAACTCCTCTCAGGTAGCTCAAAATATTTAAATCACACATGATATAAATCACTGGCCCTACTAAACACTAATTTATTTAATTGTTATTTATAGCACACTGAATATAAACTACACTGCATGGCTAACTCTAGAAAACAATGCGACCGCGCACACCGGCTCACATGACAACAGTCATCCCTTGGCAAGGTCATGCGACTCCTGGTCGCCAGGACACGCACCCTTCACATTGAAGAGCCCGACAAGTGCTGCCCCAGAGTCATTATGGAGAATTGTCCAGCACTGAAACGGCACTCAATTTGCGGCCCACCTAATTTGACACAAATTATATACAATAGAAGACTGAAATAAATATACAAACACAAAAAAACAAATATTCCCTGTAGAAGTTCGATGTCCACAGTGGGTAGCTCCAGAAACTAGATGTGAAATAAAGTTATTCACTTGGGAAAGGGCATATCTTCGTCACTGGCCGTTTGTACATTCCCTTAGCTGATAGCACAGAAACATCTCACACGTGGCCATCAGGTCCAGCATGCACCTCCTCGATGACGCCCGTCCACCATGTGAAAGGTGGAAGGTTGTTCTCCTTGATAATTACCAGTGTTCCAATCTCAATGTTGGGTTGGTCGGTGTGCCACTTGGTTCTCTGCTGCTACTGAGAGGGTAGTCACACGACTACCGCTTCCAAATCTACAGCCGACCGTGCTGAACTAGTTGCCATCTAGACAGGTGGGAAGATGAGCTAGCAAGACAGTCTGGTTCAGCGAACGAGCTAAAGGATTCTCCAATTAGAAAATGTCCTGGAGTCAGGAAGGTAAACTGATCATGGCATGTAGAAGCATTTACCAATCTAGCGCCCACCTAATAATCTTGTCTTGATCCCTAAACGTCAGAAGCCCCTTTCGCAGGAGAGAAAGGAAAAATTATCAGCAGGGCTCAAGAGATATTGGGAACGGAAAAGAGCATCGAAGAAGAACTAGTCATAAGCACTCCGTAGTGGGCTTAAATCAATAATAATATTAATACAAGTTTACTCGCTGGAGAATACGTTCTTTCCATCGGGAGTTCCTGAATGTTTGGGAGGATGAAGCAGACTGGGCGACAACAGTTTTCAAGCATTCGGGCAACTCAGGAGTCGTTAGTGCTCTCTCTCTTTCTTCTCACGTTGAAGGTTGTGAATAAACCTGAGCATGTAGGCTTTCACCCGTTGGAGCCTTGACCAGCTGGAGAATCGTTGAATATGTTCTTCCGCGTCAGGGTTGATTGACAGAAAGCATACATTTGCCTTTCGCTGCTCAGGGACTTCAGTTGAGCAGGTAGAAGTTGCCTTCTTCTCTTGCCAAGCTGATGAGGGCTTGTGCAGCCAGTGGAGCCCCGCCCACCATAGCCGCGTCATTCAAAGATGCTATGGTTCAAGTCCTCTTGAGAGGACGTCTGCTGGATTGCCTTGAGATGCAACATCCTTCCAGTCATTATGCAATGAATCTCCTAGTTCCATTCGCGGTGTACGAAGGGGCAATCTCACGACGAAGCAGGATCTGGTGGTGAATTTGGCAAAATGATCTTCACATAGTTTCTCCTCCTTTGACTGGGTATGTGTTCTTATATTTTGCTGGTCCCAGCACCGCTCTACCTGAGAGTGTAATGGGTCAGTTCTGACAAAGAACAACGTATTGTTCCTGCTACTTCGCTCTTCCCTGAATGGGTAGTTATGCAGCCCGCTAGAAACCATCCTAGCACTGAGTTCTCAAGCATGGGATGACCTTTCTGCATTTGCTGGCTGGGTCGTAAGATGCCGAAGAAAACAGCTGTTCCTAAAGAAGTTCAACTTGACGAGGCTGGTTGAACTGAGTCCAAGGTGATGTCTTTAGGCAACTGCCAATGATCGCAGTTTCTTGGCGAGGTAGGAAGCTGACCTGTGATCTTAGGCAGCACGGAGCACACAATAGGCCTTCTGTAATCACTCACCATGGAAGATATGTTTAATTGGCAGATGTGTGAGCACTCGACTACTTTGGTGTTACTAATACCACTGATCGGCATGGCATAGCGGCTCAATTTCATACCCAGACGATCAGGAACTTCCCGAGACATGAAATTCAGCTGAGAACCACTGTCCAATAACGCTTTGCAATCGTGAATTCGACCTGTATTATTCTTGATGTGAACTATAGCCGGTGAAAGAAGAACCTCATGCTGTAGATAAAGTCCTTAGTGAGTAGTACGACTGTTGTGAGGAATGGCTTGATGTGTTACTGTCCTGATGGTTATGCAGTAATATGTGGTGTTTCAAGTTGCAAGTTATACAGTAACCAGCATTACAATTTGATGCCATGTGATCACGCTGCAAGCAATTGTAACAAATTTTGTGATCTTGAACTAACTTGATGCGATCGCTCACTGCCATTTCTTTGAATTTTCGACATATTGACAAAGTGCGTTGTTCATTACATGATTCACATCCGGGAGAAGTTGACATGTATGAGCGATGCAGACTCTTTGAGGCTGCGCTGATTTTATTCGCATCATCTGTTGGTGGCTTGTGTGAGGCAACAATCTCTAATGTTTGACAATTGCTCTCCAAGAATGAAACAAGATCTTTCAAGCTGGAACATGTATCGCCTTACGTCTTGTTTTCCCATTGCTTTCACAAGCCTAGACCAATGCGTTCTAGAACCAAGTGTAGTAGGAGGACATCATGCAATGGGGTCTCAATATGCAGGGCTTCAATGGCATTTGGGTTGTTGCTCAACTGATTGATGAGTAGCCGTAAGTCTCTGGGTGATTCTGTTTTTTATGGGAGGCAGAGACAGCAATTCTTTGACATGGAGATCTAAAATGAGCATAAGGTTGTGATACCGGTTGCAAATTAAATTCCATGCCACCTTGAAATTGTCCTATGTAACTGGAAGTTTTCAATTAGTTTGTGTGGCTCGTCTGATACACACGATAATAAATAATAATAGCGTTGTGTGTCGGTCAGAGACCCGTTGTGGATGATTAAAGATTAAAATGTGTCATGAAAATGCATAAAGTAAATAAATTTAGGAAGTACGATTGTCGGTAATTTAAGATTATGGCTCGTGGTAGACAGTTCCTCGAATGTTTCCTTGTCTACGTCGTGTGCAACATCGTCATCATTAACTTCCAACTAATCTTGGACTTTGAAAGAAGAACCTCATGTTGAAGACTCAAACAACAGCGACTGGATATTTGTAGTGTCTTCATCATCATTTCAACCTAATCATGAATTGCATGTCACATAATTTAAGGGCCTGCACCGTTCTTCCTCGGAAGTTACACATTCTTCTTATTATTATTGTTATTACTCCAAACCTAAGGATCTCCCGTTGCCGTTTCTCCCGCCTGAGAAAATTTTAAGATATTTATAGTACTTAGCCCTGTGAAATAATGAAAATAAATATTCAAGAAATATCCCCGGTCATACTTTGACGCCTCATTTGTCACAGAACTGGAGATATGCTTTTGCTGTGTCATGAATGTTAATGCTCCCCTTGTAACAATAATAACGAAGGCTGTCAGTCTCGCAGAAAGACGATTTGTTTGTTGATGTTGTTGTGGATCCTACAACAATAACACTTGTTAATTCACATTAGTGGCTTGGACCATCTTAGTTATGATCCCCGTGCAATCAGATGTTTGCGTAGTGGCTGGCATTCTTGACTGTCACCGTGGAGGCCCGGGGTCGATTCCCGACTCTGCCAGGAAGTTTATTTCTGTTCTGAGGGCTGGGACGTGGTACACTAAGACTCGTGAGGCAAAACTGAGAAGAGGCATGTTCGATTCCTACCTCATTCATCCTGGAAGTGGTTTTCCATGGTTTCCCACTTCTACTCCAGGCAAATGCGGGAATGGTACCTAACTTATGGCCACGGCCACTTCCTACCCAAATCCTAACTCAATTATGAATACACACACTATTACAGACATCACAATGACACAGGTTATCATACAAATTCTACACACACCCAAGTACACGGGGCTACATGATCACGAAGTCGTTAAGACCCTAAAAATCAATAACAACAAACAACGCACTTGGATATGTATGGAATTTTACTGGCAACCTTTTTTTCTGTGACAACTTGATCAGTGTGAGTAGTGTATTAGGAATAGCAGTGTGTTAGGTATCCCGGGATTTAAAATAAGGTATTAACCCAGCATCTGCCGGAGGAAATGTAGGGAGAAATAACATTCAGAATAGCCACTGTCAGTTCCGGGATTCGAACCTTGATCTCCGGACTTGCTGCAGCTTCCTATCGCATTCAAGTTAGTTATTTAGGTTTTATGGGGCGGAACTATGAGGTCATCTGCCCCTCAACCAAGATTAAAGTATTTGAATGTGAAATAGAATGACAAATTTAGAGATGGACACACCAAAATATGAAAAGAGCAAAAATTAATAAAACCAAAAAAACTAATAACAATATTATAACAATAACCAAATTATGGAAAAAGAAAAATCAGAATTTTGAAGAAACGATAGCCTTTGAGTCAATATTCTCTTGTAAATTTAGATTGCTGGCCCTAACCCAATCTTACTTATAAAGCGGATGACGAGATCAGCAGCCACGACGTCATCGGCTAATATAAGTTTGAGCGTCATCTGCATTCAAGGTTTCTTCGTATGTCACCAAGATCAACACACTCATCACAGGTGAGTGCCGTAGGGCCATTTTCACCAACGTCAATTATCTCTAAATGCATCATTAATTGCTATTTAACTTTGCAAGAGCATTTTATCAAACAGAAACTCTCGTTAACTTACCACTAACAAGGACTTACGTTAAATGGCCAAATGTGACCACTAAACTCTCTAAAGGATCATTATAGTGGATGGAAACAGTTGAACGCTACCTCGGGCATCCCTCAATGGCAGTTTGTTTCCGAGTTTAACACGATCTTTCATCCTTATGAAATAAAATATATTTATGACAGTAAAATTATTAGAGACCATGCATGCAGGTTTTATACAGTACCAAGAAAGAAGAATACTAAAATAAAACAAGATGTTCAGTAAAGAACATATAGCCTAGTTTCTCCTAAATGCATGGGTATTGTTATAACTCTTTGTCCTTTTCAAGGAGTATAATTGAATGTTGGTTGTAGTATCTTGTTGAAATACAACGTGTTATACGGATATTAAACATGAATATGAGGTGCCCTTTGCTCGTGCTAACTCTGTACAAAATGTCATTCAATTCGGTTTCACTATTGAGCTGATGACCTTGTAGTTCAGTCAAAAGATGCATTTCCACAAAAAGGTATGTTGTTGAAAAATTTGGTAGAGATCAAATGATTAGGTTGGTCGTAATTTGATTTAAGCTTATCACATTTGGATGGCCTCCATTCCGTTTTCGTCAAGATGGCGGCGATATAAAACATGACACAGAGGTGTCCTTTGCTAGTGCTACATCTGCACCAAATTTCGTTCAATTCGTTTTTACCGTGTTTGAATTGATAGGGGGAATCGATCTGCACACATACATGGCCACCATATGCAAACTATTGGACTGATGACCGTGTAGCTTGGTCAAATAACGCTTCTGAAATAAAGGTATGTTGTTGCAAAACTTAGTTGAGATCAGATGATTAGGTTGGTCGTAATTTGATTTTAGCTTTTAACATTTGGGTGGCCGCCATTACGTCTTCGTCAAGATAGTGGCTATATAAAACATGACACTGAGGTGTCCTTTGTTAGTGCTTCCGCAGTACCAAATTTCGTTCAATTCGGTTCCAGCGTGTTCGAATTGGTAGGGGGGGGGGGGGGAGACAGACATTCAGAGTATACACACAGACTCACACACAGACACACACACAATTTTTGGCCCTGTGTAGATCTCATAAGTCTACTATCATTTTTTGCAAAAATCGAAAATAGGCCAAAAAGCATATCGTAAGTGGAATTCGAACTCATTCCAACTTTGCATAATAAAGTCAGAATCCACAACGCAACCGCTTACGCTACGAAGGTAATTGTACAATTTATACACAAAACTACCAGGTCTCCTAAATACTTTGTTCACATCATTTTAAGCTTTGCTACGAATAAGGTCTTCTGTATTTCCGTTTCTTTATAATTATGTTTCAGAAAATCTTAAGGAAGCATCGCAATCAATGGCGAGTGCTACCCGCTTCTTGATCTGTCCGCCATGTTTCTCCGAGATGAAACCGAGTGCACGCATGCGCGAGAGCTGTAAAGTGCATTTAAGTAATTAGGAACCCGAATGACCTCATGAAATGCATCAACGATAATCACGTATTTAGAGCGGCTTCGGTGGCGTAGTCGGTAGCATGCAGAACTGCTGTGTCGGAACCCGGCCGAAGTTGTCAGATTTTTTAAGAGGGGAAATAAAGCCGGCGGTCCCATGTCATAGATTTATGGCATGTAAAAGATCCTCCCACAGACTAAACTTGTATGGAGCTAAATTGCTAGGTTAGATTTCGTTGTAACGCTCTATCAAAGTTCCAACGTTTACCACTAGGTATCATTGATATCTGGTAGCGAGTTGGAACTATTTGAAATTGAACGGAACTTGTAGCTCACCCTAGTGGTGTCCGCTTGAAGCAGCTACAGCCTCTGGCGTGCCGAACATGTCCTTGGACACTCCCGGCACAAAAGTCATACGCTAAATAATTAATCCCGTATTTAGGTTAACTAGTGATATTACCTACCTATTCGTTAGCAAAGAATTGGCGATAACGTGCCTGAACAATCTATACTGTGGCTATACTGTGGAGTTCAATGAGAACAGAGGAAAAGTCTATTGTTTGAACATTTTCAACTAATTATCGCACCTAGTGTTGAGGAATGTGCACAGTTAATAACCGTAAAACAAAACCATTGCTCTTTGATATAGTAACCTACTTTGTAACATTCAGTGGAATTGAGATTAATGAACGTGTAAAATTTAATTTGCGGCAGCTCGCTAAACTGATCATCAATTCGAGTTTATTACGGGTACTGTGTCGGTTACATTGAACTATTGACATGGTGACATGCAGCTAATGGAAATATGAAAGACTATGTTGTTTAATTAGATTCAGGGAAATATGCGTAGGATTATTCCTTATTAATTCTGTTTTCTGACGATCGAGGTAGAGGTGAGATGAGTTTCTATGTTTAATGGTCGAATCCTCTTCCAGAACTCACCAAGTTGGATTGGATTCAATTCCAGGTCAATGCATGAGAAATTTATGAAGCGAAATTCTATGTCTTGTGGTTCGGATTCCATGGAGAACAGAGGTCGTGTGGCTCATGATCGCAAGATTAACGGTCTCGTAAATTAACAAGCTTCCTTTAATCCTCATTAAATCAACCTCACAGTGGGGACGTTATGTGAAATGATATGAAGAGTTGAGAATAAACTGGGAAAGGAGTCGGAAAAATGTGGCCGTGCTTTAAGGGAGAATACTTGTTGTTATTGTTGTTGTTGTTTATTCTCAGAGGGGCTTTGCAATATCGTGGTCCTTTAGCCCCGTGTACTTAAGTGGGTGTAAATTTGTCTGATGACCTGTGTTATAGTGGAGTCTGTAGAAGTGAGAGTTTTTGTAATGCAGTTGGGAATTGAAAAGGAGGCGTCAGAGGTCCTAAAGGGCTACGGAATGTAATATAATGCCCTTGCTATTTATAAAATTTGAATTAAAGCTATCTTATTCTTTGATCGAAGAAAGAGAACGTCTAAAATCACAAGCCATAGAAAACGAACACAAAAAGCTGGAATATGCGGAAGTCAATAAAAGGGAAATCCGAAGAGTCATCACAGAACACAACAAAGAAATCATGGATACCACAAAATCAATAAAGAAGATTAGAAAAGAATTAACTCCATGCAAACATTGGATGCTGGGAGTTAAAGACAACAACGAAAAAAGACAAGCCTCAAGAGAAGAGATAATGACGCAAGCGACAGAGTTCTATAGAACACTATACTCAAGTAACTCTCAAGGATCCAACTTGCATCAGGACCAGAATACATCAGAAGAAAACCTAGAGGAAGAAACACCTCCAATACTACCCAGTGAAGTAAGAGCAGCCATTCGACAAACGAAAACCGAACAAGTAGTTCCGTGAAGAACTATACAGCCTATTTTCATTTATCCTGCTCATGTTAATTGTCTCTATCAACATACAAAATTTCAGTTTAATTGCTGTAACAGATTCGTAGATATTGAGAACCGTCTAAATATTTCAGATGGTCGCCAGGTTGGATTTTTATTATTGTACTGTTACATTAAGATTATTGTGTACGTGTGGCATTCAAACTTCAATCGCATGATTAGAACACAAGAAGTAAAAACGAGATTTTAAAGTTACGCACAGCAGCCATCTTGTGATTATGCAAACAATTTAAATAAATTAGATGCCAGTGGATCAACATTTGTATAAGCATTTAACGTGCAACGTTTCACGGCACTCGGATAGTTAATACGCGAGAAACGTCCATTTAAATATTTATACTTCGCGTCGCCGCCATGTTGGATTTGTGCTCACCAGGTTACTGAAAGTCCTATAGGTGAACATATGTTCATAGTCTCTATGAACAAAAAAAATTCAGTTTGGTTGCTGTAAAAGATTCATAGATATTGAGAACCGTCTAAATATTTCGGAAGCTCGCCATTTAGGATTGTTATATGTATAGGCCCTAGAGTTATGTACCATTCAAGGACAATTTATTGCCTAGGTTCATTATTCAAACTTTCACTTCGATCGCTTGATTATGACACAAGAAATAAAAACTTAATTTTAAAATTTCGGTTGGTCGCCATGTTCGTTTTGTACTTACAGGTTTATGAAATATACATAGATAAATTTGTATCAGTACCCTTTATCACCGTACAAAATTGCAGGGTGATATCTGTTATAGTTTCGGAGATATAGAATGTCAGTGAAATATTTCGCACAGCCGCCATTTTGAGGTTATGTAAAAAATTGAACTAAATTAGACTCCAGTGCATTACAATGTGTATAAACATTTGCTGTACCAAGTTTCATTACGTTTGGATAGTTAAATCGCGAGAAAAGTCTATTTAAAAGTCTCAAATTCGCTTGACCGCCATGTTGGTTGTGTAGTCACCAGGTCTTTGAAAGTCTCATCGGTGAACTTCTAGTAGTGCCCTTTATCACCGTACACAATTTCAGCGCGATATCGGTAATAGTTTCGGAGATATTGAATGGTAGTGAAATATTTCGCACAGCCGCCATGTTGGATTGGTGAGACGTAACAATATTTGAAGGGCACGGTCGAGGTCGCCGGGAATAGTGCTATGAACTTACCGGGTGTCATTGAAATCGCTCCAGCCGTTTAGATTTCATTAGGGACACACACACACACACCTCTCTCACACACACACACACACACGCACACATACACGGACAAAAGGTGATTTCATAAGCCTATTTTTTCAAAATTGAAAATAGGCTAAAAATGCCCAGGTGAAGATGGAATTTACAATGAATTTCTAAAATGAGGTGAAGAAGACCTAATCCCAGTCATCACAACATTATTTAATACAATACTTACATCAGAAGACATACCAATGGAGTGGAAACAAAGCATTATCATACTTCTACACAAAAAGGGAGCCAACGACGACATAAACAACTACAGACCGATCAACCTAATTGTAAACCTCTACAAGCTATTTATGAAGATCCTAACCAATAGAATGACAAAGGCACTGGACGAACAGCAACCGATAGAGCAAGCAGGATTCAGAAAGAGTTTCAGTACATCAGACCACCTGCAAACAATAAATCAACTCATGGAGAAAGTTCAGGAATTTAATCTAGAGGTGTATATAGGATTTGTGGATTACAACAAAGCATTTGACTCCGTAGTACAGGAAAGCGTCTTAGAAGCACTGGAAAAACAAGGCATCCCAAACAAATTCGTTAGACTCCTAGGCAAACTCTACGACGGTAACCAGGCCAGAATAAAGACAGAAAGAGAAGGATGTAACATCATGATAGAAAGGGGAGTTTTTTTTTTTTTTTTTTTGTCGTGTAGCCTCCTCAGAGGCCGAGTGCAGGTCTTTCTATTCGACGCCCGTGGGCGACCTGCGCGTCGGGATGGAATGGATAAAGATGAATGAAACTGGGCAAGGATGTGGAAGGAATCGGCCGTGGCCTATCAGAAGGTACCGTCCCAGCATTTGCCTGGTGTTGAAAATGGGAAACCACGGAAAACCATTTCAAGGACGGCCGACGGTGGGGCTCGAACCCACGCGTCTACCGAGTCAGCAGAGGGCTTGGTCCCATGACCTAATGCTGCGCTTTAACCAGCTGAGCCACTGCTGTCGGAAAGGGGAGTAAAACAGGGAGACCCCCTCTCACAAAAATTATTCACCTGTTTGCTGGAAAATCAGTTTAGAAAACTAGACTGGGAAGCAAAATATGGCATCAGAATTGATGGGACAAGACTAACACATTTACGGTTCGCAGACGACATTGTTTTGGTGGCTGAATCAGCGAAAGAGCTGGAACAAATGATAAAAGAATTAGACAAAACAAATAAAGAAGTGGGCCTTACAATGAACCCGAAGAAAACGAAGCTGATGACCAATGCGTTAGAAGCCCCAATTAATGTGAACGGAGAAACACTGGAATATGTTGAAGAATATGTATATCTCGGTCAGAACATGTCATTTTCAAGTCGTTCAGAGAAAGAGGTCAAACGAAGAATAGGACAAGCATGGAAGAGCTTTTGGTCCCTAAAGTTTATACTGGCGGACAAGACCCAAAAACTCACTTTAAAGGCTGAAGTTCTGGAAAAATGCGTGATACCGGTGTTTCTATATGGTTGCCAAACTTGGGCATTAACATCGAAACAAAGACAAATGATCCAGAGATGTCAACGGAAAATGGAAAGTAAGATACTTCATGTCTCATTGAGAGATAGAATACGGAACGAAGATTTAAGAAGGAGAACCGGCATGAAAGACGCTATGACATCAGCAGACCAGCTCAAATGGAGATGGGGTGGACATGTAGCGAGATTAGATCCTAACCGATGGACGTACAAAATGACGATGTGGGACCCAAAAACAGGAAGACGAAACGTTGGGAGTCAAAGAATCAGATGGGCAGACTGGTTCGTAAAATGGGGAGGAAGACAATGGACAAGAACAGCTAAGATGAGGCAGGAGTGGAAAGACATAGGGAGACTCGCATGCATTGACCAATAAAACAACGCATCAACTAGAAAGACACCGTTCAGTGGACATGCAGCAAAGCGGTACATATCTCTGGTGTGCAATAAAGGCTTCTGACAGAGCGGTGATCTCAAGAAGCACAGCGTTGTTCATACTGGAGTGAAGGAATACACTTGTAGCACAAAAGTCATTTGCACGGCGGACAGAGCTAATGGAACATTTTGTCGTTCACTCAAGGAAGAGACCGCATTGTCTGTTTGTTGCCCCCAAAGCGATTCAGCTCGCGCTCTAAATTTGAGGAAACATCATCGTGTTCACTAGGGAAGAAATAACCTTACTGCATCACCTGTTACAAGGAATTCAAAAGGTTCGACTATCTTGTGAAACACTTGTTAATTCGTTCCGGGACCACATGTGCACAACATAGTGAATGATTTGTGGGATGTTAAAGAACGTGTATAGGTATCTGCATCCAAACTAGATGATAAAACTCCACCCGTAAGGTTTTGTATTGCATTTTAAAAAGACCTTCTAATTGAAACGGTTCAATATACGTAGATTTTACTAAAGAGTGAAGACTTGGCAGTTTCTGTCATTGTTCAAGTGCTTAGACAGAGTAAGCTTTGTGCTTGGTGGCAATGGGAAGCTCCCAGATATTGGTTGATGGCTATTATGATTTTCGTAATACTAAAGGATATTTGAGGCCTTGATATCGCCAGACTCAGAAATGAAGATTGTTTGAAGCGAATGTTATATCAGCGTAATATAATTTACTTAATATTTAATCAGCTGCACATCTATATAGAAGGCCCAATCAGAAAGAATAACCCCGAATGCTCCTCAGGACTTGCTCACCTGATGAGTTAAAACTGAGCAATTCCCTGCCAAGCAGGAGGCCATAGCCCTTATGGGATTTGTAAGGCTATTTATTATTATTATTATTATTATTATTATTATTATTATTCTCAAACAAGAAGTTCCGTGACGAACAAAAGAGCCTACTTTGCATGCCAATGATTATTCTACAGTATGTGAACCTATCTAGAATAATGACGAAATTAAGTTGGTATTATCGAAATGTCTAATTAGTTCGAAATATTGCTGATATAATGTAGCCTAATAGAGCACTACAGTTGGCAGCCCTGGTGACTGAATATATTCATAGTTACATCTCTTATGGTACAGAATACAAAATTTGGTTGAAGTCCAATGGACGTTACATGCAGTTAGACATTGGATCGTCTCAGCACGCGTAAAAGCATGTTGGCAACAATGTCATGCGTGTGATGGTTAGAAATAATTGGAAATATTATGATATATTGTTGTGCCAATTTTGGATGAAATCCGTTTGTTAGTATAGAAATTACATGTATTTTAAAATTGGACCTATCAGCAATCATAGAATCATATTGGCAGCACTGAATTATATCATTTACTCCAAATTAATCTAGAGTGTCAGGTACTATACGTGTGCAAAGTATAGAGATGTTGGCTTGCATACTTTCTGATATATTGATATTAGGGTAAGAAAATATAGACACCATTTATTAACAGTAGGCAGCCCTGATTGATCTTAAGAATACTTATAGTAATATCTGTTATGTTACACATAGCACATACGAAATTTGGTTCAAATCCAACTGATAGTATAGAAGTTACATGAAAATGGGTCTTATCAGCAGGAATAGAATCATGTTGGCAGCACTGACTTATATGAATTACTCCAAATTAATCTAAAATGTCAGGTACTATACGTGTGCATAGTTTAAAGCTGTCGGCTTGCATACTATCAGATATATTGGTATTTGGATGAAGAAAATAAAGAGAGCAATTATTAACAGTTGGCAGCCCTGATGGCTCTTAAGAAAACACTCAGTCATATCTGTTTATGTACACATATTACATACCAAATTTGGTTGAAATACAATTAATAATGTAGATGTTATATGCATTAAAAAATTGGACCTATCAGAAGCCTTAAAATTATTTTGTCAACACTGTCATGTATGGCCTCCTGGAAATTAAACTAAAATAGTATTATCTACATGTGTGCCAATTTTGGAATAGCTTCCATGCATACCATCCATGATATCCTACATGGATCTCAAATTTTTATTGCGGTGTTTAAGCAGTTGGTAGCACTGACATCATTTTCAAATATGGGCTTGAGATATTCCGGTAACATCTTTACTCATACTAATTTGGTTTCGATTGCTGCAGCCGTTAAGGAGTTGATAAGGGGGGGGGGGGGGAACACACACAGCCAGACAGACAGACGGACAGACAGACAGAAGGACAGACACACATTTTCCCGGATCGATCTCATAAGTCTACTTTTTCCTCATTTTTTCAAAATGTGAAAAGTAGGCTAAAAATATTTATAGCCGCATCTGTGGCGTAGTCGGTAGAAAGCTGAAGTGCTATGCGCAAAATCACGGGTTCAAACCTAACCGAAGTCGTCGGATTTTTAAGTGCGTTAAAATCCTTCAGTATGCCTTCCTTCAGAGGGGAAGGAAAGCCGGCGGGCCCATTTCATTGATTAATGCCATGTTAAAGAACCTACCACTGAAATTTGTAGTGTGAAGCCAAAATGTGTAGGTTATTTGATTAGAAACGCTCTGTCATGTTCCAAAGTAGTCTGTAGTTCCATCGAGGGAAAAACAACACTGTTGAGTATCGTTTGCAGGATATGCTTGCAGTGCATTAATACCATACGGATGCAGCAGAGAAATATCGACCTTCCTGCTCACAACGCTAGTTGGGCTGCATAAAACAATATTAACTTATTAGGGGCAGCTGATTCACCTGGTATATAAAATGCTTAGATGTATGTTCCACAAAACTCAAGATCATAAACCAGAGGGAGTTAGAAGGTGATATTTGTTCCAAATTGTCCCTAATCGTCTTGATAGTGCAGGACACATCTAGCATTTCTTAAAAAGTCCACGGAAATGTACGTATTTGTTTATAAAGTGTATTTAAACAAATAAACAAGATGGTAGTTACTGTCATATCTGTGTCACGTCGAGTCCGCATAGCAATAGAGCCTGGTTGGTTGGTTCTTAAGTTTAGGGGCTGCGACAACGCGGTCATGTAGCCCCGTGTACTTTGGGTGTTTGTAGAATCTGTCTGATAACCGGTGTCAATTTTGATGACTGTATTAGTGTGTGATATTTGTTTTTTAATTCAAGTAAGGACTGCAGACTTTTTGAATTTTTCAAATAGTTCCTACTTTTGCCGCCAAACGCCACCGTCAACGACTACTAGTACAGAACTTAGCTACCAGACGCCGCCACAGTCGGCTCTTGGCAACGAACGTAGGAAACTAAGAGCGTTGTTTACATTCTTAACCTCTACAATTTAGTTTCACACAGGTGTAATTAGTGGAAGGTTCTTAACATGCCATAAATCTATGACATGGGACCACCAGCTTTACTTTCCCTCCGCAGGAAGGCATACTGAGGGATTTTTAACGCTCTTAAAAAATCCGACGACTTCGGTCGAATTTGAACCCGCGATCTTGGGCCACCGACTACGCCACCGAAGCCGCCTAGCAATAGAGCCTAGCTAGTGGTTTATAGACGTGCGAGAGTTCTCGCATGAGTTCGTTAGTTCCTCTAATTTGATGACGTCTAACATTTCTCAGTGTTTTGCCAAACAGGCAGTCTCCCAGGACATGCGCTAGGGTTTCCTGCTCTCTGCGGCAGATGGTAGCGTCCTGGGCTGGGACCTAACCATAATACGAATTGCGGAAATGTTAGCTGTCATTCGGTAGTTTTTTTCCACTCAGAACATAACAGCCCACGGTGATCGCTGATCCAATTACTCGCTCTCCACTCTATACCGGATGATTCAGCAGCCCCTTCGAAAATCGGTTCCTGTAACCCAACTGACACGTGTTGGCAGGAAAGTCGATATTTCTCTGCCTCCATCCCGTATGGCACTAACGCACTGCAAGCATATCCCGCCAACAATACTGAACACTATTAGTTTTAGTCTGTATTCACATCAAGGAAATTATAAAAAGGCTGAGTATCATAATGCGGGTGGAGCCTCCGTGGCTTCGGCGGCAGCACGCCGGCCTCTCACCGCTGGGTCCGAGGTTCAAATCCCGGTCACTCCATGTGAGATTTGTGCTGGACAAAGTGGAGGCAGACAGGTTTTTCTCCGGGTACTCCAGTTTTCCGTGTCACAATTTCATTCCAGCAACACTCTCCCCTATCATTTCATTTCATCTGTCATTCATTAAAATCATTGCCCCAGGGGAGTGTGACAGACTTCGGCAGCCGGCACAGTTCATATCCTCGCCAATAGATTGGGTCTTCATTCATTCCATTCCCTGACCCGGTCAGTCGACTGGAAGCAGGCCGTGGATTTTAATTTCCATCATATGCGGGATATGCTTGCAGTGCATACGGGATGCAGGCAGAGAATTATACACCTACCTGCCAACACGCGTTAGTTGGGTTGCATCATGCGATATTGGATGGGGCTGCTGAATCACCAGGTATACAGTAATGTTGTTGTGAATTCACTTGAGGGGCTTGCTACATCTTTGTCATTAGCCGCATGTAGTATGGTGTGTGTTGAATCTGTCTCATAACCTGTGTTTCTGTGATGACTGTAGTAGAGTGTGTAACTGTGTTATGAACAGGGATGGAGTAGTTGCCGCGGGACTTGAAATAAGGTACTATCCCGGCATTTGCCAGGAGGGAGTGTGGTGAAACCTGGGTAAAATCACAATCAAGTTAGCCGCTGTCAGTGCCGGGAATTGAACTTGCGATCTCCGGACTTGTTGCAGCTGCCACGTGGTCATTTTGAACGTTTTAATGAGCACGGCTACGCTGCGGAAATATTTATTAGGTACATGGCTAATTTGTGGGAACTCAGGCTCTGGTATGAAAGGTCTCGGATTCGGTTCCCGGTCGAGCCTGGTAGCTCTGAGAGTGTATTTTTAACTTATTTGAAGCAGGGTTTCGATACATGACGTCTTCATCACATCACGACGCACTTGTTGCCCACGGGTGTTAAATGGAAGAAACCACCTACACTTAAACTCTCCGAAAGTCACATGCCATTACTGATAGACATCGCATGTCCCAACACACAAAACATCCAAACAACAGTTGCTGCTAAAATACACGGGTCTGGTAATTTAGATAAAGCAAATGTGGAACTACAATCCCAATACCTGCTCCTGTACTACTGTTATACCCAAAATCTTCCACAGTAACATATCTGTACTGAATCTGCATCCGATTATATGCAGGGTGTTCCAAAAACACCGACAAGTCTTAGTATGATGTGCGGGAAGGCAAACTAATGGGTTTTCAAGCAGGAACCCATATACAGAAACGGCCGGCTTGGACGCTGTAGCACATCGAAGTGTGGGAGGTGTGTGCGTTCTATGGTCATCAATTGAATTGACATGAGTAACTCATGGATCTCCTTACAAATGGGGTTCGAATTATGTACCTCAGAGTCATTGCAGATCCTACGTTGGCCGTGCTGAGTCGCACGCACATGGACCAATACTTGCGGTTGTCTTTGAAAGATGACAATCGCTCCGTGGACTTAAGTATTAAGGTCCTCCGCTGACATAACAGGAGAGGCATACACCATACTCTTCATAATAACCCACAGCAAGTAGTAGAGAGGTGTCAAATATGGCGACCATGTTGGCCATGGAACCGATCCACCTCGACCTATCCATCGATTGGGTTATGTGACGTTTAGGTGATTCCGGACATTCACATCAAAGTGTGCTGGAGCTCCGTCCTGTTGCAGCCACATTACCTGCCGATCATTTAGTGGCACTTCCTCCAAAAGGTTGGGCAAAACATCTCGTATAATTAATGTGAGGTAGATTTGCTCTGTCAGTATGTTGGGCACTAGATAAGGTTCAATGAGATGGTCACTAATGATCCTAGCTCACTTGTTAATACCCAACCTGTGTTGATGGTTCCGAATTACGTGCGCACGCGGATTTTCGCCCGCCAAAGTGTCACAACCGTTCTCAGAATATGACACTCTCCAGCGCACACACCATACGTTTCCGGACAGGGGATCCCTCTTAAAAAACGATCTGTCTGCTTTCCCGCATATCATACTAAGCCTTGTCTGTGTTTTTAGTGACGCCCTGTTAAGCACATGCCAAATCACGAGAGAGTTTCTAAGAAAACACACTGGTCGGCCACTCAGCATGACACGAAGATTATTCCGTTGTCTTCTTAGCTCATTTATGAAATGAAGGAGACTCATGAAATGAATGTAAAGTGAGCTTATTGTTCAATGTAGTTTACGTGCAGAGTATTTCAGTAGCCTACATGTGGTTCCTTGCTAAGGTCGAACCAGGCTCTACCTAAAAATGGAACTGGTCAAAGGCATGATAATGATACGATTAATAATAATAATAATAATAATATATCTCGGAAAAATTAACGGCGCCGTTTTAAGAGATAATTTCTGGCAAAAGAACCCACAGAATAATTATACAGAAGTACTGAATCCATCGCGACACTCATCAGAAAACGCAGAGTTAAGTTCTTTACACATATCACCAGAATTAACGACACCATACTGACTAAAAGAATATTCAACATAATTTCTACGTCGAAATTGGGTACTTCTTAGTACAAAGAAACTATGGAAAAATTGCAATTACATATCACCATAGAAGACATTCACGACAGCAGCATTTGTATAGAAAGAATCAGAAACCAGAAATTTTAATTTAGATCACAACCCAATAGAAATAGACGTAAATGGACACATGTTGAGAAGAAGGCTCACCGTGAACGGATGAAAGGTTTTTGGGAAGATAAAAAGAAGAAAAGAGCCACCATTAAAAGCTAGATTTTTGTGTTTTAGGGCTCTCTTTAAAGGTGAATGTACGCAAATAATAATAATTTTTGTTTGTTTCTTTTTAGAGGAAGAAATGCGTTTACGCACAAAGTGTCGGGCTCCTGAGTGGCAGACTACCGACTAAAACTCCCCCGTTACTTCTGGAACCTAGCCTAGAACCGTTTAACACATTACTTCAGGCTAGGACCATATACTAGGACACTTTTCCTCAACTAACTTTTTCTTTATACTGTTCACTGATTAACAAGAGATCACTTTGCTTCTCTGCAACTAGCTGATACAGCAGATCATCGGCTGTTTTACTTCTATGTAGATTGGCTTCAAGTACACAAATCATTTAAACCTCAGAGCCTTTTCTTTGTCCAAAGCCTCCCTGAAGACCTTACACTGGCTAGATCCCACAGCATGTACTAAATACTCTTTGTCAAAACCTCGTTCTTCACAAAGAACACATTTCTTCGAGGCCTAACATCCTCTAGCTTTGTGATCAGTCCCTCCGAAATTGTAGCAAAGTTTACTTCGATCAGTGCCTTTGCACTTGCTAGCCACATGTCCATACTCCAGACATCTGTAACAGCGAGATAACATGATCCTCCGTCTAATCCTGCAATTGACCCATCCTACTTGAATATGATCTTGCTTCAGGAGTACATCTGCATCACTAGTTGTTAATGTGACAACAGCCATCTTCACTTCCCTCGTATTCGTCCTCGTAACCAGCACCTTGGTATCTGGAGAGAACTCTGGAATAGTTCTCTGGATAGCTTTCATGACCCCTTCGGAAGTAGTTAGAGCATCAAGGTCTTTCAGTGCAGTAGTTGTCTTCGCTTCAAGCCTACGGACTGTAGCATTAGATCCCAAAACATCTCGTAGAGAATTACTAAAAGCTGCATTGTCCCTGGAATTTGCTCCCATCTCGACAAGGACGTCTCCCTCTTTAGTTTGTCGAATGGACCGGACTTCGGTTCCTGTATCATTAGGGATTGCTTTTTGGTGAATCTCCTTCAGAATATTGGCATATGATTTACCTTCAGCTGGTCTGATCATAATAACAATAATAATAATAATAATAATAACAGTAACATGGAAATACACGAGGGAACGACCTGTTCTTTCGGTTCCATGGATAGACCACCACTACTCAGTAGCTGATAATTCCAACACACTAGTATGTACAGCGCATGCGTCTAGCCCAATCTGGCATCACACTACAGTAGATCCTGGCGCTACATGTTGGCTCTGTTAAAAGCCAAATGCTTTTCTCTAGAATTCAGTATTACTTTTTGGCCTACTTCATTCACTTTCCCTGTCAATCTACAGCAAGTTGGCTTCATTGTGCGGAATGGGAATAATCTATCCCCTTTCGTATTGCCCTTACTTTCAAAGAAAAATAACATCCACGGCTTTCCAATCCATATCCCCAGAGGGCAGAGAGTCAATATTTGTGTCAGAATTGATGTATGCAGATGAGAAAGCTTCCAGTTTGGTTCTTCAACAAAAATAAAGTCTGATTGAAACCCAGTCCGTAAAGTTTTCAGCCAGTATCACAGCCTGAATATCATTTCATATGCGTAGATCGAATGCGAGTTTGTTATCATATTCGACACGCATAATATGTTAATATACACAAGTATCTGAATTCATGAGATACTTCCCCAGCCACGTGGCCAAGTCACGTCTGTAATGGGCGGATGGGAGTTTTGAAATCTGACGTTTGAATCTTGACACTGGCATTTCCATGGAATTCTTTACAATTCTTACAGACAAATATCAGAATTGAATGTTATTTCTAGTCCCTATTGGCCGGCTTCGGTGGCGTAGTTGGTAGTATGCTGAGCTTCTATGCCCATGATCGCGGGTTCAAACCCGGCCGAAGTCGTCGGATGTTTCAAGAGCGTTAAAAATCCCTCAGAATGCCTTCTTTTGGAGGGGAAGTAAAGCCGGCGGTCCCATGTCATAGATTTATGGCATGTTAAAGAACCTTCCACTAATGACACCTGTGTGAAGATAATTTAGGTTAAAAATGTAAACAACGCTCAGGTTCCTACGTGGTGTCTAGTAGCCAAATTCTGAACTAGTAGTCGTTGACGGTGGCGTTTGGCGGCAAAAGTTGAAACTACTTGAAAAATTCAAAGTCTGCAGTCTATACTTGAATTAAGAAAGAGATAACACACACTAATACAGGCATCTCAATTAACACCGGTTATCAGACAGATTCTACACACACGCAAGGTGTTGTCGCAGCCCCTAAACTGAGGAACCAACCAACCAAGTCCCTATCACAGATTGTTGTTGTTTAAGCCTTCAGTCTTTTGACTTGTTTCATACAGTTCTCGATGTCTCCGTGTCCGGAATTAAACGTTTCATCTCTACATAGCTACCACACATTAAATCCCAGACAATCTGTTTAATATATTTTAACCTTTGTCTACCGCTACAGTTCTTGTTCTTGACCCTTCCTTCCATAACTAACTGTGCTATTCCTGGGAATCTTAGTATGTATCCTACCAAAATATCCCTTTCTTCTTTAGCAGTCTCCAGAAACATGTATTCTCTTCCACTCATCTTAATACCTCTTTATATGTGACTCTATGTGCCCACCTCATCATCACCATTCTCCTGTAACACCACATTTCAAATGCTTCTATTGTCCTTTTTTCTGCTGTGCCAACAGTCCATGTTTCACGTCCACGGTCCAGAGAAAGGCTTTCAAAATGACTTCCTAATACGTAAATCTATATTTGATTTCAATAGATTTCATGTAGGCATCTTCGGTGGCTTAGTTGGTAGCATGCTGAGCTTCTATGCCCAAGATTGCGGTTTCAAACCCTGCCGAAGTCGTCGGATTTTTAAGAGCGTTAAAAATCCCTCAGTATGCCTTCCTTTGGAGGGGAAGTAAAGCCGGTGTTCCCTTGTCATAGATTTATGGCATGTTAAAGAACCTTCCACTAATTACACCTGAGTGAAGCTAAATTATACGAGTATATAGGTTAAACATTCGACAAACGCTCTTAGGTTCCGACGTTCGTCGTCAGGAGCCAACTGCGGTGGCATCTGGTAATCAAATTCTGAACTAGTAGTCGCTAACGGTGGCGTTTGGCGGCAAAAGTTGGAACTACTTGAAAAATTCAAAGTCTGCAGTCCTTACTTGAATTAAGAAACAGATAACACACACTAATACAGTCATCAGAATTAACACCGGTTATCATACAAATTCTACACACATCCAAAGAACATGGGGCTAAATGACCGCGTTGTCGCAGCCCCTAAACTGAGGAACCAATGAACCAGCCGACCAAGTCCCTATCACAGATTGTTGTTGTTTAAGTCTTCAGTCTTTTGACTTGTTTCATACAGCTCTCGATGTCTCTGTGTCCTGAATTGAACGTTTCATCTCTACATAGCTACCACACCTTAAATCCCAGACAATCTGTTTAATATATTTTAAGCTTAGTCTACCTCTACAGTTCTTGGCCTCGACCCTTCCTTCCACAAGTAACTGTGCTTATCCTACCAAATTATTTCTTTTCTTCATTAGCAGTCTCCAGAAACATCTCTTCTCTCCCACTCATCTTAATAACTCTTTATATGTGACTCTATCTACCCATCTCATCATCAGCATTCTCTAGTAACACCACATTTCAAATTCTTCTGTTGTCCTCCTTTCTGCAGCGCCAACAGTGCAAGTTTCACGTCCACGCTGCAGACAAAGGCTTTCAAAATGACTTCCTAAATCGTAAATCTATATTTGATATCAATAGATTTCATGTAAAAATGCTTTCCTTGACTGAGGCAAATTATTAGCCTACTTTTCACATTTTGCAAAAATGAGGAAAAAGTAGACTTATGAGATCGATCCGTGAAAATGTCTGTCCTTCTGTCTCTCTGTCTGTCTGTCTGTCTGTCTGTGTGTGTGTGTCCCCCCCATATCAACTCCTAACCGGCTGCAACAATCGTAACAAAATTTGGTATGAGTCAAGACCTATACCTGAATATCTCAATGCCGTATTTGATGATATTGTCAGAGCTACCAACTGCTGAAAAATCGCAATTGAAATTTGAGCTCCATGTTGGATATCATGGAAGGTTTGAATGGGAGCTATTTCAAAATTGGCACACGTATAGATAATAATATTTCAGTTTAATTTCCAGGAGGCCATACATGACAGTGTTGCCAAAATGATTCTATGCCTGCTGATATGTCCAATTTTTAAATGCATATAAATTCTACACCATCAATTGGCTCAACCAAATTTCATATGGTGATATGTGCACATAAACAGATATGACTGAACGAATTCTTAAGAACCACCAGGGCTGCCAAATGTTAATAAATGCTCTCAATTTCTTTTATCCAAATACCAATATATCAGAAAGTATGCAAGCCGACAGCTTTAAACTATGCACATGTATAGTATCTGACATTCTATATTAATTTGGGGTAACTTATATACGTCAGTGCTACCAACATGATTCTAAGCCTGTTGATAGGTCCAAATTTAAATACATGTAACTTCTATATTATCATTTAGATTTCAACCATATTTCGTATGTGCTGTGTGTACCATAACAGGTATGACAATGCGTATTCTTAAGAGCAACCAGCGTTGGCAACTGTTAATAAATGCTGTCTCTATTTTTGTTTTCCTAATATCAATATATCCTTAAGTATAAAAGCCAATAGCTCTAAACTTTGCACACGTATAGTAGCTGGCATTCTATATTAATTTGGAGTAACTAATATACGTCAGTCCTGCCAACATGATTCTAAGCCTGCTGATTGATCCAATTTTAAAATGCATGTAACTTCTATACTAACGAATGAATTTCATTCAAAATTGGCACAGCAGTAGATCTTATTATGTCGGATTATTTCTGATCAATAAATGCATGACATGGCTGCCAACATGATCATACGCGCACTTTTTGATCCAATGTTTAACTGCATGTAACGTCCATGCTATCCATTGGACATCAACCAAATTTTGTATTCTGTACCTTAAGAGATGGAACTAACAATATATTCAGTCCCCAGGGCTGCCATCTGTAGTGCTCTATTAGGCTACATTATGCCAGGTAGCCTATACAGTATTTCGAACAAATTAGAAATGTCGATATTACCAACTTAATTTCGTCATTATTCTAGATAGATCCATATAGATTAATCATTGGCATGAATCTTAAATTTAAAGAAAAGTAGGGTCTTTATTTCGACACGGAACTTATTGTTTTTATAGTCTTTGCTTCGTCCATCACTGCTCATAATGCTTCCTATATAGAGGAAGTCTACTATTTTTATTTTTATTTGTCTTTCGCTACCAATTTGATATCAACAGGGTTCTTCATATATCTTGGGCTGCATTCCATTATTTGTGTTTTACATTTATTAATATGTATTACTATTATAGGCTAGTATCCTTCCTTTATCAATGATTATTATTATTATTTATTTATCGTTTGGCAATATAATCAATACAATACAAGATTTCAGAGTACAAATAAAATCACTTTAAAATATATTGTACAATATTTTTACTATTTACAATATTTACAGTCTCAGATCTTATGAGTGTATCCATTGGACCACGTCAGGTGTCGCCAACAGGAAGTCGATCCAGTCCCCTCCATATGCCCTCAGAGGACAGTCAGTTGTAATGTGTTAGATGGTTTGATTAGGAGCACCACAATCACACTGAGGAGACGAAATTTTTCCCTATTTGAACAAAGGTCCATTGCATACTCCGTGCCCTCGGGCACAATACATGTAATCTGTTTTCAGGAATAGCCGGATCAAGTTGGGCAAAACGCGAGTAGACCGACGGAAAAGTAGAAATTGATAGCATGGTATCGGGTGAATAATGTTCTTCATAGCATAAGCATCGGCTTATTAATGGTTAATGTAAGATGTCGTTGGGCTCATTTCAAGACATTCCAAGTGATGTTCAGGCTGAACGTATATTAATTTAATGCGCACAATGTGCAAAGAATAACATTACATCAATCTTCTGTGCCGGTACAGGATTTTACAAGTGATCCCATATTGTTGGTTGCTACAAGTACGGTGTGTACCACATCTCAAGCAAACGCAATTCGGACCTGGTTCATGGTAATGCTGTATGTTCCATAATTTATGATGAAACTTGAGAACGGAGACCCTTGTCATTAAGTGCCGTAGTCATATCCATCTCTGGCGCACTCGCGATTTGCCATGGCTTGGGGAGAGTACATCTCTTCCCAGATGTCGGCTTTCTTCGACCGTTGGTCTCGAATCAGATGTACATACGATGTTGTGGCTGGGAGTAACGACTGTATTCTCAGCTTCTACATAAAATTCTTCTCTAGACAACTCGTACACAAGTATGGACAGGGAATAATTGGAGAGGCAGAGTACTCGTTTTAAGTAGGTTGCCTTCAACGTCTTCATCTTTTATGGTGTACCCAAATCTTTCCAGACCATATTTGGCTATAGGGATGACTTTTAGGTGGAATAGTTTTATGGCTATTGCTAAAGACAAGTCTCTCAGATGTTGAATGTCGGACATTGTTTTTATAGCGGCATTTAGCTAGTCCGTGGTATGGACGGTTAATACGTTACCTTTGGTTTGAAAAATTACACCCAGGTATTTATAGGCTAATTTGTTACGGATTTAAGATCTTTGTCTCCGAAGTAAGAAGACTTGCAAGTGGTTCCCCTCTTCTGAATGTCATGGAAACAGGCCTTTGTACTTACAGCTTCAGATTGTTTCTATTTGCCCAGCCTAATATTTGGTTCAATGATTACCGAATTTCTTTCTCAGACGTTGATGTCAAGACCATTTTATCAGCATACACAAAAAGATCGGCATTCTCCTGGCTTACCGAACCTAAGATCTCCGCTGTTGCATTGATTGTTAGTAGAGGACTTAATGGGTCACCCTGTAGTGCCCCGATGGTTTGTTCCATATTATTCCTGTGTTATTGGGTGAAGCAGCGAGGTCATCTGCTCTATAGCTAGTTCCAAAAGCCTTTAAGTGTATGAAATTCCTTCCTCAATCCACCACGGAATGAATATTGCGAGATAGAAGTTTGGTCCCTATCTTGACGTGACTTGTCCTGGTTCCCTTTACAATACCCAGTGATTATTGCACGCCACATTTCATACAACCTATATAAAATGTCGTTCAATTTAGCGAAAACTGTTTAAGCCCATTCCAAATGTAATTGGACATCATCCACTGGGATTTACTCTCGGCGTTGCGATTCTGCCTTCATAACAGAGAACAAAATTTAAAAAAACAAACCGCAGATTAATTATAAACCATCCAGCTTCAATTGTACCATCAACACGTGCTTTTATATTCTACTAATCGGCTCACGTTTATAAGCCTCTTTTTGGGCAGCTCTTGACAACAATATTCAATACAGGGCTTTTGAATTATCAACAGAAACCAATTTCAGGTAGAATTAATGAAGAATAATCATCGCATAAACTGGGCCAATCATGAAAACTGACGTCCAAAGCACAATCATAGGTGTGTTGGCGTAGTTTAAAGAAAGAAGCTATGTTGAATTGGTGATTTATTATAACTATAAGGTGTGATCAAAAAGAGACAGCCAGTCTGAAAGACTAGACTTTATATCATTTTAAATGCTACAAATGCTGAAAAATGCTAGAAAGGCTGGAGGCTTCTCGCTTCGCTCGAATCCAAAGACTCTAGAGATGTTAGATGATCAAGAAACAATCAGAACGCTAGAATGTTACAAGTCATGAGGGAGCTAGAGCACGCGGTGAAAGGAGGCAGCTGGCTGGATGACGTCACGCTCGCCGTGTCGTTGCCGTCTCGTAACTCCAGAGCTCATCAGTGAACTCAGTACACATGCACCAAGCGGTACTATGACGTTACACACCTCAGTGCATTCTCGGTACATTTCGTTACGTCGCCGTGTCGTATCGACGAAGCGGACTAGATCATTTAAAATGATAAAAGCCTCCGTTTGACGATCATACGGTCCAGAATCGGTATGCCAATCACGAAAATTCGCCGTAAGCGTTGAGGCACTCATCCCACCACCTAATCAGTTTGAGATCCCCTAGTGGTAAAACCCCATGTTCTGCTGTGTGAAAGCGTCCGTAGCCGCCTGCTGCACATCTTCATCCGACAGGAATCGTCAACTCGCCAAGGCCATTTTAAGAGACGGAAGGCGTGATAATCGCATGGAGAGTGATCATGACTAGGCTATAGGGGGGATTCTCCAGTGTCTTTCACTTCAGCTAGCGTACCTTCAGCGTAAGGGCATTTTCGGTATGGGCACGTGCGTATTCATGAAGCAGCACCTCTTGTCGCAGTATTGCCGGAGGTTTTGCCATAATTGCACGCCGTAATTTCTCCATTGTTGCGCAGTACCGTTCTCCAGTAAAGGAGACACCAGATTAATTGAAATCAATAAGGAATGGACCTCGATAATCAAAGAACAGGGTGTGCATTACCTTTCCAGTGGATGGTCGGCTCTGGAACTTCTTGGGACGAGGGGACGACACAACTGCATGGTCGACGCTTACGATTCTGGTTCCCAGTGGTGGCTCGAGCTTTTGTCGCATTTGGTAATATCGTCGCCATAGTTTCCATTGCCGCATTTAGTGCCCGCATCTCAGCAAGACACGACTACCACACTAAGCCCTTGCCTACGTGTCCGTGCTTATACACCCGCTTCGGAGTCACGCTGTATCAACACCCTCAATGTGAAACGTTTTTATCCCGTCTTATATATTCCCCTAGACTACCTAGCCTTTCCAGATGACCTTGAATCCCTATCTAATAACTTAGAAGAAAGAATCCAGTCCGTAGAATAACACCATGGCACATCGTGAAGAAGTGGACAAGCAATTTCAAATGAAGAGGCGCAATATGGGAGTAAGTGAATCAGAATTCGACCACAAACCTTTAATCCCCAGGTATAGAAAATTCTACCCAGTCGATAAACTTACGTATCTCGACAAAATTTCACATCCAACAGGGATAAATCTGCAAAGAAATAAACGAACAATTGTAAAATAAATAATGAAAACTTCTTCTTCTTCTGCTTCCTCTTTTTCTTCCTCTTTTTCTTCTTCTTGCGGGGTCTGCTATTTTGCTATATCTCCTCCACTTCTTTCTGTCGTTGACATCGTCTGGTGTTAGACCAACATCGTGCATGTCAGCCCTGATGTTGTCAGTCCACCGCTTTGCAGATCTTCCACGTGGTCTTTTTCCACCTGGGTTGATGTGGAGAGCTGTTTTTGCAACTGAGTTGTTCTGTCTTCTCATGACGTGGCCGTACCAGCGTAGACTAGCCTCCCTCACGTTCTCGGCAATTGGTACAACACCAAATCTTCGCCAGACGTCTGTGTTCCTTGCGTGGTCACGTCGGGTCAGCCCCATCGACAATTGGAGCATCTTCATTTCCATTGTATGCAAAATTTGCTCATGTTGTTTGGTCGTAGGGCGGCATTCAGTCCCATAGATTGCTACTGGGCGTACCACAGGCTTATTGACCTTTGCCTTTAAATCCAGAGGCACCTTTTTATCACAGAGAACTCCAGTGACTTGTCTCCACTTGAGCCAGGCTGCTCTTACCCTCATCCGAGTACCAGGAGTGGCGTCAAAATTTGAAGTGACAACGGACCCTAATTACTTAAAATGCATCGTCTTCTGTAGATTTTCTGTGCTGATACTGATGGTACCTCTAGTTTGGGGGCCACATTCCAGGTATTCTGTATTGTGGATATTGAGGTGTAGTAAATAATGAAAACACCTTGACCGGGTAAAATAGATAATATTCCATGCAGAAAGCATCGAGTATGTACTCTGGCCATTGCACCGCAGTGAGCGTAGTTCAATCTTGCTCGGTTACTGTGTAATTAATTGCATTTGTCTGGAAGAAGTGTGGAAAAAACAAAACAATGACACACTCACCATTGATACTGTCAGCGCCTAAGTTCTAACCTGTGATCTCCGGACTTCCTGCAGCTGCCACATTGGCCATGGTGTACGATTTAACAAGCACAGCAATGCCGTGAGGTAAGCAAGCCGAGTGAGGTGACTCTCATTTCAAGAGCACGAGTGAAATTGATTTAAATGTATAAATATTGTGAATCTTGTGAAGTGTAAAGTTATTCTACAAACAGGTTATACATCCACATCTGAATTGAGATTGAAACAACATTGATTCTAAAATACTGTAGCAGGCCTCTTATATTAACCTAATTTTGCACCTTCGGCGCCGTAGTTGGTAGCATGCTGATCTTCTATGCCCAAGGTCGTGGGTTCAAAACCCGGCCGATGTCGTCGGATTTCTTAAAAGCGTTAAACATCCCTCAGTATGCCTTCCTTCGGAGGGGAAGTAAAGCCGGCGGTCCCATGTCATAGATTTATGGCATGAAAAAGAACTTGCCACTAACTACACTTGGGTGAAGCCAAAATTTTTAGGTTAGAATTGATAACGCTCTATTATTTCCAACGTTCGCCACCAGGTGCTGACTGAGATGCAATCTAGTAGCCAAATCCGGAACCAAGGTGTCGTGGATGGTAGCAATTGGTAGCAAAATTGGGAACTACCTGAAATTACTGTCCGCAGTCCTTACTTGAATTAAAACTGATAACACACACTAATAGAGCCATCACAAGTAACACTGGTTACCAGACACATTCTACCCACACCCAAAGTACACGGGGCTGCATGACCGTTGTCGCAGCGCCTAAACTATGGAACCAACCAACCTAATTTTGTTGTGAATTTCCGTCTATATCACTCATTAGAGTTGTGTTATAAAAATGAACGCAATATATTAAATATTTAGGATGGCGATTTATCGTAATATTCAGCATGATAGTCTTGTGAATACGAACATTTTCTGGGTGGTAGTTTCAACCTTCCAAGAGGCCAAAAGGCAGTTTTTCTAAGTCGTATGGATAGAGGTTTCTGTTTCCCTTTCCTCCAGAAGTGATGACACTCGTGGTATCTTGACAATGAACTATTATTTTTTTAGTTCTCACTAGTTACCAGTACCATGGCTCGAGATAGCCGTTGGTCAGCAATAATTGAAATGGCAAGCAATTACTCAGCTCATCGGGTCCAATCGTGATTAATGGCAGGGCCTCATGAGGTGGAATTCGTACTGGGTAGTAATTAGGAGGCCCCGTCACGCGCATTCCAATGTTCTGACACGGGAGAAATATTCCTCTAATATTCCGCGGCTGATTCCAGAGTGAACTACAGTTTTAACATGTCAGACCGACGTGTAGACGGGAGTAGCTACAGTTTGTAATTAAACCCATGATTTGCTTTATATCAAATACACATTTTGCATTAACATAATAAGGTTAAAATTGGCTTAGGTAGCAGCACGCCGGCCTCTCACCGCTGGGTCCGTGGTTCGAATCCCGGTCACTTCATGTGAGATTTGTGCTGGACAAAGCGGAGGCAGACAGGTTTTTCTCCGGGTACTCCGGTTTTCCCTGTCACAAATTTCATTCCAGCAACACTCTCCACTATCATTTCATTTCATCGTCATTCATTAAATCATTGTCCCAGGGGAGTGCGACAGGCTTCGGCAGCCGGCACAGTTCCTATCCTCGCCGCTAGATGGGGGTTTCATTCATTCCATCCCTGACCCGGTCGGTCGACTGGAAGCAGGCTGTGGATTTTCATTTTTCAACTCTACATTATCGGCGGCTACGGTGGCTACGGGAACATGCGTAGCTTCTATGCCCAAGGTCGCGGGTTCAAACCCAGCCGAAGTCATCGGATGTTTAAGAGTGTTAAAAATCTCTCAGTATGCCTTCCCTTTGGGGGGAAGTAAAGCCGGTGGTCCCATGTCATTGATTTATGGCATGATAAAGAACCTTCCACTAATTACAGTACACTTGTGTGAAGCTAAATTATAGGTTAGCGTGCCACGGTGGGTGAGTGGTCAACGTGACGGTCTAGTAACTCCAAGCTTGCAGGTCCGATCCCAGCCGTGGTAAGTGGTTTTTGAAAGGCGGCAAATATATGACACATGTCATACGATGTTGGCATGTCAAAGAAACCATTTGAATTCAGTAGGCCGTGTTCATAATGGTAAAATTAATATCGGGATTTACCGCCAACACAAAGTTTCTCATTTCTATACTAGAAAGCGCTATAGTGTTCAAGGAGCTTAGATATCTAACCTCCTTAACTTTCATAGTGGTTCAAGGAACAACTATATTCGACATGCAAACTACCCTTTGGGTGTCAAATAAAAAAGCTTGCACCCGGCACCCGAAACCTTACGATATTTAAAAAAGATGTTGGATTTGACTAACGCTCATAGGTTCCAATGTTCGTCGCCAGGAGCCAACTGCGGTGGCATCTAGTAACCAAGTACAGAAGTAGTTGTTCGTTGACGGTGGCGTTTGGTAGCAAAAGTTGGAACTACTTGAAAATCGTACGTCTGCAGTCCTTGCTTGAATTAAAAACAGATAACACACTCAAATTCAGCCATTACAATTAACACCGGTTATCAGACAGATTCTACACACACCCAAAATACACGGGGCTACATGACTGCGTTGTCGCAGCCCCTAAACTGAGAAATCAACCAACTCTGTTGTTTGAGTCTTCAGTCTTTTGACTGGTTTGATGCAGCTCTCGATGCCTCGCAGTCCTAAGCTAATCGTTTCATCTAAGCTTAGGAGAGATGTTTCTGGCGACTGCTAATGAAGAGAAGATATATGTTGGTAGGACACATACTAAGACACCCAGGAATATCTCCTCTCCCACTAGTCGTAATACCTCTCCGTTTGTAACCCTATCTACCCATCTGATCTTCAGCATTCTCCTGTAACACCACATTTCCAACGCTTTAATTCTCCTCTTTTCTGCTGCACCATTAGTCCAAGTTTCACTTCTATAGAGCGCCACGCTCCAGACAAAGGCCTTCAAAAATGACTTCCCAATACCTAAATCGATATTCGTTGTCAACAGATTCCTTTTCTGTAGAAATGCTATCCTTGCCTGAGCTAACCTACTTTTTATATCCTATTTGCTTCGTCCATCACTGGTTATTTTGCTTCCTAAGTAACAGAAGTCTCCTACTTCCTTTAGTTTTTCACTTGGCAATTTGATGTCCATAGAGGTTTCTGATTTATTTCGGCTGCATGCCAATATTTTAAGTTTTACATTTATTCATTTGCATCATGAATTCTTTCCTCAAGACGGAGTCCATACCATTCCAACTCTACATTATATTAACTTATGGAAGATGCCTGATTGTAAGAAAATAAGAATAACAACACTTTTTAAATATAGAATAGAGAGTGTTTGTTATTTCATTATTGCAGCAACTCAAGTGTCAATCAAAAATCAGGTGATGTACACCTTGGGAGGACTCCCCAAAGCCTGTATAGCCATTTAGATTAGTGATTTAAATCTCTAGAGGTATGATTTGAGTTTCCAATGTCCTGATAAGAATTGTATAAGTACTAAGCCGGGAACAAATATTTTACTTGGAGGTCAATGTTGAATCTCAGGAACAAATATTTCTAACGAAACAGATCTTTTCGAAGTTGAGGTCCGAGTGTTATTTTACTGGTGAGAATGTAGAGTTGGTTGGTTCCCCAGATTAGGGGCTGCGACAACGCAGTCATGTAGCCCCGTGTACTTTGGGTGTGTGTAGAATCTGTCTGATAACCGGCGTTAATTGTGATGACGGTATTAGTGTGTGTTATCTGTTGTTTAATTTAAGTAAGGACTGCAGACTTTTGAATTTTTCAAATAGTTCCTACTTTTGCCGTCTAACGCCACCGTCAACGACTACTAGTTCAGAACTTAGCTACCAGACGCCATCACAGTCGGCTCTTGGCAACGAACGTAGGAACCTAAGAGCGTAGTTTACATTTTTAACCTATACAATTTAGCTTCACACAGGTGTAATTAGTGGAAGGCTTTTTAACATGCCATAAATCTATGACATGGGACCGACGGCTTTACTTCCCTTCCGATGGAAGGTATACTGACGGATTTTTAACGTTCTTAAATATTCCGACGATTTTGGCCGGGTTTGAACCCGCGATATTGGGCATTGAAGCTCAGCATGCTACCAACTACGCCACCGAAGCCGCCTTACTGGTGAGTTATGAAGTCTTTGATTTATCTTTTCAGGTGACATATTTGAGTTCTGTCATAATACGTCCATTGCCTATTGTGCAGCCTCCTTAGCCAGTGCCCGCCTCGTTGCAAGTGACTAGCATTCATGACTATCACCACGGTGGCCCGGGTTCGATTCTTGACTCTGCCAAGAAATTTAATTCTGGTCTGAGGACTGGAACGGGGTACAGCACGCCTCGTCAGGCAAAACTGAGAAGAGGTGGGTTTTCCGTGGTTCCCCACTTCTATTTCAGGGAACTGCTGAGATGGTTCCTAAATTAGGACCACGGCCGCCTCCTTCCCAATCCTCATCTGAATTAAAAATACACACACTAACGCCACCATCACAATAGCACAGGTTATCAGACAAATTCCACACACATCCAAAGACACGCTACTTGACCACGATGTCGCAAATCCCTTAACAAGTCAACAACGACATACTTAGCTAGTTTATCTGCTCTTTCATTCCCGATTGTGGCTGTGTTTATCACGAACCTAGGAGCGACAGACATGGAAACCATTGACCTTATGTTGTACTTGTCATTTATTGAGTTGTGACATACAATATGCAAGGAATATTATAAAAATTAAAAATTCTTAATGTTTATTTGAGAAACAACACAGAACAAGTGGTTCTGTAAGGAATTAAATAGCCTATTTTCATATATCCTACTGATCTTACTTAGGACAGGAGAAATGAAAACGAGACTTAAGAAAAATGAACAGCCGCCATTTTTAAGTTCTCATAAAATTCCATGAAATTAGTCATCCGTATATTAAGTCTTGTATGAAGATATACCGAGCCAAGTTTCACAGCGCTCGGATAAAAGGTGCGAGAAAATACATTCAACTATATAAAATTTGCGTCGCCACCATGTTGGTTTTGTACTCACCAGGTTATTGAAGGATCCATAGGTGAACATATCAAAATACAAAATTTCATTTTGATTGCTGCAATAGAAATATCTGTTACCGAAGGAAACACGATGTAAAATTGTCCGATTGAGCTATGTACATTAACAAATTCACATAGAAATTTGATAATATGGTCCGGCTAGCTCAAATCAGTTACCAGCGTTTCGCCCCAGTGTACCATTGGGCTCTTCAGTTGGTATGTTACACCTCTCCAAGACGCGTGGCTAGTACACACTGAGAAGGCCGCTGCAAGGCACAAAATGTCACCGCGAGCAGCGCCAACGTACTACGGAAGTTAAAACTTCCTTTCAAACCATAACCAACTGAAGAACCCATTGTTACACTGGGGCGAAACGTTGGCAACTGTTTTGAGCTTGCCGGACCATTTTATCAAATTTCTTTTTGAAATTGTTAATGTGCTGTAATAGATTCGTTGATAGTGAGAACCATCTAAATATTTCGGATGATCGCCATGTTGGATTGTTATAGGCTATGTGTAGGCAAAGTACCATTAGATGGAGATTATTGCATAGGTTCATTATTCAAACGTTCACTTCGATCACATGATTAGGAATAAGAAATAAAAACTTAGTTTTACAATTTCGCTCAGCCGCCATCTTGAGGTTATAAAAAAATGAATTAAATTACATGCTAGTGCATTAAAATGTGTATATACATTTACTGTACCAAGTTTCACGGGTTTTGCATGGTTAAATTGCGTGAAAAATCCATTAAAATGTTTCAACCTCGCTTGGCAGTCATGTTCGTTTTGTACTTAACATATATATGTACGTTACCTAGGTGAATATGTAGAAGTACCCTTTATCTCTGTATAACTATCAGGGTGATATCTGTTACTGTTGCGGAGATATCCAATGACAGTGAAATATTTCACGTGGCCACCATGTTAGATTGATGAAACGTATTAAAACTTGATAGGCACGGTCGAGGTCGGACAAGATAGCAGTATTTACTTACCAAGTTTCATTGATATCTCTTCGGCCGTCTAGATGTTATGAGGGGACGCACACACGTATACATACCCACACGGACAAAAGGTGATCTTGTAAGCCTATTTTTTTCTCATAAATGAAGATATGCTTAAAATGAATTTAAAAAAATTACGCGTAAATTATCAAAATATAAGGCAATTTTCACATTCGCGTGTTCTTTCTCAATAAGTGTATGCAATATAAACATTAGTTACACACTTTGTGATTGAAAAAAATGTTCTCCTGATCGTAGTTTGTAGAACTTTGTAGGAATGTTGTTTCTAAAACAAGAGGTTCGATTCCTCTAACCACTATCATTAAACAATAACAACTATTTCTTGAAATTGAATGGAACTTGTAGCTCACCCTATGGGTGTCCGCTAGAACCAGCTATATCCTCTGGCGAGCCGAACATGTCCTCGGACCCACCTGGCACTAAAAGCCATAGGATAAATAAATATATAAACTACTACAACAATAACTTCTTGAAACCGTGTCAATATAAACGTTGTGTTCATGCCTAGAGAGTTGGAACTTCACACAGAAACGAAAATGGGAAACTTACTGCCATCAGTTGATATTAAACGAAGCGAAAAGTCGACGATTTCACAGAACATTTGTAATTAATAGCAGTGTGGATGTTAATTAGAAACGTTTCGTGAAATTACGTCGTGTGTATGCCGTGTTGCGAGTAGTCAACAAGTCAATAAACCGGAGCTTTGCTGTCGGAAGAGGTGAATGCTACGAGGCAATTATTCTAATTAAGCATTCGCAACTCGACGTCTACAAAGGGACTGAGAGACCGCATTTTGTCGTGAAGGTGATGCAGGAAGACATAGAAGATGTGACAAGGTGTATCTCAGGCATACCTTAATTCTTTGCTTTGAATTAACAGAGCACTAACTAGCTTTGGTTAAGACTCTCACGGTCTTTAATACAACCGCACGCTTCTCTTTTTAGGTAGATTTCATGAGAAAGCTACGTAGTGCAACGGTTCCACGTTGCGACTTCCAAAAATTTGGACATATCTTCCCGTTTCACATCACCCAGACACCAAAACCGCCGCAAGTTCAACAAGTAGTTCCATGAAGAACTAAAGCCTATTTTCATATATCCTACTCTGCCTCTATCAACATTCAAAATGTCAGTTTGTTTGCTGTAATAGATTCGTAGATATTGAGAACCGACTAAATATTTCGGATGGTCACCATGTTGCATTTTTATAAATGTACGTCTTAAAGGAATATACTATTACACGACAATTATTGTGCAGGTTTAGTATTCAAATTTCAATCGCATCTTTAGGACACAAGAAATAAAATCAAGATTTTAAAATTTTTCACAGCCGCCATCTTGAGGTTATGTAAACAATTGAACTAAATTATATGCCAGTTCATTACAATGTGTACAAACATTTACTGTACCATATTTCACTGCGCTCAGATGGTTAAACCGCGAGAAAAGTCTATAAAATGTTTCAACTTCCCTTGGCCGCCATATTGGTTCTGTACTTTACAGGTTCTTGACAGTTAAACAGGTGAACTTGTAGTAGTGCCCTTTATCACCGTACAAAATTTGAGGGTGATATCACAAACAGTTTCGGAGATAGACAATTCTTGTGAAATATTTCACACAGTCGCCATCTTGACGTTATGTAAATAATTGAACTAAATTACATGCCAGTACATTACAATATATGTAAACATTTGCTGTACCAAGTTTGGTTACGATTGGATGGTTAAATCGCGAGAAATTTATATTTTAAGTTTCAACTTGGCTTGGTAGTTAACAGGTTTTTGAAAGTCACATAGGTGAACGTTTAGTAGTGCCCTTTATCACAGTACAAAATTTCAGCGTGATATCGATAATAGGTTCAGAGATATAGCATGCCAGTTAAATATTTCGCACAGCCGCCATGTTGGTTTGGTGAGACGTAATAAAATTTGAAGGGCACGGTCGGGGTCAACCCAAATGGTGCTATGACCTTACCGAGTTTCTTTTAAATCGGTCTAGCCGTTTAAAAGTTATTAGGGGGGACACACACACAGTCAGACACACAGACACACGCACATACGCACACACACCAACACTGGACAAAAGGTGATCTCAGAAGTCTATTTTTTTTTTCATAAAATGAAAATAGGTTAAACATTCATATTCGGAATTGTATACTGTATACTACAGTAGGTATAATTTATAAATACATTTCCACTTCGTTATGTATGTATTTTCGGAGATAGAAATAGTCTACTGTTGCTACTGTCGTTAGCTGGCTTTACCCACTTACTCTCATTGAGGTGCACATTGACCTCAGCCCGTCTTCCAGCTTTAAAATACACTAGCACAATAAGCTACTGACAGAAATACACAGTCCAGATACCTTGCACAACTGAATCCAAGTTGAAATTCCCATGCCACACCTCATCATCATCATCTTGTACAGTTTCCAGCCCCAGGCTGGGTCTGTTTGGAACATAAGCCTCGCCACTTAGTCCTTTCTTCCCACCTCCTCTCCCCTGTCCCTCTGGTCCAGTCCTCTCCTTTCTTCTTGACACATTCCTCCACTCCTTTCAGCCATCTATCTCTTGGTCTTCCCCATGGTCGTTTCTTCTGCAACTGCATCTCATGTATCCTCATGGGAATCTTATTCTCTTACATTCTCTTTAAGTGTCCATACCACCTCAGTCTTGATGTCTCAATCCTACCTTGCAAGGTCTCCTCTTTCACTATTTCCCTGACTTTTTCATTCCTCACCCTGTCTCTTCTTGATACTCCGACCCTACTTCGCAGGAACTTCATTTCACTTGCCTGTATTCTGCTTAAGTCTCTTTTCGTCATTATCCACGTTTCTGATGCATAGGTCAGTATCGGGATGTTGCAGCTTCTGTATAACACTTCTTTGCTTTTTTGTGGGACATCATTATTCCACACTAAGATCCTAATGCTTCTCAGGAATGCTTCTGCCTGTCTGCCACGTTCCGTAATCCCTTTGTTATTTCTCCCATTTTCCTCCACTATACTTCCCAAGTACTTGAGACTTTCCACCTTCTTCAGCTGTCCACCTCCAAGTGTCATTGGTCTGTCATTTTTCCTGGTCGTTAACAGGATCTCACATTTACTGATGTTGAACTTCCATCCGTACTCTCCCACTGTTTCTTCCCACGCCTTCAGTTGCTCCTGAATTTCCTCCTCCTTGTTTCCCCAGACACCTAAAGAACTTAATTGATTCGGTCGGAGCTCAAACGCATTAGGTCAGTATTCACTACTCTTCAGGAGACAGATAAAACGTCATTGACAGCGCAGAACTTAACAAACACACATTATAATTGATTAGTTATCTACGTTGTGAAGCATCTATTCAGGTTATATTTGTGTTAGCGGAATATTATAATTTAATAAACATATTTTTTCATCTCTGGTGTCTGTTTGGTGGGGCAAAAAGCCATCCAGGATGAATATTACACATGATATTATCATTTTAAATGATCTAGTCGACTTCTTAGTTACCTTACGGAAACGTCACGAAATGTACCGAGAATGCACTGAGGTGTGTGACGTCATAGTACCGCTTGGTGCATGTGTACTGAGTTCACTGGTCAGCTCTGGCATTACGAGACGGCAACGACACGGCGAGCGTGACGTCATCCAGCCAGCTCCCTCCTTTCACCGCGATGACTTGTAACCTTCTAGCGTTCTGATTGTTTCTTGATCATCTAGCATGTCAAGAGTCTTTGGCTTCGAGCGAAGCGAGGCTGGAGCTTTTCTATTATTTTTCAGCATTTGTAGCATTTAAAATTATATAAAGTCCAGTCTTTCAGACTGACTGCCTCTTTTTTTTTATAGAAAAGGATTTGTAACATGTAAAATGTAATTTACGATAGCACTGTAATACGCGGGAATCTTGCAGTTTGGCCAACATTAAGTACGGAATACGTCGCTGAAAGGCAGCAAGTCATTGACTTAATGTTTTACATTCTTAAACCCACAAAACAACTTGCTTTGTGATGGATTCTTCCTTGACAGTGAACTTCCGTGCTTTTTCTCCTGCTGGTAAGATGAAAATGTTTTGTGTGTATCTAAAACAGAAGGCTGATTAATTATTTCCTATGCCGTTCCAAGGCCCTTGGGTAAATACTTCAGAATACTAATACTTTTAAAAAGTGACCATTTTTGACTTAATGCTTTTCACCTCCATCTGATTCAATTCAAGTGCATTTTCACCCCAACTTCGGAATGACCCACCCTTACGCCAAGGGATGAGAAGATGTTAAAATTGTGGAACGTTTGTAACTATACAACTATACAACTTGTCAAACATAGTGAAGTCGAAATATGTTCCTTTGCCAGTGAAAGCTAGGTCTACCTCCACCTTCAGACGTGCGGAGAAGGATATTTTTGATGTGTAACATCTTTCCACTCAGTATCTGGACATTTTTGTGGGGGTGATTTTGGAAAAGAGACGGAAGTGCATGGGACGGAAACAATGAGCGCGCGCGGTAGCGAAGATCGGTACAACGACGTACTGTAAGCCATGTGACTATGTGCAATGTAAATCGCATACGGTTTACCTCAAGGTTTGGAGGCCCCATTAAAGAAATTCCTACAATAAATCATCTTCAAGTTGTCGTTCTTTGGTGTGAAAATATTTATTATATCATATTTGCTGAAAACAATTACGATTTATTAGATCTTCATACTCTTGCTGTATTCTTATTTAATGTAACCACTCGATACCTCGAGTGCTATATCGCATCAACCAATACTCCAAACAATGTAGGAATTCAGTATATTAACACCGACTACTAACAATAATTGAAACTTCGTTGGTCTAAACCTATCACTGGGAGAAACGCATTTAATTTACCTACTGCACACCTAATTAGGTAGATTTCATTAGAAAGCTAACTATTGCAATGGGTACCATGTTTCGACTTCCGGAAAATTTCGACATATCTTCGCGTTTCACATCCCCCAGACCCCAAAACCACCGTCAGTTCAAAAGTTTATATATAATTTATGTATATATGTATCTATCTATCTATCTATATATATATATATATATATATATATATATATATATATATATATATCCGTTTCTTGTGGACACGATAACTGCCGTAATTTTGCACCAATCACTTTGATTTTTTTACATAATATGTATCTTTGAAAGAATAATGGATTTTCCGCCTTCAATACTGTTTAATGCTATTACTTACAGGGACTAGTTTCGGGGGTAAATACTCCCCCTTCCTCAGCCTGTCCAACAAAAACTACACAATGGAAAAACTTTCCATGTACAAGTTCATACAAAATATAAGAAGAACAAAGAATAAATAAATATTATTTACAGTCCCGCTCGACGCTCCAAAGAAGATACTTTTATTACATCACTGAGGTCTAGGCGCATCAGAACTCCTGAATTGGGCAGGTGCTGCGGTCCGATGTCCCCATTGCGTCATCGTGGGCCCACTCTAGTCTCCTTGTTGTTCTTGGCAAACGGCAAGGCGAGAAAATTTGTGGCCGCGTCACGCGCCGTCAGGGACTGCAGTGCGCAGGGCGTGAACAAAAACAAACCGGAATTCACCTTGCGAAGTTTTTTACAGCTGAGTGTTAGTGACGTGCTTGGGAAAAGGTGGCGCTTGGGTTGCGGGAGATGGGAGGCCAAGGAAATGAGAACGAGTGAGGCCCGTTGACGCGCCCACCATGGAGATTGATCAATGCGCAGAATGAGTGTGTCAATCTTTAGTATGTTATGAAAAATGATGGGTGTGAATAGTGTAATATAGCGGGAATTTTATCTATTACAATATAATTCGTCTATTAATGTTCTGTATAAAATGCTAGTTTCAAATATTATTTCATTAAGATTGTGTGAAGGGTTGAATCTCTGTGCTTTATCAATTTCTATTTGTTCCAAAATATTCATGAGCGTGCCTTTATTTTCTTGATGTAAAATTTCTAAGTCATTGTCTATGGTTGTGAATTTATGCCCAGTTTCTGCCATGTGGTTACCCATCGCTGAAAATTTATTATGTTTGATGGCATTGACATGTTCCAAAAATCTGGTGTTGAACCCTCTCCCCGTTTGTCCCACGTAATCGGCATTACATTCGTTACATTTAATCTTGTAGATACCTGAATTGCTGTATTTGTTGGTTTTGTTGAGAATATGTGAGTTGAAAAATTTATTATGTATCCCTATAAAATCTCGGTTGAGATCGTTAATGGGCAAAATCGGTTGAAAGGGGTGAAAATGGGGGGCTTTTTTTTTTTCGAAAAAGTGAAATTTCGCTATAACTCTCTTAATACGTGAAATATCGAATCCATTCAAAGTTCATAATATGTGTCGGATAAGTGCCAAAAATTTATGTCAAATAAGTTTTTTGATAGCACCAACCATTGACCAAAGGGGTGGAAAAAAGTGGTTTTTTCGGGAAACATTAATCATATCTCTCTTAATAGGCACAATATCAAAACCGTACACAATGGAAAATATTCCCCTAATAATTACCTAAAACTTTTGTCTGAAAGAATTTTTGATATGACCCACCATTACGCCAAGGGATGAGAAAAATTATTTAGGAATTTTAAAAAATGTCAAGTGCCATCAGAGGTTACCATAACAACGCTTTTAAATTGATGAGGGATGGTCTATCAGAGGTTGACAAGACAACGCCATTGACGAGATCACATTCATTTTTAGCCTACTTTTCACACTTTTCAACAAGTAGTTCCGTGAAGAACTATACAGCCTATTTTCATATATCCTACTTATGTTAATTGCCACTATCAACATACACAATTTCTGTTTGATTGCTGTAATAGATTCGTAGATATTAAGAACCGACTAAATATTTCGGATGGTCGCCATTTTGGATTTTATATATGTAGGTCCTAGAGTTATGTACTGTTACATGCAGATTATTGTGAACGTGTAGTATTCAAACTTCAATCGCAAAATTAGGACCCAAGAAAAAACAAGGAGATTTTAAAATTTTGCACAGCTGCCATCTTGAGGTTATGGAAACAATTGAAATAAATTAGATGCCAGTGGATTAACATTCGTATAAGGATTTACTGTACCAAGTTTCACTGCACTCGGATGGTTAAATTGCGAGAAACGTCTATGTGAATATTTATAATTCGCGTCACCGCCATGTTGGATTTGTGATCACCAGGTTATTTAAAGTCCTATAGGTGAACTTAAGTTCATAGCCCCTATGAACATTAAGAAATGCAATTTGATTGCTAAAATTGATTCGTAGATATTCAGTATCGTCTAAATATTTCAGATGGTCGCCATGTTGGATCGTTAAATGTATAGGCCATAGAGTCATGTACCATTAAAGGAAAATTATTGCGTAGGTTCATTATTCAAACTTTCACTTCGATCGCATAACTACATCACAAGAAATAAAAACTTAATTTTAAAATTCGCACTGCCGCCATCTTGAGGTTATGTAAACAATTGAACTAAATTAGATACCAGTGTATTACAATGTGTATAAATATTTCCTGTACCAGGTTTCAGTGTGCTTGGAATATTAAATCGCGAGAAAGGTCTACTTAAAATTTTCAAATTCGCCTGGCCGCCATGTTCGTTTTGTAGTTAACCGGTTTTTGAAAGTCTTATAGATGGACTTCCAGTAGTGCCCTTTATCTCCGTACAAAATTTTAGGGAGATACCGCTAATAGTTTCAGAGATATAGATTGCCGGTGAAATATTTCGCACATCCGCCATCTTGTGATTATGTAAACAATTGAACGAAGTTAGATGTCGGTGCATTACAATGTATATAAACATATACTGTACCAAGTTTCATTGCGTTTGGTTGGTCAAATCACGAGAAACGTCTATTTAAAAGTCGCAAATTCGCTTGGCCTCCATGTTGGTTTTGTAGTTACCAGGTTTTCAAAAGTCACATAAGTGAACTTATAGCAGTTCCCTCTATCACCATAGAAAATGTCAGGGTAATATCGGTAATAGTTTCGGAGATATTGAATGCTGGTGAAATAATTCGCACAGCCGCCATGTTGGATTGGTGAGTCGTAACAAAATTTGAAGGCCACGGTCGAGGTCGCCGGGAATAGTGCTATGAACTTTCCGAGTTTCATTGAAATCGTTCCTTCCGTTTAGATTTTATTAGGGACACACACACACACACACACACACGCACACACACACGGACAAAAGGTGATCTCATAAGCCTATTTTTTCAAAATTGAAAATAGGCTAAAAATGAGGAAAAAGTAGACTTATGAGATATATCCGGGAAAATGTGTCTGTCCTTCTGTCTGTCTGTCTGTCTGTCTGTCTGTCCTTCTGTCTGTCTGGCTGTGTGTGTGTGTCCCCCCATATCAACTCCTAAACGGCTGCAGAAATCGAAACCAAATTTAGTTTGAGTAGAGATGTATACCGGAATATCTCAGGCCCATATTTGAAAAAGATGCCAGTGCTACCAACTGCTAAAAAAACGCACTAGAAATTTGAGCTCCATGTTGGATATCTTGAAAGGTATACATGGGAGCTATTCTAAAATTGGCACACATGTAGATAATACTATTTCAGTTTAATTTCCAGGTGGCCATACATGACAGCGTTGCCAAAATAATTTTAAGCCTTCTGATAAGTCCAATTTTTAAATGCATATATTTTCTACACTATCAATTGGATTTCAACCAAATTTTGTATGTAATATGTGTACATAAACAGATATGACTGAGTGTATTCTTAAGAGCCACCAGGGCTGCCAACTGTTAATAATTGCTCTCTATTTTGTATCCAAATATATCAGAAAGTATGCAAGCCGACAGCTTTAAACTATGTACACGTAAATTACCTGACATTTTACATTAATTTGGAGTAACTTATATACGTCAGTTCTACCAACATGATTCTAAGCCTGCTGATAGGACCAATTTTTAAATACATGTAACTTCTATACCAACAAATGGATTTCATCCAAAATTGGCACAAAAAGATATAATATTTCAGATTATTTCTGACCAGCACTCGCATGACATTGATGCCAACATGCTTTTACGTGTACTAATAGATCTAATGTCTAAATCCATGTAACGTCCTTTGGACTTCAACCACATTTTGTATTATGTACCTTAGGAGATGGAAGTAAGAATATATTCAGTCAACAGAGCTGCCAACTGTATTGCTCTATTAGGCTACATTATGCCTAGTATACCTTATTTCGAACTAATTAAGACATTTCGATGTTACCCACTTAATTTCGTCATTATTCTATATAGGTTCATATACTGTAGATTAATCTATGGCATGAATCTTAATTTTAAGAAAAGTAGGCTCTTTAGTTCGTCACGGAACTTCGTGTTCCATCTGACTATGAGGGAAGCGGCTAACTGGTAGCATGCTGAACTTCTATGCCCAAGGTCGCTGTTTCAAAGCCGGCCAAAGTCGACGGATTTTCTAAGAGCGCTAAAAATCCGTCAGCATGCTTTCCTTCGGAGGGGAAGTTACAACGTTCATTGCAAGTTGCTGGTTGCGGTGGCATCTATCAGCCATGTTCACAGCTAGGTGTCGTTGACGTTAGTATTTGGTACAAAATTAGGTACTACTACTTAAAATTGACCTTCTGCAGACCTTACCTGAATTACAGACTAATACACTCATCACAAATAACACCGTTTATCTGACAGATTCTACACACACCCAATGTACACGGGGTTACATGACCACCTTGTCGCAGCCCCTAAACTGAGGAAGCAACCAACATCTCTGCGGGGGATAAAATTTTGCGTGAAGAAGTAACAGACTGTTAGATAGTTACACATTAGTTCCAAACCTTGCATAAGGACAGTGTGATCACAAGTATAAAGTGAACCCCAAATGACAAGAAGGTTACCATCCCAATAAGACAGTAAAATGTTAAAAATATGCATAGAAAGACGAAAAAATGTTAACTAACCTCCAATTGTAAAATACTTTCTCGCAATAAATGAGGTCTGATCCTCCTACGAAAACCTGCATATTTTGCCTATTATAGCCTATCCCCTAGTTTGCCCGGTGAAATTTACCTCCGCCTTCCGGCCTGCCGAGAGGAATTTTTTTTTAATCGCGCCTATACTTGGCAGTGCGCTATATCGGCAATAAGAGGCCATTTTCAATAACACCGCTGACATGGGTTCACTAAATGGCCGGTCTAAAGCGCAACTCACATCAAGTAGGCGGTGGATTGCTCCCGCATACAGTTGCAGGTATATGTCAGTACTGCAGATGCATTGGAGAATCCTTTCATGTTTGCTGGCACTAGGAAGCACTATGAGTTCATTCTTTAAAAAATGCGAGTACGTTATATGGAATTATTCGAATAACATGTCAGATGTTACACATCATATGCGACTACTGTAAGGCTCGTATTTTTTATTTTTTTAAATTTATATTTTCCCTTATTTACTTCAATATTTTTCTTTTCTGATTACTTCTTATTTAATTTACAAAAACGTCAAAAACACCCAGGGTCCGAGGCAGGGGAATGAACCGTAGAATATTAAAATCCCCTCGGCCCAGCTGGGAATTCCAACCCAGGACCCTTCGAGCCAAAGTTCGTACTATTCTTCGGACAAGGCCCAAAAATGTGTCACAGGAAGGCTTTTTGATAGCTCCAACCATTGACCAAAGGAGTAGGAGAAATGGAGTTTAGAGAGGAGAAAAATCATACCTCCCTTAATAGGCACAATATCAAAGCCATTTAAAAAAAATCAATGGTTTTCTAAAAATTACCTAAAACTTTTGACTGAAAGAATTTTTGTTATGACCCATCCGTATGCCAATGGATGAGCAAAATGTTATCAGAATCATTATGAATCATACTACCCAATTAGCCACAGAGCCGGACGTTATGAGGAGAAGAGGATACGACTTAACATTTATTTTGAAATATGACACTCATAAACGTCTTTAAATATATAGTACAAAATTGATAGCTTTCATTGAATACTATTTCATATTTATTATTATTATTGTTTTTATCATAATTACTATTGCCACGGTGGGTGAGTGGATATCGTGTCGGTCTACTAACCCCATGATTGCAGGTCCGCTCCTGGCCGTGGTAAGTGATTTTTGAAAGGCGGCAAAAATACGACACGCATGTCATTATGATGTTGGCATGTCAAAGAACCCATTTGAATTCAGTTAGCCGTGTTCATAATGGCAAAATTATTCTCGGGAGTTTCCGCCAACACAAAGTTCCTCATTTCTCTACTAGAAAGCGCTATAGTGTTCAAGGAGCTTACATATCTAACCTCCTTGACTTTCATAGTCATTCAAGGAAAAATGAAATTTGGCATGCAAGCTACCCTCTGGGTGTAAAATTACAAAGCTTGCACCCGGCATCCGAGGCCATACGATATTATTATTATTATTATTATTATTATTATTATTATTATTATTATTATTATTATTATTATTGTCATTGTGACATAGATGACACTGTATGTATTGAACCCTTATTGATCTTCGATAAATAAGTATTCATATTTATTATTATTATTATTACTACGGCCCAGGCAGCACATAAGGAAGTCGACTTGGATATTAGGGAGGCCAGCATTTCGTAACGATTGCAACAGAAGCTGAGTTGGTAGCTATTCCTGGGGACGGCCAGAATTAGTCGAGTTCAAGGCCAAATTGTGCAACTACTGTACCAAAATTGGAGACATAAAGGAAGAATCACGAGGTCCTCTCAACGAACATACGATTGAATCAGCCAATCGCAAGAGACCAAGCCGTGACCACGAGGTGGACGGCGTCAGTAGTAAAAAGCGCGCGGAAGTGTGTATCTAAGGAACCGCCGAACGGATTAATCTCCGCTCGAGTAATTTGAGACGTTGGATTTATTTGGAGAAGAATGACACTAGCCCCATCTTTGTGAGACAAAAACTCTGGAAGTTTTTATCCGACTTTGCCCCACTCCTCCGCCCTTGTCAGTTTCTCATAAATAGTCTGGCCTGACGCCTATCTAAGTATTATCTTGTGGAACCTTCAGAGGCATACTCCACGCCAGTTTGAAGTGTGATTTGACGCTCGAATTTATCTAAGTCTTATTGTGTGGAGCCTTCAGAGGCATACTCCACGCCAGTTTGAAATGTGATTTTTATGCTCTAAAATCAGTGAAGCTAATTTTATTTTCTGAGCTCTGGGGAGCTAAAGTCGCAGCGTTGGCAGTACCGAATTTTATAAGCTATAATACATTTTTGTTCTAAAATCTACTAAATTGTGTGATCTAAATATTTCACGCCAGCGCGTGATAAACTGTAACATTCTTTTAAAGACGACGAGTTCAACTTTAAGGGGGAAGTATCGTATCACCCTCATTAGCGCTTACCAGAACCGAAGTCCAAGACGGGACGGAAATACCGGACGAGATAGCGACTGCGAGTGCAGCCAGGATTTTGAACTTGTTAACGAGCCAGTGGCGCGGACTCGAGATGTATATTTTATGTATAAATTGAGTGTATTGTATGTGTTTTTTTATAGTGCGTATGTGCGATATAATTAGGGCCAGTCTTCGCTATTAATCGCAGTAGGACAATTGTGGGTGAACTGAGTAGCCTGAAAGCGATTATAGATAGGCAAATATTTAACATTGAACTTTTCTGCCAAGGAGTCGAGACCAAGATGATCAGCACGTGGTTTGAAGTTGGGATGAACTTCAAGAAATCAACGCAGACGACTACTATGGAGTGCTAAATTGTCCATAGGGCAATGGGTTGAGAAGGATGTCCTTAGTCCTACATGCAGAAGCGGTGATGTACTAAAATTGGATTATTTCAATTATGTAGTTAGATTTGGCCGGGGAACTTTGTAAATAGTCATGTTTTTCTTTCTTGTTTTTTAGCTGTTTTTCTTGTATCGACACTATATGTTTAAATGTCCGTTGGCGCGTGGCCAAAGTGTTTGTTGCTATTTTGATTTTTTTCTTGAGTCATATGTAATGTACGCGGCGTGCGTGCGTGATTTTTATCCTTGCAATTGCGGAACCCGTTACATTCGATAAATGGTGCTTTATTAACGTTAATATTTTGAAATAGGAATGGGAGGAAATGATTGTAAAACATTTTGCTGAACAGGTTATTATTCATGTTAGGGTAGCCGAGTGCACCAACTTAAAAGTAATTGTAGAACACCTTCGTTCTAATTTTTGATAGATTTTCCTTGAGTCCTTTTCAGGTGACTAGTCACGGCATAGAACGATGGCGCCAGCATGTGGATATTATTTGTGTCTTTTATTTCAGGGTCTGTCACAACCCATACGTGTGATTCAGTGTGTGTTGATGTGTCTAGTGTGTGTTGATTCTACGTGAGGAGGGGGTAGTTGTCCTACCGCCCTTATATATTTTTGCTGCTGTTGTATTTTTAGATGGAAAGACAGAGTGCTCTTGGGAGACTGCTGATTCTTGTCCACATTGTTTTTCTGACACACACGTATTATTGTGCTTTGGGGCACATTTCTTCGAGGTTCGACCCCATGTTCTGGGAAGTCGAGGTTATTGACACGTGGGTTGACAGACATGCAGAGTTCCACAAACCGCCCGTTTTGCCTGTGACTTATTTTGATAGGCAGTCCTATTTGTCCGACTGAACCCTGTAAGCTTTCATGTAGCAAACCTGTTCATTGTGATGGCTAATTTTTTAAGCCATAATTAATTGGGGAGTTCGCCATGTGTGTAACGGATTGTTGTACCTTGTATGGATAAGAATATTGTGATTAACGTAAATGTTGGCTGTTTGCCTATTGCTTTGTTGATGACTCGATTTCATGTAATTTTGTTTGTCACACCCGTGTGGTGTAGTGGTAGAGTATTTGTAAATTTTGACAGCGGTCATGTGAGTATTTTTCTATTGGTCACGTGTTAATGTACTTGTGTTGATTTGTGTGAGAAGTCCTAAGTTTTTAGGCAGTAAATGTTGCTACGGCAATTTAAGTCCAATTTCACACGGAAATTTTGTGTTTGTTTATAGTAGATTTAGGAAGTGTCGATTTAACTTAAGTATTGTAGTTGTGTTCCCTTGTGTCGGTCTAGCTCTAGGAAATGCGGATTCGTTGTTTGAAGGGTCATTCTGGATGATAACGAATCACGCATTCAAAGTACACATCGTGGTGCATGTAGAACGGCGTACGCACTTATATGGTCATTTTTTTGTATCTTTTAATTTAAGGACACTTGGTCCAGGTAATTAATCTCTCCAGAGATATCGCCTAAGTTTTTGGCATTTTTATTAAGCGGGAGTCAAGTGGGAGTTTTTGTTGTTAATTGTTTATGTAAATATGGTGATTTGTTATTAAATTCAGTTGTTTTAACCCTGGCTTCACTCTTTCCTGCATGTTATTTTGTTATATGTTACCCTGCAAGGTAATGAAGCGCCCTGACAGCAACTTACGAATATGACTTGTTACGCCCCGAATCTGAGTCTCATATGCTTCTTTGCAAGGGTTCATAAAACAAAAATGGCTGCCCAAGTGGGGATTGTTGTTGTTGTTGCTTCGCTGATCTCATATTTATTTCGTTGAGAAATGATGCCAGGTCAAGCGGACATGTAAATTCAGTAAATGGAGGCGATGTTGTACCGCCATGTGCATTAGTAAAATCACTGAGTTCCTAAAGTTAGAAATATTGAACAAGGTTAGAATTTGATTTGGTATTTGTTATAAACTTGTTCTGGCGCCCACATTAAAACTAGAAATTTGCATTATTGATGAACTCAGTCAAAGCAGGAAGATGTTGCCTTATATTTGACATTTAATTGACTTCGGTTAATTGGTGTTTCGTAAATTCTGTTGGTTAGGAATTTAAAAGCAGATCACTAGGGGTTATTTTGTTGTTTGGGAATAAATGTCATTGTATTCAGTAAATTTTGTTACTGAAATTTTCATTAAATTAGAGCCAGTAATATTTAAATGTGTGACATGTATGTGCGTATAGGGCTGAAACCTTGGCCCATAACCCGTTTTTCTCTGAATATATTTTGTGTGTGATATGGCGAGTGTTGATGAGATAAAGGCATTGTTAGAACAGATGTCGATCCAAATGTCCGCGAAAACGGAGGAACAATTAGAACAGATGTCCGCGAAAACGGAAGAACAATTAGTGCAGATGTCCGTAAAGACGGAAGAACAATTAAAAGAACAATTAGAAGCTCAGCGTGAGCATAGTGAAAAACAATTAGAACAAATGTCCGCGAAAACGGAAGAACAATTAAAAGAACAATTAGAAGCTCAGCGTGAGCATAGTGAAAAACAATTACTTGATATGAGCGGTAACATTTCGGTCCAGTTAGAAGTCCAGAAATTAGACACGGACAAACAATTCAATGAACTAAACCACAAATTGTCACAACAGGCGGTAACACAAACCGAACAGTTAGGAAAAATCACGAATGATATTAATCAGAGCGTTCAAAAAGTAGAGAAACTGGCAGGCGAGGTTGCGGAAAACAACATCAAACAGTTAGGCGAAATGAAGAAATTGGAGGCGAAATTTGATAACAAATTAGTACAATTTGACGAGATGGTGGCAGATAAACTCAAGCAGATAGAGGCAGCATGTGTCAGTAACACCGCGGGAGTGAAGAAAACCCAAGAGAAACTACAGCAGCAAATTAATTCGGTAGATAACAACGTGCTGGAATTAATAAAGGAAATAGATAAAGTCGAAGTTAAGGCTGAAACCGAGCGGATACACTTGCGGGAAAATTTAGAGGAGCAATTAGGCAGAACACAAGAGATCATAAGAAAAGAGATGGAAGGCCAGCTAATAAACACACAAGAGGTCATAAGACAAGAAGTAGGGGAGCAGCTCGTCAAAACTCAGGATAATTTGGAAGAACAACTAGTAAAAACGCAGGAACGGATACGTGAAGAGCTAGAGAAAAATCAGGAGAGGAACGAGGAGAAAATAAATAGCTTAAAAAGTAGGATCCGGCGAGATTGGGACCAGCAGGCTCATGCGAATAAGGAAGACAGGCTGGCAGTTTTAAAGCGAATGCAGGCACTGGAGGAAAATATGAAGTCGAAATTACAGGAACACTCAGAATTAATCATAAAAAACGAGATTAGATCGTTAGAGAATGCGACATTATTTTCAAACGAAAATATTCCCGAAAAGCAAACAAGTATTGGAAGTCCGGCAGGTTCGAAGTTGGCTGAGGACACGAGTCGGGGTCAAAGTCCCAGACTAACGACTAATGCATTCCAGCAGTACAGGGGGGAGACTTCAACTCCGCAACCGAACTTGGCACCAGCCCAAGTCATCCAAGTCATTCGGGGTAATGATTTTAAGCCCGATAAGTTTAAAGAACATTCAGGAACTACTCCCAAAGCATTTCTACGGCAATTAACTGACTACTTTAATGACCAACACATCGGCCCGGAGAAACAATTAAGACTGGTGGAGAAATTTTTAGAAGGACCTAGCCTGACCTGGTTTTTAAGTTTCAAGTACACGTTTACAGACATGGCTCAATTCCGCGAGGCGTTTTTGAAGAAGTTTTGGAGTCCTTCGTTACAGCAAGGGTTAAGAATGGACCTGTACACGCGCAAATACCACAGTACACATCCAACCCGTTTTTCAGAATTCTTCAGTCAGCAATTGGTAAAATTCAGGGATTTTGATGACCCGCCTAGCGAGCCGAATATGGTTCTAACCATCGGAAAACAACTCCCAATGCATATCCAACAATTATTAGTAGCAGGAAATATTCAGACCGCAGTCCAAGCCGAAGAATTACTCAGACACTTAGATGAGACGAGTATGGTAAGCCCACAGACAGGAAGAAGGAATTTGGAATGTGTCAACACGGCAGAGGTAGTTCAGGGACTCCAAAATAACCACGGCCAGGGGAACCAAAGTAAGACACAGTCCACAGGGACACAGTTCACGCCAAGAAGACAAGATTTTGACGGCCGAAACCAGTTCCATAACAACAATCAGAATTATCAGAATAACCGCGGGAGATATCATCAGAATAACCAAAATCAAAATAATCAGTGGACGTACCAGCGGGAATACACGAATTGGAGGGGAAACCAGAGACAAGGTAGACCTTACCAAAGAAATGGAGATGGTAGATGGAGTAACGGCAGGGACTATCGCCAAGAAAACAGAGGGGATTATAGGAATAACTGGGACGAACGATATATTGAATCCCGTAAATACTTGGATCAATTAAGTAATGAAGAAGCGGAGAAGGAGAAGTGGGGGCGTGCCATGGCGAACAGACAGAGCCCAGACAACCATCAAGGAGAGGGGGCAGAGAGTTTACTGAGGCAACAGGAGCGACAGAATGATAACCGGCGAAACACATCTAATGGGGCCCGGGATAAAAAAAAAAAAACAAATGAACTGAAAGGAGACAGGCTAGAAACGGAGATCGCCAGGGAGCAAGAAGAGATGATAGTGGCCAATATAGAAGAGTGGGTAGCATTCCCAGACGACTGCCTGGAGGAAGTGGTGAAGAACCGTGAAAATGTTATCAGACAGCTACCAATTATTTACGCGCATATTGGAGGTATGAGGGTGAGATGTTTGATTGATACAGGTAGCCAGGTGAGCTTAGTCACTGAAATTTTGATAAAAGAAATAGCAAGAAAACAGACTGTTCCTATTATGCCGGTACCGCTAATGAAAGTCAGAGGTGTCATTCCTGACAAAACTATGAATTGTAAACAGCAAGCATTTCTAGATCTGGAAATATTGAACCATACTTTTTCACAAACATTCATTGTTATTCCAAAGATGAACTACAATATAATTTTAGGAGCCAACTTCATCTGCGATTTTCATGCTGTAATTGATTTACATAACAACACTGTAAGCTTCAAACAAGTAGAAGGATTGGATCATGTGGGTTTAAATATGGAAGAGAATCCGCTGGAGAGAGAGGCAAATACTTGGGTTGTTGAGGAATGCACTAATGAGGCCGGAGATAAGATCTTGAGGGGAGAGCAAGTTAACCAGACAGCAGTGCTAGAGATGGATAGCCGAGATATTTCGCAGGAACCTTGGGTGCATTTGGCGGAAGAAGAAATGGGCGGAACCAAATTCGAAATTCTACTTCAGGAGCGACTTAAGGAAGCCATCGTAGGGGAATCTGATAGAAGAAGATTGGAAGAAATTTTAAGATTACATAAAGGAGCGTTTGACACCGTACCTGGGAAAGTTTTAAATTTTCAATATGCGATGCAGGTAACAGATTGGACCCCATTTAAAAGTAAATTGTACCCGATCCCAGAGAAGCATTTTTCTCAGGTGAGGGATATCATTACTAACTTATTAGATTCTGGCATGATAAGGAAAGCTGCAACTCCTTATCTGAACGCAATATTGGCTGTGACCAAGCCAAACGGATCAATTAGGCTGTGCCTAGACGCGCGAGTTTTAAATAGCAAACTGCTAGTTGAGCACGACCAAGCACCGAGGATCAAAGATGTTTTGAAAGGCTTCCGTGGGAAGAAGATATACTCAAGTGTTGATTTGACGAATAGTTTCCACCATCTTGAACTTGAAGAAAAATCCCAACTGTTGACGGGATTTTTATTCGATAATCAAAGTTATATCTGGTGTCGAATGCCCTTTGGCGTGAAAACTGCGGGATGTGCACTCATTAGAGCACTCGATAGAAATCTGACTGAGGAGGTCAAGAACTTCACCACGAGATATGTTGATGACATATTAATCGCTTCTGAGACAATGGAAGAACACTTGATAAATTTAAATAAACTGCTGGACAACCTGAGGACCATGAACTTCAAGATCAACTTAAAAAAGTCACATTTTTGCCAGAGCGAAATTTTATATTTGGGACATATAATTGATGTCGAGGGCGTGCGGCCTAATCCAGCCAAGATTGATGCTATTAAGAAATTTCCCACACCTACCAAAGTCAAACATGTTAGAGCATTTTTGGGAGTGACAGGTTTCTTCAAAGAAAATTGCCCTGGTTACACAGAAACAGTAGCGCCCATGCAGGAGATGTTGAAGAAAGCGAATCGATGGTCGTGGAACGAGGAGTGCGACAGGTCTTTTAAAGCAACGAAGGATTTATTGGAAAACTGTGTGAAACTTGGATATCCGGATTTTGAGAAACAATTTATCATTCAAGCAGATGCTTCGTTAATTGGGATTGGTGCTATGCTGTACCAAGAGGACGCTGAAGGACCCAAGAAGAAATCCTATTTGGCATTCACGAGTCGTAAATTACGGAAACATGAGAGGAACTACACAGTTACGGAACTTGAGCTACTAGCAATTCTATATTCTCTCCAACAGTGGCGCAAGATGATCTACGGTTATTCCATCATTGTTAGAACCGACCACCATGCACTGACATTTTTATTTAAGACAACAATAGCAAGTGAGAGAGTTACGCGCTGGTCCATCTACATACAGCAGTTTGACATCACAATAGAGCATTGTCCTGGGAAATTGAACGTCATACCAGATGCCTTGAGTAGAAACCCTGAGGACGGAAACGAAGTAACAGCGGAAGTTCACAATATTACCTTGACACCTAAGGCTCGTGAGTTTTTGGCAAGATTGAAGGATATTCGGAAGGAGCAAGAAGCTGACCCATGGATGATGATGACAAAATTCTATAGGAAGGAGTTACAACCAAATTCACCGGAGTACCGGGAAGCCAGTGCTAAACAAGCGAGATTTCACTACTTGAATAACTTGTTACATAAGTACGTGGATGAGCATCATACTAAACTGCGGATCTTAGTTCCAGCATCACTACAGAGGGGATTAACTTGGCATGTTCACGAGAGCCTAGCACATATCGGCACGGATAAGACTGAAGCTACGATAGGGGAGACCTTTACTTGGCCCAAGATGAGATTCACCATTGTTGAATTAATTAGAACGTGTGACGCTTGTCAGCGCACAAAGCCGAACAACTTTATTCTGAAACAACCTCCAAGACCACTATTACCGCAGAAACCATGCGAGATGCTCGCGATTGATTGCTTTGGTCCTTTAGTAAAAGGAAAGCGTGGATGCCGACACCTCTTGGTATGTGTCGATGTATTTTCGAAGATGGTCGTGCTATGTCCTATTCAGAAGACGACATCAAGACAAGTCCTTAGTCGAATTAAGAACAAAGTCATTCCGATGCTTGGGAAGCCGGAATCCATTCTATCAGATCACGGTACCTATTTCACAAGCAATGTTTTTAGGCAAGGTTTGGAGAGCCAAGGAATAAAACATATATTTTCAAGTATTCGTCATCCTTGTGGAAATCCGAGCGAAAGAACAATTCGCTGTGTCGCTAAATACTACAGAGTAATGATTCCTAACGAACACAATAAATGGGTAGACAAAGTAGGGGAAATTGAGATGTGCATGAACACTACTAAGCACGAGTCGACGGGTCAAGTCCCACTGATTGTACACCACAACATATTGCCGGAAAGAATTTGGGACAAGATCATTCCTTGCCCAAGGGATCCATTATTAGCGCATGATTTGCGAATCCAGCGAACGAGGGAGCACATGAGGAACCAAGCGGACCGAAGGCTGAGACGGTACCGAGGAAAGAAGTTTCACCGAGAGTTACAAGAACAAGAATTAGTGCTGGTTCGTAGACCACCGATCTCCGACCCTAAGAACAAAGTCTTCGCCAAGTTCTGTCCGAAATTCATTGGCCCGTTCCGGGTAATTAAGAACCTGGGTAACAATGCCTACAGATTAGAAGAAGTGAGCACTGGTGCAAAATCTGTTTTTAATAGCGCCAATTTGAAACCGTACTACAGAAGGGAACCATTTGATGATTAGGAAAGATGATTATGCAGAATCTGTATTGCCAGAAATTTATTTTTTTTGAAAGCAAACACTCAAATCCACGGGGAGCGCGTGAGTACGCACCTTGTTTGTAAACAACGAGCAGCTGAGACGACGGGAGTGGCAACTACGTGAGGAGAAGGGGGAGACCTAATGAAAATATGAATGACATTCCAGCGAGAAGGGAGCACACTAATTGAGTCAGAGGGGCATATACTCGAGCAGCTGAGTGAGATTTAAAGAGATGTGTTGTTACTACAGTGGATTTTGTTTTTGAAATCCAAACCAATAAATTGTTTCGAATTTCAAAACCTTGCTGAGGATAAATGAACCCTTATTGATCTTCGATAAATAAGTATTCATATTTATTATTATTATTACTACGGCCCAGGCAGCACATAAGGAAGTCGACTTGGATATTAGGGAGGCCAGCATTTCGTAACGATTGCAACAGAAGCTGAGTTGGTAGCTATTCCTGGGGACGGCCAGAATTAGTCGAGTTCAAGGCCAAATTGTGCAACTACTGTACCAAAATTGGAGACATAAAGGAAGAATCACGAGGTCCTCTCAACGAACATACGATTGAATCAGCCAATCGCAAGAGACCAAGCCGTGACCACGAGGTGGACGGCGTCAGTAGTAAAAAGCGCGCGGAAGTGTGTATCTAAGGAACCGCCGAACGGATTAATCTCCGCTCGAGTAATTTGAGACGTTGGATTTATTTGGAGAAGAATGACACTAGCCCCATCTTTGTGAGACAAAAACTCTGGAAGTTTTTATCCGACTTTGCCCCACTCCTCCGCCCTTGTCAGTTTCTCATAAATAGTCTGGCCTGACGCCTATCTAAGTATTATCTTGTGGAGCCTTCAGAGGCATACTCCACGCCAGTTTGAAGTGTGATTTGACGCTCGAATTTATCTAAGTCTTATTGTGTGGAGCCTTCAGAGGCATACTCCACGCCAGTTTGAAATGTGATTTTTACGCTCTAAAATCAGTGAAGCTAATTTTATTTTCTGAGCTCTGGGGAGCTAAAGTCGCAGCGTTGGCAGTACCGAATTTTATAAGCTATAATACATTTTTGTTCTAAAATCTACTAAATTGTGTGATCTAAATATTTCACGCCAGCGCGTGATAAACTGTAACATTCTTTTAAAGACGACGAGTTCAACTTTAAGGGGGAAGTATCGTATCACCGTCATTAGCGCTTACCAGAACCGAAGTCCAAGACGGGACGGAAATACCGGACGAGATAGCGACTGCGAGTGCAGCCAGGATTTTGAACTTGTTAACGAGCCAGTGGCGCGGACTCGAGATGTATATTTTATGTATAAATTGAGTGTATTGTATGTGTTTTTTTATAGTGCGTATGTGCGATATAATTAGGGCCAGTCTTCGCTATTAATCGCAGTAGGACAATTGTGGGTGAACTGAGTAGCCTGCAAGCGATTATAGATAGGCAAATATTTAACATTGAACTTTTCTGCCAAGGAGTCGAGACCAAGATGATCAGCACGTGGTTTGAAGTTGGGATGAACTTCAAGAAATCAACGCAGACGACTACTATGGAGTGCTAAATTGTCCATAGGGCAATGGGTTGAGAAGGATGTCCTTAGTCCTACATGCAGAAGCGGTGATGTACTAAAATTGGATTATTTCAATTATGTAGTTAGATTTGGCCGGGGAACTTTGTAAATAGTCATGTTTTTCTTTCTTGTTTTTTAGCTGTTTTTCTTGTATCGACACTATATGTTTAAATGTCCGTTGGCGCGTGGCCAAAGTGTTTGTTGCTATTTTGATTTTTTTCTTGAGTCATATGTAATGTACGCGGCGTGCGTGCGTGATTTTTATCCTTGCAATTGCGGAACCCGTTACATTCGATAAATGGTGCTTTATTAACGTTAATATTTTGAAATAGGAATGGGAGGAAATGATTGTAAAACATTTTGCTGAACAGGTTATTATTCATGTTAGGGTAGCCGAGTGCACCAACTTAAAAGTAATTGTAGAACACCTTCGTTCTAATTTTTGTTAGATTTTCCTTGAGTCCTTTTCAGGTGACTAGTCACGGCATAGAACGATGGCGCCAGCATGTGGATATTATTTGTGTCTTTTATTTCAGGGTCTGTCACAACCCATACGTGTGATTCAGTGTGTGTTGATGTGTCTAGTGTGTGTTGATTCTACGTGAGGAGGGGGTAGTTGTCCTACCGCCCTTATATATTTTTGCTGCTGTTGTATTTTTAGATGGAAAGACAGAGTGCTCTTGGGAGACTGCTGATTCTTGTCCACATTGTTTTTCTGACACACACGTATTATTGTGCTTTGGGGCACATTTCTTCGAGGTTCGACCCCATGTTCTGGGAAGTCGAGGTTATTGACACGTGGGTTGACAGACATGCAGAGTTCCACAAACCGCCCGTTTTGCCTGTGACTTATTTTGATAGGCAGTCCTATTTGTCCGACTGAACCCTGTAAGCTTTCATGTAGCAAACCTGTTCATTGTGATGGCTAATTTTTTAAGCCATAATTAATTGGGGAGTTCGCCATGTGTGTAACGGATTGTTGTACCTTGTATGGATAAGAATATTGTGATTAACGTAAATGTTGGCTGTTTGCCTATTGCTTTGTTGATGACTCGATTTCATGTAATTTTGTTTGTCACACCCGTGTGGTGTAGTGGTAGAGTATTTGTAAATTTTGACAGCGGTCATGTGAGTATTTTTCTATTGGTCACGTGTTAATGTACTTGTGTTGATTTGTGTGAGAAGTCCTAAGTTTTTAGGCAGTAAATGTTGCTACGGCAATTTAAGTCCAATTTCACACGGAAATTTTGTGTTTGTTTATAGTAGATTTAGGAAGTGTCGATTTAACTTAAGTATTGTAGTTGTGTTCCCTTGTGTCGGTCTAGCTCTAGGAAATGCGGATTCGTTGTTTGAAGGGTCATTCTGGATGATAACGAATCACGCATTCAAAGTACACATCGTGGTGCATGTAGAACGGCGTACGCACTTATATGGTCATTTTTTTGTATCTTTTAATTTAAGGACACTTGGTCCAGGTAATTAATCTCTCCAGAGATATCGCCTAAGTTTTTGGCATTTTTATTAAGCGGGAGTCAAGTGGGAGTTTTTGTTGTTAATTGTTTATGTAAATATGGTGATTTGTTATTAAATTCAGTTGTTTTAACCCTGGCTTCACTCTTTCCTGCATGTTATTTTGTTATATGTTACCCTGCAAGCTAATGAAGCGCCCTGACAGCAACTTACGAATATGACCTGTTACGCCCCGAATCTGAGTCTCATATGCTTCTTTGCAAGGGTTCAGTATGTTCAACATTTAATAATATAATTATGTTCGATGATGTCGGAATGTAAATATTATACGACAGAAAACTGCACTGTAATGAGGGTCATTAAAATACTAGATTTCATTATGATACAGATTCTCCCACAAATCAGAGCGCTCAAGAGTTTCATTATGAAACAGTTGTATGACCAATTAGCCTAGGTACTTGATGGCTTCACGGATGCAAAAAAAAAATCCAACATGTCAGACATGAATTACATGATTTGAAGATGACAATATAAAGGATATCCCATCAATGCATAAACAAACTGGGAAATATGACAAAGAAATAGCACTGTACCTTAATATCCGCAACTCCAATATCTACACAGGACATTGCGTACGATTTTGCCGACAATTTTAGTGAATGCTGTTGTTGATATACTGTTGATATCCACGTAAATCAATCAATAGCCCATCTCGGTTCAGTAAAGGGATATCTTATGCCAAATCTTTCCGACAGATATCATGACTGTTCTATTTGGGACTCCATTAACTTGCCTTCCATTCAATACGCATCGAATTTGAAGAATTACTAGTTGCTAATAATATACATTTTAATTTTAAAGCGTTTATAACAGCCTATTGTGTGTTATTTGACCAAAATAAAAACTGATCTCACATAGTATCTGTGCGCTATCTGTTGATGCTAATTTAGGATAAACAATGTTTCAAAGCTTTGGAATTTTTTGTTGGGTTGAGAGCAAATACTGAGCCCACTGATTGCCCAAGAAAAGAAGAACAAAGTCTTAAAAAGACTTTGATCCTTAGAGGGAATCCAGAGCATGAGCGCTTCACTAAAGTGAACTGACAGAATCTCGACAGATACTTATGAATTTTTATGTTAGGACATATAATAAAATTATAATTATCATCTAACATTAACAGTCGAATGCAACTCACATATAATGGCAATTAAGACACTCGTAAGGAAATTGTAATACTACATTATGCAACGAGCCTATAATGGTAATAATTAAGACACGAGTATGTTCATAAAACGAGCATACGCGAGTTTTGTAATTTCCATACGAGTGTCTTAATTAACATTATAGGCGAGTTGCATACGACAGTTTATGTTCGACGATAATTATTATAACTATTTTATGTTCGAACATAAATTTTCATCAATATCTGTCGAGATTTCGCCAGTTTTTTGTCCTGAACAGAGCGCATGAGACGCAGAGAATGCCTTGTAATTCACCATGGCCTCCTCGATTACCCTACTATGACACTAGGCCAGGCAGTGAAATTTAAATTAAAAGGCCATGGAACTCAGCACATATAATTATCTGATTGGTCAAACAATTATTTCTTGAGCTGTGATTGGTGGGAGAAACTGTTTCATAATGAACAAGAAGTTCCGTGAAGAACTATACAGCCTACTTTTCATGCCAATGATTATTCTACAGAATATGAACCTATCTAGAATAATGACGAAATTAAGTTGCTAATATCGAAATTTCCAATTAGTTCGAAATACTGTATACCTGGCATAATGTATCCTAATAGAGCACTACAGTTGGCAGCCCTGATGACTGAATATATTCTTAGTTCCGTCTCTCAAGGTACAAAATACAAAATTTGGTTGAAGTCCAATGAATAGCATGGCCGTTACATGCAGTTAAACATTGGATCTAACAGCGCGCGTAAAATCATGTTGGCAACAATGTCATGCATGTATTGGTCAGAAATAATCTGAAATAATATGATCTATTGTTGTGCCAATTTTGAATGAAATCCATTAGTTAGTATAGAAGTTACATGCATTTTAAAATTGGACTTATCAGCAGGCTTAGAATCATGTTGGCAGCACTGACGTATATTTGTTACTCCAAATTCGTCTAGAATGCCAGGTACTATACGTGTGCAAAGTTTAGAGCTATTGGCTTGCATACTTTCTGATATATTGATATTAGGGTAACAAAAATAGGGACAGCACATATTAACAGTTGGCAGCACTGGTTGCTCCTTAGAATACGCATAGTCATATGTGTTATGGTACACATAGCACATACGAAATTTGGTTGAAATCCAAATGATAGTATGGAAGTTACATGTATTTAAATTTGGACCTGTCAGCAGGCTTAGAATCATGTTGGTAGCACTGACGTATATAAGTTACTCCAAATTAATATAGAATGTCAGGGACTATACGTGTGCATAGTTTAAAGCTGTCGGCTTGCATACTTTCGGATATATGGGTATTTGGATAAAATAAATTAGGAGCATTTATTAACAGTTGGCATCCCTGGTAGGCCTGAAGAATACGCTCAGTCATATCTGGTTATGTACACATACAACATACGAAATTTGGTTGAATTCCAATTGATAGTATAGAAGTTATATGCATTTAAAAAATGGACCTATCAGGAGGCTTATAATCATTTTGGCAACACTGCCATGTTTAGCCTCCTGGAAATTAAACTGAAATATTATGATCTGTACGTGTGCCAATTTTGAAATAGCTCCCATTCATACTTTCCAAGATATCCAACATGGAGCTCAAATTTCAATTGCGATTTTTTAGCAGTTGGTAGCACTGACATCATTTTCAAATATGGCCGTGAGATATTCAGGTATAGATCTTTACTCCTACCAAATGTTGTTTCGATTGCTGCAGCCGTTTAGGAGTTGATAGGGGGGGGACACACACACAGCCAGACAGACAGACAGAAGGACAGACAGATAGACAGACAGACAGACAGACAGACAGACAGACAGACACACATTTGCCCGATCACATAAGTCTACTTTTTCCTCATTTTTGCAAAATGTGAAAAGTAGGCTAAAAATAGTGTTATAATGACTATCATTATGATACAGTTTTATGACATATAATAGTCAGTGTCGAACATAAACGTCCTTAAGGAACACTGGGACTGAGTTTTAAGCATATTTTTAAAAAATCCAAATTTTCGATTTTGACATATTATTGTACCCCTGACCATAACGGATCAATTAGCGGTATCATTTTCCACATTCCGCCATTTTTTGAGGCATGGCGAGACGTTTAAATGCCGGCCGCAATGCCATTTAAACGCCCCTTTCTCTTGGTACTGTACCCTTGGGAAGATCTTCCCATGGAAAATATGCTCTTGCCTCCAGCCAGCTGCACCTCTCAGACGTGTACCGTTCAACCCACCGAGCAGTCGCATATTTTGGATTTGAAACTAAGAGGTATCAACTCTACAATAACAACACACCTCTATTCTAAAGACTTTAATAAGAGTTAAATATCATGGCTTCACAAAAAGAAACAACCCTTACGTTACATAAAACACAAAAGCAGATAAATTCCAAGCCTCAAATTAATATTCACACTTTATCATGCACCAATCCACGTAATTAGTTTTTAATTACCTTTAAAATCACCATAAAATTCCAAGTGCGCAAATGCACTGGTAACATTTACATAAACAAACATTACACTTACAATTATTCATTAATTCTTCAGTACACTTTCAGCTATACAATGTGTGTCATATGCGTACAATCATGTCTCGTCACTTTACTCCGCACCAAAATAGCTATGAGTCTACCTTGCAACACACAATCTTTAATTGTCAATCCACTATATGCCGTATACATTTATTTTTCAAATAATTCACCTATTACCGTTGTGTCAAGTGGGATTTTAACGCTATCCTTCCGATTAGGCGTAGCGTCAAGTATCCAACCTCAGAACTAGTCGTTACTGTCAGTATAAAAATGCAACTTTAAACATTTACTATCTTAGCTAAATATTAAGCTATCGGAATGATTCTTAATTAGCAATGTGTCACAATACACATAGATCCATTATTCAACAATACAAACATCATTATAAATTAATCAGGGTCTAATACAATTTCACTTCAGACATCCTAGTGCCTGCATAGATAACATGGGGTTTCTCCCTCCCCTTTGTCAAAGTACAATGGATCCTCTCACAGCGTTTTTTTTATGGCCACACAGCCCCTCTTCGTTTCTCCCTCAGTCGTTCTCGCCACTTTCACACAGCATGTGAAGGCTTCCCTTGCTTCTGAGTACGAGTGACCTATTTTCTTATAGGATACATTACGGAACATGGAATTGTTTAAGTATTTACTCCTATCATTTAGGGTTCAATATCTGGCCTCAATAGGTCCATTTACAATTATAAGCGGGACCGAGATTCATCGAACACATAGCCATACAGAGAACAGTCGGTGCTATTTCCACAAAGATACTGACAGGGTCCATCCCCTCCGTACCTGATTCACTCTCACAGAGATGAATCTATTCATACAATTAGCAGGTCCACGGTTGATATCACGCGTCATGGCAAGGCTTCCAAGTACTCCTTCCATACGCCCAAAGTGATTCAAGTCCGGGCCGCTCCAATTCCTGTTCACGAGCTAGGGTCCTACACTAAATACGCTCAGATGCATATATATATCATAAGTCGCTTGAGCTACCTGACTTTCATGGCTATTCGTGAAGATGAATTCGTCCATAATTAATAAGGCAATCTCTACAAATTAATCTTATAAGCTCTCCAACGAGCTGCAGTACAATTTTCTATTAAACATTTCCATTTCCGTTATTCTCTGCATATTTCCGTACAATATAAGATGGCGGCTGGCATAGGAAGCCTGTAGGAGTGCTCCGCTTTATCCCGCGCAAACCGCAGTTTTTAACCGCAATTTCCGGCCCGAAAGTGAGTGGCCAAGTAACTTAGTGGGTGAAGTACGTGCCTGAACATTTTCTACATCATTATGTCAATCCAAAAGGTGAACAAACGTGTAAATGTTGTTGAGGCAACGATGGCAGACCTTGAAGCACGCCTTCAGTTGTTGAACAGTGCTGCCAACCCGGGTCAAGACTCCCTAGAGTCGAGTTCCGAAGCACCATCACCTCCGAACTCGCTGTGCTTGAAGAACTGATCAAGCTGGAGTGGAGACTTGACCACCACGATGATCTGCTGGACGAAGGAGAGCAATACAGCCGGAGAAACTGCCTTCTCATCCACGGGATCGTCGAGGACCCTGAGGAAGATGTGTACGAGAAGGTGAGGGACACAGTCAAGACGAAGTTGAACGTGGACCTCCCTATGGAGAGCCTGGATAGATGTCACAGGATTGGGCGGCTGCAGCAAACCGCAGCTGAAGAGGTAGCCACTGGGAAACGCACTATTATTGTAAAATTCCTCTGCTACCACGAGCGAGATCGCATCTGGAAGTTCAAGCGCCTCCTAAAGGGAACCAAGATTCTTATTACTGAATCCCTCACAAAAACCCGGAAAACTATCCTAAATGCAGCGAGAGACCACTTCGGACCGACCCGAGTCTGGACCCAGGACGGCCGCGTTTTATACACCTCCCTGATGGAACTAAGAAGACCGTCACCACATTTAGGGAGCTGGAAAACGTTCAGCAAATGAGGGACATTAGAGTGAAGTGAAATGAACATGTGCGTAATGTTTATATTAGACAAGTTTAGTAATAAGTGTGTGTGTGTATGTGTGTGTGCGTTGGTTGCGGTCGGCAGTGTACAGCGGGAGGTCCAGGTAGGTTTCTTCTATTTTAAGATATATCTCCCGTTACCCAGCCGAGCTATTGTATGAATGAGCTAACTGACCTTGGCCAGCCTAGCCCACACCAACCCCCTCCCTCCCCTTACACCACTGGCTTTCTTCTAAAACAGGCACTTTCCTCATCCAAGCATTCATTACAATGTTGCCATATTAATGCTCTGTCATTGGTTGCGCATCACTACGAAATACAGACAATAATAAACGAAAACAATATCCACATCCTCTGCATAAGTGAAAGTTGGTTAAAACCTGACATCCCGTCTAGCATGGTAGAACTAAATCGGTACTCGCTGGAACGTCATGACAGAAATGATGGGAGGCGAGCAGGCGGGGTTGCCGTGTACTGCAGAGGCGGCTTAAAAAGACGGGTAATACGTGTATCAACACTTAGCACACAACCAGGACCGGAATTCATGTTTGTTGAAGTAATTGTTGGCCAACAAAAGACTCTGGTAGCTGTTGTATATAAGCCGCCAAGAATAACAAACATGAGTGAATTTGAAAACCGCTTGCTCGACTTACTTCCAAGCTACGATCACATAATAGCCGTGGGTGACTACAATACCAATTTACTGACACAGACGTATGAGACCAAACAATTACAAAACCTGTTCTCTTCCTGCGACATGACTATTCTTCCTCTAGAACCTACAAACCTCATTTACTCTGATAAATACGAATCACATACAGTCATTGACCATCTTGTGACAAGCAATCTCGACAGAGTTGAAACTTTCGGGCAAATACCCGTACCATCTATCTCCACCCATGACCTAATTTACATATCGTACTCCCTACGTGTGCCTAAGTACACACCTAAATATATTATCACTAGAAACATGAGAAATATTAATATGGATGACTTAAAACATGACGCATACAACCTTCCCTGGAATGACATATTACTCTTAGATAACATTGACGCAAGTTAAATTCTCTTATTATTAGTCTGTATGACAAACATGCCCCTAAACATTCGATCAAAGTTACTCGCCCAGCATGCCCATGGTTAAATGATAACATTAAAAGTATGATGGCACAGCGTGATGCACTGTTCCGGCGTTTTAAACGTACCCGTGACGAAACTGATTTTGAAAATTATCGTGTGCTCAGAAATCGTATAAAGCAGCTCGTAAGAAACGCCAAATTCTCCTACATACAAAACGTGACAAAGAAGATGAATACAAGGAATGCCTGGAATAATATGCGTTCTCTAGGTATAGGCAAACAGCAGCAACAGAGACATGTACCAGACATACCGCTTGATGAGTTACTGTAAATGAATATTTCACTGAAGAGAGAGTACCAACTAATTCAACACCCCATGATTCTTTTCACCCACTACCTGACCACCCGCTCTTTACTTTCCATCCGGTTTCGGCAGACAAAGCAAAAACGGTACTATATTCCATAAAATCAAAAGCGAGAGGAGTTGATGATATTCCCATATCCTTCATACATAATATCATCGGTGCCGTTCTACCAATTATTACTCACATATTCAACCATAGTCTTACAACTAACACCTTTCCCCCCCTATGGAAACAAGCCAATGTCATCCCTATTCCTAAGGAAACCGAACCTTTATTTCCATCAGACTATCGGCCAATATCCATTCTACCTGCACTTTCAAAAGCCCTCGAGCGTCTGGTTCATGAGCAAGTATTTGAATATTTGAATAGCCGTTCTCTTTTAGACCCTCTGCAATCAGGTTTCAAGAAGGGTCATAGCACCGCAACAGCATTGCTCAAAGTGACTAACGACATTAGACACGCAATGGACCAAAAACTGCTGACAATCCTCACCCTTCTCGACTTCAGCAGTGCTTTTGACACCATAAATACTCAGACACTATTGAAAAAGATGGAATTTTATTACTTCGACCAGCAGACAATGAACTTTTTCGCATCATACCTGAATAATCGCCAGCAACGTGTTGTAACCCAGGATAAAACTTCTCAGTGGCTAAGCAGAAAGTCAGGCGCCCCACAGGGTAGTGTACTAGGACCCTTGCTTTTTGTACTATATATCAACGACATCTCATCTAATTTGAAAAATTGCAAATATCACCTATATGCAGATAATTTGCAAATATACTCCCACTGCAAGGCAAATGACATTCCATTGACAATTGAAACTATCAACGCTGACCTTCAACGACTTGGAAAATATTCTCAGGAAAATTCCCTTCTTCTGAATCCATCCAAAACACAAGTTATCATAATTGGCTCTCAAAAACTATTGACGTCACTCCGAGATCAAATTATTCCCCCAATTGTACTGAACAACAATGAAATTCCATACTGTCCTACAGTGAAAAATCTAGGTGTGATAATAAAACTGACTCTTAACTGGTCTGAACATGTACAGAATGAATGCAAGAAGATTTTCGCAACGCTCCACTACCTCAAAAGAAAAAAAGATATTTTACCATTTAAAGTAAGAATCCTACTCATACAGACACTAATACTTCCTATTCTTGACTACTGTGACGTTATTCTTGTAGACGCAACCAAAACATTAACTTTGAAACTTCAACGAGCTCTGAACTCTTGCATACGATTTATCTACGATCTGAGCTATGATAAACATATCACTCCCTATTATTGGGCTCTTTCCTGGCTGAAACCTGAACTACGTCGATCATATCACATTCTTGTCCAGATTTTCCGATTATTGTCTGACGATAGACCACTATACTTATCAAATAAATTCAAGTACTTGTCTTCTTTCCATGGTAATAATACACGCTCTGGTTCTTCCCTCTCCGTTCCTATTCATCGCTCCACTATATACAACAACTCTTTTCATGTGGTGGGGTCTAGGCTGTGGAATACCCTTCCAGCCAGTGTCAGGGGTACCACCTCACTATCTAAATTCAAGACCACCTGCTGGGGCAGCCTGCTGAACATCGCTGACCGACAACAAGTATGACTGGATGAGTGAATGAGAGTGTGAAAGTCATGATCAATGTCAATTATTATTGTTTAATTTTGTCGCCATAATATGTTTATTGTATTGTATTAATGTGGTTAAGTGTAAGAGAGGGCCAAGAGCCCTAACTGCGCCACCAATAAAGGCAATAATAATAATAATAATAATAATAATAAAAATAATAATAATATATTTCAATACTGGCGACATAACACGTTGTTTACAATTACCTTTAGAGCGATCCATTTATTTACAATAACACTGCTTAATTTCACAGTTACACAAACAGATATATTTTTATACACAATTCCCCTGATGTTTACTTATTATTATTATTACTGACCTATTTATCCTTATCTCGACACAACGTAACGGTAGTTATCACATCAACAATTGGATATTCGTATTCATTACGTTAATTAATCACATTTAACTCAAATGCCAACTCTACGTTACTTTTAACGGATTTACACACAATGCGGTGTCAAACAACCATCTTAACTTGACTGAATAATCATCACAAAAATATTGAATGAAGGTTCTACCTTCTAAACTTCAATTTCACAGGCATATCTTTAACAACTTTTATCTATTACGGACATATAGTGGATTACATTATTACAACAAAATCATGGTGTATTTACTCACGTTATTTTCTGGCAGATTCGCCCAATATGATATCCACATCACCCGCCATTTGCATATTTTAGCAGGCCATGTTAACACTATTCACACACTTATAATATGGGTTTTCCATCGAAAAATACACTGCACTTTCACTTAGCATATGGAAGCTATTGCTTCTATTTTTCAGATCACACATTATTGATCATAGAGAAAACACTTAATAACACACGTAATTTATATACAATCTTCGCTCTTGGCGACACTTCTCCGCATCATCTCAGATGTACAGGTAACGTAGATTTTCCCTACAAGGTTAATTCTGCATCCCGGATGAGAGTTTCGTGACATCTGCCTGCTTCACTTGTGTATCGCCTGCTTTCTGAACTCCCTGTGATCCCAAAGTCTGTCGACTGCTATCACAAAGTAAGTACCTGATAGTACCATCGAAATGTTCTAATCTCAGAGCAAAGTGTCATACTGTTAAAAAGCGTCACCCGTGTGGACTAAATAATTATGTACGCGCACTTCTGAACGTAGAAACCTGTCTCCTGAACATATCCTTTCCTGCACTAGTTCTGCGTACTTAATATCGGTACAGTTTCCACGTAACTGTCCTACTGATTTGACTATTACGTCCATGAGCGGTATGCTCCTACTGCCTCGGTACAATCACACGCACATGTAAAACAATACAATTTCCATGCGTTAATTTAACACTTTCAAATATTTACAAAAATACATGTTATGTCTGTACAACCGTACATCGTCCCTTCACTGTAAAATTCTACTGACCTATAGTTCAGTCCTGACTTGTACATTACAATGCACAATTACTGCATGAATAACTTATTTACAAGTTAAAGTATAAACTTCTTGAACTATGGGCGCGCTCTTGGCGTCCCTTCCTAACCTCGGGCAACATACGTCCCGCGTACGGTCTGACTAAAAACTGTTGTCCACTCCTGCCTTGGGCGACCTTATATCCCATTTCAGACGAAAAGTAGTTCCCCGAATCTTCTGGAGTGTCATCTCCTTATCACGTGCCTATCCTGGCTTGAAATGGTGTTTTCATCGTTCATCATGCATCGCTGATTCCCTATCTGCCCGCGTGCATGAGAATCGTTCGGCCAATTAATGAAAATTAATTGCCTCTTCCAGCGCATCTACACGCTTCCTGGGGGTGATTCCCCTAATGCCTGCTCTAAATTCCTTCGCGGCATTCATTCATGCTGTGTTCATCCGCTCTTCATTAAATCTGCATCAATTCTGACGTTTGATGGCTTGATAATTAGCCCGCTTGCCTTTGATTTACATTGGTGCAAGTCTCATGTCGCTGGCGTTCACCAGTTTCGAGTAATCATTAATTTCTCTATGCAGTTTCTCACTCCACTTGTCTCCTCTCTTGTGGTAAGGGGGTTGACCATAACACATCTGCCACCCTCACCCTCTTCTAGACGGCGTAAATAGGTCCGAGTGACTGACGTGGTGCCTTGAAAACACGCCTACTTTCCAAACTGATTAGTCTAAATGTCAAGGGCTCCAACTTTTCGTGCTGGCTTCAGAACTGCAGCATTCTACAGCCAAATACCGTGTATTCTTTCCAATAATATCTGCATTCTGGTAATAAATGATGCCAGATTTTATATCATATCACCTCAGTGATTTATTATGACCTGTCTTTAGGGGTTCCTCTAGCTTAAACTCCCTAAAAGACTCTGGGTTCGTCTCTCGCTGGCGTATCCAGTCTTTCCTCAATTTCCCAGTGTCCCAGGTTCGATAACAGTCAGCCCAATGTCCTAGGGTACAGAACATTATCCTATACACGCATTTATGCATTTTTTATCGGAGTAGTTTGAATACGGATTTGACATTCCCTCTGTACTACTGGCTCTGCATTGTGCTACTATCTACCGATGAATATTGACACTATTTACTACGTAAGCTTTACAAATACTTCAAATGTTTGAAAATAAATAAATAAATAAATAAATAAATAAATAAATAAATAAATAAATAAATAAATAAATAAATAAATAAATAAATAAATAAATAAATATCTCAAACGGTTGACATGATGAAATTTTGCATTTAAATTGTATTTTCTAATTTCATGAGAGTTTCTAGTCGCTTATAGAATGACAGTAGATGCACATTTTTTCTCTATTTGATATAAGTGTTGACTTTAGAAGTGTACGCATGTTCTACCTCTGTTTATAAACAAGTTATTGGACGCTAGGCTAGTACTTTTTCGAAATTTATTGTGTTTGTGAAGTTATTGGGGGGGGGGGGGGTACGGGACACACACAACACACAAGACCAAGGTCACAAAGATGAAGAAGGAGGCTGCAAAACAGAAGAAGGAAGGTGTTACTTATACTGCAGGAGAGTTCTAATGGGTAAGTTGAGTGGAAATATTAAAATATAAGCATGTTTTTCGAAAAAAGGAGTTTTCTCAGTTTTACATTTTCTGATGTATAAAATCTAGTACGCGTTACAGATGTAACGCAATTTTCTTGTAAATTAACATGCTTGTTCCTCAGTACGTTATCCACAAACGTGTGCATTACTTTTTGGATTGGATTTCTGGTTTGACTGTAAAAAAAAATATTAAACCTTCAAATTTCAAGAATTTTACAAAAAATAAACTTCATTGGGGAAAAAAATTATATCTTCATAGTAAACAATACAATCTCAAATTCGATGCACTATTTTATTTATATAAGAATATGGTACTAGAAAAATAAAAATAAATTGTGCTATCTACATTAGTTTGACGCGCTTGACATTTTGAATATTAAAATAATTTGCATACAAATATTGGAAAATAATTAATTTTTATGCAGCTAATGAAGCTACATTGATCAAATTTGTCACACATGTTTATACTGCCGCATTCTACCAGCAAACAAAATATTAAGATTCTACCTTAATATTTACAGGAATTAGAAAACTCAGTCCCAGTGTCTCTTAATGAAATAATACAAAATTGATAGCTTTCATTTGAATACTATTTCATATTTATTATAATTGTTATTATCATAATTACTATTGCCATTATGACTTAGATGACACTGTAAGTATGTTCAACATTTAATAATACAATTATGTTCGATGATGTCGGAATGTAAATATTTTACGACAGAAAACTGTACTCTATTGACGGTCATTAAAGTACTAGATTTCATTATGATACAGTTTCTCCCACAAATCAGAGCTCAAGAGTTTCATTATGAAACAGTTGTGTGACCAATGAGGTACTTGATAGCTTCACAGATGCAAACAAAATCCAACATGTCAGACATGAATTACATGATTTGAAGATGACAATGTAAAGGATATCCCATCAATGCATAAACAAACTGGGAAATATGACAAAGAAATGACACTGCACCTTAATATCCGCAACTCCAATTTCTACACAGGACATTGCGTACGATTTCGCCAACAATTTTAGTGAATGCTGTTGTTGATATACTGTAAACACACCAGAATATCATGGAGGCAGCAAGCATATGACATTTGATCCACGTAAATCAGTCAATAGCACATCTCTGTTCAGTAAAGGGATATCTTATGCCAAACCTTTCCGCCAGATGTCATGACTGTTCTATTTGGGACTCCATTGATTTGCCTTCCATTCAATACGCATAGAATTTGAAGAATAACTAGTTGATAATATTATACATTTTAATTTTAAAGCGTCTGTAACAGCCTATTGTGTGTTATTTGACCAAAATAGCAAACTGATCTCACATATTATCTGTGCGCTATCTGTTGATGCTAATTCAGGATAAACAAAGTTTCAAAGCTTTGGAATTTGTTGCTGGTTTGAGAGCAAATACTGAGCCCACAGATTTCGCAAGAAAAGAAGAACAAAGTCTTAAAAAGACTTTGATCCTTAGTGGGAATCTAGAGCATGAGCGCTTCACTAAAGTGGTCTGACAGAATCTCGACAGATACTTATGAAATTTTATGTTAGAACATATCATAAAATTATAATTATCGTCGAACATTAACAGTCGAATGCAACTCACATATAATGGTAATTAAGACACTCGTATGGAAATTGTAAAATTTGCTCGTTTTATAAACAAACCCGTTCCATAATTATTGCCATTATAGGCTCGATGCATAATGTACTATTATTGTTGCCAAATGGCCTTCTAAATTATATAATTCTGTTTTGCGTATGCACTAATTGATTTTGTCCTATTGTTACATAGTCCTATGTGGTAGCGTTCACACTTTTTGTTGAATAATGAGCACTCACACGATTCACTTGTTTCGTGGTATGCTGTGTTTTTGATGATAAGATGTTGAAACCCATTACAAGCATCTTGGAAAGCAACGTAATTAGCATGACGGCAACCTGGAATCAACGGATATAATACAAACAAATGGAGTCCTACAAGGGGACCCCCTAAGTCCGATATTGTTTAACATTATCACAAATGACATTGTGCAAAAGATCACGACGGAAGAAGTCAAAATTCTACTGTACGCAGATGATATGGTGATCCTAAGGAAAAACAGGGCAATGATGCAAGAAGCGATCAACAAGTTAGCGGAATGGTCAAGAGAAAACGAACTTAACATAAATTTAAAGAATACAAAGGTAATGAAGTTCCCCAAAGGAGGACGAATCTCATCGAAGGACGTTTTCAGATGTGGAAATCACACACTGGATATAGCAAAGTCTTACAAATACCTAGGGGTAACTCTATAGGTCACAGGATTTACCATTAGAAGGCACGTCGAGGATAGAAAAATCACCGCAATTAAGACCACAATGCAAATAAAAAGACTTAGTAAGCTTATCACTGGCGACAGCAATTTCACTGTTCGAACTGAAAATTGCCCCAGGAGCATCATACGCCATAGAAGTAATATGACCTCACCTGAACTACAAGAATGTCAAAGTTCTGGATAGAGTCAAAGCCAGATACTTAAATAAGACGCTTGGTGTATCGAAGTACGCTCCAACCCGACTAGTATATCAACTGGCGGGAACAACGACATTTATAGAAGACTACCAGAAGTACCCGTTCTTCGAACGGTCTTCGTTGTTAACACCAGACATTATCAATTGAGCTACTATTGCAATGGTTAGCGGTTTGTCATTCCTTCAAGTTTATCAGAACGAAGTTAGTTTACTGGGAATATCACACACACTGTTAATTAAAGGCCCTTAAAATTCAGTTTTCGGAGACCCTTTATAGATTCCCGAATTTTGGGTCTCACATTGAGAAGCGCAACATATGCTTTGGTCATCCTTCTAGGATAATTTTTATATTTCGCCTATTTTAGCATATATTGAGAAGTTTTTCTCTATATCCACCCTTCTACTGTATGAAAAGTACGGTGAAGAGTTTTATAAATGATTGGTGTATTGACTCTCAGGGATACCATACCTAATTTTACGATGCATCAAGCATCCGAACACGAGGTATAGGCGTACATAAAGATACACAGAAAGACAGACAGACAATTATATTGTCAACAACATATTACCCAGATATCCAAATATGGGTATATCTACCACACAGTATCAAATAAAATCATCATTACGATGAACCCGTATTTCGACAAAAAAAAAAAAGTTAAAATGTGCTCTCAGACTAAATTCACCTAACGTGTACTTCCTGACGTGAAATACAATTGAAAGCCTTGTAGACGAAACGCAATACACGTCACATAAAACCTGACCCTCTATGTTGTGCTAGGTGCCCATACACAGGAAGACCCCTTTCATACATTATAAAGGCTTGTGGTGCATGAAAATTCAGGTTCTTTAGCCTCAAATTGCCCAAATTCCTAAAAGCCGCAAAAATGCTGGTTCAATTCAGGAATTTTTGAAAATAATGTTGCTGTTTGGAGATATAATAGACCTTCTGTACTATATGTTGAACGTGAAAATTGCATGAAAAAATTCTAGGTTACCCCTTCACCCCCTTAATTGCATTGATGAATTATACGGTCTACGTTAGTTCCGTGATAACCTTATAGCCATTTGCAAACTTTCACAGAAATGTAATAAATGGAGTGACATTGCTTCTTACAGAAATAGAAGGAAAGTTGTATGCCACCCCTTGAGATAATATTCTCATGGTTACCGATTTGCATTCCTTCATTATTTTGTTAAATTAAATTAAATTAGTTTTCTGGGAATATTTCAGAAACTGTTGTATTTAGAGCCTTATAATGTAGTTTTCGAGGACCCTTTAGGGCCCCCGAGTTTTGTTGCTGGCACCGAGAGGATTTATCTCGTCATTGTACGCCATAATATAATACTAATAATAATATAATATAGGGAGAAATTATAACACCTAATTTTATTTTTATTTTAAATTCAGCCAATGGCCATGTACTTTTCAGGACGGGTCAGGGAAGGGATATTATCAGAGAAAGAAGCATTCACATCACGCATGAGCAAAATGGAAATGGCCTACCATTTAACTAAGGACATCTATAAGAAAAGGTCAATATCCTTCAACGCAAAACTAAAGCATTACTGCAGTGTCATCCGTCCGGAGGTCTTGCATGCTTCTGAATGCCTCACGATGAACAAAAGAGGCTTGGTCGAGAAACTGGAGGCCAAGGAAAGGAAA